>CM075961.1:26161268-27613768 GCA_038048745.1 Coluber constrictor foxii
TGTGGCCTTCCTAGCTAGAAATTTACCTGACAGCTTTAACGAAGCCAAATTTATTACCTTCAGCATGTTGGTTTTCTGCAGTGTTTGGGTGTCATTTGTTCCCACCTATCTGAGTACCAAGGGCAAATACATGGTGGCTGTGGAGATCTTCTCCATTTTGTCTTCAGCAGCTGGATTACTGGGCTGCATCTTTTTCCCGAAATGCTATATCATTATTTTTCGACCTGATCTAAACATGAAGAAGCAATTAATGAAAAAATGAAAACTATTTCAACACCAGACCCTTTGTATAAAGCTGAATTGGTCACTTTTAACACATAGGTTTTTTCCCCAGTTTGTAATTCTGTATTCTTCCCTCCATCATCACATCAATATGACATGAAAGCCAATTGCACTGGGAAGTTCATTCCATAACCTAGATAACTGCCCTGCATCTTTTCTTTGAACAATCATCTTAGATGATTATTCTGAGTCTTAATCAGAGTAATAAGGGATAGCTAATCAAGAATAAGATATTAAAAATATTTTAGTAATATCATGTGCATTAATGTTAAAATGAATGAATTTAAATCCTGCATCTCATGAGCTTCACAGCATCTCTGTCAAAAGGAAAGAAAATGCTTACTTTATACCACTCAGAATAGTGGTGAAATTTGATTTTTTTGAATTTCTGTGGATGTGGCTTGGTGGGCATGGCAGGGGAAGGATACTGCAAAATCTCCATTTCCACCTCACTCCAGGGGAAGGATACTGCAAAATCTTCATTCCGTCCCCACTTCTTGGGGAATGATATTGCAAAATCTCCATTCCCACCCAACTCTGGGACCAGCCAGAGGTGGTATTTGCTGGTTCTCCGAACTACTCAAAATTTCTGCTACTGGTTCTCCAGAACCTGTAAGAACCTGCTGAATTTCACTCCTGACTCATAACATCAAACACATTCCTGGTACATGTGAAGCCAAAAGTTTATCATCTTTGTGGTGTTTTGAGATGCTGTTAATAAAAAACTAAGGGATAACATGAGTGCCGTTTTTGCCACTTCAACATCTCCCAATAATTCCCCTAATCATACAAGAAAAGTCAAATTAATACCCCTTTCCACATTTCTGAAAGTTTGAGAGCCAATATTGTACAGCAGGAAAGGTGCTAGGTCAGAAACAATGGAGCCAACTCTTCTTTTTCTCCTTTAGTCATGAAAACCAGGCAGATATGTTGTTTTGGAAACTGGGGAGACATGTTTGCAGTTGGTGATGTTAGATATCTTCTTCTCAGCTTTCCTGAGAATAATGTAGTCTTATTCATGATGACAACTGTTCCACCATTGGTGACTTCTTTAATTAAGAATTATTCTTAATTATTATTCTTGAGCTTTAGATAACATCTAATACTGCCCTACAGAGATTAGTGCATTGATTATTTTGGCTTTAATTTGATGGTAAAGGCAATAATTGTAGACATCCCATTCATTGTTGCATTCACTTGGGTGTATCCATGCATTGTTGTTGTCATAGTCAGCCATTCAGTTATGTCTGACCCTTGGCTACTCTACAGATCAGCACTGCTCAATAAATAAATGAACAAGAATAAAGTTTTTGATTCATTTGTTCAACTGGGTTCACTTTATCTATTTTTAGGACATGTGTGTAAAACATATTATACATTAATTTTTTATTTAGGCCAGTGGTGGGATTCAATTTTTTTTAGAACTGGTTCTGTGGGCATGGCTTGCTTGGTTGGTATGGCTTTATGATCATGTGACTGGGTGGGCATGGTTTGGTTGTCATGTGGCTGGGTGGATGTGGCCATGTTGACCTCACTGACTTCTTTGCGCTAATCAATGACCTGCAGAAAGAAGATGTACAAAAAGGAAGATATTAATTTTGTGCACTTGATACTTAAATAAGAATAAAAGAAGTACACAAAACAATAAAAGAGGTACATAATCAGGGGTGGGTTCTACTTGCCTTTACTACCGGTTTGCATGTATCAAAGCATTTTGATGACTTCGTGTTCGGTGGGCAGAGCCTCCCACCAGTTTTAGTGAACCGGGGGCAACCCACTACTCTACACAATTACTTACATAAAAGCGTTATTTGCCTTTAACTTTAAGATGTTTCCACCAATGAAACAAGATGTTTCATTGGCGCCGTCCTCACTTGCAATTTCTTTATCTTGACTCAAGGATCATTGACTTTGTGATGATGTGCTCTCAACCATTTTTGGACGATAGGAATAGAGTCCCATTCTTTTAGAGGTAGACCAATTACACTCATGGTCTTCAGGTTGCTTATGTAGGAAATAGGTGAGTTCTGTGTTCTGAACATATGAGGTTCATTTTTGAAAAAGTCCTTTCCACTTCTGCTGAACTCACAGCAATTCTTCTGACAATATCTTTAGCTTTTTTAATACTGTGAGGAATTGCATAGTACTTTGAATCTTTTAAAACATTTTCTACGAAGTCTCTATAATTGTTCATATTAATTTCATAATTAAAAATGTCACTAAATTCAAGCAATTGTTCTTCAGCTTCTGTCCATGGAACTACTACTTCTTCAATATTCCAATAATCTGGGTCCAAAAAAATGAGAAAATTGATGTTACTCTTTCTTTCTTTCTTTCTTTCTTTCTTTCTTTCTTTCTTTCTTTCTTTCTTTCTGTCTGTCTGTCTGTCTGTCTGTCTGTCTGTCTGTCTGTCTTTCTTTCTTTCTTTCTTTCTTTCTTTCTTTCTTTCTTTCTTTTCCTTCCTTCCTTCCTTCCTTCCTTCCTTCCTTCCTTCCTTCCTTCCTTCCTTCCTTCCTTCCTTCCTTCCTTCCTTTTTCTTTCTTTCCTCTTACTATACATATTAATAATCCTTTGTATGTCAAGCCGCAAAATTTAATTTTGTATTCTATTTTCTTTCCCAGCCTGCATGACTGCTTCTTTGCCATGATAATCCTAATTAAATTCCTTGCACCGTTGCTACTATTCTTCCAAAGACTTTTGAAAGCTTTTAAAAATCTAATCACTTAAAGGAGCATTGTTCAGATATATCTTTTTCCATGACCTTATATATTTGTTGTCTCTCCATCTCAGCTACACTACTTTTTAAGACAAGTGCATTTAACAACAATGGGGGGAGGAGTTTTCTGTGAGCAAACTGGAGAATTGGAAGTTGGTTTTGATATCGTCAATTGGGTCACTTTCCCCAATCGGTCTTTTGTTAGAATTAAAGTGGGAAAGATTGATCCTATGGCTTTTCCAGAAAATGTGTTCACCATTCATGAAGATGCCCTTGTCTGGCCTCAGAGATTTAATCAGGTAGGTCTAGAGTACATTTATAAAATATCTGAAATAGTTCATCATTATCTTCCCAAATAAACCCTTTTATGCAAATTCTATAATTATTCCTTGTGTTTTCTTCAATTGATAAAGTACTTTGAAATAATGGCTAAACTTCCCAGATTCAAGTCATCTTACAATGTGAGATGTGCAGCATATAAATTTAATAAGTGAATAAAAATGAATAGATTCTTACATGATAAAATCCATATAAGCTCACATATTTCTGGCTATATATTAAAGCTGTGAAGACATTTGCTTTTTGTCACCTTTCCTTCTACCCAATATTCTTTATTTCCAAAGCACCTGAGGACAAGAAGCAATGTGTGGAAACAAATCAAGAAGAGAAGCAACCTAGAACTAAGGAGAAATTTCCTGACAGTTAGAACAATTAATCAATGAACCGTCTTGCCTCCAGAAGTTGTAAATGCTACAACACTGGAAGCTTTTAAGAAGAGATTGGACAACCCTTTGTCTGAAGTTGTGTAGGGTTTCCTGCCTAGGCAGGGGGTTGGACTAGAAGACCTCCAAGGTCCCTTCCAACTCTGTTATTTTGTATTCTGTATTCTTGTGAATTAGTCAAGATAGTACTGTATCTGTGGACATAACATGCTTCTCTCTTCTACTATACTCTGTGCTTAAATATGTTGATAATCTTTTAAGAAAATTTCAGAATTTCTTGCTTAAAATGCTCTACTAATGGCTGTGTTGGCTTTGATTCTACCATCTCTATGAAGATATGAATATGGATTTGATTGATTAAAGACATGTGCTGCATCCTTTCATTTTGGATAGATGCTAATCCAAAGATAAGTCTTTTTCCATGTACAGTTCCATTCTAGTCAAATGTATAAGGAATGTACTTTATGATATTGTCACTCCATTCTTATTTGTAGCTATAAGACTAATTGACAGCATTCAAAATATCTCTGGGGTTTTTTTTTACAGATAACATCCTTTGTGTGCAATGACCATTGTCCTTCAGGTCATTTTAAAGCAAAGAAAAAAGATCAGCCATTTTGCTGTTATGATTGTTTTCCATGTCCAGCAGAAAAAAATTCATACCAGGAAGATAAGAAATGTGGGATAGGAATGTTTCTAAGAATAATAGCTACAAATTCTATTTCCCCTAATTATTTGTGGCCCATTTTGGGGTAGCAAGAAGGATATGATCAACATTACTAGCAATCTAAAATGTTGAAGTCCACAACTGGAGCCTGGAAATAACCATATTTCATTTCTAAGATATTTGAAACTATTTTCATGTGCCAGTAATATCTATGGAGATCCTCAGTCATCCAGGTCATGGTTGTCCCAAAGGTGCTTTTTCAAGAGGCAACTGGACTTTCTGGTTTTTCTTTGAAGACATTTTGCTTCTCATCAAGAAGCTTCATGGGTGTCAGAACTGAAGAAGCTTCTTGGATAAGAAGTGAAACGACTTCAAAGAAAAATCAGAAAATCCAGTTGTCTCTTGAAAAGGCATCTTTGGGA
Organism: Coluber constrictor foxii; assembly: GCA_038048745.1. Classification (NCBI taxonomy): domain Eukaryota; kingdom Metazoa; phylum Chordata; class Lepidosauria; order Squamata; family Colubridae; genus Coluber; species Coluber constrictor. Next base: position 26,166,078 of record CM075961.1, read on the forward strand.
CATGTGCCAGTAATGTTGGCATTCCTCCATTTACATTGCGATGAGTTGGCCCAGGAGGGTGTGAAAATGTCCTATCTTTTACTGACCAATCTTCCTCAAGTGGTCTGGAGCTTTCCAAAGTTTCCTTCAATCTCTAGGTTTCTTTCATTAACCCTTTTCAGATTGGGAATTATAGACAGTCAGGGAGGCCTCCGAATGATGAAACATCTCTGAAACAAAACAAGTTCCTTTGTTATGGTTCAGGAATAATACATCCATAGTACCAAATGTGTGGTAGTAGTCCTCGTTTATGATCATTCAAAGTTATGATCTACCTAGGGTTCCAATGGTCAGGGCTTCAGCATGGTCATATGTCTGAACTACAGGTGCTTGGCAACATGGTGACATTTATGGCCATTTGCATGTTTTCCACATTCATATGAATGGGTTTTATGACAGTGTTGCCAAGATTTACTTCTGGATTTTGGCAAACAGCACCCCATAGTGAACCATTTGTTTGCTTAATGACCATGGCATTCACTTAAAGACTTCAGGTTGACTTAATGACTGTTACCAAAAAAAAAAAAATCAGTGGCTTTATGACTATCATGCCTTATGACCATGATTGCCAGGCTCCATTACAGTCATAAGTTGAGGACTACCTGCATATTGTTTAAATTTTTTTGTTTAATACATTTTTTTTTAAAGCAAGGTTCTACATTTAGGGAAGAAAAACAAAATGCAGAGGTACCGTATATGTGGTACCTTGCTCAATAGTAGTAACTGTGAGAGGGATCTTGGAGTCCTAGTGGGCAAGCATGTAGATATGAGTCAGCAGTGTGCAGCAGCTGCCAAAAAAGCCAACACAGTTCTGGGCTGCATAAACAGAGGAATAGAATCAAGATCACATGAAGTGTTAATGCCACTTTATAATGCCTTGGTAAGGTCACACTTGGAATATTGCATTCAGTTTTGGTTGCCACGATGTAAAACTCTAGAGTGCAGAGAAGAGCAATAAAGATGATTAGGGGACTGGAGGCTAAATCATATAAAGAACGGTTGCAGGAACTGAGTATGTCTACCCAGTTCCTGCAACCGTTGCAGGAACTGGGTATGTCTCTTGATGAAGAGAAGGACTAGAAGAGACATGATAGCAGTGTTCCAATATCTCAGGGGCTGCCACAAAGAAGAAGGAGTCAAACTATTCTTCAAAGCACCTGAGGGTAGAATAAGAAGCAATGGGTGGAAACTAATCAAGGAAAGAAGCAATTTAGAACTAAGGAGAAATTTCCTAACAGTGAGAACAATTAATAAGTGGAACAACTTGCCTGCAGAAGTTTTGAATACCCCAACACTGGAAATTTTTAAGAAGATGTTGGATAACCATTTGTCTGAAGTGGTGTAGAGTTTCCTGCCTGGGCAAGGGGTTGGACTAGAAAACCTCCAAGGTCCCTTCCAACTCTGCTATTCTATTCTATTCTATTCTATTCTATTCTATTCTATTCTATTCTATTCTATTCTATTCTATTCTATTCTATTCTATTCTATTCTATTCTATTCTATTCTATTCTATTCTATTCTATTCTAAACCTTACTTCATTTTTAAGCACAGTATTAATTGACTTATAAATATTAAATCTACATGAAACATCTTTGGAGCAGGCTCCAAAGAATATATCAAAAATTTCAAACAGATTTAAGTTTACAGATTTCCCTAACAAGGGATATTACAACACTTTTCTCCAAATTTTTGGTAGTAGCTTATCTTCATAATACTGTTCAGTTGTAAAAAGGTAAGTTTGGAACTATTCAAAACTCTTTGGAAAATAAATAACTAAATACATCCTCAATATGAGACTAAAGCCAATATGAATCTAAAGCCTTCTTTTTCAGATATGACTAATTGTTTTGAATGTCCAGAAAATCAACATCCAAACAGTTTCCAAGATTCCTGCATCCCAAAATATATAATTTTCCTATCCTATGAAGAACCATTGGGAATCAGTTTAACTGTGTTTGTTCTTTGGTTGTCATCTTGTAGGATGAGTCTAGGACTTTCCCTCCCCCAGGAGACTCATATAAACTAAAGGAATGCCATTCTTTCTGTTGATAGTTGAAGAAGTTACATTCCTGGGCATGTGGTCAGTTTCACCAAAATCATGTGTAGGAAGTTAGCACCCACCCCTGTCCTAGAAGAATGAAATATTTTAGGAGATACTAAAGGCAGAATATTATATTTCCCTGGAAGAAAAATTGATAAGCATGTTTTGAAGCTGCTCCCATCTTCCTGCCCCCACCCTTTGTCAATGGGCCATTAAGACCTAGGCCAGTCTATTCTACATAACAAAGATCTACCTCCTTCAGGCAGAGCCATAGTAGGAATTGCCAAAGATCCAAAAAAAGATAGGATTAGCCCTCTACACAATAGCAGCAGAAACTCACCACATGTGACCTGGGAAGCACATGTGACCATCAGCCAGCAAGGCTAGCTAAGACCCCCCACCCCCCTGGAAGTCTGACAACCAATCAGAATACTCTTTCTGGGCCCCAGGAAATGCAAAGCCAAAGAGAGCATAAAACCCCAAGGATTTACTGTATCTTCCTTTTTTTCTGTTCAGGAACTCAAGCCTTGTGATCCTGACCACCATTAAACCATCTTTCCAAGCAGTCTCCATGTCTCCAGTGTCTTTTTCCCCACTTGGAGCAGAACCTACAAAGATGTTTCTTCCAACACATGTTTAAGTGATTGTCTACTAGGACACCAAGGTTCCTTTCACAGTTACTGTTTTTGAGCCAGGTTTCACCTAATCTGTATTTGTACCTTTGGTTTTCCCTGCCTAGATATATAATCTTGCTTTTCTCCACATTACATTTCATATTGCTGGATAGGGCCCATTGTTCAAATCTGTCAAGATCATTTACGATCCTCCCATAACAATGTTTGAATTAGTGGAAGCACGCAAAACGCAGAAGAACAATAAAACACCGGGGCCAGATGGAATACCAGCTGAATTTTACAAGCATTGCCAACAAGCAATAGACCAAATTTTGTTACAAGTATTCAACGAGGCCTTACTAACAGCTAAAATACCACACTCTTGGACAGAAACAATTATCACTTTAATTCACAAAGAGGACACTGACCCAACACAAATTCGAAACTATAGACCCATTTCACTGCTCAATGTAGATTATAAATTACTTATGACAATAATGGCAGCAAGACTCAAAACAATGATACAAAACTACATACACCCAGATCAAAACGGCTTCATACCCAGAAGACAAATCAAAAACAACCTAAGAACGATTATAAATGCACTAGAGTATTATGATCAGAAGATAAATAAAGAAATTGCCATAATCTCACTCGATGCCCAGAAGGCGTTCGATAATGTCAATTGGTTATTCCTTACAACGCAATTAGAGAATATGAATTGCGGAGATAAATTTCTCTCACTGATAAAAAAAATTTACTCACAACAGACAGCAAGGATAGCAATAAACGGTGATATGACCCAATCGTTCAGCATTGAAAAAGGGGTACGGCAAGGCTGCCCTATGTCTCCATTACTATTCATAATGGCACTAGAAGTATTATTAAAAATTATAAGAGAAGACGAAGGAATTAAAAGTCTCAAAATTAGAGGAGAAGAATATAAACTACTCGCCTTTGCCGATGACATAATTTTTATATTAGAAGATCCAATAATAACGGGACCCAAATTATTGACAAGAATTGAGGAATATGGCCAAGTTGCAGGTCTTAAAATTAATAGACATAAAACGAAAACATTAACTAAAAATATGACACATGATCAAAAATTGAAATTAGAAGAAGATTTGGGAATCCAGGTGGTAAAAAAGATAAAATATTTAGGCATTTGGCTGACGACAAAAACAACAACAATAAAGGAAGATAATTACACAAAACTATTAACACAAATTGGAAAGGATTTGGAAACCTGGAACAGATTACAGTTATCATTTATGGGCCGAATTGCATCTATAAAAATGAACATACTTCCAAGAATAATGTATCTATACCAAGTAATTCCGATAAACCCAGGAAAGGAATTCTTTAAAAAATTAAACAAACTAACGATGACATATATATGGCAAGGAAAGAGACCTAGGATAAAAAGAAATGCATTACAAGATACAAAAGACAAGGGAGGATTGGCGTTACCAGATTGGGAACTATACTACAAAGCGGCAGTATTAACTTGGATCACAGATTGGATAAAATTAGAAAATAAAAGATTATTATATTTAGAAGGATTCGAACTCACACGCGGATGGCACGCATTTTTGTGGGATGGACCTGACAAACGACATATCTATTTCCAGCGCCATATCATCAGAGAGTCGCTACTAAAGATCTGGCAAGAAATAAAGAGGGAACAATACTCCAAAATTCCAAGATGGTGGTCTCCGATGGAGGCACAAATCCACCCAAATACTTTAGAATCGGGGAAAGTCATACGTTATCAAGAGCTGTTAAACAATGAAAACCAAATTATCTCCAGACAACAACTACGAACCCAAGGTATAAACATTGAATGGTGGCCTTATAACCAAATTCTTTCAAGATATCAATCAGATAAGAAAAAACCAGGAATTGCAAATAACCCAAATGAACTAGACAAGATATTACATGGACCACATCAAAAAATGATAACTAAAATATATAATTTTTTACTCAGGCATAAATTACAAGAAGAAACAGTGAAGGACAATATGATTAGATGGGCAAGGGATATAGGACACAATATTGAACTAGGAAAATGGGAGAAACTATGGTCACAGAATCTCAAAATAACCAAAGCTACACCTTACAAAGAAAATTTAATAAAGATGTTTTATAGATGGCACCTACCACCGGCTAGAATAGCCAAGATGCACCCGAATGTTACCGATATCTGCTGGAAGTGTAAAACACAGAAAGGAACCTATTTCCATGTTTGGTGGAAATGCAGAAGAGCACAACAGTTTTGGAAAACTATTATAAAAATAATTGAGGAGGTAGTAGATTTAAAACTAGGCAGCAGTCCAGAAACATTTTTACTAGGCATGATAGACACTAAATGCACCAAAGAGACAAAATACCTCATAATACATATCCTAACGGCAGCTAGGTTATTGTATGCACAAAATTGGAAATCTGATCAAACCCCAAAGGAAGACCAAATTATCTCCAAAGTAAATGATTGTGCTGAGATGGATAAATTAACGCTAGAACTCCGAGATAAGGAGGATAGTGAATATTATGCGGTATGGCACAAATGGCAAAAATGGCTTGAAAGGAGAACTGAAATAAAAAACGAGAATAAAAATTAGGGTATAGAAGAGAGGAAGGTTATAGGAGAGATATTACTTTTGATGTGGGTTATATAATAATGAAGTACATATACAGAGAATTATAAAACCTGTTGACAGAAAAATTACTATATGTTAGTTTCACAATTGGTGGTGGGAAGGGTGAGGTGGGGGCGGGTGTATTGTTTGTATGTATTGTTTATTTTTATGTGTATGTTCAAAAATTCAATAAAAAAAATTTAAAAAAAAAAAAAAGATCATTTACGATCCTGAGCTTGTCTTTTGGGGTGTTGGCTATTCTTGCCAGCTTAGTGTCATCAGCAAATTTGAGGAGTTCCTCTTCTATTCCCTCTGATAAACTGAAAGACAAAAAGGACAAGTACAACAAATGGAAAGAGAGAGACATAACTTAGGCAGAATATCAGCAGATAGCCTGAATCTGCAAAGATGAAGTAAGGAAAGCAAAGGCTCACAAATCAACAAAGACTTGCAACAAAACTCAAAGATAATTTAAAAAGTTTCTTTAGACATATTAATAACAAGAAAAAAGTCAACGAAACAGTAGTTCCAGTAAAGAGAGAAGATGGCAAGGAAGTAACAGGCAGTAGAGAGAAAGCAGAGCTGCTTAACTCATTCTTTGCATCAGTCTTCATGCAAAAAGAAACTATAGCCCAACCTACCAAACATCTAACTAAAATATTACTGCAAGATAAGACAGACTAGAAATAAAAACTATGATAAGCAAGAAAATGATAAAAGAACACCTGTCTGATCTTGATGAATATACAGTAAATCACTGGGGCCTGACATATTACATCCCACAGTTCTGAAGGAAGAGTACTGGGCCTAAGATGGAACCTTGTGGTACTCATTGCTTACTTCCCTCCATGTAGATGTAGTATCATTAAGGACTACTCATTGTCAGCCATTTACAAATCCATCTGGTGGTGATACTTTTTCTAGCTCACTAAAAGTAGGTTCTACTTTGGTGAATGCCTTACTGAATTCTAAATATACTATGTCCACAGTATTTCACTAGTCTACTAATTTAGTCACTTTGACTGTTTGGCAAGATCTGTTTCTAACAAACCCATGCTGGCTTCTACTTATAAATTTATTTGTTTTCAGATGTTCACCAAACTGTTTTTTGATTATCTTTTCTAGTATCTTCCCAGGTATTGATGTTAGACTGATTGGTCAATAGTTTCCATGGTCTGTTTTTTTTCCCTTTTTTGAAGATGGGAACCACATCAGCTCTTTTCCAGTCCTCAGGTAGTTCCCCAGTGCTCTAGGATTTTTGAAAGATATGGTACAATGATTCTGAGATAATATCTCCCAATAGTGTTTTCAATAAGATTACTGATATGAACCATCTGAGTTCCAAAATATTCCAAAATTGAGGAATGACTTATGCTGGAACTGGTAAAGTGTTACCCTACAAGGACAAATTAATTTAAATAAATATTCCATATATATATATATATATATAATTTACAAAATTCCTTATTTATTATTTGATTAATTTCAGGATTTAACTTTATATGGGTAATTATAGACCACTCTTTTATTATTTCAATATAGTTTGGGAAAATGCCAGCTGAGTTGGGCAGACTATAAACATGCTGAAATCTGGTGTTATTTTAAATGTTAGAATTCCAGGTTGATAATTGTTTTTCCATCCCACCATAATTATGAAATAAATACAATTAATGTTATCTCTTACTGGCCTACAAATATTCCCTATTGGTACAAGGATAATTCAATAGTTAGCTATACTATATATCTCACACAGAGGTGATACTAAATACAGGTAAGGTTACACTGCTGAGATAACTGGGGGCTAATATTGAAAAGTTCTGGCTTTAGATCAGATAAATGTTATCCTTTTAATACCACTATTCAACTGTGAACATAGGAGCAGACACCTTGGGAAAAGGCAGAAAATCTCTCAAAGTATGTTATTTGTGGCACTGAGAATAGTGATAGGAACTCTGTCCTATACCTCAAGTAAGGTTTCCATTGCTAAGTGTTCTGTTGGTGAACCTCTTTCAATTCTCCACAAATATTATCAGCCAGGCAATTTTATCATTGCAGGAATTTTCTCCCAGATCCACATTTTTCTGAATCCAAACAGTTTTCAGAAGCAGCCTTCAGAGGAATGTTTTGATGACCTTGTGTAAGTAGGTTTTATATATGAGATGCATGCTATATTTGACCAGGTAAAGTTCTCCAATTATTTATGTGATTCTGGGATGCTGTACAATTTGGGACAGAAGAGGAAAGGAAACAATGTAGAACATAGAGGGGACCTCTAAGTTCTTCTACTCCAACCCTCTGCTCAATCAGGAGACCCTATACCATTTCAGACAAATGGTTGTCCAGTCTCTTTTTGAAGGCCTTCACCCACAACTTCTGAAGGCAAGCTACTCCATTGGTTGATTGCTCTCATAATTAGGAATTTTTTCCCTTAGTTCTAGGTTGATTCTCTCCTTGGTTATTTTCCAACAATTCTTTCCTTTCTTGCCTTTTGGTCTTTGGAAAATAGTTTGACCCCCCTCATCTGTGTAGGAACCTCTCAAATATTGGGACATTTATATCAAGTGACCCCTAATCATTATTTTCATTAGATTAGTCATACCTATACCATTCTTCATATTCTTTAACCTCCAACCCCCCAATCATTTTGTTGCTCTTCTCTGGACTCTTTTCAGAGTTTCAACTTCATTTTTATTATGAAATAAAAATATAATATAAAATATTATTTTATCATGTTATTTTAAAAAGGTAATGGTTCCCCTTGCACATATGTGCTAGTTGTTCCCGACTCTAGGGAGTGGTGCTCATCTCCGTTTCAAAGCCAAAGAGCCAGCACTGTCCAAAGACATCTCTGTGGTCATGTGGCCAGCATGACTAAATGTCAAAGGAACGCTGTTACCTTCCCACCAAAGTTGGTCCCTATTTTTCTACTTCCATTTTTTATGTGCTTTTGAACTGCTAGGTTGGCAGATGCTGGGACAAGTAATGGGAGCTCACCCCGTTATGCAGCACTAGGGATTCAAACCGTTGAACTGCCAACCTTTCGATTGACAGTGTCTTAGCCACTGAGTCACTACTTCCCATGTTATCTTATGTTTACATTATAAGGAATCTTTTCAAACTTCAATTCAAGTCTGTGCTTAAGTTCTTATATGTGGACTTTCATTTCTTGAACTTTGGAGGAGGAGTCCCCAAGATGGTTAAAGATGGAACCATAATAGCTGTGAAGAGGTGCAAATCAGGAATACAGTAGCTGGAGAGAAAAAATAAATAACTCTTTAATTCTCATATTAGTAGCAATAGATTCAAAGCTTATTAAATTAAATGAATTCAATTAAAGCATGAAAAATACAGAAGGGGAGAGAAAGCAAGACAGAGAGACAGACGTGATAGGACTATCATCCACATCTTTTAGTCAAACAGAAGTACAAGAAGACCAGACTGCCCTTCATCACAGAAATTTTCTATGGCAAGATTGAGGTTGATTGTTCAGATCTGTTGTTAACAACGTGTAAAAGTGAAAAAAATATTTCTATCTTTAGTTCATCTTGTCATGTTGTTATGTTGTTATGTCTTTCAATGAAGACTGTTAAGCACATGAACCACCTTGGATAAGAGCATAGATTGATATAGGGATAGGTAGACAGCCACAGAACTGCCACTAAATATGGTATCTTCAATATTTTATGTAAAACTGAACATCTATACCTGTGAGAATTACATATTTTGGAACTATTTTGTGTATGAAAAATATCTTTGTAACTTCCAAAACGTGTTCCATGCAGTTGACTCAAAATGCTTTGTTTTCCACAGATTCATTATTTTTATAGCAACATGTCTAGATGGAATGAGCATTACCATCTAGAAAATACATCTAGCCTTAAACTATTTATTTTAATATAGGATGTTTACTCAGAATTATCAACATATCCTGGCCTTGGCATTTGCTGTGAAGGAAGTCAATGAGAATAACCAACTCTTACCCAACGTGAGTTTGGGCTTCCACATTTTAAACAGCCATTTCTTTGCTAGATGGACCTATCTTGCTTCTATGGAACTTCTATCCACACAGGACCAGTTCATCCCAAACTACAAATGTGATATTCACAATAATATTGTGGGTGTGATTGGAGGACCTAATTCTCAAGTCTGTCTTCACATGACAAACATCCTGAGCACCTACAAAGTTCCACAGGTAAGCAACAGGCATGGAAAGACGATGAGAAAGACTGAGGTTTTGTAAATGTAAGTAGGAGTTTGGACACCGCAGGTGTTACAAAATGGAAAGCTCCATAGAGAAGGAGAATAGTAATGCAGTCTTGCTACATGGTTAGATATGCTTAGGCATAAAACAGTGCTGTGAGAATTATGTGTTTAGCCGAGTGCCATATTATGGAAATTTTACCATGGTTTTTCCGTCATTTAATATTTTATTTTGTATATTGTATTGTCCACATATTTTATGCAGACATATTTGTTAATGCTTTATTCAAACTTACATTTTTGTTTGTAGGTATAATGTGTATCATTGATTGCATGATCTTTGTAGATACCATACACTAAATAAAATAAATAAGAAACCTTTCATTTTCAAAAGATTTATTGCCATGATATTTCCCCATATCCCATGTATTTCTATCCTAAGATCATTTATGGCTCTTCTCCAACAATAAATGACAAAACCAAAGAAGATTTCTTCCACCAGATGTTTCCAAATGTGATCCATCACTATATGGGCATTCTTGAGTTACTACTGCATTTCAAATGGACCTGGATTGGTGTGATTGCTTCAAATGATGACAATGGAGAATTATTTGTACGGGATATACTTCCCATTTACTCTCAGAATGGTATCTGTGTAGACTTCTTAGAAAAAATACCTCAAATATCTTTTTCAGGTGATGTTGCTGAAACTGCAGTGGAATGGTTTGGCTCTTCACATATTGTCACCGGAAGTAGTGCCAATGCCATTATCATACAAGGTGAAATACACACTATTAGTGTCTTGAGATTGCTATTCCACTTTTCTCAGTTTTATGATGTAACAACTGAGAGCCGAGTGTGGATTATGACAGCTCAGATGGACTTTACGTCTCCTGGATTTCAAAGAGATTGGGACATACATTTCCTTCATGGGGCTCTGTCATTTGCTGTTCACACAAACTATCCTAGAGGATTCCAGAAATTTCAGAAGGAAAGAAACCCTCTCTCAGAAAGTAGAGATGGCTTCATCAGAATCTTCTGGAAAGATGCTTTTAAGTGTGACTTCTCAAATTCCACTGTAGAAGAGCGAGAGGAGATCTGCACTGGGGAGGAAAAACTGGAGACTCTGCCTGTGACCCTATTTGACACCAGCATGTCTGGCCTCAGTTATAGTGTCTACAATGCAGTTTACATTATGGCATATGCTTTGCATGCAATAACTTCATCCACCTCAAAACAGAGAGCAAAGATGAAGGAGATTAGACAAAAAGGACTACATGAACAGCCATGGCAGGTATCATATGTACAAATATAGAATGGTTTTACTTTGTTGAGAAGAAATATTAAACCAAGTGACCATAGTAATGTAGTTCATTATTACCAGAAATGCCAGGAAGGAGATTTAAGACAGTTATGAAAGGAAATCACCTTCTCCCACACCCCACCCTCTCTCGCTTCATTGTTTTTATTGAATTACAATTCATAAACATTATCAAGTTCTTAATCAATATCAATTCAAGTTACATAGAAAAAAATAGGAATTCCAAAATACTGCTAAAAAGTAAATAAATAGATGTTGTACATGTACAGTTTAACCATACAGGTGAAGTATTGTCCACATATTATACTCTATTGCTATTGAGGTAAACCATAAAATCACTTAAAATCTGATGAAATTGTGATTACTGACTCAGATATCTCCTTATTTTAACTTTATCCGTTACTTTTTTTTCTAATGTGGCAATTAAAGACACTTGTTAATCTACATTTCAACTGTTACGTTACATTGAGTTTCCAATGTCATTTTAGCTGCTGATATTAAGGAGATAATGAGTTCCTTATTTATAAACCTGTGATTTGGTCCTGCAAATAAATTTGGTAAACTTAACTTAGGGGAACATTCAATTCTTTCTTTACTCATTGTACTTATCCCCATTTTTTATCAAAAGGTTATAACTTTAACACATGATCACCACAAATGTAAAAAAAAACCCACTTTTTTTGACACTTTCTCAAGATTTAGAAGATATATAGATAGATAGATAGATAGATAGATAGATAGATAGATAGATAGATAGATAGATAGATAGATGATATATATATATATATATATATATATATATATATATATATATATATAATAATAATTATGCCTTAATCTGTCTGGAATCAAGTTCTAACAATATATAATTTTCCACTGTTGTTCTCACATTAAATCTTAGATAACTTCTGCCAATTTGTCTCCTGAATGGAATTTCCAAGTTCAGCATGCCAACCTGCATTTAAAAGATGGGGTGGCTCTCTTATTTCTAATTGAAGATTACAGATTACATGCTCAAAATTGATATATAAAGTTATGTTGATGAACTGCCTGCATTTCTATTTAAGTTGAAGCCAAACTAACCATGATAATTTATCACTTATTAGTTGCTCTGTCTGATTTTTATGGAGAGGTTCATCAGCATAGGCTTATGTCAATTTGAGAATTTAAAATTTCTCTTCTCTCTCTCTCCCCCTCCTCCCTCCCTCCCATTTGGAATGCCAATAGATGAAATATGTAAAATGCCAAACATGTCTTCCAAAATGGCATATTTTGCTACAATAAAGGCATTTACTTTCTCAAATGTGTCATCCCAGCTTCTCAGTTGGTGTTGCCATGCTGCCTGAATAGATCAAGTACTGTCTTCTCCTTATTCTCCTTCTCCTTCTCCTTCTCCTTCTCCTTCTCCTTCTCCTTCTCCTTCTCCTTCTCCTTCTCCTTCTCCTTCTTCCTGTCCCTGTCCCGCTCCTCCTCCTCCTGTCTATGCAAATCCACCTCAAGCATGTTTAATATGTGGTCTCTGCAGATCAGAGGACCCAAAATACTTTACTTAATTCTGAAAAGTTCAACTTTATGAAGCTTTAGAATTTTCATCAATCCACAAACATTTATTATATAAAATAATTTAATAAATATTTATCTAATATAGATAGATTATTAGGGAGAAAACCTTTGAGATTGCTAGTAAAAATGACTTGATGGTAATGGTCAATCAATCAGTCAATTATGAGCAGCAACAATAGCAATACTTAATCCAATCAATGTTTGGGGGGGGGAGTCCATTTTGACCCCTTGGGGAATTCTGCTTAGATCATTACCGACGTATTTCAACTGCATTGGGACTATTCTGAATGTTGGCTCATGACATCATTTTGTCTCCACCTTCTCCCCAATTTAGCCTCACAAATTTCTGAGAGGTACTTTCTTTAAAAACAGTGCTGAAGAAATATTTCCTTTGATGACAATGGGCATATAACTTCTGGATTTGATATTTTCAACTGGGTCATATACTCAAATAATATTATAATAATAATATTATTGTAAATAATAATATTATTTACAAAAGTAAAAGTTGGATGGGTAGAGACAAATTCTTTCACTTCCATATCACTCAGCATTCAGGAGGATTTCATTATTATGAAATTATTTCATTATTTCATTTTTAACTTTTGTGTCTTTATTGCTTTTATTATGGCCATACACCGCCCTGAGTCCTTCGGGAGAAGGGCAGTATAAAAGTGCAATCAATCAATCAATCAATCAATCAAATAAATAAATAAATAAATAAATAAATAAATAAATAAATGGCCCAAAAGATTTAACCAGGTATATATTTGTGTAGATTTGCAGAGAGTTCAGTCCCCATTTTGAATATTTAAAAAGCAAGATAAGTACAGCTCCCATACTTTAAGCCCTCTGGAATTTTAATAGTTGACTCTGTTCCCTGTTTTTCAATGCTATTTAGGTGATTTTGTTTGGGTGGTGTTGCTTCTTTAAATTATGTATTTTTAATTCTTATAAACATCCCTGAGAAGTTTGGAGTTGGGTAGCAAAAGAAAGAAAGAAAGAAAGAAAGAAAGAAAGAAAGAAAGAAAGAAGGAAGGAAGGAAGGAAGGAAGGAAGGAAGGAAGGAAGGAAGGAAGGAAGGAAGGAAGGAAGGAAGGAAGGAAGGAAGGAAGGAAGGAAGGAAGGGGGGTTTACTTCTCAAATCAAATCTTTAATGTGGTATATTAGGGGGACCTTGAATTTACTTTATACGTTTGAATCCCCAAAACAAGTGAGAAGTGATCATCCAACAAATTTTAAGTAATCCTGGCTTAAGAAAAATAAACTGCTGATGCTTGTGGCAGATTTAATATTTGAAAAAAACAAACAAACAAACAGGTAAGTAGGAATCTGTCCTGTGAGTCCTGAATATTCTAATAATGGTAGGGTCAATGTGTCTGTAACACAGATTGTAACACTAGAGAAATTCATGTATCCAGAGTTACAAGGATATTGCTACTGCAAGGAGGGAGTCTTCCTATATTGATCTACTAGGATGGCTGAGGGAGAGTATGATATTGTGTCTTAGTGAAGGCCCTTTTGTGCCTAGGGACTTCTGATGCATTCAAGATGTAGGAGGTGACCAGGCTGAGTCCAAAGGAGGGGTTAAGCACATGGTCAGTGTTCATACTCATAAAAGATCTAAATCCAGCCCACCTTGAGGTCTGTTGACGCTTATCTACCACCAATTTGTTTTAACTGTTAGTAGTTCAGATTATTGGATAGAGTGTTAGCATGCAATAAACCTGTATTGAATTGCTCTGGCTCCTGATTTCTTACATTTGACATAAGCAATATATATATCTTCCTGTGTAATTGCAAACATATCTTTAGAAGGATTGCAGCAATGTTTTGATGGAATCTCATCCATCATCTTCTTGCTGATGTTCTCGGTTTGTGTGTGTGTGTGTGTGTGTGTGTGTGTGTGTGTTTGTGTTTCTATAGGAGGAATTCCTCCCTGGTATGAGTCTCCTATTTGCAAAGATCATTGCAGTCATAGCATGTCAATAACACCAAACCAATTCTTCATTTCTTTCATTCAGGGAAGACCACATTCTATATGTAATGAAAATTGCCATTCAGGTTCAAGTAGGGCCAAAATAGAAAGAAAGCCATATTGTTGCTACAAGTGCCTTCCATGTCCAGAAAATAGGATTACAAATCATAAAGGTAAAGCAAATTATATTTAAAGAACTAAGCAGTCCATGCACATGAGGGTAGAAGAGTATTCAGAAAGAAGGGTTCTATTCACGTATGTATGAATGAAATAAAGCAAAACTTTGCACCTACTTCCTAAATAACTTCCCATGAACCTGAGGAAGAAGAAACATTTTAATATCAGCTGTAAAAGAGCTGGAGGTCCAGAGAATGTTGGTAAAATCAATAGAAAATACTATGTGCAATCATATGTTCTGAGGCTAAGGCTCTATCTTATTAAATACTTGCTGAGTTGCTACATCCAATTAAATTCTTTTCTTGGACATTGGCTCTTTCCAGTCATATATGCATTGTAATCACATACACATCCAATCATATAAATCTACCTCTGCCATATATCTGATTGGGGGAAAAAAACTAACAACTAAAATTTAATTTGCTGATTTTAAATTGAATTATGACAAATAATATTGGGCCAATTTTAAATCAGTTCAAATATTCAGCAAATTAATCAAAGAGGGATAAAAATAAAGGTTAGTTTGCGTTGGGTTCAATTCTGTGCGTGTTCACTGACCATATTACAGAAGTGATTTCAGTCTGCCCAACAGATTTTTAACTCTCAGGCAGTCTCCCATTGAAGTATTAAGGAGGCCCACTGGGCTAAACCTCTTCTTTCAGAATTACCCATGTTTTGATTATTGCAGAATATTCTATATTGTCCTAATAGCAATTCAATTACTCATTCATTCATTCATTTTTGCAGACATGGATGATTGTATACCATGCCCCAAAGGACAATATCCAAATGACAACCATCACTCATGTCTTTCAAAACAGATAGTTTTCCTGTCTTATGAAGACCTATTAGGGACCAGTATGGTCATTACCACAATTATCTTTGCTTGCATTGCCACTGTGGTGCTTGGGATCTTCATCAAATACCAGGACACTCCCATAGTCAAGGCCAACAATTGGAACATCACCTACCTTCTCCTTGTCTCCCTTGTGCTCTCATTCCTTTGAAGTTTGTTATTCATTGGAAAATCTGAAAAGATGACTTGCCTTTTCCAACAAACTGCTTTTGGGATCATCTTCTTAGTAGCCATTTGTTGTGTGTTGGCCAATACCATCATTGTGATTTTAGCTTTCATGGCTTCAGTGCCAGGATCGAAGATGAGGCGATGGCTAGGGAAATCATTAGATAATTTCATTGTTGTTTCTTGTTTCCTTGTTCAAGTCATTGTTTGCACTGTTTGGCTTATAACTTCATCCCCACTCCCAGAAGCTGATACGAACTTAATGGCAGATAAAATCATTCTAGGGTGTAATGAAGGTTCTACTGTGATGTTTTACTGTGTCTTGCTATACCTGCTTTTCCTTGCCATTGTTGGCTTCAGTGTGGCTTTCTTAGCCCGGCATTTACCAGACCGTTTTAATGAGACCAAGTTCATCTTCTTTAGCCTGTTGTGTTTTTGCAGTGTCTGGTTGTCCTTTTTTCCTACCAATCTGAGCACCAAGGAAAAATACTTGGTGGCTGTGGTGATCTTTTCCATATTGTCATCTAGTGCAGGATTACGAGGTTGCATCTTTTTCCCCAGATGCTTTGTCATTCTACTAAGGCCAGATCTGAACAATAAGAGGCAGTTACTAAAAGGCAAGAAAGAAGAAATATAATTGTAAACTAATGTTTCAATGAATAATATACAGGTGATCCTCCTTTAACAACTGCCCTGTTTAGTGAATGTTCACAGTTATGGTAGTAATGAACAGGTAATTTTTGGACCAATCCTCATTTAAACCAGA
The DNA here is from genome assembly GCA_038048745.1 of Coluber constrictor foxii. Classification (NCBI taxonomy): domain Eukaryota; kingdom Metazoa; phylum Chordata; class Lepidosauria; order Squamata; family Colubridae; genus Coluber; species Coluber constrictor. Next base: position 26,182,441 of record CM075961.1, read on the forward strand.
GGTGTTATTCAGCAGGTTCTGACATGTTCTGGAGAACCAGTAGTGGAAATTTTGAGTAGTCCGGAGAGCCGGTAAATACCACCTCTGACTAGCCCCACCCCCATCTATTTTCTGCCTCCCGAGTCCCAGCTGATTGAGAGGAAATGGGGATTTTGCAGTAACCTACCCCTGGAGTGGGGTGGGAATGGAGATTTTACAGTATTCTTCCCCTGCCATGCCCACCAAGCCACACCCACAGAACTGGTAGCAATTTTTTTTTGAATCCCACCCCTGATTTAAACATTTGTAAAGCAAAGAGAAGCTGAAATCCATCTGTGAACAAAGTTGTGGTTTTAGTTGACAACCACTTCTCTTAAGGACCAAGTTGCTGCTTCCAGTTGTGGTCACTAAATGAGAACTACCTGTACTGAATATTCAATGAAAAACACTCAATAATTGGAACTGGTTCAGAATAAAACAGGGCAGGCCATATCGGACCTGCCACATTATGAATAAGGATCATCACTGCTTTACAAACTCAGTTGGTTTCCAGTTGGCTTCTAACTGCAATTTAATGCGCTGCTTCTACCAGTAAAACCCTCAAAGATATTTAGTATTTGAGGGACTGACCATCTGTAAATTTCTGCCTATCCAAAATGATCAAGTAGAGTGTCCCCCTGGCTTCTTTGGTAAAACGGAGCCAGCTATTGGGACTTATCCCAATAGCAATAGCACTTAGATTTATATATCACTTCACAGTGCTTTATAGCCCTCTCTAAGCAGTTTACAGAGCCAGCATATTGCCCCAAACAATCTGGGTGCTCATTTTACTGATATTGAAAGGATGGAAGGGTGAGTCAGCCTTCAGCTGGTGAGAATCGAACTGCCAAACTGCTGACAGCTGGAAGTCAGCAGAAGTAGACTGAAGTTCTGCATTCTAAGCACTGGGCTACCATCATTCTTAAAGGATATATTACCCACTTAAGTGCCAGGAAAGAAATGTAAAAGATGCCAAAAAGAAAAGAAAAGAAAGAGAGCAGTTATTCCCTTAACTTATAAATATTTATCAGAGATCTTGAGATGTAATGTTGGTTGCCTTCTGGGGAAAATTACAAAAATTAAGGGAGGATACATCATGTTTAAATAATTAAAGAAGGAACAAATTTCTCTTTCTGGTTTTCCGTCTTACTTTTTACATATATAGTTTCTGAATATGTAATACATATTCAGAATGTTAAGAAGAGATGAAAAGTTATATATTTCTGTACAAAAAAAGATTCTGATTTGTCTGTGTGGCCGTGTTTTCATTACTATAAAGATAGTGCAAACCTTTCCTAGGTTATATTTTTATAATACCTTTATTAAATTACCAAGTTAAACATTAAAATATAAACTAACATAAAAGGAAAAGGGAGAAGGGAATAATAATAAAAAAGGATCCATAATATACTTTTCTCTAAATTTTAATCTAACGCAAAATAAATTGTCAAATGTAAACAAGCATATATTAAAATGCTCCATTTTCCCTCCCAGAAAAATTCAATCTAATCGTCAAATCTCAAATTTTATCAAAACTTGATAATATTTTTGTATTATAAATTTTCCTCTACCAAAATCTGATTTGAAAAGAGCTGATTTTTTTTCTTAAATAAAGAGAGAAAGACAGCATAATTAATGAGAGCAAATATTCTCATATATTAAAGGCATTACTCTTCCAAATTTCTTTCCCAAACTTTCAGATAGCATCCAGGCAACTGACTTGAATGTTCCTCCTTCTCCTTCTCCTTCTCCTTCTCCTTCTCCTTCTCCTTCTCCTTCTCCTTCTCCTTCTCCTTCTCCTTCTCCTTCTCCTTCTCCTTCTCCTTCTCCTTCTCCTTCTCCTTCTCCTTCTCCTTCTCCTGTAGATTTTCCCCTTCAAAATTATTTGTCTTACCAATAACAAACAATATTTCTAGCTCAGGTTTGAAATGAAGGATGCTCTCTTGTTTTCTTGCAAATGTTTCATTATCCAAGCTAGGTATCATCAGTGCTCATTCATCTTAGTTTTAAATTGTGTTAGGATTATTATGAATGTTCTCCATGGGCTCATTTCCTCTCTATCTTCTCTTCAATTTAGCTCCACAAGTTTATAAGAAATACTTTCTTTAGAAACAGTGCTGGAGAAAATATCTCCTTTGATGACAAAGGACATTTAATTTCTGGATTTGACATTTTTAACTGGGTCACATATGAAAATAATACTTTTGCAAAAGTCAAAGTTGGATGGGTAGACCCAAACCCTTCTACCTCCAAAACTCTCACGATTCATGAGGACTCTATTGTATGGCCCACAAGATTTAATCAGGTACATATTTTGTATAGGTAACCTACATTTTTGAATAGATATTGTTTTTAAAAATTGACTTCTTCATCTATTCTGATACTTTGCTTCTGTTTTGAACTTGATGTGCCAAATAGTTTAGTGTACAATTATATGACAGTATCTTGACAACATTCTGAATAATATGACACTCAGATCAGGGGTGGGTTCTAAATTGTTTTACTACAGGTTCTGTGGGTGTGGCTTATTTTGTGGGTGTGGCTTGATGTTCATGTGACAATTCTTTAGGATTTAGCAGAGGTACTGGTCTACCAGGCTTTTAACTGCTTGCAGAGCTGTACCGGTCTACCCATTTATTTTTGCAGGCACTGGTCTACTCATGTATTTTTGCAGGCACTGGTCTACCCATGTATTTTTGCAGGCACTGGTCTACCCATTTATTTTTGCAGGCACTGGTCTACTCATGTATTTTTGCAGGCACTGGTCTACCCATTTATTTTTGCAAGCACTGGTCTACCCATTTGTTTTTGGAGGCACCGATCTACCACCAAACTGCCTTTTACCACTGATCAGCTGTAGGGAGGCCCTTTAATGCCCCGTGGCAAGAGTTTAAACAGTTTTTTTCCTTATAGCCCATCAGCTGGGACTCAAGAGGCAGCAATAGATTGGGGGTGGGTCCAAATAAAAAGTAAGAATAACGTGGGGGCTGGGGGCGGCAGGGGGACAGAACTGGTTCGGTGATGTCATATCATCACCGCTACCAGATCGGCGGAATCGGGCTGAACCAGGAGGAACCCACCACTGACTCAGATATTTCTCAAAATGATTCACATTCTAAAGGATTCCATTTTATGGACTAGAAAACTTAAATAGATTGATACACTATTTGCCTTAGGGTTGAAGACAATTTTGAACCACATTCTGAATATTGAAAGTAATGTTCTACTCTTCCAATTGTAACATCAATTACCATATTGAGATACTGAAATCATGTTTTGAATTAAATTGCTCTAAAAAAGTGATATGTGATTACAAGGCTTGTTGGGAACTGGAAGAGTTGCCAAAGTGAAAATTGCAGGACTTAGGCTAGGTTCTAGGTTTTATTGAATTTCTTGCCTAAGACCTGGCAAGAAATTCAATAAAATAAAATAAAGTTGTGAAGGAAAAAAAAATCTTGGAGGACAATAGCAAAACACTTCCATGCTGTTGTTGAGGAGCTGAGTTTGATATTAAGTAGAATAAGGCCATTATCTTGGATAACTGACCAATATCTGAGGTAAATTGAACCTGTTTGCTGCTTAGTGTGTGTCATTCACCAGAGCCAAGATGACTACTATCAATGCCATGAAATTTACACACCATGTAGGCAGCAATAACTATAATAGTCGTCTGACAATATCTCATTCTCAACAATAAATATAGAAAATATGTATCCATGGGGCATGGCAGAGCTACCAGACTGATTCCTTTATTTTTCATCTCCTTCATTCAGAAAAGACCCCAATCCCTGTGTAATGACTACTGTCATTCTGGTTCAAATAAATTCAAAATAGAAGGAAAGCCATTTTGCTGCTATGACTGCTTTTCATGTCCAGAAGGGAAGGTGACAAATCAGAAAGGTAATGTTTCTTCAGTTTATAAATACTAACCTACTAAAACCTATGTGGAATAATTTCAGAATGTTATGTAGTACTGTATGTGTTGTATTATAGGATATTTTACAAAAACATTTGAGATGAGTGAAATGTAGGAAAGTACTTTATCCCACCCAACCCACAATTAACTTCCACAAAAGATAAACCTTGTCATCTCAGCCTTAAGATCTCCAACCAATTACTGTTGCTAAAACCCAAAAGGATGGAATAGATTCTGGAAACTAAAGGAAATTTAAAATCAGCTCAACAAGAAAAACTCTTTATTTATTTATTTATTTATTTATTTATAGAAATTTTATATTACCACCTATTTGCACATGGCAACTCAAGGTGGCTGTTGATGAAATACTGTTGATTTCTCTTAAGACTGGCATTATATTTGTAGTTCTGCTCTAAATTTCTCACTAAAAATCTGATTTGCTATTCTATTTAATAAAAAAAACCCTTTCTGGCTATGTCTAAAGGTAAAGGTAAAGGTTCCCCTTGCATATATGAGCTAGTTGCTCCTGACTCTAGGGGATGGTGCTCATCTCTGTTTCAAAGCTGAAGAGCCAGCACTGTCCAAAGATGTCTCCATGCTCATGTGGCCAGCATGACTAAATGCCAAAGGCGCACAGAACACTGTTACCTTCCCACCAAAGGTGGTCCCTATTTTTCTACTTGAATTTTTTAATGTGCTTTTGAACTGCTAGGTTGGCAGAAGCTGGAACAAGTAATGGGAGCTCATCCCATTGCACGGCGCTAGGGATTCGAAACACTGAACTGCCGATCTTTCTACCGACAAGTTCAGCATCTTAACCACTGAGCCACCATGTTCCTAATGCATGTGTTTAATCACATGCACATTCTAATTTGCATAAATTTATATTAAAGGCTTGCGTCGCCCCAATTTTTAGCTTAATCAACCTACCTGCTACACTGTATATAAACAATGAAATTGTGGACTCTTCTCCAGGTTTAAACAAACTACTTAGAAAACCGGTGAGATTAATTCATCCTATAAACTCTTCTCATCCCCAGAATCCATTCCTGTCAGCCATTTTGAACATGGTGATGAATATTTATAATGAACCTCAAATTCAATTTGAGATGAAAAACTGGCATCTAAAAATTTGGTTTATCAAACCATTATCAAATGGTTTATCAGTGCCATTAGCATAGATAATAGCTCTATAACTCCCATGATAGCTCTATTTGAAGCATTAACTAGGGACCATTTTGCTAAATTTTGAGTCATGATGATGTATTTGTTAAAATTCAGTATTGCAAGTGAACTCTGCCCACAGCCAGGAGTTTGATTCTCACTGGCTGAAAGTTCATCATTCTGAACTCTTCCATCATTCTGAACTCAGTGACATGAGGACCCAAATTGTTGGGGGCAATATACTGACTATGTTACTTTAATGCTGTAAAGTACTATGGGGTGGTATATAAGTCCAAATATATTGCTTTTGCTTCTGCTAAATTTCATTTGTTTTCATAGACATGGATGATTGTTTGCCATGCCCAGAAGGACAGTATCCAAATAACAACCATGATTCATGCCTCCCAAAACAGATAGTTTTCCTGTCTTATGAAGACCTATTAGGGGCTACTTTGGCCACTACTTCACTCATCTTTGCTTGCATTGCCACTGTGGTACTTGGGATCTTCATCAAATACCAGGACACTCCCATAGTCAAGGCCAACAATCGGAACATCACCTACCTTCTCCTTGTCTCCCTTGTGCTCTCATTCCTTTGCAGTTTATTATTCATCGGACATCCTGAAAAGCTGACCTGCCTTTTACGACAAACTGCTTTTGGGATCATCTTCTCAGTAGCCATTTCTTGTGTATTGGCCAAAACCATCATTGTGATTTTAGCTTTCATGGCTTCAGTGCCAGGATCAAACATGAGGCGATGGCTGGGCAAACAGTTAGATCATTACATAGTTGTTTCCTGCTCCCTCATTCAAGTTGTTATTTGTACCATATGGCTTGCAATCTCACCCCCATACCCAGATGCTGATATGAACTTAGTGGCAGATGAAATCATCCTGGGATGTAATGAAGGCTCTACTGTGATGTTTTACTTTGTCTTGCTATACCTGCTTTTCCTTGCCATTGTTGGTTTCAACGTGGCTTTTCAAGGTCGTCATTTACCAGACAGTTTTAATGAGACCAAGTTCATCTTCTTCAGCCTGTTGTGTTTTTGCAGTGTCTGGTTGTCCTTTTTTCCAACCTATCTGAGCACCAAGGGGAAATACTTGGTAGCTGTGGAAATCTTTTCCATATTGTCATCTAGTGTAGGACTACTAGGCTGCATATTTTTCCCCAAATGCTTTGTCATTCTACTAAGGCCTGATTTGAATACTAAAAAACAATTAATGAGAGGCAAGAAAGAAGAAATATAATTCCATGACTGGTTCAGTGAAAGAAAGATTCATTGAAGACCACTTTGGAACTAGAACTGATCCAGAATGAAGCTGTTGCAAGTCATGGGAATCCTCTTATTATTTCTGAGTGCTTTAGGCACATATATTTTTCCTACTTTGGAATCCACCCACCCCCCAAAAAAATTGGTGAAACCAGTTATGATCCCAGGTATTTTCACCCTTACTTTAATAAATGGAATATAAACAGTGAAACACCTACTCCCCTGACATAATATTTTCAATTTCTTTCCTTTGTTCTTTTATGAAATGGAGAAAACATGAACACACTGGATTGTAGGAGTTTTAAGGAAAAAATGACTTCAATATTCAAATTACATTGTCATAATCATGGTCATCCCATTAGTTTTTGTTCTGTTTTTACCCAAAACATCACTAATCATATCCCTAACTCAGGGGTCTGCAACCTTAAACACTCAAAGAGCCATTTGGACCTGTTTCCCGCAGAAAAGAAAACACCAGGAGCCACAAAATTCTTCCCATGCCTGACTGTTTCTTGATCGGCCACAAAACTATCATATGTAGTTAAATTACATGTTCTGTTCTCTTCTGAATCTTTTATTTTCTTGGATTTATCGATGGTTGGCCTACCGGGGGTTGAAAAGCTCAATAAATCGCGTGACAATGGGTGTCACACAATAGTGGTTGTGACACATATTTTGAGTGACAGGGAGCCACAGCAGAGGGGTGAAAGAGCCATATGTGGCTCCAGAGCCATAGATTGCTGATCCCTACCCTAACTCTTACTGTCAGGTATTGAAGAAATATAATTTATTGCAAAGAAAAGAACAGCCAATTATTATGACAAAGATAATCCATAGTTTACACAAGTCTCTCATTATTAAAAAAGTATTAAAAATTTGACAAATTTCAATTTGTTTTACAATACCTACAATGGAAGATTCAATTACAAAAATAGCTGAACTTGTAGAAGTGGAAAAGATGGTCAGTTTGATTAGAGAACAAACAAAACAAAAATATTTGAAAACCTGAAAAGATATAGAAGTTTTGTTGAAAGAAGAAAAGATAAATATAATATTTCTGGGATTGGGAAATGAATAACAGAACAATGGCGTTGAAGATACCTTGGAGCTCTTTTAGTCTGGTGATGGCGAACCTATGGCACATGTGCCACAGGTGGCATGCATAGCCATATCAGTGGACATGCCAGCTCAGCTCTGGCCAGGTGATTTTTGGGCCTTCTGGCCCCACCAGAAGTAGGAAAACAGGCTGTTTCCTGTCTCTGGAGGCCTGGCGGGGGTGGGGAAGGCCCGTTTTTGTTTCTCACCTGGCTCCAGATCCTCTCTATGCATCTGGGGAGGGCGAAAACAGCCTTCCCCATGCCTTGGAGGCCCTCTGGAGGCCTGAAATGGCACATTTCCCAACTCCCAGTTGGACAGGAAGTGATTTTTTTGCTGTCCCCAGCCTCCAGAGTCTCCTAGAGAGGCTCTGGAGGCTGGGGATAGCAAAAAAGTCACTTCACCCTCCCCAGATGCATAGAGAGGATCTGGAGCCAGGTGAGAAACAAAAATGGGCCTACTGGGCCATTGCGTGCCAGGAGCAGTGGGGAGGGGGGGTTGCAAACTCATGCACAGAGCGGGGCGCATAGAATTATGGGTGTGGACATGTGCATGCATGAACTCTCTCGCCCCTCCCCCCTCCTGGCACATGATGGCAAAAAGGTTAGCCATCACTGTTCTAGTCCGACCCCTTGCTTAAGCAGGAGATCCTGTACCACTCCAAACAAAAGGTTGCCCAGTCTCTTCTTAAAAGTCTCCCATGATCAAGCCACACAACTTCTGAAGGCAAGCCATTCCATTGATTAATTGTTCTCACAGTTAGGAAATTTCTACTTAGTTCTAGACTGGTTCATCCCTTGATTATTTTCCACTCATTATTTCTGGTCTTGTCTTCAGGTGTTTTGGTGAATAGGTTGACCCCTTCTTCTGTTCTATTACCCAATAGAAAGAAGTGCAGAAGACATACCTATATTTTCTTCTCTTTTCATTCATTTTCTTTTTCTTACTTTCTACCTTTGTTTATTTTGTTTTTATACTATATTGAATATACATTGTTCTGGTGTGTGTGTGTACCTTGGATGGGTGGCAAACACACACACACACACGCACGAAAGAGACAGATACATACATACAAAAAATCAACAGAGTTGGGGACATCCAAAACTGCGCAGTTAAACCCCATCACTGAGGGGAGGCACTGCTACACAGAAATCTTTCAAAGAAATTGATTGGAAAGATGCCAGCTCAGGTGCCATAAACTTCACCATGTTGAGCACTGAAAATTTTTGAGAGAACATAGAATTCAAAATTGGTAAATATTCCTCCATCACACTGTAATGATGAAATAACCACAATTAATGCTGCATGGTGACTTCCTGGTTCATGAACAGTCCCTCAGGATAGGAGGATAATTGAGCAGTCAAGTATACTAACATTATATAGATATGAACAATGATGTGATATTCTTTTTCATGAGGGAGAAGTAGAACTATGCTGCTAGGATCATTGGTAGTTGATTCTACATGGTTCTGGCTTTCAATCAGCCGAGTTTTGCCATGTGGTAATTGATTAAAAAATCAATGAGGGGTCAGACTATTTGGGATAAAGCAGGAAAATTCTCAATCATGTTACTTTTGGCATTGATGATAGTCCTAGCAGTTGTACTTTATGGCCAGAGAAAGATTCCTTTAGATAAATGTCCTATTAAAGCACCTCTGCCTATTGTCCACAAGTATTACCAACCTGGGGATTTTATCATTGGTAGCATTACCTCTCAAGTCTACATTTTTTCAAGTCCAGTAACTTTCCAGAAGCCACCTTCTGATGAAAGCTTTGATGACCTTTTGTAAGTATTGTAGACTGGGGGAAAAAAATCTTCTACGGGTCTAGACAGTTGTTATGCTCCTTATATCATGTAAAGATTTTCTCTAAAGCTCACACTTTGGAACGAGAAGAAAAGAAAGGGATGGGAAATTTTATTTAACACTTTCTGATTAAAAAAAGTTCCATGTGCCTATTTTTATTGAATATTGCAAATTGCAAAAGATATGATAATATCCAGCATTCAGATGTTTCCTATAATTAGCTACTAATATGAATGTGAGACATAATCACCTCATCTGTAGGTTATTTGATAATATACTATAGATATAGCTTATATTCTGGAAGATGAGAAAAAGGAAGCTACTAAAATGCATCCCTAGTGAAAAAAAATGTTCCTCTGAAGGAAAATTGTTATCTACTGTATCTATATTCTATCTGTCATCTAACTATCTAGTTATCTATCTGTCTGTCCGTCCATCATCTATCTATCTATCTATCTATCTATCTATCTATCTATCTATCTATCTACCTACCTACCTACCTATCTATCTATCTATCTATCTATCTATCTATCTATCTATCTATCATCTATCTATCTATCATCTATCTATTTATCTATCATCTCTCTCTCTCTCATATATCTCTCATATACTTATCTATTTATCTATCACTCTATGTATCTACCTTTCATCTATTTTTTTCTGTAATTATGTATATAAGTTACACACACACACACACACACACACACACACACACACATGTATGTATGTATGTATGTATGTATGTATGTATGTATATATAATGTTTTCTGAGGTTTTCATGGGTGTTTCTATGTAGGTCTTTGGTTATTCGGGTCTCCTCCCGTGTAAAATTGGAAGTGTCTTGGCGATGTTTCGACGAAGTCTCATTGATCATCTTCAGGCTGGTGTTCTCGGCTTCGTGCTTCCAGGAGCAATGGAAGCACAAAGCCGAGAACACCAGCCTGAAGATGATGAATGAGACTTCATTGAAACATTACCAAGACACTTCCAATTTTACGCGGGAGGAGACCTGAATAACCAAAGACCTACAGATAGATAGATAGATAGATAGATAGATAGATAGATAGATAGATAGATAGATAGATAGATGATAGATAGATAGATATAGATATATATAGATACCAGATACAAATATATACAGCATATATTAAAAGTGAAAAAGAGTTGGGTAAAGCAAATTTAATAAACTTAATAGAAAAAAGGTTAAAAATAGAAAAGAAAGCAAATAAAGATAAGACAAAACAATTTATTACATTTCTGATCTCCCTTTTTTTAAACATCTGCTAATTTTCCCTATAACCTCCCTCTCTTTTTAGATTAATCCAAGTTGACCCACATATATAAATGATCAAAGTGATCAAATATAAATTCATATTTCATGGTTTTCCTCTGTAGGTCCGTTATATATTCTTGTCCCAATTTCTATTGCTTTAATTTGTGTAGTGCCCCCCCCCCCCGCCATGTTTCTTAGAGGCACACGATAGCTTCATTTTGTGTGCTATTTTAATTTATGGAGCACTTTCCTACATTTTTATGGTGAATTTATTTCATTGGTGTTCATTGTAAATGTACATACCAATGAAAAAAATAATACTTATTCCATACAATAAGTCTCCTATTTTCAAGGGGCCAATTATGAGAATGACTGTGTCAGGATAGAATTAGTAATAAGATATAAAAAATGTGTTAACCTGGAACCTATTGCTCATAATCTAGGATGTTCACTCAGAATTACCAGCACATCCTGGCTTTGATTTTTGCTGTGAAGGAACTCAATAAAAATACCCAACTCTTACCCAATGTTAGTTTTGGCTTCCACATCTTAAACAGCTACTTTCTGGCAAAGTGGACCTATCTAGCCTCAATGGAACTTCTATCCACTCAGGACAAATTCACCCCAAACTACAAATGTGATCTTTGGAATAAGATTGTGGGAGTCATTGGGGGACCTACTTCTGAAGTCTGTCTCCACATGACAAATATCTTGAGCACCTATAAGATTCCACAGGTAAAAAACAAAAATCCAGGTTTGCTACGTTTAAGATACGGTTGTAATTGAGAGATAGCAAATCATACTCTTAGTAATTTGCTAGATGATGTATTTATGAAGCATTGTAAAAGTAGTTGATCAATATATAATTAGGTGTGGAAAAAACTGGCACCCTTTTTTGTATTTATTAGATTAGGCTAGAATTCTTTATTGGCCAAGTGTGATTGGCCACACAAGGAATTTGTCTTTGGTGCATATGCTCTCAGAAAAAGAAAAGATACATTCGTTAAGAATCATAAGATACAACACTTAATGATAGTCATAGGGTACAAATAAGCAGTCAAATCATACTAGGAAGTAATCAAGGATTTCCTGCTTTCTAGCGAATATAAATCGTGCAGAACAGCTGATCATCGGAAATACTGGTTCAATCAAACCAGTAGCATTTATTACTACTGGTTCAGGCAAACTGGTCCAAAATGATAGCATTCCACCCCTGCTTATTAAGCAAGGACTACATATATTTTTCAGTAATACATCCATATGTCACTATACATTTTATATTTGCAAAGAAACCCTGTTTTAGGGACTTTGAAAAAAAAAAGCTGTGGGAAGTCTTGTATGTGAAAAGATTGCAGTTGATGCTGTCTAATAGCAAAATGTTTTAAGAACACATAATATTTCCTGAAATACTATGAATATAAATATATTAGTTAAGATTTGTCATAAGAAATATTTAAATGATCAGAAAAATCAATAAGAAAAATGAATGAAACTAGTTCTAATGGTCTTTTGAATAAAAGTATCAGAAGATTCATTTCCATTGTCTTTGCCCTGTTTCTTTGTCTTTCCCTCCCCCCTCAAGATCTTATATGGGTCTTCTCCAATAATAAATGACAAAACGAAAGAAGATTTTTTCCACCAGATGTTTCCAAATGGGACCCATCACTATCTGTGCATACTTGAGTTGCTACTCCATTTTAAATGGACCTGGATCGGTGCTATTGTTTTTGATGATGACAATGGAGAGGTGTTTGTACAGGAGATACTTCCCTTATATTCTCAGAAGGGTATCTGTGTGGATTTCTTAGAAGCATTCCCCAAAATATCTTTTTCAGGTGACATTGCTGAAACAGCAATGGAATGGTTTGCAACCTCACGTATTGTCACAGGAAGTAGTGCCAACACTGTTATTATACAAGGTGAAATATTTTCTATGAGTGTCTTAAGAACAATTTTCCACTTTTCAAAATTTTATGACGTAACAATTGAAAGTAGAGTGTGGATTATGACAGCCCAGATGGATTTTGCATCTCCTGGTTTAGCAAGAGATTGGGACGTACATTTCCTTCATGGAGCTCTATCATTTGCTCTTCATACAAAGCACCCTAAAGGATTCCAGCAATTTCTGAAGGAAAGAGATCCTGCTTCAGAAAATAGAGGTGGCTTTATCAGAATCTTCTGGAAAGATGTATTTAATTGTGATTTCTCAAACTCCAACCTAGAAGAAAGGAATGAAGTTATCTGCACTGGGGAAGAAAAATTGGATAATCTGCCTAGAACCCTATTTGATACAAACATGTCTGGCCACAGTTATAGTATCTACAATGCAGTTTACGTTTTGGCACATGCTTTGTATGCCATATCTACCTCCAAATTGAAAAATAGAAAAAAGATAAAAAACACAAGACAACAATATCTATTTGGGGAGCCCTGGCAGGTATCTTCCAAGAATGTTCTAGAGCTATTTTTAATAGACAATTAAAAAAAATATTTTTATTTATTTAGTTTGTCGAACATGTACTAGATAACAGGTATAAGTAGAAACATGAATATTGAGACAAATTATTAGCCCACTTAAGTGATGGGAAATAAATATAAAAGAGGCAAAAATCTTTTCTTAACTCATGACGGCATTGGTCGCATTGGTGGATGATTTCTGGAGGGCTATTCCTCTATCCTGGTCCTGTTATATCTCTCAGCAGCTTTTGATACCATCTACTATGGTATCATGTTGCGCCGGTTGGAGGGATTGGGGATGGGGGGCACCGTTCTGTGGTGGTTCTCCTCCTATCTCTCTGACCGGTCGCAATCTGTGTTGACAGGAGGGCAGTGGTCGACCCTGAGGCTTCTTGTTTGTAGGTTGCAACAAGAGTCGGTCCTCTCGCCACTCCTGTTCAACATTTATGTGAAGCCGCTGGGTGAGATAATCAGTATGCTGATGACACTCAGCTGTACATCTCCATCCCAGACCATCTCAACGTATGCCTTGGAAGTGATGTCCCAGTGCCTGGAGGCCGTGTGGATCTGGATGGGGAGAGACAGGCTTCGACTCAACCCCTCCAAGACCGAATGGCTGTGGCTGCCGGTGTCCTGGTATAGCCAGCTGGCGCCATCGCTGGTTATTGGGGGCGAATCACTGGCCCACATGGAAAGGGCCCACAACTTGGGCATCCTCCTGAACACACGGCTGTCATTAGAAGAGCATATGATGGTCGTGGCCAGGGGGGCTTTTTATCAGGTTTGCCTGATACACCAGTTGCGCCCCTTTCTAGATTGGGACTCCTTATGCACAGTCACTCAAGCACTCATCACTCATCTGGACTATTGTAACGCTTTCTGCATGGGGCTCCCCTTGGGGTGCACCCGGAGGCTCCAACTGGTGCAAAATGCAGCCGCGCAGGGGATTATGGGAGTGATCGGGCGCTCCCATGTGATACCTCTCCTGCATGAGTGCATTGCCTTCCGGTGGACTTCCGGGTGTGCTTCAAGGTGTTGGTGACCACTTTTAAAGCCCTCCATGGCTTAGGGCCGGGGTACTTACGGGACCGACTTCTGCCACCAATTGCCTCCCACTGCCCGGTTCACTCCCACAGAGAGGGCCTCCTCAGGGTGCCATCAGCCAGACAATGTCGGCTGGCGATCCCCAGGAGGAGAGCCTTCTCTGTGGTAGCACCTACCCTCTGGAACGATCTACCCCCAGAGCTACAAACAATCCCAGATCTCCGGACTTTTCATCGGGCCCAAAAAACTTACTTTTTTCAGTTAGCCGGGCTGGCCTGACCCTATGTAGATTTTAAAGTTTTGATACTGATTTTAATTGAAATGTTTTAAATTATGGGCCAAAATTTTATTTAATTACTTTTAAAATTATTTTAACTTTTGTGTACAAGTGTTTTTACTTTGGCTGTTCACCGCCCTGAGTCCAAAAGGAGAAGGGCAGTATATAAATTTAATAAAAGATAAAGAAAGAAAGATAAAGATAAATCTATTTTTTAATCATAAATCTTGAGATATAATGATGGTTACCTTCTGGGGAAAACTACAAAAATTAAAATAAGATACATTATATCTAAATAATTAAAGAAGGAACAAATTTCTCTTTATGGTTTTCCCTTTTCTTTTTTAAATATAGCTTCTGAGTATGTGTTATATATTCAGAATGTTAAGAAGAGATGAAATATGTAAAGTATTACATATTTCTGTATATATTTATGTTTTTGAGTATGTATTCATATATACATATTGTTTCTTTAACAGTAAACACAGTGCAAACATTTACTACCATTAATATGTAATGATTTTATAACATCTTTATTACATTACCAAGTTAAACATTAAAATATAAACTAACATAACAGGAAAAGGGGGAAGGGAATAATAGAACAGATTAAAAAGAGACAAAATTATATATATAATTTTTGGGGAAAGTGTATTTTTAAGGTTTGATGGCTAATAACATCATTTTTTTTTTGAGTTTTAAAATAATCATATTCCACTGCTGGAATGGCCTGGGAATAGCCCAGACCTTAACCCAATTGAAAATCTATGTAGCCAACTAAAGAAACTTGTTAGTCAGAAGCGACCCAGCAATAAAACCCAGTTAATAGAAGCAATCATTCAATTTTGGTTTCACATTATAACAACTGCAGAACTAAAAGACTTGGTTCACTCCATGGGAAGATGTTGTAAGCCCATAATTCATGCTAACGTTTACCAAACTAAGTATTAAGTGACATGGTGATCATTTTTCTATATCTCATTTTTTCTATGGTGATCATTTTTCTATATCTCATTTTTTCTACATGTTTCACTTTTCTTCTTTATACTGTAACTGCTATCCTAATAGCAAATTCTTCATAAAAGTTATTGCATTACATTCTTGATTAAATTATCTTTCCATTGATATATAATTTTATGGTACTACTAAAAAATAAAAAAAGTGGTGCTATTAGATCATTTTAAAAAATACACTTTTCCCAAAAGGTTTCCACAATTTTGGCCACTACTCTCTCTCTCTCTCTCTCTGTGTGTGTGTTTCCTTTAAGCCAGATTTTTCCTATGTAACCAAGATGTTTCCGGAACCATAATTGAAGGAAATCACATTCACTACTTTCTGGGTTTTTTTTCTTCCTTCTTTTCATTCTAGCAGCCAACAAATTTTGTGCTGCATTGTGAGAGACAAAATTTGTTGGCTGCCAGAATGAAAAGAAGGAAGAAAAAAAACCCAGAAAGTAGTGAATGTGATTTCCTTCAATTGTGGTTCCGGAAGCATCTTGGTTATGTAGGAAAAACCTGACTTAAAGGAAAAACACACATAAAACCTATGAAAAATAAGAAAATATGTATATAATGTTATTTTCGTAGGTTTTTATATGCATTGTTCTTTATGCCAGGCTTTTCCTATGTAAATCAACATGTTTCACAGCCATAGTTCAGTGAAATCTCATTCACTAGTTTCTAGGCTTTCCCAGACATGAAAGCAGCATTTTGCTGTCTGTCTCCTAAATCTCCAAACAGACAGCAAAATCCTGCTTTGATGTCTGAGAAAGCCTAGAAACTTGTGAATGAGATTTCACTGAACTATAGTTGTGTAACATCTTGGTTTAGCTAGGAAAAGCCTGGCACTTCTTTCCCAAACTTTCAGGTACTGTCCAGGCAATTGACTTGAATGTTGCCTCCTCCTCTTCCCCCCCTCCTCCTCTTATTTCTGCATTTTCCCCTTCAAAATTATTCATATTACCAATAATAGAGAAAATGTGTGGCTCAGGGTTGAAAGGGGGGAGAGTTCTTGGTGCTCTCTGAGCTTTCCTTGTTTTCTTCCATGTCTTTCATTATCCAAACTAGGTATCATCATCAACTGTTCCTGCATCTTAGTTTTTAATTGTGTTAGAATCATTATGAAGCTTCTCCCTGGCCTCATTTCTTCTCCATCTTCTCTTCAATTTAGCTCCATAGGTTTATAAGAAATTCTTTTTTAAAAAACAGTGCTGGAGAAAATATTTCCTTTGATGACAGTGGACACATAATTGCTGGATTTGATATTTTCAACTGGGTCACATATGAAAATAATACATTTACAAAAGTCAAAATTGGGTGGGTTGACCCAAGCCCTTCCTCTTCTAAATGGCTCAACATTCATGAGGACTCCATTGTATGGCCCACAAGATTTAACCAGGTATAGATTTTGTACAGATTTGGGCATAGCTTAATTTATATTTCTGAATATTTAAAAACCAGAGAGTTGTTAATCTGTTGAAACAATGTAGCATTATGTGTTTTGTGTTTTGAATTTGAGCTGCTGTATAGTTTAGGGAAAGGGAAAGGTTCCCCTCGCACAATATGTGCTAGTTGTTCCCGACTGTAGGGGGAGATGCTCATCTCTGTTTCAAAGCTGAAGAGCCAGCGCTGTCCAAAGAAATCTCTGCGGTTGTGTGGCTGGCATGACAAAACGGCCAAGGTGCACGGAGCGCTGTTACCTTCCTACCAAAGGTGGTCCCTATTTTTCTACTTGCATTTTTTTACGTGCTTTCAAACTGCTAGGTTGGCAGAAGCTGGGACAAGTAGTGGGAGCTTATGCAGCACTAGTCATTTGAACCACTGAACTATTGACCTTTCGATCGACAAGCTCAGCATTTTAGCCACTAACCCACCATGTCCTGCTGTATAGTTTAGGGTACAGTATCTTGATAACCTTTTGAATAACTTTAGAAGAAGAGTGTTTTTTGCTCAGATATTTTTCAGCCAGAATGGTTGGCATTCTAAAGGCCTACCAGACTGATTCCTTTATTTTTCATCTCCTTCATTCAGAAAAGGCCCCAATCCCTGTGTAATGATTATTGTCATTCTGGTTCAAGTAAGGTCAAAATAGAAGGAAAGCCATTTTGCTGCTATGATTGCTTTTCATGTCCCGAAGGGAAGGTGACAAATCAGAAAGGTAATGTTTCTTCAGTTTATAGATACTAACCTATGAGATGACTTCCTTCTAATAACTTGCCTTTCCCCAGAACCTGTTTGTGTCTGCTATTTTGAAAATGGTAACGAATATTTATGATGAGCTACAAATTCAATATCCTATCTTTGAGATGAAAAACTTGCATTTAAAATTTCTGCTTTTACCATGCACCTTTTGCCTATTGCATATAATGTATGGCTTGATATCTTGCTTTTTTTAATCATTGAATTAACCTAATGAACAAAATCAGAAAGCATAATTCAAAAACTTAGTTTAATGGCTTGTCATTGACTGTATTACAGACATAGTTTATTAGTGCCGTCAGCCTAGATAATAATTTTATAACTCCCAGAGAGCTTCCTATTGAAGCATTTGGCTAAATGTCTTACTTCTCTCAATAATACTTCATTAATACAGTGACTTCTACATTATAATAAGAGCAATGATTTCATTCATTTGTTCATTCATTCATTTCCACAGACATGGATGATTGTTTGCCATGTCCAGAAGGACAGTATCCAAACAACCACCACAATTCATGCCTACCAAAACAGATAGTTTTGAGCCATGATGATGTATTTGTTAGAATTCAGTATTGCAAGTGAACTCTGCCCACAGCCAGGAGTTTGATTCTGACTGTCTGAAAGTTCATCATTCTGAACTCTTCCATCATTCTGAACTCAGTAACATGAGGACCCAAATTGTTGGGGGCAATATACTGACTGTTACTTTAATGCTGTAAAGTACTATGGGGTGGTATATAAGTCCAAATATATTGCTTTTGCTTCTGCTAAATTTCATTTGTTTTCATAGACATGGATGATTGTTTGCCATGCCCAGAAGGACAGTATCCAAATAACAACCACAATTCATGCTTCCCAAAACAGATAGTTTTCCTGTCTTATGAAGACCTATTAGGGGCTACTTTGGCCACTACTTCACTCATCTTTGCTTGCATTGCCACTGTGGTACTTGGGATCTTCATCAAATACCAGGACACTCCCATAGTCAAGGCCAACAATCGGAACATCACCTACCTTCTCCTTGTCTCCCTTGTGCTCTCATTCCTTTGCAGTTTATTATTCATCGGACAACCTGAAAAGCTGACCTGCCTTTTACGACAAACTGCTTTTGGGATCATCTTCTCAGTAGCCATTTCTTGTGTATTGGCCAAAACCATCATTGTGATTTTAGCTTTCATGGCTTCAGTGCCAGGATCAAACATGAGGCGATGGCTGGGCAAACAGTTAGATCATTACATAGTTGTTTCCTGCTCCCTCATTCAAGTTGTTATTTGTACCATATGGCTTGCAATCTCACCCCCGTACCCAGATGCTGACATGAACTTAGTGGCAGATGAAATCATCCTGGGATGTAATGAAGGCTCTACTGTGATGTTTTACTGCGTCTTGCTATACCTGCTTTTCCTTGCCATTGTTGGTTTCAATGTGGCTTTTCAAGGCCGTCATTTACCAGACAGTTTTAATGAGACCAAGTTCATCTTCTTCAGCCTGTTGTGTTTTTGCAGTGTCTGGTTGTCCTTTTTTCCAACCTATCTCAGCACCAAAGGGAAATATATGGTAGCTGTGGAGATCTTTTCCATATTGTCATCTAGTGTAGGATTACTAGGCTGCATATTTATTCCCAAATGCTTTGTCATTCTACTAAGGCCTGATTTGAATACTAAAAAACAATTAATGAGAGGCAAGAAAGAAGAAATATAATTCCATGACTGGTTCAGTGAAAGAAACATTCATTGAAGACCACTCAGTAATTAGAACTGATCCAGAATGAAGCTGTTGTAAATCATGGGAATCCTCTTATTATTTCTGAATGTTTTAGGCACTCAGATTTTTTTTGAGTGCCTAAATTTTTCCTACCATGGAACCCCCCCCCCCCCAAAAAAATTGGAGCAACCAGGTATGACCCCAGATATTTCCACCCTTACTTTAATAAATGGAATATAAACAATGAAACACCTACTCCCCAGACATAATATTTTCAATTTCTTTCCTTTGTTCTTTCATGAAATTTTATGGAGAAAGCATGAATACACTGGACTGTAGGAGTTTTAAGAAAAAAAAATGACTTCATTATTCAAATTACATTGTCATAATCATGGTCATGGTCATCCCATTAGTTTTTATTCTTTTTTTACCCAAAACATCTCTAATCATTTATTTAGTTTATAATCTAAACTCTTACTGTCAGGTATTAAAGTAATATAACTTCTTGTAAACAAAAGGACAGCCAGTTATTATGACTAAAGATAATGCATAGTTTACAAAAGTCTCTCATTGTTAAAAAAGGAATTAAAACTTAGGCAAATTTCAGTTTGTTGTACAATGCCTACAGTGGAAGATTCAACTATAAAAATAGCTAAGCTTGTAGAAGTGGAAAAGATGGTAAGTCGGGTCAGAGAAATAAAAACAGAACAAAAATATTTGAAAGCCTGGAAAGATATAGAAGTTTTGTTGAAAAAAGAAAAGATCAAATTTAAGATTTCTGGGATTGGGAAATAAATAAGAGAACAATGGAGTTGAAGATATCCCAGGGATGGATAACACTGATAGGTTCCGGATGGAGCTTGGGCCATTTCCTGAGACCTTGGCTCATGACTCGGCTGAAGACCTAGTGGCGTTCTGTGATAGGATGGCCGCTGGTGCTTTAGACAGGGTCGTGCCTTTGTGGCCTCTGACCCGGCATTGAACCTACCCAGCTCCTTGGTTCTCCAATGAGCTGAGGGGGATAAAATGCTGGAAAAGATGCCTAGAGAGCAGTTGGATGACCAGCTGTTCTGAATCCAACTGAACACTATTGAGATCTTATATTAAGACCTATTTAGTGGCGATAAAAATGGCAAAATGTAACTATTTTTCCACTCTTATTGCATCGGCAGATAATCGCCCAGCCGCCTTGTTTAGGGTTACCCATTCTCTACTCCAGCTGAGAACCCGGGAAGACCCTCTGCAAGTATGAGCTGAGGATTTTGCACAATATCTGCACGATAAAGTCGCTCAGATTCAGGAAGGCTTGGACTCTAACTGGGTTAATTTGGATGAAATGACGAGGGCAGATCTTGAGGACATTATCTGGGATGAATTTGATACTGTGACTCCTGAGGACGTGGACAGGTTACTGGGGAATCTGAATGTGACCACATGTTTATTGGACCCATGCCCTTCCTGGCTAGTGCTGGCTACCCGGGAGCTTACACGTAGCTGGATCCAGAGAATTATTAATGCTTCTCTGAGTGAGGGATTCTTACCTCCCGCCTTGAAAGAGGCAGTGGTGAGACCCCTCCTTAAGAAGCCCTCTCTGGATCTGGCTGTTTTAGCAAACTACCATCCAGTCTCCAACCTTCGCTTTTTAGCGAAGATTGTCATAAGTGTGGTGGCACAACAGCTCCCACAGTACCTGGATGAAGCTGTCTATCTAGACTCGTTCCAGTCTGGCTTCAAGCCTGGATACAGCACAGAATCAGCATTGGTCATGTTGGTTGATGATCTCTGGAGGGCTCAGGATAAGGGATGTTCTTCTATTCTGGTCCTATTAGATCTCTCAGTGGCTATTTGATACCATTGATCATGGTATCATGCTGCACTGGTTGGAGGGGCTGGGAGTGGGAGGCACCGTATTATGGTAGTTCTCGTCCTACCTCTCTGACAGGTCGCAGTCAGTGTTGACAGGTGGACAGAGATCGACCTCGAGGCCCTTTACTTGCAGGGTGCCACAGGGGTCGATACTCTTGCCTCTCCTGTTCAACGTTTATGTGAAGCCGTTGGGAGAGATCATCCGTGGTTTTGGGGTGCAATGTCATCTGTATGCTGATGACACTCAGCTGTACATCTCCACCAAAAACCACCCCAATGATGCCCTTGAAGTGATGTCCTGGTGCCTTGAGGCCGTATGGGTCTGGATGGGGAGAAACAGGCTTCGACTCAACCCTTCCAAGACTGAGTGGCTGTGGCTGCTGGTGTCCCGGTACAGCCAGTTAGTTCCATCACTAACTATTGGGGATGAGTCATTGACCCCCACAGAGAAAGCTCGCAATTTAGGCATCCTTCTCGATGCATGACTGTCTTTAGAAGATCATATAACAACCATGGCCAGAGGAGCTTTCTATCAGGTTTGCCTGATTTGCCAATTGCGTCCCTTTCTAGACTGGGACTCATTACACACAGTCACTCAAGCTCTCGTCATTTCCCGACTTGACTACTACAATGCTCTCTATATGGGGCTCCCCTTGAAGTGCACCCGGAAGCTCCAACTGGTCCAGAATGCAGCCATGTGTGTAATTATGGGAGCAACATGGCGCTCACCTGTAACACCTCTTCTACATGAGCTGCACTGACTTCTGGTGGCCTTCCGAGTGCGCTTCAAGTGTTGGTTCTTACCTTTAAAGTGATCCATGACTTAGGACCTCAGTACTGATGAGACGACCTGCTGCAACTGACAACCTCCCACCAACCAATACACTCTCACAGAGTAGGCCTACTCATAGTATCATCATTAAAACAATGTCGTCTAGTAGTTCCAAGGGAGAGAGCCTTCTCTGTGGGAGCACCTACTCTTTGGAATAAAATACCCCCTGGAATATGAATAATCCCAAGACCTTTCTGTTTCAAGAAGCAGGTCTAGCATAAACATCTAAATTCTATGCCAAGGTCTTAGCAGATACACTAAGTTGACTCAATTTATTACTTACTGTTTATATATATATATATATATATATATATATATATATATATATATATATATATATTTGTATGTTTTTTTTTTTTTTTTGTAAGTCATCCTGGATCTCCACTAATGGAGGAGATATCACAAATCTCCAATTTTTTGCCTTTCAGCCCAATCTCATGGGCCATCCAGACAGTGTAATATAGCCGACAAGCTATTTTTTATATTTTTAATATTTTTGCTGATAATTATAAATAAGGGAGGCTGTTATAGATCTATTTCGAGCTTATTGGCTCTCGTCAGACAGTCATACCCTTACTGGGATTTGAACCTGGGCCTTCTGCTTGTAAGGCAGTTGATTTAACCCTCAGGCCACAGGCTCTTATCCAATTACCAGCTCATTTCCAGGTAGGTTTATTTGTATGTTTTTTTTTTGTTTTTTTTTTTTGTAAGTCATCCTGGATCTCCACTAATGGAGGAGATATCACAAATCTCCAATTTTTTGCCTTTCAGCCCAATCTCATGGGCCATCCAGACAGTGTAATATAGCCGACAAGCTATTTTTTATATTTTTAATATTTTTGCTGATAATTATAAATAAGGGAGGCTGTTATAGATCTATTTCGAGCTTATTGGCTCTCGTCAGACAGTCATACCCTTACTGGGATTTGAACCTGGGCCTTCTGCTTGTAAGGCAGTTGATTTAACCCTCAGGCCACAGGCTCTTATCCAATTACCAGCTCATTTCCAGGTAGGTTTATTTGTATGTTTTTTTTTTTTTTTTTTTTTTTGTAAGTCATCCTGGATCTCCACTAATGGAGGAGATATCACAAATCTCCAATTTTTTGCCTTTCAGCCCAATCTCATGGGCCATCCAGACAGTGTAATATAGCCGACAAGCTATTTTTTATATTTTTAATATTTTTGCTGATAATTATAAATAAGGGAGGCTGTTATAGATCTATTTCGAGCTTATTGGCTCTCGTCAGACAGTCATACCCTTACTGGGATTTGAACCTGGGCCTTCTGCTTGTAAGGCAGTTGATTTAACCCTCAGGCCACAGGCTCTTATCCAATTACCAGCTCATTTCCAGGTAGGTTTATTTGTATGTTTTTTTTTTTTTTTTTTTTGTAAGTCATCCTGGATCTCCACTAATGGAGGAGATATCACAAATCTCCAATTTTTTGCCTTTCAGCCCAATCTCATGGGCCATCCAGACAGTGTAATATAGCCGACAAGCTATTTTTTATATTTTTAATATTTTTGCTGATAATTATAAATAAGGGAGGCTGTTATAGATCTATTTCGAGCTTATTGGCTCTCGTCAGACAGTCATACCCTTACTGGGATTTGAACCTGGGCCTTCTGCTTGTAAGGCAGTTGATTTAACCCTCAGGCCACAGGCTCTTATCCAATTACCAGCTCATTTCCAGGTAGGTTTATTTGTATGTTTTTTTTTTTTTTTTTGTAAGTCATCCTGGATCTCCACTAATGGAGGAGATATCACAAATCTCCAATTTTTTGCCTTTCAGCCCAATCTCATGGGCCATCCAGACAGTGTAATATAGCCGACAAGCTATTTTTTATATTTTTAATATTTTTGCTGATAATTATAAATAAGGGAGGCTGTTATAGATCTATTTCGAGCTTATTGAAGGTTAAATCAACTGCCTTACAAGCAGAAGGCCCAGGTTCAAATCCCAGTAAGGGTATGACTGTCTGACGAGAGCCAATAAGCTCGAAATAGATCTATAACAGCCTCCCTTATTTATAATTATTTATTTATAATTATTATTTATAAGTGTCCCATCATATAGACATGAACCTGCATGCCAACTTCCGATTTCCAGCACAGTTGCACGCCCAATGAACAGCTGGCCATTGCGCATGCGTGCAATGTAAACCTGGAAGTTTGGGTGCCAGCCTGTGCATGCACAACAGAATGCCGCTCTTCCGGGTTTCACCACTCCTGCACACATAACGGCCAGAGGACCTTTGCCCATGTGTGCACAAAAGTGCGGAAGAGGAGCCAGCAAGGCCGCGTATTACTCATGGGATAGTTTCGCGTGCCACTTCCAGCACGCGTTCTATAGGTTAGCCAACACTGTTCTTGTCCAACCCCCTGCTCAAGAAGGAGGTCCTGTACCATTCCAAACAAAAGGTTGTCCAGTCTCTTCTTAAAAATATCTGATGATCAAGCACCCACAACTTCTGTTGTCATCCATAACGCCATCGGTTAATTGCTCTCACTGTTAGGAAATTTCTACTTAGTTCTAGACTGGTTCATCCCTTCCTTATTTTCCATTCATTGTTTCTTGTCCTGTCTTCAGGTGTTTTGGTGAATAGGTTGACCCCTTCTTCTGTTCCTCTATTACCCAATAGAAGGAAGAAACAAAAGACATACCTATATTTTCTTCTCTTTTCATTCATTTTCTTTTTCTTACTTTCTACCTTTGTTTATTTTGTTTTTATACTGTATTGAATATACACTGTGTGTGGATAGGTGCACAAACATACACCCACACACACAAAAGAGACAGATACATACATACATACAAAAAAATCTACAAAGTTGGGGACATCAAAAAGGGCATTGATTTAAAATAAATCAATATAAGACTAAGATAATGACTAAAAATATGTCTTTTGATCGAAGAGAAGAATTAGAAAGAATAACGGGATTTGAAATAGTTAAAAAGGTTAAATACTTGGGTGTGATTATTGCTGGATCAAATACAAAGCTATTTAAAAATAACTATGAAGTTTTGTGGCGAAAAGTGCAGATTTCTGTTTCAAATGGTACTGGCGCTGAAGAAGGATGAACAGCTGAGGGAATGGCAGAAAGGACTTAACACTTTTATATGATCAGGTAAAAAACCTAGAGTTAAATTAAAAATCATACAGGATGCCCGGGAGAGAGGTGGTTTGAAAATGCCAAATCTAAGATTATATTATGAAGCAGCTGTATTAGTGCAGATTAGTGACTGGTTTAATTTAACCGAGGAAAGAATCTTAAATGTTGAAGGTTATGATTTATTGTACGGATGGTATGCTTATTTTTTGTATGAAAAGAAAGTAGATAAAGCTTTTAAAAATCATATACTTAGAAATGCTCTGTTGAGAGTCTGGAAGAAATATCAATATCAATTGGATTATAAAATACCTATCTGGGCAAATCCTAGACATGCTATAGAGAATATAAGTATAGAACAAAAAATGGAGGTGATTACATATAAAGAACTTTTATTTAATGAAGGGGGTAAACTACAACTTAAACCATTACAGGTTTTGAAGGAAGAAGGGATAATTTATACTTGGTTTCAGTATGGTCAACTTCAAGCAAGATGGAGGGAGGATCAAAAAACTGGTCTTATGGAAAATGAAGAAAATTTGGTAAAACAAATTAGAGATCAGGGTATCAAAAGATTATATAATGTATTATTAGAGATAGATTCTGAAACAGAGTTGGTTAAAGATTGTATGATTAAATGGGCTAGAAATTTTCAAGAACCAAAAATGTCATGTATGTATTTAGCTGTCTATTTAGACCCGCTCCAGTCCGGCTTCAGGTCTGGATACAGCACCGAAACGGCATTGGTCGCGTTGGTGGATGATCTCTGGAGGGCCCGGGGTAGGGGGTACTCCTCTATCCTGGTGCTGTTAGACCTCTCAGCGGCTTTTGATACCATCGACCATGGTATCATGTTGCGCCGGTTGGAGGGACTGGGGGTGGGGGGCACCGTTTTACGGTGGTTCTCCTCCTACCTCTCCGACCAGTCGCAATCAGTGTTGACAGGGGGGCAGCAGTCGACCCCGAGGCGCCTAATGTGTGGGGTGCCGCAAGGGTCGGTCCTCTCGCCCCTCCTGTTCAACATTTATGTAAAGCCGCTGGGTGAGATCATCCGTGGTTTTGGGGTGGAGTTCCACCAGTACGCTGATGATACTCAGCTGTACATTTCCACCCCAGACCACCCCAACGATGCCGTGGAAGTGATGTCCCAGTGCCTTGAAGCCGTGCGGGTCTGGATGGGGAGAAACAGGCTTCGACTCAACCCCTCCAAGACCGAGTGGCTGTGGCTGCCGGCGTCCCGATATAGCCAGCTGACACCATCGCTGGTTATTGGGGGTGAATCTTTGGCCCCCACGGAAAGGGTTCGCAACTTGGGCGTCCTCCTGGATCCACGGCTGTCCTTAGAGGATCATACGACAGCTGTGGCCAGGGGGGCTTTCTATCAGGTTCGCTTGATACGCCAGTTGCGGCCCTTTCTAGATCGGGACTCCCTACGCACAGTCACTCAGGCGCTCGTCACCTCTCGCCTGGATTACTGTAATGCTCTCTACATGGGGCTCCCCTTGGGGTGCACCCGGAGGCTCCAACTGGTGCAGAATGCGGCCGCGCGGGGGATTATGGGAGCGACAGGGCGCTCCCACGTGACTCCTCTCCTGCGTGAGCTGCATTGGCTGCCGGTGGACTTCCGGGTGCGTTTCAAGGTGCTGGTGATCACCTTTAAAGCGCTCCATGGCTTAGGACCAGGGTACTTACGGGACCGCCTTCTGCCGCCAGTTACCTCCCACCGGCCTGTTCGCTCCCACAGAGAGGGCCTTGATCTGTCCCCCCCCTTCAGAGACCCACAAAAACACAGCCAGCCGAGGGTTAATAATCACTTGGCACACTCCGCAGTTCTTATCTCAACCTTGGCAGCGATATGCACACCGTCTGCCAAGGACTTTATTGGTTTACACAAACAAGCAAATCTCCTACGTAGCTTTGCCGTTCATCTAGCTTCCAAGACTACGAGGTTGCTCCGTTTGTTTAGCTTTGTTCGTCACGAACTTCGTAACCCACCGTACTGTCTTATATACATATGCTTCTGGGTGTGGTCCAGTGAGTCATTGATCCCATGACTCCAATCCAATGACTCAGCATTTCCTCATACGTCTCAGCTGCAGTACCCTTTTCTCTCGCCTTCTTTGGCGTGCGTCCAGGAATGACGTCTCTCCCTCACTCTCATCTGAGGCACCTGTTTCCCCACTACTTGGCTCTCTTTCAGCTGGCACCTGAGCCGGTGCCAGAGGGGGAGGGCTGGGAGATCTGGCTGGCTCCTCTTCCTCCTGCTCAGAGCTGCCTTCCTCCAAAGGGATAGGCTCAGAGGACGGGGCCACAACAGGCCTTCTCAGGGTGCCGTCAGCCAGACAATGCCGGCTGGCGACCCCCAGGGGGAGAGCCTTCTCTGTGGCAGCCCCGACCCTCTGGAATGATCTTCCTCCAGAATTGAGAACGATCCCTGACCTCCGAACGTTCCGTCGGGCCCTGAAAACGTATCTTTTCCAACTTGCCGGTCTAGCCTGACCCCCGTTGATTTTTTAACATTTTTTAGTGTCCTAGCATTGTAGTATTTTAATATTTAATTGTTCTTAACTATCAGCCAAAGTTTATATGGGTTTTAATTGAATTTTTAACGTTTGTATATTGTATTTTTATTTGGCTGTACACCGCCCTGAGTCCGTAAGGAGAAGGGCGGTATATAAATCCAATAAATAATAATTCTAATGTACAAGCAAAATGTTGGCGGTGTGATTGTGAAGATGCAACATATTTTCATATATGGTGGACTTGTAAGAAGATTAAAGCATTTCGGATAAAGATTTGGTGGGTAATGCAAAATATTTTGAAAAAAAGGTTGAAATTTACACCACAATTGTTTTTATTGGGCATTACAAATGATTGTACAGTAGTAGAGATGAAATTGCTTTTAAATTTAATAACGGCTGCTAGATTGCTGGTTGTGCAATATTGGAAGAAAGACTCTTTGCCCACTGTAGAAGAATGGATTCTAAAAGTAAAGAATCTAAATGAAATGATTTGAAAGACCATACGCAGGAAAGATACATTTCGGAGTGGAGAAAATGGATTGATTACATCCGGAACAAATACCAAATAAGAAGACATCAAATTGCGTATGAATGAAGAAGAATTATAGAAATGTATTTTTAATTAAATTGGAGTTAAGATCATAGAGGAAGATTTGTAAACTAGAAATTTGATAGATTAATGTAGATGACTACTGCTTTTCTTTTTAATACTCTGTATTTTACTCTGGGAAGTCAGGGGGGAGGGGGAGGGGGGATGACGGGGGGGATGGGAGCGGGGGGGGTTTATATATATATTTTGTATTGTTATAAAACTTTTCAATAAAAAAAGGGCATTTAAATGTCATCACAGAGAGGAGGCACTGAAATCTTTCAAAGAAATTGATTGGAAAGGTGCCAGCTCAGGTGCCATAAACTTCAACGTGTTGAGCACTGAAAATTTTTGAGACAACATAGAATTCAAAATTGGTAAATATTCCTCCATCACCACAATTAATGCTGCATGGTGGCTTCCTGGTTCATGAACATTCCCTCAGGATAGGAGGATAATTGAGCAGTCAAGTGTACTTATATCACATGTTATATTGATATGAACAATGATGTCACATTTCCTTTCATGAAGAAGAAGACAGGGAGAACTTCATCACTAGAATTATTGGTAGTTAATTCTACATGGTTCTGGCTTTCAATCAGCCAAGTCTTGCCATGTGGTGCTAAAAAATCAATGAGGGGTCAGACTATTTGGGATAAAGCAGGAAGATTCTCAATCATGTTATTTTTGGCATTGACGATAGTCCTAGCAGTTGTACTTTATGGCCAGAGAACTATTCCTTTAGATAAATGTCCTATTAAGGCACCTCTGCGTATTGTCCATAAATATTACCAGCCTGGGGATTTTATCATTGGTAGCATTACCTCTCAAGTCTTCATTTTTTCAAGTGCAGTAACATTTCAGAAGCCACCTTCTGATGACATCTTTGATGACATTTTGTAAGTTCTGTAGGCTGGGGGAAAAATCTTCTATTGGTCTGGACAGTTTTTGTGCTCCTTATATCATGTAAGGATTTTCTCTAAAGCTTTGGAATGAGGAGAAAAGAAAGGGATGGCAAATTTTATTTAACACTTTGTGATTAAAAAAAAAATCCATGTGCCTATTTTTATTGAATGTTGCAGATTGCAAAATATATGATAGTTTCCAGCATTCAGATGTTTCCTATAATTATCTTCTAATATGAATGTGAGACATAATCACCTCATCTATAGGTGTTTTGATAATATAGATATACATTATATTCTGGAAGACTGAGAAAAAGGAAGTTACTAAAATGCATCCCTAGGGGAAAATTGCTTCTCTGAAAGAAAATTGTTATCTACTGTATCTATATTCTATCTGTCATCTATCTATCTATCTATCTATCTGTCTGTCTGTCTGTCTGTCTGTCTGTCTATCTATATCATCTATCATGTATCTATTTATCAATCACTTTATGTATCTACCTATCATCTATTTTTGCCTGAGTTTTGCTTGTAGTTATGTATGTAAGTATAATATAATATATATAAATAAATAATATACAGATATCCCTACAAATATATATATACATACATACATACATACATACATACATGTGATTTCGCTCAATTGTGGTTCCAGAAAAATCTTGGCTACATAGGAAAAACCTAGCTTAAAGAAAAAACACATATTAAAAGTAAGAAAATAGACACACACACACATACACACACATATGTCATCTCTCTCTCTCTCTCTCTCTCTCTCTCTCTCTCTCTCTCTTTCTCTCTCATCTATCATGTACCTATCTATTTATCTATCACTCTCTCTACCTGTCATCTATTTTTGCCTATAGTTATGTATATCAATATAGTAATATAATTTAATATGATATCTTATGATATAATATAATATGATATAATATAATATAATATAATATAATATAATATAATATAATATAATATAATATAATATAATATAATATAATATAATATAACATAACATAACATAACATAACATAACATAACATAACATAACATAATATAATAATATCATGTAAGGTAAGGTAAGGTAAGGTAAGGTAAGGTAATAATATAATATAATATAATATAATATAATATAATATAATATAATATAATATAATATAATATAATATAATATAATATAATATAATATAATATAATATAATATAATATAATATAATATAATATAAAGATATCCCTACAAGTATTTACATTATACAGTATATATTGGGCAAAGCAAGTTTAATAAAATTGAAAGGAAAAGAAAGGTAAAAAACAGAAAAGAAAGCAAATAAACATAAGACAAAACAGTGTATTACATTTCTGACCTCCCTTTTTTTAAACACCTGCTAATTTGCCCTACATCCTTCTTACATTAATCCAAATTGTCCCACATAGGTGATCAAATATAAATTCATATTTCATGGTTTTCCTCTGTAGGGCCGATATATATTCTTGTCCCAATTTCTATTGCTTTAATTTGTGTAGTGTTTTTTCCCCCATGTTTCTTAGAGGCACACGATAGCTTCATTTTGTGTGCTATTTTAATTTATGGAGCACTTTCCTACATTTTTATGGTGAATTTATTTCATTGGTGTGGATTTATATTGTAAATGTACATACCAACGAAAAAAATAATACTTATTCCATACAATAAGTCTCCTATTTTCAAGAGGCCAATTATGAGAATGACTGTGTCAGGATAGAATTAGTAATAAGATATAAAAAATGTGTTAACCTGGAACCTATTGCTCATAATCTAGGATGTTCATTCAGAATTACCAGCACATCCTGGCTTTGATTTTTGCTGTGAAGGAACTCAATGAAAATACCCAACTCTTACCCAATGTCAGTTTTGGCTTCCACATCTTAAACAGCTACTTTCTGGCAAAGTGGACCTATCTAGCCTCAATGGAACTTCTATCCACTCAGGACAAATTCACCCCAAACTACAAATGTGATCTTTGGAATAAGATTGTGGGAGTCATTGGGGGACCCATTTATGAAGTCTGTCTCCACATGATAAATATCTTGAGCACCTATAAGATTCCACAGGTAAAAAACAAAAATCCAGGTTTGGTACGTTTAAGATACTTTTGTAAATAAGAGATAGAAAATCATAATCGTAGTAATTTGCTAGATGATGTATTTATGAAGCATTGTAAAAGTATTTGATCAATATATAATTAGGTGTGGAAAAACTTGCATACTTTTTTCTACTTATTAGATTAAATTAGAATTCTTTATTGGCTAAGTGTGATTGGCCACACAAGGAATTTGTCTTTGGTGCACATGATCTCAGTGTACATAAAAAGAAAAGATACATTCATTAAGAATCATAAGGTACAGCACCTAATGGTAGTCATAGGGTACATATAAACAGTCAAATCATGCTAGGAAACAATCAATATAAATTGTAAAGATACAGCAACAAGTTACAGTCATACAATCATAAGTGGGTGGAGATGGGTGATAGGAGATGGGTGATAATATAGATAGATGGGTGATAATATGACAAAATTAGAATATACCTAATCCTCACTTATGATAGGAATGGATTTTGGAATTGCTGTCATGAGAGGTGTAAATTGAGGCATATATTTGATCAGCCAGTTTCCAGCAAAAGAGATTGCAAATTGTGTCAATGTGATCGCAGACCGCTACAATCAGGTGTAAAGACATGTTGATTACCAAATGACCAGAATACACTCATGTGACTACAGAGGTTGGGTGACACCATTAGAATTGCACAACAGAGTTTTAAGTACTTCTTGGTGGAGGGGTTCATCATAATTTAATCTTTTTAAACAAGGACTACATATATTTTGCAATAATACCTCCATATGTGACTATACATTCTATATTTGCCAAAAAAACCCCTGTTTTTGGAACTTTGAAAACCAAAAAAAAAAAAAAAAAGCAGATTGACAAAAAAAAAACAGGAAAAGGAAGATACAGACTACTATTTAATTTGGCACGAATGGTATGTTTGGTTAGAGAAAAAGAGGATAAAATAAGAGAATGCCACCCAAGGATATGGAAATGAGGAAATGGAATTGCATATCGTCAAATAAATATCGTTATATAATGAAAGATATACATATTTAGATATACAAATATATAATTACCATGATAACTCTACTATCAAAGAACAAGTGTTATGACTTGATTTTAATGTTTAGTGTGTCTTTGTATAGTATGTTTATTTGTATGTACGTATATTTATGTTTTCTGTTACGTCAATAAAAAATAAAAACTTATATTTAAAAAAAGCTGTGGAAAGTCTTGTATGTGAAAAGATTGCAATTCATGCTGTCCAATAGCTAAATATTTAAGAACACATAAGATTTCCTGAAATACCTGTGGATATGAATAAAGTATATTAGTTAAGATTTGTCATAAGAAATATTTAAATGGTCAGAAAAATCAATAAGAAAAAATGAATAAAACTAGTTCTAATGTTCTTTTGAATAAAAGTATGAGAAGATTCATTACATTGTCTTCCTATGGCTTTTTTCTCCCCCTCAAGATCTTCTATGGATCTTCTCTAATAATAAATGACAAAACCAAAGAAGCTTTTTTTCACCAGATGTTTCCAAGTGGGACCTATCACTATTTGGGCATTCTTGAGTTGTTACTGCATTTCAGATGGACCTGGATCGGTGTGATTGTTTTTGATGATGACAATGGAGAGGCCTTTGTACAGGAGATACTTCCCTTATATTCTCAGAAGGGTATCTGTGTGGACTTCTTAGACGCATTCCCCAAAATATCTTTTTCAGGTGACATTGCTGAAATAGCAATGGAATGGTTTGCAACCTCACGTATTGTCACAGGAAGTAGTGCCAATACTGTTATTATACAAGGTGAAATATATTCTATGAGTGTCTTGAGAACAATTTTCCACTTTTCAAAATTTTATGACGTAACAATTGAAAGTAGAGTGTGGATTATGACAGCCCAGATGGATTTTGCATCTCCTGGTTTAGCAAGAGATTGGGACGTACATTTCCTTCACGGAGCTCTATCATTTGCTCTTCATACAAAGCACCCTAAAGGATTCCAGAAATTTCTGAAGGAAAGAGATCCTGCTTCAGAAAATAGAGATGGCTTTATCAGAATCTTCTGGAAAGATGTATTTAATTGTGATTTCTCAAATTCCAACCTAGAAGAAAGGAATGAAGATATCTGCACTGGGGAAGAAAAATTGGATAATCTGCCTAGAACCCTATTTGATACAAACATGTCTGGCCACAGTTACAGTATCTACAATGCAGTTTACGTTTTGGCACATGCTTTGTATGCCAAATCTACCTCCAAATTAAAAGATAGAGTAAAGGTAAAAAACACAAGACAACAATATCTATTTGGAGAGCCCTGGCAGGTATCTTCCAAGAATATTCTTGAGCTGTTTTTAACAGACAATTAAATATTTTTATTTTTATTTAATTAGTTTGTCAAACATGTACTAGGTAACAGGTATAAGTAGAAGCATGAATATTGAGACAAATTATTACCGCACTTAAGTGCTGGGAAATTAATATAAAAGGGGCAAAAAATGCAGTTCTTCTCTTAACTCATAAATCTATTTTTTAATCATAAATCTTGAGATATAATGATGGTTACCTTCTGGGGAAAACTACAAAAATTAAAATAAGATACATCATATCTAAATAATGAAAGAAGGAACAAATTTCTCTTTATGGTTTTCCTTTTTCTTTTTTAAATATAGCTTCTGAGTATGTGTTATATATTCAGAATGTTAAGAAGAGATGAAATATGTAAAGTATTACATATTTCTGTATATATTTATGTTTTTGAGTATGTATTCATATATACATATTGTTTCTTTAACAGTAAACACAGTGCAAACATTTACTACCATTAATATGTAATGATTTTATAACATCTTTATTACATTACCAAGTTAAATATTAAAATATAAACTAACATAACAGGAAAAGGGGGAAGGGAATAATAGAACAGATTAAAAAGGGACAAATTATATATATAAGTATATATATGTTTTTCTCTTTAGCCAGGTTCTTCCTACGTAAACCAAGGTTTTTATTCAACCCTAGTTCAGTGAAACGTAGTCTTCCTGGAGAGATTAAGGAGACTTAGTCCAATTGGCAGCAGTGTGATGCTGGCTGCCAGAAAAATAAAAAAAGCCTAGAAACTAGTGGATTGTGATTTCACTGAACTAGGGCTGCATAAAAATCTTGGTTTACTTAGGAAGAACCTGGCTAAAGAGAAATACATAAAGGCCTATGAAAAGAAAAGAAAACAAGTATATATATACATATTCACACACCCACACATACACATACGCACACCCACACGCACACCCAAAAACACACTAGTGGCCAAAATTGTGGAAACTGTTATGTCCTTATAAGGACATCCGCCTGGGATTGGCTGAAGATCCTTTCGGCGGGAGTTTTGAATCCCTGTCAGTGGGCGGTGCGTCTGCCGGAGCGAATATAAGGAGAGCTCCGGCAGCGCACAGGCAGTTCAGTTCTCGTTAATAAACGTTGTTACTTGAACTCAGCTGGTCACTCTTCTTTCCTGCGCCGATCTAACACTGGCGACGAAGGACTAGAGAAGAATCTCCGCGTGGCACGATCGCCTTAACGAGCTGAAGTCACTCGACGCGGCCTGAGAGATGGCAACGCCGCAAGCGCCGTTCGCCTCGTTGGCTCCTTTCAACCCCAGCCGGGAGAAATGGAGCTCCTATATGATCCGTTTCCGCCAGTTCCTCCGGGGAAACGGCTACAACAACATCAACGACAAGAGGAAGAGGGCTCTCTTCCTCGCTCACTGCGGCACCGACGTACTGGAGCTCGCCGTCAACCTCGTCGCACCCAGAGACATTGAAGTCATGTCCTGGGTGGATCTGCAGACTGCCCTGCAAGACCACTATGCACCAACGGGCACCCCCATCTCTAATCGGTTCACCTTCCGCCAACGGAACCAGAAGGAAGGCGAATCCCTCAAAGACTTTGTGGCGGCATTGCGCCAAATCGCAGCAAACTGCGAATTTGAAAACGTTGACAATGCCTTACGCGACGGGATCGTCTTCGGGATGAGAGATGCAAACCTCCAAAAGAAGTTCCTGAGCAGAAAAAGACTGTCCCTGAAGGACGTTCTTGAGGAGGCTACGGCTGCTGAAACTTCAGAGACCACCGCCGCTGCCATGCTCAAGTCCCGAGGGATCCATAAGATCCACAAACCGTCATCTGAATCATCCGATGACTCTGCCACGCCAACCGACTCAGAGGGGGAGTCGACCGTTTTGAAAGTTTCCCGCCCATCTAGGCGGGAAATTCAAAAAGATGGCCGCCGCGCCGCTCAGTGCGGCAGTTGCAAGGGTCACCATCCACGCCAATCCTGTCGCTGGCGTGATGCAACCTGCAGACGCTGCCTCAAGAAGGGGCACATCGCCGAGGCATGCAGAGCCTCTGATCCGGTTCCTGAATCGATCAAGCCCCGCACTCAGGAAAATCGCCGCGATTCCCAGAGGTCATCCAAACGGTCCTCAATTCAGCAAAACCGCGACGACCGCAACAGCTCTCATGGCGGCGCTGTGAACCAAACCACAATCGGCCTCACCAGCAACAACAGTGCCACAAAATTC
This sequence comes from Coluber constrictor foxii, assembly GCA_038048745.1. Taxonomy (NCBI): domain Eukaryota; kingdom Metazoa; phylum Chordata; class Lepidosauria; order Squamata; family Colubridae; genus Coluber; species Coluber constrictor. The sequence goes on from CM075961.1 coordinate 26,218,161, forward strand.
CATGTGACACTGTTGGCAGAAGGCTTGCCGTGCACGATGGAAGTCGATTCCGGCTCCGTCTATTCAATTATTGACTGGCACCAGGTGAAGCGGCTGAAGCCGGCACTCCGCAAGTGCCACCTTGAACCCCTTCACTCCAAGCTGGTGGATTTTGGCGGAAATCCCATCGGCGTCCTCGGGAGAACCAGTCTTCAGATCGCCTTCAAGCAGTTCCAAGGCCAGCTCCCAATAACCGTCGTGGAGCACAGCCGCCCGACCCTGCTAGGCGTGGAGTGGTTCCAGCCGTTGGGGCTTTCTATTGGAGGCATCCACCAGATTAGCTCAGGCGAACTCGACTCACTCATCGGAGAGTTCCAAGAAGTCTTCGATGGTAAGTTAGGGACCTTTACAGGGAAACCCATCTCCTTCAATCTGGACAAGGGGGTTACCCCTATTCGGCTTAAGCCCCGCCGGGTTCCATTTGCCTTGCGGGCTAAAGTAGATGCTCAGCTAGATAAGCTGATCACCCAAGGCATCCTGGAACCCATCGATCATGCTTCATGGGAGACTCCCATTGTGACCCCCATGAAGCAGGATGGATCTGTGCGCATCTGCGCCGACTACAAAGTGACCATCAACAAGGCTTTACCGCAGAGCGCATACCCTGTGCCGGTAGTGCAACACTTGCTGCACTCACTCGGCAAGGGCCAAATTTTTGCAAAACTGGACCTGGCCCAGGCTTACCAGCAACTGCCAGTTGATCGGGAAACGGCGGAGGCTCAGACAATTGTCACCCATAGAGGCGCGTTTAAGTGCAACCGCCTCCAGTTTGGGGTCAGTGCAGCCCCAGGCATTTTCCAATCCATGATGGAATGCCTTCTCCAAGGCGTTCCAGGGGTGGTGCCTTACTTCGATGATGTACTGATCTCTGGGGACTCGAAGGCTCAACTCCTTGACCGACTGAGACTCGTTCTCCAGCGGTTTAGGGAGAAGGGCCTAAGGGTCCGGAGGGACAAGTGCATCATCGGGGTACAGGAAGTCGAGTTCCTGGGCTATCTCATAGATAGTTCTGGCATCCACCCCACCAAATCAAAAGTTAAAGCTATCCATGAAGCTCCCAGCCCCAAAAACAAAGCGGAGCTTCAGGCTTTCCTTGGATTGCTTAACTTCTACGCTATTTTCCTCCAGCAGAAAGCCACTGTTGCTGAGCCGCTCCACCGCTTGCTGGCAAAGGCAGCTCCCTGGAGGTGGGGACGCGAGGAAGAGTCTGCATTCAGAGCCGTTAAGGAGCTTCTGACCTCTGACAGCGTGCTCATTCAATACAATGAGACGCTGCCCATCAGACTGACTTGTGACGCTTCACCCTACGGAGTCGGCGCTGTGCTCAGCCACGAACTGCCTACCGGCTGTGCAGCCCCCATCGCCTATTTCTCAAAGACTATGTCCAGTGCTGAGCGCAACTACAGCCAACTGGACAAAGAGGCGTTGGCTATTGTTGCGGGGGTGAAGCGCTTCCACGAATATCTGTATGGACGGCGTTTCACCATTGTCACCGATCACAAGCCGCTTTTGGGCCTCCTCGCAGGCGACAAGCAGACCCCAGCCTTCATGTCCCCACGAATGACGCGTTGGGCCATCTTCCTCGCCGGCTACTCCTACAGCCTCGTCCATCAGCCTGGTAAAGCCATCGCGAACGCCGACGCGCTAAGCAGATGCCCATCCGCCGACGCCGTGGAAGATCCAGCCCCCATGCTCGAGCTGCTGCACATTGACAACGACAGCAACTGTCCAGTAACATCTGCCAACGTAGCGACGCACACGCGGGCTGACCCCATTCTTCGCCAAGTCCACTCCTGGGTCTTAAGAGGCTGGCCTGCCCGAATTGACAGCGACGACTTCAGCCCTTTCAGCCGCAAGCAAGGGGAGCTGTCCACCATGCGCGGCTGTTTACTATGGGGAGATCGGGTGCTGATTCCCAGCGCGCTTCAACGACGGACTCTTGCCGCTCTGCATAAAGAACACCCGGGCATTGTCCGGATGAAAGTCCTGGCACGGAGCTACGTCTGGTGGCCGACACTGGACAAAGACATTGAACAATGGGTCGCCAGGTGTAGCCCGTGCCAAGAAGTCAGACCTGCCCCACCTCAGTCTGACCCGACGCCCTGGGAAACCCCCAGCTCCCCCTGGTCGCGCATTCACATAGACTTTGCTGGCCCCATTCACGGGCACCATCTCCTCATCGTGGTTGATGCCTACTCAAAATGGCTGGAAGTCGTCCCCATGGCATCAACCACGACAGAAGCCACGATCCGGGCACTTCGGCGCCTTTTCGCAACCCATGGACTTCCAGACGTTTTGGTCTCCGACAACGGACCTCAACTTACGTCCGTGCCCATGGAGACTTTCCTCGCAGGGTTGGGCATCCGCCATGCCCTCTCTGCCCCTTACAGACCGGCCGGAAATGGACAGGCTGAGAGGATGGTGAGGCTCACCAAGGAGTCGCTCGCCAAGATGGGACCGGGGGATTGGCAAGAGCGCATTGACACATTTCTGCTCACCCAGCACATCACACCTCACTCTGCCACCCGGAAATGCCCTGCCGAATTGTTAATGGGCAGGTGACTCCGGTCACCCCTGGACAGACTGCACCCGCAATACACTTCGGAGGTTCCTGCATCAGCCAGCCGTCAACTTCGCCAGTTTTCCGTCGGCGATGCCGTGTTCGCTCTCAATTTCCACGGCTCGCCTAAATGGCTTAAAGCTACAGTACACAGCACAACCGGTCCCAAATCCTACCGCGTTGAGCTGGAAGATGGACAGATAGTGAGACGTCATCTCGACCAGCTCCGCAAAAGGTGGAGGGAAGTAAGTGAAAACCACCCCGACGAGGTAGGCCTAAACCACCCCGATGAGGTAGGCCTAAACCACCCCAACGAGGTAGGCCTAAACCACCCCGACGAGGTAGGCCTAAATCACCCCTACGAGGCAGGCCTAAACCACCCCAACGGGGCAGGCCAAAACCACCCTGGCGAGGTAGGACTACCCCACCCAGACGAGGGAGGCCGGCAACATGCGGGAAGAACAAGCACCCCTGCACCGAGTTTAACGCCAAACCCGGCCAGCCGACACCCGGAGACCCAAGACCTTCCGGAAGGCAACAAAGGCCAAGTAGACCGGGGACAACCCAGCAGGGGAAGCCAACACCAACCCTGCGAAGTAGGCAACCGGCAGCTCAGAGACGGGGACCTCCAGCCAACACCACAGGAGGCCCTAAAACAACCCGCCGACCGCGCAGAAGACCAACCCTGCGAGGAGGGCCACCACCACCCCGGCAGGGTAGGCCAACACCAACCCAACATGGCCAAGCATCCCAGCGCACAGAAGAAGTCGCAACCACCACCCCCAGGCCAACCACGCAAAGAGGGCCTACACCACCCCTGCAAGGTAGGCCTACACCACCCCGACAGAGCCGACCCGTCACCATTGTCGTCCGCCTGCCACCCCGGGAGTAAGCCGGACTCAACCAGGGAACCCGGGGGCTTAACCCAACCACCACCGCCGAACTCGCACCCTGACCCAGACCGGCGCGACCCTATCCCAGAGGGGAACCGAGAGAGACCCAGGGACCTACCGAGGCTCAGGAGTTCCGGACCGGTCGAAAGCAGGGATCCACACCGGCGGCTCCATGATCCATGCAGGAACGAGGCAGACCAGCATCCACCGCAGGCGGAGATCCGCGACCCGGCCGGAGGTTCGGAAGCAGAGCCCGCGTCCTCTACGGCCAGATCCAGCCCGGCACCGGAGCGGAAGCCCCGAGCAGAGCAGACACCCTCCGTCCAAGAGAGTGCCTATCCGAACTGTGAACTGTGCAGGTCTGCGCGGGCACGTAGACGTCCTGTTTATCTTAGTGATTATTTCCCTGATAGACTGACTAAGAACTAGGGGGGAGGAGTGTTATGTCCTTATAAGGACATCCGCCTGGGATTGGCTGAAGATCCTTTCGGCGGGAGTTTTGAATCCCTGTCAGTGGGCGGTGCGTCTGCCGGAGCGAATATAAGGAGAGCTCCGGCAGCGCACAGGCAGTTCAGTTCTCGTTAATAAACGTTGTTACTTGAACTCAGCTGGTCACTCTTCTTTCCTGCGCCGATCTAACAGAAACCTTTTGGGAAAAGGGTATTTTTGAGGTTTGATGGCTAATAACACTACTTTTTTTTTTTTTTTTGGAGTTTCAAGATAATCACATTCCACTGCTGGAATGGCCTGGAAATAGCCCAGACCTTAAACCAATTGAAAATCTATGGAGCTGACTGAAGAAACTTGTTAGTCAGAAGCGACTTGGCAATAAAACCCAGTTAATAGAAGCAATAATTCAATCTTGGTTACACATTATAAGAGCTGCAGAACTAAAAGACTTAATTCACTCCATGGGAAGGCCATACATAATTCATGCTAAAGTTTAACTAAGTATTAACTGATACGGTGATAATTTTTGTATATCTCATTTTTTATCCATGTTTCCCTTTTCTTCGTTATACTGTAACTACTATTCTAATAGCAAATCCTTCATAAAAGATATTGCATTACATTCTTGATTAAATTAAATATATCAATTTCCATTGATATATAATTTTATGGTACTACTCCCCAAAAAAGTGATGTTATTAGCTAGGTAGTTTTAGAAAATTCACTTTTCCCAAAAGATTTCCACAATTTTGTCCACTACTGTATATGTACACACACACACACACACACACACACGTGTGTGTGTGTGTGTGTATGTGTGTAGGTTTTGGTTATTCAGGTTTTCTCCCATGTAAAATTGGAAGTGCCTTGGTGATGTTTAGACAAAGTCTCATTCGTCGTCTTCAGGCTGGTGTCTTTGGCTTTGTGCTTCTAGGAGCAATGTGTGATTGCAGCTGTTTCCTCCTTTTAAAAGGAGCCGAAGACACCAGCCTGAAGATGACGAATGAGACTTTGTCAAAACGTCGCCAAGAGACTTCCAATTTTACGCAGGAGAAAACCCGAACAACCAATGACCGATATACACTGTACACACACAAACACACACACACACACACACACACACACACACACACACACACACACACCTATTTATATATCAGCACACTCAGTTAGAACAATTTCTCATATATTAAAAGCAATTTCTTTTCAAAACTTATTTTCCAAACTTTCAGGTACTGTCCAGGCAAATGACTTGAATGTTGTTTCCTCCCCCTTATTTCTGCATTTTCCCCTTCAAAATTATTCATCTTACCAATAACAGAGAATATTTGTAGCTCAGGGTTGGAAACTCTCTGAGCTTTCCTTGTTTTCTTGCATGTCTTTCATTATCCAAGCTATCATCATTATCATTAACATTATCATCATCAACTGTTCCTGCGTCTTAGTTTTGAATTGTGTTAGAATTATTATGAAGCTTCTCCCTGGCCTCATTTCCCCTCCATCTTGTCTTCAATTTAGCTCCATAGGTTTATAAGAAATACTTTTTTAACAAACAGTGCTGGAGAAAATATTTCCTTTGATGACAGTGGACACATAATTGCCGGATTTGATATTTTCAACTGGGTCACATATGAAAACAATACATTTACAAAAGTCAGAGTTGGATGGGTTGACCCAAACCCTTCTTCCTCTAAATCTCTCATGATTCATGAGGACTCCATTATATGGCCCACAAGATTTAATCAGGTATAGATTTTGTACAGATTTGGGCATAGTTTAACGTATATTACTGAATATTTACAAATGTGTTCATCTATTGAAGCAATGTAGCCTTATGCTGATAGTATACTTGTGTTTTGAATTTGATCTCCTATGGGGGGCATGGTGGCTCAGTGGCTAAAACGCTGAGGTTCTTAATCAGAAGGTCAGCAGTTCAGCGGTTCAAATTCCTAGCGTCGCGTAATGGAGTGAGCTCCCGTTACTTGTCCCAGCTTCTGCCAACATAGCAGTTTGAAAGCACATAAAAAATCCAAGTAGAAAAATAGGGATAACTTTGGTGGGAAGGTAACAGTGCTCTGTGTGCCTTTGGCATTGAGTCATGCCGGAAACATGACCACGGAGATGTCTTCAGACAGTGCTGGATCTTCGGCTTAGAAACGGAGATGAGCAACACCCCTAGAGCTGGAAATGACCAGCAAGCATGTGTGGGAGAACCTTTACCTTTACCTATAGTTTAGTGTACAATTATATGACAGTATCCTGACATCCTTTTGAATAATTTTAGAAGAAGAGTGTTTTTCTGCTCAGGCATTTCTCAGCCAAAGTGACATTCCAGAGGACTCTATTGTGTGATGTACAAAAGTTAAATGGACACCTACAGTATTTTGCATAGGTCTGAGGATAACTTAAACCACATTCTAAATATTCAAAGGGTCCTTCTATTTTTTTAACTGTAGCATCAATAGCCCTATTGAGATACTGAAATCATGTTTCGAATTAAATTGCTCTAAAAAGTGGTATGTGATTACAAGGCTTATTGAGAATTGGGAGAGTTGCCAAAGGGAAAATTCCTGGACTTAGGATACGTTGTGAAGGAAAAAAAGTTTGGAGGACAATAGCAAAACACTTCTATGCTGTTGTTGTGGAGCTGAGTTTCATATTAAGTAGAATGAGGCCATTATCTTGGATAACTGACCAATATCTGAGGTAAATTGAACTTGTCTGCTGCTCATTGTTTAGTATGTCTCATTCACCAGATCCAAGATGAATACTCTAAATGCCATGAAACCTACACACCATGTAGGCAGTGATAACCATAATAATCATCTGACAATATCTCATTCTCAAACAATAAATATAGAAAATATGTATCTATGGTTTAATGAAAGGAATGCCGCATGGCATGGCAGAGCTACCAGACTGATTCCTTTACTTTTCATCTCCTTCATTCAGAAAAGGCCCCAATCCCTGTGTAATGATTATTGTCATTCTGGTTCAAGTAAGGCCAAAATAGAAGGAAAGCCATTTTGCTGCTATGACTGCTTTTCATGTCCAGAAGGGAAAGTGACAAATCAGAAAGGTAATGTTTCTTCAGTTTATAGATACTAATGCACTAAAACCTATGTGGAATAATTTTAGAATGTTGTGTAGTATTTTATCTGTTGTATGATAGGAGACTTAACAAAGATGGTTGAGATGGGTGAAATGTAGGAAAGTACATTATCCCTTCCCTAATTAACTGCCACAAAACAAAACCCAAGAGGAAGATGCAAATTCCGGAAACTAAAGGAAATTTAAGATCAAAACTACAAAGAAACCATTCATGAAATACTGCTGACTCCTCTTAAGACCAGCATTGCATTTGAAGTTCTGCTCTAACCTTCTCATTAAGGGCCTGATGTGCTACTTTACCTTTGCCTGTTTCAAATCACATGCATATTCTAATTTGTATCAAGTTAATATTAATGGATTGAATCTCTTCCATTTTTAGCTTCCATTTTTAGTAGCCAAACTACTTTAGCTGCTACTATAAATGAGCAATTATGGGCTAATCTCCTCTTTAGAAAACCTATGAGATAACTTTCTTCTAATAACTTGCCTTTCCCCAGAACCTGTTTGTGTCTGCTATTTTGAAAATGGTAACGAATATTTATGATGAGCTACAAATTCAATATCCAATCTTTGAGATGAAAAACCAGCATTTAAAATTTCTGCTTTTACCATGCACCTTTTGCCTATTGCATATAATGTATGGCTTCATATCTTGCTTTTTTAAATCATTGAATTAATCAAATGAACAAAATCAGAAAGCATAACTCAAAAACTTAGTTTAAATTCAGATGTATGGCTTGTCATTGTATTACAGACATAGTTTATTAGTGCCGTCAGCCTAGGTAATAATTTTATAACTCCCAGAGAGCTTCCTATTGAAGCATTAACTATGGCATATTTGGCTAAATTTCTTTCTTTCTTTCTTTCTTTCTTTCTTTCTTTCTTTCTTTCTTTCTTTCTTTCTTTTTCTTTCTTTCTTTCTTTCTTTCTTTCTTTCTTTCTTTCTTTCTTTCTTTCTTTCTTTCTTTTTTATTTAGGCCCTTTAATCTGTCCTAGACAGTTTGCCAAGACACAAATGATAAAACATTTTGCATTTTTACAGCAAGGGGAAAAAAAAACCCAAGAAAAAGCCTACAGAAACATATAGGGAAGTTAAATTTTGTACATGGGTAAAACGTTATAAATTCGGGGGGGGGGGGGGGAATACATGGACACAGGGTCAACTCCCACATTTCTTGTTGCTTTTTAAAAAGTTCTTATGCGCAGCCAGGTAGTTGATTGGCTGTTTCTTTGTTGAGGGGAAGCCCTAGGAGAAGCTCCTTGGGGACTGTGGTGTGTCTTGGAATGTCCTCAGAAGGCTCTGTCATTTCTAGGTGACCCAATTAAAACCCCAGAGTCCTTTCGGATGCAAAGGAATGCACCCTGCTTCAGTCATCAAACTTAATCTTCTTTCCTTGTGGTTTGTGGTCACACAACTCCTCGGCCTCCCCTGAAGCCACCACCTCTTCTGCCTCCAAAGCCTCAGCCTCCTCCCCAGCCCCCAAATCCACCTCTGCCACCACATCCACCTCTGCTGCTCCGGCCGAAGTCTCCGCCACCGCCTCTCCCATGGGGAGCAGCCCCCTTGGGCTTGGCAAAATCGAGGGTTACTTTGTTTCCATCGATCTCTCCATCCTCCATGGCTTCCATCTTCTGAAGTCCACAAAGCCAAATCCTTTGGAGGAGCCTCTCAATTTCTAATTTATAAATTTCTAAATTTGGCTAAATTTCTTACTTCTCTCAATAATACTTCATTAATACGGTAACTTCTACATTATAATAAGAGCAATGTATTCATTCATTTGTTCATTCATTTCCACAGACATGGATGATTGTTTGCCATGTCCACAAGGACAGTATCCAAACAACCACCACAATTCATGCCTCCCAAAACAGATAGTTTTCCTGTCTTATGAAGACCTATTAGGGACTACTTCAGCCACTATTGCACTGGTCTTTGCTTGCACTGCCATGGTGGTACTTGGGATCTTCATCAAATACCAGAACACTCCCATAGTCAAGGCCAACAATCGGAACATCACCTACCTTCTCCTTGTCTCCCTTGTGTTCTCATTCCTTTGCAGTTTATTATTCATCGGACAACCTGAAAAGCTGACCTGCCTTTTACGACAAACTGCTTTTGGGATCATCTTCTCAGTAGCCATTTCTTGTGTATTGGCCAAAACCATCATTGTGATTTTAGCTTTCATGGCTTCAGTGCCAGGATCAAACATGAGGCGATGGCTGGGCAAACAGTTAGATCATTACATAGTTGTTTCCTGCTCCCTCATTCAAGTTGTTATTTGTACCATATGGCTTGCAATCTCACCCCCGTACCCAGATGCTGACATGAACTTAGTGGCAGATGAAATCATCCTGGGATGTAATGAAGGCTCTACTGTGATGTTTTACTGCGTCTTGCTATACCTGCTTTTCCTTGCCATTGTTGGTTTCAATGTGGCTTTTCAAGGTCGTCATTTACCAGACAGTTTTAATGAGACCAAGTTCATCTTCTTCAGCCTGTTGTGTTTTTGCAGTGTCTGGTTGTCCTTTTTTCCAACCTATCTCAGCACCAAAGGGAAATATATGGTAGCTGTGGAGATCTTTTCCATATTGTCATCTAGTGTAGGATTACTAGGCTGCATATTTTTTCCCAAATGCTTTGTCATTCTACTAAGGCCTGATTTGAATACTAAAAAACAATTAATGAGAGGCAAGAAAGAAGAAATATAATTCCATGATTGGTTCAGTGAAAGAAACATTCATTGAAGATCACTCAGTAACTAGAACTGATCCAGAATGAAGCTGTTGTAAATCATGGGAATCCTCTTATTTTTTCTGAATGTTTTAGGCACTCAGATTTTTTTTTGAGTGCCTAAATGTTTCCTACCTTGGAAACCGTCCCCCCCCCAAAAAAATAATTGGTGAAACCAGTTATGACCCCAGATATTTCTACCCTTACTTTAATAAATGGAATATAAATAATGAAACACCTACTCTCCAGACATAATACTTTCAATTTCTTTCCTTCGTTATTTTATGAAATTTTATGGAGAAAACATGAACATACTGGATTGTAGGAGTTTTAAGAAAAAAATGACTTCAATATTCAAATTACATTGTCATAAACATGGTCATCCAATCTTTTTTGTTCTTTTTTACCCAAAACATCTCTTATCATACCCCTAACTTTTACTGTCATGTATTAAAGAAATATAACTTCTTGCAAACAAAAGGACAGCCAATTATTATGACTAAAGATAATCCATAATTTACAAAAGTCTCTCATTATTAAAAACATATTAAAAATTAGGCAAATTTCAGTTTGTTCTACAATGCCTACAGTGGAAGATTCAACTATAAAAATAGCTAAGCTTGTAGAAGTGGAAAAGATGGTAAGTCAGGTTAGAGAAATAAAAACAGAACAAAAATATTTGAAAGCCTGGAAAGATATAGAAGTTTTGTTGAAAGAAGAAAAGATTAAATTTAAGATTTCTGGGATTGGGAAATAAATAACAGAACAATGAAGTTGAAGGTATCCCAGTGATGGATAACATTTTCTGTCAGTGTGTGCAGACCTCCGTGCCGGAAATGGCACGCAAAAATATCCCACGTTGAATGTGTTGCCCCACTGGCCTTTTTTTAAAAAAATGTGATTTATATGCTGCCCTTCTCCGGAGACTCAGGGCGGCTTACAATGTGTTAAGCAATAGCCTTCATACTTTTGCATATTTATACAAAATCATATTATTGCCCCCACAAACTGGGTCCTCAATTTATCTACCTTAGAAAGGATGGAAGGCTGAGTCAACCTTGAGCTTGTTGAGATTCAAATTTACAGTAATTGCAGACAGCTGGTGTTAATCACAATGCATTAGTCTGCTGAGCCACCAGGCTTTGGCGTGCGTGGGAGCGTCAGTACACGGAAGGGTGGTGTCCCATCATGCAGGCATGGCCCCACACTCCAACTTATGATTTCCAGCACAATTGTGTGCCCAATGAGCAGCTGGCCATTGCGAATGTGTGCAATGTAAACCTGGAAGTTTGGGTTCCAGCCTTCCTCTTGGTTTCACCACTCCCACACGCACAATGGCCAGCTAACCTTTCCGCAGGTGTGCACAAGAGCTCGGAAAAGAAGCCAGTGAGACTCCGCATTACTCACGGGATGGTTTCGCGTGCCACTTCCAGCACGGATTCTATAGGTTAGCCAACACTGTTCTAGTCCAACCTCCTGCTCATGAAGGAGATCCTGTACGATTCCAAACAAAAGGTTGTCCAGTTTCTTGTTAAAAATTTCCCATGATCAAGCACCCACAACTTTTGTTGTGCACCCATAACTCCATCAGATTATAAGATACCTATCTGGGCAAATCCTAGACATGCAATAGAAAGTATAAGTATAGAACAAAAGATGGAGGTGATTACATATAAAGAACTTTTATTTAATGAAGGGGGTAAATTACAACTTAAGCCGTTAGAGGTTCTGAAGGAGGAAGGGATAATTTATACTTAGTTTCAATATGGTCAACTTCAAGCAAGGTGGAGGGAGGATCAAAAAATTGGTCTTATGGAAAATGATGAAAATTTGGTAAAGCAAATTAGGGACCAGGGTATTATGCATATTAAAAGATTATATAATGTATTATTAGAGATAGATTCTGAAACAGAGCTGGTTAAAGATTGTATGATTAAATGGGCTAGAAATTTCCAAGAACCAACAATGATGGAAACATGGGAAAAGATTTGGGTTAGAAATGTTAAATTTACTCAAGCACAAAATTTAAGAGAAAATTTTTATAAGATGTTTTATAGATGGCATCTAGATCCAAAAAAGTTGTCATGTATGTATTCTAATGTACAAGCTAAATGTTGGCGGTGTGATTGTGAAGATGCACCTTTACCCGCCTTAGAAAGGATGGAAGGCTGAGTCGACCTTGAGCCTGGCTAGGATTGAACTCACAGAAATTACAGGCAGCTGGTGTTAATTGCTGCCTTTAGTAGGAGGCATTAGCCCCCTACGCTACACAGGCTCCTTTTATTGGGTATTATAAATGATTGTACAGTATTGGAGACGAAATTGATTTTAAATTTAATAACAGCAGCCAGATTGTTGGTTGCGCAATATTGGAAGAAAGACTCTTTGCCCACTGTAGAAGAATGGATTATAAAAGTAATGAATTTAGCTGAGATGGCTAAAATCTCGGCATATTTGAAAGATCATACGCAAGGAAAATTCATTCTGGAGTGGAGGAAATGGATTGATTACATTCGGAATAAATATCAAATAAGAAGACATCAGATCGCGTATGAATGAAGAAGAATTATAGAAATGTATTTTTTATTATATTGGAGTTAAGATTTTAGACGGTGTTTGTAAACTAGAAATTTGATAGATTAAGGTTGATGATTACTGTACTTTTTTCTTTTTTTAAAAAAACCCTGTATTTTACTCTGGGAAGTCTGGCGGGAGGGGAAGGGGGGTTGAGGAGGGGATGGGAGGGTGTGTGTGTTTTTTTATATATTTGTACTTTTATAAAACTTTTCAATAAAAATAATAAAGTAACAGAACCTGTTTGTTTGTTTTGGATTTAAACTACTTGGAGAATTTTAAGGGGAAAAAAAAATAAACCAAAAACCGGAAAAGCTTCTTTTTCAATTTGGAAAATTTAAAGGGAGTTAAAAAAAACAAAACAAAGAAAAGTCTGTAATAGAAGGACTGGTTAATGACTCTAAATTAAAACTCAATTGGAATTTGGACTATATAAAGCTGGACTGAATTTCAAATTGATTTGCCAAATAAGTAAAAACTGTTAAAAAAGACTGCAACTAAAATGGATGCCTTTTAAGATCGTCAATTGTAATTGTGGACTGTAGAGAGCCATCTTCAGGAGGAAAAAAAAATCATTATAACAAGAAAGATGCACAGGAGATAAAACTCTCCCCCCCACCTTTCCTTGTCATTCATGTTCTCTTTCTTACTTTCACACAAACACATACACAAGTATGCAGCAGAGAATTCTTTCAAACAGATAGATTGGGAAGATGCCAACTGAGGTGTCATCAACATGAGTTCTGAAACTTTTTGAGAGAACACCAAAATCAAAATTGGTAAATATTCCCTGTCTCATTGTAATTATGAAATAACCATAATTAATATTGTCCAGTAACTTCCTGGTTGATGAACATTCCCTTAGGACAGGAGGTTAAATGAAAAGTCTAGTGTACCAATATCTCATGTTTTATTGATATGAACAATGATCTCCTGTTTATTTTTGTGAAGGATGAGACAGGCAGAACTACACTGCTAGCTTTATTGGTAGTTGTTTCTGTATGATTCTGGCTTTCAATCAGCTGAATGATGTCATGTGAATCACCAATATTTAAAAAAAATTGATGAAGATTCAAACTATTGCTGGAAGAAGATAGACTCTCAGTTAACATCATGTTATATTTGGCACTGATGATATTCCTAGCTGTTGAACTTTATGGCCAGAGAAAGATTCCTATGGATAAGTGTCCTATTAAGACACTTCTTCCAGTTCCCCTTAAGTATTACCAGCCTGGGGATTTTATCATTGCTACCATTACCTCTCAAATCTACATTTTCTCAAGTCCAGTAACATTTCAGAAGCCACCTTCTGATGAAACTTTTGATGGCCTTTTGTAAGTATCTTAGGCTGAAAAATCAAATATATTTTCTAATTAGCTTCATGTAGTGGTTTCATCTAAAGCTCCAACTTGGAGATAAGAAGAAAAGTATAGGATGGCATGAACAAAGGTTTTATTCAACACTTTACAATATAAAAATGTCCGTGTTATTATTTTTATGGAAAATTGCAAAAGATATAATAGCATAACCAGCATTCAGAAGCTTCCTATAATTATCTGTAGTACGATGAGTAGCCAATAAATTTAATAAAACAAAAATAAAACATTAATAAATCTCATGACGTGAATGTGAAACATAATCATTAATCTTTTAAAATTTATCTTCTAATCTGAAAGACTGAAAATAAATAAAAGGAAATTACTAAAATACATCTACAAGGGGAAAAAAAGATACAGCACTTTACACTATAAAAATATCCATGTTCTTATCTTTATTGCAATTTGCAAATTGCAAAAGATATAATACCATAACCAGCAAGGAGCCTGGATAGCTCAGCAGACCAATGCATTGTAATTTAACTCCAGCTGTCTGCAATTAGTAACTTGGAATCTCACCAGGCTCAAGGTTGACTCAGCCTTCCATCCTTTCTAAGGTAGGTAAATTGAAGACCCAGTTTGTGGGGGCAATAAATTGACTTTGTAAAATATACAAAAGTATGAAGGCTATTGCTTAATGCATTGTAAGCTGCCCTGAGTCTCCGGATAAGGGCGGTATACAAATCAATTTTTTTTAAAAAATCAGAAGCTCCCTATAGTTATCCGTGGTAATATGAGTAGCCAATAAATTTAATAAAACATAAATAAATCTAATGACATGAATGTGAAACATAATCACTAATCTTTTAAAAAATTATCTTCTAATCTGAAAGACTGAAAATAACTAAAAAGAAACTACTAAAATACATCTACAGGAGGAAAAAATACTCTGAAGAATTTTTTATCAATGTACATTTATATTTATCTGTCTGTCTTGTCTGTCTGTCTTGTCTGTCTGTCTGTCTGTCTGTCTATCTATCTATCTATCTATCTATCTATCTATCTATCTATCTATCTATCTATCTATCTATCTATCTATCTATCTATCTATCTATCCAGAGTATTTTTACTCTGTATAGCAGCTATATATTCTTTTCCCAAATTCTTGGGTGTGTGTACTTCATTCAAGAAAACAATATCTACATTTTGTCTTTTCAATATATGGAACATTTTGTTGTGTTATTATGGAGAATATCAAACACTGATATGGATTTATATTGTTAATGTATACCATACATATGAAAGATTAGCATGTTTCAAACTTATTCCAAAAAATAAAGTTCCTATTTTCCAGCAGGAAATTACAATAATGATGCTATCAATATAGAATTATTAATAGGATATAAACAATGTGATAATCTGGAACCTATTGTTCATAATTTAGGATGTTAACTCAGAATTACCAGCACATCCTGGCCTTGGTATATGCTGTGAAGGAACTCAATGAGAATACCCAACTCTTACCCAATGTCAGTTTGGGCTTCCACATCTTAAATAGCTATTTTTCGCCAATATGGACCTATCTTGGCTCAATGGAATTTCTATCAACTCAGGACAAATTCATCCCTAACTACAAATGTGATATTCAGAATACGATTATGGGAGTCATTGGGGGACCTACTTCTGAAGTCTCTCTCCACATGACAAACATCTTGAGCACCTACAAGATTCCACAAGTAAAAATGGTTTGAAATATTAAGTGTCATTATATTTATGGTATTTTTGTAAATGGGAGATAAAAAATTGAAATTTTATTAGTTGATAGATGATGTGTGTCAGGTTTCGACACACTGGCTGACTGGCCTCTGGGTTGGCCATGGTGCTGTGGTTTCTCATCTACTGTGTGGTCCCTGGTCTGGTGGTTCTCTCTCCTTGGCATCTGGTTGCTTTAACATGTTGATGGCATGCAGCCCTCTCTCGACTTGCATCGCTACCCGGAACCATTTGGAGAGTTGGTTTGGGATGTCCCGATAAGTGGTCACTTGGGCGATTCACTTATCTAGGCTTGTTCTGAATAAATATACCAGTTGCTCTGATAAGGGAGGTAAAGACCCAACGACTCTCCTGAATTCACAGATATGCTCTTTGATGGGCCTCCCCTTCTGCATTAGGTTCCTGAGCTCGTCCTCCACATAGCGGTCCTCCTCTGCCTCCTCAAAACGGGCTCATAGTTGTAAGAACCCAGCTATTTTATTCTAGTGCTGACAATGTGTTTCTGAAACATTGAAAATGTAGTTGATCAATCTATAGCTGTTGAAAAAGCTGGCACACATTTTTGTTTTTATAATAAATTAGAATACAAATAGTTGTCAACGTATGACTTTAATGGATCCTGGAATTTTTTTTGTCCTAAGTAATAATAAGTGTACAATGGTGAATTCTAAAATGTTTACTACCGGTTCTGTGGGTGTGGCTAGGTGTGGGAGGAAGATGACTGAGTGAGTGTGGCCAACTTGATGTAACTCAGCACTCAGTCACATGACACCTCCCACCAAGCCACGCCCACTGAAATGGTGGCGAAAATTTTTTGGACTTTTTGACACTTTTTTTTTTTTGACATTCCGGCCCCATATCCAGATCGAGACGCAAAGGGAGGCAGTGGTTGTCTTGGCTTTCTCTCTGTTGCCCTTCCTGGCTGAAAAGCACCCATTCTTGCCTCTGACGGAGCACCCCAATCCTGCTGGTGCACCCCAATCCTGTTGGTGCACCCATTCTTGCCTCTGACGGAGCACCCCAATCCTGCTGGCGCACTGAGTCAGGCCAGCTGGGTTCTATCCATGAGATGAGCGTGGAGGAGTAAGGCTTCCCTCTGGACCTCGGGGGCAGCTTCACCAAGGATGTGCCCTGGCCCCCAGTCATGAGGGTAACCCTGTTTCCACAGCCCACCAGCCACGGCTTTTCAGCCAGGAAAGACAACAGTGAGCTTGGAGCCAGCTGGGAGCAAGCCAGGCAGTCCAGGAGCGATGGCAACAGCAGAGTCCAGCACTTGGGGAGGGCAAGGTTAGCAGGTTCCCATCCATGCCCTGCATGGCCTCCACCAGCTCAGGGCAGCAGACTCAGCTGCAGCCCAGATGAACCAAGGAACTGCAGAGAGCATCCTGTGTGTTGCACCCCCCCTCCCATTCTTCACCGGTGCCTCCGGGCCATTTTTGGGCACCCAGCTTACTGGGCTGCCCCTGTCCCTGTCGCGGCTCCAATGGTAGTGGCTTTGGGAGACACCTGAGGCACAGAGACGTGGACAAAGGCTGGGGGGGGGTGCAACACGCAGAAGGCTCCCCAGAGTTCCTTGACTCGTTTGAGCTGCAGCTAAACCTGCTGCCCTGAGCTGGTGGAGGCCATGCAGGGCATGGATGGGAACATACTAACCTTGCCCTCCCCAAGTGCTGCCCTGAGCTGGCAGATGGAGGCACCCTTTCCCAGCCAGACCTTACTGGATTTGACTTAGAGAAGTGCAGCTCATGGCTGCTACATTTCACTGTGCTGCACTAGCGAAGGGGAAGAAACAGCAAGTGGAGAGCACACAGAGCTGATCCAGCTCACTTGTTCAACAAGGTTACAGTCATACAGTCATAAGTGGGAGGAGATTGGTAATAGGAATGATGAGAAGATTAACAGTAGTGCAGACTTAGTAAATAGTTTTACAGTTTAGCAGAGTGATGGCGTTCAGGAAAACACTGTTCTCATGTCTAGTTGTTCTGGTGTGCAGTGCTCTATAGTATTGTTTTGAGGGTAGGGGTTGAAACAGTTTATGTCCAGGATGTGAAGAGTCTGTAAATATTTACACAGCCCTCTTTTTGACTCATCCTCAATGGAAGGCAGGTTGGTAGCAATTGTTTTTTCTGCAGTTCTAATTATCCTCTGAAGTCTGTGCCTGTCTTGCTGAGTTGCAGAACCAAACCAGACAGTTATAGAGGTGCAGATGACAGACTCAACAATTCTTCTGTAGAACTATATCAGCAACTCCTTGGGCAGTTTGAGCTTTCTGAATTGGTGCAGAAATAACATTCTTTGTTGTGTTTTTTTGATGATGTTTTTGATGTTAGGTGTCCATTTTGGATCTTGAGATATGGTAGAACCTAGAAATTTGAAGGTCTCTACTGTTGATACTGTATTGTCTAGTATTGTAAGAGGTGGTAGTATTGGAGGGTTTCTCCTAAAGTCTACCACCATCTCTATGGTTTTGAATGTGTTCAGTTCCAGATTGTTCCGGTTGCACCACAAAGGTAGTTGTTCAACCTCCCATCTGTATGTGGATTTACCATTGTCTCGAATGAGACCAATCGCTGTTGTGTCATCTGTGAAGTAGTTTAACAGATGGATCATTTGAGATGCAGTCATTGGTATATAAAGAGAAGAGAATTGGAGAGAGCACACAGCCTTGGGGTATGGGGGCTGTGCTAATTGTACAGGTATCTGATGTGATTCTTCTTAGCTTCACCTGCTGTTTCCTGTCTGTTAGGAAGCTTATGATCCACTTACAAGTGTGTTCAGGTACCGCTAGCAGGTTTAGCTTTGTTAGAAGAATGTCTGGAATGATGGTGTTGAATGCTGAACTAAAGTCTACAAAGAAGACCCTTGCCTAAGTCTTTGGAGATTCAAGATATTGTAGAATGTAATGCAGAGGTATATTAACTGCATCATCTGTTGATCTATTTGCTTTGGAAAGCTCTGGAAAGTCCAAATTTATACATAAAATTGCAGTCAATGCTGTTTGAAAACAAAATTCTTAAGAATACATAATATTTCCTAAAATATCTGTGGAATCCAAAATATATTGCATTGGAGATTTGTCATAAGAAATATTAAGTGATCAGAAAAGTATATAAGACAAAAATATGAAATAGAAAAAATGAAACAAATTCTAATAGTTTCTCTTTCTACTGAACGAACGCAAGATACATTTTGATTTTGTCTGTCCTCTTCCCATTTTCCCCGCCCCAAGATCTTATATGGGTCTTCTCCAACAATAAATGACAAAACCAAAGAAGATTATTTTCACCAGATGTTTCCCAATGTGATCCACCACTATTTGGGCATCCTTGAGTTGCTACTGCATTTCAAATGGACCTGGATTGGTGTGATAGTGTATGATAATGACAATGGAGACGTCTTTATACAGCATGTTCTTCCCTTATATTCTGAGAAGGGTGTCTGTGTGGACTTCTTAGAAACAATGCCCAGAATAAGTTTTTCCAGTAACATTGCTGAAAGTGGAATGGAATGGTTTGCAACTTCACGTATTGTCACAGGAAGTACTGTCAATACTGTTATTGTACAAGGTGAAATAGAAACTGTTAGTGTCTTAAGAATAGTTTTCCAATTCTTGCAATTTTATGATGTAAAGATGGAAAGCCGAGTGTTGATTATGACTGCCCAGATGGATTTTACATCTGTTGCAATTCAAAGAGATTGGGATATACGTGTTTTCCATGGAGCACTCTCCTTTGCTGTTCATACAAATTACCCTCGGGGATTCCAGAAATTTCTGAACAAAAGAAACCCCCTTTCAGAAAATAACGACGGCTTTATCAGAATCTTCTGGAAAGATGCATTTAATTGTGATTTCCCAAATTCCATTTCAAAAAAGAGAAATGCGTACATTTGCACTGGAGAGGAAAAACTGGAAAGTCTACCTCTGATCCTGTTTGACACAAACATGTCTGGCCACAGCTATAGCATCTACAATGCAGTTTACATTATAGCACATGCTTTGTGTGCAATAACTTCAACCACGTCAAAAGAAAGAGCAAAGATAAAAAACACGAAAGAAGGAAAAGCCTGGCAGGTATGATGGCTGAGGAATGCTGGCTGAGGAATTTTGGGAATTAAAGTCCACAAGTTGTAAAGTTGCTAAGGTTGGAGACTCCTAATGTAGATAGTTAAATATAGGAAGAATAGATGTAGGGACAAAATATTTCCCAGAAGCAATAGAAAAGAAATATAAAAGAAAGAAAAACATAATGTTTCTCATAGTATTTTTAAATATGATATCATTGATTAACAAAACTCTCAAATATTCATGGAGTTCATGGCTTCCATGATGGCCATGGACCTGACCCAGTTAGTTCATGGCCCTACTCACACGGGAGGACACACTCTGGACTTGATTTTTGTATCTGACCAGTGGCTGAATGGCCCTGATATAGGTGATATAGTCATCGAACCCTTGTCATGGTCAGACCATTCTCTCATTAGGCTTGACTTTCTGTCCGCTACACCCCACTGCAGGGAGGCGGAACCGATTAAATGATTCCGCCCCAGGCACCTGATGGATATTGACAAATTCCAGATGGAGCTTGGGCCATTTCCTGAGACTCTAGCTCACAACTCGATTGAAGACCTGGCGGCAACCTGGGATAGGATGGCCTCTAGTGCCTTGGATCGAGTTGTGCCTCTGTGGCCTCTGACCCGGCGTCGAAGTCGCCCGGCTCCTTGGTTTTCCGAGGAGTTGAGGATGATGAAACACCAGAAAAGACGCCTAGAGAGTACTTGGAGAGCCAGTAATTACTAGTGACTAAACACTAGTGAGGTTGATCTGTCCCCCCCCTTCAGAGACCCACAAAAACACAGCCAGCCGAGGGTTAATAATCACTTGGCACACTCCGCAGTTCTTATCTCAACCTTGGCAGCGATATGCACACCGTCTGCCAAGGACTTTATTGGTTTACACAAACAAGCAAATCTCCTACGTAGCTTTGCCGTTCATCTAGCTTCCAAGACTACGAGGTTGCTCCGTTTGTTTAGCTTTGTTCGTCACGAACTTCGTAACCCACCGTACTGTCTTATATACATATGCTTCTGGGTGTGGTCCAGTGAGTCATTGATCCCATGACTCCAATCCAATGACTCAGCATTTCCTCATACGTCTCAGCTGCAGTACCCTTTTCTCTCGCCTTCTTTGGCGTGCGTCCAGGAATGACGTCTCTCCCTCACTCTCATCTGAGGCACCTGTTTCCCCACTACTTGGCTCTCTTTCAGCTGGCACCTGAGCCGGTGCCAGAGGGGGAGGGCTGGGAGATCTGGCTGGCTCCTCTTCCTCCTGCTCAGAGCTGCCTTCCTCCAAAGGGATAGGCTCAGAGGACGGGGCCACAACAGAGGTCATATATTAAGACCTACTTTGTGGCGATAGCAGCAGTAAAATATAACTATTTTTCTGCTATTATTGCATCGGCAGATAATCGCCCAGCCACCCTATTTAGGGTGACTCGTTTCCTCCTCCATTTGGGAGCACGGGAAGACCCCTTACAAGGTCGAGCTGAGGATTTTGTACAATATCTACACGATAAAATCTCTTAGATTCGGGAAGGCTTGGACTCTGACTGGATAAGTTCAGACGAAGTGATGGAGGCAAGTCTTGAGGATGTTATTTGGGATGAGTTTGACCCTGTGACCCCTGAAGACATGGACAGGTTACTGGGGAAGTTGAATGCAACCACATGTTTATTGGACCCGTATCCCTCCTTGTTGGTACTGGCTTCCCGAGAGGTTACACGAGGCTGGCTCCAGAAGATAATAAACCCTTCTCTATGTGAGGGCTTCTTGCCTTCCACCTTGAAAGAGGCAGTGGTGAGGCTTCTCCTCAAGAAGCCCTATCTGGACCCGGCTGTTCTAGCAAACTACTGTCCTGTCTCCAACCTTGGCTTTGTGGCAAAGGTTGTTGAGAGTGTGGTGGCACAGCAACTCCCGCAGTACTTGGATGAAACTGTCTATTTAGATCCATTCCAGTCTGGCTTCAGGCCTGGTTACAGCACTGAAATGGCATTGGTCGCATTGGTTGATGATCTCTGGAGAGCTCGAGATAGGGGTTGCTCCTCTATCCTGGTTTTATTAGATCTCTCAGTGGCGTTTGACACCATGGACCATGGTATCTTGCTGCACCGGCTGGAGGAACTAGGGGTAGGAGGCACTGTTCTATGGTGATTCTCTTCCTATCTCTCTGACCGGTCACAGTCTGTGTTGGCAGGAGGGCAGAGGTCGACTTCAAGACACCTTATTTGTGGGGTGCCGCAGGGGTCGGTCCTCTCTCCTCTTCTGTTCAACATTTATGTGAAGCCACTGGGTGAGCTCATCCATGGTTTGGGAGTGCAGTGCCATCTTTATGCTGATGATACTCAGCTGTACATCTCCACCCCAGACCACCCCAACGATGCCCTTGCAGTGATGTCCCGGTGCTTCGAAGCCGTGCGGATCTGGATGAGGAAAAACAGGCTCCAACTCAACTCTTCCAAGACTGAATGGCTGTGGGTGCCGGCGTCCTGATATAGCCAGCTGATACCATCACTGACTATTGGTGGCAAGTTATTGGCCCCCACGGAGCGGACTCGCAACGTGGGTGTCCTCCTGGACACACGTCTGTCTTTAGAAGAGCATATGACAGCCATGGCCCGGGGAGCTTTCTATTGGGTTCGCCTGATTTGCCAGTTGCGGCCCTTTCTAGATCGGGACTCCTTACACACAGTCACTCATGCCCTCATCACTTCCCGTCTGGACTACTGTAATGCTCTCTACATGGGGCTCCCCTTGAGATGCACGCAGAGGCTCCAACTGGTCCAGAATGCAGCTGCATGGGTGATATTGGGAGTGACATGGCGCTCACATGTAACACCTCTCCTACGCGAGCTGCACTGGCTTCCGGTGGTCTTCCGGGTGCGCATCCAAGTGTTGGTTCTTACCTTCAAAGTGCTCCATGGCTTAGGACCTGGGTACCTATGAGACCACCTTCTGCAACCAATAACCTCCCACCAACCAGCATGCTCCCCCAGGGTGGGCCTCCTCAGGGTGCCGTCACTAAAGCAATGTCGACTAGTGGTTCCCAGAGAAAGAGCCTTTTCTGTCGGGGCACCTACCCTTTGGAAAAGGTTACCCCCAGGGATACGAATGATCCCAGACCTTCGTACTTTCCGTCATGCACTTAAGACCTTTCTGTTTCTCCAAGCCAGTCTGGCATAAATCTCTTCTAATTATTCTAAATCTTTATGCTGAAGATTCTTAACTGATGAGCCAAACTGGCCTAATTATCTTATATTCACATTTTATATGTATGTTATTTTTACTATTCACCGCCCTGAGTCCTTCGGGAGAAGGGCGGTATAAAAATTAAATAAATAAATAAAAATAAATAAATATGATATCTGTGGAGATTCTCAGTCATCCAGGTCACAGTTGTCCCAAAGGTGCTTTTTCAAGAGGCAACTGGACTTTCTGGTTTTTCTTTGAAGACATTTTGCTTCTCATCCAATCAAAGCTAAAGAAGCTTCTTGGATGAGAAACTTCTTCAAAGAAAAACCAGAAAGTCCAATTGCCTCTTGAAAAAGAACTTTTGGGACATCTCAAATATGGCAATTAATTACACGTTATATTTAAATGATTATGAAAGGAATATATCAATTTTTATTCATCCTGTTTAAAAATGTAGCTGCTGAATATGCAATACACATTTACAATGTTAAGAATAGATGAAATACATTGTTGTTCAGTTGCTAAGTCCTGCCCAACTCCCGGTAACTCCATGGACTACAACAATTCAATTTCGTTTCATGGTTCATTTAAGAAGACTTTCTCATCTTTCCTTGCTGTTCTCTGGAAATCTGTATTCTGTTGGATATATCTTTCACTTTCTCCTTTGTCTTTCACTTTCTTCTTTTTTCAGCTATTTTTAAGGTCTCATCTGAAAGCAACTTTGCTTTCTTGCTTTTCTTTGTCTTTGGGATGGCTTCAAGTATTGCCTCTTATACAATGTTATGAGCTCTCCACAGAATTCTTAAGACACTCTGTCAACTACTTCCAATCCCTTAAATCTATTTATCACTTCTGCTATATAGTCATAAGGGATATGATTTAGGTCAGGGGTCGGCAACCTTAAACAGAAAGTCATTTGGACCTTTTCTTTCCCACAGAAAAGAAAACACTGGGAGCCACAAAATTCTTCCCAGGCCTGACTATTTCTTGGGCGACCATAAAACTAGCAAATATAGTTAAATTAAAGATCCTATTTCTTCTGAAACTTTTCTTTTCTTGGATTTATCCATAGTTGGCCTACCGGGGGTCCAAAACCTTAATAAATTGCTTGCTGGTGAGGTCTCACATTGGCAGTTGTGATGCATATTTTGAGCGACAGGGAGCCGCAAAGGAGGGATGAAAGAGCCACATGTGACTTCAGAGCTGTGGGTTGCTGACCCCTGATTTAGGTCATACCTGAATGGTCTAGTAGTTTTCCCTACATTCTTCAACTTAAACCTGATTTTGCAAGGAGAAGGTTATAATCTGAGCTAAACACAGGTCTTGCGTTTACAAACTGTCTGGATCTTCTCCATCTTTGGTTGTGAGTGTCAGTCCTGGAAGCTGTCTTTAAGTTTTGATGTTCAAGGCTGCCACAATTGGTGGATGGGCAAGCTGTGGGAATGGGAGGGGGTGGATGGAGACAGTATGGGATGCCCATGTAGATGCAAGGGAATGAACTTTGACTTTAATTTGACATTTGAGGAAAATGTCTGCCTCAGAGTTTTGATTCCGTTGGGAGTGTTAGTTGGAATTCTGCCAGTGATTACATAATAACGAGCTATTCCATTTTTCTAAAGAATCCTTGCTCACAGTAGTGGATATAATGGTAATCTGAATTAAATTTCCTGATTCCCATCCACCCTAGTTCACTGATCCTCAAGATGTTGATATTCAGTTTTGCCATCTCATCTTTGACCATATCCAGCTTACCTTGATTCATAGATCTTATTTGCAGGTTCCTATGCAATTTAGTTCTTTACAGCATAGGATTTTCTTTTCAGCGCCAGAACATGCACAGCTGAGGATCCTATGTCTTCCTGCTAACATATGATAAACATTCTCTATCAATACATTATTAGTTTTGAATTGTAAAGTTTCCATTGCCAAAACTGGATGGAAAATGGCTCATTTTGGTTGCATGTTTTAATCCATACTTGAACAGAACAGTTTCTAGTACATTAAAAGTAATTAGTCCCCCAAATAGGTCTACAAAACATTTCAGATGGTGTCACTACTCTGCCTAGGCAACTGATTTCAGTGATTTCTCCTTCTCTTTTTCCATTCTTCAGTTGATTTACTCCCTCAAAATCATTCGTCTTAATTTTAAAGTGTGTTAGGATTGTTCTGAAGGTTCTCCTCGACTAATTTTCCCACTCTCCTATTTAGCTCCACAAGTTTATAAGAAGTACATCTTTTATAAACAGTGCTGGAGAAAATATTTCCTTTGATGACAAAGGGCATATAACTGCTGGATTTGATATTTTCAACTGGGTCACCTATGAAAATAACACATTTACAAAAGTCAAAGTTGGATGGATAGAACCCAACTCTTTCTCTTCACTCAACATTCATGAAGACTCCGTTGTATGGCCTATAAGGTTTAACCAGGTACATATTTTGCACAGATTCGGGAATGGTTTAATCTACATTCTGGGTGGGCATAGCTAACTTTTTTTCTTTTTTAAAGCATTTTTAAATTACCTACTGCTAGAACCAATAGTAAAAAAAATGCTTTAAAAAAGTAAAAAAAAAATTCGACAATCACATAGCGCAGCTGATTGACAATCACACAATTGTAGGAACTTTTTTTATAAACCTTTTAAAGGTATTTTTACTACTAGTTCGCCCGATAAGTAAGTCATAAGTAGCTTTTTAAAAGTCCATCATAAGTTAAAATTGTCATTAAGTGACTGGTTTTAGCTCAAAGACTTCCTGTATTTCCAAAGATGACCTAATGTTTCTATTATAACATCAATAGCCCTATTCAGAAATGGAAGTCATCTTTTGATTGAAATTGCTCTAAGGTGTGATATGTGATTACAAGGCTTATTGAGAACTCCAAGAAGTAGGCTAGGTTGGTACAAAAATATCCTATACGACAACAGTTGAATACATTCTCTTGTCAAGGAGCTGAGCTTGCTATTAAGAAGAATGTGGCTATTGTTGTGACCCAGGTCCAAGTAGGTATTATCAGACACAATCAGTCTGAAACAAACAGACATTATTAGAACAGCTGAGAATTAACTCATTCTCAGCATAGTCCAAACTATTTCAAAACAAATTCTTCATAAAACAATTCTTCAGCCTTATCACCAACTTTGGTCTAATTAGGCAACCTGCCAAAGGCTTTTCTTGGCAAAAATGCAGAAGTAGAAGATGCCAACAAGAAATAAATGCAGCAAGACAAAAAACAAATATATCAACATTGTTTTCTGATAAAGAGCCCAAGAGCCACTGCTGGTCTTTTAAGCCTTATGGGAGGGGCCAATCATCTCTTGGCCTTACTCCCGAGTCGTCCTTTTTGCTTTGGCTGCTCTTGCCTTCTGGCAGCTCTTCTCATGTGTGCACTAGGAACAGGCTCCTCCTGTTCCTCTGTCTTTTTGCTGTCAGCCTCTGGATGCTCTGGAGTCAGCATATCACTCCCAGATGGCCCTGGCCACATCTCTGCCTCCAACTCAGAGCCCTCATCTGGGCCTTCCCCAGCCTCCAGGACTGGCCTATGTTCTTCCTCAGCCTTCTCACTGTCAGACTCTACTGCCAGCTCCACAGGCTGCTGGTGGACCACAACAGCTATTGCCTTGGATAAGTGACCAACATATGGTTTAAATTTAACCCAGTCTCCTGTCTCTTGCATACAACTCATTGCTTAGTAGATATCTTGCACAACACCCTGTAACACCCTGCTTGCCATGCTACCTAAGCAAATTGTTACCAATATAGATATCTACAGACCCCTCACATCCTAGAAACAAATTGTTTCAACTTCTACCTCAAAATGATACTATAGGGCACTGTACATCAGAACAACTAGACACAAGGAAAGCTTTTTCCCGAATGCCATCACTCTGCTAAACAACTAATTCCCACAGCACTGTCAAATTATTTATTAAGACTATATTACTATTAGTCTTCTCATCCTTCCTAGTACTCATCTCTTCCCATTTATGACTATAACCATGTTGCTTGTATCTTTACAATTTATATTGTTTTATGTATTTCCTAGTACAATTTGATTGCTTATTAGTAACCTATGACTATCACTTAGGGTTGTACCTTATGATTCTTGATAAATGTATTTTATTTTATTTTTCTTTATGTACACTGAGAGCATATGCACCAAAGACAAATTCCTTGTGTGTCCAGTCACACTTGGTCAATAAAGAATTCTATTCTATTCTATTCTATTCTATTCTATTCTATTCTATTCTATTCTATTCTATTCTATTCTATTCTATTCTATTCTATTCTATTCTATTCTATTCTATTCTATTCTATTCTATTCTATTCTATTCATCTGAAAATGTATCATCCTGAGGTTCTCCTCAGGCAATGCATACAGAATATCTGTCTGTGTTTGAGTAAAACCAATGCCCCTGAGCATACTAAACTGACCTTTCTTTCTTTTTTATCCTCTTTATTCAGAAAAGACCACGTTCCCTGTGTAATGCCAATTGTCACCCTGGTTCTAGTAGGGCCAAAATAGAAGAAAAGCCATTTTGCTGCTATAACTGTAATAAATGTCCAGAAGGGATGATTACAAGTCAGATAGGTAAGGTTTCTTCCGTTTATAAATATTAACCTTTCCATGAAAACCTGTGTAGAATAAATTCAGTATTTATGTACCACTGTAGACATTATGCTGCTGTCGGAGATAATTTAAGGATGTTGGGATGAGTAAAACGAAGGAAAATATTTTATCTCCTCCCTAGTTAATTTCCAAGGAACAATGAACCTCAGCCTTCAGACACCTAGCCAATTAATGCTGATTAAAAGACAAATACCAAGAGGAAGGCATAGACTCTCCAAAGGAAAGCAAATTAAATGGTACATCTAGAAAGATATTAAATTTACTAATTACTATCAACTTGTTCTCTAAAAACCAGCATTGCCTTTGTAGTTCTATCCTAACTTCCTCAATAGAGGCCTGATGTTCTTCTCTATCAAATGAAAAACTCTTCTGCTCTATCCAATCACATGCACTGTCATAAATATGCATCTCCTCTATTTACAGATTAGCCAGGCTAACTACAGTTCTGTAACAATAGAATAGAATAGAATAGAATAGAATAGAATAGAATAGAATAGAATAGAATAGAATAGAATAGAATAGAATAGAATAGAATAGAATAGAATAGAATAGAATTTTTATTGGCCAAGTGTGATCGGACATACAATTGCTCTCAGTGTACATAAAAAGACAAGATATATTAGTCAAGAATCATAAGGTACAACACTTAATGATAGTCATAGGGTATAAATAAGCAATGAGGAAGCAATCAATATAAATCGTAAGGGTACAAGCAACAAAGTTAAAGTTATACAGTAATAAATAGACGGAGATGGGTGATAGGAACGATAAGAACACTAATAGTAATAGTAATGGAGCCTTACTGAATAGTTTGACAGTGTTGAGGGAAATATTTGTTTAGCAGAGTAACGGCATTCGGGGAAAAAACTGTTCTTGTGTCTAGTTGTCTTTGTGTGCAGTTCTCGACCGAGTCATTTTGAGGGTAGGAATTGAAACAAGTTATGTCCAGGATGTGAGGAGTCTGTAAATAGTTTCACAGCCCTCTTTTTGAATCGTGCAGTATACAGGTCCTTAATGGAAGGCAGCTTGATAGTAATTGTTTTTCTGCAGTTCTAATTATCCTGTGAAGTCTGTATCTGTCTTGTTGGGTTGCACAACCAAACCAGAGGTGCAGATGACAAACTCAATAATTCCTCTGTAGAACTGTATCAGCAGCTCCTTGGGCCGTTTGAGCTCCCTGAGTTGGCGCAGAAGGAACATTTTTGGTGTGCTTTTCTGATGACGTATTTATTTGTTTGTTTGTTTGTTTGTTTGTTTGTTTGTTTGTTTGTTTGTTCGTTCATTCATTCATTCATTCATTCATTCTCCACCAGGATCCAGGGCGGTGTACAGCCATGGTAAAACACAACATATAAAATTTAAAAACAGTTTAAAAGACATTAAATAATTTTGGCCATCATTTTAAAACAACCCAGTTAAAACCAATTGCAAATTAAAACCGCAAAATGGGATCAAGCCAGCCTGGCTAGATGAAATAGATATGTTTTCAGGACCTGACGAAAAGTCTGGAGGTCTGGTATCATGCATATTTCTGGGGGTCGGTCATTCCAGAGTTCAGGTGCTGCCACAGAGAAGGCTTTTCCCCTGGGGGTCATCAGCCGACATTGTCTGGCTGACGACACCCTGAGGAGTCCCTCTCTGTGCGAGCGAACTGGCCAGTGGGAGGCTATTGGCGGCAGAAGGCAGTCTCGTAAATATCCTGGCCCTAAGCCATGGAGCACTTTAAAGGTGGCCACCAACACCTTGAAGTGCACCCGGAAAACCACAGGAAGCCAGTGCAGCTCGTGCAGGAGAGGTGTCATATGGAAGCGCCCCATCGCTCCCATAATCCCCCATGCGGCCACATTCTGGACCAACTGGAGCCTCCAGGTGCACCCCAAGGGGACCCCCATGTAGAGAGCATTGCAGTAGTCCAGACGGGAAGTGACCAGTGTCTGAGTGACCATGCGTAGGGAGTCCCAATCTAGAAAGGGATGCAACTGGCGTATCAGGCGGACCTGATAAAAAGCCCCCCTGTCATATGCTCTTCTAAAGACGGCCATGTATCCAAGAGGACGCCCAAGTTGCGATCCCTTTCCATGGAGGCCAATAATTCACCAATATAGCCAGCACCAGCCGGAAACCACAGCCACTCGGTCTTGGAAGGGTTGAGTCGGAGCCTGTTTCTCCCCATCCAGGCCCGCACAGCCTCAAGGCACCGGGACATCACTTCAACGGCATCATTGGGGTGGCCCGGGGTGGAGATGTACAGCTGAGTATCATCAGCATACTGATGGAACTCCACCACAAAGCCACGGATGATCTCACCCAGTGGCTTTACATAAATGTTGAACAGAAGGGGCGAGAGGACCGACCCTTGTGGCACCCCACAAACAAGGCGCCTCGGGGTCGACTGCTGCCCCCTGCCAACACAGATTGTGAATGGTCAGAGAGGTAGGAGGAGAACCACCACAAAATGGTGCCCCCCACACTCAACCCCTCCAAACGGTGAAACATGATACCATGGTCGATGGTATCAAAAGCCACTGAGAGATCTAATAGGACCAGGATAGAGGAGCAACCCCTATCCCGAGTCCTCCAGAGATCATCCACCAACGCACTAACTTTTGATGTTAGGTGTCCATTTTAGGTGTTGAGATATGATAGAACCTAGAGTTTGAACAGTCTCTACTGTGTTACACTTAAATGAACTCTTTTAGAACCTAGCACTTACTGTATATACCACTTCATAGTGCTTTACAGTTCCCTCTAAGCAGTTTAAAGAATCATCCTATTGCTCCCAACAATCTGGTTCCTCATTTTACCGACCTCTAAAGGAGGGAAGGCTGAGTCAATCTTGAGCTGGTGGGAATTGAACTGCTGGAAGTTTGCAGAGTTAGCTGCAATACTTCAATCTAACCACTATGCCAGCATGGCACCGTTAGGGTATCTTTGAGTTGAATTTCTTCCACTAACTTTCACCCCCCAGAATCTTCTTTTCTGTTATTTTGAAAATGATAATAGAATATTTTCTACATTGTATTAAGAAGAATGTGTTCGTTCATCTGTTCATCATTCATTTCTACAGATATGGATGATTGTTTGCCATGCCCAGAAGGACAGTATCCAAACAACAACCATGACTCGTGTCTTCCAAAACATATAGTTTTCTTGTCTTATGAAGACCCCTTAGGCGTCAGTTTGGCCACTATTGCAATTGTCTTTGCCTGCATTGCCACCGTGGTGCTTGGGATCTTCATCAAATACCAGGACACTCCCATAGTCAAGGCCAACAACCGGAACATCACCTACCTTCTCCTCGTCTCCCTTGTGCTCTCATTCCTTTGCAGTTTATTGTTCATTGGAAAACCTGAAAAAGTAACCTGTCTTTTGCGACAAACTGCTTTTGGGATTGTCTTCTCAGTAGCCATTTCTTGTATATTGGCCAAAACCGTCATTGTGATTTTAGTTTTCATGGCTTCAGTGCCAGGTTCACATCTGAGGCGATGGCTGGGAAAACCATTAGATAATTACACTGTTGTTTCTTGTTCCCTCATTCAAATCACTATTTGTGCTATATGGCTTGTAACCTCACCCCCATACCCAGATGCTGATATGAACTTAGTGGCAGATGAAATCATCCTGGAATGTAATGAAGGCTCTACTCTTATGTTTTATTCTGTTTTACTCTATCTGCTTTTTCTTGCCATTGTGGGTTTCTGTGTGGCTTTCCAAGCCCGGCATTTACCAGACAGTTTTAATGAGGCCAAGTTTATCTTTTTCAGTCTGTTATGTTTCTGCAATGTCTGGTTGTCCTTTTTTCCAACATATTTGAGCACCAAGGGGAAATACATGGTGGCTGTGGAGATCTTTTCCATTCTCTCTTCCAGTGCAGGGTTACTGGGCTGCATCTTTTTCCCCAAATGCTTTGTCATTCTACTAAGGCCTGATCTGAATACTAAAAAACAGTTAATGAGAGGCAAGAATGAAGGAATATAATTCCATGACTGGTTCAGTAAATGATGCATTGATGGGAGACCACTCAGAAAATGGAACTGGTGCAGAATGAAGCCATTGTAAATTGTGGGGATTTTTTTTATTATTTCTGACTAGCAAAGTAAAATCCACAGGGACTCCTTTATCTTTTTTTTTAACCTCTAATAAATGGAATATAAACAATTTAATGCCTATTCCCTTTCTTCTAAATGGTTTTATGGAATAATATGGAAAAGACCTTAATATGCTGAACTGTAGGAGCTCTGAGAAAAATTACCACATATTCAAATTACATGTTCATATTCCCAATCATCCCATAGGTTTTTGCTCTGTGTTTACCCAAACTACCTCTAATCATGGGAATTATGGGTAAAGGAAGTGGTCTATAGATAATTGAAGATCCAGATGCAAGCCCACCCAGTGCTTAACTCCAGATTCTCCATAAATCTTGTTCATAGACACACACACCATATCAACCTATGATGT
Organism: Coluber constrictor foxii; assembly: GCA_038048745.1. NCBI lineage: Eukaryota > Metazoa > Chordata > Lepidosauria > Squamata > Colubridae > Coluber > Coluber constrictor. Next base: position 26,249,947 of record CM075961.1, read on the forward strand.
ATCTGCTAATCTTTGATCTGGGTTTTGTCCCAATCCATAAACCAATACAGGAAAGTAAATATGACCAATCTATTCTACCTCCATGTAACTTCCCCAGTGTTGTGATAGTAACTGATAATCATTTTCCACTTGATTAGAGAGTTAGTCTTTATCTTCTCACAATAGTACATGGTGAAAAATAGTGAATATTATAAGGACCAGATACTTTTTCCTCTTTGAAACATTTTATGATGTTGGTATCCTATTTGTTATGTCACTGAAATGGGGAGTTAAATGTAAACCATTTCACATATTTTATGTGACCTTGATAAAGCAGATGCTCAATGGATACATGATAGTCACAAATGTGCATGAGGCAAAGCCATCCCATAATACTCTATTAACTAATTTCTCCTACTTCATTACCATAACAACTAACAACTAGGCTAAAGACTAATACATATAGAGTGTAACTACCACCTATTTTGTTTGATAATGTGCTCCTTAGAGCCAGAGATGGGTTTCAACAGCTTCTGACCAGTTGTGTAGAACCGATAGTGGAAATTTTGAGTAGTTCAGAGAACTGGTAGTAAAAATTCTGACTGGCCCTGCCCCCATCTATTCTCTGCCCCACAAGTCCCACTGGATGGGAGGAAATGTGGATTTTGCAGTAACCTTCCCCTGGATTGGAGAGGGAATGGAGATTTTACAGTCTCCTTCCCCTGCCAGACCAACCAAACCATGCCCACCAAGCCACACCCACAGAACTGGTAGCAAAAAAATTTGAAACCCACCACTGCCTAGAGCCCAAAGTGGATATGAAGCTAGAGTTAATACTCTACCAAACCAGGAGGTGAGAAACTGCTGTGTCAACATTGCAAAAGAAACTTGGTTAAAGCATTCTATCCCAGATAGTATTGTAGCTTGGGCCGATTTTCAAAATTTCAGCTTCTTTTCTTTGAGACCAGGCAACAGAATTTCATTTTTTAATGTGTCTTCACAGAAAAAAAATTGACAAAAAATCTTCTCTTCTCTTCTCTTCTCTTCTCTTCTCTTCTCTTCTCTTCTCTTCTCTTCTCTTCTCTTCTCTTCTCTTCTCTTCTCTTCTCTTCTCTTCTCTTCTCTTCTCTTCTTTCTCTTCTCTCCTCTCCTCTCCTCTCCTCTCCTCTCCTCTCCTCTCCTCTCCTCTCCTCTCCTCTCCTCTCCTCTCCTCTCCTCTCCTCTCATCCCAGCTCATCCCATCCCATCCCATCCCATCCCATTTTATCTCACTTTATCCTATCCCGTCCCGTCCCGTCCCGTCCCGTTCCGTCCCGTCCCGTCCCGTCCCGTCCCGTCCCGTCCCGTCCCGTCCCATCCCATCCCATCCCATCCCACCTCACCATACCTCATCTCATCTCAGCTCATCTCAGCTCAGCTCAGCTCAGCTCAGCTCATCTTAGTTGATTACTCTGGGAATAGCTTTGCTTGCAATGTATCTTACCTGAGTCTTAAAATTGTATCTTGTCCACTAGTGTTTAAGAGACTTTTTAAGTCAGCCTATGGAGCGTTTGTGGGCAATTTTTCTAACTCTTGCTGGCAGGTATTAAAGAAATGTTACTACTTGCAAGATTTCTGGAACTGAGGAATAAAAAGGGCAGAGAGAATGGTGAACAGTATGAGATGTTAATTACTCAAGAGAAAGAAGCACAGAAGATATAGCTATGTTTGCTTCCCTTTTCATTCAGTTTTGTTTCCTCATTTTTAAACTCTGTTTATTTTGGTTTTATAATATACTGAATGCATACTGTAATGGTGTGAGTGGGGGTACACCGGTGGTGGATTGCCCCAAGTTTGGACTAGTTCGCAAGAAACAGTAGTAAAACCAGTGGGAGGCTCTGCCCACTGCCCCAGATGTTGTCATAGGAGATCTGTGCATGTGCAGAAGCTCAGCGCGCACACGAGTGAAACAAGCACACTCAGGCAATCCCATTGCAAACCGATAGTAAAGGTAAGGATATCCCACCCCTGGAGTACACACACACACAAACACATACACACAGAGACAGATGTTTACATTCAAAAATCAACAGAACTGTAGACATTCAAAACTTGGAAGTAACCTCATTACAGATGGCAGGAAGTGCTACAGAGAATTTTTTTCAAAGAGATAGATTGAGAAGATGTCAGCTGAGGTGCCACAAATATCAACATGTTGAGCTCTGGAACTTTTTGAGAGAACATAGAATTCAAAATTGATAAATACATCACACTGTAATTATGAAATAACTGTAATTAATGCTTCATGAACATTGTCTCAGTGTAGGAGGATAAGTGAATAGAGAAGTGAATTAATATCTCATATTATTTTGATATGAACAATGATCTCACATTTCTTTTCACGAAGGATGAGACAGGCAGAAGTACACTACTAGGTTTATTGGTACTTGATTCTGTATGATTCTAGTTTTTAATCAGATGAGTGTTGCCATGTGAATTACCAATATTTTTTAAAAAAAAAAATCAGTGAAGAGTTAGGCTAAATGGAATAAAGCAGGAAGACTTTAAGTTAACATCATGTTATATTTGGCACTCACGATAGTCCTAGCTGTTGTACTTTATGGTCAGAGAAAGATTCCTCTGGCTAAGTGTCCTATTAAGGCACCTCTGCCTATTGTCCACAAATATTACCAGCCCGGGGATTTCATCATTGCTAGCATTACCTCTCAAGTCTACATTTTCTCAAGTCCAGTAACATTTCAGAAACCACCTTCTGATGAAACTTTTGATGGCCTTTTGTAAGTACTTTAGGCTGAAAAATCAAATACTTCTATCTTCTATGTGGCCAGATAGTTCTCATGACAGCTACCTTCCTGTTAGGGTGGTGGTTTGATATAAATTATTATTTCACCTTTTTTTAAAAAAAATCTATTCAGCAAATATATATTTTTGTCCCAATGTCCATTGCTTTAACAAAAACCTATGTCCTGCTTTTTTCATATATGTTTCTTTTAAATATATATATATATATATACTTTTTATTTTTTAAAACGAGACATAACAATCACAAACATAGAACATATATTCCTTCTTTACAATAGTTTCATAACAGTAATCCTCTATTATTTATATTTTCCCCTCTACTTTTCTTTGATTATACTTATCTTTTTGTCCCATTATCCCTTGTTTCTATATATATTCCATCACACCTTATAATGATATATATCATTACTTAAGGAATATTTTGTTACATTTTTATTGAACATTTTATCTATTTGCACTGTTAATGTGTGTCAAACATATTCCATAATATCAGTCTGAAGGGGCCAATTACGAGAATGACCATGTCAAGTTAGAATTAATAATAAGATCTAAAGTATGTGGTAACTATGTTCCTCATAACATAGGATGTTTACTCAGAATTACCAGCATATCCTGGCCTTGGTATTTGCTGTGAAGGAAATAAATGAGAATACCCAACTCTTACCCAATGTCAGTTTGGGCTTCTATATTTTAAATAGCTATTTTTTGGCAAGGTGGACCTATCTTGCCTCAATGGAACTTCTATCCACTCAGGATAAGCTGATCCCTAACTACAAATGTGATATTCAGAACAAGATTGTGGGAGTCATTGGAGGACCTATTTCTGAAGTCTCTCTCCACATGACAAACATCTTGAGCACCTACAAGATTCCACAGGTAAAAAAAAAAGATATAAAATATTCTGGTTCATTATGTTTAAGGTACTTTTGTAAGTTGGAGATGGAAATCTGATTAGTTTGATAAATGATGTATTTATGAAGCACTGAAACAGTAATTGATCAACCTTATTCTTGGGTGCTGAAAAAGTTGGATAAATTAGAATATGGTTGCATTCAAATTATACACTAACTGTATGAATTCTGGAATTTCTGTCATGAGTCATGACATCTGTAAGTTAAGGGTTATATGTGACGGGCAGATTTCCAACAAAGAATATTGTAAATTTTGCCATGTGATCCCAGAACACTGCACTCATCTGTGCAGTGCACTGCACTCATCTGGTTGATAAAAGTCTGAACTGCGTGACTACAGAGCAGGTGTCACCATCAGAACTCCAGAATTTGAGTGGTAAGTATCTTTGGAATGGGGGAGTCTATTGTAACTTAACCTTATTGAGGAAGGACTATCTGTATTTTGCAATAATCATTTGTATGTCATTATGTATTCTATATGTGCTGAGAACATTAATTGAGAATTTTAAAAAAATCTTTGGGAAGGTCAAACATATGGTAAAGATTGCAGTTAATACAATAGAATTCTTTATTGGCCAAGTGTGATTGGACACACAAGGAATTTGTCTTAGGTGTATATGCTCTCAGTATACATAAGGAGAATAAAATACATTCATCAAGAATCATACCGTACAATACTTTGTGATAGTCGAGGTTACTAATAAACTATCAAATCATTCTAGGAAACAAATAAAAATATAATTGAAAGATACAAGCAACATGGTTATAGTAATAAGTGAGAAGAGATAGATATTAATAAGGAAGAGAAGAATAATAGTAATTCAATTTTAGTAAATTATTTGATAGTCTTGTGGGAATTAGCTGTTAAGCAGAGTGATGGCATTCGGGAAAAAACTGGTCCTTGTGTCTAGTTATTTAGCAACATATTTTAAGAACTCATAATATTTCAAGAAATATCTGTGCCCTAGAAAAATACATTGCTTTCAAGGTTTGGCATAAGAGATATTTAAATGATCAGACAAATATATGAGATAAAAATATAAAACCAAAAATGAATGAAGCTGGTTATAATAGTTTGGCTTTTTATTAAAAGTATGAGAAGATTCATTTTGATTGTGTTTGACTTCTTCTCGTCCGCCCCCACCCCCCCAAAGATCTTATATGGGTCTTCTCCACTAATAAATGACAAAACCAAAGAAGATTATTTTCACCAGATGTTTCCCAATGAGACCCATCAGTATTTGGGCATTCTTGAGTTGCTACTGCATTTCCAGTGGATCTGGATCGGTGTAATTGTTTATCATGAAGAGAGTGGAGACGTCTTTACACAGCATGTCCTTCCCTTATATTCTCAGAAGGGTGTCTGTGTGGACTTCATTGAAACAATGCCCAAAATAACTTTTTCCAGTAACATTGTTGAAAGTGCAACAGAATGGTTTGCAACTTCACGTATTGTCACAGGAAGTAGTGCCAATACTGTTATCGTACAAGGCGAAATTCACAGTATGAGTGTCTTAAGAACAATTTTCCAATACTCGGAATTTTATGATGTACGAATTGAAAGCCGAGTGTGGATTATGACAGCCCAGATGGAGTTTGCTTCTCCTGGTTTAACGAGAAACTGGGATGTACATTTCCTCCATGGAGCTCTATCACTTGCCGTTCATACAAATTACCCTACTGGATTCCAGAAATTTCTGAAGGAAAGAAGCCCTCTCTCAGAAAATAGTGATGGCTTTATACGGATCTTCTGGAAAAATGTATTTAATTGTGATTTCTCCATTTCTACTGTAGAAGTGAAAGATGAGGAGATCTGCACTGGAGAAGAAAAATTAGAGACTCTACCTGTCACCCTGTTTGACACAAGCATGTTTGGTCACAGTTATAGTATCTATAATGCAGTTTACATTATGGCGTATGCGTTGTATGCCATAACTTCATCCAGGTCAGAAAAGAGGGCAAAGATAAAAAACATGAGACAAGAGTATCTACTTGTAAAAGCCTGGCAGGTACCTTCCAAAGCAATGTAGGAGGAGACAGAGTAGATAGTTAAATACTATGGCAATAATAGTATAGGAGGACAAGATGCTACCTAGAAGTGCCAGGAAATAAAAAATTTTTAAAAAACTGTAATTCTTCTTATACTTAATAAATATCTATATAATTTATTATCAAAGCTCACAAGTTATAATGATGGCTATCTTTTGAGGAAAATTACACATCCCATTTAAATAATTTTTAAAAAGTTGCTCTCTATTTTTTTTCCCATTCCTCCTCTTTAAATATATAGTTGTTTAATATATAATACACATTTGGAAAGTTAAGAATAGATGAAATATGTTGCTGTTGCTATTTAGTCACTAAGTCATACCCGACTCCCTGCAACCCCATGGATCACAGCAGACTAGGCTCCATTGTCCTCCATTATATCACAGAGTCTTCCCATGCCCAGCATGTCAATGACACTATCTAACCATCTTGTCCTTTGCTGTCCCCTTCTCCTTTTGCCATCAAGTTTTCCCAATATCAGGATCTTTTTGTCATCAAGCTTTCCCAATATCAGGATCTTTTCCAATAAGTCTTCACTTCTCATTTGGTAGCCAATGTATTTAAGCTTCAGCTTGCTTATCTGTCCTTCCAAAAAACAGTCATGGCTAAGTTTAAGGTTGACTGATTTGATCTTCTTGTAGTCCAAAGGTTTCACAAGAGTCTTCCCCAGCAACACAATTGATTTGATCTCTTGTAGTCCAAAGGCTTTGGCCCAGCAACTTCACTTTCTACAACTCCTTGTAATTGCCCTCTGCTCTTTCCCAGTAGCATATTGGACGTTTTCAAACTTGAGAGGCTCATCTTCCAGTATCATAATTTTTAATCTTTGGGCACTCTCCATGGGCTTTTCTTGCCAAGGATATTAGAGTGGATTTCCATTTCCTTCCCCCAATATCACATTCTGTCAGAGCTCTTCATGCATCTTGGATGATCCTGCATGGTTTATTTCACTGCTTCTTTGAGTTGTTAAAGCCCTTCACCATGACAAGGCAGTAACCCATGAAGGAGATTAAATATATAGATATTTGGAGAATCTATGGAGATTCTTAGTCATTCAGGTCGTGGTTGTCCCAAAGGTGCTTTTTCAAGAGGCAACTGGAGTTTCTTGTTGTTCTTTGAAGACATTTTGCTTCTCCTCCAAGACGCTGCTTCAGCTCTGAGCTGAAATGTCTTCAAAGAACTCCAATTGTCTCTTGAAAAAGCACCTTTAGGACAACCATGACCTGGTTGACTGAGAATCTTCAAAGGCATTTAGCTATGCAGAGCTGAAGAAGCTTTTCGGATGAGAAGCAAAACATCTTCAAAGTAAAACAAGAAAGTCCAGTTGCCTCATGAAAAAGCACCTTTGGGATGTAGATATATTTTTGTTTTGCTATTTTGTTTATTTTATTTTGAGTGTGTTTGTGTACATGTATTTCTGTTAATATGGTGTAAGCATTCTGTATCAATATGTTATTATTTCTGAATTGTAAAGTATGCATTGCCAAAATTGGATGGGAAATAATTTATTTTGGTTGCATCTTTCACACCATAAGGAAGAGAGAAAGACAGCACACTTGAACAGAACGGTTTCAAGTACATTAAAAGTAATTAGTCTCCCAAATATTCTACAAAAATTCACTACTCTGCCCAGACAACCAACCTGAATGATTTCTCCTATTCCTTTTTAAATTTCAATAGATGTTCCTCCTCAAAATCACTTATCTTGGTTTTAAATTGTGTTAGGATTATTACAAAGGTTCTCCTAGAATCATGTTCTCTCTACCTTCTCTCCAATTTAGCTCCACAAGTTTATAAGAAGTACTTCCTTTAGAAACAGCGCTGGGGAAAATATTTCCTTTGATGACAAAGGGCATATAATTGCTGGATTTGATATTTTCAACTGGGTCACGCATGCAAATAAAACATTTACAAAAGTCAAAGTTGGATGGGTAGAACCAAACTCTTTTTCTTCCAAATCACTCAACATTCATGAAGACTCCATTGTATGGCCTATAAGATTTAACCAGGTATATAGTTTGTACAGATTTGGGAATGACGTGATCTACATTCTGAATATTCACAAAATGTGATTTTTTCATCTATTGAAGTATTATAGATTTATTTAGGTTTTGCATTTGCATTTTGAATTGGGATGTGCTCTATCGTTTAATGTGCAATTAGTTGACAGCATCTTGACAACCTTCTGAAGAACTTCAGAATATGAGTATTATGCTGCTTAGGTCTTTTTCACCAAAATTGGTCAACATTCTAAATGACTTCATTGTATGTCCAAGAAGATTTAACCAGATATACACTATTTTAATGAGCCATAGGGGCACAGTGGTTAGAGTGCAGTACTACAGGCTACTTCTGCTATCTGCCGGCAGCCTACAATTTGACAGTTCAAATTTCATCAGGCTCAAGGTTGACTCAGCCTTCCATCTGTGGACCCAAATTATTGAGGGCAATATTCTGACTCTAAACCGCTTAGAGAGGGCTGTAAAGCACTGTAAAGCAGTATATAAGTCTAAGTACTATTACTATTGTTGTTTTGCATAGAATTGAGGATAATTTAATCCACATTAGGAATACAGTTAGTCCTCCACTTGCAACCATAATGGGGTCTGCAATTTTGGTAATAAATCCTTGTAGTTCTAAGGAGAAAAAGAATGTTATTGGATTTGATATTATAACCATTTTTATGATCCAAACAAAGTAGGTTAATGTAATCACAAAGCAAATCATATGATTGTTAACTGACTACAACATATCCAATAGGCATTTTTACCAGAAACCTAAAAGAAACATTAGAAATCAATGAAAAAAAATCACATATTTTGGTCAAGACTACAGGATGCTGCAATTGTTATAGGTGAGCAAGTTGCCAATCAACCTACTACTGGACTACTGCAACGCTCTCTACATGGGGCTCCCCTTGGGGTGCACCCGGAGGCTCCAACTGGTCCAGAATGCAGCCGCGCAGGGAATTATGGGAGCGACGTGGCGCTCCCACGTGACACGTCTCCTTTGTGAGCTGCACTGGCTCCCGGTGGTCTTCCGGGTGCGCTTCAAGGTGTTGGTGACCACCTTTAAAGTGCTCCATGGTTTAGGACCTGGGTACTTGCGGGACCGCCTTCTGCCACCAATAGCCTCCCACCGGCCAGTACGCTCACACAGAGAGGGCCTCCTCTGGGTGCCGTCGGCCAGACAGTGTCGGCTGGCCACCCCCAGGGGGAGAGCCTTCTCTGTGGCGGCGCCCGCCCTCTGGAATGATCTACCCCCGGAGATACGCAGGATTCCAGATCTCCGGACCTTTCGTTGGGCCCTTAAAACCCATTTATTCCATCTAGCTGGGCTAGCTTGATCCCATCCTCCGTTTTTAAATTTGAAATTGATTTTAAATTGGGTTGTTTTAATTCTTGGCCGAATAATATTTAATAATTTTTAATTGTTTTTAACTTTTGTATACCATGTTTTATTCTGGATGTTCACTGCCCTGAGTCCGCAAGGAGAAGGGCGGTTTATAAATTGAAATAATAAATAAATAAATAATAAACCAAAGTGGAATTATGTAACTGTAGAAGGGGAGCAGCAGCAATAATGTAGGGGAGAGTCGTAAGTAGGTTTTTAAAAGTTTGTAATAATTTCAAATGGTCATTAAATGAATAGTTTCAAACCATGGACTCTCTGTATTATGGGGATTAACCTACTGTTTCTACTGTAACGTCAATAGCCATAGCTAGAATCTGAAGTCATGTTTTGAACTGAAATTGCTATAAAGTATGGTATGCGATTACAAGGCAAATTGAGAATTAGAATAGCACTTACACTTATATACCTCTTTACAGTGCTTTACATCCCCCTCTAAGCAGTTTAGAGAGCATATTGCCCCAAAATTTGGGTTCTCATTTTACTCATCTCAGAAGGATGGAAGGCTGAGTCAACTTTGAGCCTGGTAGGATTTGACCTGTCAAATTGCAGTCAGCTGGCAGTCAGCAAAAGTAGCCTACAATGCTGCGCTCTAACCACTGCACCACCATGGCTCATAGCTGTATAAATTAACTCCAGGGATTAGGCTAGGTTGGTTTTGAAAAATCCTGGAGAACAATGGGAAAACACTTCTATGGTAAATTGTCAAAGAGGTGATCTTGACATTAAGTAGTGTGAGGCTATTCCCTTGGATAAGTGACAATGTATGAATTAAACTCCTACCTGTTGCATACAACTCATTGCTTAGTAGATGTCTTTCATTACATCCAAAATCCACATCATCCTATAAATGCTTGCCATGACACTGTACACAGTGATCAATATTATGTCTCTTTCTGATGGTCCCTCAGGTTATGGATTTAGAATATGTATTCCAGTAAGAACAATGCCCCCAAATATGGCAATGCTACTAAACTGATTCCTTCATTTTTTATCTCCTTCACTCAGAAAAGACCTCATTCTTTGTGTAATGACAAATGTCATTCTGGTTCAAGTAGGGCCAAAATAGAAGGAAAACCATTTTGCTGCTATAAGTGCTTTCCATGTCCAGAAGGGAAGATTACAAGTCAGAAAGGTAAGGTTTTCTCAGTTTAAAAATATTAACCATTCCATGAAAACCCATGTGGAATAAATTCAGTATTTATATACTATTGTATACATTATGTACTGTCAGAGATATTTTAAGGATTTTGGGATGAGTAAAATGAAGGAAACTATTTTACTTCCTCCCTAATTAGTTTCTCAGGAACAATGAACCTTATCATCTGAGCCTTAAAACGCCTAGCTAATTATTATTGATAAAAAACAGACAATTACCAAGAGGACAACATAGAATCTATATACTAAAGGAAGTTTCACAGTACGTCTAGAACAAGGTGTCAAACTCAATTTCATTTGGGGCCAAATCAGGGTTTGACCTTGAGGGGATGGGGATGGTGGCCAGGGTGGGCGTGGCCATCTCAACATCACTCCTGTCAGGGGGTGCCTGTGGTGACTCTGCCAATGAAAACAGGCTCCCAAGCTCCATCATGCGACCCTCCTGAGTTCTGTTTTCATTGGCAGATGGTTGCAGGAGGCCGTGTCAGCTAAAAATGGAGCTCAGAGGCCCATTTTCATTGGCAGAGACACCATGCACCAGTCCTTTGCTGTTTCCAGGGCAGCCCCATGGGCCAGATGTAAGTACCACATGGGCTGGATCCAGCTTCAGGGCCTTGAGTTTGACACTCCTGGTCTAGAAAGATATTAAATTCATGAAATACCACATGCCTTTGTATGTGGTCAGCATTGCCCTAAATTCCTCACTGGATGCCTGATGTGCTTCTCTCGCCAATCGAAAACTCTGCTGCTCTCACATACTGTACATATCACATACATATTCTAATTTTCACAAATTTGTATCTCCTCTATTTATCGGTGAGTCATCCTAGTGACAGTTCTGTCAATAAACAATGAAATGGTGGACTGGTTTCCAAGTTTAAATGAACTCTTTTATTTTAGTTACTTTCCTCTGCCCAGAACTGGTACTTTTCTGTTATTTTAAAATGATACCATGAGATATTATATCTGTGATATATATTTATATCACAATGAGCTATGAATTCATTTTCCAACCACTGAGATGAAAGACGCAACTTGTTTTCATTGTGCACATTTTGTCTAGAATAGAATAGAATAGAATAGAATGGAATGGAATGGAATGGAATGGAATGGAATGGAATGGAATAGAATAGAATAGAATAGAATAGAATAGAATAGAATAGAATAGAATAGAATAGAATAGAATAGAATAGAATAGAATAGAATAGAATAGAATAGAATAGAACTGAACATTGGCAATTAAAATGAAGGAAGTAACAGAGTATTATAATATATGGGGACAATTTTATCATTGGATAGAAAATGAATATAGACAAAAAGTGGTATAAAATTATACCCCTGCTCAAGCAGGCGACTGTATCATTTCAGACAAGTGGCTGTCCAGTCTCTTCTTAAAAGCTTCCAGTAAAGAAGCACACACAACTTCTGAAGGCGATTTCTAAAAGCCTAATATATATGGCATCATGTGCCACCTTATTTTAATATTTTTATCTTTGCAAATAAGCAAACAATAGTTTGGTCATATTTTTATCAGTTCTAAAATTGGGTGGATTAATCAAAGAGTTAATCAGACCTAAATTCAATCCTATATAATTTCATGGACTGATTAAAGAGGTGGTCGATTATAACTCTGTAACACCCAAGGAGTCTTCAACTGAAGCATTAACCAGGGCCCATTATACTGTACTCTTATTTCTTTCAATAGTGCTTATGTCTTAATTAAACAGTTTTCTTCGTTTTGTTTTTACTGCTTAATAAAAACTACTTAAAAATAGTGCTTATGTCTTAATTAATAGAATATATTATAAATTGTAGTAATAGAAATATATTCATTCATTCATTCATTCATTCATTCATTCATTCATTATCTCTTCATCGTTCATTTCTACAGATATGGATGATTGTTTGCCATGCCTAGAAGGACAGTATCCAAACTACAACCATGACTCGTGTCTTCCAAAACATACAGTTTTCTTGTCTTACGAAGACCCCTTAGGCATCACTTTGGCCACTACTGCAATTGTCTTTGCTTGCATTGCCACTGTGGTGCTTGGGATCTTCATCAAATACCAGGACACTCCCATAGTCAAGGCCAACAACCGGAACATCACCTACCTTCTCCTCATCTCCCTTGTGCTCTCATTCCTTTGCAGTTTATTGTTCATTGGAAAACCTGAAAAAGTAACCTGTTTTTTGCGACAAACTGCTTTTGGGATTGTCTTTTCAGTAGCCATTTCTTGTATATTGGCCAAAACCATCATTGTGATTTTAGCTTTCATGGCTTCAGTGCCAGGATCCAAGATGAGGCGATGGCTGGACAAGCCATTAGATAATTACATTGTTGTTTCTTGTTCCTTGGTTCAAGTCACTGTTTGCGCTATATGGCTTGTAACCTCACCCCCATACCCAGATGCTGATATGAACTTAGTGTCAGATGAAATTATCCTGGGATGTAATGAAGGCTCTACTCTTATGTTTTATTCTGTTTTACTCTACCTGCTTTTCCTTGCCATTGTTGGTTTCTGTGTGGCTTTCCAAGCCCGGCATTTACCAGACAGTTTTAATGAGGCCAAGTTTATCTTTTTCAGCCTATTGTGCTTTTGCAATGTCTGGTTCTCATTTTTTCCAACATATTTGAGCACCAAGGGGAAATACATGGTGGCTGTGGAAATCTTTTCCATTCTCTCTTCCAGTGCAGGGTTATTGGGCTGCATCTTTTTCCCCAAATGCTTTGTCATTCTACTAAGGCCTGATCTGAATACTAAAAAACAGTTAATGAGAGGCAAGAAAGAAGAAATATAATTCTACGACTAGTTCAGTGAAAGATAATTTCACCGAAGACCACTTAGAAACTGGAACTGATCCAGCATGAAGCCATTGCAAGTTATAGGAATCGTCTTCCTTTTTAGCACTTTAGACAGTTATTCATTTCTCCTACTTTGGATCCTCAAGCAAACTGATGAAACAAATTATGACCCCAAGGATATCTGTCTTTTCTCTAATAAATGGAATATAAACATGAACCTCCTATTCCATTGAAACAATATTTCATCATGTTTCAACAAGCAGGGCTAGCATAAACATCAAAATTCTATGCCAAGGTCTTAGTAGATACACCAAGTTGACTCAATTTATTATTTACTGTTTATAAAATATATTTATATGTATATGAAATCTTAATCTGTTCACCGCCCTGAGTCCTTTGGGAGAAGGGCGGTATAGAAATTCAATAAATAAATAAATAAATAAATAAAATAAATCTCTTTCTTTCCTTCTAAATGGTTTTATGGAATAATATGGAGAAGACATTAACATGGCGAACTGTAGGAGCTTTGAAAAAAATAAGCTCAATATTCAAATTACATTGGCAAATTCCTGGTCATCCCATTGGTGTTTGCTCTGTTTTTACCCTAGGCCACATCTACTCATGGGAATTATTGGGCACACATGCACATCATTTCTTCATCCTACTAATCCTTTATCCAGGGTCTGTCTCCAAAGACTAGAATCAACACAGAAAATCAAATCTATATGATCAATTTATTCTTCCTTCATGCAAATTCATCAATGTTGTGATAATAGCTCAGAATAATTTTCCTTTTGATTAGAAAGTCAGTCTTCATCTTCTCACAATAGTTCATGGTGAAAAATAGTAAATATTATGAGGACCAGGTACTTTCCCCTTTTTTAAACATTTTGTGATATTTATACGTCTTGTTTCTTTTATAAGACCATAGTTATTAGTGACATGGGGAGTTAAATGTGAACAATTTCACATATTTTATGGGACCTTGATAAATCAGATACTTATCTTTATTTCAGGAAGACTAAGATTAAAGGTAAAGGTAGAGGTTCCCCTAGCACATATGTGCTAATTGTTCCTGACTCTAGGGGGCGGTGCTCATCTCTGTTTCAAAGTCAAAGTGCCAGCACTGTCTGAAGACGTCTCCGTGGTCATGTGTGTCATTGAGTTATTTCTATTTTTCAGCTGACCTTCCATTCTGAACATTACGGTAGTTTGCCAGAGAACCTTATCACAAAGATAAGACTGTCTTGTGATTTTTGAAGCTACTGTGCATTTCTACATTCTTTCTTTTCTAACTTCCTGATTTACTTCTTCCTTTGTCCATTTGCTGATAAACTGCTGGTAAAATGTAGTTAGCTAGTTTTTTTTTTAACTTTTATAATAAAAATGTTTTCTTAGAATATATACTTTGGGTTTTCTTTCTTTGAAAGTATACATCATGGAAAACAAGATCCTGGGATGGGGCGAAGGAATGAGGCTGATTCATGCTTTGACAATGGTAGCAGAGTTTGGTTTGATTTATTTTGTTTTCCTTGGCTGTTACTCAACTGATAAGTGAATAGGCTATTAGGCAATTAGTTTTCAACGACTGATGAACACTGATTATTTACTGCAAATATGCCAAGAAAGAAAAAGAAACCCAAACAAAGAGCACAGTCTGCTGAAGACATAAATCTCTCTGCTATCCCTGATGAAGAAGTGAAAATAATTTTACACAGGCTTTCAACTGTTCAAACACCACTTGTTTCTGCAAGCAGACTGGAGGAAGCTGATGTTGGAAGTGCTGTTGGGACAGTTTATGCTGTAGAAGACGTGCTGTGGTCAGTGTCGCCCTCTTATGTTTCTTCAATCCCCCAGTTAATTACTAAAGAATTTACTAAAGAAGCCCAGGAATTTGAAAGGTTTGGTGCCAAACCTAAAATTCCACAAGCAGCCAAGCATTATTTTCCTAGAGAGAGAGATGAAATTCAATATTCTCCTTTAAGCCTTGAAGAAACTATGCATGATAAGCCTGTGCGAAGTTATTGTGATCAAATAGAGTTTCTGGAACATGAACTGCACAAGGCAAAAGTGTTTGTTTCTATACTTAAGCCAGATAAGCAGGACTCTTGTCTTTTTCAAATTCCTGAGTCCTCCATTTTGCCTTCTCCTTCGAAGCCAAAGCCACTCCCCAGGACGGTTTTGTGTCAGGCAAATCAGAACAGAGAGCTGTGTACACGTCACATATGTCTAGTGATGTTGTCCCTTCTCAGATTTCACATGATGGTGATAGAGAAGCAAAGTTTTCTGCAATGCTCGAAACTAATTTAGATGGGGAACAACAATGCTTAATGCAGCAAAGACAAGTGCCAGTCCCTCCAGCAGGCCATGTTAATATGGCAGCCAGTGGCAGCCAGAATACAGCAGCCACAGATTCAAATACAGCAACCACAGGTTCACATGTTCGACTACAACAACCACAGGTTCAAGTACCTCAGCTTCAAGTACCTCAGCTTCAACCACAAGTGCCTTTACTTCCACAGCCAGTACCTCAGGTGTACATTCCTCAACAGGCATCCTCTATTGTTCCACTGGCTAGTGATTCAAAAGTAAAGCATTCAGGACAAAACTATAAAGCATGGGTCAGTGAAGTTAGACTTTTACTCCATAGAGAAGGTACCCATTGCATGGTGTTTAATCCTCCCGACCAGCCATGGACTCCTGACATAAGAGACTTAGACACTAAAGCATGCACAACATTATTGATGTCCATGGATACCAAACTGCAGGTTACTTTTCCACCTAATGCAACTGCCCAACAACTTTGGGCCCAATTAGAAACATGCTATCATCCTGTTTCAATTGAATCTACATGTTTGCTCTTGTCTGAGTTCCATGGTTTGAGATTGAAACCTGGTGAATATATTGGAGAACATTTAACTAAAATGAAAGGAATGAGGAAGGATTTGGGCAAAAGAGGCTATAATATTGATGATTGTCAAATGATCAGCATTATTATTAACTCATTGAATTATGAATGGAAAGATGCCATTACAAAGATTAATCAAGTGCTCATACGAGCTGCGTCTGCTGTATCATAAGTGGCATAGAAGATTGGGGCATGCCAGTTTTCGTGTTCTTAGGAAAATGCCGGAGTTCGCAAAAGGTTTGGATCTAAAGTGGTGTAAGGTGTTTTTGGATTGTGCTGTCTGCAAAAAAGCCAAATCCAAAGCAGCAGCCATTCCAAAACATGCTACACGCCTGTCAATACGCATTTTTGATTTGGTACACACTGACATAGTAGGTCCTTTCAAGCCAACACTTGGTGGTAAAAAATATTTTCTAACAATTGTTGATAATTACTTCAGATATGGATATGTATATTCTATGAAAGAAAAATCTGAGACCTTTCAGATCTTTAAAGACTTTGCTGCGCTTGTTTATACCCAACACGGAGTAAGCATCACCAGAATTCAAAGTGATCATGGTGCTGAATTCATGTCTCAGCGGTTCCAAGACTGGATGTGTAAGAATGGAATTCTTCATCAGACCTCATCCCCTTATACACCAGCGTATAACAGGGTGGTAGAAAGGCAACAAGGGGTTCTGCAAACCATGATTGTCTCCTAGAAGATGCCAACCTCAGTAACCCATACTGGGGTGAAACTATTAAATATGCAAATTATATTGTCAACCATACTTGGAGTAGTGTAATAAATCAGACACCTTTCTTCATGTTGTATGGGTACAAGCCAGATTTCAAGAACCTCCATATTTTTGGTTCATGAACATTCCCTTAGCTCAAAGAAGGAAAGGAGGTCCAGCAGCAAAGAGGTTGAGATTTATGGGTATTGATGACAACTCAAAATGGAGCAAATTTATTGACTCCAAACATGTAATAGTGATTTCCCAATCCGCCAATTTTGAGGAAGATGCTGGTCCAGGATTCATTCCAATGCATTATTTGTATTTGCCAGCTGAGCTTCCATTCTGAACATTACGGTAGCTTGCCAGAGAACCTTATCACAAAGATAAGACTGTCTTGTGATTTTTGAAGCTACTGCGCATGTCTACATTCTTTCTTTTCTAACTTCCTGATTTACTTCTTCCTTTGTCCATCTGCTGATAAACTGCCGGTAAAATGTAGTTAGCTAGGTTTTTTTTTTTTAAATAATAAAAATGTTTTCTTAGAATATATACTTTGGGTTTTCTTTCTTTGAGAGTATACACCATGGAAAACAAGATCCATTCATCTCTAATTAATTACAGTTTCCCTGGGGGAGGGGGGGGAACGAGGCTGATTCACGCTTCAACAATGTGGCTGGCATGACTAAATGCCAAAGGCACACGAAACACTATTACCTTCCCACCAAAGATGGTCCCTATGGCTTAGTGGCTAAGATGCTGAGCTTGTTGATTGAAAGATCATCAGTTCGAATCCGTAGTGCCGTGTAACAGGGTGAGTTCCCGTTATTTGTCCCAGCTTCTGCCAACCTAGCAGTTCAAAAGCACATAAAAAATGCAAGTAGAAACTGAGATCACCCACATATTAACAGTTTGAAAATTCTCCTAAATTAAAACTCATCCAATTTTGCCCAGTACTGTCAACTGAAATATTATTTATTCTTCAAGGTGGTAAGCCCTAAACGTCTTTTGTTCTTTATTTCATTTCCATTTTTCCTGGTTTTATTTTGTTGTGAGTCATAATACACCTTGTGCTTCTTTCTTCATCCTATTGTGAAAATATTTAAAAAGGCTAGATTGGGAAGATGTCAGCTGAGGTGTCATAAACACCAACATGTGGAAACTTTTCTGAAACTTTTCAAGAGAAATGGCAATCAAAATTGGTAAATATTCCCTCATCACACTATAATTATGAAGTAACCATAATTAATGACGTATAGGATCTTCCTGGTTTGTGAATATTCCCTCAGGATAGGATGATAAGTATACAGTCAAGATATTCTAATATCTTGTTATTTTGATATGAACAATGATCTCATGTTCCTTTTCATGAGGGATGAGACAGAGAGAACTACACTACTAGGATCATTGGTAGTTGATTCTGTACAATTCTGACTTTCAATCAGCTGAGTCTCACCATGTGAAATACCAATATTTTTAAAAAATCGGTGGACTATTTGGAATAAAGCAAGTGTCATGTTATATTTGGCAGTCATGATAGTCCTAGCGGTTGTACTTTATGGTCAGAGAAAGATTCCTCTCGCTAAGTGTCCTATAAAGGCACCTGTGCCTATTCTTCACAACTATTACCAGCCTGGGGATTTCATCATTGCTAGCATTACCTCTCAAGTCTACATTTTCTCAAGCCCGG
Organism: Coluber constrictor foxii; assembly: GCA_038048745.1. Classification (NCBI taxonomy): domain Eukaryota; kingdom Metazoa; phylum Chordata; class Lepidosauria; order Squamata; family Colubridae; genus Coluber; species Coluber constrictor. Next base: position 26,268,377 of record CM075961.1, read on the forward strand.
TAACATTTCAGAAACCACCTTCTGATGAAACTTTTGATGGCCTTTTGTAAGTACCTTAGGCTGAAAAATCAAATACATCTTCTATATGTCTAGATAGATAGATGTCATGCTAGTTACATTCATGTAGGGGTTTAATCCAGAGCTCCAAATTAGATTAAAAGAAGAGAAGAGGATGGTGGATTTTATTCAGGACTTTGCAGTATAAAAAATCCTGTTTTTTAAAAAAAATTTCTTGAAAATTGCAAGTTGCGAAGGTATGACAGTATCTTCAGCATTCAGAAGCATCATCTCCTATCATGAATGTAAAACATAATCAGATATAATATAAAAATTATCTACTATTTTGCAAGACTGAAAACCACTAAAGAAAAGTATACTAAACTGCAACTCTAGGAAAAAGACATTTCTCTTGGGGGGGGGGATTTTATCTATATCTGTCCGTCCATCCATTTCTGTCCGTCCATCCTGTCCATCTGTATCTATCTATCTATCTATCTATCTATCTATCTATCTATCTATCTATCTATCTATCTATCTATCTATCTATCTATCTATCATCTATCTAATCTTTATATTTAATCTAATCTAATTTTTCTTGTATATATGCATATAAAGTTAGAATATAATAAACATAATCATAAATACAGATATCCCTTTTAATGTATACTATATTTTAAAAAGGAAAAAGAGTTGGACAAAGCAAGTTTAACAATATTAAAAATACAATAGAACTAATAAGCAGAAAAGAATGCCAAGAAAGAAAAGAGAAAGCAAAGTATTACATTTTTAATTCTCCCTTTTTGATATCTGCTGATTTGCAATATATTATAAAACTCTTCCTGATTGTTATTTGAATCACCTGTAGAAGCTAGCAGGATTGTCTTATCTTGTTTTTTTTCAGTTTTTTAAAAGATTATATTAGATTTAAAAGATTAATATCCTCCTTGCTCTCTTTCAATTAATCCAAATCTTTTCAGACAATTTCATATAAATTTGCTTTTTACCTTTTTAAAAACTCTGTACAGCAGTTATATAGTCTTATCTCAATTTCCACTGCTTTAACAAAAGACTGTGTCCCGTTGTTTTATACATGTTTCTTGGAGGCAAACAATATCTGCATTTTCTCTTTTCATTTATGGAACATTTTGTTACATTTTTGTGGTGAATTTCATCCACTGGCATGAATTTCTTACATAGTATGTTTCATACCTATTCCGTACAAATAATCTCCTATTTTCAAGCCAATTACGAGAATGATAGTATCAAGATAGAATTAGTAATAGGATCTATTGTTCATAACCTAGGATGTTCACTCAGAATTACCAGCACATCCTGGCCTTGGTATATGCTGTGAAGGAACTCAATGAGAATACCCAACTCTTACCCAACGTCAGTTTGGGCTTCCATATCTTAAACAGCTATTTTTTGGCAAGGTGGACCTATCTTGCCTCAATGGAACTTCTAACCACTCAGAACAAGTTCATCCCCAATTACAAATGTGATATTCAGAATAATGTTGTGGGAGTCATTGGGGGACCTACTTCTGAAGTCTGTCTCCACATGACAAACATCTTGAGTACCTACAAGATTCCACAGGTAAACCAAAAAAAAAAAGATATGAAAGATATAGGTTTATTACACTTAAGATACTTTTGTAAGTAGGAGATAGAAGCTGGAAATCTTACTAGTTTTGTGGGTGATGTACTATATTTATGAAGCACTGAAAATACCGTGTTTCCCCAAAAATAAGACATCCCCTGATAATAAGACCAATTGGGCTTTTGAGTGCATGCACTAAAATAAGCCCTCCCTGAAAATAAGCCCTCCCCAAAAATATTTAAATGCATGCTCAGCCAGTCCCTGCCATTTCCTCTGGTTAGGGTTAGACAGACAAAGATGGAAATCAGGTAAGATGGCAAAAAAAGCCCCTTCTTGCTCCACATGCCCCAAAATAATAAGACCTCCCTGAAAATAAGCCAAGTGCTTATTTTCAGGGAAAAATGCCTGAAATGCACTCATGTGACAACAGAGGGGGTGACACTGTCAGAAATCTAGAACTGAGAACTTTTCTTTTTTGGGGGGGGGGGCATTGTAACTTAGCATTGTTAAGCAAAGATTGACTGTATTTGGCAATTTCAATTTCAATGAGATTGGTTGAGCTCCCTCATAATCCATCCATATGTCACTAGAAATTCCACATTTGCTGAGAAACACTGATTTGGAGTTTTTGAAAAAGCGTTGGAAATTCCAATTGTATGCATAACGATTTCAATAAATGTGGTTTAATAGCAAAACATCTTAATATTTCCTGAAATACCCATGGTTTACAAAATTGTATTGCATGGGAAATTTGTCATAAGAAATATTTAAATGATCCAAAAATTAAATAAGATAGTTATTTATTTATTTATTTATTGGTTCAATTATATGCTACCCTTCTCAGGAGACTCAGGGCGGCTTACAATGTGTTACACAATAGCCTTCATACTTTTGTATATACCAGCTTAGTAGGGCTTTCGCCCCCCCCCAAGCGGTGTTTTTTTTTATACAAAGTCAGCTTATTGCCCCCACAATTTTGGGTCCTCATTTTACCTACCTCGGAAGGATGGAAGGCTGAGTCAATCTTGAGCCTGGTGAGATTCAAACTTGCAGTAATTGCAGGCAGCTGGTGCTACTTAACAGCACTTTACTCTGCTAAACCACCAAGGTGGCGCAGATAAAAATATGAAACAAACAAACAAAAAAGAATGAAACCAGTTCTTTCTACAGCTTTGTCTGTAAAACCGTTGGAGGTCTTCTAGTCCTACCCCCTGCTTAGGCAGGAAACCCTACACCACCTCAGACCAGGGGTGAAATCCAGCAGGTTCTGACAGGTTCTGGAGAACCGGTAGCAGAAATTTTGAGTAGTTCAGAGAACCAGCAAATACCATCTCCGGCTGGTCCCAAAGTGGGGTGGGAATAGAGATTTTGCAATAACCTTCCCCCAGGAGTGGGGGGGGAATGAGGATTTTGCAGTAGCCTTCCCCTGTCATGCCCACCAAGCCATGCCCATCAAGCCACACCACACCCACCAAGCCACGCACACAGAACCGATAATAAAAAAAACTTGAATTTAACCACCGCTTCAGACAAATGGTCATCCAACATCTTCTTAAAAACTTCCAGTATTGGAGCATTCACAACTTCTGGAGGCAAGTTGTTCCACTGATTAATTGTTTCTACTAAGAGTATGTGAAGATTAATTTTAATTGTGACTGACTTCTTCCCATTCCTCCACCCCTCAAGATCTTGTATGGGTCTTCTTCAACCATAAAAGACAAAACCAAAGATTTTTTTCACCAGATGTTTCCCAATGAAGCCCACCACTATTTAGGCATTCTTGAGTTGCTACTGCATTTCCGGTGGGTCTGGATCGGTGTGATTATTTCTGATGATGACAATGGAGATGGGTTTGTACAGCATGTCCTTCCATTATATTCTCAGAAGGGTGTCTGTGTGGACTTCATAGAAACAATGCCCAAAATAACTTTTTCCAGTAACATTGCTGAAAGTGCAATAGAATGGTTTGCAACTTCACATATTGTCACAGGAAGCACTGCCAACACTGTTATCATTCAAGGTGAAATACACACTATGAGTGTCTTAAGAACAATTTTCCAATTCACCCAATTTTATGATGTACAAATTGAAAGACGAGTGTGGATTATGACAGCCCAGATGGAGTTTGCTTCTCCTGGTTTTCTAAAAGATTGTGACATACATTTCCTCCATGGAACTCTGTCATTTGCCGTTCATACAAATTTCCTTATTGGATTCCAGAAATTTTTGAAGGAAAGAAACCCCCTCTCAGAAAATAAAGATAACTTTATCCAAATCTTCTGGAAAAATGTGTTTAATTGTGATTTCTCAAATTCCACTCTAGAAGAAAAAGATAAGGAGATCTGCACTGGGGAGGAAAAATTAGAGACTCTACCTGTGGCCCTGTTTGATACAAGGATGTCTGGCCACAGTTATAGTATCTACAATGCAGTTTACATTATGGCACATGCTTTGTATGCCATAACTTCATCCAAGTCAAAAGACAGGACAAAAATCAAAAACATGAGACAAGAATATCTACCTGAAGAAGCCTGGCAGGTATCTTCCAAAGCAATGTAGGAGGAGACAGAGTAAATAATTAAATATTATGGCAATAACAGAATATGGGAATGACATGTTACCTGGAAGTGTCAGGAAAGAAATATAAAACAACAAAAATGCAGTTCTTCTTATACCTCTTAAATGCCTATGTAATTCATTATCACTGTATCCAGGCAATTGAATTCAATGATGTCTTTGTCTCTTTTTCCAGATTCAGTAGATGTTCTCCCTCAAAGATCATTCATCTTAGTTTTAAATTGTATTAGGACTATTATGAAGGTTTTCCTAGAATGATTTTCTCTCTACCTTCTCTCTAATTTAGCTTCACAAGTTTATAAGACGTACCTCATTTGTAAATACTGCTGGAGAAAATATTTCCTTTGATGACAAAGGGCATCTAATTGCTGGATTTGATATTTTCAACTGGGTCACATATTCAAATAACACATTTACAAAAGTCAGAGTTGGGTGGGTAGACCCAAACTCTCTCTCTTCCAAATCACTCAACATTCATGAAGATTCCATTGTATGGCCTATAAGATTTAACCAGGTATATATTTTGTCCAGATTTTGAAATGGTTTACCGTATTTTTCAGTGTATCAGATGCTCGGGAGTATAAGACACACCTACCTTTTTGGGGGAGGAAAAGAAGAAAAAAAATCTGGCTCTGCCTCCCAGCAATTCGCCCCCTTGCAGCAAATAGCCCATTTCAATTTCAGCTTCAGCACAGCCTGATTAGCAGAAGCAGCTGATTGTCAGTTGGATCAGCCTCCCAAAGATCAGCTGTTTCAGACTGCAGGGATTGCCATAGCCTATTGCTGCCTCCGCACTCCATCCACCGCCTCCATCCACCGGCCCCATTTTTAGGGGCCGGTGGATGGACAGAACTACATTCGGTGTATAAGACACACCCAAATTTTCACCCTCTTTTATGGGGGAAAAAGTGTGTTTTATATGCTGAAAAATACGGTAATCTATATTCTGAATATTCAACAAATGTGACTTTTTCTTTTACTTCAGCAGTGTCAATTTATTCAGGTGTTGTACTAGCATTGTGAACTGGGATATGTTCCATAGTTCAGAGTGCAATTAGATGACCATATCTTAAGAACCTTCTGAATAACTTCAAAAGAAGAATGTTATGCTGCTTAGATCTTTCTCACCAAAACTGGTCAAGATTCTAAAGATTCCATTGTATGACCTAGAATACCAGACTGCAGCCCACTATCGGGCTATAGCCTGCTTTAAATCTGGCTGTGTGAGCAATGGGCAAGAGCACATGCATGAAGTTTCATTCGTGTAAGCATTGGATTCTTGTGCTCACATGTGAATCTCCACTCATGCGAATCGAAGGTGCTTGAGCAGAGGCCTCTTGTGCTTGGGTGCAAAGCTCCACTCACACAAGTGGAGGGCACTCAGGTGTGAAGCTTCAGTTGCACAAATGTAACTTCACACGCAAGCACTCCCTGGCAATGCAAGTGGAGCTTCGCACGCAAGCACAAGCACATTGTGCTCAAATGCCTTTTGCTCATGTGAGTGGAGCTTCACCCATGAGCTCAAGCACCCACCAATAAGATGTGAAGCTCCATTCGCTCAAGTGGAGGGCATGCATGCACGCTACTCACACAAATGGAGCTGTGTGCACATACACATGCCTGCCACTCACATGCCCCCCCCCCCCATGCCAGGCAGGGCTGCCAAGTTAGAAAAGTTGGGGACTGTTGACCTATAAAATAAGTGATATAGGTAAATAATAGATAGATATATAGAGAGATGATAGATAGATAGATAGATAGATAGATAGATAGATAGATAGATAGATAGATAGATACTGTGTTTTCTGAAAAATAAGACCCTGTCTTATATTTTTTGAACCCCGAAATAAGCGCTTGGCCTTATTTTTGGGGAGGTCTTATTATTTTGGGGCACATGGAGCAAGATGGGGCTCTTCTTGCCATCTTACCTGATTTCCAGCTCTGTCTCCCTAACCCTAAGCAGAGGAAATGGCGGGGACCGGCTGCACATGCAGTTAAATATTTTTGGGGAGGGCTTATTTTTGGGGAGGGCTTATTTTAGCGCATGTGCTCAAAAGCCCGATTGGGCTAATTATCAGGGGATGCCTTATTTTCAGGAAAGCACGGTAGGTAGGTAGGTAGGTAGGTAGGTAGATAGATAGATAGATAGATAGATAGATAGATAGATAGATAGATAGATAGATAGATAGATAGATAACAGAAACCTAAAGAAACATCAGAAATCAGTGAAAAAAGCCACATATTTCATTAATGTGACCACAGGATGCTGCAACTGGTTGTAGGTGAGCAAGTTGCCAATCACCCAGAATGGAATTATTTGACTGTGGAAGTGTGCACAGCAGTGATAACTTTGCAGACAGTTATAAGTAGCTTTTTAAAAGCCCATCACAACTTCAGAAGGTGATTAAATGACCAGTTTTAAGTCAAGGATTCTCTCTAGTCTGGGGATGACTTGATATTAAGTAGAATGAGGCTGAGCAATGTATGAATTACATTGAACCCAAATCTGGGTCTGCTGCATGTCAACTCATTGCTCAGTAGGTATCTTTCATGATAACTGAGATGTACAACATTCTGTAAATGCTTGCCATGATACCTACACACCATGTAAAAGATAATCAATATTATCTCTCATTCTGAGGATCCCCACATTTAGAATATGTGTCTGTGTTTCAGTAAGCACAATGCTCCAGTAAGCATGAGCGTGGCAAAACTACCAAACTGATTTTTTTTTTAATTTCTTCTCCTTCACTCAGAAAATACCCTATTCTCTATGTAATGACAATTGTCACTCTGGTTCTAGTAGGACCAAAATAGAAGGAAAGCCGTTTTGCTGCTATGAGTGTCTTCCATGTCCAGAAAGGAAGATTACCACTCAGAATGGTAAGATTTCTTCAGTTTATAAATATTAATTATTCCATGAAAACCTGTGTGGAATACATTCAGTATTTACTGTATTTTTCGGAGTATAAGACACACTTTTTAAACCCTAAAAGAGGCTGAAAATTTGGGTGCATCTTATACTCCAAATGTAGCCCTGCCCACCCACCAGCCCCCACCCTTCAGCCTCCACATGACCTCTTCTTGCCTGCAGAGATTGTCACTGACAATGGCTTGTGTTTTTGGGCTCTGCGTGTCATGTTTCACTGGAGCTCCTATGATGATCAGCTGTGCTTTTGAAGCTTTTTTTCAGCCCTAATGTGGTGCTAGCGATCTTCCGCACATTGCCTGCTTTTCTCATTGCTGCTCTCTCCGACGATCAGCTGTGCTTTAGAAGCTGTTTGTAAGCCCCAACCAGGCACTAGTGATCTTCTGTGCTTTGCCTGCTTTTTTCATTGCTATTCCCTCCAACAATCAGCTGTGCTTTAGTAGCTGTTTTTAAACTGCAATGTGCATGCTCAAAACCAGCGAACTAATGTGCTGAAGCTGACCAGGCTAAGGACGCTAACCAGATGAATACCTGGTAGGCAGAATTTTGTTTTTCCTATTTTCCTCCCCCAAAACTAAGGTATATCTTATACTCCATTGCGTCTTATACTCTGAAAAATACGGTATATACTATTGAATATGTTATGTGCTGTCAGAGATAACATAAGGATGGTTATATAATATAAAGCATGGTTGGGATGAGTGAAATGAAGGAAACTATTTTATTCCCTCCCTAATTACTTTCCCAGGAATAATGAACCTTGTCATCTCACTCTTAAAACTTCTAGCCAAATAATTTTGATAAAAAGCAGATAAATACCGAGAGGAAGGTATAGTCTCTCCAAGCTGAAGCAAGTTAAAGAGTAAGTCTAGGGTGTCAAACTTGCAGCCCACAGGCCGGATGAGTCACATGCTGGCCACACCCATGCTCAGTTTAGTGAAGGGGAAAATGATTGTGATACTTCACATGAAGATGTCATGATGACATGAGTTTGACACCCCTGGTTTAGAAACATATTAAATTCATGAAATACTGACTACTTGTTCTCTCTTAAACCAGCATTGCCTTTTTAGTTCTACCCTAACTTCCTCACTAGAGGCCTGATGTGCTTCTCTATCTGATCAAATGCCTACTGCTCTATCCAATCACATCCATATTCTAAATGTCATAGATTTGCACCTCCTTAATTTATACATTAGCCAGGCTAACTACAGTTCTGTAAATAAACAATGAAAGAGTGTCTCCAATTTTAAATGAACTCTTTAGAAAACCTGTGAGGTGAATAATTTTCTTCTCACCAGAATCTATTCTTTTCTGTTAATTTGAAAATGATAACTTGTGATATTATGCCTATGATATATGTTTACAATGAGCCAGTTTTTCATCTCAACCACTAAGATGGAAGATTGGTTTTTAAACACTTTACTTTTACCTTATATCTATTGCATCATTTCTATGCCTTCATGTGCCACTTTATTTTAATATTTTGAATTATGCAAATAAAAGATAAAAGTAATTCCAATCGAGTCCAACTTTAGGGTTTTGTGCTCATCTTCATTTCTTAGTTGAGGAAGCCACTATTGTCCAAAGACATTTTTAAGGTCATGTGGCCAGTATAACTATATGCTGAGGCACTCAGAACGCTATTATTTTCCCACTGAAGTGCTACCTATTTATTTACTTGCATTTGTATGCTTTTGAACACTATGTGGAGAGGAGCTGGGGCAAGTAACAGGAGCTTACCTGTGGCACTTGAGTCTCAAAGCCGGGCTTTGAGCTTTCCAGCTCACAAGCTCAAGGTCTTTAACTGCTGAGCCACTATGCCACCAATGCAAATAAGCAAAACAATATCAACATAGTTTGATTATATTCTGTATGAAGGGATGGGTGGTTCAGTGGCTAAGACCTGAGCTTGTCGATCGAAAGTTCAGCGGTTCGAATCCCTAGTGGCATGTAACAGTGCGCTCCTGTTACTTATCCCAGCTGCTGCCAACCTAGCAGTTTGAAAGCAAGCACATAAAAAAATGTAAGTAGAAAAATAGGGACCACCTTTGGTGGGAAGGTAACAGCGTTCCATGGGCCTTTGGCATTTAGTCATACCAGCCACATGACCATGGAGATGTCTTGGGAGAGCACTGGCTCTTCGGCTCTGAAATGGAGATGAGCACCGCCCCCTAGAGTCAGGAACAACTAGCACATATGTGTGAGGGGAACCTTTACCTTTATTCTGTATGAGTTCTAATATTTGGTAGATTAAACAAAGAGTTAATCCGAGTTAAATTCAGTTCTAAACAGTTTCATTGACTGCATTACAAAGGTTGTCTATGTGCCCTTATAATAGCTAATAATAATGATCGGAGGCCATTACACTATATTCTTATTTCTTTCAATATTGCATAAGTATTCATTAATACAGTATCTTCTACACTATAATAATAACAATGTATTCATTCATTCATTCATTCATTCATTCATTCATCTCTTCATCATTCATTTCTACAGATATGGATGATTGCTTGCCGTGCCCAGAAGGACAGTATCCAAACAACAACCATGACTCGTGTCTTCCAAAACATACAATTTTCTTGTCTTATGAAGACCCCTTAGGCATCAGTTTGGCCACTGCTGCAATTGCCTTTGCTTGCATTGCCACTGTGGTGCTTGGGATCTTCATCAAATACCAGGACACTCCCATAGTCAAGGCCAACAACCGGAACATCACCTACCTTCTCCTCATCTCCCTTGTGCTCTCATTCCTTTGCAGTTTATTATTCATTGGAAAACCTGAAAAGATGTCTTGCCTTTTGCAACAAAGTGCTTTTGGGATTGTCTTCTCAGTAGCCATTTCTTGTATATTAGCTAAAACCACCATTGTCATTTTAGCCTTTATGGCTTCAATGCCAGGTTCAAAGTTGAGAAAATGGCTGGGGAAACCATTAGATAATTTCATTGTTGTTTCTTGTTCCCTCATTCAAGTCACTGTTTGCACTATATGGCTTGTAACCTCACCCCCATACCCAGATGCTGATATGAACCTAGTGGCGGATGAAATCATCCTGGGATGTAATGAAGGCTCTACTGTCAAGTTTTACTGTGTCTTGCTGTACCTGCTTTTCCTTGCCATTGTTGGCTTCAGTGTGGCTTTCCAAGCCCGGCATTTACCTGACAATTTTAATGAGACCAAGTTTATCTCCTTTATCTTGTTATGGTTTTGCAATGTCTGGTTGTCCTTTTTTCCAACATATTTGAGCACCAAGGGGAAATACAGGGTGGCTGTGGAGATCTTTTCCATTATCTCTTCCAGTGCAGGGTTACTGGGCTGCATCTTTTTCCCCAAATGCTTTGTTATTGTACTAAGGCCTAATCTGAATAATAAAAAACAGTTAATGAGAGGCAAGAAATATAGTATAATTCCATAATATTGCTTCAATAAAAGATATCTTCTCTGAAGAACATTCAGAAACTAAAATTTGGTTCAAAAAGATGCCATCAGAAGTCATGTCAATTCCCCTATCCCTTCTGAGTGCTGTAGGCACTCACCAAAGTCTCTTCCTTTGCACTGTACCAGAAATAGCCACCCAACTTTAATATGGAGAATATAAACAATGAGATACCTATTACATTGAAATAGTTATTTTTATTGTCGTTCTTTTCTTCTTATATTTAAGTGTAATAATTTTGAGAATGAATTAACATGCTGAACTTTGGCAACACTGAGGGGGAAAAAAATACACCAATACTCAAATTCCAGTGTCATATTTGTGGTCATCCTGTTTGTGTTTGGCATGTTTTCCCTCAAACCATTTCTATTAATAAAACTTTTGGTCAAATGTTTAGATCTTTGGGTAGCTGAAGATCCAGGTGTGCCCAGTTCTTGACTATCAGCAACTTTTTTTTAATTTTAATTTATATGCCGTCCTTCTCTGGAGACTCAGGGCGGCTTACAATGCGTTAAGCAATAGCCTTCATACTTTTATATATTTATATTTATACAAAGTCAGCTTATTGCCCCCAGCAAACTGGGTCCTCAATTTACCCACCTTATAAAGGATGGAAGGCTGAGTCGACCTTGAGCCTGCCTGGGATTGAACTAGCAAGTAATTGCAGCAGCTGGATCTTAAATGCTGCCTTTGTAGGAGGCATTACTCCCCTACGCTACTCAGGCTCTTATGAAAGAGTCATTTTTAAAAAAATCATACAATCCTATCAACCACTTGAAAAAGTGGGATTTTCCTAACCTTCCATGGATCTCTTAAGAAAGTCTTGGATAGTTAACACCATGTCTTCTGATCTCAGAGCTTCAATGCTGGGGATAACTGACTTTTTTCTTCCTTATATTCCTCCATTTAGCATTATAATCCATCTGACCAATGGCTGCTGTTTAATTTCTGACCATTCTATAGTTTGATGAAGAAGTAGACAGTGATGGAAGGTAGTAAAGAGCTGGATTTCCAGAAGGGAAGGGCTGCATTCCAGAAGAGTGAGAAGCAACTCAGTGCAGATATTACATTTGAGAAAAGAGGACAGCTGTACTCTAATAGTGTACAGAGTACACTGTAGATGCATATAATAGAATGCTCAATCTGGCAATATTCATGTCAGGTCCAAAACCTGACACCTGGTGATTCTTCCAAGAATGAGATGTGGTTATTGTTGTTTTCAACCTATAGGCAAAATCTTGCTAGACTGAGCACTTTTTTATTTGCATCCACAATATACTCTGTGAACTATTATGGAGGAGCTTCCTTCACCCTCTTTTCTCAAACCTTCTGGAGATATGTCTTCAGCAGGGGTGGGTTCTACTTATCTCCACTATCAGTTTGCAATGGGCACACGCACATTTCTGCGCATGCGCAGCTCGCCTATCTCCACTATCAATTTGCAACGGGTGGGTGGTGTTGTGGTCCACCAGCAGCCTGCAAAGCTGGCAGAGGAGTAGACAGCGATGAGGCTGAGGAAGAACATGGACCAGTCCTGGAGGCTGGGGAAGGCCCGGATGAGGGCTCTGCGTCAGAGGCAGAGATGGGGCCAGGGCCATCGGGGAATGATGTGCAGACTCCAGAGCCTCCAGAGTCTGACAGTAGAGACGCAGAGGAACAGGAGGAGCCTGTTGATCCTGTATGAGAAGAGCTGCCAGAAGGCAAGAACAACTAAAGCAAAGAGGACAATTTGGGAATAGGAACAAGAGACGATTGGCCCATCTCATAAGGCTTAAAAGACCAGCAATGGCTCTTGGGTTTTTTGTCAGAAAACAACGTTGATAAACTTGGTTCTTATCTTGCTCAGCATCCTCTTCTTCTGAACTTTTGCCAAGAGAAGCCTTTGGCAGTTTGCTGAATTACAGTATACCAAGGTTGGTGATAAGACTTTATGAAGGCTTTGTTTGATTTAGTTTGGACTATGCTGAGAATGAGTTAATTCTCAGCTGTTCTAATAAAATCTGTTTGTTTTCAAACTATTTGCATTTAATGCTACCTACTTGGGCCTGGGTCACAACAGGTGGACCCTCCCACCATCATTACTACCGGTTCACAAGAATCGGACCAAACCAGGAGCAACCCACTACTGGTCTTCAGTGAAATAATATAGAATAACAGAGATGGAAGAGACCTAGGAGGTCTTTTAGTCCAGCCCCCTGCTCAAGCAGGAAATCCTATACTATTTCAGACAAGAGACTGTCCAGTCTTTTCTTAAAAGCCTCCAATGATAAAGCACCCAGAACTTCTTGAGGCAGGTTGTTCCATTGGTTAATTGTTCTCACTGTTAGGAAAGTTCTCCTTATTTCTATGTTGCTTCTCTCCTTGTTTAGTTTTCATCCATTGTTTCTTTTTCTGCTTTGAAAAATAGGTTGACCCCTTCTTCTTTGTGGCAGCCCCTCAAATATTGGAACACTGCTATCATGTCACTCCTAGTCCTTCTTTCTAGACTTGATTCAACCATATCAATAAACTTACATTCCTAAATATCTCCTTGTGGTGTTGTTTATTTTTTTCTCACTAGCCCATCATCATAATGGTAAGGGAGGAAAAACTTTCCATCCACCTGCTTGAGAATATCAATAACTTGAAATACACTAATGGTGGAGACCTGAACAAAGGCATACAATGTTCTCCTAGTCGCTTTTCACTGCCTTGCAGAATCATCCTTTTGGGCCTCCATGGTAAAGGAGACATGGAGAGAGTAGCAGGGAACTGAACCATCAAGGCCAGATGCTTATTTTATGATTTTTCTTATTTATTTAGCCAATTTATATTACTCTCCATCTCATGGAAAGTGACCTTTGGCTGGTGTAAAACAATGAAATAAAATGCTAAATAAAATTATTATAAATCAAAACAGTAAAACTCTGAAAGTAAACCTAACAACAGTGGTGGGGTTAAATTTTTTCTACTACCGGTTCTGTGGGCATGGCATGGCTTGGTGAGTGTGGCTTGGTGAGTGTGGCAGGGGAAGGATACTGTAAAATCTCTATTCCCTCCCCACTCCAGGGGAAGGATACCCATTTCCTCCCAATCAGCTGGGACTAGGGAGGCAGAGAATAGATGGGATGGGGCCAGTCAGAGGTGGTATTTACCGGTTCTCTGAACTACTCAAAATTTCCACTACCGGTTCTCCAGAACTGTTCAGAATCTGCTGAATACCACCACTGCAAAAGAGAAGAAAAAATAATACATGGAGGGATATTAATAATAGTGGAGCCATCTTATGAGTTTTTGATCTCCTGAGGACCCCCAGCCTGCTGACATAACCAGATCTTGAGAGACCTTCAAAGGTTCAGGACCTTTGGCCAACCTCAGCACTTGGGGTTTCCAACAATGTAGGCATCCTCACAGGCCAGCTGCCTAGGGCCTGCCAAATGTACTCAGCTTCATATCGCCATACTAGTCTGCCTGAGCAATGTCATAGATGTTCTGTCCCATTGCCTGGAGGCTGTAAGGGTCTGCATGGGGTACAATGGGCTTCAACTCAACACAAGAAAGACCGAGTTGCTTTGGATATTTGGACCTATTGAATAAAAATGTTTTTTCGCCATTAAGTCCTGGATGGGATGACAATACCCAAGGGGGACCTGGTGAAGAATCTGGAGGTCCTCTTAGAAGAGGAGGTAGCAGCTCTGCTCAGGTAGCAGCTCTGCTCAGAAGTGCTTTGTACAACTTAGAATGGAGAACCAGTTGTGCCTGTTGCTCGATTGGGAGGCTTTGCTCATAGTGATTCATAACCTTCTGACCGCTTGTCTGGACTATGCAATGCATTCTACATGGGGCTGCATTCAGAAGTTATATCTGGTTCAGATTTTGGCTCCATGGTACTAAAAGGTATCAGATATTCAATACAGGTAACACCATTGCTTTGTGAGCTGCATTCTTCCAGTGTGTTTCTGGGTTCAATTCAAATTGCCAGTATTGATATCTTTAAAGCTCTTCATGGTTTATGAACCATCTTCTTCCAATCGTTTCTACCTGTCCATTGGGTCAGATAGGTTGGAGATGTTGCAGTCCCGTCAACCAAGGAATATCAGCTGGTAGGAACTGGGAGAAGTGCCTTCTGTGCCATAGCCTCTGTACTTTGAATATTGTCCCTTCAGATATTAGGATGATCCCAATCCTGTTGGCATTTTTGTAAGGCTATAAAGACTTGGTTGTGGTCTGGGTCTAGAGTCCAAAGTGTGTTAAGGGCCCCATTTCCTGCAGGTATTATTACTCATAGGAAAAGTTTTACTTGGTGATATAATATATATATAATGTGTGTGTGTGTGTGTGTGTGTGTGTGTGTGTGTGTGTGTGTGTGTATACACACACATACACATTATGCTGTTTCAATTATTTGAAATTTTTAAAATTGTTTTATGTTTTATGATGTGCACAGCTCAGAGTCACTTGTTGAGATGCATGGCTATTGAAAGTAATTAATAAAATACATACGTACATACATAATGCTTACATACATACATACATACATACATACATACATTACATACATACTGCTATCTATGTTATGAAAATCTGCTGAGAGATCAAATTAAATAAGCAACTCTATGCATCACATTCTACACCATGCATAGCAGAAGCCATCCCCAAAATTGGGATCTATTTCTCTTTATGAGACCAAACGAATAGTTTCCCAAATGTTCAGCTAAACATAAAAAAAGACCTGCAGAAGTCTTGAGGCAATATAATTCATGAAGTATCTATGCTTACAGGAAGATTATTAATATAGTCCACCTGAGATTCAAAAATATGCCAAAATTGAAAATGACCTTAAACTGGAACAAGGAAAAATTGAAATAAATGAATGAATAAATTAATAATTCTTTTTCATGGCTCTTTCAAAAGTCTTATTCAGTTATTGTTTCTTTTTTTTTTCCCATAAGGATGTTATACACCTGATGTTCCTCTTATGTTCCCAAAGTAAGATAGCAGTTGAGCTATGAGAAACATTAATGGGTTGGCCTTTGAGAACATTATGGTGAATTTAGAATTTCAAGTTGATAATTATTTCCCCATGAGGTCATAATTATGAAATAACTGTGTTCAATGCTGTCTCATCCTAGCATAGCTGGTACACATTCCCCTTGGGATGGAAAGACACTTAACTGTACTAATACCTCATGTCTCGCATAGAGTTGAAGCTAATGACAGGAAGGCTTTTACACCTGTGATCATTGATAGTAAATATTATACAGTTCTGGCTTTAGATGGTTTTGCCTCTTGACTCAATAGTATTCAAATGTCAATGAAGGAACAGACGCTTCGGAAGAAAGCAGGAAATTTTTCAGACAAGGTGATATTTTTTGTGGCCCTAATGATAGGCATACGGACTCTGCCTCATGCCTTAAGTAAGGTTTCTATTGCTAAGTGTCCAGTTGGTAAACCTCTTTTTATTCTCCACAAGTATTATGAGCCAGGCGATTTCATCATTGCAGGCATTTTCTCTCAGATCTACATTTTTTCAAGTCCAATCAGCTTTCAGAAATCACCTTCTGAGGAAGGTTTTGATGACCTTGTGTAAGTAGCTTGGGTTTAATACATTATAAGCATGTTATGTTTGACCAGATAAAGTGCTCAAGTTATTCATGCTATTTATAGAGTTCACTTAAAGCTACAATCTGGGGGCAAGAAAAGAAAAAAGAAAATCAATCATAATAGAGCTGGAAGGGACATTGGAGGTCTTCTAGTCTATCCCTCTAAGCAGGAGACCATTTCAGACAAGTGACTGTCCAGTCTCTTCCTAAAAACCTCCAGTGATGAAGCACCCATAACTTCTGGAGGCAAGCTGTTCCGCTGTTTTATTGTCCTCACTGTTAGGAATTTTCTTCTTAATTCCAGATTGCTTCTCTCCTTGATTAGTTTCCATCCATTGTTTCTTGTCCTGCTATTTGGTTCTTTGGAAAATAAACGGACCCCCCTCCTCTTTGGGGCAGCCCCTCAGATATTGGAATACTGCTATCATATTCCCCCCCTAGTCCTTCTTTTCTCTAGATTAGCAAAGCACAAATCCTGCAATCGTTCTTCATGCATTTTAGTCTCCAGGCCTTTAATCATCTTGGTTGGTCTTCCTTGCACTTTCTCCAGAGTCTCAAATCATGTATAAGCTTTTGTCTTCATCTGCTAATTTTCATTTCTTAAACTGTGCTAGAGTGGTTCTCAAGATGCTCGGAAATGGAAGCCCCTACAGGGATGTAAAGGTATAAAATGCAAGAATACCACAATGCCGTATTTCTCAGAAATTTATATTGTAAAAAATAGATTACATTTTATTTCTTGCTTAGATTCACCACAGCGAAATGGGTTGCATAGAAGCTTAGTAGTAGTTAAAATCAATGGTATGGGTAGATATCAAATATTGTAAATATATAAATAAGACAAGACCTTGCAATAGCTCCTAACTTTTTTATGTTTCATCTTTTGATAATATCCCTAAAGAAAATACAGTATGTTTCAAACTGGTTTCTGAAACTGTAATTCCTTAGTTTTGTGTGTGAAAATAACTTCATAATTTCCAAAACGTGTTTTATGCAGTTGGCTTGAAGTTCCTTGTATGCCATAGATCAATTTTTATAGCAGTCTAAGTAGATTGAGCATTGCCATCTAGAAAACAGACTTAACCTGAAAATATTTTTTTAATATAGGATGTTCACTCATAATTACCAGCACATCCTTGCCTTGGCATTTGCTGTGAAAGAAATCAATGAGAATGCCCAACACTTACCCAATATCAGTTTGGGCTTCCACATTTTAAACAGCCATTTCTTTGCAAGGTGGACTTATCTTGCCTCAATGGAACTACTATCTACAAAGGACAAATTCATCCCCAACTACAAATGTGATATTCACAATAACATTCTGGGAGTCATCGGGGGACCCAATTCTCAAGTCTGTCTGCACATGACAAATATCCTGAGCACCTACAAAGTACCACAAGTAAGCTATAGGCATTGAAATACAATGAGGAAGAACTGCATTCCTTAATTTTAAATATGATCTTGTGTATGCATGCCAGAAAGTGGATATCTCATTTTAAAGATGCATAACCCTTTTTCTTTTCTGAAGAATGAACTTGGTGACTGTTTAATCTGTGCTTGCATGTAAAGAATCAGCACAATGAATTAATGAACTAAACTCATTCTGTATCTATTCATCACTATGTCAACCATGTTGATATCCCAGGAATTCATGTGCTTAGCAGCCGTAATTGAAGGACTTTGAAATTTGCAGTATTTTTTTTTTTTTTGCCATACTTAGGTGAATCAGAAAGTAAGATAGTTCAAATGACCACACGTTTATTGCATGCTACTAACAGCAAAACAAATTGGTGGTAGATAAAAGTCATCAGGGTTCAAGGTGGGCTGGATTTAAATCTTTTGTGGGTATGAAGGGACTTGATCCCTCCCTTGGGCTCAGCCTGGTCATCTGCTATAATACTAATATTGAAGAAAGATATTTGCAGATAGAATGTTTGATTTTACACTCCTTTGTAATAAGAAATACATCAAACAAATGCAAAATAAAGGTGAATGGAGAACCTTTTTTTCCAGTGCCTTACCTTTCAACTGAATCTATCATAAGATTGATTGTCATGATGTATCATCTTGTCCCATGGCTTTCTATCCTAAGATCATTTATGGGTCATCTCCAATAATAGAAGACAAAACCAAAGAAGATTTCTTCCATCAGATGTTTCCAAATGGGACCCATCAGTATATGGGGATTCTTGAGTTGCTGCTGCATTTCAAGTGGACCTGGATTGGTGTAGTTGCATATAATGATGACAATGGAGAAATATTTAAGCAGAATATACTTCCCATTTATTCTCAGAATGGTATCTGTGTGGACTTCTTAGAAACAATGCCCAAAATGTCCTTTTCAGGCGATGTTGCTGAAGCAGCAATGGAATGGTTTTCAACTTCACATCTTGTCACAGGAAGTAGTGCCAATACTGTTATTATACAAGGTGAACTGCATACTATTAGTGTCTTAAGATCAATTTTCCACTTTGCACAGTTTTATGATATCTCAATTGAGAGCCGAGTGTGGATCATGACAGCCCAGATGGATTTTGCTTCTCCTGGTTTTCTAAGAGATTGGGACATACATTGTCTCCATGGAGCTCTGTCCTTTGCAATTCACACCAATTATCCTAGAGGATTCCAGAACTTTCTGCAAAAAAGAAATCCCGTTTCAGAAAATAGAGATGACTTTATCAGAGTCTTGTGGAAAGACGCATTTAATTGTGATTTCTCAAATTCCCCTCTAGAAGAGAAAGATGAGGAGATCTGCACTGGGGAGGAAAAGTTGGAGAATCTACCTGTGACCCTCTTTGACACAAGCATGTCTGGTCACAGTTATAGCATTTACAATGCAGTATACATTATGGCTCATGCGTTGCAAGCAATAACTTCATCCAAGACAAAACTGAGAGCAAAGGTGAAAGAGAGAGCGCAAGATCAATTAAATCAAGAGCCATGGCAGGTATTTTGCAGAACAATGTAGAAGAATTGCAGTGATTCTTTCTTTCTCCTAAATAATTTTTTGGGTTTCCCCCACCCCCCTGCTTGCACATGTTTTTGTATTACCATAAAGAAATAGAGATTCAAAGACATTTTTTTCCTCCTGCTAATCTTCTATACTATGTGTGGTGTATGGCTACAAAATTTACCTCACATCAATATGAGGGAATTAGAGCCAGTTTGGTTAAGTGATTAAGGCACCAGGCTAGAAAGCAAGAGACTATGAGTGCAAGCCACAAAAGCCAGCCACCTTAGCCACGAAAGCCAGCTGGGTGGCCTTGGGTTAATCACTCTCTCTCTCAGCCCAACTAACCTCACAGAGTAGTTGTGGGGAAAATACAAAAAGGAAAGTATGTTGGACTAGAGTTCACCTCCTTGAGTTGTTTGTACAAATAATAAAAATGCTGTGTGTGTGTGTGTGTGTGTGTGTGTGTATTCTTACTTTTCTTAGGTTTTATGTGTGTTTTTCCTTTAAGCCAGGTTTTTCCTACGTAACCAAGATTTCTCTGATTTCACTCAATTAGGGTTGCAGAAAAATCTTGGTTACATAGGAAAAACCTGGCTTAAAGGAAAAACACACATAAAACCTATGAAAAGTAAGAAAATAGACATTGTACCTTTACAGGGATGATACATGAGATGTGGGTGTGGCTTACTGATGATGGCTAATGAGCCAGAAATAGCTATATAAGTCTCTCACTATGCAGTACAAAATCTGCTGGCTGCCAGAATGAAAAGAAGGGAAAAAACCCAGAAAATAGTGAATGTGATTTCACTCAATTAGGGTTGCAGAAAAATCTTGGTTACGTAGGAAAAACCTATCTTAAAGGAAACACACAAACACACACACAGACACACAATATATCTATCTATCATCTATCTATCTATCTATCTATCTATCTATCTATCTATCTATCTATCTATCTATCTATCTATCATCTATCTATCTATCTATATCTGTCTGTCTGTCTGTCTGTCTGTATGCATATGCATATATGTGTGTACACACACACACACACACACACACACACACAGAGAGAGAGAGAGAGAGAGAGAGAGAGATCAGTCTTGGCCACATTAAAGATAAACTACTTATTCAAATGTGTCACCTCAACTTTTCTTGTTAATGTCACCATACAACAGCTCACTGAAAATGACTCCTTCTTCTTCTTCTTCTTCTTCTTCTTCTTCTTCTTCTTCTTCTTCTTCTTCTTCTTCTTCTTCTTCTTCTTCTTCTTCTTCTTCTTCTTCTTCTTCTTCTTCTTCTTCTTCTTCTTCTTCTTATGGAAATGAATGCTATTAGAGTATCCTGCATGTTTAATATTGATCTCTGCAGCAATGTCTTTTTTTCCTAGACCATTACCCAGGGTTTTTAACTGTGAACAGTGTCTCATGTCATCATTTTCTCTCCACTTTTCCCCTTATTTAGTTCCATAGATTTATAAGAAGTACTTTCTTTGAAAACAGTGCTGGTGAAAATATTTCCTTTGATAACAAGGGACATATAATTGCTGGGTTCGATATTTTCAACTGGGTCACATATTCAAATAACACATTCACAAAAATCAGAGTTGGATGGATAGACCCAGACCCTTCCTCTTCTATATCGCTCAGCATTGATGATGATTCTATTAGATGGCCCACAAGATTTTACCAGGTGCATATTTTGTACAGATCTGGAGATAGTTTAACCTACATTCTGAATATTCAAAAATTGTTGACTTGTATTTTGAATTGTGTTTTTGTACATGTAAAAAATGCAAGTAGAAAAATAGGGACCACTTTGGTGAGAAAGTAACAGCGTTCTGTGCACCTTCAGCATTGAGTCATGCTTGCCACATGACCATGGAGATGTCTTTGGACAGTGCTGGCTCTTCGGCTTAGAAACGGAAATGAGTACCACCCCTTAGAGTCAGGAATGACTAGCATGCATATGCGGGGGAACCTTTACTGTATACACTCTGACTGAAAGAAACTTCTTTATTGCTTTGGGTGAACCTTATTTGAAAGACCAAAATGATCGTAGTATATTAAAAAAAAGATTGAGTCCTCATTTTATTCATCTCTATTTACAGAAAAGACCACATTCCCTGTGTAATGACCATTGTGCTTCAGGTTCAAGTAGGAGTGAAATTAAAGGAAAGCCATTTTGCTGCTATAAGTGCCTTCCATGTCCAGAAGGGAAGATGGCAAGTGAGAAAGGTAAGGCACACAGCATTATCTGTATAGAAGCAACCATTTTGTATAAGGACTGTTCAGGACAAGGAATTCCAGTTCTGTACAGAAGATAAAGATAAGGTGCTGATTTAGATGAGTGAAATAATTTTCCATCCACTTTCTAATTACCTTCCCAGAAACTTGGAAAAGAAAGAACCTTGCCAGCTCAATGATAATAGCAATAGCACTTACACTTATATACCACACCATAATGCTTTACAGCCCTTCTAAGTAGTTTACAGAGTCAGCATATTGCCTCTGGACAATTGACTCATATTGACTTATTTTATTGACCTTGGAAGGATGGAAGACTTAGTCAATCTTGAGCCCAGTCAGGATTGAACTGCAGGAGTGGTAAAATTCATTTTTTTAAAACTACTGGTTCTGTGGGCATGGTGACTTGATGGGCATGGCTTGGTTGGTGTGGCAGGGGGAGGATATTGCAAAATCCCCATTCCCTCCCCATTCCTGTGGGAAAGATATTGCAAAATCTCCATTCCCACCCCACTCTGGGTCCAGCCAGAGGTGGTATTTGCTGGTTCTCCGAACTACTCAAAATTTCCGCTATCGGTTCTCCAGAACCTGTCAGAAACTGCTGAATTTCATCCCTGAACTGCAGGCTATGAGGAGAGATAGCCTGCAATACTGTATTCTAACTACTACACCAAAAGCTAAAGGTACAAAGAATTTTGGGGAAAAAAGGAAAAGATCCTATGAGCAATCACTGGTTTTTAGAATGAAGACTTTATCTCAATAAACGTGGGATGGGTTACTATATTTAAATTGAATTAAATCCTTTGCTTGGATATTAACTGTCTCCCATACATATACTTTCTAATTAATATAATCTCTTTTATATAATTTATATAATATCTATAGTTTCCTTGACTGTATTACAGAAGTGGTTTATTAGTGCCTTCAGTCTGTCCTGTAGCTTTATAAATCTCAGGCAGTTTCCTATTGAAACATTAAGAAGTGGTACACCATTTACTTCAGTTAATACTGTACCTTGATTAACGCAGACTCTTCTATATGCAATAACAACATTTTCTTTTGCAGATATGGATGATTGCATACCATGTCCAGAAGGACAATATCCAAATAACAACCATGATTCATGCTTTCCAAAACAGGTAGTCTTTCTCTCTTATGAAGACCCATTAGGGACCAGTTTGGCCACTACTGCAATTGTCTTTGCTTGCATTGCCACTGTGGTGCTTGGGATCTTCATCAAATACCAGGACACTCCCATAGTCAAGGCCAACAACCGGAACATCACCTACCTTCTCCTCATCTCCCTTGTGCTCTCATTCCTTTGCAGTTTATTGTTCATTGGAAAACCTGAAAAGGTGACCTGCCTTTTGCGACAAACTGCTTTTGGGATTGTCTTCTCAGTAGCCATTTCTTGTATATTGGCCAAAACCATCATTGTGATTTTAGCTTTCATGGCTTCAGTGCCAGGATCCAAGATGAGGAGATGGCTGGGCAAACGATTAGATAATTACATCGTTGTTTCCTGTTTCCTCGTTCAAGTTGTTATTTGCATTGTATGGCTTTTAACCTCACCCCCATACTCAGATGCTGATATGAACCTAGTGGCAGATGAAATCATTCTGGGATGTAACGAAGGCTCTACTGTCATGTTTTACTGTGTCTTATTCTACCTGCTTTTCCTTGCCATTGTTGGTTTTACTGTGGCTTTCCAAGCCCGACATTTACCAGACAGTTTTAATGAAACCAAGTTCATCACCTTCAGCCTGTTGTGCTTTTGCAGTGTCTGGTTGTCATTTTTTCCAACATATCTGAGCACCAAGGGGAAATACATGGTGGCTGTGGAGATCTTTTCCATTCTCTCTTCCAGTGCAGGGTTACTGGGTTGCATCTTTTTCCCCAAATGCTTTGTTATTCTACTAAGGCCTGATCTGAATGATAAAAAGCAGTTGATGAGAGGAAAGAAAGAAGAACTATAACGCCATATTTTTTCAATTTAAAAAAAAAATACATTGTCATATGTATTCACCAAAGACCACTCAACACTGGAACTGCTTCAAAATGAAGCCCTTGCAAGTCATGGGAAACTTATCCATTCTGGTTGTTCCAGGCAGTTATTAGTATCACTTACCATAGACTTTCAAACAAATTAGTGAAAAAAAATTAGAACATCAGAGATATCCACCTGCATTCTAATAAATAAAACATTAACAATGAATTACTTATTCCCCTGAAATAATGTTTCGATTTTCTTCCCTTCCTTCTAATTTTTTTGTGAAATAATATTGAGAATATATTAACATGCCGAATTATAGGACCTTTGAAAAAAATAACCTCAATATTCCAATTATATTACTATTTTCCTACTCATTTTGGTATTGGTATTTGCTATGTTTTCCCCAGAGCACCTCTAATTTTGATAGTCACAGGAAAAGGGCAAGTCTATAGACAAATGCAAATCCAGATCCAAGCACATTCACTGCTTCATTCCAGATTCTCCACAAACCTGGTTCATATACATGCACAGCAAGTCTGCACTCAGCCTGACCCTTCATCCAGGGTTTGTCCCCAACCCTAATGGCTATACTAGGGGTTTGCAATACTAATGGCTATATTAGGGGTCTTTCGGTGCAAGAAAACACCGAAAGCCACAAAACCTGGGTGGGCATGGCCAACTCAATGTCACTCACACCCACCCAGTCTGATGACCCCCCCCACAGCCATGCCCACCCAGGTTTTATGGCTCCCAGTATTTTCTTTTCTCTGGGAAACAGATCTCTCTCTCTCTCTCTCTCTCTCTCTCTCTCTCTCTCTCTCTCTCTCTCTCTCTCTATATATATATATATATATATATATATATATATATATATATATATATATATGCCGCCCTTCTCCAGAGACTCAGGGCGGCTTACAATGCATTAAGCAATAGCCTTCATACTTTTGTATATTTATACAAAGTCAGCTTATTGCCCCCACAAACTGGGTCCTCAATTTACCCACCTTAGAAAGGATGGAAGGCTGAGTCGATCTTGAGCCTGGCTAGGATTGAACTCACAGAAATTACAGGCAGCTGGTGTTAATTGCTGCCTTTAGTAGGAGGCATTAGCCCCCTACACTACACAGGCTCCTTGTATATAGGAGCCTTGTATATATGTATATAGTCTTTCTCTTTCTCTCTCTCTATCACTCTCTTTCTCTCTCCTCTCTCTCTCCTCTCTCTCTCAGGGTGAGGGGCAGGCCAGCCAGTGGTGGGTTCAGCCAATAGGAAGCTACAGCAGGGGGATGAAAGAGTCTCATACGGCTCCGGAGCCATGGGTTGCCGACACCCGGGCTAAACAGAGAAGCAAGGCTAGTCCGTTCTTGATATCTAAAAGATAAAAATTGTAAATTATCCATCACCAATATAGAACCATCACAGGAAAGGAGTTGAAGGACTCTCCTTTATAGTTCATTACATGAATATGAATTTATTACATATGAATGTTCTCCAATTTCAACAGTCTTATCAGCTTGCTCTTAACAAAGATGCACTGTCAGTAGCATCTATTATAAAATGTGAATAATAAGAATGGATGTTTTATCACGCTTGGTGAATGTGTAGTATGCTAGATTCTTTTTCCTTATTAAATTCCTTATTACATTTTATATTTTATATAGCCAATATATTGTTCTTATTATTTCCAGTCATTGTTGCTCTCTGCCTGTCTGTCTGTCCATCCGTCTGTCCATCCATCCGTCCATCCATTGATCCATCCCCCCATCTCTAATATCTATCTATCTATCTATCTATCTATCTATCTGTCTGTCTGTCTGTCTGTCTGTCTGTCTGTCTGTCTGTCTGTCCGTCCGTCCGTCCATCCATCCATCCATCCATCCATCCATCCATCCATCCATCCATCTATCTATCTATCTATCTATCTATCTATCTATCTATCTATCTATCATCTATTTTGTTATGCACATATATTTATGTTTATATACATATATATCTCCCTTTTCTTGAATGCTTATTATACTTATTTTTTCTTTTCTGAGTCTACTTTAGTGAAGGAAATTACATATATGGTATTTCTCATGAGTTCACAAATTAAGATTTATCCTGGTTGAGCTGTGATAAACATCAACATGTTGACTTCAGAAAAGATTATTATAAACTCATCATTCCAAATTGGACATTATTCCCCAATTTGACCATAATTATTAAATAAGTATGATCTCTACTTGGTCCATGAACATTCCCTCGGGACAGGAGGGAAATACAAAGGTTAACAATATTAATATTCCATGCTTCTAGCAAAACTGGAGCAAGTGACTGGCAAAGCTATGCTACTGCCATTACTGGAAATAGATATTGCATAGATCTGGCTTTAGAGAAGCTGAGCATTGCCACTGGTATGAAAAGCATTTTAATATCAATAAGGGAGCAAGCATGCTGGAAGAAGGAACACTCTCAGAGAAAGTGGCAGTATTTGTGGCTCTGATGATAGTTATAGAAGCTTTGCTTCATGCTTCACACAAAGTCTCTGATGCTAAGTGTCCTATTGGTGAACCTCTTTCTATTCTCTACAAGTATTACCAGCCAGGCCATTTCATTATTGGAGGCATTTTCTCTCAGATCTACATTTTTTCGAGTCCAATCAGTTATGAAATGTCGCCTTCTGAAGAAAGTTTTGAAGACCTTGTGTAAGCAGCTTGGGTTTAAGACATGAAGTTCTTAAGTAATTCATTTTTTTTCTAGGGTTTTTCTAGGTTTCTCATGTATAGCTGCAACCTGGAGGGAAAAAGCTAGAGAATGCAATGAGAGATCTTTTCACAATTTTAGACAATGTAAATGTATGTTTTTGTCTATGTCTTCTAATTCATGTCTTATTTTTGAAGGAGAAAGGGATAAGTTTCTGGATTGAAAAATAGTATTAGCTGCTTTTCATTTTCTTATGAAGCTTATCAATTGGCGAATGTACGCTAGGTAGAAGTGCAAAAGAAAAACAGTACAAATGAGGAAGAAAATTTTTCAATGATTTTGCAAGAACTCTGGTACCCATAATTATAATAGTAACTCTACATCTCACTAAACCCAATGGAGGTAATTGAAACATGGCAAAATACAGAGGAAATAGGTTATGGGGAAAGAGCCAGTTTGGTGCAGTGGTTAAAGCACCAGGCTAAAAACTAGGAGACCCTGAGTTCCACTCCAATCTTAGGCATGAAATCAAGTGGCTGACTGTGGGCCCCCCTCTCTTTCTCAGCCTTAGGAAGGAAGCAACTGAAAAACCTTGCCAAGTAAATGCAGCGACTTGCCAAAAGTCAAGACTGACTCAATGTAATAAAAAAAGCAAAAAGAAAAAAAAAAAGATTTATTTTGTCAAGCACATATTAGATAACAGATATAAGTATAAACATGGTTATTAATACGTGAAATGGATACAAATAAAAGGGGACATTAGGACAGAGATGGTAGGAAAATTGATGCACTTATGCATGCCCCCTACAGACCTCTTAAGAATGGGGTGAGGTCAACAGTAGATAGTCTAAGATTAAAGTTTTGGGGGTTTCTAGAAGAAACCAGAGAGTCAGTTAGTGTATTCCAGGCATTGACCATTCTGTTGGTAAGTCATATTTCCCGCAATCAAGTTTGGTGTGGTTTATCTTAAGTTTGTATCTATTGTGTGCTCCTGTATTATTGTTATTGAAAATGAAGTAGTCATTGACAGGTAGGATATTGTAGTGGATAATTTTGCATACTACACTTAGGTCAGACCAAAGGCATCATAGTTCTAAGTTGTCTAAGCCCAAAATTTCAAGTCTGGTGGCATAAGATATTCTGTTGCGAGCGAAGGAGTGGAGGACATTTTCTTATGAAGCTTGTTGATTGGCGAATGTATGCTAGGTAGAGGTACAGAAGAGAAATAGAAATGAAGAAGAAAATTTTCAATGATTTTACAAGAAGTCTGATAACCATAATTATAATGGTAACTCTATATTTCATTAAATCCAATGGAGTTAATTGAAGCATGGGAAGTTACAGAGGATATAGATTTTGGTGTAGGAGTTAAAGCACCAGGCTAGTAACTAGGAGACCCTGAATTCAACTCCAATCTTAGGCATGAGATCAAGTGGCTGACTTTGCTCCCACCCCTCTCTCTCAGCCTTAGAAAGGAAGCAGTGGCAAACCACTTCTGAAAAACCTTGCCAAGAAAATGCAGTAAATTCTCCAAGCAGTTGCCAAAAGTCAACATTGACTCAATGTAATCAAAATAGCAAAACAAAATATTATGAGAGAGATGATAGGACACCTGAAAAGTATGATAGTAAAACACATCTTAATAGAATGGGTTTAATGGAAGTACAAGAACATCATTGTTCCCCTAAATTATAGATATTCTTTATGTTAAAGAAAGACTAGCATAGCATAGCATAGCATAGCATAGCATAGCATAGCATAGCATAGCGTAGCGTAGCGTAGCGTAGCGTAGCGTAGCGTAGCGTAGCATAGCATAGCGTAGCATAGCATAGCATAGCATAGAATTCTTTATTGGCCAAGTTTGGACACTTGGACACACAAAGAATTTATTTTTGATGCATATGCTCTCAGTGTACATAAAAGGACAAGATATACAGATGAAACTCGAAAAATTAGAATATTGTGCAAAAGTTCATTTATTTCAGTAATGCAACTTAAAAGGTGAAACTAATATATGAGATAGACTCATTACATGCAAAGTGAGATAGTTCAAGCCTTGATTTGTCATAATTTTAATTTTCTATTAATGTGCTTTGATACAGCACTTTGGGAACATCCAACTTCTTTTGCAATTACCTTTTGAGGTTTTCCCTCCTTATGGAGGGTGTCAATGATGGTTTTCTGCACAACTGTCAGATCAGCAGTCTTTCCCATGGTTGTGATTCCTACTGAAACAGACTGAGAGACCATTTAAAGGCTCAGGAACCCTTTGCAGGTGTTAGGGCTTAATTAGCTGATTAGAGTGGGACCCTTTGAGCCTAGAATATTGAACCTTTTCACAATATTCTAATTTTCTGAGATATGGAATTTGGGATTTTCATGAGCTGTAAGCCATAATCATCAAAGTTATGACAAATCAAGGCTTGAACTACCTCGTTTTGCATGTAATGAGTCTATCTTATATATTAGTTTCACCTTTTAAGTTGCATTACTGAAATAAATGAACTTTTGCACGATATTCTAATTTTTCGAGTTTCATCTGTATTCATCAAGAATCATAAGGTACAACACTTAATGATAGTTATAGGGTGCAAATAAGCAATCAAATCATACTAGGAAACAATCAAAATAAATTGTGAAACAGTTTGACTGCTCTGGTTATATTGTCCAAAACTTGCAAAAAATGAAAGAGGTTACTTCTCTTTAGCCCATGTTTTCATATTTACTAACTATCACTATAAAATCTGTGAAGAAAATACAGACAGTTATAAATTGGTTTTCGAAACTGATCAGGCGTATCCATGAGAGTGACACTGTTATTTAATCATTTTCAAACCTCGTTTGCTTTGAGAAAATGTTTTTTTATATAATTGATCCATGCAGTTAACATGAAGTGCTGTGTTTTCCATGGATGGGTTGTTGTTGATATAGTAATGTTTATATAAAATATGCATTCAAAACTGTGATCTAACCCAAAACAATTTCCTGTGACATAGGATGCTTACTCAGAATTATCAGCACATTCTGGTTTTGGTATTTGCTGTGAAGGAAATCAATGAGAATGCCCAACTCTTACCCAATGTGAGTTTAGGCTTCCACATTTTAAACAGCCATTTCCTGGCAAGATGGACCTACCTTGCCTCTATGGAATTACTTTCCACAAAGGACAAATTCATTCCTAGCTACAAATGTGATATTCACAACAATATTGTGGGAGTCATTGGGGGACCTAATTCTGAAGTCTGTCTCCACATGACAAACATCCTGAGCATCTACAAAATTCCACAGGTAAGTGGTAATCATGGAACAACAGTTAGGAAGAACAAGAGTCTAAAGTTTCAGTACGGTTTTGTTCATGGATGTTAGAATATGGAAATCTCTTTATTAACTGGTGGGACTTTTTTTTTTTGAAGAATATGTATGGTGGTGCTTTTTTTAAAAATTTAATTTTATCTTATACATCCAACAAACATTAAATTTATAGCTGTCTACATCACAACGTGAGAAGGAAATAAACTTGTCCCATTACATATATAGGGTAACCTACAAAAGTCTATTACATATACCAAGTGACATGTTTATCCAATACCTCTATTTGCAGCTCGATTTGACATCCAATTATACCATTGACTCCAAGATACATAATAGTCTGTGTCCCCTCGTCGTTTCAGTATCATAGTAAGCCAATCTGATTCCACACAATTCATTATTTTCTGAATTACTACTTGTTCGGGTGGGCTAACATCCATCTTCCAGTATTGGGCTCATGCCAATCTTGCAGCTGTTATTATATGTAGCAGCAAGTACCATGCCGTTCTATTAACATTTTAGGGTCTTATCCCTAATAAAAATACCTCAGGACGCAGTTGTATATGCTGCCCCAACATCTCATTAAACCACTTCTGAATATTCTTCCAAAATTTCATTGCCTCTCGACAAGTCCACATTGGTGGAAATATGTGCCTTCTTTAATGCCATATTTCTAACAGACAAAGGATATTCCAGGGAACATTTTGGCATGTCTGGCTGGTGGTAAATGCCATCGATATGCGATTTTATATATATTTTCTTTATATCCTATTGACCGGGTTAGTTTCATATTCTTAGTCCAGATTTCGTTCCACCTCTCAAGCTCTATTGAATAATCTAGATTCTTCTCCAGGCACGAACTGAAGTCTTCACACCTTCCTCACCTACCTCCATAGCCATAAAGAATTTATACCATCTTTCTATCCACCCCCAATAATATCCTATCTAGAATCTGCACCTCTCAGCTAATTCCAAGTCTCTGTCTATCTCTCATATACTTACTACTAATTTGCATGTATGTCCACCAGTCTAGGTTCACTCCTTGTTCCTGAAGTAAGAATTTTATTTTTAACTTCCCATTCTTATCTAATATTTCTTTGTAGGTCAATTTTTTCTCTGGATTATACAGAATTGGATAGGTCACAGCTTCCACAGGTGAAACCCAGAGTGGTACCTTAGAATATGTTTTCCTAATTTCCATCCAACTCCCAATCAGGACTCCTCACACGTGATGCTTCGTAAAATATGCTGGGGGTTTACCTCTCTCCCACCATAGGTGGGCATGCCACCCCTGTTGGAGATTGTGACCTTTCATTGCTAGCAGACATCTCCTTTGTAGTGTAATCCATTCATGGATCCAAACCAAAACCACCAAATTATAGTAATACTTCCAATTTGGGATCCCCAACCCGCCTTGTTCTTTCGGTTTCTGCATCATTTTCAACTTAATTCGAGGCTTCTTGCCCTGCCAAATAAATCTATTTGTAGCCCTGTCCAAGTTCCTAAAGAAGGTTTTATCCAATCTAATTGGGGCCGTTTGAAAGAGAAATACCATTCTGGGCACTATGTGGGTCTTAATTAAGGCTATCCATCCCATTAATGACAATTGTATCTTGTCCCATTTCTCCAAATCTTTGTCTAGATGTTCAGTTAATTTTAAATAGTTATCCGCCTTTATTGAGGTGCATCTATCAAACAGACAAATCCCTAAATATTTAACTTTATGAATTAGCTGGAGGCCCAAAATGTTTTGTAGTTCTAATTTTTGTCTTTCTGTCACATTTTTAGCTATGATATTTGTTTTTTTCCTATTCATTTGTAATCCAGCTACTTCACCAAATTTCTGTATTATGTCAATAAGTTGCTCTCCGGAGATTAGTGGCTCTTCCAGAACAAAGACCAGGTCGTCCACAAATGTCTGGACCTTGTATTCTTGTTCTCTGATCTTTAGTCCTCTTATGCTCACCTCTTGTCTTATTGACCTCAGTAAAGGTTCTAGCATGAATATAAACAGTAATGGGGAGAGTGGGCAACCTTGTCTCATTCCCTTCACTATCGTCATCTCCTCCGACTCTTCTCCATTGACCAAAATCTTGGCCTTCAGTTGACTATAAATTGCCTGCATTGCATTCCTGAAATGATCACCAGCTCCATATATTTCAATTGGGATATAAGGTAATTCCAATTGACCCTATCAAAGGCTTTCTGGGCATCCAAAAAGAGGAACGTCACCTGCTTCTCAGGATGGGCTTTGTAATATTCCAGGGCATCCATTATGATCCGTACATTATCTTTCAACTGTGTGGCCAGTAGAAAATCATTTTGGTCTA
This sequence comes from Coluber constrictor foxii, assembly GCA_038048745.1. Lineage (NCBI taxonomy): Eukaryota > Metazoa > Chordata > Lepidosauria > Squamata > Colubridae > Coluber > Coluber constrictor. The sequence continues at coordinate 26,300,020 of CM075961.1, forward strand.
TATGGATGAATTCACTAAGGTATCTCTTAAATCTAGCTGCCATTACAATTGCAAAAATTTTATAGTCGGCATTTAAAAGTGAGATAGGCCTATAATTATATATCAGAGTGTGATATATATATACCACACCTTCCTTTGGTATTAAAGAAATATAGGCTTCTAGCCATGATTTGGGAGCCTTAGACTCCATCAATACCATATTAAAAATTTCCTTCATATATTTTATATACAGATCTGTAAAGGTTTTATAAATCTCTGCAGGCAAGCCATCAGTACCAGGGGTTTTACTGGCCTTCTGCCTCTTGATCGCAATCTCTATTTTTCCTTCCGTAATCTCCCTATTCAACAGGTCCTTGACTGAATCTGGAAATTTGGGAAGATCCAAATGTTCCAAGTATACCTTGATTTTCTCATCCGGCACTTGCTCATTAGCATAAAGTTGTGAAAAGAATTCCTGTGTGATCCCTTTTTTCCATTCATTATCTACCCATATGACTCCTGTCTTGTCCTGTAATTGATCTATCCACTTACTTTCCCTTTCCTTCTTTAGTTTATAAGTAAGCCACCGGCCTGCCCTATTAGCATGTTCAAAGTAGTGCTGTCTGGCCATTCTAAGATTATGTGCTATTTCCTCCTGGTCTAGTAGTATGAGTTGAAGTTTACTTGCATCTACTGCTTCCTTAGCTTTAGCATCTAGTAGGTTAATCTGTAAATTCCTCTCTGGAGTCTGCAATTTCACTGTCCACATTTCCTCTCCTTAAGTTTCTGTCTTTTCTTCCCTGCTATATATTTAATTGCTAACCCTCTCATATAGGCTTTCAACGTATCCCACAAAATATGTATTCCAGGTTTCCTTATTATCGTTGACCCTAAAGAAGGCTTCCATTTCTCTCTTTACCATTTGTTGAAATTCCATCTCCATTAAAATGCTTGCTATCAACATCCACTTTTTATTTCTTTTGATTGTATCCCTCTTCCACCTAACCAATAATAGACTATGGTCTGCCCAGGTATTAGGTGCTATCTCTGTTGCTATAGTTCTGGTCTTTAGATCTATAGTTGTCCATGTCATATCCAGCCTCGACCAAGATTTATGCCTGAGAGAGAAGAAGGTATATTGATTTGTCTGAGGGAGGAGCGCTCACCATCTATCCGTAAGACCCAACTCATCCCTCATATCTGCACATACTTTCTGAAGTATTCTCCTATTTTCTCTCTGTTGACTGTTCCCTGGTAAATAATCCAAATCCCTGTCAATTACTGCATTAAAATTGCCTAGTATAGCTACATGATCATATTGTAAATCGATACATTTTTGATACACCTTTTGATAGAAATCAGGCTGTCCATTATTTGGGGCATATATTCCCATCAAGAGGACCTGTAGCCAGCCTATACATATCTCCAGCATTAGAATTCTTCCCTCATCATCCATATAAAGCCCATCTGGAAGTAGCCACTTATATCTCACATCGTATTTTCGTAGTTGTGTTGTCAGAGCTTGGTAGTTTCATCTTCGGTTTTGCACCTTCTTCAGCACCTATCTCAAAATGGTGACCTGTTTACCAGCATATTTTATCACCTGGTCCTTCGATCTCTGATACACTTCCTCCAGTAACAATCTCTTACTAAATTTTATATGAACTTCCCTTGGAAGGTTCTGTCTCCTTGTAAATGATGTAAAAACCCGGAAACATTCATCAATACCACTGTGTACCATTTGCGTGTCTTTCTGCAGCATCCCTGCCACCATCTCAACCACCATGGTATGGTGGTGCTTTTGTACTGGTATGTGAAGGCTGAAGAATGAAGAGTTTAATAAAATTGAAACAATAACTTTACTAATTTAAGCAATTATAATAATTGAAACAATCACTTTATTGATTAGTCATTAAGCCAATAGTCAATCTCAATCTAACTATTCAGACATCAATTCATCGTCTTGGCTAAGAGATTTCTTGAGGGACTTTGAAGATCTTAGGCTTCCTTGTCATAGAGATATTACTCAACTTTTAACTAGAAGCAGATAAAATAAATCATTCCCAATCCATGTGTAAGCAAAAATTCCAAGCAGAGCACTAGAATAATCATATTAACTAACAAATATAAATATCATTAACTGCGAGCAAATCTAATAAGTGACATCTTTTCCAGTCCAGATGTTGCCAAATTTAAAAATAACTCCCTCAAAGTTAGACATGTATCATTTTATCCCTACCAAAAAAGCCAGTTTTATATTCTTTTTTTTTTACAAAAATCAATCTTGCTCTTTAATTCATTTGCATGACCATTATCATTTGTCTTGAATTTCTTCAAAACTTTAACAAGCCTCTTTTGTAGATCTAGCAAGAAGAAATTATTCCACATAGTTCCTAGAACTGGCATTTCTATTTCCTTCTTAGTTTTTTAGATTCCTGTCTATTTTTTTATACATATACACAGTCATAAATTCTTCTTTAGATTTCTCTCAATAAGTATTTCAGAGAAGATTTTTTTTCCAAAACCTTGTCTACAACAACTTCTTTTGCTAGTTCTCCTGTTACAGAAGGTGTACGTTAAAAGGCATAACATAGTTGACAATGTTAAGTCAAAGTGCCATTGAAATTCCTCAGCAATGTCTCTGAACATCATTATAGGTTCCCCATCTTGTTAAATCTTTGGTATCAACATATTTTTTTTTCTTTTCCACAAAATGCATTTTGCCTTCTCCTCCCAAGAAGCAACTATATGGAGCACTACCTGAATGATCTCACTTCCTCTCTTTCTTCAGAGAGAGTCAGAGACGCTCTGTAATATGCAGAGCTGTCTTCAGTCTCCCATTTTTGTCCCAAGAGGTCCCTCAACCATCTCACCTAAAGTTCTAACAGAGGTTTACCATATCTGAGCTTCATAATCCAGGCAACCAGTAGGTTGCAGCAAAAACAGAATGATTATTTTTATTTATTTATTTATTTTTATTTATTTATTTTATTTGTCAAGCATGTATGAGATACCAGATATACGTATAAACATGATTATGAATACAGGAAATGGACACAGATAAATGAGGACAGTAGGACAGGGACGGTAGGCACGTTGATGCGCTTATGCTCACCCCTTACTGACCTCTTAGGAATGGGTACAGTCAACAGTAAACAGTCTAAGGTTAAAGTTTTGGGGGTTTGGGGATAAAACCACAAAGTCAGGTAATGCATTCCAGGCATTGACCACTCTGTGTCATATTTTCTGCAATTCATATTTCCTGCAATTGATTTTGGAGCAGTTTACCTTAAGTTTGTATCTATTGTATGCTCATGTATTGTTGCGGTTGAAACTGAAGTAGTCATTCACAGGTAGGACATTGTAGCAGGTAATTTTGTGTGTCATGCTTAGGTCAGACTGAAGGCTGACATAAGCCTTCTAAATTGTCTAACCCAAAATTTCAAGCCTGGTGGTATAAGATATTCTGTTGTGAGCAGAAAAGTGGAAGACTCTTCTCGTGAAATATCTCTGGACTTGCTCAATTGTATTAATGTCTGATATGCAGTGTGGATTCCAGACAGATAATCTGTATTCAGGAATTGGTCTAGCAAAGGTTTTATATGCCATAGTTTGCAATACAATAATCCCAGAGAAGAAGCTTCGCAAGATTAGGTTAACAACTCTTAATTCCTTTTTGGCAATGCTGCTATGGTGAGCTCTGGCACTTAGATCATTAGAAATGAGTACTCCAAGGTCCTTGACAGAGTGAGGTTCATCTACGAGGTTGTATCCCCCAGCTTGTATTTGGTGTTCTGATTTATTTTTTTTATTTTTTTGGCCAATGTGTAAGACAGAGCATTTGTTAGTTGAGATTTGGAGTTGCCAATCGTTTGACCATTCTGACACATAGTCAAAATCTCTTTGCAGCATTATTATTTTACAGAAAAAGAACAAAACAAAACAAATAAAAAAAATAAAAAAACAAAGACTGGGATCAGATCTACTACTGAATTAAAAGGGTAAAATTAAACCTCAGCTTTGCTTTCAATATTTCCTAAAGTAGAATAGATTGCATATGATTTGTATTATCTCTGTTTCATTTTGCACTTAGTCCAGTACAATCCATATATCCAAAGGTGAGGATTTAAAGAATGCATACAGTTAATCAGCAAGAATTTTTGTATGGCAAATTTATGTAGCAAAGCAGCCGGTACAGGTGACCCTCAACATACAACATTTCAAATAGTGAAAATTCAAAGTTACAACAGCCATAAAAAAAGTGACTTATCACTATTTTTCACATTTATGGCCATTGCAGCAGCCCCATGGCCACCTGATCAAAATTCAGATGCTTGGCAACTGACTCATATGATGGTGGTCTTAGGTTTATGTGAACATCTTTTGTGACCTTATGACAAGTCAAGTTAATGGGGAAGCCATATTCATCTAACTGAGGAGTGTCAAACTCAAGACCGGCGGACCGGATCTGGCCCATGGGGCCACCCTGGAAACAGCGAAGGGCCAGCTTGTGAGGCCTCTGCCAGAAAAAAATGGAGATGAGCCTTCCTTAGCCCCATTTTCATTGGCAGAGGGCTGCAGGAGGCTGTCACAGTCAAAAACAGAGCCTGGGAGGCCGCACGCGGCCCTCTGAGCTCTGTTTTCACTGGCAGACAACTTCAGGATGCCGTCACAGCTGAAAACTGATGTTGAGCTTGCCACATCCGCTCTGGCCATGCCCCCATCCCCACACAACCCTGATGTAGCCCTCAATGAAATCGAGTTTGACAACCTTGATCTAACATAACATGCTAAATTAACAAATGTGGCAAGAAACATCATAAAATGGGGCAAAACTCAGTTAACAAATGTCTCACTTAGCAACAGAAATTTTGGGCTCAATTGTGGTCATAAGCTGAGGACTACCTTTACCTTTCAAATGAGTTCACCATATGATTTATCATCATGATTCTCATCTTCCATGTGTTCTATCTCAAGATCTTATATGGTTCAACGCCAATGATAAATGACAAGACCAAAGAAGATTTCTTCCACCAGATGTTTCCAGATGGGACCGTTCAGTATCTGGGGATTCTTGAATTGTTGCTGTATTTCAATTGGATCTGGATTGGTGTAGTTGCTTTTGATGATGATAATGGAGAGATATTTGTACAGAATATTCTTCCCAAATATTCTCAGAATGGTATCTGTGTCGATTTCTTAGAAACAATGCCCAAAGTGACTTTTTCAGGTGACTTTGCTGAAATATTAACAAAATGGTTTGAAAAGTCACCTATTGTCACAGGAAGCACAGCTAATACTGTTATTATACAAGGTGAAATACATACTATTGGTGTTTTAAGATTAATTTTTCACGTCGCAAAATTTTATGATACGGCAATTGAGAGTCGAGTCTGGATCATGACAGCCCAGATGGATTTTGCATCTCCTGGCTTTCTAAGAGATTCTGATGTAAATTGCCTCCATGGAGCTCTGTCCTTTGCAATTCACACAAACTCACCTAAAGGATTCCGGAGGTTTCTGAAAGAGAGAAATCCTGTTTCAGAGAATGGAGATAGCTTTATCAGAGTCTTATGGAAAGAAGCATTTAATTGTGATTTGTCAGATTCTACTCTAGAAGAGAAAGATGTGGAGATCTGCACTGGGGAGGAAAAGCTGGAGAATCTACCTATGACCCTCTTTGATACAAGCATGTCTGGTCACAGTTATAGCATCTATAATGCAGTTTACATTGTGGCGCATGCTTTGCACACAATAATTTCATCCAAGGGAAGACAGAGAGCAAAGATGAAACAAATAGGACAAGATCAATTAAATCGTGAACCATGGCAGGTATTTTGCAAAACAATATACAGTAGAAGAGTTCTCTTGAATAGAGAATACAGTGCCAGATCTAGTAACTAATTCCCACAACATTGTCAAATAATTTACTAAAACTGCATTACTATTCTTCTTCTCTTCGTTACTAGTATCTATCTCTTCCCACTTATTACTATAACCACGTTACTTGTGACTTTCAATTTACATATTTTTTATTTGCTTCCTAGTATGATTTGATAGCTTATTAGTAACCTTGACTATCACTAAGTGTTGTATCTTTTTATTCTTGATGAATGTATTTTATTCTCCTTATGTACACTGAGATTGGCCAAGTGTGTCCAATTGCACTTGGCCAATAAAGCATTTCTATTCTATTCTATTCTATTCTATTCTATTCTATTCTGTTCTGTTCTGTTCTGTTCTGTTCTGTTCTGTTCTGTTCTGTTCTGTTCTGTTCCGTTCCGTTCCGTTCCGTTCCGTTCCGTTCCGTTCCATTCCATTCCATTCCATTCCATTCCATTCTATTTTATTCTAGTGACAGGAATTGAACAATATGAACAGAGAATATCCACTGTACAGTAAGTGCCAGGAAATAAATTTAAGACCGATCCAAAAGAAAAACAGTTGAGTTCATATTTGATCTGATGATCACCACTAGGTAGAATTTTAAGATCACATTTTTTCAGAGAATGTATAGATATTACTGGTATGTTAAAGATAGATTTACAAATGTTTAAAAGAATCATACTGAATATTTCAATATTTCTGTCCCCAAAAGAGTTCCTTTTCTTAACTTTTTTCTTTGAATAGACATTGTATGTTACAATATAAAAGTGTCAAAGTTCAGACTGAGAATTTTTTCCTCTCGTTTAGTCCCTGTGGACTCATATCTTAATATTATTTTTTGTATTGTTAAGTTTCTGCTTAGTGAATTTGATGAAAACATTAATATTTTGAAACTATGGTTTCCGACTTAGAGAGAGTAAACTTTTCTGAACAAATATATTTTTATTATATTAATAAATATAATATAAATATATTAAATGCAACTACTTTTCCAAATCTGACACCCTGTCATCACATTACCTGGACAGCTCACTTGGACACTGCTCCCTCCCTTCCTCCTCTCCTCCTCCTCCTCCTCCTCCTCCTCCTCCTCCTCCTCCTCCTCCTCCTCCTCCTCCTCCTCCTCCTCCTAACTGGAATAAGTTTCATGACTATAAACCTATTTCTAGAATGTTTAATTCTTGTCATCTGCAGTAATGTGCTTTCTCCATTACCCATAGTTTTCAACTTTGATAGGCCTATTCTAAACATTACAGTATTTTGTGATATCATTTCTCACCACCATCTCCCCAATTTAGCTCCACAAGTTCCTGAGAAGTACTTTCTTTAAAAACAGTGCTGGAGAAAACATTTCTTTTGATGATCATGGACATATAATTGCTGAATTTGATATTTTCAACTGGGTCACCTATTCAAATAACACATTTACAAAAGTCAAAGTTGGATGGATAGACCCAAATTCATTCTCTTCTAAATTGCTCAACATTCATGAAGACGCCATCGTATGGCCAACTAGATTTCATCAGGTATATATTTTGTACAGATCTGGGGATACTTTAGTTCACATTTTGAATGTTCAGAGTGTTTCTTTTCATAAGCTTTTCATAAACTGGTTTATTGGTCTTAATTGAAACAAGAGATTTTGGTAATAGCATTATGCTGAGACAAATTATTGTTGTTGCTTATATGATCACAATGTATTCCAATCAAAGTAGAATTCTCCAGATGATCACAGTGAAGAAACAATTTCTGTTTCAAATCAAATGAAAGATAAAAACAAACAGAACAGCTGTTGAGTGGGCATTAAAATATAGTAATATTTGTGCTTTCTTGTGTTTGGAAATTGTGGTTTGTGTTTTAAAGAAGAGGACTTTAATATGTCCTGTTGGGTGAGGCATATTAATCAAATTGTCTTTTCTGGTCTTTACTATAATGATTGAGTATAGCATCCAATCACTTGTAGTTCATCATCAATTACAATTACCCAGAGGTGGTTTTCAGCATGTTCTGACCAGTTCTGGAGAACCGGTAGCGGAAATTTTGAGTAGTTTGTAGAACCAGTAGTAAAAATTCTGACTGGCTCCACCTCCATCTATTCTCTGCCTCCAAGTCACAGCTGATCAGGAGGAAATGGGGATTTTGCAGTAACCTTCCCCGGGATTGGGGTGGGAATGGAGATTTTACATAGCCTTCCCCTGCCATGCCCACCAAGCCACACCTACAGAACCAGTAGTAAAAAAATTTGAAACTGACCATTGCAATTACTTCATTACATATACAATTATTTCAAAAACCCATAATATGTCAGTTTTGGAAGCCATATTAGCATCGCTGCCACCTTCTTGGGTGTGGGAAAGTAGGAGGGGAGATTTAGTATTGGGAAGGTAGTCAGAAAAAATATTCTTCTTCTTATTGGTCAAAGTCATGACAATTCTGCAGCTGAAGAAGGAGTGGTTGGAGTGATGTCTCAAGATGGGACGGATGTGATTGAACCATGTGAAGGAATGATGGGTGCAGGGGATGGATTTGGGGGTTTTGATTTACTGAGGGAAAACCCAAAACTCTCAGATTTAGGTTTTCCGAGATGTGCCAGTATACCTACTCTAATAAATGAGCAGGGAGTTCCAACTCTGTTACTATTACTAAAATGGAACTTTGAGAAAATGCTTGTCTTGGAATTTTTAATTGGAGTTGGGTTTTTCTGGAATGCTGACATAATCTATGAATTCAACCCATTACATTTGATGTAGAAGCTAGTAGATAAAGCTTCGTTTGAAAAAAAAAATCAAGTCCATTCTTGCACATAGGAAAGCAGAAGTAATTAATATAAGAAACAGCAGCTTAGATGTCATCCATCTTTGTTTAAAAGTAAATACCGTATTGCTGAAGTTATTGTGCACAAAAATTTAATGAGTTAGACCCAATTAAAAAACAAACAAACATGAAAGTATTTTCCAGAAATCCTCACAATATGCTAGAAAAGAAGTTATTTTTTCATGTTTTATTTGTGTTTGTCTTGTTTACAAGAACAAATACAGTCATGGAATGGCAAATTGATTCTTAATCCATTCATGTTCATTTCAGAAAAGACCCCATTCACTGTGCAATGACAATTGTCATTCAGGTTCAAGTAAGATCAAGATAGAAGGGAAACCCTTTTGCTGCTATAGGTGCCATTCATGTCCAGAGGGGAAGATTGCAAATCAGACAGGTAGGTTATATTCAGTTTATAACATCAAACATTCCTTGGTAACCTGTGTGGAAGGTAAGTCAATGGAATTTATTCATTCATATACATTTCACAATGTAAAAAAGATGTTGAGACTCTAGAAAGGGTGTAGAGAAGAGCAACAAAGATGATTAGGGGACTGGAAGCTAAAACATATGAAGAACAGTTGCAGGAACTGGATATGTCTAGTTTAATGAAAAGAAGGACTAGGGGAGACATGATAGCAGTGTTCCAATATCTCAGGGGCTGCCACAAAGAAGAGGGAGTCAAGCTATTCTTCAAAGCCCACTGAACCTTGCAATGCAATATTGCAATGTTGCAACATCCATTCTCCAAATTCAAATTCAATAACACCTTATATGTTCATCATCCCCATACCAGAGCCTGTGTAGCGTAGGGGGCTAATGCCTCCTACTAAAGGCAGCAATTAACACCAGCTGCCTGTAATTTCTCTGAGTTCAATCCTAGCCAGGCTCAAGGTCGACTCAGCCTTCCATCCTTTCTAAGGTGGGTAAATTGAGGACCCAGTTTGTGGGGGCAATAAGCTGACTTTGTATAAATATACAAAAATATGAAGGCTATTGCTTAACGCATTGTAAGCCGCCCTGAGTCTCGGGAGAAGGGCGGCATATAAATCAAATAAAAAATAAAAATAAATAAATAAAATAAATACCTGCCTGAGCAGGGGGTTGGACTAGATGACCTCCAAGGTCCCTTCCAACTCTATTACTGTTACCAAACAGTAGGATTCCCAATTCATTTTTCACAAAGTCAAACATATAATGTTTTTTGTCTGATTTAACTGGTGGACACATCCTTCTGATTCTAACTGCTCTTTAGATTTGAGGATAGGCTCACCAAAATTAAAAGATATTAATTGACCATAAGTCCACCAGTCTGGCTTTGCCACAATTTTTCTCCTAAAAGAAAAATGGGATGGGGGTGGGGAACATCCAAAGAGGCATCTTCACAGAAAACCTTGTTTTATATTTATTCCAAACTCTTAGGAAGGCTGTTGATTAACTGGTCCTAACCATTATTCTATTGTTGTTTGTAAGTTCTGTACATTGCCTACAGTTCACTGGAGTTGGGCAGGCAATCAATTTAAATAAATATATCCAATTTGTATAATATTATATAAAGACTTTGTACCCCTCCCTCTAAATCAATACAATAAACAAACATTCTGTCCTTCAATGAAATTGTGAGCTGGTCTTCAATTTAACTATATCCATGTGAAAATTTGTGAGACAAATTTCTTCTTCAGAATGTATTCCCATGTCGTATTTTAAAAATGTTACAGTTAGATAGTATGTCTGAGATATATATTCACAGAAGGGTAGAAATTCATTTTCCAGCCATTGGTCTGCATGGATATATTTTTTTTTAAAAAAATATTTTATTACCCATTTTTTCCATATCACAAATTTGTGATATAGCTTCTTATACTGCTGTAATTTAATCTGATGAATTTTACATGGAAATATAACAATTACAATATTGACTAGTCTAATTGTTCATCGGTTTGAATCAGGGGTGAAATGTAAAATTTGTTACTACTGGTTCTGTGGGTGTGGCTTGGTGAGGGGGATAATGTGACTGGGTGGGCATGGCCAAATTTTTTATTTTATTTTAACTTTTCAAAGCATTTTTTTCCTGCAAATAATGCAAAAAAAAAATGCTTTGAAAAGCCTCTGCCGATCAGGAACACAGCTGGGATTGTTAGAGGCTTTTCAAAGCATTTTTTCAACCACCTCTTCCACTGAAGAAGGTTGCAGAAAAAAATGCTTTAAAAGTCTCTCTGATGTTCCCAGCTGAGTTGCCTGATCATCAGAGAGACTTTTAAAGCATTTTTTTCTGCAATCTCTTCAGCGGAAGAGGCGGTTAAAAAAATGCTTTGAAAAGTCTCTCTGACGATCAGGCGACTCAACCGGGATCATCAGAGAGACTTTTAAAGCATTTTTTTCTGCAATCTCTTCAGCGGAAGAGGTGGTTAAAAAATGCTTTGAAAAGTGTCTCTGACGATCAGGCGACTCAACTGGGATCATCAGAGAGACTTTTAAAGCATTTTTTTCTGCAACATCTTCTGAGGAAGAGGTGGTTAAAAAAATGCTTTGAAAAGGCTCTGAGATCCCAGCTGAGCTGGGCAATCATCAGAGGCTTTTTTTTTTACTTTTAAAAGCATTTTTTCAGAGGAAGAAGTTGTAGAAAAAATGCTTTTAAAATTTTTTTTTAAAAAAAAGCTTCTGATGATTGTGCGCCTCAGCTGGGCATGGGGGGGGGGCACAGGGATTTTTTTCTACTGGTTCTCCGAACCACCCGCCATCACTACCGGATAGAGCGATCCAGTCCAAACTGCGACCATTTCATCCCTGGCTTGAATCTTTAGTAGATTAATAAAAGTGGGGGGGGAGGGGGGATTAAATATAAATTTGACTTGAGTCTAATTCTATCCACATTCATTGACTGTATTACAGAAGTGATTTATTGGTGTTTACAGTCTAGCAACAGTTCTGTAACTACCAGGCTGCCTCCCATTGAAGCATTAAATTGGGCTGACTATGCTAAAATTCTTACTTAAGGGAGTATTAACTGTGTCTTCATTAATGCACAATCTTCCCTACTGTAATAATAACATTTTATTTTGCAGACATGGATGATTGTTTACCATGCCCAGAAGGACAATATCCAAATAACAACCATAACTCATGTCTTCCAAAACATACAGTTTTCTTGTCTTATGAAGACCCCTTAGGCATCACTTTGGCCACTACTGCAATTGTCTTTGCCTGCATTGCCACTGTGGTGCTTGGGATCTTCATCAAATACCAGGACACTCCCATAGTCAAGGCCAACAACCGGAACATCACCTACCTTCTCCTCATCTCCCTTGTGCTCTCATTCCTTTGCAGTTTATTGTTCATTGGAAAACCTGAATTGGTGACCTGCCTTTTCCGACAAACTACTTTTGGGATTGTCTTCTCAGTAGCCATTTCTTGTATATTGGCCAAAACCATTATTGTGATTTTAGCTTTCATGGCTTCAGTACCAGGATCCAAGATGAGGAGATGGCTGGGCAAAAGATTAGATAATTACATTGTTGTTTCTTGCTCCTTTGTTCAAGTGATTCTCTGCACTGCATGGCTTGTAACCTCACCCCCACACCCAGAAGCTGATACGAACCTAGTGGCAGATGAAATCATTCTGGGATGTAATGAAGGATCTACTGTCATGTTTTACTGTGTCTTGCTCTACCTGCTTTTGCTTGCCATTGTTGGTTTCAGTGTGGCTTTCCAAGCACGGCATTTACCGGACTGTTTTAATGAGACTAAGTTCATCTCCTTCAGCCTGTTGTGTTTTTGCAGTGTCTGGTTGTCCTTTTTTCCAACCTATCTGAGCACCAAGGGGAAATACATGGTGGCTGTGGAGATCTTTTCCATATTATCTTCCAGTGCAGGGCTACTGGGCTGCATTTTTTTCCCCAAATGCTTTGTTATTCTACTAAGGCCTGATCTGAATGATAAAAAACAGTTGATGAGAGGCAAGAGAGAAGGAATATAATTCCGTAATATTGTTTCAGTGAAAGATACATACATTGAAGAACAATCAAAAATTAGAACTTTACATATAGTAGTGGGCCTACCGTTTTTCTGCCATTTCTCATAACTCCATGGGTTAATCCTGTTTTCCATTTGGCTTCTGGGTGGAATTCAATTTTACTACATTTAAAGGCTTCAAGGACATAAGACCACCCAACTTATATTAATATTCAATTTAAATGAATTACAATATAGCTTTTTTCATATAGAATAAGATATATGTAATTACTTCATGATATTTTTCAACGTGGTAAACTCAGTGTTATACTGATTTACTCTATACATTACATTTTGAGTTGCTGCTTGTGCAATGTTGATATTTTATCAATAGAATTTGGAGTTTTTTGTTTAAGGAATTATGTTCATTTTATGCTCTTTCCGATTATATACACTTACAGCAACAGAGTAAAAAGCGGTAAACAAAAGAAATTAAAAAGATAAGCAAAAATAAAATTCAATCTAAATGTCTATGGGGATTCTCAATCATCCAGGTCATGGTTGTCCAAAAAGTTCTTTTTCAAAAGAACTTCCTTTGTTTTTCCTTGAAGATATTTTGCTTCTCATCCAAGAAGCTTCTTCAGTTCTGAGTGAATCATGGAGAATGAAAGGATTTATATTCCTTCCAGTCATCTGTTTGTTAGGACTCTTTCTGAGAGTTGTTGAGGCCAGTTGAAGGTTTATTTATGCCCTCAGAGTCACCTGAATAGTGCAAATAGAACTGCTGAAAGACTGTCTTGTAAACAGAAGATAGGTAGTGTCATATCCGCCCCTCGCCTTGGTGAAATTCAGCTGGATCTATCCAGATAATATGATCCAGTAGTTCCAGTGGTGGGAGGCTCCACCCACTCACCCGGATGTCATCATGTCCCGTTTTTGACCTTCTGCACATGCCCAGAAGGCTCTGCATATACGTGGAGGTGGCGCACAGGGAGCTCATATTTGCGAGCCGGTAGGGAAAGGTAAGTAAATTTCACCCCTGTCCCTCCCCCTCTGTTGAAAGGGGAAGTTCAATCTTAGTGTAGATTGAACTTCCCCTTTCAACCTACACTAAGATTGCCTCCTTTCAAACAAATGACCAGATGACTGCAAGGAATATAAACCTTTCTATTCTCCACCATTCAATCCGAACTAAAGAAGCTTCTTGGATGAGAAGCGAAGTATCTTCAAGGAAAAACAAAGAAAGCCCAGTTGCCTCTTTAAAAAGCACCTTTAGGATAATTCAATCTACTTTGCATCAACCCACTTACTGTACTTCTACCTAACATCTGCTTCTTATAAACCACCTCTGCTTTCACCACAACCATATCGTACCCTGATTACTGTGTATTATTTCTGATCATTCTTCCCAACATTTCTATGAACTTGAACATAAGATAACTCCCTGTTACCTCCCTCCTGCTTCCAATTGCATTTCAGAGTTTAGTCTTGCTGTCAAATCTGTAACTAAGGCTACCCAGGGAAGAACTCAAAGTTTTTACCAGTTTAAAACAAAAAGTTATAAAAGGAGATGAAGATCGAAGTGGCAGAAACTGCTACATCAATTTGGGATTTGTTTTGTTTTGTTTTGTTTTGTTTTGTTTTGTTTTGTTTTGTTTTGTTTTGTTTTGTTTTGTTTTGTTTTGTTTTGTTTTGTTTTGTTTTGTTTTGTTTTGTTTTGTTTTGTTTTGTTTTGTTTTGTTTTGTTTTGTTTTGTTTTGTTTTGTTTTGTTTTGTTTTGTTTTGTTTTGTTTCGTTTCGTTTCGTTTCGTTTCGTCAAACAAATTGAAAAGAGCAAAAATTTTCACATTGTTGCGCTGGGCAAATGCATTTTTCTTTCTCCAGCTATATGAAAGCTTTTACTACTAGATCTACTAGTTTTTATTGTTTGGTGCTTTCAATGCACATAGTTGCATGCCTCACAAGTTTGGCTGTAAGCCCAACCAGGTTTCTGAAAACTCTTACAAAACATTGGCTGCATTCAGCCTGCTTTTTTTTTTTTTACAATAGCAGAAACAAAGATAGTAGTAATTTAACAGATACAGCCGGTTTTAGTGTGAACTTTAAATTTTACTATGATGATACTAACTTGATCACAGAGGGGGAAGGAAGTGAAAGGTGCTAGATGGGATATGTGGGAACAGAACATATTTCAAGTTGAAGAATTACACAAGCAAGATCACAAAAGAACAGAAACAGTAAACTGGAGTAGCACTCTAAGGCGGGAGTGTCAAACTTGATTTCATTGAGGGTCGCATCAGTGTTGTGTTTGACCTTGTGGGGTGGGGCGGGATGGGCATGACCAGGATGGACATGGCCAGCAAGATATCACTTGTGTTGGAGAGCACCTGTGGTGGCCTGAGCATTTTGCCAGTGAAAATGGGCTCCTGAGCTCCATTTTCAGCTATAATGGCCTCCTGCAACCCTCTACCAGAGAAAATGGAGCTTGGGAGGGCCACGCACGCCCCGCTCAATTTTTTGCTGGAAGAGATGCCATGGGCTGTTTCCAGGACAGCCCCGCAGGTCAAACCTAAGGACCCTGTGGGCGAGATCCAGCCTCCAGGCCTTGAATTTGACACCCCTTCTCTAAGGTAATCCCCAATCTTTCCAACTCTTTAAACCAGTGGTGGTGGCAGCAGTGGGGGAGGGGAGAGGATGGTTTCATGTGTGTGTACGCCACTTGCACTTATGCAGCTTTGCATACTCGTTTGCTTGCCTGCTGCTTACACAGTCCTGTTCCCAATGGGCCATGGCCTGGCACCAGGCTGTGGACCAGGGGTTGGGGACCCCTCGTTTAAGGGAAGAAGACTTAGGCCACATCCCTACCAACTGTCTAGAGTGTGATACACTTTTCAGATGATATAAATTGACTCTGTTGATGTGTCTCAAACTTCCCATAATACTCCATCAAAAACCAACCTTTAAAGGAACTAAAAACATGTCTTCCTATGAAATTATATATGGACAACCAATGAAATAATTCCTATCCCAGAAGCTTTTCAACTTGATCCTTGATCAGATTACTTATATGCTTTATACATTTTTTTTATTGCATTTATATACCACCCTTCTCCCTGAGGGGACTCAGGGCGGTTTACAGCCATATTAAAACAATCACGTATAAAAAATAAAACTAATAAAATAATTAAACTATTTGGCCGTAAAATTTAAAACCCCTAAAAACCCCTATTAAAATTAACACTAATTTAAGTCAGACCAGCTTGATGAAATAGTAGGGTCTTCAGGGCTCGTCGGAAGGCACGGAGGTCTTCTTTTCAACCCTAATGTTTATGCTAGACAACTGATATGTTTCTTTTTACTAAGACAACTAACTGATAACCCAGTGTTGCCCTGGTATTTATTTATCACTCGCTTCCCCCTCTCTGTGTGTCTCTCTCTTTTCTCTCTCTCCCCGATCTCTCTCCCCGATCTCTCTCCCCCTTTCTATCTCTCCCTCTCTCTGTGTGTGTCCCTCTCTATCTTCCCCCTCAGTATCTCTCTCTGTGTGTCTCTCTCTCTTCCATCTCTGTGTGTGTCCCTCTCTGCCCCCTCTCTGTATCTCTCTTTCCCTGTCTCTCTCCCTCTCTCCCCCTCTCTGTATCTTTCTCTCCCCCTCTCCCCCTTCTCTGTATCTTTCTCTCCCCCTCTCCCCCTTCTCACTGTATTTCTCTTTCTCTATCTGTCTCTGTCTGTCTCTCTGTATCGCTCTCCCCCTCTCTAATTCTGATAGAGGTGTTGGACAGGCCATGAAGACTCTCACAGTGCCTTGCACAGCATAGTGAACTTTAGCGCACTTCACAATGGAGATGGGGTCTTCTCCTCCTCCTCCTCCTCCTCCTCCTCCTCCTCCTCCTCCTCCTCCTCCTCTTTCTCCTCCTTCTCCTCTTGTGACCCCTGGCCAGCTATGTCAGGGCCAGGAGGATGCACAATTACCATGGCAACTCCACTGTGCTGTACAGTAGAATCCATTTTAAGGCAGTCCAGTAGAAGTCATTTTAAGGCTATATCTTAAGAGAATACCCCCCCAAGGGGTGTTAGGGGTACCTTACCTCCCACAGTATTTCTTTACAGGGAGTAAGTCATCTGTGTACCAAGTTTGGTTGAAATTGCTAAAGGCGTTCCAGAGCTATGCTTGTAGAAACCATTTTAAGGCACAACAGGCTGTATCTTTGCTTGGGTATTTATAGACATCAAAGCTTTTTTCTGACAGAGAGCCATTGGGAGGGGCCTTTCTTCCTCCTACTCCCATGCCCATCATCTTTGCCCTCTCCCTTCCCCCTCCCATGTTCTCCTCTTTCCCACCCTATCTATGACCCTGGCACTTTGCCCCAAATCCATCAGTCACTTCCTCATTGGTCCACTGGAGGGTGAACATCATGGCTGGCTTTCCAGAGGAAGCTGTGAAGGAACTGACATCACAAACAATTGCCACTCTAGGATGCCGCACTTGCTCTCCTTAACAGCCCAGGCGTTCCAGAGTTATGCTGGAAAACACACACACACACACACCAGGGGTGTCTAACCCCCTAGTATTTGTTTCCACAGGGTAAGACATGTGTGTACCAGGTTTGGTTGAAATTGCTCAAGGCATTCCACAGTTATGCTGGAACATACATACATACATACAGCCTTTTTTATAGAGAAAGAGATTTATTAATTTTTTAAAGAAACAATTCAAGGCAGCAAACATATCTAATACTATTTCCTCCTTCTATTTTCCATCCCACAACAACAATCCGGTGAGCTGAGTTGGGCTCAGAGAGTTGGCCCAAAGTCATCCTGCTGGCTTTCACACCTAAGGCAGGAATAGCGTTCACCGTCTTCCAGTTTCTAACCTAGTGCCAGTAGATGAAACTGGCTCTACTACTGTAATAGTCACTATTGTAGCTAGTGAAAAAAGCCATTTGGTTTCCTGTTTTAATATTCATAAAGAGTTACCTTCTATGACTGTTGATTGAGAAGCTGCCTTCTTCCTCGATTCTTATCACTATTTTGTCTAGTATCAAAGTAGAAATACATACATATCATGAATGTCACCTGTCATTGTATGAAAAGCATAATAGATCCAGAATCCATTTCTGACATCTCTTTTCTAATGCAGTTTCTTTTCATTTTGACATTGAGATTAAAGAAAGAGTACTGAAATTCCTCTTCCCAAAAATCTGGGGTGGGAGGAACAACAGCTTTTTCTGGTGTAAGGTTTCTGAATAGAAATAATTAATGGACTCCTGATATTCAATATACTGATGGTCAATATATGGTTTAATCAATGAAGGAAAGCCTCTTGGGATTTGGGATTCAATACCAAAGTTGAACCCTATGCAAATTAAAGTAGTAAAAAAAAATGACTTCTTCAGTGGACACATGTTGAAAATATTTCAATAATTTAAGATATGCTTATAAAGAACAGTGTAAACTCCAATTCTGTCCAAAAGAAGGACATCTGATAAATTAGTTTGCACAAAATAGAAATCCAAAATGAAAACACAATTCCATATCCTTCTTTTCAAGAAGTAACTTGTCATTGGTAAAAGTCATTGCCTTGGGTAAAAGCTATTTTGAAAGAGATCAGGGCCTTTCCTTAGAAAACACAATATTGCATTTAGATAACAGAATAGGTAAGATTCCTCTTTGTGTCCTGGAAAATTTCAATGGATCATTCCATACAGCCAAATATTATTCTTTACATTGATTGATTGATTGATTGACTGACTGACTGATTGATTGATTGATGGCAAAGGGTTATACTTCTTAGTGCTTTAGTATGGCTAAATTTGAAAAAAGGCAATAAAGTTCTAGATATTTTAGGTGTTTCTTTGTCTCAGTTGCTGCTTGCTATTCAGTTCTGGCCTCAGTATGATGATAAAGCATTTAGGGAAGAAGATGCATACAAGGAGCCCTCCACTGGATGTCATGATTGAGAAGATCTCCACAGCAACCATATGTTTGCCTCTTGTGGTCAGATAGCTAGGAACAAAGGAAAGCCAAACACTGCAGAAAATCAACATGCTGAAGGTGATAAATTTGGCTTCATTAAAAGAGTCTGGTAATTTCCTAGCAAAGAAAGCTACGGTAAAGCTGACAAGGGCTAGTAGGAACATGAAGCCCAAGACACAGTAGAACAAGACAAAGGAGTTTTCATTACATTCCAGAATAATTTCTTCTGCCTTTGAGTGCATGTTGAAATCAGGGAATGGAGGAAAAGTCAATAGCCAGACAGTACAAAGAACTACTTGAATGAAAGAGCAGAAAAATACAATGGAAATGGCCAATCTTTTCCCCATCCATTTCCTCATTGTAGACTTTGGTTGGGTGGCCATGAAAGCTAAAACCACCACAATAGTTTTTGCTAACACGCAGGATACAGCTACAGTAAAAATGACACCAAAAGCACTTTGTCGAAGTATACAAGTCATTTTGTGAGGTTTGCCAATAAATAGTAAAGCACAAAGGAATGAAAGCAAGAGAGAAATGAGAAGGATGTAGGTGAGGTTTCGGTTGTTGGCCTTGACGATGGGCGTATCCTGGTACTTAATGAAGATACCCAGAACCAACAATATGATAATGGATGAAGAAAGAGAACAAATGGCCAAGATGGACCCCAAAGTTTCCTCATATGACAGAAATGTTAGAATTTTTGGAAGACATGAATTCTTTTCCTTGTTTGGATACTGATCTTCTGGAAAACAGTCATCCATATCTAGGGGGGAGGGGGGGAATCAGATTGGAAACAGTTGTTCTGAAATTAAACTGAAAGGATTAGAATATAACATTCCAGGGTCATGAAGTTTTGATAAAAATAGGAAATATTTTCAGGAGTGATTCAATCAAAATCCTCATAATTTATTAACATTAATAAATGTTAATAGCCAGCATGCCTGCACAGGACACTGCTACCTTCTCACTGAAGTGGTAGCTATTTATCTACTCACATTTGCATCCCTTTGAACTACTCCAGAATGTTAAACAAATAATGATAAAATTAATAAATTACCTATCACTTGTCAATTGTTTTCGTTTTCATTTTTTTCCCTCCTATTCAGTCCAGGCCTACAAATAATAATGTAGCATTTGGGGGAAAAGATGCAGGCCAATAAGCCAATCACTGGAGGCCAAGATGGAAAAAAATCTCTACAGCCACCATGTATTTCTAAATTCATACCATTTAGGTTGGAAATTTTCCCTTCTGGGCATGGATGACAATCGTAACAGCAAAATGGTTTTCCTTCAATTTTGGTCCTACTGTATCCAGGATGACAATTTGCATTGCAAACAGAAAAGGGCTGCCCCTGTATAGAAATAGTATATGAGGTTAGTTTACAATTCAAAATGCAATCTGCAAATGTGGTGGTCTGACAACATACATATTGCAATTTTCTTGAAGGTCTAATTATATTAATGTGCTTATTTAGTAATTTTAATGCCATCACTGCCCAGAGGTGGCTTCCAAGGATACATGCATCCCATTTACAATTCTACAGCCACTTCAAATTAGAAAAGATCTCTTGATTTTTTAGAATTTGAAGATCAAAACTAAACACTTTCAAATCTAAAATTCTAACAGACCAGGGAAAGATGTTTATACCCTTTACAAAAATTGTGCACTTTTACAAAGTTTAACTTACTAATTATTTATTAATAAATGTTTAATTATCTGACAAATAATGATTAACATAATATTTGTTTTGACTTTATACAATACTTGGGCTTATATATTTTCCCAAAATATATCATTATTGGTTGAATTAAATATGTTTAAGTATATCAATGATTGCAGTGGACACAAATTGGTCTATATCTATATGGGTATTCCAATTTAATTCCTATTAGATGTTTTATCAAGCCAGACAAATTATTGAATTTGGGGGCAACAATTAATAAAAATAGGAATAGCACTTAGATTTATATACCACTTTATAGTGCTTTACAGCACTTTCTGAGTAGCTTACAACATCAACATATTGCCCCCAACAATCTGGGTCTTCATTTTACCAACCTCAGAAAAATGGAAGGTTGAGTCAAGCTTGAGTCTCAACAGCACTGAACTCCAGGTTGTAGTCAGAGTTAGCCTGCTATACTACATTCTAACCAATGTGCTATCATGACCCCTCTTTCTGGGCAAAGGGAATTTATGTCTTCAGTCTAACAACTTTTCCATTTTCAGTTACATTATTTTATGACAAACTATATTTAAGTAAAAAAAATACTCAGTGAGTATTTTTAGACAGCCCAATATATAATTTCTTTAAAATCTTGGTAAGTTCTTGGGTTAATTTACTAAAAACTAAGATGGACTTTCCCAGCAAAGAAAGCTGCTAGACATAACTGGGTATAAAGAAGGAAGGACTTTTGATCCACAATCATGTTGAAACTGACATTACAGCATGAACTTTACTCCAAAATGTTTTTTGAAACTCCTGTGCTAGAAAATGGATCAAAAACCTTTTAAGAAGTTTTAGAAGTTGAATTTCAAATATGATACACAAATCATCTGGCAACTTTACATCAATTCAGTTGAGCAGTCAGTATGGCTTAGTTCAGAGGTATCAAACTCAAGGCCTGGGGGCTGGATCTGGCCCATGAGATGCTTAGATCTGGCCCATGAGGCCACCCTGGAAACAACAAAAGACTGGTGCCTCTGCCAGCGAAAACGGAACTCTGGAGGGAGGCAGAGTGTTGCAGGAGGCCGTCACAGCTGAAAACGGAGCTCGGAAGCCCATTTTCACTGACAGAATTCTTAGGCCACCACAGGCACTCTTGACATAAGTGATGTTAAACTGGCCATGCCCACCCCACCCTCCCAAGGTCAAACACAACCGTGGTGTGCCCTCAATGAAATGGACTTTGACACCACTGTCTGGTCCTTCAGAGATACCTACAATTCTTCGATATTTAGCAGATAACTATTTTAAAATAGAATCATAAATCCTTTTTATTGAAAACAAAAGCACAAGCTGAACGTAAACACTGATAATATATACGAAATGTGGAAAAAAACTTTAAAATATCCAGATTTGGGGGCAAAGATGAGCGTGATATTATTATTTTGTTTGTTAAATTTCACCAATGATAATGAATTAATAAAAACTATGAATTTTAAATTCTGAAGTGATTATTCTTAAAGCTCAGTATGGAAAGTTTCTATGAATTGTACCTCAGCAAGGTCTCTTGGCCATTGAATAATATTCTCAGAAATGGTGAATATTTTGCCAGGAAAATGTTGTGATTCCATTCTTCCAACTTTTACTCTAAAAAAGGACTGATTTGGAAATGTGACCCAATTTATAATATCAAATCCAGCTATTAATTTGCCATTTGACTCAAATGAAATTGTTTCACCGACACTGTTATTAAATGAGATACCTCTCAGATAGTGGAGAAGCTAAATTTAAATTAGGAAAAGAAGTAATATCAATAATAATATTTTTTTATTTAAAGATCATATTAATAAATTATATTATGAAAATGGTAATGACTGACTAAATCATGAATGAATGATAATGGTTGACTATCTATTAATAGATACACAATAGATGACTGTTTCTTATACATGCACTAGACATTACAAATAGATACCTAATATATATTTTTTAGACACACCTTTGTTGTTTTTATAAATAACATTAGGTGGTGAGTATATCTAATACTGTTTCCACCTTTTTTCCCTCACAACAATAACTCTAAGAAGGCAAGATTTAATGTGATCCCCTCGAATGTCCTCGACAGTAGGCTCTCGGGGGGAGTAAAATCCTCCTATTGTACATGTGATGGCCGATCCCCAGAATCTCTGTTCCACATTACATTCGTATGTCCCCACTACCGAGACATAAGATCAAGATTCATTTCCCCTATTTTCCAGAGATTCCCTGGATCACCTGATCTGTTCAGCCTTTATTTCCTACTCCAGGATGCAGACCCTAATATAACTTCAAAGGTGGCAAAAATTTTTGCTGCAGTCATGGCTGAAAAAAAATGGGGGAAGAGATGAGTAATTCCTACGGCAGAGGAGCACTAGTATTGATAGTACAGATTGTATCTGAGGTAGTAGATGGTGTATTGTCGCATGATCTATTTACATTTGTAAAATCTACCCCCCCTTTTTTTATGTGTATTTTAATTTGGTTTCCGACCGCAATAAAAGCTATCTATCTATCTCTAAGAAGTGAGTTGAACTAAGAGAGAGTGACTGCCCCAAAGTCACACAGCCAGATTTTTAAGATGGGACCAGAATTGAGACTGTCTTATTTTCTGGCCAGGAGCCAGGGGTGAAATGCTCCCTGTTCGGACCGGATCGCCCAATCCAGTAGCGATGGCGGTGGGTGGTTCAGAGAACCGGTAGCAAAAATCCTTGCGCTCCTCCCCATTCCCAGCTGAGCCTCGTGATCATCAGAGGCTGGTTTTTTTTTTTACTTTTAAAAATATTTTTTCTACCTCTTCAGCCGAACAGGTTGTAGGAAAAAAAATGCCTTTAAAATGCTTTTAAAAGTTTTTTTTTAAAAAAAGCCTCTGATGATTGTGCGGCTCAGCTGGGATTGTCAGAGGCTTTTCAAAGTATTTTTGTCTGCAACCCCTTCAGATGAAGAGGTTGTAGGGGAAAAAATGCCTTTAGAAGCCTCTGGCGATCCCAGCTGCCTTGCCTGATCGTCAGAGGCTTCTAAAAGCATTTTTTTCTGCAACTTCTTAAGGTTGTAGAAAAAATGCTTTTAAAAGGTAAAAAAAAAAGGTGGCCATGCCCACCCAGTCACATTACCCCCACCACCACCAAGTCACACTCACAGAACCGGTAGTAACAAATTTTAGCTTTCACCCATCTGGAGCTTTAGTACAATATGTAGTAGGCTTTAGTACAACATGTAATATAATAAATAATTATATAATATGTATAATATACAACACAATGCAATACAATACGGTATAATACAATAGATTATATAATCAACATAATAATATAATAATCATGATCATATGATGTATTAGTACCACTTTATAAAGCCTTAGTAGGACCACACCTGGAATACTACATTCATTTTTGGTCACCAAATATTAAAAAGCTGTTGAGATAGTGTAGAGAATAGCCATAAAGATGATTAGGAGACTGGAGGCTAAAACATGGAAGAATGGTTGCAGGAGGTGAGTATGACTAGTCTAGTGAAAAGAAGGACTAGTGGTTGACACGATAGTAGTGTTATAATTTTTGCCACAAAGAAGACGGGGGTCAACCTATTTGCCAAAGCATCAGAAGATGAAACAATGAATGGGTACTAATCAAGGAAAGAAGGAACCTAGAACCAAGGAGAAATTTCCTGACAGTGAGAACAATTAATCAGCGGAACGGTTGGCCACCAGAAGTTGTGGGTGCTCCATCACTGGAGGCTTTTAAGAAGTGATTAGACAGCCACTTGTTTGGAAAGTTATACGGTTTCCTGATTGAGCAGCGGGTTGGACTAGAAGACCACCAAGGTCTCTTCCAACTCTGTTATTATGTTAGAATACTATCAGAGCCAGATTAGTATAGTGGTTAAGGCATCACGATCAGGATAGAAACTAGGAGACCATGAGTTTGTTAGTTTGTTTTTGGCTGTCCACTATGTGGCATGATCTCAATACTCCCATAAGGTCAATTGGATTTAAAGGCCTATTACATGATCAGCCAGGACTTTCAGCAGTGAGCTTTCTTATGGAACTCCTTGTCTAGACAGAGAAAAAAAAATGTACAGTCATGCAATAATTTTATTCTGTAGTTACCTGCCATGGCTCTTGATAGACCATCTCATGCCTCTCTTTATCTCTTTTTGTTCTTTTCATTGACATAGAGTGCATAGCATGCAAACCTTCTGCTATGACTTGGACGGTATTATAGATGCTGTAGCTATGACCAGTCATGCTCATTTCAAAAACTGACTCAGGAAGATTCTCCAGACTTTCCTCTCCACTACAGAGTCCACCTGGTTCTGTTTGTGAGGTGGCATTGGAGAAAGAACACTGAAAAGCCACTTCCCAAAAATCCTTGAGAAAGCCGTCTTCCTTTTCTGATGTAAGCTTTCGGAACTGAAGGAACGGATGAAATCCTAACACCTCCTCACTGTGAACTGCAAAAGAGAGTGCACCATGGATGAAGTCCATGTTCCAGCTACGTTGAACAGGGAGAGATGTAAAATCCATGTGGGCTGTGAATATCCATATTTTAGGTTTCATTGGTATTTCCTGAAATCTAGAGAACTCAAGTAGGATCCTTAAAACCATGATTGTTTGAATTTCACCATGTACAATTATTGCATTGGCAGTTCCTTGCATAACAATGCTAATTAATTTCAGACTTTGTAATGATGCCTTAGTGAGTTCATTTGAAAAATTTATTGTTGGCAGTATTTTCACAAAATCAAAGCAGATCCCTGTTTGGGCAAACATGGGCAGCACTTTTTCCACAAATCTCTCCCCACTATGGTCATTAATGAACATCACTCCAATCCATATCCACTGGAAATGCAGCAATAGCTGGAGAATCCCCTTATATTGTTGGTCAGTTTCTGGAAATACCTGGTAAACAAAATTGCCTTGGTCTTTGGAACTCACCACTGCAGCTGAACTGTACACAAACTAATGGGGAAAAAGTGAGAGAAGTTTGTAAATATTTGATTTTTTTGAAGTAATATTCTTTGTTGGTCAAGTGTCATTGGACACAAAAGGAATTTGTCTCCAGTGCGTATGTTCTCGGTATACATACAAGCAACAAAGTGATAAGTCATAGATCATAAGTCATAAAATACCAGTAGGAGAAAGTAATAGGAAAAATGAGATGAGAAAGATGAGACTATGAGAAGAATAATAGTAATTAAGCTCTTCTAATGGGTAAATATCTTTAGACATAAGACAATGCTGTGGAATTAAGTATTTAGCAGAGTGATGGCATGGGGAAAAATTGTCTTTGTGTCTAGTTGTTTTGGCATTAATAGCTTGCTCCTGTGGAGGAAAGCTATGGCAAATCTAGATAACTTACTAAAAAGACATCACCCTGCCAACAAAAGTGTGTGTAGTCAAGGCTATGGTTTTCCTAGCTGCAATGTATGGCTGTGAAATTTGGAGCATAAGAAAAGTTGAGCACCAAAGAATTGAACTATTGTGTCTGAGAAAACTCTTGCAAGTTCCTTGGACTGCAAGGCGATCAAACTGGTCAGTCCTAAACAAGATCCTGACTGCTCTTTAGAAGGTGAGATCCTGAAGATGAAACTCAAATATTTTGGCCGCCTAATGAGAAGGAAGGACTCACTGTAGAAGAGCCTAATGCTGGGAAAGATTGAGGGCAAAAGAAGAAAGGGACGACAGAGAACGAGGTGTTGGATGGAGTCACTGAAGCAGTAGGCGTGAGCTTAAATTGAGTCCAGAGGATGGTAGAGGACAGGAAAGCCTGGAGGAATGTTGTCCGTGGGGTCACAATTGGTCAGACATGACTTTGCAACTAACAACGTCAGACATAACATAACATTATGTTAACATAATGGAGAGAAGAAACTCCTATGAAGTGAGACATTACCTTCTATGGATGAAGTTGGAGAAGTTCAATAACTCCTACTTTGCCTACTCTTGCTCTGTTTCTGAAGGTAGTTGTCCATTTCAAAAACAGATACAAAAGAGTCTCTATCTTCTTCCCAGTGCATATCAATGGACTGTCCATTATGGAGTTGCTCTTCTCACCAACCATGGAGCCTGAGAACACACATCCAAATGCCTCCCTCCTAAAAACCCTAATAAGGACAGGAGGACAGGAAAGCCTGGAGGAACGCTGTCCATAGGGTTGTGATGGGTCAGACACAACTTTGCAATTAACAATAACGATCCTATCAAATTTCTTGACTTCTCCCAATTCATTATTCAATGAACTATGGATATTTATATTTTATTAGAGTTGTTGGATGCTGTGAGAGTAGCATAACAAGGAAATACTTTTTGGTATATCTAAGAATCGTAAGTCTGGTTGACCTAATGGCCTAAATCACACTAATGCAATGAATAGAATGTATTAAACATATTAGAATTTGTTTGCAAGAACCAACACAGGTAGTAATTATTAATTCTCTTGCACTTGTCCTAGTATGTCTTTTGTGTGTTTTCCCAGGAATTTCATTTTATAAGAAACCACTTGCAATATTTTAACATTCAGTTATGATATGAAGATTTGAAGATAAGTCATGATCAGAATACTCATTGTCAATTAGGCAAAATTATTGCAAATGAAAAAGACTTCAAATCAATAAGAAACAAATTTAAAGCTGATATCTTTCATAACTCTGAGAAGTAAGATTAAAAGGCTTTTGCATGATCAATTCTTATTGAAAAGGCTTTTTCAATAAGATCAAATTACACAACACAATGAAACCAACACTAAAAATTGAACTGTGTTCCCTAGGACAACTCACTTGTGGAAACTTATAGATGTACAAAAAGTTTGCCATGAAGAGACATACATCAGCATTAGGTCCCCCAATAACAGCTACTATTGCTTCCATGCCACACTTGTAATTTGGGAAAATCTTGCCTCTTGTGGAAAGAAGTTCTACTGAGGCACGCAAAATCCACCTTGCCTGGAAATTGCCATTCAGAACATGGAATCCCAGCGTGATGTTAGGTAATATCTTTGGATTTTCATTAATTATCTTCACAGCAAATTGTAAAGTGAGGATATGCTGATAGCTTTGAGTTATTACACTGCAAAATAATAATAATAATAATAATAATAATAATAATAATAATAATAATAATAATAATAATAATAAATCATTTATCTTCTTCAAGCTATTTTATACACACCATTTCACGTGATGAATAAAGCATATTTACTGCTTTAAGAGGGATTGTATTCTCCATAGACCAAGAAAATGAGGAAAAGGTTGAAGAAATTACTGTAGTTTTAATTATTATTTAGTGGTCATTCTGTTTTCAAATAACTTGTGACCATTATTACAGGAATATGATGGATATATCAAGTACTTTTTCTTGTTTTAAAGTTTTGTCTAGTCTTATTTATTTAAAGGAATATGCCTCCACATATGATGATTTAATACAGAATTAGGACATAAAATACAGAATTAGAACATAAGTGGAGGATTCTTTTGTCTGAGTTTATTCCACATTTTATGGTGATTTACACTACATATTACCAACCTACAACCTTTTGCAGTATGGAAAAA
The DNA here is from genome assembly GCA_038048745.1 of Coluber constrictor foxii. Classification (NCBI taxonomy): domain Eukaryota; kingdom Metazoa; phylum Chordata; class Lepidosauria; order Squamata; family Colubridae; genus Coluber; species Coluber constrictor. The sequence goes on from CM075961.1 coordinate 26,327,874, forward strand.
TCCTACTATTTATGCAGAATTTGGAAATGTATCTTTCATATAAGAACAAGGTTTAACAAATATTTTCTCATAAAATCGTAAAGTTCTTTTGATGTAAACCGACATCCTGACCAAAGGATATCACTAATGGGTGATGCCCTTCAACAAGTTGAAATTCATGAAGCTGAATTAGTAAGACTACCAATTCTAATAAGTAATCAGGATTTTTAAAAAAGTATCTATAAATATAACACTTTGGACATCCTATGAAATGAACTTTTGAAAGCACAACCTTCTTCATGTGAAGCAATAAAATAAAAAAGAATACACAGAGATTCACAAACACTATATACAGGGAAATAAATCCTTATTAAAAATAAGCTTAGTGATTAAATGTTGAGACTCTAGAAAGAGTGCAGAGAAGAGCAACAAAGATGATTAGGGGACTAGAGGCTAACAACATATGAAGAACGGTTACAAGAACTGGGTATGTCTAGTTTAATGAAAAGAAGGACTAGGGGAGACATGATAGCAGTGTTCCAATATCTCAGGGGTTGCCACAAAGAAGAGGGAGTCAAACTATTCTCCAAAGCAACTGCAGGTAGAACAAGAAGCAATGGGTGGAAACTAATCAAGGAGAGAAGCAACTTAGAACTAAGGAGAAATTTCCTAACAGTTAGAACAATTAATCAGTGGAACAACTTGCCTGCAAAAATTGTGAATGTTCCAATACTGGAATTTTTAAAGAAGATGTTGGATAACCATTTGTCTGAAGTGGTATAGGGATTCCTGCCTGGGCAGGGGGTTGGACTAGAAGACCTCCAAGGTCCCTTCTAACTCTGCTATTCTATTCTATTCTATTCTATTCTATTCTATTCTATTCTATTCTATTCTATTCTATTCTATTCTATTCTATTCTAAATCTGTATTCAGGAGCAGCACTAAAGTATTTAAAATATTCCCCAAAAATGCACTGTATGCAATTGTCCCAAATTTAATGAAACTTTACTACAACAATATTCATTAATGCGGCTTTATGCACCAAGTTTATTAAATGTTTCATTTAATGCAACATTCATTTGATGTGATGGCTATATGAAAGAACTTGGTTGAGACCTGAGATCATCCTAGATATCCTAACAGGGAGTAAGGCTCGAATAGCATCTTCATCCACTGATACATATCTTCACTTTGGAAAAGAGGGATAACTTTGAAGAGAGAGGAGTATCCTTTTCCACTGAAAATTGATGCTACAATGATAATCTCATAGAGATTTAAATTAGCTATTAAATTAAGGATTACCTGGGGATGCGATACAGTTAGAAAACAAAGTTAAACATAGAACACTTACATAGTAGTATCAAATACATCATGAGAAGGATCTCTTTGAAAAGTGATTTGATTGGATAATACATAGAACTGAGAAAGAATGCCACCAATGATAAAATCTCCTGGATAATAATACTGATGTGGAATTGAAAGAGGGAGACTCACTGGACATTTCAAAGGAAGACAATTACCAATCACCTGAAGCTCTATTATCACTAAAATCAAGATCGCAAACATTTTGCCTACTATTCTCCCTTCAGGATCAATCTACCTGGGCATTTAAGTCAGACATATTGACAATAAGCCAATTTTGGAAGGCTGTCGACCAGTCATTTGAATAGACAAGTGAAAATGTGCTTGACTTTATCCTCTCCCTTCCAAGTATTTGTCTTGATTTCTTGTTTTGTTATTGCAGATAGTGTTCTCTAGGGTGTTGATGATGAAATAGAAGTTACAAGGGTTGATTTGATAATTACTATACTGTATACTATATTACAGAATAAATTTTCTGTAACATAGAGTAGGGACATGGTGGTTCAGTGGCTAAGATGCTGAGCTTGTCAATCAGAAGGTTGGCAATTCAGTGGTTCGAATTCTTAGTGCAGCATAATGGAGTGAGCTCCCATTACTTGTCCCTGCTTTTGCCAACCTAGCAGTTCGAAAGCATGTTAAAAAACTGCAAGTAGAAAAATAGAGACCATCTTTGGTGGGAAGTTAACAGCGTTTTGTGTGCCTTTGGTGTTTAATCATGCTGGACACATGACCATGGAGATGTCTTCAAACAGCGCTGGCTCTTTGGCTTTGAAATGGAGATGAGCATCACCCCCTAGAGTTGGGAATGACTAGCACATATCTGCGAGTGGAACCTTTACCTTTAATATAAAATATGGGATTTAAAAGAATGCACAAACTATCCTTACCTCAGTGGAGCAATCTTACTGCTACGTAGCTACAGGAGTAACGAATAAGAAAAAAGTAGTCTTCCAATTATAAGAGTTAAATTCCCGACCATTTTTCAAAAGAAGATCCAGAAGTGCATTATGTTAGCTAAAATTTTGTTGGAACACAAGCCAGGTCTAGAGAGGGTTGGCTTTATCCTAGAACAGTGTCAAAAATGGGGTTCAATTTGCAGAGGAGGAATGTCTAAGAATAAATAGTGTTCTGGACTCACTAATCTATAACCTGGGGCTCTATGGAAAGCTATCCAGCCAGTTAACTTTTCTTGGCAGGAGGCAGAATTTCACAATCTGATCTTTATTAAAAGCTGCAAGTTCAGGTAAAACTGTAAAAAAGAAGCAATGACATATGTTTAAATATACATAACAACTAGCAGCAATGTTCTATAAAAGGTACCAGGTCCTCCTAGTCAAGGGTGAAATCTACATACCTTCCTTACTGGTTTGGAAGTGCAGGCACCATGAGTGTGTGCTCGCTTTGCTCTCTCCTGGGCACACATCACAGGGGGGAGAGCGAAGCAATACTTCTGCATGTGCACGGAGGATAAAAAACACATTACTTCCAGGTTAAAACCAGGAAGTAATGACACCCAGGTGGGTGGGCAGAGCTTCACTCTGCCATTGCTACCAAATCACCAACTACCGGCCAAGATCGCTACCAGATCAGGCGATCCGGTCCGATCCGGGAGCATTTCACCTCTGCCTGTAGTTATAACATAGCCTACTTACTGTCTAGGCCAAGGCTGTCAAACTTGGATTTCATGGAGGGCCACATCAGAGTTGTGCTTGACGTCGGGGGGATGGAGTGGGTGTGGCCAGCTTGACATCACTCGTGCCCGGGGCATCTGTGGTGGCCCGAGTGCTTTGCTAGTGAAAACTGGCTCCTGAGCTCCGTTTCCATCTGCAGTGGCTTCCTGCAGGCCTCTGCCAGCAAAAATGGAGGTTGGTGGGGCATTTCCTGCACCCCTCCTGGGCTCTGTTTTCACCTATGATGGCCTCCTGCCACCCTCTGACAGCGAAAACAGAGCTCTGTTTTTGCTGGTGGAGAGCAACAGGAGGGTGTCATGGGTGAAAACGGAGCCTGGGAGGGCTGTGCACTGCCCTCCCAAGTTCTGTTTTCACTGGTAGAGGCCCTGTGGGCCAGTCCTTTCCTGTTTGTGGGGTGGCCCCGCAGGCCAGATCTAAGCACCCCATGGGCCTGATTTGGCCCATGGGCCTTGAATTGACACCCCTGATCTAGGTTAAAAAGTAACTACTCCTATACCCCACAGGGCTTCAAATACCTAAAGGTGTTTAAGGATACGCTGCTCACCTGCAATACCTTCAGATGGGTCAAGATTGCAGCTAAAGAACCATGTGTGGGTTTTCTGAATGGAAGATGGAGATTGGAATGGCCTCACCCATCAATGTTTTATAATACTACCAACCTGCCTTCCATTGAGGACCTGTATACTGCATGAGTCAAAAAGAGGGCTGTGAAAATATTTACAGATCAGAGGTGGGTTTCAGCAGGTTCTGACCTGATCTGGAGAATTGGTAGTGGAAATTTTTAGTAGTTCAGAGAACCGCTAGTAAAAATTCTGACTGGCCCCGCCCCCATCTATTCTCTGCCTCCCAAGTCCCAGTTAATTGGGAGGAAATGGGAATTTTACAATATCCTCCCCCTGGATTGGGGTGGGAATGGAGATTTTACAGTATCATTCCCCTGCCACACCCACCAAGCCATGACCATTTCAACTTCTACCCTCAAAACTATGCTATAGAGTACTTTACACCAAGACCACCAGATACATTTTCCCTAATGCCATCACTCTGCTAAAAAATAATTCCCTCAACACTGTCAAATGAAGGCTGCATTACTATTGCTATTGGCCTTCTCATCGTTCCTGTTGCCCATCTCCTCCCACTTGTGACTACATGACTGTAACTTTATGGCTTATATCCTTGCTATTTATATTGATTGTTTCCTAGTATGATTTGATTGCTTATTGTACTGTATGACTTTCACTGGGTGTTGTACTTTATGATTCTTGACGAGTGTGTCTTGTCTTTTTATATACACTGAGAGCATATGCACCAATGACAAATTCCTTCCACATCCAACCACACTTGGCCAATAAAGAATTCTATTCTATTCTATTCTATTCTATTCTATTCTATTCTATTCTATTCTATTCTATTCTATTCTATTCTATTCTATTCTATTCTATTCTATTCTATTCTATTCTATTCTATTCTAATAGAAAGTGATGAGACAGGAAAGGGGAAGTATATAATAATCCCTGCATACTTCCTTATGAAGGGAACATTCTCCACCTATTTTGACCAATAAAGTCAATGTTGCTTAACTTTACCTATAAGCTAGTTTATAGATAAGCTGACCTGGACTGAACAACTGTGAATGGCTTTGCTAACAAGCGGACCCTACCATACCATGGGAATAATGCTAGGAAGAGGAATTTATTTATGAACTGTTTTTAGAAACAACTCAAGGCAGTAAATGTATCTAATACTCTTTTCTCTTCCTATTTTCCACCCGACAACAACAACCCTGTGAGTTGAGTAGGGCTGAGACAGTTGGCCCAAAGTCATCCTGCTGGCTTTCATGCCTATGGCAGGAATAGAGCTCACAATCTTCCTGTTTCTAGCCTAGTGCCTTAACCACTAGATCAAACTGGCTCTACTACTACAGTAGTCCAGTGGTGGGTTGCCCCCAATTTGGACCGGTTTGCAAGAACCGGTAGTAAAACCAGCAAGAAGCTCCAGAATTTGCCCAAATTCAAGTTCATTGAATCAATGACATTATCTATCTCACCTTCTGCAGCTGCTGCTTCTGCCTTCAATCTTTCCCAATATCCTTTCAATGTGTCCTCTCTTTTCATTAAGTAGCCAAAGTATTGATAACATTTACTATATGCAAGAGCTAATGGAAGATTATGCAAACCTTTCCATTCTAGTTTTAATTTTTATATGGGAAAAATCATGGGGTTGTTGTTGGGAAGTACAACACTGGGGTGGGGGGATCACAAGGGTTTGAGAATTATACAGTATATATGGGATACATGAATATCTCTAAACTCTATGAAGCATCTTTAATTCTGAAATGTGACAAAGCCTTAATGTTGATTACTCATTTTAGTTTTATATTTAGAGACATAAGCTGGCTTTGTGGATCATTCATGGTTCTTTCCCCATTGGGTAACTTGACAAAGTGGGCAACTTGACAAAGTGACAATTATCCTTCATCAAATTGCTTTGAAGTAATCTTCTCAATGGCCATTTCTTGTCTTTTGGCCAAAGTCATCCTTGTAGTCATACTTTTCATGGCCGCCAGCCTAATCTCCAAGATGACCAAGAGGAAAAGACTTGGCATGACCATGGTATCTTTTGTTGTTGTTGTTGTTGCGAAGTTGTGTCTGACCTCTCACAACCTCATGGACAGCGCTCCTTCAGGTCTTCCTGTCCTCTATCATCCCATGGAGACGATTTAAGCTAAAGCTGACTGCTTCAGTGACTCCATCCAGCCACCTCTTTCTCTGCCATCCCTTTCTTCTTTTGCCGTCAATCTTTCCCAGCATTAGGCTCTTCTCCAGTGATGCCTTCCTTCTCATTAAGTGGCCAAAGTATTTGAATGGTATCTTACTATGTCTTTATTTAGAGTGATATTTGCATTATATGGCTTTTCATCTCCTGTCAGTCCTAGAAACCATCTTTACCGTTGGAGCTTTCAGGGCTGCCACATTTATTGCCTGGGAAAATGGGAGGGGGGATTGCATGGAGTGGTAGACTTGTGGGTGCAGGGGATGGATCTTTGACTTTCTTTTGGATGGAAAAAATCCAAAATTCTCAGATTCAGGTTTTCCCAGATGTGCCAATATGACATCTCTAATAAAATGGAACTTTGAGGAACTTCAAGCCTTGGAGTCTTCTTTTGTTGAGGGTGTTACTTGGAACCCTGACATTCTCCTCATTCCCAGATGGTGAATCAGAAGAAGTTAAATTGGAATATGAATATGATCTTTCTTCATATTCTACTATCTTGGTTTTTATGGACTTCCTTGCTTCGCAATGGCTTCCATAACAAGGAAACTGACTGAAGCTTTCAATGAAACCAGAGTTTATACCTTACTCTACTTTCCTGTTTCTGCTTCTTTGGTCACTTTGCTAAATTCTCAGAGGCTATTAGACCCTGAGTGGTAAAAACATATACAAAAATTTAGATTGTCTTCTAAGTTTTGCTCTTCAACCTTTGAAGATAAAATCCAAAAGGGTATTGGGAATGCATTATATTTGAAGTTTTGTACAATGTCACAATACCTAAAATCATCATTTTTAAAATTTATTTATTTACTTATTTATTTATTTATTTATTTATTTATTTATTTATTTATTTATTTATTTTGTCAAGTACCTATTAGATAATATATATAAGTATAAGCATGAATTTAATATATAAAATCAGTACAATTAAAGGGAACCTTATGACAGGGATGGTAGGCACACTGGTACTCTTATGCATGCCCCTTACAGACCCCTTAAGAATGGGGTGAGGTCAACAGTAGACAGTTTTAGGTTAAAGTTTTGGGGTTTGGGGATGAGACCACAGAGTCTGGTAATGCATTCCAGGCATTAACAACTCTGTTAGTGAAGTCACATTTTCGGCAATTGAGTTTGGAGCAGTTCACTTTAAGTTTGTATCTATTGTGTGCTTGTGTACTGTTGTGGTTGAAGCTGAAGTAGTTATTAACAGGTAGGACATTGTAGCAGATGATTTTATGAGCTATGCTTAGGTCATACTGAAGGCGGTGTAGTTCTAAATTTTCTAAACCCAGAATTTCAAGTCTTGTGGCATAAGGTATTTTGTTACGAGCAGAGGAGTGGAGGACTCTTCTTGTGAAATATTTCTGGATGCACTCAATTGTATTAATGTCTGATATACAGTGCAGGTTCCAGACAGATGAGCTGTATTCAAGAATTGGTCTAGCAAATGTTTTGTATGCTCTGGTTAGTAGTGTAATATTACCGGAGAAAAAGCTTCACAAGATTAGGTTTACAACCCTTAATGCTTTTTTGGTGATGTTGTTACAGTGGGCTTTGGCACTTAAATAATTTGAAATGAGTACTCCAAGGTCTTTGATAGAGTGAGGACAAGGTCTACAAGGTCATATCCTCTCAGCTTGTATTTAGTGTTATGATTCTTTTTGCCAATGTGTAAGACAGAACATTTGTTGGTTGAGATTTGGAGTTCCCAATTTTCTGACCATTCCGATACAAAGTCAAGGTCTTTTTGAAAGATAGCAGCATTGTTGGTAGTGTTAAATAGTTTAACATCATCAGTGAAGAGAACGCAGTTACTTATAATATGATCACAGAGGTCATTTATGTATAGTATGAAGAATGTTGGTCCTAGAAGGCTGCCTTGGGGGACACTGCTATTAACAGGTGCAGGATTTGATAGGGCGTTCCCTATTTTGACCACTTGTTGTCTGTTTGACAGAAATCCAATTATGGAGGGGTCCGGAGATGCCATAGAATTTTAGTTTTAGAAGTAGTTTGCCATGTACCACTGAATCAAAGGCTTTACAGAAGTCTATGTAAATTGCATCTATTGCTTTTCCCTGATCAAGATTTGTAGTCAATTTCAAACCCTTGATAGAAAATATGTGGCACTATCTTCCATCATTCTTCACTATCAGTTACACCTAGTACATTTTTTTTTATTTTTAAACAAAACATAAAATAACCATCAACCATTACAATTACAGAAAGTGTGTCGATCAGTTACAATTCTTTTGTGCTTAATCCCATATCCAAAATTTACAAGTTATTTGTCAATTTATTATCTCATTGTATTATTATTCTCATTTAACATTTATTTAACAATGGCATTTTCCCCCTAAAAAAACATATCATATATTTTATTGTTACATTTATTTCATATTTCATACTTCATTCCCATGCTTTCTTATCTAGCCATTGATAAAATAGATCCCATACCCTATAATATTGCTTGTCTTCCTGATCTCTGATTTCAAATGTCAATTTACTCATTTCAGCACATTCCATAACTTTCTTAATAACTTCATCTTCCATAGGTATTTTCTCCTTTTTCCAAGTTTTAGCAAATACAATTCTAGCCGCTGTTAAAACATTCACAATTAAATATCTCAGTTCTCTATTATACAGTATATTTCTGGTAAAATCCCTAATAAAAATATCTCTGGTTTAAAGTCAATGTGTTTCTTTGTCATTTTTTCCAACCATGTGTGGATTTTAGTCCAATAGCCTGAGTAGCGTAGGGGGGTAATGCCTCCTACAAAGGCAGCATTTAAGATCCAGCTGCTGCAATTACTGGCGAGTTCAATCCCAGGCAGGCTCAAGGTCGACTCAGGCTTCCATCCTTTATAAGGTGGGTAAATTGAGGACCCAGTTTGTTGAGGACAATAAGCTGACTTTGTATAAATATAAATATACAAAAGTATGAAGTATGAAGTATTGCTTAACGCATTGTAAGCCGCCTTGAATCTCCGGAGAAGGGCAGCATATAAATCAAATTAAAATATATATATATTTATATATTTTAGCTTCTACACATGTCCACCACATATGGTAATATGAGCCCAGTGTCTGGTGACATTTCCAACACTTTTCTGATTTGTTCTTAAACATTCTGGCAATTTGGGGGTAAAAGCCACCTGTAAAACATCTTATACAAATTCTCCTTATATGTTGTTGACATTGTCATTTTATAATTTTGCATCCACAATTTTTGCCATTTCTCTAAATCAATTCCATAACCAAAATTTTCCCCCATGCTATCGTTTCTTTAACTGGTTCTTCCTCCAATTTTACCTCTAATAAATAACTATACAATTTTTTAATTACATAGTCATCAGGACCCATTAAAATTTTATCTAAGTTAGTCAAGGTATTATAGAAATCTTCTTGCTTAGAATTTTCTTCATGTCTAGAAAGTATTTGCAAATAAGAAAACCAATCCATCTTAAAACCTTGTTCTTCCAATTCTTGCTTTGATTTAAGTTCACCCTTTTCATCCATTAATTCACTATATCTAACACATTTGTTCCCTTCTAAATATTACTGAATATGAAAATATTTCAATTGTTGATACCCAGGCTGGAATTTGCAAACAATGTTATTTTTTAATCTTCCAGTTAAATAACAAAGCCTCACGTATATGAAGTCTTCTAAAATACCCCTGTACTTTAGTTCCCTTATACCATAAAAAGGCATGCCACCCCAACAACAAACATGTCCTTCTAAATTCAATAATCTGATATTTCTCAATGTTATCCATTCTTTAATCCACATCAAACTTGTCGCTTGATAATAAAGTTCCTAATTAGGTAAACCAAACCCCCCCTCTCATTCAGACATCTTGTAACAACCTTAATTTTATCCTCACCTTCTTTCCCTGCCAAATATATTTTAACACTATTTTATTCAATTCTTCAGAAAAAAAAATCTTTTCCCAATCTAATTGGAATTGTCTGGAACAAGTATAAAATTCTAGGCAAAATATTCATCTTAGTAGTTGATATCTTCCCAATCAATGATAATTGTACATTTTCCCATTTCACCAAGTCTGTCCCTATTTGTTGTTTAAGTTTGTTGCAATTATTTTTTATTTTCTTTAAATGTGCTACATCTTGCTGTCAAATATATCAAATATTTAACTTTATTTGTGATCTGCATTTTTGATATTTCCACCAATTCTTCTTTTTGTTTTATCAACATATTTTTGGTCAGAATATTTGTTTTGTCTTTATTGATTTTCAAACCAGCTACTTTCCCATACTCTCCTATTTTATCTAAGGTGATATTGTAAGAAATTTCTAATGTCCTGTCATTCTTTAATAATGCAATAAATAAATAGAAGAAATGGATAAGGGAGAAGAATCAAAATGGCCTCTGTACACAAGAAGAAGGGAAAAATGGGAAGATGTGGAAAATCTGTCCCATAGAATCACCAAGACTCAGATACAACTGAATGGTTAACAACATCAACATCAATTGGCAAAAGGTTAGAGGTCCTCACTTTGAGGTCTTACTGAGTTCTTATGGGTAAAATAATAGAAGGTAATACAGTCACAGATCTCTCAGTTATTTCTCTGTTTTATATATTGCTTGCTATTCAGTTCTGGCCTCAGTATGATGATAAAGCATTTAGGGAAAAAGATGCATACCAGGAGTCCCGCACTGGATGCTATAATGGAGAAGATCTCCACAGCAACCATATGTTTGCCCCCTGTAGTCAGATAACTAGGAACAAAGGAGAGCCAAACACTGCAGAAAATCAACATGCTGAAGGTGATAAATTTGGCTTCGTTAAAAGAGTCTGGTAATTTCCTGGCAAAGAAAGCTACAGTAAAGCTGACAAGGGCTAAGAAGAACATGAAACCCAAGACACAATAGAACAGGACAAAGGAGTTTTCATTACATTCCAGAACAATTTCTTCTGCCATTAAATGCATGTTGAAATCAGGGAATGGAGGAAAAGTCAACAGCCAAGCAGTACAAAAAACTACTTGAATAAAAGAGCAGAAAAATAGAATGGAAATGGCCAATCTTTTCCCCACCCATTTCCTCATTGTAGATTTTGGTTGGGTGGCCATGAAAGCTAAAATAACCACAATAGTTTTTGCTAACACACAGGATACAGCTACAGTAAAAATGACACCAAAAGCACTTTGTCGAAGGAGACAGGTTACTTTATGAGGTTTGCCAATAAATAGTAAAGCACAGAGAAATGAAAACAGAAGAGAAATGAGAAGGATGTAGGTGAGGTTTCGGTTGTTGGCCTTGACGATGGGCGTATCCTGGTACTTAATGAAGATACCTAGAACCAACACTATGATAAATGAAGAAGAAAGAGAACAAGTAGCCAAGATGGACCCTAAAGTTTCCTCATATGTCAGAAATGTTACAGTTTTTGGAAGACATGAATTCTGTTCCTTGTTTGGAAACTGATCTTCTGGGCATGGAAAACAGTCATCCATATCTAGGAAAAAAATCAGGTTAGAAATATAATTGTTCTAAAATTCAACTGAAAGAATATGAATGCACTGCTCTGAGGATAGCATGAGATTTTTTTATCTCAGTCTGAGCTTTTCACCCCGGTAATTGCTGGCACAATAAGCATATGAGCTTTTCTTTTAAGTTAAATTGTATTAGGAGTAAAACTGGAAAACATATTCTAACGATGGGACCAGCATTAGAAAACATTATTGAAATCTTTACACCTATTTGTTTTTAAGTCAGACTTTAGAAATCAGTGAAGCTTCTTGAATAATTATTATTATTATTATTATTATTATTATTATTATTATTATTATTGCTAATTGTTTACTGTAACCATTCTATTAAATCTCAGAAGGATTGACCAGTAAAAGGTCACCAGGATCTGCCAAGGCAAGATTGGAATTTTGGTTTTCACTCCATCTTCCATAATTTAACTACTATACCAAATTGTTTTTCATGACTGAGACAACATGAAGATGTGGGTGATGACACTATGAAGAAAATGAAGAAACAGATGTAAGAGTCAGAGCGCCTTTATTTGTGTCATTAAGTATGGAAGAGACAAGACGTGCAATGCAAGTATTGTAAGAAAATTTGCAGCATATTGAAAAGACACCTGTCCCTAATCTGTTTTTTTTGTCTTTCATCGGTGACTCCTCACCACTCTAAATGCAGCTATTCACTTTGCTGATAGTTCTCCAGTTCTCTGTCGTTTGTCCTCTATCAGCATTAGAAGGACTTCCATAAATATTTCTTTCTAATTCCATTGTACCATTTTCCTTTTTTTTTATTGAAAAAGTTTTACAATACAAAAAATTTTTCCATTTTCACCCCCCCTCCCCAGTCCCCCTACCCAACCCCTCCCATCCTCCCTCAACCCCAACCCCTCCCCTCCCTAACCCCCCCTGATTTCCGCTACAAGTTAAAAAAAAACAAAACTTAGAACAAGGGAAAAAAGAAAAAGATTATTAAGTATTCAAATTCTCAATTAAACAAATTTCGAAAGAGGAAGAGAAAGAGAAAGAAGGAAAGAGGGAAAAAAAGTGAAAGAAAAGCAAACAAAGAACCAGACATTAATATATTTAAACAATATTAAAAAAAAACCATTGATAGTCATTATAATTAAAAACACTATTATAATTCTATCCTAACTACAACCCTTAACTAAAGAAAAACCCCCAAAAACATAAAACATAAGAAATATATATGCATATATAGTTATAATCATTTTATTTATTTTTTTATTTTTATTTAATCAAATTTCTATACCGCCCTTCTCCTTCCGGACTCAGGGCGGTGAACAGCCAATTTAAAACCAATAACAATACAGTGAGTTAAAATGTACTAAAAGTCCATATAAATTTAGGCTGAAAATATATCGAATAAAACACTAAAACTCTAAAAATTTAAATAATTTAAAATAATTTAAAATTTAAAATATTTAAAAATATTTAAAAATAGGAGGGATCAGGCAAGTCCGGCAAGTTGGAAGAAATGAGTCTTCAACGCCCGACGAAAGGTCCGGAGGTCAGCGATAGTTCTCAGATCTGGAGGGAGATCGTTCCAGAGGGTGGGGGCTACCACAGAGAATGCTCTCCCCCTGGGGGTCGCCAGCCGGCACTGTCTGGCTGACGGCACCCTGAGGAGGCCCTCTCTGTGGGAGCGAACCGGCCGGTGGGAGGCAATAGGTGGCAGAAGGCGGTCCTGTAAGTACCCTGGTCCTAAGCCATGGAGCGCTTTAAAGGTGATTACCAGCACCTTGAAACGCACCCGGAAATCAACCGGCAACCAATGCAGCTCACGCAGGAGAGGTGTCACATGGGAGCGCCCTGTCGCTCCCATAATCCCCCACGCAGCCGCATTCTGTACCAGTTGAAGCCTCCGGATGCATCCCAAGGGGAGCCCCATGTAGAGAGCATTACAGTAGTCCAAGCGAGACGTGACGAGTGCCTGAGTGACTGTGCGCAGGGAGTCCCGATCTAGAAAGGGGCGCAACTGGCGTATCAGGTGGACCTGATAAAAAGCCCCCCTGGCCACAGCTGTCGTATGATCCTCTAATGACAGCCGTGGATCCAGGAGGACGCCCAAGTTGCGCACCCTTTCCATGGGGGCCAATGATTCGCCCCCAATAACCAACGATGGAGTCAGTTGGCTATATCGGGACGCCGGCAGCCACAGCCACTCGGTCTTGGAGGGGTTGAGTCGAAGCCTGTTTCTCCCCATCCAGACCCGCACAGCTTCAAGGCACTGGGACATCACTTCCACGGCATCGTTGGGGTGGTCTGGGGTGGAAATGTACAGCTGAGTGTCATCAGCGTACTGATGGAATTCCACCCCAAAACCATGGATGATCTCACCCAGCGGCTTTACATAAATGTTGAACAGAAGGGGCGAGAGGACCGACCCTTGTGGCACCCCACACACTAGGTGCCTCGGGGTCGACCGCTGCCCCCCTGTCAACACCGATTACGACCGGTCGGAGAGGTAGGAGGAGAACCACCGCAGAACGGTGCCCCCCACCCCCAATCCCTCCAACCGGCGCAACATGATACCATGGTCGATGGTATCAAAAGCCGCTGAGAGGTCTAACAGCACCAGGATAGAGGAGTACCCCCTACCCCGGGCCCTCCAGAGATCATCCACCAACGCGACCAATGCCGTTTTGGTGCTGTAACCAGACCTGAAGCCGGACTGGAGCGGGTCTAAATAGACGGCTTCATCCAGGTACCAGGGGAGCTGCCGCGCCACCACACTCTCAACAACCTTCGCTAGGAAGGGAAGGTTGGAGACAGGACGATAATTTACCAAAACAGCCGGGTCCAGGGAGGGCTTCTTGAGGAGGGACCTCACCACCGCCTCCTTCAAGGCAGGCGGAAGGACACCCTCACTCAAAGAAGCATTTATAATCTCCTGGAGCCAGCCTCGTGTAACCTCCCGGGAGGCCAGCACCAACCAGGAGGGACACGGGTCCAATAAACATGTGGTAGCGTTCAGTCTACCCAGGATCCTGTCCACGTCCTCAGGAGCCACAGGATCGAACTCAGCCCAGGTAACACTCTCAAGACTGGGCTCAGTCACCTCGCCCGAACTAACCCAGTCAGAGGCCAGCTCATCCCGAATCTGAGTTATTTTATCATCCAGATATTGAACAAAATCCTCAGCACGACCCTGCTATAGACCCCAACTATAATCATACAGTTATATCATAAAGAGAATTATCTTATTTAATTCATTTCTCAGTCTCTATAATCCAAATTTCAATCTTCTCTTCAACTTAATTGATGTCAAACATATTTCCTCGCATAGATCCTACTTCAATAATCTTCATCTTGCCGCTGCCCCCATCAGCAAAGTAAAACGTTTCTCCACACAACCCCCCGAGTGACTTTATATAAATAAAATCCAATCACGAAGATATTCACCCCTCTAGGAAGATTCATTCAAGCTAACTTATACTATACCTAAAAATAGGCTTTTGCAGCCTTAACATTCAAACCTTGAGAGAGAGAGAGAAAACCAACTAAGAGCTGCATTCCCAGATTTTCCTTTAAAATTATTTCAAATCCTGCCACCCTTTGCAATTCAATCCTTCGGGTTATAAGATATTTTCAATTTCATAGTCTTCTCCTAGATGATAAGTTCCACAAAAAATGTATAATTGGGTAACCAATGATCGCTGCTAATTTTGCAGCAATCTATCAGAACTCAGGATATCATGTCCAATCCAGGATAAACTTATAGTAAACATTTTTATAATCCATTTTAATATATAAATTTAAAGTTAGTCCAACTCAAAATGAACTTTTAACAAATTGTTGTACTTCTTAAAAGAATTTTTATAATCCACTTTTTCCAGATCTTTCAATACTTTCTGATTCAGTATCAAACAATTCACAATGCTCTTTAAATTTATCACCTGTGGTTTCCAGTCGGATTTCTTCGTTGACCTCTAGTTCCTGTCGATTAGCATCACCCCCCCATGTCTTGAAGAGTATTGGACCTCTGTTGCCTGGTCATCTCGAAGTAAAACTTTGTTTTTTGAATCTTCCTCCAGCAGTTCAAGGTCCTGTAATCCCCCAAGGACACTGAGGTGTTCAGTTTTCTCATCAGAAAAATCCATAATAGAATCCTCTGGACAACCACCAAATTCTCCTTTTATTTTTAACACACTTTGATTTTCTTCTTTCTGTTTACATTTTGTAAACTCTGTTTTTGACTTTTTATCCTTAAGATATTTCGGTGCTCCCTTAAAGATATTTTGACAAAAATATTCTGCTTTTTCAATAGTATTCAGACAATGTCTCACACCTTGATATCTAAAAATTATACCAACTGGAAAATCCCATCTAAATGGGATATCACTTCTCTTCAGTTCCTTGACCAAAAAATCAAAATCTTTCCTGTCCTTTAAGACCTTTGATGGTAGCTCTTTGAAAATCCTGATTTGTGTACCTGCTACCTGCACTCTATCAAAATAAGACTTTTGTAAAATATCATCTCTCAGTCTTTTATCAGTAAAGTAAACAACAACATCTCTAGGCAGATTCCTTTGTTTAGCCAAATGTGAGTTAACTCTGTAAACTTTCGCTATAGAACCCAAAATTGATTCATCTTGTAGCTTTAATAATTCTGCAAAGGCCTTGGCACAAGTTGTTCTTAAGTTTTCTCTGTTGTTTTCTTTTATCCCTCTTAGTCTGATTGCAGATTCCTTAGCCTTAATTTGTAGCATAATAACATCATTCTGAATATTATGGTTTTGGGCCTCTGCTTCCAGGAGTTTCGTTTGTAACTCTTGTATCTGAGATTCAAATTTATTACTCATCTCAATCACTTTCTTTCCCATTGCAGCCACCGCAGTTGAAAAATCTGAAGCTACTTGAGCAATAATTTGATTTAATTGGTCATATTTCCCAAAAACCAGTTCCTCAATATCCTTCTGTGAACCTTTTATCTTATCTACCACATTCTCTAAGGACCTTGTAATTAGCTCTTTTAACTCTTGTTCTGTAAGTCTCTGCAAATGAGACATTTCAACTTTATTCATCTGATTCAAGGGGGAGCCCCCCTTCCTTTAGGTTTAGGCATCTTTACTTTTAAAAAGGACCAAAAAAAAAAGAATCCTTCTTACTTCAACAGAGAAAAGAAAAGGAAAAAAAAGCAGGAGAAATCTATTTAAATCAGCCTCTGTTCCTTTAAGTTCTTTGTCTGTGAATATTCCTTTCAAAGTCTTTCAGGACTAAACTCTGCACTCCATTTCCGCTATCACTTTCCTTTCAAGCAGAGCCAGTCACCATCTTAAAAACTTTCACTTTTCTTCCTATCGGCGAAACATCTGAGATAGCTCGGGAGTTCATGGCTTCCATGACGGCCATGGACCTGACCCAGGTAATTCAGGGCCCAACTCACGTTGGTGGACACACCCTGGACCTAGTTTTTGTCTCTGGACAGTGGTTGAGTGGTCTTGATATTGGGGATATAGGCTTAGAACCCTTGTCATGGACTGACCACTCGCTCCTTCGGCTCGACTTTCTGACCGCTGTACCCCACCGCAGGGAGGCGGAACCGACCAGATGGTTCCGCCCCAGGCGCCTGATGGATCCTGATAGGTTCCAGACAGAGCTTGGGCCATTCCCTGAGACACTGACACACGACTCGGCCGAGGACCTGGTGGCTGCCTGGAATAGAGCGGCCGGTGGGGCCTTGGACCATGTCGTGCCTTTGCGGCCTCTGACCCGGTGCCGAACCAACTTAGCTCCTTGGTTCACCGAGGAGCTGAGGTAGATGAAGCGCCGGAAAAGATGCCTAGAGAGTGGTTGGAGGGCCAGCCGCTCCGAATCTGACTTGACACTAGTAAGAGCTCATATTAAGACTTACTTAGTGGCGATAAAAATGGCCAAGTCTAATTACTTTGCCGCTCTTATCGCGTCATCAGATAATCGCCCAGCCGCCCTGTTTAGGATGACCCGCTCCCTCCTCCATTCGGGAGCGCGGGAGGATCCCTTACAGGGACGTGCTGAGGATTTTGTTCAATATCTGGATGATAAAATAACTCAGATTCGGGACGACCTGGCCGCCGACTGGGTGGGTTCAGGCGGGGTGACTGAGCCAGGTCTTAAGAGTGTTATCTGGGCTGAGTTCGATCCTGTGGCTCCCGAGGACGTGGACAGGATTCTGGGAAGACTGAACGCAACCACATGTTTACTGGACCCGTGTCCCTCCTGGTTGGTGCTGGCCTCCCGGGAGGTTACACGAGGCTGGCTCCAGGAGATTATAAATGCTTCTTTGAGTGAGGGTGTCCTTCCGCCTGCCTTGAAGGAGGCGGTGGTGAGGTCCCTCCTCAAGAAGCCCTCCCTGGACCCGGCTGTTTTGGTAAATTATCGTCCTGTCTCCAACCTTCCCTTCCTGGCGAAGGTTGTTGAGAGTGTGGTGGCGTGGCAGCTCCCCCGATACCTGGATGAAGCCGTCTATTTAGACCCGCTCCAGTCTGGCTTCAGGTCTGGGTACAGCACCGAAACGGCATTGGTCACGTTGGTGGATGATCTCTGGAGGGCCCGGGGTAGGGGGTACTCCTCTATCCTGGTGCTGTTAGACCTCTCAGCGGCTTTTGATACCATCGACCATGGTATCATATTGCGCCGGTTGGAGGGACTGGGGGTGGGGGGCACCGTCTTACGGTGGTTCTCCTCCTACCTCTCCAACCGGTCGCAATCTGTGTTGACAGGGGGGCAGCGGTCGACCCCGAGGCGCCTGGTATGTGGGGTGCCGCAAGGGTCGGTCCTCTCGCCCCTCCTGTTCAACATTTATGTAAAGCCGCTGGGTGAGATCATCCGCGGTTTTGGGGTGGAGTTCCATCAGTACGCTGAAGATACTCAGCTGTACATTTCCACCCCAGACCACCCCAACGATGCCGTGGAAGTGATGTCCCAGTGCCTTGAAGCTGTGCGGGTCTGGATGGGGAGAAACAGGCTTCGACTCAACCCCTCCAAGACCGAGTGGCTGTGGCTGCCGGCGTCCCGATATAGCCAGCTGACTCCATCGCTGGTTATTGGGGGCGAGTCATTGGCCCCCACGGAAAGGGTTCACAACTTGGGCGTCCTCCTGGACTCATGGCTGTCTTTAGAGGATCATATGACGGCCGTGGCCAGGGGGGCTTTTTATCAGGTCCCCTGATTCGCCAGCTGCGACCCTTTCTAGATCGGGACTCCCTACGCACGGTCACTCATGCTCTTGTCACTTCCCGTCTGGACTACTGTAATGCTCTCTACATGGGGTTCCCCTTGGGGTGCACCCGGAGGCTCCAACTGGTGCAGAATGCGGCCGCGCGGGGGATTATGGGAGCGACGGGACGCTCCCACGTGACACCTCTCCTGCGTGAGCTGCATTG
The DNA here is from genome assembly GCA_038048745.1 of Coluber constrictor foxii. Taxonomy (NCBI): domain Eukaryota; kingdom Metazoa; phylum Chordata; class Lepidosauria; order Squamata; family Colubridae; genus Coluber; species Coluber constrictor. The sequence continues at coordinate 26,346,564 of CM075961.1, forward strand.
GCTACCGGTGGACTTTCGGGTGCGTTTCAAGGTGTTGGTAATCACCTTTAAAGCGCTCCATGGCTTAGGGCCAGGGTACTTACGGGACCGCCTTCTGCCGCCAATTGCCTCCCACCGGCCGGTTCGCTCCCACAGAGTGGGCCTCCTCAGGGTGCCATCAGCCAGACAATGCCGGCTGCCGACCCCCAGGGGGAGAGCCTTCTCTGTGGCAGCACCCACCCTTTGGAATGATCTGCCTCCAGAGTTAAGAATAATCTCTGACCTCCCAACCTTTCGGCGGGCTTTAAAAACCCATCTCTTTCAGCTCGCTGGCCTAGCCTGATCCCTATAACATTTTAGTATTTTTAGAGTTGTATTTTAAATATGTTAATTTTTAAATTTTATGGCCATTTATATTATTATTTTAAGAAATTTTAACTTGTGTATGTTTGTATGTTGTTCTTAATTGGCTGTACACCGCCCTGAGTCCGCAAGGAGAAGGGCGGTATATAAATCCAAATAAACTCAAACTCAAACTCAAACTCTCCTTCCCCCTTCCCCCCCTCCTCTTCCAAAAAAATCCGTTGAAAAAAATCCATACTTGCTTAAATTTTTCTTCTCTCTTTTCCAGCTTGCTCCAATTATCATTCCAAGTGTGGTGTTGCTCCCAGCGTCTGGCTCTGCTAATTAGGTAATTAGCGGAGGTTCCTCTCGGCGCGGAGCATACCCTGGGGGCATGGAGGGAGCCATCCCTCTGAGCCCTCCCCAGGACAAAGAAAAAATCCTGGGGGGCTCAAGGAGGCTCAACCTCACCCCCAGAAGCTCTCCCTGCTCCTCCCATCAAGGAGCAGGTTTTTCGAGCCGCCTGCCAGCTGTAAGGTGGCTCTAACGCCCCGAGAGACCGGCGGGCATGGAAAGCACGCCGTCAACGAGGAAGGCGCCACCGGAAGTCCAAGCGTACCATTTTCCTTTTTACAATCAATCAGATTATTTAATTCAACATAGAAATGCCAAGTAAAGCTGTGGAGAGCCTGAATATCAACTGTCGAAGGATCCCACCACTGCCATTGTGTGAGCTACCCAGAGAAAACAAATAGAGATCTTTCCACTAGGTGACAAAATAGTGTTAAGATGCATATTCACATCATAATATACACTTACACTACATCTATAAACTGTGAGAAAGTTTTGGCTGCATAGAAGTAAATATCTACTGTACTTAATATCAATACATTGTCCAAATCTGCATCGCCTGCATATTTCATCACTCACCTGTCAGATTGGAAATCTTCCCTTCTGGACAGTGAAGACAATCATAACAGCAAAATGGCCTCCCTTCTATTTTGGACTTAGCAGAACCCACAGGGCAATAGTTATTACACAGAGAAAGTGGCCGGATCTGTTCATAAAGGATAGAAGAGAATGCTTTGCATTTTTCAAGTTTATGCAGTGTTTGTATTATCTACAAAGGTCCTACTTCCATGGCATTTACAGAGCTCCCACACTGAGTTTTGCTGTGTACTTTTATTGATGCTAAGGTAAAAACGTCCTTGAATCAAGGTCATCTACAGACATAAAAATACATCCACATAGTTTTCTTGACCATGAAACACAGGTAATTTACTTTGTATTCTTTGTGTTCCCCCCCCCCCCCCCGCAACTTTCTAGGGCCTTTGAATTTTCTAATGTCCTGGTTAATAATTACCAAGACAAGTCACATCATTTACGTTCTGTTAGATCGGGGTGTCAAACTTAGATTCAGATAGTTATATTAATTTTTGGAATTATTTTGGTTAGAATTCAATTATTCAACTTTTCAACACTGTGTGTGTGTGTACACACAAAAGGTTTGTTTATTTATTTATATTACCACATCACTTCTGAAGGTAATTTTTTTCTTTTTTAATATGGTGGGAGTATTGTCAACTAAACAACCCATCCGTTAAAATTAATCATTCCAAGTATTATTCCCTGCCATATCTTTCAGTATTTCAGTCAAGAGAAAGCAAGAAAAAAATCACTGGAACAGGTCATGTGTATTCAGTTAAACATTGATAACCTCATTCTGGATTATCCAAACCTGGTTGAACCTGCTTGGCCAAGTGATGGCTTCTTCATCAATTTTTAATATATCCTCTTGGGAAGTCACAGATCCTATTCCACCAACTTTGACTTTCAGGAAGGATTTGTTTGGGAAAGTGACCCAATTGATGACATCAAATCCAGCCTCTAGTTCTCCATTTTGGTTGAAAGATAGTGTTTCTCCTGCAGTATTATTGAATGAGATGCTTCTTACAATTTGATTGAACTACAAAACAAAAAACAGAGACTAAAAGGGGGGGGAGACAAACCTTTGATCAGGATCTGTAAAGTGATGAAATATGGGAAAGAAAATATATTTTTTACATGAAAGCTATATTTTAATGGAAGAGACAAGTGTCTACCATCCTATGACACATTCTCAATATATGCAGTACAAGCATCCTTAAATCTAATAATCTGTGTCTTAGAAAACACTAGAAGGAAGGTGTTTTTTTTCTCTCACCATTTGTGAGACATTCATTGGAGTTGTGGTGTGGAAGAAAGCAGCCAAGACAAACAGAATAGAATAGAATAACAGAGTTGGAAGGGACCTTGGAGGTCTTCTAGTCCAACTCTCTGCTTAGGCAGGAAACCCTACACTACTTCAGACAAATGGTTACCTAATCTCTTCTTAAAAATGTCCAGTGTTGTAGCATTTACAACTTCTGGAGGCAACTTGTTCTGCTGATTAATTGTTCTAACTGTCAGGAAATTTCTCCTTAGTTATAAATTGCTTGTCTCCTTGATTAGCTTGGTAACAAAATTTATACAATACATTCATATCCATTCTATTCTAAAATCAGACATTCAGGAGAAATTCAGAAGGAGTATTAATTTTCTTTGTATGAAAAGAAGTATGTTGTTTGGAAAAATGTTTAGCTTGTTTGTATGAAAAGAAGTATGTTGTTTGGAAAACTGTTTAGCTGAAAGAGTCAAACAAATGTACAAACCAGGGATTCTACAATTAATTAAATGTTACAGCCAAATGTAGAAGAAAGAAATTTAATTGATTTACCATATTGTATTTGCATGCTGTCATTCAAGCAATTTAGGAAATTCCCACTAGTCTCATAACAAAGTTAAAAGGGAGATAACAATAAGTATTTAAATGCTTTTAGGTATAATATAGAGGAAAATGTCATCTAATAATTAAATTCAGTTAAAAAACATCCTGAAACATATAAAAAAGAAATAGAAGCAGTAAAAAAAAAATCAGGATATTTAATGCATTGCAACACTCAAATATGGTTTTTGTTTGTCTAAGAGATATTAATATAAATGCAAAGCAGAAAGGAATATAACTAAAGGTATTCAGTATGAATCCTGTGTGTTCATGGAAAGGCATTTAGCTTTTGTTCCTGACCCTATCTATTTTTTAGAATCTTATTTTATTGGGGAGGAAATAAACTGTAACCAAAGCCAAATGATACTGAAGTAGATATTTAATACGGAAATTGTATGATGTAGAGGCAAAAGTACACATTTGTGTGTCTGTGATATATGCACAAAAGGGAAAGAAAAAAGCTCTATGACTTGAGACATTACCTTCCACGGATGACATTTGAGAAGTTCAATAAGTCCTACTTTGCTTATTCTTGCTCTATTTTTGAAGGTTGATGAATAAGCAACATGTAATGCTTGTGCCAAAATATAGACTGCATTGTAGATGCTATAACTGTGGCCAGTCATGTCCGTTTCAAAAACAGATACAGGGAGGGTCACTATCTTCTCATCACCAGTGCAAATTGGTTTACTGTCCATCCTTGAATTGGTCTTCTCATCAACTAAGGTGCCTAAGAACACACATCCAAATGCCTCTTCCCAGAAAACCCTAAGAAAATCATCTTCTTGTTTGAAGTTTGGTTTTATTGTCTGAAGGAATTCCCGAAACCCTAGGACTTCTCTTGAATGAACCGCAAAGGATATAGCACCATGGAGAAAATCTAGGTCTTCCCATCTCTGGAAGGGAAGAGATGTGAAATCCATCTGAGCTGTCATAATCCAGATTTTACTATTGACTTGTAATGACATCTCTTCAAATTTGGACATAGAGGGAAACATTCTCAAAATTATCATTATTTCAATTTCACCTTGAATTAAAACTGCATTGACATTGCTGTTCATCACAATGCTGTACATTTCGATCCCTTTTTTAACTGTATCAGCAATGTCAGTAGAATAAGAAGCAAATGGGAATCTTTCAATGAAGTCAAAACAGATCCCATTTCGGGCAAATATGGGTATCACATTTTGTACAAATTTCTCCCCATTCTCATTATTCACAGATATGACCCCAATCCACGTCCATTTAAAATTCTGCAGTAGCTGAAGAATTCCCTCATACTGAAGGTCCATATTTGGAAACATTTGGTGATAGAAACCTGCCTGTTTGTCCTTATTTGTCACTGGAGCAGAGCCATACATAAACTATAGAAAAAGCAGAAGAATTAAGAAAGGAAACAATAGGCTTTGATTTTTTACAAGTGTTCCAATAGATTTTTTTTTCTTTATAATAGATAAAGAAAAAGTTTGCATCTTAATAGTTTTATATTTGGCAGTTGTGTTCCTACAACACTTTTAAGCACAAAAATTTAAGACTAGTTGTACACAATCTATCAATCTTTGTCTTAATCTTGCTTTGATTACTTTATGGCTTCCTTTCCTGTATAAACCAGATCATTTAGTGCAATCTATTGTTTAAACTCAGAATAGGAGCTGATTTATTTATTAAGAATGTTCTGTGAATGCAGCAGGTAACATTTAGTGCACCAGGAATTTTCTAGTCCATTTAATTTGAATATGATTCTCCAGCCTTACTTTAATAACCATGCATTTGAAAAAGGAGCGACTGCTAACATACTTCTCTTAGATTTCAAAATACAGTTGAAAGAAAAGCGTTCCCCTTGATTTCAGTTAGTGTTTACTTTATGCCAGCAATTAAGTCTTATCTAATAAAATGAGAAATTTAACTGGATTGCATCCATACGCCGCATACATACTTACCTGAGGAAACTTGTAGATATGCAGAATGGTGACCAGGTGAAGACATACCTCAGTATCAGGCCCTCCAATTATTGCTACTGGATATTTCTGAATGTCACAGTTGTAATTAGGGATTAATCTGCCTTTAGAGGAAAGGAGTTCCATTGTGGCATGGTACATCCATTTTGAAGTAAAATGGCTGTTATAGATTTGAAAGCCCAGGGTAACATTAGGTAAAATATGAGGATTAATATTGATCTCCTTAACAGCAAATACTAAAGCCAGGATATGTTGGTAAATCTGTGTTATGACCCTGAAGGGAGAAGAACATGATCTGCTATAATACATTTCATGAAGAATATGATATCTGTTTTGCCCTTCCTTTCAAACATAATGTGAGGAGGTGATTCAATCCATCTATGTAAAAAGCAATGTTTTATTCACTGCACTTATTTAAGCTAATAGGATAATCAAAGCACTTTATTTGAAGTAGTGATCAGAGTTAGCTCTTTAGCCAGGCATCTCAAAAAATTTTATTCCAGGAAAGTATTATTAGCATGTCACTTATGCCTTCACTATTGACACAGGATATGCAAAGTACAGGATATGCAAAGTACATAAAATGATTATGCATATGCAGCATAATCTAAATATTCAGCTATAACAAATAATAATGAGCAACAATTTAATGCTCTACAGATGGCTCAAGTCTACATGGTGAATTTGATGCAAACTATCAGCACACATGTAACTATATCATATGTATAAAACAATTCATACCATGCCTTTTCACTCATTCTTCTTCAGGTCTATTTTACATATATCTCTCTGGCCATAACTGAATACGTACATACTTTCCTCAAAGAGGTTGCTAGAAGGAAGTTCCTTAAAGTCCATCATCATATAAAACAGGAAGATCTGAGAAATGATATTAGCAAAGTGAATGTCCCCTGACTGGTATTGCTTGTGGAGAATAGGCAGAGGATCTACAATGCTGCATTTATGATGAGAAAGGTGACACATTCCTTGTGGACAAAGCATTGATAGGAATTTTATGGACACAACACATAGAAGAAAACAATTCATTCTTGAATACGTGTCACCATTCTCCACCTTTTATTTTCCTTCTAGATTCTTAACATGTCCAAAAGAAAGACTTGCTGTATGTTTCTGTACTTGTCTTTGAATTTTGTTTCTCTGTGTATGGAGAAATTGGAAAGCTCAGACTCTGGTATAAAATCACTTGTGGTCAAGCAATGGCTAACTAGAATTGCATATGGGAATGTTCCGGGGTAGGAATTAACAGATTTTGATCTATTTGAGGTTTCTCCCTGTTTTCTGATTATAAGTTTTTTCATGTCTTCATGCTTATACTGGTTATTTTGAGATAACAATCAACTCCCAGGCCCTGTGGGACCTTGAACAAGAAGAAACAGTTTGTTTGTCATGTCTCAAAAAAAAAAAAAAAAAAAAAACCCTCTACTTGACACCAAGCAATAATGGCCCTCAAATAACCCTCAAAGCAGCAAGAATGAACAAAATAATTAAATGCAGGCATGAAAGTCCAAGTTATTTGCAATATATTATTTATAACAGTGAAGGGTGAGTCCCTGTGAAGTCCATAGAAAATAAATGCTACACATGGATGGATGGATAGATGGATGGATGGATGGATGGATGGATGGGTGGGTGGGTGGGTGGGTGGATGGATGGATGGATGGATGGATGAATGAATGAATGAATGAATGAATGAATGAATGAATGAATGAATGGCTTTTTAAAAAAATCCTGGCAAAGTTATATCATTTGTGCTACCTCCATAACTGACCCCATGGTATTGTTCCTTGAAACTGGGTTTACATGATTAGTTTTTAAACAGTTTGACTTACTGATTTTACAAAATTCACATATAATGATCAACTTCTGATTTCACATGGTGATCAAATACTGATTTTAGGAGCCACTTACTTCTCTTCCACAAAACAAGAAAACAACAAGAAGAAAAAACACCATATCTCTCAGTTGTTTTGCTCATCCCTAGGACAAACCCCACTGAAGCCAAGCTGTTCACATCTGCCCCCACCCCCACCCCATTGGAGACGCTCCAGTGTGATTTCCTATCTTTCAAATGAATTCCAGCCTTCTTAGTGGAAATCAGGCACATTCTTAAAATGTAAAAGAACACTGTGTTAAAAAAATATGGGGAAAAAAATGAAAATAAACTTTTAGAAATTGCCTTCCAATCTTCATTTCAGTAGTTATTCATTTTGCAGCAATACTTCCTTAATAGTGACAATTTTAATTCCTCCCATTTCACCTTCTTAATATAGTTCATTCTTTCAATAAGATATCATATATATGTGTATGCATGTGCATATGTGTGTGTATAATAGAGAAAATGTGGAATTTCTGTCAGAAAATGGAGTTATAAAGGTTGCAATAGAAAATACTGGAATCTTAACTGAAATCTTTGGTTGTTATAAATCACCGAAACATCTTTGCTCTGAAAAAGCTGTATTATATTTCCTTTCCAACATTGCAGATGGCATGGCATTAAAGCAGGTCAAAGAGAGAGGTCTGCATCATGTTCCACAGGTGGAGAATTTCAGGAAGATTTTGCAATGAAGATGGTCTAGGAAATTCTTGTTGGGAGGTTTTTTCTCCTCTTAGTTATTTGAAAATACATCACTGTCACATGTTGGCATTTTTTGATCAGCAGAAGGCCAGGGAAGCCTTCATTCTGTAGTCCATTCATTCTACATAGTTTAATTTTTAAATAATCAGTAATATTCTAGCATTGCCCTTTTTATTTATCTCAGAAAACTAAAAGACAACAACACAAAAGTCCTGAAATCTTTTGCTTCTTTAACATCATACGAGGGAAGATGAATTCAATTCTTAATTCCTACCATCACCTGCTATTCCAGGTTTACACAAGACAAGACCACGAAAAAGGACTCCTTTCCACTTTTCATTAAATGAAAAAAAGAAGGACATCTGATAAATCTCTTTGCCGAAAGATAAATTTGAGACATTAGGTAAAGGTAAAGGTTCCCCTCGCACATATGTGCTAATCATTCCTAAATATAGGAGGTGGTGCTCAACTCTGTTTCAAAGCGGAAGAGCCAGCGCTGTCTGAAGATGTCTCCATGGTCATGTGGCTGGCATGATTAAATGCCAAAGATGCGCAGAACGCTGTTACCTTCCCATCAAATGTGGACCTCATTTTTCTACTTGCATTTTTAAGTGCTTTTGAACTGTTAGGTTGGCTGAAACTGGGACAAATAACAGGAGCTCACCCTGTTATGCGGCACTAGGGATTTGAACCGCTAAACTGCCGACCTTTCGATTGACAAGCTGAGCGTCTAAGACTGAGTCACCCCATCCCATATGAATATATGACAATGCAAATTGTTGATATTAAGTCCTCTCTCCTTTTATCTCTTTGCTACTCTTCATTTTTCCTTCTTATTTCCCCCTCTTTTGCTATATTAAAAACAGGAAATAGAATTGTTTAATTATTTATTTGTCTTAGATGTTGCTTGCTATTCAATTCAGTCTTCAGTGTGTTGATATAGCATTTAAGGAAAAAAGATGCACACAATGAGCCCCCCACTGGATGTTATATTGCATTATAATAATGTAACAAATAAACAGGAGATATGGATATGGGAGAGGAATGAAAATGGCCTCTGAACACAAGAAGAAGGGCAAAATGGGAAGATTTGAAGATATCTATCCCATTGAATTACCAAGACTCAGATACAACTGAATAGATAACAACATCATCATCAAATGACAAAAGGTTATGGGTCTTCACTTTGAGGTCTTACTGATTTCTCATGGGTAAAATAATAGAAGGTAACAGTCGTAGATCTCTCAGTTATTTCTCTGTTTCATATACTGCTTGCTATTCAGTTCTGGCCTGAATAGCAAGCATTAGCTAACTGGAATTGCAGGAGGGGATATTCCAGGGGCAGTAATTAACAGATTTTGATCTATTTGAGGTTTCTCCCTGTCTTCTGATTATAGGTTTTTTCATATCTTCATGCTTATACTGGTTATTATTTTTGAGATAACCACCAACTCCCAGACCCTGAGGGACCTTGAACAAGAAGTAACAACTTGTTTGTCATGTCTGAAAACAAAATCTCTACCTGACACAAGTGATAATGGTGAGATTTTATAGCAAGCCTCAAGAAGAAAGGATGAAAAAGATGAATTAATGCAGACATGAAAGTCCTAGTTATTGATCTGTCCCCCTCTACACACACCCACAAAAACACAGCCAGTCGAGGGTTAAAGAAGCACTTGCACACACCACAGTCCTTATCTCAAACTTGGCAGTGATATTCACACCATCTGCCAAGTGCTTTAATTGTTCACAGAAAGAAAATCACATACGTAGCTTTGCCAAAATCCGTTCTTTTAGCAGCTTCAGGCTACAATGACTACCAGATTGAGTTTTGTTCACCACAGGGATCATTGACCACCACCCTCTCTTATATAGTCTCTGGGGTGTGGTCCAGTGACTCATTGGTCCTGTGACTCAAGTCCAGTGACTCAGGTCTATTCCCTCGCACGCCTCCTCAGCTGCTGCAAGCGCTTATCTCACCTTCGTTGACGTGCGTCCAGGAATGACGTCTCTCCCTCACTCTCATCTGAGACACCTGTTTCCCCACTACTTTGCTCTCTTTCAGCTGGCACCTGAGACGGTGCCAGAGGGGGGGGGCTGGGAGATCTGGCTGGCTCCTCTTCCTCATGCTCAGAGCTTCCTTCCTCCAATGGGATAGGCTCAGAGGACGGGGCCACAACAGTTATTTGCAATATTGTATTTATAACAGTGAAGGGGTAGTCCCTGTGAAATCCATAGAAAATAAGTGCTACACATGGATGGATGGATGGATGGATGGATGGATGGATGGATGGATGGATGGATGAATGAAATTTATATCATTTGTGCTACCTCCATAATTGATCCCATAGTATTGTTCCTTGAAACTGAGTTTACATGATTTGTTTTTTAATAGTTTGACTTATAGATTTTACAAAGTTCATAGACAATGATCAACTCCTGATTTCATACAGTGATCAAACATTGATTTCAGAAGCCACTTCCCTTCCTGAAAACAAGAAAACAACAAGGAGAAGCTAAGGGAAATATAGGCTCTAAGACAGGACATTTACCCCCAAAATAATAAGTTGGCTCAGTTAAGATGATTATTGTTCCTCAGGCAAAAATGGGAGAGGGTTATATATCTTCACTTTGGGGCCTTACTGCTTTTCTATTGCTATATTAAAAACAGGAAATAGAGTTGTTTAATTATTTTTTTTGTCTTAGATGTTGTCTGCTATTCAATTCAGGCCTCAGTATGATGATATAGCATTTAGGGAAAAAGATGCATACCAGAAGCCCCCCACTGGATGCTATAATGGAGAAGATCTCCACAGCAACCATATGTTTGCCCCCTGTAGTCAGATAACTAGGAACAAAGGAGAGCCAAACACTGCAGAAAATCAACATGCTGAAGGTGATAAATTTGGCTTCGTTAAAAGAGTCTGGTAATTTTCTGGCAAAGAAAGCTACAGTAAAGCTGACAAGGGCTAAGAGGAACATGAAGCCCAAGACACAGTAGAACAGGACAAAGGAGTTCTCATTACATTCCAGAACAATTTCTTCTGCCATTAAATGCATGTTGAAATCAGGGAATGGAGGAAAAGTCAACAGCCAGGCAGTACAAAGAACTATTTGAATGACAGAGCAGAAAAATAGAATGGAAATGGCCAATCTTTTCCCCACCCATTTCCTCATTGTAGATTTTGGTTGGGTGGCCATGAAAGCTAAAACAACCACAATAGTTTTTGCTAACACACAGGATACAGCTACAGTAAAAATGACACCAAAAGCACTTTGTCGAAGGAGACAGGTCACTTTATGAGGTTTGCCAATAAATAGTAAAGCACAGAGAAATGAAAACAGGAGAGAAATGAGAAGGATGTAGGTGAGGTTTCGGTTGTTGGCCTTGACGATGGGCGTATCCTGGTACTTAATGAAGATACCCAGAACCAACACTATGATGAAAGAGGAAGAAAGAGAACAAGTGGCCAAGATGGACCCCCAAGATTCCTCATATGTCAGAAATGTTACAGTTTTTGGAAGACATGAATTCTGTTCCTTGTTTGGATACTGATCTTCTGGACATGGAAAACAGTCATCCATATCTAGGGAAAAAAATGTGTCAGATTAGAAACATAATTGTTCTAAAATTAAACTGTCAGAATATGAATGCACTGCTTTGAGAATAGCATGAACTTTTGTTATCTTAGTTTGAGCTCTTTAGCCTTGCAACTGCTGGCACAATAAGCATATGAGCTTTTCTTTTAAATTAAATTTTATTAGGAGTAAAACAAGAAAACAGATTCTAATGATAAGACCAGCATTAGAAAACATTATTGAAATATATTATATGCATTTGTTTTTAAGTCAGATTTAGAAATCAATGAAGCGTCTTGAATCTTCTTATTTTTTATTGTTTACTATAACCATTCTATTGAATCCCAGGAGGATTGAGTAAAAGGTCACCAGGAGCTGCCAAGACAAGATTGGTTTTCTACTCCAACTTCCATAACTTAACCACTATACCAAATTGTTTTTCGTGACTGAGATTTTAGAGTCAGAGCTCCTTTATTTGTGTCATTAAGTATGAAATAGACAAGATGTGCAGTGCAAGTATGGTAAGAAAGTTTACAGCAGATTGAAAAGCCATCTCTTCTCTTTGAGGACTCCACCTACATTGTAGGAAGTAGATCCTTCCAATGGCATTGCAAATACAAAATGAAATAGATATTTCTTTCTAATTCCATTGTGCCATTTTTTTACGATCAATCAGATTTTTTTAATTCTACATAGAAATGCCACATAAGGCTGTGGAGAGCATAGGATTCTATCTCCAAAAGTGGATTCTGGTTTGCAGGAGCACAAAATTATATCCTCTCTACGTCATCCAAACACACATAGCCTTTCCATGGAATAACATTACAACTTGAACTGTTGAAGATGGTCTTCTGAAGTGATTAATATGGATTTGACCTCAATCTCTGCACAGCCTGAATATCAACTACTTTAGCATCTCACCACTTCTGTTACGTGAGCTGCCCAGAGAAAATAGGGATCTTTCCATAGTGTGACAAAATGGAGTTAAGATCTGTATTCTTATCATATTATTCAGTTACACCGCATCTATAAACTGTGAGAATGTTTTGTCTGCATAGAAACAAATATTTATGGTACCTATTATCAATACAAAAAGAGTAGTTTTACAAGAAGTAAAAGAGTTCTCAACTCCTCTATAGGAGAATTTCTTATACTACCAGGCTTGAAATTTTAGGCCTGGATAACCTGGAACTTCGCCATCTACGTTACGACCTAAGCTTAGTATATAAGAGTATCTACCATAATGTCCTACCTGCTAATAATTACTTTAACTTCAACTGCAATAACACAAGGGCTATCAATAGATACAAACTAAATGTAATCCGCTCTAATCTTGATTGTAGAAAATACAACTTCAGCAATAGAGTAGTATATGTTTAGAACACTCTACCTGATCCTGTTGTTAGTTTCTCTAACCCCCATATCTTTTACTTTAAACTGTCAACTATGGACCTTACACATTTCTTAAGCGGTCCCTAAGGGGGCATGCATTAGCACACCAGCATGCCTACCATCCCTGTCCCAGTGTCCCCATATATATGTAATCATTTTATGTGTTTATGACTATGTTTTGCTTATTTATATTGAATTATTTGTGCCACTTATTGATGTGTCCATGTCTTATTTTATTTGTTTCGATTTATAATGTCTGTGTCTATAGATGTCTATGTCTATACTGATACTGTTTCCTTGTACTTGTTGACAAATAATTAAATGAATAATTAAATAAATAAATCTGTAAAATCTGCATCACTCATTGTTCATCACTCACCTATTACATTTGAAATCTTCCCTTCTGGACAGTGAAGACAGTCGTAACAACAGAATGGCTTCCCTTCTATTCTCTTCTTAGCATAACCCAAAGGGCAATAGTTATTACATAGAGAAAGTGGCCGGACCTGTTCATAAAGGACAGAAGAGAATGCTTTGCATTTTTCAAGACTGTGTATAATAGTTTTGGTCTACAAAGCTCCCACTTTGTATCAGGTTTGGTGGAAAGCCTTGTGAGTGACATCAGTGGGGGGAAAAAAAGGAAAGAAAATGCCATGGGATTTACAGAGCTTCCACAAATAGTCTTTGTTGTGGCTTTGTGATTAGAATGTAGTCTTGCAGGCTAACTCTACCCATACCCTGATTGACTCAGCCTTCCATCTTTCCATGTTCTGTAAAATGAGGACCCAAATTGCTGGGAGCAATATGCTGAAATTGTACAGAGAGTCCTGTAAAGTAATATGGAGCAGTTTATAACTCTACATGCTATTGCTGTTGGTACTATAGTTTATTTTTTCTTCTTTGTATTTTGTCAGCTTCCTACAGCCTTTTTTAGTATTCTGATAAATTACTACAAAATGAAATGACATGGTTTAGTTTCTATACCATCAACCAAGAATTATTAAATGGCAATTTCTGCTGTGATTTAAGATTATATATTTTGCATAATGATATGGATTACATAGGTAGAACGTTAGCACCCACCACTGTCCTAGAAGAATGAGCTATTTTGAGGAATATTAAAAAAGGCAGGATAAAATATATCTTCTAAGAGAGAAATAGAAATCTTAAGGAAGACAGGAACTCAGCCCAATCGCCCTCCCCCCACTCCCCAGCAGATATTTTGTGCCCATTAAGAGAGACTGGGACAGAAGACAAAGGACTTTCAGCTCCCGGATGATGGGATTAAGACATGATCCTCCAGGACATAATGGGATTAACCCATGAGCAGCAGAGCTCACCACATTGCACAATCTCCTAAGGACATTGCATCACCCAGCAAACTTCAATCACCAGAGACAACCTACAGAGCTAACTATGACCCCTACAACAGCCAATTTAATACATGTTCTTTCACAAGAACATGAAGTTCAAGTTCAAAGCCCAAGAGAAGGTAAAAATACCCCTCATTCACAACTCCATGTGTTCAACTGCACCAGAGAACCATGTGCTTGGTGGTTCTGCTTCGTAGTTAAACCATCTTTCCAATCAGCCTCCATGTTTCCAATGTCTTTCTCCCAGCTTAGAGCTGAACCAGGTGAATATTTCTTCCAACACATAATTAAGATTTTCTTATGGAATAAATTTGGATATTTCTCCTACATTTTGGCATTTATTTTGGTTACAATTAAATTATTCACCTTTTCAGCACTGTCTAAATGTGTAAAAGCTTTGTTCACATACTATTACATCACTTCTATTACATCACATCATTTTTTCTTCTTCTATCTTGCTGGAGTACTGTATGTCAATTAAATCTCCCTTCCTATAATATCATTCATTATAGGTTCCCCCAGTCATGACTTTTAGTATTTCAGACATAGGAATCATAGGAATTATCCCACAGTTCACATCTATTCAGTTGAAGCAGTAGTAACCACATTGCAGATTATCCAAACCTGGTTAAATCTGCTTGGCCAAATGATCAATTTTTCATCCATTTTTAACCTGTCCTCTTGGGAAGTCACAGATCCTATTCCACCAACTTTGACTTTCAAAAAGGATTTATTTGGGAATGTGACCCAATTGATGACATCAAACCCAGCCTTCAGTTCTCCATTTTGGTTGAAAGATAGTGTTTCTCCTGCAGTATTATTGAATGAGATGCTTCTTATTAGTTGATTGAGCTGGAAAACAAAAACAAAGAGTAAAGGGTAGGGATGAACAATTCATCAGGATCTGATAAACGATGAAAGCCTACCTCCATTACAGAAAACATGGAAAAGAAACTATATTTTCTACATATAGGTTATATCTTAATCGAAGGGGCCTGTCTCCATTTTGTACTAAGTTCTCAAAGACATACAATCGCCCCTATCTATTCTATGCCTCCGAAGTCCCAGCTGTTCAGGAGGAAATGGAGATTTTACAGTATCCTTCCCCTGCCACACCCACCAAACCACTCCCACAGAACTGGTAGCAATTTTTTTTGAAAACCGCCACTGCTTTGTTGGTGCAGCTGGGCATACCTCAGTCACTCCGGGAGATGTGCGACCTGCTCTCCACCCCAAGATACTGGCCTACTGCATTCACCACAGCTGCCCCATGGCCTGCCCGCTGACGTGATCTGCGCCACCGCCGCTGTCACCAACTCATGGCTGAAGTGACCTGCCTGCTGTTCTCACAGTGCCTTACGCAGCACAGTAAAATTTAGTGCACTTCATGATGGGGAAGATGGGGTCCTCTCCTCCTCCTGGAGCCTATTATGACACAGAGACACAATGTGACCCTGCCCCACTTACGCATGTTAGCAGCAGCGGCAGCTGTCTCTTTGAACATTATCTCTCTCTCCTTTTTTTTAAATCTTATTTTTAAATAAGAGAATGAACTATAACCAAAACCAACATGATATTGAACAAGATCTTTATCTGGCCATTCGATGATATGGAGACAAATTTATACAATTGTATGTCAGAGATATGTTAACAGAATGGAGAGAAGAAACCCCTATGAAGGGAGACATTACCTTCCATGGATGAAGTTGGAGAAGTTCAATAAATCCTGATTTGCCTAATCTTGCTCTATGTTTGAAGGACAATGAATAAGCAACATGTAATGTCTGTGCCAAAATATAGGCTGCATTGTAGATGGTATAGCTGTGGCCAGTCATGTCCATTTCAAAAACAGATACAGGGAGGGTCTCTATTGTCTCCTTCCCAGTGCAAATTGGTTGACTGTCTATATTATTAGTTTTCTCATCAGCCATGGAGCCTGAGAACACACATTGAAATGCCTCCTTCCAAAAAACCCTAATAAAGTCATCTTCTTCGTTAAAGTTTGGTTTTCTTGTCTGAAGAAATTCCCGAAACCCAAGAACCTCTCTTGAATGAACTGCAAAGGAAAGAGCACCATGGAGAAAATCTAAGTCTTCCCATCTTTGAAAAGGAAGAGATGTGAAATCCATCTGGGCTGTCATAATCAAGATTTTACTATTTCCTTGTAACGGTATCTCTTCAAATTTTAACATTGAGGGAAACATTCTCAAAATTATCATTATTTCTATTTCACCTTGAATTAACACTGAACTGACAGTGCTATTCTGGACAATACTGTATATTTTCATCCCTTCTTTTACCTTATCAACAATGTCAGTCGAATAAGACACAAATGGGAATCTTTCAATGAAGTCAAAGCAGATCCCATTTCTGGCAAATATTGGTATCACATTTTGTACAAATTTCTCCCCATTGTCATTAGTCACAGATATGACCCCAATCCACGTCCATTTAAAATGCTGCAGTAGCTGAAGAATTCCCTTATACTGAAGGTCCATATTTGGAAACATTTGGTGATAGAAACCAGCCTGTTTGTCCTTATTTGTTAGTGGAGCAGAGCCATACATCAACTGTAGAAAAAACAGAAGTGTTAAGAAAGGAAACCATAGGCTTTGATTTTTTGCAAGTTTGTCAGTAGATATTTTTTTAATGTCATTATAGTACACAAAACAAAACTTTACCTCCATTGCATCTTAATTGTTTTAGATTTGGCAGTTGTGTTCCTCCAACACTTTCAAGCATAAAATTTTACGATTCGTTGTGGAGAATCTATCAATCTTTGTTTGTCTTAATCTCACTTTGATTACTTAGTTGCTTCCTTTCCTGTATAAACTAGGACGTTTAGTCCAATCTATTGTTTAAACTCAGCATAGGAGCTGATTTATTTATTAAGAATGTTCTGTGAATGCAACAAGTAATATTTGGTGCATTGGGAATTTTCTAGTCTGTTTAATTTGAATATGGTTCTCCATCCTTATATTACTAACCATGCAATTGAAGAAGGAGCAACTGCTAACATATGTTTCTTAGATTTCAAAATAATGTTGAAAGAAAAGTGTTCCTCTTTCTTTTTCCCCTGGATTTTTTAAAAAATATTATATATTACTTACATATACTTATATTGAACACAGTGTGACTATCAGCAGTAAAAAACAAGGTGAAAGACAAATAACATATAAACTACTTACACAGTGCTAGTTTTGTACAATTATTTTTGACCCGCTTAATCATTCTGGTACATATATAATTTCTCATTCTGGGTTTACTTAACGTAATTGTTTCGTGTTCCGACTACCACCTTGTATTTCTAGCCATTGATGAAATCTGTTCTGTGTGTCATAATATTCTGTCTCTCCTTTGTTTGTAATTCTAAAGTTAATGTATCCATTTCTGCACATATTAATGTGCAATAATGGATACATTAATATCTTCATTGTTATTTCCTTTTCTGAAGGGGTGTTTTCACTTTTCCATTGCCATTCTCGCTGCCATCAGGATGTGTAGTATCACCCTTTACTATAGCCATCTCTTATAATGCCTAATAGAAATAGTTCTGGTTTGAATTCTATAGGTTGTCCAACCATTCTTTCTACAAATCTTTCTACATTTGTAACCAAAATTTACTTGCTTTTTTATAGGTCCAGCACCTCTGGTAATATATACCTGATGATTGTTTACATTTCCAACATTTCAGGGATGTGTTGCTAAACATTTTAGCCAATCTTGCCTGGGGGAGATGCCACCTGTAGATCATTTTATAACAATTCTCTTTATATGATGTGGCCAATGTCAGTTTCCAATTCCTTTCTCAAACTTTTTGCCAATTATCCAAATGTTATATCCAAAAATTTTAGCCCATACAACCATTGTCTCTTTAACTTGTTCTTCCTCCATTGTATACTCTAGTAAATATTTATATGTTGTCTTTATCAGTTTGTCATCAATCCCCACAAATAGTTTATCAAATATCATTAACTCTCTATAAATATCCCATACTTTCACATCTTTCATGTAGCAAATATTGTATTTCCATGTATGACTACCACTCCAGTTCCACCACTTGTTTTTTTTTTTTAATTCTAGTCTTATTTTCAATTCACCCTTCTTCTTTAGTATATCCTTATATGTAACATATATATAATGGGTAAGCTCCCATTACTTGTCCCAGTTTCTGCCAAACTAACAGTTAGAAAGCACCTAAAAAATGCAAGTAGAAATATAGTGACTATCTTTGGTTGGAAGGTAACAGTGTTCCATGCCCTTTTGGCATTTAGTAATGCCTGCCACATGATCATGGAGATGTCTTCAGATAGCCCTGGCTCTTCGGCTTTGAAATGTTGATGAACACTGCCTGCTAGAGTCAGGAATGACTCGCACATATGTGCGAGGGGAACCTTTACCATTATATGTAACAATTTTTCCCATATGTATAAGATTTGGGTGTATCAATGCTTCTTAGGTGGAGAGCCAGACTGGTATTTTTATGTAATTTGGTTGTGTTCCTCTTGATTTCAGTCAGTGTTTACTTTACACCAGAAACCAAGTCTTATCTAAATGAAATGAAAAACTTAACTGGATTGCATCCATACACCACATACATAGTTACCTGAGGAAATTTGTAGATGTGTAGAATGATGGCCACATGAAGACATACGTCACTGTCAGGTCCCCCAATTATTGCTACTGGATATTTCTGAATGTCACAGTTGTAATTAGGAATTAATCTGCCTTTAGAGGAAAGGAGTTCCATTGTGGCATGGTACATCCATTTTGGATTAAAATGGCTGTTATAGATTTGAAAGCCCAGGGTAACATTGGGTAAAATATGGGGATTAGCATTGATCTCCTTAACAGCAAATACTAAAGCCAGGATATGTTGGTAAATCTGTGTTATCATCCTGAAGGGAGAGGAACATAATTTGATGGAACTCATTTCTTGCAGAGTATGATATCTATTTTGCCTCTCCTTTCAAATATGCAGTAATATAAGGACTTGATCTAGTCTATATATGTAAGAAGCAATAAGTTGTATTCATTGTACTTATTTAAGCTAATAAAATAATCAAGCACTTTATTTGAAATATATAATGGCCATCAGATTTACAAGATTTCTTCCTCTTTGGCCAGGCATCTCAATATTTTTATTCTAGGACAGTATTATTAGCATGTCACTGATGCCTTCACCATTGACCCAGGAAGCAACAGTGAACATCAATCGCTTGGGCATTTTTTTTAAATGAATGTTGCTGTTAGGATCTATAATGGAGTTCTTTTTCTTTTCTTCAGTTCCACCTTTTCTCTGGAAATACTTACACGGCAAGACTAGGACAGTGCTACTTGTTAGATTAGGTTAGGATGCTCATTGAATGAAGTTACTAGGGAAGGAACCTTGGCTCTCAACTCCCCCCGTGGAGCTTTGTCATTGTGAAAGAAGCAGTACCATTTGCATAAATAGGAATATTCAAAAATATAATTAAAGAAAGAATATTGTACATTATCTCCAAAGAAAAGAACCTGGGTTCCACAGACCAAACCTAATATTGGTGAAATTTAAGAGTGGGGGACAATGACAAAGACTTAACTAGGCAGAAATAAACATTCATTCTCTAACATTCTTTGCTTGGCATTTGATGATCCAACATCAGTCAAGCAGATAAAAGCAGCAAATATGCAAAGTACATAAAATGATTATGCATATGCAGGGCCATTGTAAATATACAGATATAGCACATATAGCCAATAATTGTTTCATGCTCTACAGAAGACTCAAGACTACATGGTGAATTTGATGCAAACTATCTGCAGACACGTAACTATATCATATGCATAATACAATTCATACAATGTCCTTTCACTTATTCACCTTCAGGTCTATTTGACATATATCTCTCTGACCATAAGTGAATACTTACATGAATTTGATGCAAGACATCAGCATAAATGTAATTACGTTACATGCATAACACAATTCAAATAATGCACTTTCACTCATTCATTTTACTCATTCATCTTTAGATTTATTTGACATATTTCTTTCTGGCCATCATTCAATACTTACATACTTTCCTCAAAGCGGTTGCTAGCAGGAGGTGTCTTAAAGTTCATCGTTGTATAAAACAGGAAGATCTGAGAAATGATGCTAGCAAAGTGGATGTCCCCTGACTGGTATTGCTTGTGGAGAAGAGGCAGAGGATCTGCAGTGCTGCATTTACTAAGAGAAAGGTGACACATTCCTTGTGGACAAAGCATTGATAAGAATGCTATGGAGATAATACATAGAAGAAAACAATTCATTCTTCAATGTCTGTCACCTTTATCCAGTTCGTCTTGTCCTTCTAGATTTTTAACGTATCTCCAAAAGAAATAACTGCTGCCTGTTTCTGTACTTGTCTTTATATTTTGTTTCTGTGTGTATCGAGAAATTGGAAAGCTCAGACTTTGAGATAAAAATCACATATGGTCAAGCAATAGCTAACTGGAATTGCAGGTGGGGATATTCCATTGGCAGGAATTAACAGATTTTGATCTATTTGAGGTTTCTCCCTGTCCTCTGATTATAGGTTTTTTCATATGTTCATGCTTATACTGGTTATTATTTTTGAGATAACCACCAACTCCCAGGTCCTGAGGGAGCTTGAACAAGAAGGAACAGTTTGTTTGTCATGTCTGAAAACAAAATCTCTACCTGACACCAAGTGATAATGGTGAGATTTGACAGCAAGCCTAAAGCAGCAAGGATGAAAAAGATAATTAAATGCAGGCATGAAAGTCCCAGTTATTTGCACTATTGTATTTATAACAGTGAAGGGGGAGTCCCTGTGAAGTCCATAGAAAATAAGTGCTACACATGGATGGATGGATGGATGGAAGAATGAAATGTATATCATTTGTGCTACCTCCATAATTGATCCCATAGTATTGTTCCTAGAAACTGGGTTTACATGATTTGTTTTTTAATAGTTTGACTTATTGATTTTACAAAATTCATATACAATCATCAACTCCTGATTTCATACAGTGATCAAACACTGATTTCAGGAGGCACTTCCCTTCCTGAAAACAAGAAAACAACAAGGAGAAAAAACACCACACCTCTCAGTTGTTTTTCTCATCACTAGGACAGACCCCATTGAAGCCAAGCTATTCACATCTGCCCCCCCCCATTGGAGACCCTCCAGTGTGATTTTTTATCTTTCAAATGAATTCCAGCCTTCTTAGTGGAAATCGGGCACATTCTTAAAATGCAAAAGAACACTGTGTTAAAGAAAATATGAAAAAAAATGAAAATAAACTTTTAGAAACTGCCTTCCAATCTTCATTTTAGTAGTTATTCATTTTGCAGCAATATCTCCCCAATAGTGACCATTTTAATTTGTCCCATTTTAATATCACTTTCCCAATATTTTTATTCTTTCAATAAGAAATCATTTATATTTGTATGCATGTGCATAGTTCTGTGTATGAAAGAGAAAACATGGAATTTCTGTCAGAAAATGGAGGTATTAAGGTTGCAATAGAAAGGACTGGAATCTTGGCGGAAATGTTTGGTTGTTTCAAATCACCGAAATGACTTTGCTCTGTAAAAGCTGTATTATATTTCCTTTCCAACATTGCAGATGGCATGGCATTAAAGCATGTCAAAGAGAGAGGTCTGCATCATGTTCCACAGGTGGAGAATTTCAGGAAGATTTTGCAATGAAGATGGTCTAGGAGATTCTTGTCGGGAGTTGTTTTCTCCTCTTAGTTATTTGTTGTGTCCTCACAGTTACGGCTTCCCTCTATGGGGCCATGTTGCCAGCCAGTTCTGATTGGTTTAGGCGCAGCACTAAAATAAGCGGGAGATTCCTAGCTCTCTGATTGGTTGATTCCTGACAGCTCTAGTTCTTAAGGAGCTGTCTGTGTTCTGTTAGCGTTCTTTAACTCTCCGCAGCTGTTCGAGCGGATGGTTGTTATGTTAATAAAGTTGGTGTTCCGCACCTATGCCTCAGCCTCTCTGTCAGCAGCAGATTTAATATTGGCGACGAGGATGGGATCCTTCTGAGGCGGATTGCGGAAATGCTGACTTTGTGGTGAAATGGCTACGGGGCTGCCGGTATTCACACCTTTTGAGCCTGCCACTGAATCGTGGGATGAATATCTCGAGCGATTCGAATGTTTCCTGCAAGCTAATGATCTGGCTGAGTTGCCCAGTGCCAGGAAAAGGGGCTATTTCCTCAGCTCATGTGGGTGTGAGGTATTTGGGACAGCTAGGGCTCTGGCGGCTCCCCAACCAGTATTTACAGTACTTTGGGAGAGGTTGTTGCAGAAGTTAAGGAACCATTACTCTCCTGTGCCCTCAAGAATTGCGAGGCGGCATGCTTTCCATTTGAGATCTCAGAGAGAGGGGGAGTCCGTGAATGATTACATAGCCTCCCTAAGATCGGCTGTGCTTTACTGCGAATTCACTGACTTAGATGATAGACTCCTGGACCGCCTTGTTACTGGGGTGCGGGATATGAGGCTTCAACGTCATTTACTAGATCGAGCTGACCTAACGCTAGCAACTGCCCTAGATGAGGCCAGGGCTGCCGAGATGTCAGCGAAGTCTTCCGCTGACATTCAACATTCTCAGGCGGGAGTTCCCCTGGCCACGAGCATGCCCCAGTCTGTCCATTATGAAGGGTCTGAACCAGAAGAGTTCTCCGAGGAGGAGGGTGAAGTGAGTCGGCTTAAATCGGCTCCTCGGAAGAACCGTTCAGCCACCCCCAAGCCAGCTCAGGGCGCCTGCCTGGGATGCGGAGGCTTGCACAATCGCACTGCATGCAGATTCCGATCTGTTGTGTGTCGGCGCTGTGGAAAGGGAGGACACCTGGCCAGAGTTTGCCCCGCATCGCTGCCCGTTTGCGCTGAGGAGGTCGAGCCAGCGTCTGGGAGACAACAGGCGAAGTGGAGCCGCGACCGCGAAGATGTGTTCCTGACTGACCGGGATGCTGAGGTGGCAGCTGTTGCAGTTAGTCATTCCTCTTCCTCGTCTCCCTCCAACAAACTATACCTGACTGTTAGTTTGGAGGGCGTCCCTTGTAAGATGGAGCTCGACACGGGCTCCTCTAAGTCACTGATCGCCTGGTCAAACCTTAAAGGGTTGTTGCCAGCTTTCTCTAGGCGATCGTTGCAGCCATGTCCTGTCAAACTTAAGGACTACCAGGGAAATATAATCCCCATGTTAGGGTGTTGTGACATCCAGGTGTCTTTCAAGGAGTTTTCAGGCCGCCTCCTGCTAGTCGTAGTAAGGGACAGTCTGCCTTGCCTTCTAGGGTTAGACTGGTTTATGCCCCTCCGTTTAGGTATATCTGGAATTCATTCTACTTGTTCTGATGTCACTTCCCAACTTGAGCAGGAATTCGCCGATGTGTTCGATAGTCAACTGGGTAAATATACAGGGCAGCCAATTTCATTTAATTTGGACCCCCAAGTCGTGCCTAGGCGCCTGAAACCCAGGAGGGTGCCATTGGCACTGCGGCCTAAAGTAGATAGGGAATTAGACAAATTGATTGCCCAAGGGGTTCTCGTGCCAATTGACCACTCAAATTGGGAAACCCCTATTGTAATTCCCCTCAAACAAGACGGGTCTATTAGAATATGTGCCGATTATAAGGCGACAATAAATAGGGCGTTGCAGGCAAATAACTACCCAGTTCCAGTAGTTCAGCATGTCCTCCACTCTTTGGGCCAAGGGCGGGTTTTCGCGAAGCTGGATTTGGCCCAAGCATATCAACAGCTTCCCGTGGACGAAGCCACGGCCTTGGCCCAAACCATTATTACCCATCGTGGGGCATTCAAATGCACCCGTTTGCAATTCGGGGTCAGTGTCACCCCTGGGATTTTTCAAAGCCTCATGGAGCAGTTGCTCCATGGGCTACCTGGGGTAGTCCCTTATTTAGATGACGTCCTGATCATGGCTGCGGATCAGAACGAGCTCATCAGCAGAATTAGAGCCATCCTCAATTGTTTCCGACAGGCGGGGTTAAAAGTTAAGAAAGAGAAGTGTCAAATAGGGGTGACCCAGGTTAAGTTTTTGGGGTTCTTGATTGACTCCCAGGGCATTCGGCCGGCTCCTGCCAAGGTGGAAGCTATAAAACTCGCTCCCGCACCCACCAATAAGGCCGAACTTCAAACCTTCCTCGGCCTCCTGAATTTTTATGCTATTTTTGTGCCACATAAGGCGTCCCTAGCAGAGCCCCTCCACCGCTTGCTGGACGCTAGGAGGCCATGGCACTGGGACCGCAAAGCGGCTGCCTCCTTCCAGGCAGTCAAAGATATGTTGACTTCTGATGCTGTCCTGGTGCAGTATGATGAAAGTCTGCCGTTGTCCTTGACATGCGATGCTTCCCCCTTTGGGGTGGGAGCTGTCCTCAGTCATACCTTGCCCAATGGTTCCGAGGCCCCGATAGCGTACTATTCTCACATGCTATCCAACGTGGAACATAATTATAGCCAGCTAGATCGGGAAGCTCTAGCCGCTGTTGCTGGAATCAAGCGGTTCCATAATTACGTTTATGGCCAGTTTTTTTGCCTTGTCACTGACCATAACGCCCTATTGGGTCTTTCGGCCAGGGACAGGCAAACTCCGCTGATACTCTCACCGCACATGTCATGCTGGGTGGAGTTCTTGGCGGCGTATGATTACAAACTGTTCTATCAGCCAGGAAAGGCTATAGGGCACGCCGATGCCCTTAGTCACTGCCCAGTCCCTGTGAGTGTAGTGGACCCTGCCCCCGTGTCATCAATATTGCTCATTGACGAGGTCCCTGAGTTAATCACTGCTGATGACATCCGTACACACTCTGCTACTGATGTTATTCTGTCCAGACTGCTGGACTGGGTGCACAGGGGCTGGCCAGCTTTCGAGGGGTCCCCCGAATTGTTGCCCTATTATCGGAGGCAGCATGAATTATCCGTTCTGAAAGGTTGCCTTGTGTGGGGTCATAGGGTTATTGTGCCATCTAGCCTAAGGACCAGGGTTCTGACGCGACTCCACGATGCCCACCCGGGTATTGTGCCCATGAAGTCCTTGGCCCGCAGCTACGTGTGGTGGCCTGGGATTGATCGGGATGTTGAGGAATGGGTGGACCATTGTCAGACGTGCCAGCTGTCCCGGCCGGCTCCTCCTTCGGCCCCCATCCGTGAGTGGAAAACACCTAGCACTCCATGGGTTAGGGTGCACGTGGATTTGGTGGGCCCTTTTTTTGGGAAGATGTTCATGATGCTGGTGGATGCCCATTCCAAGTGGGTGCAATTGGCTGCTATGTCATCCACCATGACTGAAGCTGTAGTATGGGTCTTAGAGGGATGGTTCGCTTCCCATGGGTTACCTGATGTGTTAGTTACTGACAATGGCTCGCAGTTCACTTCAGCCCCCTTTCAGCTGTTTCTTTCCAAACTGGGCATCCGACATGCCCAGACGGCACCTTGCCAACCGGTCGCTAACGGCCTGGCGGAAAGAGCTGTCAGATCAGCTAAAGATGCATTACGATGTTTGGGCCCCTCAAATTGGCACCATAAGATTTGCCAGTACCTCTTGACTCAGCACACTACCCCTTGCATGACCACTAAATTCAGTCCCGCCGAATTGCTTATGGTTAGGCGCTTGTGTACCACGCTGGACTGTTTGGACCCTAGTTATGTCCAGGGCCAGTGCGGGGGTACAGTTTCCCGGTCACAGACCTTCGCAGTTGGCGATCCCGTCTATGCCATGAACTTCGGGTCCGAGGTTAAATGGATTCCGGGACATATAGCTCAACTAACCGGACCCTATTCTCATAGGGTTGTGCTCAGCGATGGCCGAGAGTGGCGCCGACATATAGACCAGCTCCGGCACAGGAGCCTCGATGGGAAACTCCCTTCCACCATGCCGGAAAGTTCACAGTTCCCTGTTCTTCAGCCCGTTGAAGCCCTTCCCAACCATCCCGACATCAGTGTGCCAACTCGCACCGAACCGCCCCCGCCGGAGGTCTTACCGGAGGATCCGGGCTGCGTACCAGCAATGTTAGTCCGGACAGTGAAGCAGCTCCAGTTGGGTCAGAAGTTCCGTGTTCGGTCCCGCCCCCTTCGCCGGTTGGGCTCGCACCTCGCAGATCGGGGCGGATTCGGCACCGGCCAGCATATTTAGCAGATTACGCATGCATGGTCCAGGTGGGAAGGAGTGTTGTGTCCTCACAGTTACGGCTTCCCTCTACGGGGCCGTGTTGCCAGCCGGTGCTGATTGGTTTAGGCGCAGCACTAAAATAAGTGGGAGATTCCTAGCTCTCTGATTGGTTGATGCCGGACAGCTCTAGTTCTTAAGGAGCTGTCTGTGTTCTGTTGCCGTTCTTTAACTCTCCGCAGCTGTTCAAGCGGATGGTTGTTATGTTAATAAAGTTGGTGTTCCGCACCTATGCCTCAGCCTCTCTGTCACCAGCAGATTTAATAGCCATGTTTTAGCAATTTTTTTTTTTTGATCAGCAGATGGCCAAGTAAGCCTTCATTCTGTATTCCATTCATTCTACATAATTTAATTTTTAAATAATCAGTAATATTCTAGCATTGCCGTTTTTATTTGTCTCAGAATACTAAAAGACAACAACAGAAAAGTCCTGAAATCTTTTGCTTCTTTAACATCGTAATAGGGAATCTGAATTCTTATTTTCTATTAACACTTGCTATTCTGGGTTTACACAAGCCAAGACAAAGAAAAAGCACTCCTTTCCACTTTTCATTAATTGAAAAACAGAAGGGCATCTGATAAATCTCTTTGCTGAAACTTAACTTTGAGACATTAAGTAAAGATAAAGGTTCTCCTCATACATATGTGCTAGTCATTTCCGAATATAGGGGGTGGTGTTCATCTCTATTTCAAAGCAGAAGAGTCAGCGCTGTCTGAAGATGTCTCCATGGTCATGTGGCTTGTATGACTAAACGCCAAAGGTGCACAAAACGCTGTTATTTTCCTATCAAAAGTGGTCCTTATTTTTCTACTTGCATTTTTAAGTGCTCTTGAACTGCTAGGTTGGCAGAAGCTGGGACAAGTAAGAGGAGCTCACCCTGTTATGTGGCACTTGGATTTGAACCACTGAACTGCCGACCTTTTTATTGACAAGCTCAGCATCTAAGCCATTGAGCAACCCCATCCCATATGAATATATAACAATGTAAATTGTTGATATTAAGTCCTCTCTCCTTTTATCTCTTTGCTACTCGTAATTTTTCCCTCTTGTTTCCCCCTCTTTTGCAATATTAAAAACAGTAATAGAGTTGTTTAATTAAGTTAAAGCTAAGGAAAATATATGCTTTAAGACAGTACATTTACCCCCCAAATAGTAAATAGGCTCAATTAAGATGATAATTGTTTCTCAGGTAAAAATGGGAAAGGATTGAATATCTTCACTTTGGAGCCCTACTCCTTTTGTATTGCTATATTAAAAACAGGAAATAGAGTTGTTTAATTATTTCTTTGTCTTACATGTTGCTTGCTATTCAATTCAGGCCTCAGTGTGATGATATAGTATTTAGGGAAAGAGATGCACACAAGGAGCCACACACTGGATGTTATAATGCATTATATTTGAAGTTTTGTACAATGTCACAATATCCAAAATCTTCATTTCAAACCCTTAGTGGAAAATATGTGGCACACACTATTCTGCACAACAATATCTCCCATCATTCTTCACTATCAGTTACGCCCAGTACATTTTTGTGGATTTCAGCAACATCTCAATAAAACATTTTGTGAAATCATATTTAAGGTGGTATTTTAAGTAACTACTAATGTCCCGTCATTCTTTAACAATGCAATAAATAAACAGAAGATATGGATATGGGAGAGGAATCAAAATGGCCTCTGTACACAAGAAGAAGGGCAAAATGGGAAGATTTGGAGAAATCTGTCCCATAGAATCACCAAGACTCAGATACAACTGAATAGATAACAACATCATCATAAAATGGCAAAAGGTTACAGGTCTTCATTTTGAGGTCTTACTGATTTCTCATGGGTAAAATAATAGAAGGTAATACAGTCATAGAACTCTCAGTTATTTCTCTGTTTTATATACTGCTTGCTATTCAGTTCTGGCCTCAGTATGATGATAAAGCATTTAGGGAAAAAGATGCATACCAAGAGCCCCCCACTGGATGTTATAATGGAGAAGATCTCCACGGCCACCATATGTTTGCCCCCTGTAGTCAGATAACTAGGAACAAAGGAGAGCCAAACACTGCAGAAAATCAACATGCTGAAGGTGATAAATTTGGCTTCGTTAAAAGAGTCTGGTAATTTCCTGGCAAAGAAAGCTACAGTAAAGCTGACAAGGGCTAAGAGGAACATGAAGCCCAAGACACAGTAGAACATGACAAATGAGTTTTCATTACATTCCAGAACAATTTCTTCTGCCATTAAGTGCATGTTGAAATCAGAGAATGGAGGAAAAGTCAACAGCCAGGCAGTACAAAGAACTATTTGAATGACAGAGCAGAAAAATACAATGGAAATGGCCAATCTTTTCCCCACCCATTTCCTCATAGTAGACTTTGGTTGGGTGGCCATGAAAGCTAAAATCACCACAATAGTTTTTGCTAACACACAGGATACAGCTACAGTAAATATGACACCAAAAGCACTTTGTCGAAGGAGACAGGTCACTTTATGAGGTTTGCCAATAAATAGTAAAGCACAAAGAAATGAAAACAGGAGAGAAACGAGAAGGATGTAGGTGAGGTTTCGGTTGTTGGCCTTGACGATGGGCGTATCCTGGTACTTAATGAAGATACCCAGAACCAACACTATGATAAAAGAGGAGGAAAGAGAACATATGGCCAAGATGAACCCCAAAGTTTCCTCATATGTCAGAAATGTTACAGTTTTTGGAAGACATGAATTCTGTTCCTTGTTTGGAAACTGACCTTCTGGACATGGAAAACAGTCGTTCATATCTAGGAAATAAATGATTCAGGTTAGAAACATAATTTTTTAAAAAATTAAACTGAAAGAATATGAATGCACTGCTCTGAAGATAGCATGAACTTTTGTTATCTCAGTCTGAGCTCTTTAGCCTTGCAAATGCTGGCACAATAAGCATATGAGCTTTTCTTTTAAGTTAAATTTTATTAGGCGTAAAGCTAGAAAACAGATTGTAACGATAAGACCAGCATTAGAAAATGTTATTGCAATATTTACAGGTATTTGTTTTTAAGCCATACTTTAGAAATCAAAGAAGCTTCTTGAATCTTTTTTTTTTTTGCAAATTGTTTACTGTGACCATTCTTTTAAATCTCAGAAGGATTCACCAGTAAAAGGTCACCAGGATCTGCCAAGACTAGACTGGTTTTCTACTCCAACTTCCATAACTTAACCACTATACCAAATTGTTTGTCATGACTGAGGGGACATGAAGTAAAAATGTGGGTGATGAAGAAATAAATGGATGTAAGAGTCAGAGCTCCTTTATTTGTACCATTAAGTGTGAAATAGACAACTTGTGCAGTGAAAGTATGGTAAGAAAGTTTGCAGCAGATTGAAAAGCCACCTGTTCTCTTTCAGGACTCCACCTCCATTTTAGGAAGTAGATCCTTCCAATGACATTGCAAATACAAAGGGGAAGGATGCATGAAAAAGGAAGGCTTGTTCATGACCCTGCTTTTCCTCCACAGAAAAAGTTATCAAAGAACTCTGAGAAACAAGGATTATTTCCCTCTGATTTGTTGCCATGTCCTTGTACAATGAAGTGACATTACTAATTGATTATGTGCAGTCAAGCTGGTGTCTATTCTTAGGAACCCATAAATAGATATTCTCCATTGAACGTGTCCCTAATCTGGTCTTTCAGTTTTCCAACAGTGCACTCATTACCACTCTAAATGCAGCTACTCACTTTGCTAGTTCTCCAGATCTCCTCTACCCTTCTTCCTCTACCCACATTAGAAAGCTTTCCATAAATATTTCTTTCTAATTCCATTGTCCCATTTTTTACAATCATATTGTTTAATTCAACATAGAAATGCCAAATAGAGCTGTGGAGAGCATAGATTTTATCTCCAAATGTGACTTGTGGTTTGCAGAAGCACAAAATTATATCCTCTCTACATCATGAAAACACACAGCTTTTTCATGGAATGACACAACAGTTTGAACTGCTGAAGATGATGGTCTTCTGAAGCTTTTAATATAGATTTGATTGCAGTCTCTCCACAGCCTGAATATCAACTGTCGCAGGATCCCACCACTGCAGTTGTGTGAGCTACCCAGAGAAAACAAATAGAGACCTTTTCACTAGGTGACAAAATAGTGTTAAGATGGGTATTCACGTCATAATATATACTTACACTACATCTATAAACTGTGGGAAAGTTTTGGCTGCATAGAAGTAAATATCTACTGTACTTAATTTCAATACATTGTCCAAATCTGCATCGGTTATCTTTCGTCACTCACCTGTCAGATTGGAAATCTTCCCTTCTGGACAGTGAAGACAATCGTAACAGCAAAATGGCCTCCCTTCTATTTTGGACTTAGCAGAACCCACAGGGCAATAGTTATTACACAGAGAAAGTGGCCGGATCTGTTCATAAGAGATAGAAGAAAATGCTTTGCATTTTTCAAGTTTGTGCAGTATTTGTATTATCTACAAAGCTCCCACTTTCTTTCAGGTTTGGGACGGGGGGAAGCCTAGTGAGTGATGTCAATGAAAAGAAACAAGGGGAGGAAAATACCATGGCATTTACAGAGCTCCCACACAGAATTTTGCTGTGTACTTTTATTGATGCTAAGGTAAAAACGTCCTTGAGTCAAGGTCATTTACAGACAATAGAGAGGCGAGTTTCAGCAGGTTCTGACCAGTTCTGGAGAACCTGTAGCAGAAATTTTGTGTAGTTCAGAGAACTGGTAGTAAAAATTCTGACTTCCCCTACCCCCATCTATTCTCTGTCTCCCAAGTCCCAGCTGATTGGGAGGAAATGAGGATTTTGTAATAATCTTCCCCTGGAGTGGGGTGGGAATGAAGCGTTTACAGTATCCTTTGCCTGCCATGGCCAAGCCATGCCCACCAAGCCATGCCATGGCCACCATGTCACAACCACAGAATCAGTAGTATAATTTTTTTGAACCCACCACTGATCCACTGTCATATGCTGCTCACCCAGCTGGCACATACTGCTGGAAACATGACTCAGAGACAGACTGCGAGGTTGTAACCAGGTTTACTCCGCATTTCTTGGTAAAGTCAGACATGATGGTTGCAAGCAACATAAAGTCGGCATTGGGAGCAGCTGCCTCCCCACGCCATTTTAACACAATTCAAATTAGTCTGGGAACGTCTGTAGCCAATTCCCATTGTTTCTGGCCGAGCCTCCCCCTTTTCCCCGGGGATTGAGCGCACCGCATTCCCCATGCCCGCCTCCCTGTTCCAGCTGCGGCCGCCTATGAATTGGCATTCTCACACCCTTCCACCATCACTGTGCATGGCTGCAGTTAAACCTCCCCCCCCCATTGCCACGGGATGCCCCTGGATCGTTGTCGGCTGGTAGGCTGGTAGATCTCTCCTCAAAGAATCTGCTGCAAGTTCCCCCCCACACACACATTCTATGTCGAGCTGACTTGACGCTCGACATCCACATAGCTCTCTTGACCATGGAACACAGGTTATTTACCTTGTCTTCTTTGTGTTTTTTCCCCCAACTTTCTAGGGCCTTGGAATTTTCTAGTGTTCTGGTTAATAACTCCCAAGACAAATCACATCATTTAGGTTCTATCACCATCAACAACATCTGTTAGATCGGGTGTCAAACTTGCATCATCACAGCATCATCACGTGACATATCGTGACTTTTTTCCCCTTCACTGAATTGGGTTTAGGCATGGCCAGAGCATGACGCATACGGCCCATGAGCTGCGAGTTTCACAGCCCTGTGTTAGATGCTGATTCCTGCTGTGATTTAAGATTATATATATTATATAATAATGTGGGTAATATAATTCAGAGGGTTTTACGGAATAGATTCAGATAGTTATACTAATTTTTGGAATTATTTTGGTTACAATTCAATTATTCCACTTTTCAATATTCTCCCTCCCTCTCTCTCTCTCTCTCTCTCTCTCATTCTCTCTGTCTGTGTGTGTGTGTGTGTGTGCGCGAGTGCGTGTGTGTGTGTGTACACACAAAAGGTTTGTTTACATATTTGTATTATTACCCCACTTCTGAAGGTTTTTTTTTTCTTTTTCTTTTTTAATGTGGTGGGAGTGTTGTCAATTAAACTACCCATCTGTTAAAATTCATCATTTCATGTATTATTCCCTGGCATATCTTTTAGTATTTCAGTCAAGAGAAAGCAAGAAAAAAAATCACTGGAACAGGTCATGTGTATTCAGTTAAATATTGATAACCCCATTCTGGATGACACAAACCTGGTTAAACCTGTTTGGCCAAATGATGGCTTCTTCATCAATTTTTAATATATCCTCTTGGGAAATCACAGATCCTATTCCACCAACTTTGACTTTCAGGAAGGATTTGTTTGGGAATGTGACCCAATTGATGACATCAAATCCAGCCTCTAGTTCTCCATTTTGATTGAAAGACAGTGCTTCTCCTGCAGTATTATTGAATGAAATGCTTCTTACTATTTGATTGAACTACAAAAGGAAAAAAAACAGAGACTAAGGGGAGGAGACAAACCATTGATCAGGATCTGTAAAGTGATGAAATATGGGAAAGAATATATATATTTTTACATGTAAGCTATATTTTAATGGAAGGGACAAATGGTATCAACCATCCTATGACAAGTTCTCAATATATATAGTACAAGCATCTTTAAATCTTATAACCTGTGTCTTAGAAAACACTAGAAGGAAGGTGTTTTTCTCTCACAGTTTGTGAGACATTCATTGGAGTTGTGGTGTGAAAGAAAGCAGCCAAGACAAACAGAATAGAATAGAATATCAAGCTTGGAAAGGATCTTGGAGGTTTTCTAGTCCAACCCCCATCTTAGACAGGAAACCCTACACCACTTCAGACAAATGGTTATCTAATCTCTTCTTAAAAACGTCCAGTGTTGTAGCATTTACAACTTCTGGAGGCAACTTGTTCCACTGATTAATTGTTCTAACTGTCAGGAAATCTCTCGTTAGTTCCAAGTTGCTTCTCTCCTTGATTAGTTTAGTAACGCAATTATAAAATACATTCATATCCATTCTATTCTTAATTCAGACTTTCAGGAGACATTCAGAAGAAGTATGTAGTTTGGAAAACTGTTTAGCTGAAAGAGTCAAACAAATGTACAAACCAGGGATTCTGCAATTAATTAAATGTTACAGCCAAATGTGGAAGAAATAAATTTAATTGATTCACCATATTGTATTTGCATGCTGACCAATTTAGGAAATTCCCATTACTTTTAACAAACTTAAAAGAGAGATAATAAGAAATATTTAAATATTTTTAGGTACAATTTTTTTTAACAATGATGGTTATCACTCAACTTAAATTTACAGGAAAATGTCATCTAATAATTAAATTCAGTTACAAAACCTTCTGAAACATAAAAAAGAAATAGAAACAGTAAAAAAAATCACGATCTTTAATGAATTGCAATACTGGAACATTGTTTTTGTTTGTCTAAGATATATTAACATAAATGCAAAGCAGAAAGGAATATAACTAAAGGCTTTCATTATGAATCCTGTGTGTTCATGGAAAGGCATTTAGCTTTTGTTCCTGACCTATCTGCTTTTTAGAATCTTATTTTATTGGGGAGGAAATAAACTGTAACCAAAGCCAAATGATATTGAAGTAGATATTTAATACGGACATTGTATGATGTAGAGACAAATGTACACATTTGTGAGTCTGTGATATATGCACAAAATGAAGAGAAGTATGCTCTATGACTTGAGACATTACCTTCCATGGATGACGTTTGAGAAGTTCAATAAGTCCTACTTTGCTTATTCTTGCTCTATTTTTGAAGGTTGTTGAATAAACAACATGTAATGCTTGTGCCAAAATATAGACTGCATTGTAGATGCTATAACTGTGGCCAGTCATGTCCGTTTCAAAAACAGATACAGGGAGGGTCACTATCTTCTCATCACCAGTGCAAATTGGTTGACAGTCCATCCTGGAGTTGGTCTTCTCATCAACTAAGGTGCCTGAGAACAGACATCCAAATGCCTCTTCCCAGAAAACCCTAAGAAAATCATCTTCTTGTTTGAAGTTTGGTTTTATCATCAGAAGAAATTCCCGAAACCCTAGGACTTCCCTTGAATGAACCGCAAAGGATAGAGCACCATGGAGAAAATCTAGGTCTTCCCATCTCTGGAAGGGAAGAGACGTGAAATCCATCTGAGCTGTCATAATCCAGATTTTACTATTGACTTGTAATGACATCTCTTCAAATTTGGACAGAGAGGGAAACATTCTCAAAATTATCATTATTTCAATTTCACCTTGAATTAAAACTGCATTAACATTGCTGTTCATGACAATGTTGTGCATTTGGATCCCTTTTTTTACCGTATAAGCAATGTCAGTAGAATAAGAAGCAAATGGGAATCTTTCAATGAAGTCAAAACAGATCCCATTTCGGGCAAATATGGGTATCACATTTTGTACAAATGTCTCCCCATTCTCATTATTCACAGATACAACCCCAATCCACGTCCATTTAAAATTCTGCAGTAGTTGAAGAATTCCCTTATAATGAAGGTCCATATTTGGAAACATTTGGTGATAGAAACCTGCCTGTTTGTCCTTATTTGTCACTGGAGCAGAGCCATACATAAACTATAGAAAAAGCAGAAGAATTAAGAAAGGAAACAATAGGCTTTGATTTTTTACAAATCTGTCAATAGATTTTTTTCCCCTTTTTATAGTAGATAAAGAAAAGTTTGCATCTTAATAGTTTTAGATTTAGCAGTTGTGTTCCTACAACACTTTCAAGCACAAAAATTTAAGACTAGTTGTGCACAATCTATCAATCTTTGTTTGTCTTAATCTTGCTTTGATTACTTCATGGCTTTCTTTCCTGTATAAACCAGGTCATTTAGTGCAATCTATTGTTTAAACTCAGAATAGGAGCTGATTTATTTATTAAGAATGTTCTGTGAATGCAGCAAGTAACATTTGGTGCACCAGGAATTTTCTAGTCCATTTAATTTGAATATGATTTTCTATTGTTACATTAATAACCATGCAATTGAAAAAGGAGTGACTGCTAACATATTTTTTCTTACATTTCAAAATAAAATTGAAAGAAAAATGTTCATCTTGGTTTCAGTCAGTGTTTACTTTATGCCAGAAATCAAGTCTTATCTAAATAAAATGAGAAATTTAACTGGATTGAATCCATAAGCTGCATACATACTTACCTGAGGAAACTTGTAGATATGCAGAATGGTGACCAGGTGAAGACATACCTCAGTATCAGGCCCTCCAATTATTGCTACTGGATATTTCTGAATGTCACAGTTGTAATTAGGGATTAATCTGCCTTTAGAGGAAAGGAGTTCCATTGAGGCATGGTACATCCATTTTGAAGTAAAATGGCTGTTGTAGATTTGAAAGCCCAGGGTAACATTGGGTAAAATATGGGGATTAGTATTGATCTCCTTAGCAGCAAATACTAAAGCCAGGATATGCTGGTAAATCTGTGTTATGACCCTGAAGAGAGAGGAACATGATCTGCTATGATACATTTCATGCAAAATATGATACCTATTTTGCCCTTCTTTCAAACATAACGTGAGAAGGTGGTTCAATCCATGTTATGTAAAAAGGAATTTTTTTAATTCACTGCACTTATTTAAGCTAATAGGATAATCAGAGCACTTTATTTGAAGTATATAGTGGCCATCAGATTTACCTCTTTGGCCTGGCATCTCAAAAATATTTATTCTAGGAGAGCATTAATAGCATGTCACTTATGCCTTCACTATTGACACAGGATATGCAAAGTAGAGGATATGGAAAGTACATAAAATGATTATGCATATGCAGGGCTACTGTAAATATATAGCTATAACACAAATAATGATCAACTATTTCATGTTCTACAGATGACTCAAGACTGCAGGTGAATTTGATGCAAACTATCAGCACACCTGTAACTTTTATCATATGCATAATACAATTCATACCATGCCTTTTCACTCATTCTTCTTCAGGTCTATTTAACATATCTTTCTCTGGCCATCACTGAATATTTACATGAATTCGATGCAAGACATCAGCATACATGTTGTTGTGTTATATGCATAAGACAATTCAAATAATGCACTTTCACTCACTCATTTCACTCATTCATCTTCAGATCTATATGACATCTCTCTCTCTGTCCATAACTCAATACTTACACACTTTCCTCAAAGAGGTTGCTAGAAGGAGGTGCCTTAAAGTCCATCATCATATAAAACAGGAAGATCTGAGAAATGATACTAGCAAAGTGGATGTCCCCTGACTGGTATTGCTTGTGGAGAATAGGCAGAGGATGTACAATGCTGCATTTACGATGAGAAAGGTGACACATTCCTTGTGGACAAAGCATTGATAGGAATTTTATGGACACAACACATAAAAGAAAACAATTCATTCTTGAATGCATGTCACGGTTCTCCACCTTTTCTTTTCCTTCTAGATTCTTAACTTATGTCCAAATAAAGACTTGCTGTATATTTCTATATTTGTCTTTATATTTTGTTTTCTGTGTGTATGGAGAAATGGGAAATCTCAGACTTTGGTATAAAAATCACGTGTGGTCAAGCAATGGCTAACTAGAATTGCAGATGAGGATGTTCCAGAGTAGCAATTAACAGATTTTGATCTATTTGAGGTTTCTCCCTGACTTCTGATTATAAGTTTTTTCATGTGTTATTGCTTATACTGGTTATTACTTTTGAGATAACCATCAACTCCCAAGCCCTGAGGGACCTTGAAAAGGAAGGAACAGTTTGTTTGTCATGTCTCAAAAAACCCCTCTACTTGACACTAAGCAATAATGGGATTTGACAGCAAGCCTCAAAGAAGCAAGGATGAACAAGATAATTAAATGCAGGCATGAATGCCCAAGTTATTTGCAATGTTGTAGTTATAACAGTAAGGGGGAGTCTCTGTGAAGTCCATAGAAAATAAATGCTAAATAAATGCTGTCTGGCTGGCTGGCTGGCAGGCAGGCAGGCAGGCTGGCTGGCTGGCTGGCTGGAAGAATGAATGAATGAATGAATGAATGATTTTTTTTAAAAAATCCTGGCAAAGTGATATCATTTGTGCTACCTCCATAACTGACCCCATGGTATTGTTCCATGGAATCGGGTTTACATGATTTGTTTTTTAATACTTTGACTTACTGATTTTACAAAGATCACATACAATGATCAACTACTGATTTCATATGGTGATCAAACACTGATTTCAGGAGCCACTTACTTTCCTTCCACAACACAAGAAAACAACAAGAAGAAAAAACACCACACCTCTCAGTTGTTTTGCTCATCCCTAAGACAAACCCCATTGAGGCCAAGCTGTTCACATCTGCCCCCCACCCCCCACTGGAGATGCTCCAGTGTGATTTCTTATCTTTCAAATGAATTCCAGCCTTCTTAGTGGAAATCAGGCACATTCTTAAAATGCAAAAGAACACTATGTTAAAGAAAATATGAAAAAAAATGAAAACAAACTTTTAGAAGCTTCCTTCCAATCTTCATTTTTGTAGTTATTCATTTTGCAGCAATATCTCCCCAATAGTGACAATTTTAATTTGTCCCATTTTAACATCACTTTCTCCATACAAAAATCATATATATTTGTATGCATGTGCATATGTGTGTGTATGAAAGAAGAAATGTGGAATTTCTGTCAGAAAATGGAGTTATAAAGGTTGCAATAGAAAGGACTGGAATCTTGGCTGAAATGTTTGGTTGGTTCAAATCACCTAAACAACTTTCCTCTGCAAAAGTTGTATTATATTTCCTTTCCAACATTGCAGATGGCATGGCATTAAAGCAGGTCAAAGAGAGGTCTGCATGGTGTTCCACAGGTGGAGAATTTCAGGAAGATTTTCCAATGAAGATGGTCTAGGAGATTCTTGTTGGGAGTTGTTTTCTCCTCTTAGTTATTTGAAAATACATCACTGTCATGTTTTGGCATTTTTTGATCAGCAGAAGGCCAAGGGAGTCTTCATTCTGTATTCCATTCATATTACATAGTTTAATTTTTAAATAATCAGTAATATTCTAGCATTGCTCTTTTTATTTCTCTCAGAATACTAAAAGACAACGACAGAAAAGTTCTGAAATCTTTTGCTTCTTTAACATCATATGAGGGAAGATGAATTTAATTCTTAATTCCTATCATCACCTGCTATTCCGGGTTTACACAAGCCAAGACCAAGAAAAAGCACTCCTTTCCACTTTTCATTAATTGAAAAACAGAAGGACATCTGATAAATCTCTTTGCCGAAACATAACTTTGAGACATTAGGTAAAGGTGAAGGTTCTCCTCACACATATGTACTAGTCATTCCCAAATATAGGGGGCAGTGCTCATCTCTATTTCAAAGTGGAAGAGCCAGCGCTGTCTGTAGATGTCTCCGTGGTCATGTGGCTTGCATGACTAAACGCCAAAGGTGCACAAAATGCTGTTATTTTCCTATCAAAAGTGGTCCTTATTTTTCTACTTGCATTTTTAAGTGCTCTTGAACTGCTAGGTTGGCTGAAACTGGGACAAGTAAGAGGAGCTCACCCTGTTATGTGGCACTTGGATTTGAACCACTGAACTGCCGACCTTTTGATTGACAAGCTCAGCATCTAAGCCACTGAGCAACCCCATCCCATATGAATATATAACAATGTAAATTGTTGATATTAAGTCCTCTCTCCTTTTATCTCTTTGCTACTCGTAATTTTTCCCTCTTGTTTCCCCCTCATTTGCAATATTAAAAACAGTAGTAGAGTTTTTTAATTAAGTTAAAGCTAAGGAAAATATACGCTTTAAAACAGTACATTTACCCCCCAAATAGTAAATAGGCTCAATTAAGATGATAATTGTTTCTCAGGTAAAAATGGGAAAGGATTGAATATCTTCACTTTGGGGCCCTACTCCTTTTGTATTGCTATATTAAAAACAGGAAATAGAGTTGTTTAATTATTTCTTTGTCTTACATGTTGCTTGCTATTCAATTCAGGCTTCAGTGTGATGATATAGTATTTAGGGAAAAAGATGCACACAAGGAGCCACACAGTGGATGTTATAATGCATTATATTTGAAGTTTTGTACAATGTCACAATACCCAAAATCTTCATTTCAAACCCTTGGTGGAAAATATGTGGCACACACTATTCTGCACAACAATATCTCCCATCATTTTTCACTATAAGTTACGTCAAGTACATTTTTGTGGATTTCAGCAACATCTCAATAAAACATTTTGTGAAATCCTATTTAAGGTGGTATTTTAAGTAACTACTAATGTCCCGTCATTCTTTAACAATGCAATAAATAAACAGAAGATATGGATATGGGAGAGGAATCAAAATGGCCTCTGTACACAAGAAGAAGGGCAAAATGGGAAGATTTGGAGAAATCTGTCCCATAGAATCACCAAGACTCAGATACAACTGAATAGATAACAACATCATCATCAAATGGCAAAAGGTTATGGGTCTTCACTTTGAGGTCTTACTGATTTTTCATGGGTAAAATAATAGAAGGTAACAGTCGTAGATCTCTCAGTTATTTCTCTGTTTTATATACTGCTTGCTATTCAGTTCTGGCCTCACTATGATGATAAAGCATTTAGGGAAAAAGATGCATACCAGGAGCCCCCCACTGGCTGTTATAATGGAAAAGATCTCCACAGCCACCATATGTTTGCCCCCTGTAGTCAGATAACTAGGAACAAAGGAGAGCCAAACACTGCAGAAAATCAACATGCTGAAGGTGATAAATTTGGCTTCGTTAAAAGAGTCTGGTAACTTCCTGGCAAAAAAAGCTACCGTAAAGCTGACAAGGGCTAAGAGGAACATGAAGCCCAAGACACAGTAGAACATGACAAATGAGTTTTCATTACATTCCAGAACAATTTCTTCTGCCATTAAGTGCATATTGAAATCAGGGAATGGAGGAAAAGTCAACAGCCAGGCAGTACAAAGAACTATTTGAATGACAGAGCAGAAAAATACAATGGAAATGGCCAATCTTTTCCCCACCCATTTCCTCATAGTAGATTTTGGTTGGGTGGCCATGAAAGCTAAAATCACCACAATAGTTTTTGCTAACACACAGGATACAGCTACAGTAAATATGACACCAAAAGCACTTTGTCGAAGGAGACAGGTCACTTTATGAGGTTTGCCAATAAATAGTAAAGCACAAAGAAATGAAAACAAGAGAGAAATGAGAAGGATGTAGGTGAGGTTTCGGTTGTTGGCCTTGACGATGGGCGTATCCTGGTACTTAATGAAGATACCCAGAACCAACACTATGATGAAAGAGGAAGAAAGAGAACATATGGCCAAGATGAACCCCAAAGTTTCCTCATATGCCAGAAATGTTACAGTTTTTGGAAGACATGAATTCTTTTCCTTGTTTGGAAACTGATCTTCTGGACATGGAAAACAGTCGTTCATATCTAGGAAATAAATGATTCAGGTTAGAAACATATTTTTTTAAAAATTAAACTGAAAGAATATGAATGCACTGCTCTGAAGATAGCATGAACTTTTGTTATCTCAGTCTGAGCTCTTTAGCCTTGCAAATGCTGGCACTATAAGCATATGAGCTTTTCTTTTAAGTTAAATTTTATTAGGCGTAAAACTAGAAAAGATTGTAACAATAGGACCAGCATTAGAAAATGTTATTGCAATATTCACAGGTATTTGTTTTTAAGCCATATTTTAGAAATCGAAGAAGCTTCTTGAATCTTTTTTTTTTTTTTTGCAAATTGTTTAATGTGACCATTCTTTTAAATCTCAGAAGGATTCACCAGTAAAAGGTCACCAGGATCTGCCAAGACTAGACTGGTTTTCTACTCCAACTTCCATAACTTAACCACTATACCAAATTGTTTGTCATGACTGAGGTGACATGAAGTAAAAATGTGGGTGATGAAAAAATAAAGAAATGGATGTAAGCGTCAGAGCGCCTTTGTTTGTATCATTAAGAGTGAAATAGAAATAATAGAAATAGTGAAATAGAAATAGTTGTGCAGTGGAAGTATGGTAAGAAATTTTGTAGCAGATTGAAAAGCCACCTGTTCTCTTTCAGGACTCCACCTCCATTGTATGAGGTAGATCCTTCCAATGACATTGCAAATACAAAGGGGAAGGATGCATGAAAAAGGAAGGCTTGTTCATGACCCTGCTTTTCCTCCACAGAAAAAGTTATCAAAGATCTCTGAGAAATAAGGATTATTTCCCTCTGATTTATTGCCGTGTCCTTGTACAATGAAGTGACATTACTTACTGATTATGTCCAGTTAAACTGGTGTCTATTATTAGGGACCCTTAAATAGACATTCTCCATGGAACATGTCCCTAATCTGGTCTTTTTGTCTACCATCGGTGTGCTCATCATCACTCTAAATACAGCTATTCACTTTGCTGCTAGTTCTGCATTTCTCCTCTGTCCTTCTTCCTTTACCCGCATTAGAAGGACTTCCATAAATATTTCTCTCTAATTCCACTTGACTTTACAATCAATCACATTGTTTAATTCAATATAGAAATGCCAAATAATGCTGTGGAAGGCATAGGATTTTATCTCCGAACGTGGCTTCTGATTTGCAGGAGCACAAAATTAT
Organism: Coluber constrictor foxii; assembly: GCA_038048745.1. Lineage (NCBI taxonomy): Eukaryota > Metazoa > Chordata > Lepidosauria > Squamata > Colubridae > Coluber > Coluber constrictor. Next base: position 26,388,391 of record CM075961.1, read on the forward strand.
ATCCCCTCTACATCATCCAAACAAACATAGCCTTTCCATGGAATGACATGACAGCTTGAACTGTTGTAGATGGTCTTCTGAAGTAGTTAATATGGATTTGATCTCAATCTCTGCACAGCCTGAATATCAACTATCTCAGTATCCCACCACTGCCAATATGTCAGCTGCCCAGAGAAAATAGAGATTTATCCACTGTGTGACAAAATGGTGTTAAGATATGTATTCATATCATATTATACATTTACACTCCACCTAAAATCTTCTCTGCATCTAGAAAGAGTGCAGAGAAGAGCAACAAAGATGATTAGGGGACTGGAGACTAAAACATATGAAGAACGGTTGCAGGAATGGGGTATGTCTAGTTTAATGAAAAGAAGGACTAGGGGAGACATGATAGCAGTGTTCCAATATCTCAGGGGTTGCTACAAAGAAGAGGGAGTCAAACTATTCTCCAAAGCACCTAAGGGTAGAACAAGAAGCAATGGGTGGAAACCAAACAAGGAGAGAAGCAACTTAGAACTAAGGAGAAATTTCCTGACAGTTAGAACAATTAATCAGTGGAACAATTTGCCTCCAGAGGTTATGAATGCTCCAACTGGAAATTTTTAAGAAGATGTTGGATAACCATTTGTCTGAAGTGGTGTAGGGTTTCTAGCCTAAGCAGGGGGTTGGACTAGAAGACCTCAAAGGTCCCTTCCAATTCTGTTATTCTATTATTCTGTTATTCTGTTATTCTGTTATTCTGTTATTCTGTTATTCTGTTATTCTTCTCTTCTTCTCTTCTCTTCTCTTCTCTTCTCTTCTCTTCTCTTCTCTTCTCTTCTCTTCTCTTCTCTTCTCTTCTCTTCTCTTCTCTCCTCTCCTCTCCTCTCCTCTCCTCTCCTCTCCTCTCCTCTCCTCTCCTCTCCCCTCTCCTCTCCTCTCCTCTCCTCTCCTCTCCTCTCCTCTTCTCTTCTCTTCTCTTCTCTTCTCTTCTCTTCTCTTCTCTTCTCTTCTCTTCTCTTCTATTCTATTCTATTCTATTCACTGTGAGAATGTTTCATCTGCATAGAAATGAATATTTGCGGTACCTAATATCAATAAAACTGTAAAGTCTGCACACTCATTGTTCATCACTCACCTATTACATTTGAAATCTTCCCTTCTGGACAGTGAAGACAGTCATAACAACAAAATGGCTTCCCTTCTATTTTCTTCTTAGCATAACCCAAAGGGCAATAGTTATTACATAGAGAAAGTGGGCGGACCTGTTCATAAAGAATAGAAGAGAATGCTTTACATTTTTCAAGACTGGGTAATAATAGTTTAATAGTTTTGGTCTACAATGCTCCCACTTTGTATCAGGTTTGGTGGAAAGCCTTGTGAGTGATGTCAGTGAAAAAAAAAACCCAAAGGGAAGAAAATGCCATGAGATTTACAGAGCTTCCAAAAATAGTCATTGTTGTGGCTCAGTGATTAGAATGTAGTTTTGCAGGCTAACTCTACCCATAACCTGATGAATTCAAGGTTGACTCAGCCTTCCATCTTTCCATGTTCGGTAAAATGAGGACCCAAATTTCTGGGAGCAATATGCTGAAATTGTACAGAGAGTGCTGTAAAGTAATATGGAGGAGTCTATAAGTCTATGTGCTATTGCTATATCTATTCAGTGGCGGGTTGCCCCCGGTTCGGACCGGTTCTATAGAACCTGTAGTGAAACCGGCGGGAAGCTCCGCCCACTGACCCTGACATCATGGGAAGCAATCTGCGCATCTGTTCTGAACCAGTAGCAAAGATAAGTAGAACCAACCCCTCTTCCTATTGGTAATATAGCCGTATATTTTACATTGTCTTTGTATTTTGTCAGCTTCCTACAGCCTTTTCTAGTATTCCGGTAAATTACTACTGAAAGAAATCAATGGTTTAATTTCTATACCATCAAACAAGAACTATTCAATACCAATTCCTGCTGTGTTTTAAAGATGATATATTTTGCACAATGATATGGGTTACATATGTAGAACATTAGCACCCACCCCTCTCCTAGAAGAATGAAATATTTTTGAGGAATATTAAAAAAGGCAGGATAAAATATTTCCCCTAAGGAAAAATAAAAATCTTAAGGGAGACAGAAACTCAGCCCAAACTCCCTCCCCACAGCAGATATTTTGTGCCCATTAAGAAAGACTGGGCCATCCTATCTAAAAAATAAATGAATAAATAATAAATTTTCAGCTCCAGGATGATGAGATTAAGACATGACTCTCCAAGACACAATGAAATTAACCAACTAGCAGCACCACGTTGCACTTTCTCCTAAGGACATTGCATCACCCACCAAACTTCAACCAAACCTGAGACAACCTACAGAGCTAGCTATGACCCCTACAAAAGCCAATAGAATACATGTTCTTGCACAGGAACAGGAAGTTCAAGTTCGAAGCCCAAGAGAAGGTATAAATATCCCTTTCTCTCAACTCCATGTGTTCAGCTGCACCAGAGAAGCATGTGTTTGGTGATTTTGCTTCATCATTAAACCATCTTTCCAATCAGCCTCCATGTTTCTCCCAGCTTGAAACTGAACCAAATGGATATTTCTTCCAATGCATAATTAAGAGGTTCTTATGGAATAAATTGAGATATTTCTCCTATTTTGGGGGGATTTGTTTTGGTTACAATTAAAATATTCACCTTTTCTGCACTGTCTAAATGTATAAAAACTTTGTTCACATGGTTGTTACATCACTTCTAAAGGCATTTTTTCTTCTTCTATCTTGCAGGAGTACTGTATGGCAATTAAACCTCCCTTCTTATAACATCAATCCTTATAAGTTTTCCGAGGCATATCCTTCAGCATTTCAGACAAAGAAATCATAGGAATTATCCCACAGCTCACATCTATTCAGTTAAAATATTAGTAACCTCATCCTATATCTGTGATGGCTAACCTTTTTTCCTTTGGGTGCCAAAAGCGTGTGAGTGCACGCTATTGTGTGCACGCATGTGTGCATACCCATAATGCAATGCCCCTCCCGCATGCCCCATCCCTCTGCACATGTGTGTGACCCCCCCACATGTGCACGCAATTCCTCTATACGCAAACCCCCCACTTTTGGCATCACACCCCAAAACAGCACTGGGGGGGAAGCCTTTACCTCCCAAAATGGCTGGGAGGGGGAGAAAGCCTTTGCCTCCCAAAACAGCTGAGGGGTGACAAAGCTTCTCAAATGGCTGGGAGGGGTGGGGGAAGCTTCCAAAATGGCTGGGAGGGGAAAAAAACATCTCCCAAACTCCCAAAACATCTCTGGGAAAGGAATCTCCAGAGATCCGTGAAGGCACAGGCAGGAGAAAGTGAGGAGAAAAGTAGGTCTCCCATGCATGCAGCTTGCAGGGCAGACCGAAAAATCAGATGGCCGGTGGGCTGCGAATGCACAGTGGAGCTAAGCTAGGGGATGGCTCCTGTGCCTGCAGAGAGGGCTCTGCGTGCCACCTGTGGCACGCGTGCCATAGGTTCACCATCTCGGTCCTAGATTATCCAAACCTGGTTAAACCTGCTTGGCCAAATGATCAATTTTTCATCCATTTTTAACCTGTCCTCTTGGGAAGTCACAGATCCTATTCCACCAACTTTGACTTTCAAAAAGGATTTATTTGGGAATGTGACCCAATTGATGACATCAAACCCAGCCTTTAGTTCTCCATTTTGGTTGAAGGATAGTGTTTCTCCTGCAGTATTATTAAATGAGATGCTTCTTGCTATTTGATTGAGCTGCAAAACAAAAACAAAGAATAAAGGGAGGGGACAAACAATTCATCAGAATCTGTAGAATGATGAAAGCCTACCTCCATTTCACAAACATGGAAAAGAAAGCATATTTTCTAATGTAGGTTATATATTAACAGACGGGACTTGTCTCCATTTTGTAATAAATTCTCAAAGTCATGCAAGCATATTTGAACCTCATAATCTGAGTCAGAGAAAGTGCTTTAAGAAATTTGTTTATTTTTCTGCACAAAGTTTGTTAACCTTTTCTGGGGATTTGCAATGAGGAAGCAAGTAGCTCTTAGAAGTTGCCAGATTAACTTAATTGAACCTCTTGATTAATTCTATTGGAAATTTAATAATATTGATAGACACAGTTTACAGCTTTGATTACACTTGCATAAGGGAGGTAATTAATCTTAATGTGTGGCATAACTTGCTTAGCAAAGCAATTTATGCTATACATTAATATCCATTCTGTTCTTAACTCAGAAGCAGGAAAAAGTAGTACTTCTTTTCTTTAGAAGTTTGCTGTTTGGAGAATGTTTTAACTGAAAGAGTCAAAGAGTCACTTGGACAAATCAATCATTCTGAAATGATTCAACATTACAGATAAAAGTGGAAGATAGAAATTGAATTGATTTACCATATAGTACTTGCATGCTTTCATTTGATCAATTCAGCAAATTCCCACTTCCTTCATAACAAAGTTAAAAGGGAAATGATAATAGCAAGTGCTAAAATGCTTTTAAGTATAGTCCTTTTCAGAATGGTAGTAATCATTCAAGTTAAATTTAAAGGTTAAGGTTTTCTTGGATAATTTTAAAAAATTCAAGGTTGTGAGACCTTGAAGATTTTGATTTGGGTGGCATGCCTATCTGTGGTCTGACAAAGTAAAAGTTAATCCTAGTTTTAGGATTCATGCTATTAGATAATTGATTGAAGGTGGAAGTATAAAAAAAGATTAGCTGAAAAAGTAACACTGTGGCTAATTGTTTTCACCTAATTTATTTATTTTTATTTTTATTTATTAGAATTTGTCAAACAACGATTAGAGCAAGAAGAAAAGAATACAAATACAATGACAGGAACAATAGGCAAGTTAGTGCACTTAAGCACACCCTCTCTACTGACCACTTAAGTATGATGTAAGGTCTACAGAAGTCCTGTGACTGAAACTATGAAAATCTGTAGCTGAAACAATTGAATTAGGTAGAGCTTATCCTATTTTTTATAATCAAGTTTAGAATGATTTACACTGAGTTTAAAGAGGTTGTTAGCGTGCGTATTATTGCAATTTAAACAGAAAAAATCATTTGCAGGTAAAACATTATTACATATAATTTTGTATGCAATACCTAGTTCTGACCGCAAGTGGTGCAGTTCTAAGTTATCCAAATCAAGAATTTCAAGCCTAGTAGCATAGGGAATTCTATTGTGGAGAACCTGGAAGCATTGCTACGGGACTGGTTGGGAAAATACCAGGCTCCAACGAGCCTGGCGAAACCCAGCCAGATTAACCATTGTCGGGGGGTCTTTGGACCAGAACTGTCCTTTAGGGACAGTGAAGAAGGAGAGGCATCTTGGTGGCTAAAGAGGAACAGGCAAGTTCCTCAGAAATCCTGAGGAAACTCTTTGACCCAGAGACGGGAGGCGGCGATCATTGCGAATCGCCATGAAGCTGGGGCATCTGGAATAAGCAATGTGCAGGAGTGAAGATTTGGACAGAGTACTGGTATTGGGTGAGTGATTGGCCAACTCACAGATAACAAAAGAAAAATTGGAAATTTTTAAAGTTACCCCAGCATGGAAAATACAGATAAATTGCTTCGGGAGGAGACAACTGATTGAGAGAGAAAGCGGAAGTGAAAATACTAAAACCAAAAATGGAGTCGGATACGTTATTTTAAATGTTGATACTGAATTTGGAAAGACTAAATTGATTAAAAGAAAAAGAAACTCAAAAGAAAACACCTTTGAAATAGGATAGAAGTTTAAGTTTTTTTCCCCTCACTTCTATTATCCTTTTCAAGATTCAAAGTTTTTTCCCCAAAACTTTTTCCCCATATAATGCTAGATAAATGGGAGAATGTATGGACGAATGGACTAAAATTTACATTAAGTTATAGTTTTATAAAATGATGTATCATTGGTACTTGACTCCAGATAGACCAGCATTTATTATTTCTAATAAGTGCTGGAAACGTACTCAAAATCCAGGTTCATTGTATCATATGTGGTGGTCTTACAAATAGGTGAAAACTTGTTGGATGACTATGCAAACATATTTAAGATGCAAATGACTATGCAAACATATTTAAGATGCAAATATTAATGAAATCTGAAGCTTTTTTTAAGGTATGATGGACAAGCCAATTGAAAAACAATTTGGGGTGCTATTCCTTCACATGGTGACATCTGCAAAGATTGTTCTTGCCTAACACTGGAAAGAAAAAGTGATGTGGAGGATCAAGAATGGATTCTGAAATTGACAGAATTAGCAGAGATCCAAAATTAACTGCTTTGATTAGAGATAATGGATTAGACAGTTGTATAAGAGACTGGAAGCCGTTTGTGGACTTTTTGCGTGTTGAATAACATAACAGATGGTTAACAGAGGGATTTGAAGATTAGTGTAATGATTAATTCAACCTGTTGACTGCTTTTTCTTTTTTCTTCTTATATTTGTAAGGGAGGAGATTTACTGCTTTTTCTTTTCTCCACTGAGCCAGGGTTGATCCTACATGCTAAATCAGTGATGTGATTCAAGTAACACATCACTGTGTTGTGTTACTTGAATCACATTAACCGGTTGTTAATGTTCACATTAACAACCGGTTCGCCCTAATGACAGGCTCCCTAAAGACAGGCTAGGTAGACGTGGCTGGAGGGAGGGTCATGTGACTGAGTGGGTGTGGCCAACTTGACGTCACAGCAAGGTGGGGCAGTGCTTGTGGGTCGAAGCAGCAGTAGTGATGGCCGGAGCCTTAGTGAGGGACTGAAGCACCCCTGTACTTGCCTTTGCACAGCAACACCATTCCTGCTTCATTGTGGTACATTTGTGCCAAAGTGGGCCTCACCTCCTGCCGCCTTGGGCTCGGAGCTGTAGGCTGCATCTGGGAAGCACTGCAGCAGGGAGAAGCGGCTGGGTCTGATTCTCTGGCACCTCATCTCTTGCTGGGTCTCACTGCCTGACAGTCATGTTTTTTTAAAAAAAAAATTTGCAGCAGGGAACAGTGGGCCTTCTGGCCTTCATTTGTGCAGCCGAGCATACCTCAGTCGCTTGGGGAGATGTGTGACCTGCTCTCCATCCCGAGACACTGGCCTGCTGCATTTGCCACTGCCGCCTCATGAACTGACCTGCGCCACCACCTGCCCACTGAACTGACCTGTGCCACCGCCGCTCTTGCCAGCTCATGGCTGAAGTGGCCTGCCTGCTTCTCTTGCAGTGCCTTGTGCAGCACAGTGAAATTTAGCATGCTCCACAATGGGGCAGATCGGGTCATTATCTCCTCCTGGAGCCTGTTATGACACAGAACCACAATGCAACCCTGCCCCACTCACCCATGGCAGCAGCGGCTTTACCCTATCCTTTTTTTCTTTTTTAAAAATCTTATTTCATTGGATAGGAAATGTACTATATCCAAAAGCAACATGATATTGAACAAGATATTTATCTGGCCATTCGATGATATGGAGACAAATTTATACAATTGTATGTCAGAGATATGTTAACATAACGGAGAGAAGAAACCAGTGGTGGGTTTCAAAATATTTTACTATCGGTTCTGTGGATGTGGCTTGGTGGGTATGGTATGGCATGGCTTGATGGGCATGGCAGGGGAAAGATACTGTAAAATTTCCATTCCCTCCCCACTCCAGGGGAAGGATACTGCAAAATCCCCATTTCCTCCCAATCAGCTTGGACTTGGGAGGCAGAGAATAGATGGGGCAGGGCCAGACAGAATTTTTATTACAGGTCCTTCAAACTACTCGAAATTTCTGCTACCAGTTCTCCAGAACTGATCAGAACCTGCTGAAACCCACCGCTATAAGAAACCTCTATGATGGGAGTCATTACCTTCCATGGATGAAGTTGGAGAAGTTCAATAACTCCTACTGTGCCTACTCTTGCTCTGTTTCTGAAGGTAGTTGAATAAGCAATATGTAATGCTTGTGCCAAAATATAGACTGAATTGTAGATGCTATAGCTGTGGCCAGTCATGTCCATTTCAAAAACAGATACAGGAAGGGTCTCTATCTTCTCCTCCCCAGTGCATATCAATGGACTGTCCATTATGGAGTTGCTCTTCTCACCAATCATGAAACCTGAGAACACACATTGAAATGCCTCCTTCCAAAAAACCCTAATAAAGTCATCTTCTTCACTGAAGTTTGGTTTTCTTGTCTGAAGAAATTTCTGAAATCCTACAACCTCTCTTGAATGAACTGCAAAGGATAGAGCACCATGGAGAAAATGTAGGTCTTCCCATCTCTGAAAAGGAAGAGATGTGAAATCCATTTGGGCTGTCATAATCCAGATTTTACTATTTCCTTGTACTGGTATCTCTTCAAATTTCAACATTGAGGGAAACATTCTCAAAATTATCATTACTTCAATTTCGCCTTGAATCAACACCGAATTGGCGGTGCTGTTCATCATAATGCGGTACATTTCCATGCCTTCTTTCACCGTATCAACAATGTCAGTAGAATAAGAAGCCAATGGGAATCTTTCAATGAAGTCAAAGCAGATTCCATTTCGGGCAAATATGGGTATCACATTTTGTACAAATTTCCTCCCATTCTCATTATTCACAGATACGACCCCAATCCATGTCCATTTAAAATGCTGCAGTAGCTGAAGAATTCCCTCATACTGAAGGTCCATATTTGGAAACATTTGGTGATAAAAACCAGCCTGTTTGTCCTTATTTGTCACTGGAGCAGACCCATACATAAACTATAGAAAATGCAGAAGGATTCATAAAGGAGACAATAGATTTTGATATTTTTTAAGTGCATTAATGTATTTTTTTTTAATTATAGTACACAAAACAAAAATTTAGTTCCATTACATATTAACACGCTTAGATTTGGCATTTGACTCTTCCAACACTTTCAAGCATAATCCATAATCTTTTAAGACTAAGACCCAATTTATCATATATATATATTGCCTTAATTTTGCTTTGATTTCTTTGGGGCTTCCTTTCCTGTATAAACCTTCACGTTTAGTGCATTCTATTGTCTAAGCTCTGGATAGAAATGTATTTATTAAATTATTGTGAATTTCGTCAATAACATTTGGAGCACCAGGAACTTTCTCATCCAGTTAACATGGATGAGGTTCGCCATCCTCACATGCAACTTACAACTATAAACAAGAATGTTTCTTAGATTTGAAAATAAATTTGAAAGAAAAATGTTCCTCTTGATTTCCGTCAGTGTTTACTTTATGCCAGCAATCAAGTCTAATTTATATAAAATGAGAAGTTTAACTGGATTGTATCCATACTACACATACATGGTTACCTGAGGAAATTTGTAGATGTGTAGAATGATGGCCACATGAAGACATACATCACTGTCTGGTCCTCCAATTATTGCTACTGGGTGTTTCTGAATGTCACAGTTGTAATTAGGAATTAATCTGCCTTTAGAGGAAAGGAGTTCCAATGTGGCATGGTACATCCATTTTGGATTAAAATGGCTGTTATAGATTTGAAAGCCCAGGGTAATATTGGGTAAAATATGGGGATTAGTATTGATCTCCTTAACAGCAAATACTAAAGCCAGGATATGTTGGTAAATCTGTGTTATGACCCTGAAGGGAGAGGAACGTGATTTGATGTAACTCATTTCTTGCAGAGTATGATATCTATTTTTTAAAAAAATTTGATTTATATGCCATCCTTCTCTGGAGACTCGGGGCGGTTTACAATGCATTTAGCAATAAGCAATATTTTGCCTCTCCTTTCAAATATACTGTAATATAAGGAGTTGATCCAGTCATTACATTATTACATTACATTACACATGTAAGAAGCAATAAGTTTCATTCATTGCATTTATTTAAGCTAATAAAATAATCAAAGCACTTTATTTGAAATATATAGTGGCCATCAGATTTACCAGGTTTCTTTCTCTTTGGGCAGGTATCTCAATATTTTTATTCTAGGAGAGTATTATTAGCATGTCAGTGATGCCGTCTCTATTGATCCAGGAAGCAACAATGAACATCAATCTCTTGGGCATTTTTTTAAAATGAGTGTTGCTGATAGGATCTAAAATGGAGTTCTTTTTCCACCTTTTTCCATCTCAATTCCATCTTTTCTCTGGAAATACTTACATGGCAAGACTAGGACAGTGCTACATGTTAGATTAGGTTAGGATGCTCATCAAAAGAAGTTACTAGAGAAAGAACCTTGAATCTCAATTCCTCCTATGGAGCTTTGTCATTGTGAAAGAAGCAGCACTATTTGCATAAACATGAATATTCAAAAATATAATTAAAGAAAGTATATTGTACATTATCTCCAAAGAAAAGAACCTGGGTCCAACCAACCAAACCTAATCTTGTTGAAATTTAAGGGTGGGGGACAATGACAAAGATTTAACTGGACAGAAATAAACATCTATTCTCTAATGTTCTTTGCTTGGCATTTGATGATCCAACGTCAATCAAGCAGATAAAGGCACCAAATATGCAAAGTACATAAAATGATTATGCATATGCAGGGCCATTGTAAATATACAGATATAGCACATATAGCCAGTAATTATTTCATGTTCTACAGAAGACTCAAGACTACATGGTGAATTTGATGCAAACTATCAGCACACATATAACTGCTGTATATCATATGCATAATACAATTCATACAATGCCCTTTCACTTACTCACCTTAAAGTCAATTTGACATATATCTCTCTGACCATAACTGAATACTTACATGAATTTGATGCAAGACATCAACCTACATATTGTTGTGTTATATGCATAACACAATTCAGATAATGCATTTTCACTCACTCATTTCACTCATTCATCTTCAGGTTTATTTGACATATCTCTTTCTGGCCATAACTCAGTACTTACATACTTTCCTCAAAGAGGTTTCTAGAAGGAGGTACCTTAAAGTCCATTGTCGTATAAAACAGGAAGATCTGAGAAATGATGCTAGCAAAGTGGATGTCCCCTGATTGGTATTGCTTGTGGAGAAGAGGCAGAGGATCTGCAGTGCTGCATTTACTAAGAGAAAGGTGACACATTCCTTGTGGACAAAGCATTAATAGCAATGTTATGGACTTAATACATAGAGAAAAACAATTCATTCTTCAATGCGTGTCACCTTTCTCTAGCTCCTCTTGTCCTTCTGGATTTTTAAGTTATGTTGAAAAGAAATCGTTGCTGCCTGTTTCTGTGCTTGTCCTTATATTTTATTCCTCTGTTTATGGAGAAATCGGAAAGCTCAGACTTTGAGATAAAAGTCACATGTGATCAAGCAGTAGCTAACTGGAATTGCAGATGGGGATGTTCCAGGGGCAGGTATTAACAGACTTTGATCTATTTGAAGTTTCTCCCTGTCTTCTGATTATATATGTTTTTCCGTGTCTTTATGTTTATACTGGTTATTACTTTTGAGTTAACCACCAACTCCCAAGCCCCGAGGGACCTTGAAAAAGAAGGAACAGTTTGTTTGTCATGTCTCAAAAAAAAACCCCTCTACTTGACATCATGCAATAATGGGATTTGACAACAAGCCTCAAAGCAGCAAGGATGAAAGAGATAATTAAGTGCAGGCATGAAAGCTCAAGTTATTTGCAATGTTGTATTTATAACCGTGAAGGGGGAGTCTATGTGAATTCCATAGAAAATAAATGCTACACATTGATAGATGGATGGATCGATGGATGGATGGATGGGTGGGTGGATGGATGAATGAATGAGTGGATAATTTTTTTTAAAAAATGAGAAATCCTGGCAAAGTAATATCATTTGTACTACCTCCATAATTGATCCCATGGTATTGTTCCTTGAAACTGGGTTTACATGATTTGTTTTTTAAGTTTGACTTATTGATTTTGCAAAGTTCATATACAATGATCAATTCCTGATTTCATATGGTGATCAAACACTGATTTCAGGAGCCACTTCCCTTCCTGAAAACAAGAAAACAACAAGAAGAAAAAACACCACATCTCTCTGTTGTTTTGCTCATCCCTAGGACAAACCCCATTGAAGTCAAGCTGTTCACATCTGCCCCTCCCCCCCATTGGAGACTCTCCAGTGCGATTTCCTATCTTTCAAATGAATACCAGACTTCTTAGTGGAAATCAGGCACGTTCTTAAAATGCAAAAGAACACTGTGTTAAAAAAATATATGAGAATATTCTTTTAAAAGGTGGCTTCCCATCTTCATTTCATTAGTTATTCATTTTGCAGCAATAGTGACAATTTTATTTATTTTATTTTTTATAAAAAAATATTAGATAGTACAAACAAATAAACAAAAAACAACAAAATATACAAATACAAACATACACTCTCTTTTCAAATTTGTCGCATCGGTAATCTATATTTTTGTTTATACCTTTACTTTTTCTTATTTTAACCGATTTCTTATATCTATATTCCTAATACATCATTTCTATAACTTTTCTTAATCAATATTTTTAATTGACTATGAAGTTATATTGGTACTTAGTGTACATATCTATAATTTGTATCTTCTCGTTTATTTCCTTATCTTTTTTCTTTTCTATCCTCCAACCACATGTACCATTTCAAACATACTAAATAATAATCATTTTCCTCTTTTCCTTGTATTTCCTTTGTCAGTTTGTCCATTTCTGCACATTCCATAATTTTATGGATTATTCTGTCTTCTGTTGGTATATCATTATTCTTCCAATTTGGGGCATAGATTATTCGTGCTGCTGTTAAAATGTGAATGATTAAATATTTTATTTCCTTTTCATATTGTCCTATACTTTTTCCTAATAAAACAGTTTCTGGCCTCATTTCTATTTATTGGTGTATGATTCCTTCTAGTTGTTTTTTAATCATTTGCCAATATTCTTTTGCTTTCTGACAGGACTACCACATATAGGTTCCTTTTTGGAGCTTGCATTTCCAGCATGTTGGGGAGTTATTCGGGAACATCCTTGCCAGTCTGGCCGGTGGGAGGTGCCACCTATAGAATATTTTGTACATGTTTTCTTTATAGGGTACAGAAATTGTTGGTTTATAAGTTATTGTCCATAATTTTCCCATTTTTCCAATTCAATATTATATCTGAAATTTCTCGCCCAAATTGTCATATTTTCTTTAACCACTTCTTCTTCTATTTTCTATCTTAATAGGTAATTGCAAGTTTTTTTTATCAATTTATCTTCTGTCCTTTGTAAAATTTTATCTAATTCATAGTGACCTTTTTGGAATCCAAATTGTGCCAAATCTGTCTTATATCTAAATTTTATTTGCAACTATGGCCACCAATCAATGTCTGTACCCATTTCTTTCCGTTCTTGACTCAATATTAATTCCCCTTGGTAGTTTAGCAGTTCTTTGTAGGTTTTCATTTTGGCAGTGTCCATGGCAATAGGGTAAATCTGTGCCTCCATAGTCAATAGCCATTCTGGAATTTTATTGTAGTGTCTGTTTTTTATCCCCTGCCATGTCTGGAACAATGCTTGTCTAATGATGTGTTTTTGAAAATATCCATGTTGCTTGTCTTTTCCCTCCCACAAGAATGTATGCCATCCTCTTTGTAGATCAAATCCTTCTAGCGTCAGTATTCTTTTATTTTTGAGTTCTATCCAGTCTTTAATCCAAATCAGTGATGATGCTTTATAGTATGTCTCCCAGACTGGTAGTGCTAGTCCTCCTCTCTCCCTTGTCTCTTGTAGGTGTTTTATTTTAATCCTTGCTTTCTTCCCCCGCCAGATGTAGTTTGCAATTAGTTTATTGAAATCTTTAAAGAAATTCTTCCCCAGTTTTATTGGAATCACTTGGAATAGATACAAGATTCTGGGTAGTACGTTCATTTTAATTGAGGCAATCTTTCCAAGGAATGATAGTTGTAGTTTACACCAAATTTCTAAATATTTTTTTATTTGTCTTGTCAATTTATTGTAGTTATCTTCCCTAATCATTAATCCTCTGTTGGTAAGCCATATTCCTAGATATTTTACCTTTTTTGTCATTTGAATACCCATTTTGTCTTCTAACGCCTTCTCTTGTTGATTACTAAGATTTTTCGTTACTGCCTTTGTTTTTTGCATGTTTATTTTATCTCCAGCTACCCTCGCATATTCTTCTATTTTTAATAATAGTTTAGTTCCTGTTACTATTGGTTGTTCTACTATAAAACCATGTCATCAGCGAAGGCTTGAAGTTTGTACTCCTCCTTTTTGACTCTCAGACCTTTTTTTTTTCTTTATCTCTTCTAATTTCATTTAGTAATGTGTCTGGGGATAATAATTTAAATTTAAATGGTGGCTTCCCATCTTCATTTCAGTAGTTATCCATTTTGCAGCAATACTTCCTTAATAGTGACAATTTTAATTCCTCCCATTTTAACATCACCTTCTTAATATGTTTATTCTTTCAATAAGAAATCATATATATTTATATGCATATGCGTATGTGTATGTGTGAAAGAGAAAATGTGGAATTTCTGTCAGAAAATGGAGTTATAAAGGTTTGCAATAGAAAGGCCTGGATTCTTGGCTGAAATCTTTGGTTCTTTCAAATCACTGAGACAACTTTGCAATAGCTGTATTATATTTCCTTTCCAACATTGCAGATGGCATGGCATTAAAGCAGGTTAAAGAGAGAGGTCTACATCATGTTCCACAGGTGGAGAATTTCACAAAGATTTTGCAATGAAATTGGTCTAGGAGATTCTTGTAGGGAGTTGTTTTCTCCTGTTAGTCATTTGAAAATACATCACTACCACGTTTTGGCATTTTTTGAACAACAGAAGACCAAAAGAGTCTTCATTCTGTCTTTTATTCATTCTACTTAGTTTCATTTTTAACTAATCAGTAATATTCTAGCATTGCCCTTGTTATTTCTCTAAAAGACAACAACAGAAAAGTCGAGAAATCTTTTGCATCTTTAGCATCAAATGAGGGAAAATGAATTCAATTGTTATTTCTTATCATCCTCTGTATTCTGGGTTTACACAAGCCAAGACCAAGAAAAAGCACTCCTTTCCATGTTCATTAATTGAAAAACAGCATGACATCTGATAAATCCTTTTTCCGAAAGTATAACTTTGAGACATTAGGTAAAGGTAAAGGTTCTTCTCGCACATATGTGATAATCATTCCTGACTCTAGGAGGCAGTGCTCATCTCCATTTCAAAGCCGAAGACCCAGTGCTATCTGAAGATGTCATGTGGCTGGTATGACTAAACACCAAAGGTGCACAGAACGCTGCTCCCTTCCCACCAAAGGTGGTCCCTATTTTTCTACTTGCATTTTTTAAGTGCTTTCGAACTGATAGGTTGGCCAAATGTTGGACAAGTAATGGGAGCTCACCCCATTATGCGGCACTAGAGATTCGAACTGCTGAACTGCTAACCTTTTGATCGACAAGCTCAGATGAGCCACCCCATCATCCCATATGAATATATAACAATGTAAATTGTTGGTATTAACTCCCCTGCCCTTTTATCTCTTTGCCACACTTCATTTTTTCCTCTTGTTTCCCCCTATCTTTTGTCCTAATTTGGCCGACACCTGTTTCTGATGATGTTTAATAAAGGTATGCTGTATTGTTTGTTAGTTCAAGTAATTGGCAAGCTCAGTGTCTTAGCCACTGAGCCACCGAGCCGTGCGTCCCTCTTTTGAGGCATTAGACAAGGGCTAATTCCAACTCATTCAAGAAACAAGTTGTTTCACAGACAAGGAAAACTATATAACATGCTGATAAAAATGTTGTTAAGAATGTTAAAACATTCTTAGAAGAAGAAAGTTAAAGCTAAGGAAAATATAGGCTCTAAGACATTACATTTACCCCCAAAATAGCAAATAAGCTCAGTTAAGATGATTATTGTTCCTCAGATAAAAATGGGAAAGGATTGAATATCTTCACTTGGGGGCCTTACTGCTTTTGTATTGGTATATTAAAAACAGGAAATAGAATTGTTTAATTATTTCTTTGTCTTACATGTTGCTTGCTATTCAATTCAGGCTTCAGTGTGATGATATAACATTTAGGGAAAAAGATGCACACAATGAGAGCCTCACTGGATGTTATAATGCATTATATTTGAAGTTTTGAACAATGTCACAGTACCCAAAATCTTCATTTCAAACCCTTGGTGGAAAATATGTGTCACACACTATTCTGCAGAACAATATCTCCCATCATTTTTCACTATCAGTTATGCCCAGTACATTTTTGTGGATTTTAACAAAATCTCAATAAATCATTTTGTGAAATCATATTGAAGATGATATTGTAAGTAAGTTTTAATGCCCTGTCATTCTTTAATAATGCAATAAATAAACAGAAGATAAGGATATGGAAGAGGAATCAAAATGGCCTCTGTACACAAGAAGAAGGGCAAAATGGGAAGATTTGGAGAAATCTGTCCCATAGAATCACCAAGACTCAGATACAACTGAATAGATAACAACATCATCATAAAATGGCAAAAGGTTACAGGTCTTCACTTTGAGTTCTTACTGATTTCTCATGGGTAAAATAATAGAAGGTAATACAGTCATAGATCTCTCAGTTATTTCTCTGTTTTATATACTGCTTGCTATTCAGTTCTGGCCTCAGTATGATGATAAAGCATTTAGGGAAAAAGATGCATACCAGGAGTCCCCCACTGGATGTTATAATGGAGAAGATCTCCACAGCTACCATGTGTTTTCCCCCTGTAGTCAGATAACTAGGAACAAAGGAGAGCCAAACACTGCAGAAAATCAACATGCTGAAGGTGATAAATTTGGCTTCGTTAAAAGAGTCTGGTAATTTCCTGGCAAAGAAAGCTACAGTAAAGCTGACAAGGGCTAAGAGGAACATGAAACCCAAGACACAGTAGAACATGACAAAGGAGTTTTCATTACATTCCAGAACAATTTCTTCTGCCATTAAATGCATGTTGAAATCAGGGAATGGAGGAAAAGTCAACAGCCAGACAGTACAAAGAACTGCTTGAATGAAAGAGCAGAAAAATACAATGGAAATGGCCAATCTTTTCCCCACCCATTTCCTCATTGTAGATTTTGGTTGGGTGGCCATGAAAGCTAAAACAACCACGATAGTTTTTGCTAACACACAGGATACAGCTACAGTAAAAATGACACCAAAAGCACTTTGTCGAAGGAGACAGGTTACTTTATGAGGTTTGCCAATAAATAGTAAAGCACAAAGAAACGAAAACAGGAGAGAAATGAGAAGGATGTAAGTGAGGTTTCGGTTGTTGGCCTTGACGATGGCCGTATCCTGGTACTTAATGAAGATACCCAGAACCAAAACTGTGATAAAAGAGGAAGAAAGAGAACAAATAGCCAAGATGAACCCCAAAGTTTCCTCATATGTCAGAAATGTTACAGTTTTTGGAAGACATGAATTCTGTTCCTTGTTTGGATACTGATCTTCTGGGCATGGAAAACAGTCATCCATATCTAGGAAAAAAAATGTGTCAGGTTAGAAACATAATTGTTCTAAAATTAAACTGACAGAATATGAATGCACTGCTTTGAGGATAGCATGAAGTTTTGTTATCTTAGTCTGAGCTCTTTAGCCTTGCAACTTCTGGCACAATAAGCATATGAGCTTTTCTTTTAAGTTAAATTTTATTAGGAGTAAAACTGGAAAATATATTCTAACTATAAGAACAGCATTAGAAAACATTATTGAAATATTTACACCTATTTGTTTTGAAGTCAGACTTTAGAAATCGATGAAGCTTCTTGATTTTTTATTTTTTATTTTTTTGCAAATTGTTTACTGTGATCGTTCTATTAAATCTCAGAAGGATTGACCAGTAAAAGATCACCTGAATCTGCTAAGACAAGACTGGTTTTCTACTCCTACTTCCATAACTTAACCACTATACCAAATTGTTTTTCATGACTGAGACGAGATGACGTAAAAAATGTGGGTGATGACATTATCAAGAAAATGAAGAAACAGATGTAAGAGCATGCCTACCATCCCTGTCCTAGTGTCCCCATTTATATGTAATCATTTTATGTGTTTATGACTATGATTTGCTTATTTATATCAATTTATTTGTGCCATTTTTTGATGTCTCCGTGTCTATGTCTATACTGATACTGTTTCCTTGTACTTGTTGACAAATAATTAAATGAATAAATAAATAAATAAATAAATACATCTGTAAAATCTGCATCACTCATCATTTATCACTCACCTATTCTATTTGAAATCTTCCCTTCTGGACAGTGAAGACAGTCGTAACAACAGAATGGCTTCCCTTCTATTCTCTTCTTAGCAGAACCCAAAGGGCAATAGTTATTACATAGAGAAAGTGGGCGGACCTGTTCATAAAGGATAGAAGAGAACACTTTGCATTTTTCAAGACTGTGTAATAATAGTTTTGGTCTACAAAGCTCCCACTTTGTATCAGGTTTGGTGGACAGGCTTGTGAGTGATGTCAGTGTAAAAAAAATAAAAAGAAGAAAATGCCATGTTGTGGCTCTGTGATCAGAATGTAGTGTTGCAGGCTATTTCTACCCATACCCTGATGGATTCAAGGTTGACTCAGCCTTCCATCTTTTCTTATTTGGTAAAATGAGGGTCCAGATTGCTGGGAGCAATATGCTGAAATTGTACAGAGAGTGCTGTAAAGTAATATGGAGCAATATGGAGAGTGCTGTAAAGTAACATGGAGCCATATAGTTTACCTTGTCTTCTTTGAATTTTGTCAGCTTCCTACAGCCTTTTCTAGTATTCTGCTAAATTACTACTAAAAGAAATCACATGGTTTAGTTTCTATACCATCAACCAAGAATTATTCAATGGCAATTCCTGCTGTGATTTAAGATGATATATTTTACATAATGATATGGATTACATATGTAGAAAATTAGTACCCACCCATCTCCTAGAAGAATGAAATATTTAAGGAATATTTAAAAAGGAAGGGTAAAATATTTGCCCTAAGAGAGAAATAGGAGACAGAAACTCAGCCCAAATTCTCTCCCCCTAGCAGATATTTTGTGCCCGTTAAGAGAGACTGGGCCACACTATCTACAAAACAAAAGACTTTCAGATCCAGGATGATAGGATTAAGACATGACCCTCCAGGACATAATAGGATTAACCCACTAGCAGCACTACATTACAGAATCTCTGAATGACTTTGCATCACCAAGAAAACTTCAACCAAACCTGGGACAATCTACAGAACTAGCTATTACAACAGCCAATAGAATGCATATTCTTGCACAGGAATAGGAAGATCAAGTTCAAAGCCCAAGAGAAGGTACAAATACCCCTCACTCTCAACTCCATGTGTTCAGCTGCACCAGAGAACCATGTACTTGGTGGTTCTGCTTCCTCATTAAACCATTTTTCCAATCAGCCTCCATGTTTCCAGTGTCTTTCTCCCATCTTGGAAGTGAACCAGATGGATATTTTTTCCGACACATAATAAGTGGTTTTTAAGGGATAAATTGGGATATTTCTCCTAAGTTTTGGATTTATTTTGCTTACAATTAAATTGTTCATCTTTTCAACAGTGTCTAAATGTGTAAAAGCTTTGTTTATATGGTTATAGCATAACTTCTAAAAGTATTTCTTCTTCTTTTAACTAGCAGGAGTACTGTATGCCAGTTAGACTTCCCTTCCTATAACATCAATCCTTATAAATTTCCCCAGGCATATATTTTAGTATTTCAGACATAGGAATCATAGGAATTATCCCATAGCTCACATCTATTCAGCTAAAGCAGTAGTAATCTCATTCCGGATTATCCAAACCTGGTTAAATCTGCTTGGCCAAATGATCAATTTTTCATCCATTTTTAACCTGTCCTCTTGGGAAGTCACAGATCCTATTCCACCAACTTTGACTTTCAAAAAGGATTTATTTGGGAATGTGACCCAATTGATGACATCAAACCCAGCCTTCAGTTCTCCATTTTGGTTGAAAGATAGTGTTTCTCCTGCAGTATTATTGAAAGAGAGTTTTCTTACTATTTGATTGAGCTGCAAAACAAAAACAAAGAATAAAGGGAGGGGACAAACAATTCATCAGGAATTCTTTATTCCCTCCCTTTATTATTCATAAATGATGAAAGCCTACCTCCATTTCAGAAACATGGAAAACAAACTATATTTTCTACATATAGGTTATATCTTAATGGAAGAGGCTTGTCTCCATTTCATGATAAGTTTTCAAAGACATACAATGGCCCCCATCTATTATCTTCCTCTGAAGTCCCAGCTGATTGGGAGGAAATGGAGATTTTACAGTATCCTTCCCCTGCCACACCAACCAAGCCACAGAACCTGTAGTAAAAATTTTTGAGACCCACCACTGCTTTGTTGATGCAGCTGGGCATACCTCAGTCACTCAGGGAGACATGCAACCTCCTCTCCAGCCCGAAACACTGGACAGCTGCATTTGCCACCACCGCCTCATGGCCTGCCCACTGACACAATC
This sequence comes from Coluber constrictor foxii, assembly GCA_038048745.1. NCBI lineage: Eukaryota > Metazoa > Chordata > Lepidosauria > Squamata > Colubridae > Coluber > Coluber constrictor. The sequence goes on from CM075961.1 coordinate 26,408,797, forward strand.
TGCACCACTGCCGCTGTCACCAACTCATGGCTGAAGTGGCTTGTCTGCTGTTCTCACAGCGCCTTGCGTAGCACAATAAAATTTAGTGCGCTTCACAATGGGGAAGATGGGATCCTCTCCTCCTCCTGGAGCCCATTATGACACAGAGCCATAATGTGACCCTGCCCCATTTATGCATGTTAGCAGCGGTGGCAGCTGTCTCTTTGCACGTTATCTCTCTCTCCTTTTTTTACCCTATCCTTTTTTTAAAAAAAAATAAATCTGATTTAATCAGAGAATGAGCTATAACCAAAAGCAACATGATATTGAACAAGATGTTTATCTGACTATTCGATGATATGGAGACAATTTTATACAATTGTATGTCAGAGATATGTGAACATAATGGAGAGAAGAAACCCCTATGAAGGGAGACATTACCTTCCATGGATGAAGTAGGAGAAGTTCAATAAATCCTGATTTGCCTAATCTTGCTCTATGTTTGAAGGACAATGAATAAGCAACATGTAATGTCTGTGCCAAAATATAGGCTGCATTGTAGATGGTATAGCTGTGGCCAGTCATGTCCATTTCAAAAACAGATACAGGGAGGGTCTCTATCGTCTCCTTCCCAGTGCAAATTGGTTGACTGTCCATATTGTTGGTTTTCTCATCAGCCGTGGAGCCTGAGAACACACATCCAAATGCCTCTTCCCAGAAAACCCTAAGAAAATCATCTTCTTCATTAAAGTTTGGTTTTCTTGTCTGAAGAAATTCCTGAAACCCCAGGACCCCTCTTGAATGAACTGCAAAAGAAAGAGCACCATGGAGAAAATCTAGGTCTTCCCTTCTCTGAAAAGGAAGAGATGTGAAATCCATTTGGGCTGTCATAATCAAGATTTTACTATTTCCTTGTAATGGTATCTCTTCAAATTTTAACATTGAGGGAAACATTCTCAAAATTATCATTATTTCAATTTCACCTTGAATTAACACCGAATTGACAGTGCTATTCAGGACAATGCGGTAGATTTGCATCCCGTCTTTCACCATATCAAGAATGTTACTAGAATAAGAAGCAAATGGAAATCTTTCAATGAAATCAAAGCAGATCCCATTTTGGGCAAATATTGGTATCACATTTTGTACAAATTTCTCCCCATTGTCATTATTCACAGATAGTACCCCAATCCATGTCCATTTATAATGCTGCAGTAGCTGAAGAATTCCCTTATACTGAAGGTCCATATTTGGAAACATTTGGTGATAGAAACCTGCCTGTTTGTCCTTATTTGTCACTGGAGCAGAGCCATACATCAACTGTAGAAAAAACAGAAGAGTTAAGAAAGGAAACCATAGGCTTTGTTTTTTTGCAAGTTTGTCAATAGATTTCTTTTTTGTCATTATAGTACACAAAACAAAACTTTACCTCCATTGCATCTTAATTGTTTTAGATTTGGCAGTTGTGTTCCTCCAACACTTTCAAGCATAAAATTTTAAGATCCATTCTGGAGAATCTATCAATCTTTGTTTGTCTTAATTTCACTTTGATTACTGAGTTGCTTCCTTTCCTGTATAAACTAGGACATTTAGTGCAATCTATTGTTTAAACTCAGCATAGAAGTTGATTTATTTATTAAGAATGTTCTGTGAATGCAGCAAGTAATATTTGGTGCATCAGGAATTTTCTAGTCTGTTTAATTTGAATATGGTTCTCCATCCTTATATTACTAACTATGCAATTGAAGAAGGAGCGACTGCTAACATATGTTTCTTAGATTTCAGAATAATGTTGAAATAAAAGTGTTCCTCTTTTTTTTTCCACCTGGATTTTTTTTAAAAAAAATATTATATATTATTTATATATACTTATATTGAACACAGTGTGACTCTCCTGGTGATTTATCTGCCATAAAAAACAAGGTGAAAGACAAATTACATATATACTACTTACACAGTGATAGTTTTGTACAATTATTTTTGACCCGCTTACTCATTCTGGTACATAAACAATTTCTCATTCTGGGTCTACTTAACTTAATTGTTTTGTGTTCCGATTAACACCTTGTATTTCCAGCCATTGATGAAATCTGTTCCATGTGTCATAATATTCTGTCTCTCCTTTGTTTTTAATTCTAATGTTAATGTATCCATTTCTGTGCATATTAATATCTTCCTTATTATCTCCTTTTCCAAAAGGGTGTTTTCAGTTTTCCATTGCTGAGCATATACCATTCTTGCTGCTGTCAGGATGTGTAGTATTAGATAGTTTAACCCTTTACTATAGCCATCTGTTATAATGCCTAATAGAAATAGTTCTGGTTTGAATTCTATACATTCTCCAACCATTCTTTCTAGCCACATCTCAATTTATAACCAACATTTACTAGCCTTTTTACAGGTCCACCACATGTGATAGCATGTACCTGGTGATTGTTTATATTTCCAACATTTCCAGATTCTCTTTATATAATGTGGCCAATGTCAGTTTCTAGTTCCTTTCCCAAAGTTTTTGCCAGTTATCCAAATCAATGGCATATCCAAAATTTTAGCCCGTACAACCATTGTCTCTTTAACTTGTTCTTCCTCCATTTTATAGTCTAATAAATATTTATATGTTGTCTTTATCAATCAATGTTATATTTTGACAATTGACATTGCCATCAATCCCCATTAATAGTTTATCTAAGGTTGTTAATTCTCTATAAATACCCCATACTTTCACATCCTTCATGTAGCATGACTATATTTGTATATATGACCACCACTCCAGTTCCACCCCTTGTTCTTTTAGTTCTAGTCTTGTTTTCAATTCACCTTTCTCTTTTAGTATATCCTTATATGTAACACACACACACACACACACGTATGTATGTATATATGTATATATGTATATATGTATATATGTATATATGTATATATGTATATATGTATATATGTATATATGTATATATGTATATATGTATATATGTATATATGTATATATGTATATATGTATATATGTATATATGTTCTTCTTTTTAAGCCAGGTTTTTCCTACATAACCAAGATTTTTTGGAACCAGTACTGAGTGAAATCACAATTCACTACATTCTGGGCTTTTCTCTTCATTATGGCTGCAAACAGATTTTAGTGTTGCATTGTGGGAGCCCACTGGGTTCTTCTCTTCGTTATGGCTGCAACCCAGTAGGCTCCCACAATGCAACACTAAAATCTTTTTGCAGCCACAATGAAGAGAAAAGCCCAGAATGTAGTGAATTGTGATTTCACTCAGTAGTGGTTCCAAAAAATCTTGGTTATGTAGGAAAAACCTGGCTTAAAAAGAAGAACACACATTAACCTACAAAAATAAGAATATATATACAACTACATCATCAGCCAATCAGAATAAAGCAGCACTGTCAACCAATCAGAATACACCTCTGCCTCCTTTTAAAGAAGGATGTCAGTTAAGATCACACAGTTTGCCCATAGGCACCAAACCGAGAACATCAGCCAGATGATGATGAATGAGATTTCATCGAAACGTCGCTGCAATACTTCCAAAGATATGTTTGCAATTACACGGGAAGAAACCCGAGATATCACCTGTACACACACACACACACACACACACACACACACACACACACACACACACACACACACACATATATATATATATATATATATATATATATATATATATATATATATATATATATATATATATATATAGTTCAGTGGTTCAAATACCTAGTGCTGCATAATGGGGTGAGCTCCTGTTTCTTGTCCCAGCTTCTGCCAACCTAGCAGGTAGAAAGCACGTAAAAAAAATGCAAGTAGAACAATAGACTAGACTATTAACAAAGATAGCAATAGACTATCTTTGGTTGGAAGGTAACAGCGTTCCGTGCCCCTTTGGAATTTAGTAATGCCTGCAACATGATCACAGAGATGTCTTCAGACAGCACTGGTTCTTCAGCTTTGAAATGGAGATGAGCACTGCCCCTAGAGGCATTTCACCTAATCTTGGTGAAATTTAGGGGAGGGGATGACGACAAAGATTTAACTGGACAGAAAGAAACATGTAACATAAGATGCTATATAGTTGGCATTTAGCCCCTACTAGGACAGCAAAAATTTACTCCAACACGAGCCCAAACTGTTGGAAATGTGGTCACCATCAAGGCACTTTCTACCATATGTGGTGGACATGCCCTGAAATGATGAAATTTTGGGAAATGATTTGAAGATGGATTCAAGAAATGATAGAGGAAAATATTGATTTGGAACCCGAAACCTTTATCCTGGGAATACTGAAAAAGGCATATGAGAAAAAAAAGAGGTACCTAACTATACATGTCATAAGAGCAGCAGGAATAATTTATGCACAGTATTGGAAAGAGAAAGGGTTACCACCGGAAGAACATGCAATTAGAAAAATATTAGAATGCACCGAGATTAATAAATTAACATATGTGATCAACGAAAAAGAGAATTCGGAATATTACACAGCATGGGAAACGTGGTATAAGTGGATGGAAGAAAAAAGTAAAAGGTCAAATAAGAGAGGGTGCAACTATCAATAACAATTAAGTAAATATGGAACATCATGTAAATATATATATTTATGAACACCGCTAAACTGAAAACTGTCGAATTGTATTCTTATATATTTCAATAAAAACTTAACAAAAAAATGCAAGTAGAAAAATAGGGACCACCTTTGGTGACAGTGATCCAGGTACCTTGCATCCATACATACATAGTTACCTGAGGAAACTTGTAGATATGCAGAATGGTGACCACGTGAAGACATACCTCAGTGTCAGGTCCTCCAATTATTGCTACTGGATATTTCTGAATGTTGCAGTTGTAATTAGGAATTAATCTGCCTTTAGAGGAAAGGAGTTCCATTGAGGCATGGTACATCCATTTTGGATTAAAATGGCTGTTATAGATTTGAAAGCCCAGGGTAATATTGGGTAAAATATGGGGATTAGTATTGATCTCCTTAACAGCAAATACTAAAGCCAGGATATGCTGGTAAATCTGTGTTATGACCCTGAAGAGAGAGGAACACGATCTGCTGTAACTCATTTCTTGCAGATATCAATTTTGCCTCTCCGTTCAAATATACTGTAATATAAGGAGTTGATCCAGTCTATATATGTAAGAAGCAATAAGTTTCATTCATTGCACTTATTTAAGCTAATAAAATAATCAAGCACTTGATTTGAAATATATAAGCGGCCATCAGATTTACGAGATTTCTTCCTCTTTGGCCAGGTATCTCAATATTTTTATTCTAGGAGAGTATTATTAGCATGTCAGTGATGCCTTCACTATTGACCCAGGAAGCTACAGTGAACAAAAATCTCTTGGACATTTTTTTAATGAGTGTTTCTGATGGGATCTATAATGGAGTTCTTTTCCCACTTTTTCTTCAATTCCATCTTTTCTCTGGAAATAGTTACATGGCAAGACTAGGACAGTGCTACTTGTTAGATTAGGTTAGGATGCTCATTAAAAGAAGTTACTAGGGAAGGAACCTTGGCTCTCATCTCCCCCCATGGAGCTTTATTGTTGTGAAAGAAGCAGTACCATTTGCTGCTTTGTATGAATATTCAAAAATATAATTAAATAAAGTATATTGTGAATTATCTCCAAAGAGAAGGTCCTGGGTTCCACAGACCAAACTTAATTTTGGTGAAATTTAGGGGAGGGGATGATGACAAAGATTTAACTGGACAGAAACAAGCATCTATTCTCATCCAATCTTTGTTTGGCATTTGATGACCCAATGTCAATCAAGCAGATAAAGGCACCAAATATGCAAAGTACATAAAATGATTATGCATATGCAGGGACACTGTAAATATACAGATATAGCACATATAGCCAACAAATATTCCATGCTCTACAAATGACTCAAGACTTCATGGTAAATTTGATGCAAACTATCAGCACACACGTAACTATATCATATGCATAATACAATTCATACAATGCCCTTTCACTTACTCACCTTCAGGTCTATTTGACATATATCTCTCTGACCATAACATCAATACTTACATGAATGTGATGCAAGACATCAGCATAAATGTAATTACATTACATGCATAACACAATTCAAATAATGTACTTCTACTCATTCATTTCACTCATCTTCAGTTCTATTTGACATATCTCTCTGTGTCCATAACTCAATACTTACACACTTTCCTCAAAAAGATTTCTAGAAGGAGGTGCCTTAAAGTCCATCATCGTATAAAACAGGAAAATCTGAGAAATAATGCTAGCAAAGTGGATGTCCCCTGACTGGTATTGCTTGTGGAGAAGAGGCAGAGGTTCTGCAGTGTTGCATTTACTATGAGAAAGGTGACACGTTCCTTGTGGACAAAGCTTTGATAGGAATGCTATGGACATAACACATAGAAGAAAACAATTCATTCTTCAGTGTGTGTCACCTTTCTCCAGCTCGTCTTGTCCTTCCAGATTTTTAACTTATGTCCAAAAGAAATTGTTGCTGTCTGTTTCTGTACTTGTCTTTATATTTTGTTTCTGTATTTATGGAGAAATTGGAAAGCTCAGTCTTTGAGATAAAAATCACATGTGGTCAAGCAGTAGCTAACTGGGATTGCAGGTGGGGATGTTCCAGGGGCACGAATTAACAGATTTTGATCTATTCGAGGTTTCTCCCTGTCTTCTGATTATAAGTTTTGTCATGTCTTCATGCTCATACTGGTTATTACTCTTGAGAAAACCACCACTTCCCAGACCCTGAGGGACCTTGAACAGAAGTAACAGTTTGTTTGTCATGTCTCAAAACAAAATCTGTACCTGACACCAAGCAATAATGGGATTTAACAGCAAACCTCAAAGCAGCAAGGATGAAAAAGATAAATAAATGCAGATATGAAAGTATAAGTTATTTGCAATATTGTATTTATTACAATATATGGGGAGTGAATGAAGGGGAGTCCCTGTGAAGTCCATAGAAAATAAATGCTACAAATGGATGGATAGATGGATGGATGGATGGATGGATGGATGGATGGATGGATGATTTTTAAAAAAAAATCCTGCCAAAGTGATATCATTTGTGCTACCTCCATAATTGATCCCATGGTATTGTTCCTTGAAACTGGGTTTACATGATTTATTTTTTAAATAGTTTTTCTTATTGATTTTACAAAATTCATATACAATGATCAATTCTTGATTTCATACAGTGAGCAAACACTGATTTCAAGAGCCACTTCCCTTCCTTAAAAGAAGAAAACAAAACAAACAAACAAAAAACAAACAAACAAAACCCACACCTCTCAGTTGCTTTTCTCATCCCTAGGACAAACCCACTTGAAGCCAGGTGTCAACTCATAAAGCATTCCAGGCCTGCTCTTGAGTTCCATCAGAACCCCTGACATCAGGCTGTTCATGTCTGCCTCCCCCCTCCCATTGGGGACTATTCAGTGTAATTTTCCATTAAGAGTAACGTGATGGGGTTCTGTAAGAAGTTGGCCTTACAGGATCACACCATGGAAGTTGCTGGGACTTACAGACACTGAGTTAAACCCCTTCAGTGATGCTGATAAGATTATCCATTCAGTTGTGTCTGACTCTTGGTGTTTCTACAGGCCAGGTCTGTTCACAATTTCTGATCTTGGACTATTTGTTCAAGTTTTTGTATGCTTTTGGCTGATTCAGCTTTGATATTGTCCAGCCACTATGTTCTTTGGTAGCTTGGTTTTCTTTTACTGCTAATTCTTCCAAACAAAATTGCTTTCTCTAAAATTGAATTCTCCTGCATGACATGGCTAAAGTAAGCAGACAGCCCTTCAGTATGCTGCCTTTTTTAAATTGTGCAAGTGCCTTGGGACCATAAAGCAACCTGGCTTGGTCAGATTTCATAGTTTGGGAGAGTCACCTGTTTTCAACTGATTAGCTGATCCATAAGGAGGCAACAGACCAACCTCTACACCTTGAACTGTTCTGAGAGCAGATTAACAATTTCTAATTGACCTGTTACTCGTACAAGCCAACTGCTGCATCAGATTTAGGAATAGATAATGTGGCTCTCTAACTGCTTCTAACTCTTTGCAAATGTACCATCTCTCATCTTTCAGAAGATGTCATCTCTTGTAAGACAACATAAGCCCTTCCAAGTAGACAGACGACTTCTGATGCTTTCAATGAAGCCAGGTTATATTTTTTAAACCTTACTTTGTCTATGGAGATTCTCAATCATCCAAGTCATGATTGTCCCAAAAGTTAGGGTTAGATTGTCTCTTCTCCTTGCCGTGGCTAAGAGGGAAAAAGAACCCTGGGTCAGACAGGAGAGCTGCAACTCTCCTAACCTCACAGGGTGCCCCTCTTTGCTTCACCACCCCTACAAGGCAGTTTTGGCTCCTCTCAGAGCCCACCAACAAGGGCAAGTCAGCATAGGAAACACGGAGACCCATTCCCTGTGTCTGATATTGCCAAGACATCAACCGGTGCTTTTTCAAGAGGCAACTGGACTTTCTGGTTTTTCTTCAAAGATGTTTTGCTTCTCATCCAAAAAGCTTCTTCAGCTCTTGGATGAGAAGCGAAAAGTTTTCAAAGAAAAATCAGAACATCCAGTTGCCTCTTGAAAAAGCACCTTTGGGTTTAACCTTACCTTATTTTCCTGTTTGTTTCTTTGGTTACTTTGATAATGGGAATTTGCAATTATAGTCCATTACTTGCTTTCTCTTCTTGGACCTTTACTTTTAGCAAAGTCATCTTTTTTTTTAAAAAAAAGAAAGAATATTATGTATGAGATAATTGGAACATTTAAAGTTATTAGAACTATGTAAGCCCCTTCAATTTCTTCAATCTTTAATTGTCTGCTTAAGGGGTGAAATCTACTTACCTTCCTTAACAGTTCAGAAGCGCATGTGGCATGTGCATGCATGCACTTGCTTCACTTTGCTCGCATGCATGCACATGTCACATGCACGCACACACCTTCTCTGCATGCGGAAAAACTTCTGCGCATATGCAGAAGGTAAAAAAACATTTAAACCAGGTTAAAACCAGGAAGTAATGACACCCAGGCAGCGATCACAGGGAAAAATTGCTACCAGATCGGGCAATCTGCTCCAATCCGGGAGCATTTCACCCCTGGTCTGCTTGTAGGTAAAATAATCATTGTAATCCTGATATAATATTTCATTTGTGTTCAATTAACCAAGGCTAAATTCAACAGATTTTGCTGTGATCTGAACTATTTTTCCATTATTTTTTTATTTGAAATGTTAATACAATTTTAACATAGGAGTTATATATTTTGATGTCCTCGACTTGATACATTTAGTGACCATTCAATGTTACAACTGCACTGAAAAACTTATGATCATTTTTCACTCTTACAACCATTACAGCATCCTCTTGGTCACATGATCAAAATTCAGATGTTTAACAACTGCAGTGTCCCAGAGTCATGTGATCACCTTTTGTGATCTTCTGACAAGCAAGTCAATGGGTGAACAAGAGTCACTTAACAACCATGTTACTAAATTACTACAGTGATTCATTTAACAACTGTGGCAAGAAAAGTTGTAAAATGGGGCAAAATTCACGTAACAAATGTTTTATTTAGCAACAGAAATTTTGGGGTCAGTTGTTCAACAAATTATGGGAAAGTATTCTGAAGTTCTCATTTGACATTAGGATTGTTTTCTTGCTACTCATAATTGTTTCTCTTTTTCAATGTCACTGAAGAAAACCAGTGGGCATGTCTACTCAGATGAGGAAAAACAGTAGAAGGTCTCCTAGGATTTGGATTCTGAATTGATATCTATTCCATTCTAATTATCCATTCACACATAGTTATTTGAACTACACTTGTTTGTCCTGGGAGCTTATCATAGCCATAAGGACAAGCAGAAATATATTTAATGAAAGATAATATCAGCTCACGATAAGAACATTTCTATTCAAGATGGTGATATTTAGAACTTTGATTTTAATGCTTTTACCTCAAGTGGTGTACAATATTTCCAAAGCTAAATGTAGCATCACTGACCCTCTGCCTTTCCTTCACAAGCAATATCAGTCAGGAGACATCATTATTGTGGATTTTCTGTCTCAGATCTACATCTTCTATACGATGATAAACTTCCAAAAATGTCCCTCCAAAGAACTCTTTGAGGACATTGTGTAAGATTTTAAAGTCACAGACAGAAAACAGATTATTTTGAAATGTCAAGCTTGTTTTTAGATTCACATTAATCTCAGCTCCAATATCTTGTCGATGCCATCACCCACATTGTCTCACATCATCCATTTCTCCTCTTGTTCTAACTTCCTCATCCTCAACCTCTCAGCTATGCTAAGACCACATTTTGTTGTTCTGAGAAGAAATCTTTGAAATGTCTATTGCTCACTTTTCTCCTAATTATGTCACAATAATCAAGAATTCTACAGGATTTGCATTAGGAAAACTAAATTAAAATAGAAAACAGAGAAGGTGACAAACTTTTCTGAGTGGTGTGATTATATATCCTTAGCCTAGAATAATTTTAAAGGAATGATTGAACTAGGAATATGCATAGTCTCCACTATGCATGGTTAAAAAGGGGTCATATTCATTATTGATCTAAATGTTTATTACTTATCTAAAAGTGCATAAGGCCAATCTCTTGTCTATGTAACAACAGTTTTCCCTGGGAATGAATGACTTCTTCAGTATCAGCTATTGCTTATGGCAGTTGGGTTTTACAAACTTGGTATTTCAGCAAACTGCTTATTATGTTAAGCACACTCTTAAGAAAGTCTTAGAATTACCTCAGTGATTTGTGTTTCCATCTGAAATGCATATATTTCTCAAGTTTCATAGATGATGATAGTTAGATAAATAGATAGATAGGTCATAGATAGATAGATAGATAGATAGATAGATAGATAGATAGATAGATAGATAGATAGATAGAGATGATAGAGAGAGAAAGATATATATATATATATATAAGAGCAACATCTAGCAATACAATATTTAAAATATATATATCTGGTTAACTCATAGAGGCAATTAAGCAAACCTTTGAAATTTTATTTCAAAAATGATAATGGATCCTTTATTAGTCAATACATTCAAAGTACCGGTATGTTTTTACTATGATGATAAGTCAGAGTAAATGAAACCTACCTAATACATACTAATTTTAACTGATGCAGATACAGAAATTTTAAGGGAATTGAAGTTAAAGTTGCAGTAATATCCTTTTAGAGAAGAACATCAATTTCTTTATTAACTCTAATGATTTAAGGTTTTCTCACATAGAGAAAAAAATATTACATGCAGGAATATGCATTGGAAGAATGTTGAGGAAAAAAAATATCCTTGACACTGAAAGCTGTTCAAAGAATATAAAATCTGTCTTTCTGATCTGTCTTTAAAATAAAAAGATTATAATGATAGATTAGCATATAGACCTGAAAGGAAGCACATTATTAGATTTTGTTTTAACTAAATACACAATAATAGAATATATCATTCCCATTCCAGGGTCATGACTCCACTCTACCAGCATATCTTGGCCTTAGAATTTGCCATCAAAGAGATCAATAGAAATGATGATATTTTACTGAATCTGACACTTGGTTTGCATGTCTACAATAACTACTTCAGTCCAAGTTGGACCTATCGTGCTTCATTGGAGCTCTTCTCTACAAAGGGCCAATTTATTCCCAACTACAACTGTGATATTCAGAACAGACCAATGACAGTCATTGGAGGACCTGTTTCAGAAGTGTGCTTACACATGGCTACCATCCTGTCCCTGTACAAGATGCCACAGGTATGATGTTTGATGCAACAGGCATGATTCTATGGAGCATAGGCCAAGGTAGGTAAAAATCTATCTCATATTTTCTTCTTTGCATGTGAGTATTCCTGCCCTGCATTTGGGCTTAAATTATTCTGGTTTTTTTCCGTTGTTGTGAGGGAGGCAGGTTGGGGGAATTAATGGGTATTCTAGACCTTCCCAATAATTTATACTGTCACTTTACCTTTTATTTAAAGAAACAATTGGTAAATTGTACAATATCCACAGAGTTACAGTGAAGAAGGGAATATTTAAAGGGAAAACATGCCACTTTGCTATCCAATTCCTATTAAATCTATTTGAAAAATGAGGAGAGAGGAATGAGGAGAGAGGAATGTGGAAGAAAATAAGATATTGGGCAAAGTTTCTTTCTTCTCTTTATATGTATGTATGTATGTATGTATGTATGTATGTATGTATGTTTTTTGTGTTAAGTCATCCTGGATAACCACGAATGGAGGAGATATCACAAATCTCCAATTTTTGCCTTTCAGCCCAATCTCATGGGTCATCCAGACAGTATAATATAGCCGACAAGCTATTTTCTATGTTTTTAATATTTTTTGCTGGTAATTCTATATAAATAAAGGGAGGCTGTTATAGATCTATTTCGAGCTTATTTGCTCTCATCAGACAGTCATACCCTTACTGGGATTTGAACCTGGGCCGTATGCCTGCAAGGCAGTTGATTTAACCTTCAGGCCACAGGCTCTTATCCGATTACCATCTAATATATAAGATGTGGTAATCTTATATATTACCACATATATGTGTGTGTGTGTGTGTGTGTGTGTGTGTGTGTAGGTCTTTGGTTATTCAGGTCTTCTCCCACGTAAAATTGGAAGTGTCTTGGCGATGTTTCAATGAAGTCTCATTCGTCATCTTCAGGCTCCTAGAAGCACGAAGCTGAAAACACCAGCCTGAAGATGACGAATGAGACTTCGTCAAAACGTCGCCAAGACACTTCCAATTTTAAGCGGGAGAAGACCCGAATAACCAAAGATATATATACATATACATATACATATACATATACATATACATATACATATACATATACATATACATATACATATACATATACATATACATATACATATACATATACATATACATATACATATACATATACATATACATATACATATACATATACATATACATATACATATACATATATATATAGCTTGTAATACAGAGAAATCAGATTTTAATGGAAATTTTGCATCAGTTGTATCTAATGTAGCATAACATAAATTGTTGCATTGTTGCAATATTTTATTTGTTTATTTGCTTGTATCATGCCTTCATTATTTTTACAAGTAACTCAAGGTGGTGAACATATCTGACATACCGTCCTCCTCAGTAGTGGGTTTCACTTACCTTCGCTACTGGTTCGGAACTGTGAGCATGCATTTGCACTCACTTTGCTCATGCATGGTGCTTTTGCGCATGCACAGAAGCTTCTGCACATGCACAGAGCATCTGTGATGATGTCCGGGCAAATGAACGGAGCCTCCGAATACCACTGCTGCTGGTTTGCTGAACCAGAGTGAACCAGTAGAAACCCACCACTAGTCTTCCTCCTATTTTTCCCACAACAACTACCCTGTGAGATGAGTTGGACTGAGAAAGACCAAAGGTCACCCAGCTATTTTCTAAATAGCCTAAGGCAGGACTCATAATCTCCAGGTTTCTAGCTTGGTACCTTAACCACTACACTGGACCACACTGGCTCTATGTATGCTTGCTGTTTTGAGTTATTTATAAAAATAATAAAGGCAGAAGAATAATTTTAAAAATGCTTCTAATGCAGTTCAGCTTTGAGAATGATGTTGTACTAATTTTCATGTACAATTAAAGGAGAGATGTTGGGGCAATTTTTCTTAGTATGTATCTTCATCGTAGGTTGGGAATATACTGAACTTTCTGTTAGCGTATCCTGTATATGAAAATGAAGTATAGGGGGAATTATGAAATATAGATTTGATCCTAATGTTTATTTTGAGGGCTAAAATGGAGAAATAATATAACTACAAACCAACTTTTCCCCCTGAAAATAACATTTTTGGGTGTTATTTAGTGACCTGCTTTATTTTTTTATTTTTACTTAGCTAATATATGGTTCAGCTCCGGAAAGCAATACAAAAAAGGAGGTGGTTTTATATCAACAGTTATTCCCAAATGTGGACCATCAGTACACAGGCATTTATCAATTATTGCAGCATTTCAGATGGACATGGATTGGGGTCTTGTCTGTGAGTAATGACAACGGTGAGAAATTTGTACAAAATATAATTCCCATGTTTGCCCAGAGAGGTATCTGTTTTGCTTTCATTGAAAGATTCCCAATAATTAGTTACTCAACTAGCATTGCCGAGTTGGTCAAAATGGGACTTGAAATGTACAAGGTGGTGATGAGTAGCATTGTTAATGTAGTAGTAGTTTATGGTGAAATTGAGGAAATTATAGTTTTGAGACTTTCCAGCAACTTGGAGTCGGATGATGTACTGCTCCAGAATAAAGATAAAGTCTGGATTATGACAGCTGCGATGGATTTCACATCACTTCCTTTTTTAAGAAATAGCGATCTAGGTTTCCTCCATGGTGCTTTATCCTTTGCAATTCACTCTGAGAAGGTGCTTGGATTCCAGCGATTTGTTCAGATGAGAAAGCCTATTTTAGAAAAAGAAGACAGTTTTATCAAGATCTTCTGGAAAAATGCATTTGAATGTTCCTTCCCTGCCTCTCTAATGGAGGAGGAAGATGGGGTCACCTGTACTGGAGAGGAAAAACTGGAGACTCTTCCTACATCTGTATTTGAAATGGACATGACTAGTCACAGCTATAGTGTCTACAATGCAGTCCATGTGGTGGCACATGCTTTGCATGACTTCCATTCATCGATCATGAAATACAAAGCAAGAGAAGACAAATTGGAGCTTCTAAATCAACAGCTTTGGAAGGTAGTTAAAAACCAACTTCTGATTGCTCAATGTATCTGCAAATTAGACTCAATTGAAAATACATTCATTATTCTAAATTGGGTGTCAAACAAGCATCGTCACAGTGGTGTCACATGACGTATCGGCACTTTTCCCCCCTTTGCTAAACTGGGTGTGGGCATGGCCAGTGCGTGACTCATCCAGCCTATGGGCCGGGAGTTTGACAGCCCTGTCCTAAATGAATAACTAAGAGGTAATTTTCATAAATATTGTTTTCCAGACAACTTGTTTTTTTTTTTTTTTTTGGTAAGTGTAGTCTTTATTTTAATAAAAAAAGTTAAAACACAAAACTCCCAAAAACAAATAAAGCCAAAAAAAAAAAAAAAAACCCCACACACAAACAAACCCAGACCAGACATTAAAGGAAACAGGTGCTTTGAAAAAAAAAAAAGAAATACAAACACATATAGACATATAATCCCCCTAGTTGAATGCTAATACATATATTGCAACAATATTAGTTTTCTATCCCTTGTGATTTTAAACGTCTAATTCTATTTGCAAATTATTAACTTGTCACCTATCTAGTATATTAATGACAAAATTAATGGGTAGAGCAACAAAAGAAGGCAAGGGTAACATTTCAAAACCTTCTGTTAACAACTTTTAGAAAATTTATCTCTGCTTCATATCTATCCCAAATCATCCCATTAATTAATACTAATTTGTCATGGAGCAAAAATCTACATTTGTTTCTTAATATCATCTCTTATCAAGTGTTGTCTGGTTAAATATAATAAATCCATTCCCTAAGTTTGACCAATCCTCCTAAAAGAATCCAGATAAAATTGTTTTAAAGTTTAAATGTAATTTATAATAGGTATATCTATTTCCCAATTTCTTTAAATCTTCTTAGGGGAAACCAATTTATTACTTATCCACTCAACTGATTTTCTGCTATTGTAAAAGAATGCAAGGCTTGAATTTCAGGGAGGCATGTATAATCCACTCAGTCAGTTCTAAGTCTGTTTTCTGGATTCCAGTATGTCTTTCAGGTGCAAGCAAGGTAGTCCTTGAAGACTGATGTCATTTCTGCAATTTGTGTTTGATGTGGATATGTAGGGAGGCTAAACATGAAATAAAGTTTTTCATCCTATTTCCTTATTCAAAAGATGGAGGATGGAATTATATGATTATGTATTGAGCTATAGTGGGCTTAATACTTGCTAAAAGTTAAGAAATGGTTAGGAAATGGAAGTTATAAAAACCTGGGGACAATAGGACCATATCATCCTAGAATTAACCATATTGCAGAAGGAGAGAACTGAAGGTGGCCAGATAAGTGTTCTAGGTTTCAAGAAGCTAACTTCAACATGCTAAGGGGAGAAGTAGAAAGGATTCCATGGATGGAATTCAGAAGGCCTTGGAAGTTTTTTAAAAATGAAATTATTAAAGCCCAAACAGAAGCAAGACAAAAGAGAAAGACAAAGGAAGGACAGTTGGTGAGGAAACATAGTAGTGTACAGAGCTTTCTGAGAAACTGGGAAACAAAAGGGAAACGTTTAAAATAAGGAAAGATGAGTATACGACAAAAGCAGATTATCAGGAAGTAGCCCATATTTACAAGAATAGAGGGAGGAAGGCTAACATTCAAAATTTGCTGTGGCTTGTAACGGAAGTCAAAAATAATATGCAAAAAGGTTATTTGGATATGTGAGTGAAGAAAATTAATACCCACCCCTCTTAGAAGAAATGAAATATTCTAGGAAATATTAAAAAGGCAGAATATTATATTTCCCTGGATGAGAAAAGGAGAAACATGTTTTAAAGATAAAATGGCTCCCTGCAGCTCCCCTGCAGCTCCCTGCCATCTCCTTCAGCTCTAGGGTGATGGGATTAAGACATGGCCCTCAGGACATGATAGGATTAGACCTTTAACCATCTAACAGCAGGGCTCACTGCATTGCGAAATCACCTAGGCCCACAATTCAATCTCAGACAAACTCCTAGGTTTTGCACATGACCCCTACAGCAACCAATGGGATGTCTGCTCTTACACAGGAACAGGAAGCTCCAAGGCAGAACTCAAGAGAGGGTATAAATATCTCCATCCGCCCCCTTTCTCTCTTCCATATACTAATTTGCCCAGGACCCAAAAAATCCATGTGGTCCTGTCCACCATTAAACCATCTTTCCAAACAGCCTCCATGTTCCCAGTGTTTTTCTCCCCACTTGGAACTGAATCCAGATGGACATTTCTTCCAACATGAGAAATAAAAGGAAAGTCAACAAATAGTTTCCTATAGATTCTTCTATGAGTCTACAAAACTTTCCTTATTTGAGAGTTTTGGATTAGAGAAGTGGAGCTTTTATGTCATTCTTTATTATTCTTTATGCCAGGATTTTCCTATGTAAATCAAGATGTTTCATAGCCATAGTTCAGTGAAATCTCATTCACTAGTTTCTAGGCTTTCTCAAACATTAAAGCAGCATTTTGCTGTCTGAAGATTTGGGACAGCAAAATGCTGCTTTAATGCTTTAATGTAAAGGCAAAAAATTGGAGATTTGTGATATCTCCTTCTCCATTCGTGGTAATCCAGGATGACTTAACAAACATACAAATAAACCTACCTGGAAATGAGCTGGTAATCGGATAAGAGCCTGTGGCCTGAGGGTTAAATCAACTGCCTTACAGGCAGACGGCCCAGGTTCAAATCCCAGTAAGGGTATGACTGTCTGATGAGAGCAAATAAGCTCGAAATAGATCTATAACAGCCTCCCTTTATTTATAGAATTATCAGCAAAAATATTAAATATATATATATATATATATATATATATATATATATATATATATATATATATATATATATATGTATATATATTTGTGATCCTGAATTGCCTCTTGGTGATCAAGTAATGCTGAAAACACTGATACATCTCTCTTCACTTCCCTTCCCTCCCCCCCCCCCCCCCCGAATTTAGCTCAACCGCTTTATGCGAATCATCTCATTCAATAATACTGCTGGGCAAATAATTTCTTTCAACCAAATGGGAGAATTAGAGACTGGATTTGATATTATCAATTGGATCACATTTCCTAACCTCTCTTTTGTAAAAGTCAGAGTTGGAAGGATAATCCCCATTGATTCCCAAGATGTAACGTTCACCATTGATGAGGATGCTATTACATGGCCGAGGAGGTTTAACCAGGTTTGTTCCAGTTAATTTCCAGTTTGTGAACAGACATAATTTCACCCTTCTATCCAGCAGCGGCTGCTAGCATTTAGGGGTGAGTGCCACACAGAAATGGGAGCACACAGAAATGCTGTCCCTTTTTCCATCTCCATTGCTGGGTGATCCCATGCGAAGAAGGGGGCTAGCAGAGAGGGGAAGAGTCTGAGTTGCTGCTTCTGGGACGAGCGGGCCCAGGACATGTCTGGGTCCAGCTCACCCAGCTTTTCTTCCTCTCACAGCCAGCTTTTTGGGGCCATCTTCTGGCCATTTTTGGCGCATTTTCAGGCCATTTTCAGGCCTTTTCGGGGCCATTTCTGCTTGGTTTTTTGGGCTGCTTTTGACTGGAAAAATGGCCTGAAAGTGGCCTAAAAACAGGCCTGAAAACAGCCAAAAAAATGGCCCAAAAAACAGCCTGTTTTGGGGGCACTTTTCAGTATGTTTTTTGGGACATTTTCAGGTCATATTTTGGGCTGCTTTTGGCCAAAAAACCAGCCTGAAAATGGCCTGAAAAATACCCCCAAACCAGGCCATTTTCAGGCTTATTTCAGGCCTATCTTCAGGCCTGCAAAACAACTGAAAACAGCCCGAAAGATGGGTAGGGGTGGGGCCAGCCAATGGTCCCATTTTCCAGTTCTCCAAGCCACTCAGAAACAGAACATCCAGTTTGGGATAACCAGTCCAAACTAGCAGCACCCCATCTCTGCTTCTATATACTCTCTTAGATCAAAACTCCAATTCATTAATTATGTTCAGATACAGAGCACTTTGTATATCCAAAATCCCTAAAGGTTTTCCAGCCGTCTGAATAACAACTCCAACGGGCGACTCCTTGGGTGTATGGTAAGATATATTTCTTAACGGAAAGATAGTGACATTTATAAAACAGGGGTGGTGGGTTTTTTGGCAAATAGTCTCAGAAATAGAGCCTGGATAGCTCTGCAGACTAAGCACCATAATTAACATCCAGCTGTCTGTAATTACACCAGTTCGAATCTCACCGGGCTCACGGTTGACTCAGCCTTCCATCCTTTCTAAGGTAGGTAAATTAAGGACCCAGTTTGTGGTGGCAATAAGCTGACTTTGTATAAATATACAAAAGTATGAAGGCTATTGCTTAACACATTGTAAGCCTCCCTGAGTCTTCGGAGAAGGGTGGCATATAAATCAAATAAAAGAAACAAAAAAAAACAACCCAAACATTTTTGCCAACTCGCCAAATAAAATAAATTGGACAAATGAAAGATCAGAATCAAATATTAAAAAATGGATGCTATAGAAATCTTCAGTGGGTAACAAAGGAAGTTTTCTTGCAGCAATTTGGATTCCATACTTGAAACAACAACAACAACAACAAAAAACCAGAATAAACATCTCTCCAGTTTGTAAACATTGCATAAACTATACTCCTTATTGAATGCTTAATGTTGGTATGTCTGAGTTCTTTTTCCATTTGAAGGCATTTTTCTATCTTGCTATTAAACAGAAACATAAGTCAGACCACACATGATAATAAACGTGCAAACTAAAATAATTTTTCTAAATATGATGTAACTACGAAATACTGTTTTTCATAAAGAAAAGGCAATTTATTTTCTCATTTTTAAACAGGTCCGTCCTCTATCTCTCTGCAATAATAAATGCCATTCAGGTTATACAAGGAACAAGATAGAAGGAAAACCATTTTGCTGCTACAATTGTCTTCGATGTCCACCTGGGAAGATTTCCAACAGGGAAGGTCGGCATTATAGTATATAAGTTCAAGAAAATACACCTCTATAGTATTTGAGCCAAAAAACAATACAAAATATCTTAGCAAAACACTCAAGGCTAACTCTTATACTTGGCAAAATTATCTAGTTAAAAAAAAAGCAATATTGATCTATTGAAACTCATTCATTTAATTCCATCATCTATATCCATGATGGTGAACCAATGGCATGCGTGCAAGAGGTGGCACACAGCACCCTCTCTGATGGCATGTGAGTCGTCACCCCAGTTCAGCTCTGCTGCACATGTGTGTGCAGCTCCCGCTGGTCACCTGGTTTTAGGGTCTCAACCACACATGCACGGGAGGTGGGGTGTGTGCAGGGGGGGTCACATGATCCTGTGGGGAGTCACATGTGCATGCATGGGGGGAATGTGTATGGGGCCGCATGTGCATGTGCAGGGGGTGAGTGTGGGGGTGCACACACATTCCATTTTGGGGGTTCGAATGTACACATGTGCATTCATGCGTACACTTGCACGCTTTGGGCACTCAGTCCATGGAGTGCCTGGTCTATATCAAGCAATGTGTCTCGCAGCAAAGTTGATGGAAATGTAATTTTATTGAAAATGTAGCGATGTAGATTTAAACAGCCTTTTTAATAACATTGAGTTGTGCCGTCTGAATATCTGCAGTGTAATTTCTAATTCGCTGTTTCATTTTCTAGATATGGATGACTGTTTCCGGTGTTCAGAAGATCAGTATCCAAATAAAAATCAGGATTCCTGTCTTCCAAAAGTTATAGTATTTTTGATGTATGAAGAAACTTTGGGGACTGTTTTAGCAACTTCTGTTTTTTCCTTTTCCATAATCACATCTGTAGTCCTTTGGATTTTTATTAAGCATCAGAACACTCCCATAGTCAAAGCCAACAACCGGAATCTCACCTATGTTCTCCTTGTTGTTCTCCTCTTATCTTTTCTTTGCAGTTTGTTATTTCTTGGTAAACCTTCCAAGGTGACATGTGTCTTTCGTCAAATTGCCTTTGGTATCATTTTCTCCATGGCCATTTCTTGTTTGTTGGCTAAAACCATCATTGTGATTCTGGCTTTCATGGCCACCAAGCCAAGGTCCAAGATGATCAAATGGGTTGGGAAAAGATTGGCCATGTCCATTGTGTTGTGCTGCTCATTTATTCAAGGAATTATTTGCACTATATGGCTGACAACCTCTCCCCCATTCCCAGATGCTGACATGAGTTCGATGGCAGAAGAAATAGTTCTGATATGTAATGAAGGCTCCAAGTACATGTTCTACTATGTCTTGGGTTTTCTGGGATTCCTTGCTTTTATCAGCTTCCAAGTGGCTTTCCTGGCAAGAAAGTTGCCTGATGCTTTCAATGAAGCCAAGTTTATCACCTTTAGCATGTTGGTCTTCTGTAGTGTGTGGTTGTCTTTTGTTCCAATATATCTGAGCACAAAGGGAAAATATACAGTTGCTGTGGAGATCTTCTGCATAATAGCCTCTAGTGGTGGGGTCCTAATTTGTATGTTTTTCCCCAAATGCTATATCATTATGTTGCGATCTGATTTAAACCAAAAAGATCATCTAAAAAGACAAAAAAGAATAAAATAATATAAATTCTATGGTTTTGTTGTGGCCCCGTCCTCTGAGCCTATCCCTTTGGAGGAAGGCAGCTCTGAGCAGGAGGAAGAGGAGCCAGCCAGATCTCCCAGCCCTCCCCCTCTGGCACCGGCTCAGGTGCCAGCTGAAAGAGAGCCAAGTAGTGGGGAAACAGGTGCCTCAGATGAGAGTGAGGGAGAGACGTCATTCCTGGACGCACGCCAAAGAAGGCGAGAGAAAAGGGTACTGCAGCTGAGACGTATGAGGAAATGCTGAGTCATTGGATTGGAGTCATGGGATCAATGACTCACTGGACCACACCCAGAAGCATATGTATATAAGACAGTACGGTGGGTTACGAAGTTCGTGACGAACAAAGCTAAACAAACGGAGCAACCTCGTAGTCTTGGAAGCTAGATGAACGGCAAAGCTACGTAGGAGATTTGCTTGTTTGTGTAAACCAATAAAGTCCTTGGCAGACGGTGTGCATATCGCTGCCAAGGTTGAGATAAGAACTGCGGAGTGTGCCAAGTGATTATTAACCCTCGGCTGGCTGTGTTTTTGTGGGTCTCTGAAGGGGGGGGACAGATCATCTTGTTCGTCACCCAAAACTCCATCGTTAACCCACGATGGACCAACAGCTGCAGCAGCAGGTACAGCAGATGCTGGAGGCCAATCAACTTCTGCAACAGCAAGTAGCACAGCTAACTGCACAACTTGCTTTGGGAAATGCTCCTGTAGCAGCTCCACCTGCTCCCCTTCCCCGTCCAAGATGCCCAGTGAACATGCCAGATAAGTTTTCTGGACAGCAGGAAATGTTCCCGGCCTTCTTGGGACAGTGCCAGCTGTACATGGCAATGCGGCCGGAGGATTTTCCGGATGACCGGGTTCGGGTGGCTTTTATTATCAGCTCCCTCTCTGGCACTGCCGCCCGATGGGCCACGCCCCTGTTGCTGCAAGACAGCCCCTTGCTTCTGGACTATCAGGGCTTTTTGCAACACCTGCGTACCATGTTTGAGGACCCCCTCCGGGTGCAGACGGCAGCGAGGCGCATCAAGGACCTTCGCCAAGGCAAGCGCCCCCTGCAGGACTATATTGCGGAGTTCCGATTGCTAGGCCAGGATTCGGCCTGGAATGAGGCGGCGCTGATGGATGCCTTCCAGGACGGCCTCTGCGATGAGATGCAGGACGAGCTGGTTCGGGTGGAGGCGCCACAGACCCTGGACGCGCTGGTGACCCAATGCCTGCGCATCGATGCCCGCCTACAACGGCGACGGCCCCGTAGGGCTCTTCCGGAACCACCCACAGTGCCGGCACCCCCGCGTTGCGTACCAACAGCGCCCCGGACCGTACCGCGTTTGGTGGCGACGGCTGAGGAGCCCATGGAGCTCGGAGCAGCCAGGCCTCAACTGACGGCCCAGGAGTGGATGCGGAGACGCCAAGGGGGGTTGTGCCTCTATTGCGGCGAGGCTGGACATTTCGCCGCCTCGTGTCCCCGGAAGCGGAGTGGATCGCTCAAGTCTGTTCCGGAGCCTCGGCGTGACCAGCCGGGAAACGGGTCAGGCCTGGCTTAGGGGAAACTCTGGGTCAGGCAGGTGACCATGCCCCGCCGGAGGCGGCGGCTGTGGACTGTGAGCCCCCTCGGCACCTGATTTTGAACACCCGGGTGTTGTTGGCTAACCGGTCGGAGGGGCTCCAGGCGCACGCGCTGGTGGACTCGGGGGCCACCACGAACTTTATGGACCAGGCCTTTGTGGCCCATTACAAGGTTCCCTTGGTTCCAGTGGACCCTCCGTTGAGGGTCGAAACTATTGATGGGCGGGAACTTGTGGCGGGGCCCATCAACTTTGCTACTCAGCCCTTGCGCCTTGCCATTGGGAACCATGAGGAGGCGATCCAGTTTTATGTGACGGCGGACCTGCACTTCCCCTTGGTCCTGGGGATGGCCTGGCTTCGGGCGCACGACCCTCAGGTGGCGTGGTCGAGAAATGCCATCTCGTTCCCCAGCCTGCAGTGTGTCGACCACCTTCGCCACACCTGTGCCGGCCAGGACGTCGCTGCCCCGAACGTCTCCTTGCCTCCGGAGCTGACATCCTTCGCCGACGTGTTCAGCGAGAAGGAGGCGGATCGCTTGCCCCCGCACCGACCCTACGACTGCGCGGTGGACTTGATGCCCAACGCGCCCCTGCCCTCGGGACGCCTGTACTCCATGTCGGAGCCTGAGCTGGCCGCCTTACGGGACTTTCTGGACAAGAACCTGGCCCGTGGGTTCATCTGGCCTTCGACCTCCCCGCTCTCGGCCCCAGTCCTCTTCGTGAAAAAGAAGACGGGGGACTTGCGCCTGTGTTGCGACTACCGGCGCTTGAATGCCATCACGGTACGGAATCGCTATCCCCTGCCGCTGATTCCGGAGCTGATGGAGAGGTTGCGGGAGGCTTCGATTTTCACCAAGCTCGACCTCCGGGGAGCCTACAACCTGGTGCGGATGCGAGAGGGGGACGAGTGGAAGACGGCATTTGGCACCCGATACGGACACTTTGAATATACCGTCATGCCGTTCGGGTTGACCAACGCCCCCGCGGTCTTCCAGCACTTGATGAACGACGTGTTCCGGGACATGCTGGATCGGTTCGTGGTGATCTACCTGGATGATATTTTGATCTATTCCCGGACCCCGGAGAGTCACCTCCAGCATGTCTGCCAGGTCCTGCAGCGCCTGCGGGAGCACCAGCTCTATGCGAAGTTGGAGAAATGTTACTTCTTCCAGACTTCCATAGAGTTCCTCGGGCACATCATCACCCCCGAGGGCATCGCGATGGACCCACACAAGGTGGCGGCCTTGCGCAGTTGGGAACCCCCGCGTCGGGTGAAGGACGTCCAGCGTCTGTTGGGATTCGCCAACTACTACCGGACCTTCATCCCGGGCTTTGCCACCCTGACCGTGCCGTTGACCCAGCTCCTTCGGAAGAAGGTTCCATTCCAGTGGGGGCCCCCGCAGCAACAGGCCTTCGAGGTTCTCAAGCAGGCCTTTGTCACGGAGCCGGTCCTGAAGCACCCCGATCCACACCGTCCGTTCGTGGTTGAGACAGACGCGTCCAACGTGGCGATTGGAGCGGTGCTGCTACAGGCTCCGGTGGATGGCGGCACTCTTTTTCCCTGCGCTTACTACTCCCGGAAACTCACTCCTTCCGAGCGCAACTACACCATCTGGGAAAAGGAGTTGCTGGCTATCAAGGCCGCGTTCGAGGCTTGGCGACATCACCTCGAGGGGGCCCGACACCAGGTGGAGGTGCGGACGGACCATCGGAACCTGGAGCACCTCACCACGGCCAGGAATTTGAACCAGCGGCAGATCCGGTGGTCGTTGTTTTTCGCCCGGTTCAACTTCCACGTCACATACATTCCGAGCCACCTCAACCAGAGGGCGGACGCGCTATCCCGTAAACCGGAATACTTTTGCCCCAAGGACTCCCTTTCCCCCCGGACGGTGCTGCCAGCGGACTCCTTGGCCGCGGTCCAGGAACCGGTGGACCTGCGGACTCAGGTGCTGGAAGCGCAGCGACGGGACGACTGGTCGCAGCAGCGGAGAGCGGACGTCGGCCCCGCGTCCCCATGGACCATGGAGGAGGGCTTGCTCAGGCACCGGGGTCGGCTGTACGTGCCCACAAGTCCGCTCCGAGCCCTCGTCATGAACCAGTGCCATGACAACCCCGCGGCGGGGCACTTCGGCTTCTTTAAGACCTTGAACCTAGTGACATGGACTTTTTGGTGGCCTCGGGTACGGCACGATGTGCACGCCTAAGTGACATCCTGTGTGCCATGCCGACAGGCCAAAGCCGCGTCCGGCCCCCCTCCTGGACTCCTCCAGCCGCTGCCAACACCGGAGAGACCATGGGGAGCCATCTCCATGGACTTCCTGACTGACCTGCCCCTGTCCGCTACATTCACGACCGTCCTCGTGGTGGTGGATGCGCTCACGAAGATGGCACATTTCATCCCGTGCCGCGGCCTGCCCTCGGCTCGTACCACGGCTCGCCTGTTCCTGCAACACATCTTCCGCCTCCACGGCCTGCCGGACCGGGTGGTTTCGGATCGCGGGGCCCAGTTCACGGCCCGCTTCTGGAAAAGCCTGATGGCTGCGCTGGAGGTGCAGGTGTGCCTGTCGTCGTCACACCATCCGGAGACTGACGGGGGCACGGAGAAGGTCATTGGCATACTGGAGCAGTACCTCCGCTGTTTTGTCAACCAACAGCAGGACAACTGGGCCGAGTACCTTCCCCTGGCGGAGTTCGCTTTTAACAACTCCCAACATACCTCCACCCAGATGACACCGTTCCATGCCAACGTCGGGTACCATCCACGGTTTTTTCCGTTGACCATCATGGACTCCCCTGTTCCTGAGACCCGGGACTTCCTCTCGGAGCTGCAGGCGGTGCAGCAACTGGTGCGGCGACAGCTGATCCGGGCGAAAGAGGACTATAAACGGTTCGCCGATCGCGGCCGCCGGGCGACGCCACCGCTGGAAGTTGGAGATCGGGTTTGGCTGTCCACGAAACACCTCCCCACGGACCAGCCGGTGAGGAAACTGGCCCACCGCTTTATCGGTCCCTTCCCCATCGAGGCGGTCATCAACCCGGTGGCCTATCGGTTGACTCTACCCCGCTCCATGCGGCTCCACCCCGTTTTTCATCGGTCCCTCCTGGTCCCTGAGACTCCCACTAGCCGTCTCCGCCGCCCGCCGCCGCCTGCCCCCCCAGCCGCAGCCGACGAGGACGACGCCTCGACGTATGAGGTGGACAGTATTCGGGACTCCCGTTGGCTGAAGGGGCGCTTCCAATACCTCATCGCTTGGAAAGGGTACGGGGCCGAGGATTTCACCTGGGTGGACGCATCTGCCGTTCAGGCCCCTGACCTGGTGCGGGCTTTCCACGAACAGTTCCCGTCCCGACCCCATCCCGACCGTCAGACCCGGGGGAAGGGCCCTGCGGTGGGGGATAGTGTTGTGGCCCCGTCCTCTGAGCCTATCCCTTTGGAGGAAGGCAGCTCTGAGCAGGAGGAAGAGGAGCCAGCCAGATCTCCCAGCCCTCCCCCTCTGGCACCGGCTCAGGTGCCAGCTGAAAGAGAGCCAAGTAGTGGGGAAACAGGTGCCTCAGATGAGAGTGAGGGAGAGACGTCATTCCTGGACGCACGCCAAAGAAGGCGAGAGAAAAGGGTACTGCAGCTGAGACGTATGAGGAAATGCTGAGTCATTGGATTGGAGTCATGGGATCAATGACTCACTGGACCACACCCAGAAGCATATGTATATAAGACAGTACGGTGGGTTACGAAGTTCGTGACGAACAAAGCTAAACAAACGGAGCAACCTCGTAGTCTTGGAAGCTAGATGAACGGCAAAGCTACGTAGGAGATTTGCTTGTTTGTGTAAACCAATAAAGTCCTTGGCAGACGGTGTGCATATCGCTGCCAAGGTTGAGATAAGAACTGCGGAGTGTGCCAAGTGATTATTAACCCTCGGCTGGCTGTGTTTTTGTGGGTCTCTGAAGGGGGGGGACAGATCAGGTTTTTGTTCTTATTTTGTATCAGGTATAGGGAAATAATAGGAACATTGTTTATTTTGCACATATTTACTTAGTGAATTTATAAGCTGCTTATCTCGCCTCTGCACACTGCAGCATGATAAAACAGAATAATAAATGTTAACATTCTTTTTATATTGTTATATTATGTCATTGTAAAGTGCTTAGTTAGGTGAGATGGCTGGTTTAGAAATTTAACAAACAAACAAACAAATACATTTCAGTATAAATTTATAAATGTCAAGATAATTGTTGAACCGTATCTACCAGATTGGCTCCTGAAATTTTTACTTAGTTGGGTATCTAGAGCTGGGGTGTCAAACTCAATTTCATTGAGGGCCACATCATGGTTGTGTTTGACTTTGGGGGCCAGGGTGGGCATGGCCATCTCACCGTCACTCATGGCGGGGGAGCCTATGGTCACCCAAGCGCTCTGCCAGCAAAAACAGGCTCAAGAGCTCTGTTTTTGGCTGTGACAGCCTCCTGCAACCTTCTGCCAGCAAAAATGGAGCTCAGGAGGGATGCCTGCATCCCTCACAAGTTCCATTTTTTCTGGCAGAGGCACTGCAGGCTGGTCCTTTGCTGTTTCCAGGGCAGCCCCATGGGCCAGATCTAAGCACCCTGAGGGCAGATCTGGTTCCTGGACCTTGAGTTTGACACCCCTGATCTAGAGGATATCTTTGACTTAAGGTGGTATTGGTAAGATATTTTCATTTTATAATAATTCCATAAACATAGGAATTAAATCAATGAAATGGACTGGACTGGACTGGAAAATGGATCTAGTTGACTCAACAGTATTTCCCCATCCTTACAGTATTCACTTTGAATTGATGAGACCAAATTCTGCTCATTTAGGAGAGCTCATATTTTCCCTGGAAATTTCAAAATTATTCTGTTTGCCCAAAGTAATATCTTCTGTGTAAAGTCGGGCTTCGGGTACTTTTAAGGAATACATTCAGTGGTGTGTAAAAATAAGTAAAACAAATATAAATAATACAAAAAAAAAAAAGCAGTACTACAAGTAAAACCAAACCAAACCAATTAAACCCCGGGCCAGGGGATGCCCTTTCCGTGATGTCCCACTGCCTGGAGGTGGTGTAGATTTGGATGGGTAAGAACAGGCTCAGACTGAACCCTTCCAAGACTGAGTGGCTGTGGGTGCTGGCATCTCGGGATCTAGAGATACCATCGCTAGTGATCGGTGGGGAGACTCTTACTCCATCCGATAGGGTTCGCACTCTGGGTGTCCTCCTGGATTCTCGGCTATCCTTGAATGACCATCTGATGGCTGTAACTAGGGGGGCCTTCGGATAAGTACGCCTTGTGCACCAGTTGCACCCTTTCCTAGACCGAGATGCCCTCGCCACGGTCACTCATGCCCTCATTATTTCTCAGTTGGATTACTGTAACGCCCTCTACATGGGACTGCCCTTGGGATGCATCCGGAGGCTCCAGTTAGTTCAGAACGTGGCCACACGGGTAGTTACAGGGGCTCGTTACTCCTGTGTTACACCTCTCCTGCACAGGCTGCACTGGCTACCAGTTGCTCTCTGGATCCGTTTAAAGGTGCTGGTACTTACCTATAAAGCCCTACATGGCTTAGGCCTGGGGTACTTACACGACCATCTTCTGCCTTCCTCCCATCGTCCAGTGCGCTCCCACAGAGAGGGCCACCTCTGGGTGCCATCAGCCAAACAATGCCAGCTGATGGCCCCCAGGGGGAGGGCTTTCTCTGTCAGAGCCCTGACCCTCTGGAATAGTTTGCCCACCGACCTCAGGATGGTCCCCAACCTCCTCTCCTTTCGCCATGGACTAAAGACGTGGCTGTTCCAACAATAATCTGATAGAGGGGTTGTATAGTTTTACAATTCTTAGAATGATTTTAATGGGGGATTTTAATTAATTTTTCTTACTGTGGTTTGTATTGATGATTGTTGCATGTAAGCCACCCTGAATCCTCAGGGAGAATGGTGGCATATAAATCACAATAATAAATAAATAAATAAATAAATAACGATCAGATGCCAAAATCTATTGAAAATTATGTTCAACCTGTTCATCCTGATTCAAGCTTCTGAGGAAAAGGCTAGGCCTTAATTGCCTTTTTGAAGGCTGGCAGTATCAAGGCCATCTGTGTGTTGGAGATTTAGCTAAGCAATGCAAGGGTGCTGAACACTCAACTAAAATCAACAAACAGCATACACACATGAGTATTCTTCTCCTTCAGGTGCACCAAGCTAAGATGAAGCACACAGGAAAGTCATCATCTATAGAGCAGTTCTTCCAATAGGAAAACTGTAATTTGTCAAATGTAAGGGGAAGGCATGAGACCATATAGTCCTTCACCAATCTCTCAAAACACTTCATCATAATGGAAGTGGGTGCAATTGTTTGAGATTATGCCCCTGTATTCATGATTTTTGATTAATATTGATATTTAAAGGTTTCAGTCACGTCCCATCTTTTCCTTCTGTCCTCCATGCTGTACATATTCAGTTCCTCCAATGACTCCTGATAAGTTTTGTGCAGGGATGGTATTTTTCACTTATTGTTAGTCACTCAGAGATATGTGGCTAATGGGTAGCTGTCAACTCAGGAAGCATTCCTGACCTGCTCTCAAGTTGCCATAGGCAGGGGGGATGGGGAACCGAGCCTTGCAGCTGCAGTGAGGGAATTGCACTTCAGTGAAAATAAAAGCATATTCCAGCCATCTCTATGTCAAGGCCATCTCCACAGATACCCACAGTGGCCAGAGGGAGGGACTTCTACCACCCATGAAATTGCTTTGTTGGAGAATGTGACTGATGACACACTGTGTGGGGAGGAAGGAACAGAGCCGGGGCATGAATTAAGTGAGGTCAGAGTTAACTTCACTTGAAACATGCCGACATGAAGCTCCTAATAAATACCTGGATTTCTTTCAAAGCTTGGCTCATGATTTAATTAGGGCATTGGTCGGAACCCTGACAGTGGCTACATAAATCAAATGGAGGAAGGAAGGACAGAAGGAAGACTAATGAAAACACCACTGTTAAAATATAATCCCTTTTATGCAGGGGAAAAGACCTCAGAGAACTATCAAGAGAAAATATAAAGTAGTATTCTATTGATGCATTTTATTCATAAAAAGGGGACTTAATTAACAACCTCAATTACACCAAAACCTGAACAATAGTCTTGAGTTTATAGTTTATAGTATTTATAGTTTTATTTGATTTATATACCACCCTACTCCTGAAGGACTCAGGGCAGTGAACAGCCACAAGATAAAACACATAAATACAAAATTTAAAAGCAATATAAAACTGAATTAAACAATTTTGGCCCAAGACAGATTTAAAACACCCCAATAGTTAAGAACAGATTTAAAATTTACATTTTAAAAAGGGAAAAAGGGAAAAAAAAGTTAGGCCAGGCCAGCCTGATGGATGCTGTCAGAAGGTGAGAGCGCGGTGGAAGGTGCATAGATCCAGCATCCTCCATATCTCAGGGGAGAGCTCATTCCAGATAGTAGGTGCCCCAACAGAGAAAGCTGTCCCCCTGGGGGCTGCCAGTTGACATTGTTTGGCCGATGGCACCCAAAGGAGCCCCTTTCTATGAGAGCGTACCAGCCGGTGGGAGACTACTGGTGGCAGCAGGCAGTCCCGTAAATAATCAGGTCCTAAGCCATGAAGCGCTCTAAAGGTAGTAACCAAAACTTTGAAGTGCACCTGGAAGACTACCGGGAGCCAATGCAGCTCACGCAGGAGAGGTGTTACATGTGAATGCCATGTCGCTCCCATAACCACCCACGCGGCTGCACTCTGCACCATTTGGAGCCTCTGGGTGCTCCTCAAGGTTAGCCCCATGTAGAGAGTGTTACAGTAGTCCAGGCGGGAAATGACGAGGGCATGAGTGACCGTGCGTAAGGAGTCCCAATCCAGAAAGGGATGCAACCGGTGAATCAGGCGAACCTGATGAAAAAATGAGTATTTGTGTTTCATTCCTGCTTCATTTTGTTTGCGTTGAGCCATAGTCTAACATCCAACTTTTTGATCTGGATTGGAAATTTCAAAACCTAAAGCTGACATATTTAATGAATACTTAATATTTAAACATTTAATAGTTCACTCTTTATTGAGGTGGAGCATCACTTGTTTTTAGCATTAGGTCAGCGAACGAAATGATATAGAGTCTCCTGCTTGAGATGGAGATTGGACTAGAAGACCTCCAAGGTCCCTTCCAACTCTGTGATTTTGTGATCCTGTTATCTCAATGGAGGATTTTTCTCTTCCTCCAATAATTATAGGCTTCTGCAATTCTTCCAAAAGTCTCAAATTATGTCTACTGAGATGTTGAAAAAGATGTTTCCTTGTTTCAGATCTCCAAGGACAATTGACACTAAGCTAATCATTTCCTAACAAGAAATATCAGTCTCAGTTCCATTATTTCAACTTCACCTAACAGTCCTAAAGAAGCTCCAGAGTCATCAGGTACAGTAGAAATATGATAGCTAATATTTATTATTAGCTGCACGGATTGATATTTTGGATTTGGATCAATCATTTTATTGTATAACAAAAGCTACGCTACCAACTTTCTAGGCCAGGCAACTTAAGAAAGGATCACACTGGCTTAATTGAAATCCTTACCAAAAAAAAAATGCTTTTCTTTAAAATAGTGGTTTTTTTAACATTGCTTTTATTGTTTTTTTCTCAAACAATATTCACAGTTCCCAAAATTAAATGCAGCATCAGTGATCCTCTGCCTTTTCTCCATAAGCAATATCAGTCAGGTGATCTTATTATTGTAGACATTGTCTCTCAGATCTACATCTTCTATATGATGATAAACTTCAGAAAATGTCCCGGGAAGGATCTTTTTGAAGACATTGTGTAAGGTTTTTAAAGAAGGAGGGAGGGAGGGAGGGAGGGAGGGAGGGAGGGAGGGAGGAAAGGCTAATTTAACTGGCAAGTCTTTTTATACATTCATATTAGTTTAGGTCCACTGATTAAATGACATATAACTCACAATTCCCTTGTTGGTGAATGAAACTTTTCTTCCTCTTCCTCTTCCATCTCCATCATCATCTACCTCTTCTTTCTTTGTAACCTTCTCCTTTTGCTTATCTCATCATCGTCATCCAATGTGATGGTTACACTTTGCTGGGTTGATAGAAAAAGTCAACCGAACAGATATTTTTTCCCCCCACATTAGGTTCTGAAAATAGTTAGGATACCAAAACAAATGCCGCTTGGTGCCTTGAAAAAGCACCAAGAGTCCTCTCGGAATCTTCTTTAGTTGTGGGGGTGTGTTACTTGGAACCCTGACATACATGATGAAAAATGTGGAAAGGTTAAGAGGAAATGGAGAAATTAATAATAAAATATTCTTAGCCTAAATTGGAATTCCTCTATGAGGAATTTGTACAATGTAAAGTTGGAGGGGCTCTAATGATTGAGTTTCCACATTCTGCTTATTGTGACAATTCACTTTCTTGTTCAGCGTAGCCCTGGAAAAGCTTTCTCTGGGAATGAATGTATTGTGATTTTTCAGGTACATGCAAGAATAAATTGGGTTTTGCAAATTGGATAGTTTGGCAAACAGTAAGAAAGTGAAGTAGAAATTAGCAATTATGTCTGTTTTGCATAAAGAATAGAATAGAATAGAATAGAATAGAATAGAATAGAATAGAATAGAATAGAATAGAATAGAATAGAATAGAATAGAATAGAATAGAATAGAATAGAATAGAATAGAATTCTTTATTGGCCAAGTGTGATTGGACACACAAGGAATTTGTTTTTGGTGCATATGCTCTCAGTGTACATAAAAAGAAAAGATACATTAGTCAAGAATCATAAGGTACAACAGTTAATGATAATCATAGGGTACAAATAAGCAATCGAATCGTACTAGGAAACAATCAATATAAATCGTAAGGATATAGCAACAAGTTACACTCATACAGTCATAAGTGGGAGGAGATGGGTGATAGGAATGATGAGAAGATTAATAGTAATAGTAATAGTAATGCAGACTTAGTAAATAGTTTGACAGTGTTGAGGGAATTATTTGTTTAGCAGAGTGATGGCATTCAGGAAAAAACTGTTCTTGTGTCTAGTTGTTCTGGTGTGCAGTGCTCTATAGCATTGTTCTGAGGGTAGGAGTTGAAACAGTTTATGTCCAGGATGCGAGGGGTCTGTAAATATTTTCACAGCCCTCTTTATGACTTGTGCAGTATACAGATCCACAGTGGAAGGCAGGTTGGTAGTAATTGTTTTTTTCTGCAGTTGTAATTATCCTCTGAAGTCTGTGTCTGTCTTGTTGGGTTGCAGAACCAAACCAGACAGTTATAGTGGTGCAGATGTCAGACTCAATAATTTGTCTGTAGAACTGTATCAGCAGCTCCTTGGGCAGTCTATGTACTATGTACTCTTTATATGTACAAATTATATTCCAAATAATCAATAAAATTATAAAAAATCATTAAGTAGAAGAGTAAAGTGTTCGCAAGTAACATCTCAAAGAGACAGCAAAGTAACTTCCCAAAGAGACATAATTAATGTCTGCTTTACCTAAATAACAGCCATATTTATGAATCTGCCTCTATACATTTTCAATCAGGGGAAATGCCTGTTCTATGATGCTGGAAAGGAGCAGAATAGAAGAAGAAAAGAAACAATGGGAAATATTGATATTTTGTGCATGCATATTAGTTTGTAGAAGCAATTATTTTGAAATGCAATACACAAATGCTATTCTTGCATCACCAACTGCATCTTTTTGGAAGCCACCTGTAAATAAATTGAAATTCCAGAACAGGAGGAGAAAAGTTATCCATCTATTGGAACAAAAATCATAAAACTAAGCTACTTCCCCCCCCCCCCAAATCAATGAGTTTTAGTGAATTTAGTGGCATACTGATAATGAAATTAAATAATGACAATAGTTTATCTTATACTTGTGCATTTATATAAATCCTGTAATATGCTCTCATAGTTTGCATAGCAATAAAATATATAATGCTCATTTTAGGGTGATGACTCCAACGTATCAGCATATTCTAGCCTTCGAATTTGCAATCAACCAAGTCAACAGCAATTTCCAGATTTTACCCAACCATACCCTGGGCTTCCATATCTTTAATAGCTACTTTAATCCAAGCTGGACCTACCGTGCTTCCTTGGAACTCTTCACCACAAAGAATCAATTCATCCCTAACTACAACTGTGATATGCAGAACAAACCCATAGCAGTCATCGGAGGATCTACTTCTGAAGTATGCCTGCACATGGCTACCATTCTTTCCCTGTACAAGATGCCACAGGTAGGACAACTTCCACAAAGCATAAGACAGCCTGGCAACTATGGTGTTGTCCATTCTTTCTGGGATTGTTCCCACAGGAATGAAAAATATTGCAGTAGAGAAAGGAGAAGGAGAAGGGCGGTTTATAAGTTGAAACAAACAAATAAATAAATAAAATTGGAACAAATAAATAAATAAAATTGGAACAAATAAATAAATAAAATTTAAACAAACAAACAAATAAATAATAACATTTATTAGTAACTGGAAATACTTATGGACTTTTTGCTGAAAAAAAGAAGAAAAAGAAATGGTGATTTGTGATTCATGTACAATGTATTTATAACTGATTTTAAGAAGACTGGAAGCTGCTTCTTTATAATTTTTTCTTTGTCTTCCTTCCTTCCTTCTGTCACGGCTGCAGTTTCATTCTCTAAAATAAAGTTGATTTCCAAGCAACAGATTTTAGGAAATATTTTCTTTATTGAGCAATGCAGACCGCCCCTGACTGCCACGCAGTCAGCACTAGCCCCTCTCCTCAAAACCCTCTTTTTCCTTTTCCCCATTCTCTGCTCCCCATTGGCTGTCTTCCAAATCATTCTTCTCTTCTCTCCCACCTCAGCTCACAGGAATGTCACCCCTCCCATGCGTCTCCCAGAAAACTAAGTTCACCGAAAGGCCTTCTCTAGGTGAAATGTCACACTCTTTCTTATTGCTTCTATGTCAGTCCTGGAATGCTGACTCCTTCCTTCCTTCCTTCCTTCCTTCCTTCCTTCCTTCCTTCCTTCCTTCCTTCCTTCCTTCCTTCCTTCCTTCCTTCCTTCCTTCCTTCCTTCCTTCCTTCTTTCGTCTTTTCTGTATCTTTATATATTTTTTCTTCATTTACTCCTTTTTTTTTACTTTCCAAACTGCTTTTAATTTTATGCATATTAAATGGGCATAAAAACAGTTATAAATGTATGAGGGGAAGTCAGCATATAAAAAGGTTGTTAAGACTAAAAATTCAGAGCTTTAGTAATGCAATTAATCTTGGATTGAAAAACTAAGAGTCAGGCAATTTGTTACAAAATAACATCGTGTTTATAATTTCCATGGACTAGAGACAAATGTAACTGTTTGGAAAATATGGTTTTCCATATTCCCATATTGAATTATAGAATTATAGAATATCAGAGTTGGAAGGGACCATGGAGGTCTTCTAGTCCAACCCCCTGCTTAGGCAGGAAACCCTACACCACTTCAGACAAATGGTTATCCAACATCTTCTTAAAAACATCCAGTGTTGGAGCATTCACAACTTCTGGAGGCAAGTTGTTCCACTGATTAAATGTTCTAACTGTCAGGAAATTTCTCCTTAGTTCTAAGTTGCTTCTCTCCTTGATTAGTTTCCTCCCATTGCTTCTTGTCCTACCATCAGCTGCTTTGGAGAATAGCTTGACTCCTCTTCTTTGTGGCAGCCCCTGAGATATTGGAAGACTGCTATCATGTCACCCTTAGTCCTTAGACATATCTAGATTCTGCAACCGACCTCCAGTCCCCTAATCATCTTTGTTGCTCTTCTCTGCACTCTTTCTAGAGTCTCCACATCTTTTTTACATCGTGGCGACCAAAACTGAATGCACTATTCCAAGTGTGGCCTTACCAAGGCATTATGAAGTGGTATTAACACTTCATGTGTTCATGATTCTATGATCTTGATTCTATATTGTGCCATTCTGATACATCTCAGGATTGGGAATAAATAAAGGTCATCCCTAATAATTGGAATAGAAATTTGCTCATGCATTTTTTTCCCATTTAGTTCCATGTAATTCATAACATTTTGGGGAAGTATTGAGCTTTCTTGACTATGAACAGACCCGGAATATGAATGAAATATAATATAATTCAAAATTTGTCATACAGATTGGATCTTAATTTCTTGTTGAAAATTGAAAACATGAAAGAACCTCAACACACACCAAATTATTTTACTGAATATATATAGTTCTCATGATTTGTCTTTTTTTTATAGGTAATATATGGCTCTCCTCCAGAAATCAGTTCAAAGGACCAGATTGCTTTGTATCAGCAGATGTTTCCAGATAGTGTCTATCAATACAATGGCATTTTTCAATTACTGCTGTATTTCAGATGGATATGGATTGGAGTATTGACTGTGAATAATGACAATGGTGAAAAATTTGTTCAGCACATGGTTTCCATGTTTGCTGAGAAAAGTGTCTGCTCAGCCTTCATTGAAAGCTTTCCCATAATGACTTATACAAATAACATTTTTGACTTGGTGGAAATGGGCTTTAAAATGTACAAAGTGATGATGAGAAGTACTGCAAATGTAGTGATAATTCATGGTGAAATTGATAACATGATTACTCTGAGACTTCTATCCAACGGTCTGAACTCTGAAGAGGTCCCTTTACGGACACAAAGTAAGGTCTGGATTATGACTGCCCAGATAGAATTCACATCACTTCCATTTCAGAGAAAGGAGAACATAGACTTCCTCCATGGTGCTCTGTCTTTTGTAATTCACAAAAAAGAGGTGTTGGGATTCCACAATTATATCAATACAAGAAATCCTATTTTGGAAAAAGAAAATAGCTTGATGAGGCTCTTCTGGAGAAATGCCTTTCAGTGTTCTTTCTCAAACTCCATAATTGATGAAGATGGTGGGATTCCCTGCACCGGAGAGGAGAAACTGGAGACTCTTCCTACATCTATATTAGAATTGGACATGACTGGTCAAAGCTATAGCATCTATAATGCAGTCCATGTGGTGGCACATGCTTTGCATGAGTTCCATGCATCCAAAATGAAGTACAAAGCAGGACAAAATAAAGACTATGAGAACTTTATGAGTCAACAGCTGTGGAAGGTAAGGTACCAAGCAAACAATTACAGAAGGAATAACATATCTAGATTGACAAAAAAGCCAAACCCCGAGTAGGTTCTAAAAGTCATATGGTGTGGTTTCTCTTTCATTCTTTTCTGGCCCAGGGGTTGGCAACCCCCAGCTCTGGAGCTGCATGTGACTCTTTCATCCCTCTGCTGCAGCTCCCTGTTGCCAGTCAGAGCCACAATTTTTAGAGGAGTTTCTGGTTGGGGCGGGGTGGGGGAAGCACAGCACTCCAGGAGGAGACTCTATGGCAAGGGACAGGTTTTCCGGTCGATTCCACAATTGATAAGGCTTTTGGTTAGGACAGGTAGAGGAAAAAGGATGCTGTGCTAGGAGGAGACTCTATGTTGGGGGTCTTCTGGTTAGGACCTTTGTGGCTCTTTGAGTGTTTAAGGTTGCTGACCCCTGTGGTAGCCCATATACTATAACTTCCATTTAAAATTAGATTTCTCTAAAATGCTTAGGAAAAATGTCTACAAATATATAATGGTGTTGCTTTGATACTAGATTATTCTTGGAGCCTTACATTGTTCTGTTCAGTGTTCACTGCAGTTCCACATTCCCAGAGATTTCTCAGTCCCCATTACTTTAAAATTGTTTGAGTGAACATTCATGAAGTTAGTTGAACAATGAGGTATTTAAGTACATCTGTTTACCTTCATTTGATTTGTTTTGTTTTGGGAAATTGTGTAGCATCTCATCACAATTTTGATGTTAATAATAATTTATCCCCTCTGTCATCTTTACATTTTTCAAGCAATGCATATTCATTTTCATTTTTAACTTTCTGATATTTAGAAAGGTGTTTTATATTTATTATTTCAATTTGTTTCCTTTTTCCAATTCAGCTCAACTTTTTTGTCAGAAATGTTTCCTTTAACAATACTGTTGGGCAGAAGATTTCCTTCAATCCAAATGGAGAATTAGAGATTGGCTTTGATATAATGAATTGGATCACATTTCCTAATCTGTCTTTTCATAGAGTCAGAGTGGGCAGGATAGATCCAATGGCTTCCCAAGAAAAAGCATTTACCATTGATGAGGATGATATTGTGTGGCCAAGGAGATTTAACCAGGTATGGTCTAGTTATATTCTAGTTTGTGGATAATCCTCTTTTCACCATTCTTGGAGTTCTCTTAAATCCAAAGTGTCACACAGCAATTAGTTTCAGATCCAAAGCTCTTCATATTCTCCAGTGTGCAATAACAATAACAAAGAAGTTGTACAACTGAAAGATCCAAATCAATGCTCCATAAAGGGAAAATTATGCTAGATGGTAGTACAAGAAAAAGTACACTACAGAGAGTAAATACTGTTATAGCCAAGCAAAACTAAAATGAAATATATACCAGAGCCAATGATGGTATGGCTCATTTTATCCCCACTGAATGCATTCTTCTATCTTGTTATTAAAGCAAAAAGTAGAGCACAGTGATTCATGTATCTGTGGAGATTCTCAGGCATCCTGATCATGGTTATCCCAAAGATGCTTTTCCAAGAGGCAACTGGACTTTCTGGTTTTTTCTTTGAAGACATTTCGCTTTTCATCCAAGAGCTGAAGAAGCTTCTTGGATGAGAAGTGAAACATCCTCAAAAACCAGAAAGTCCAGTTGCCTCTTGAAAAAGCACCTTTGGGAATGACTCCTGTGGTTAGGACATTGGGCTGATGATCAACAAGCTCATGTTCAAAACCCCATTTGCCATGTGATAGGATGACCTCCCATCATTCGCTCCAGCTCCTCTTGACCCAGCAGTTTGAAAGTGGGCTTTTATATGGGAGGGAACAGATAAGCAGCATAGATATTTTCAGAGGCACATTGTCAGACAAGCACTATACCAGACATGGCAGGGCATCAAAAAAATACACTACAATAAAATCCCGGAATGGTTATCAACCATGGAAGCTCAGATTTACCCAAATTCTATAGACTTCACCAAAATGAGAACATATAAAGATTTACTAAACAACCAAGGGGAACTAAGAACAAGAGAAGAACTGAAGGAGATGGGTATGGATATTGACTGGTGGCCGTATCTACAAATAAAATCAAAATATAAGAAAGATTTAGCTGAATTTGGATTCCAAAATGGTCAATACGAATTAGATAAAATTTTACAAAGATCACAAGATAAATTGATAAAAAAAGTTTATAATTATTTACGCGGATACAAATTTGAAGAAGAAGTGGTCAAAGAAAATACAATTATTTGGGCAAAGAATTTTGGCTACACTATCCAATTAAACAATTGGGAAAAATTATGGACAATAAATTATAAATTAACAATGTCTGTACCATATAAAGAAAACATGTACAAAATGTTCTATAGGTGGCACCTCCCACCAGCCAGATTGGCAAAAATGTTCCCCAACACTTCTCCAACTTGCTGGAAATGTAAATTTTATAAAGGAACTTATTATCACATGTGGTGGACCTGTCCAAAAACAAAACAATACTGGCAAATGATTAGAATACAAGTAGAAGAAATCACACAACGAAGATTAGAAATGAGACCGGAAACGTTTCTTCTAGGTATAATACATGGACAATATGAAAAGGAAATAAAATATTTAATCATACATATAATAACAGCAGCACGAATAATTTTTGCACAAAATTGGAAGAGTAGTGACACACTGACAGAAGATAGACTAATTAATAAGATTATAGAATGTGTAGAAATGGATAGACTAACAAAAGAATTACAAGATAAAGAGGAACATGATTACTATATAGTATGGGAAAAGTGGTATACCTGGTTGAGAAATAGAAAAAGGAAAAAAGAATAGGGAGTAATTGGAGTTACAGAAACAGGAACATAAATCACTAACATAAATTAACAATGAATCATAAAGATAGATATATGGGTAAGATCAAACAAGGAAGAGTCAAAATACAAATAAGAACATAAATTACTGTTATTTATTTGACAATATATATTTGAC
This sequence comes from Coluber constrictor foxii, assembly GCA_038048745.1. Classification (NCBI taxonomy): domain Eukaryota; kingdom Metazoa; phylum Chordata; class Lepidosauria; order Squamata; family Colubridae; genus Coluber; species Coluber constrictor. The sequence continues at coordinate 26,448,834 of CM075961.1, forward strand.
AAAATGTATATTTGAAATTTTTGTTTACAGGTTTTGTTCTGTATGTTTTGTTGTCACTAGTTCTGTTTTGTTTGTACTTTTAAACAAATAAAAATTTATTTAATTAAAAAAAAGAAAAGAAAGTGGGCAAATGTGAGTAGATAAATGGGTACCATTTCAGTGGGCATCTTAACAGAGACATGAAAGGAACCACAGTGATGTCACTGGCTAATCCTCTCATCCAAGTGCTTCAGTCCTGCTACATGATTCTAGTAGTAGTATTAAAGCAAAAGAGAAGACAACCCACAAGTAATGATTGGGAAGCAAAACAGAATGACTCTACTAAGGATTCTGAATACAAATTTGTCCAAGACCAAACATTCTCTTCTTTCATTTATGAACAGACCCGTCCTCTATCATTATGCAATAAAAAGTGCCCTTCTGGTTTTAGTAAATGGAAGATAGAAGATAAGCCCTTTTGCTGTTATCAGTGCCATCCGTGTCCACGGGGAAAAATCTCCAACAAGGAGGGTAAGAGCTGTTTCCTACCATTTGTCTTTTGCAGGTTCTTTTTTGACTGTCAATAAGCAGATTGAAGGACAGATGTGGTGGCTCAATGGCTAAGACACTAAACTTGTTAATCGAAAGGTTGGCAGTTCAGTGGTTTGAATCCCTAGTACCGCATAATGGCGTGATCTCCTGTTACTTGTCTCAGCTTCTGCCAACCTAGCAGTTCGAAAGCACGTAAAAAATGCAAGTAGAAAAATAGGGACTACCTTTGGTGGGAAGGTAACAGCGTTCCGTGTGCCTTTGGTGTTTAGTCATGTCAGCCACATGACCATGGAGACGTCTTCGGAGAGCTCTTTGGCTTTGAAACAGAGATGAGCACCGCCCCCTAGAGTCAGGAATGACTAGCACATATGTGTGAGGAGAACCTTTACCTTTAAGCAGATTGATCCAGACTCCATAGACACAAATGGAAAGTTAGTTGGGTACTTAATACCTCCCTTCAGTGTTTGGGAGGCAGATTTTAATTTTATAAAAGGGAAGTTTATAAATAAAAAGTATAAATCAAAAATGTATGTGAGGTTCATTGGAAGTAAATGTCATCAACTAGTTCTGAAAAATAATCTTAATTTATTAAAAAAAACTTATTATTTATTTTAACTATTTCCTTTAACTCATAAGTACCATATTGCCATATTCTTTAAAGTACTTTTTCACTCTATTCTCATACCCTTATATTCTTTATCTTTGATATATTTATGATTGACTTATCTATTTCTGTGGTCAAGCCCTGTATTGTCTCTCTTTCTATATACGTAAGGCTACACCTTATTTTTCAAATGAGATAATCTGTTTTATATCTTTGTTAGTTTCTGTTTTCTTTTTCTGTTCCGTCAAAGTGTTTTCTTTTTCTTCATTTTTTTTTCTGCTTGTGTGTTTCTCTTTAAGCTTCTTGATCTTTGTCCTCTTCTGAATCTTCTCTCTGGTGTCAGTCTGAGAAAACAAATGTCCCCCTCTCCCAGGTTTCTCAGCTGCTGCCACCTGTCAGAGTGCGCACAGTGTGACTATGTGAGACAACCCAGGAGCAAATACAGTAAATAGATGTTTGTATTTAAATAGTGGTTTTATCTACTAAGAATATATACAGACACATACTTTAGTCAGACCTCAAACAAACAGCAATCAGTAATTACAGCATGGAAGCACACATGGAGAGATAGATATGCCCCAACAGGGCCTCTTCTTATTACAGGTTCTTAAAGTGATATCAGCCCAAAAACCTTGCTGACTCATTCCCAGTATTACATCATTGTAGTAGCTGGTCAGCTATTAAATCGACATTCTGACACCATCTTTCCAATTGCTTCTCCTCAAAAGGGCTATCTATCTTGCCTTTTTTTTTTTACTTGAACTCCTGGGCTTTGACTCTTTATTCTTCAAAAGGCCTATGGCTCCAAATTCACTAGGCTGCCATCTTGTGTTCCCTCGTCCTTCCTGTCTCCTTCCCGACAGTGCTGTTAGATTGGCAGCTGCTGTTGATTGGCAACTGGGTTGACTTGATGATGAAAGTGTGTCAAGAAGGAAGGGGGGAGGAAGGAAGGAGAACAAAGCCTTTCGATCTGCTCAAGCAGTTTGTCATTCCACTGGAGGGCAAGATATTATTTCTCTTAAAGCAAATTAGATAAATCTAACAGTATCATTGAAACATTTTGAACAGCTGCATTGGCAAACTGAGGTAAGGAAATGGAGATTTTATAATTTTATTGATTGTAAATATTTAAAACATCTAAAGCTCAGATCAAATAATTTTGAACATCCAAGTTGACAGCAACTCTATTAATATATATTTAATCTCCAGATATTAAATAGAAACTCTGCACTTGAATATTGAAACATATGAAAACAATTTTCATTGCAATTTCTAGACATGGATGACTGTTTTGATTGTCCAGAAGATCAATATCCAAATGAAAATCGGGACTACTGTCTCTCCAAAATTATAACATTTTTAACCTATGAAGAAACTTTGGGGGCTATTTTAGCCAGTTCAGCTCTTTTCTTTTCTTGGGTCACAATTGGAATCCTTTGGATCTTTATTAAGCATCAGGACACACCCATTGTCAAAGCCAACAACCGGAACCTCACATACACGCTCCTTGTTGCTCTTCTGTTATCATTTCTTTGCATTTTGCTATTCATTGGGCAGCCCAACAAGATGACATGTGTCCTTCGCCAAACTGCCTTTGGTATCATTTTTTCAGTAGCAATTTCTTGTGTATTGGCCAAAACAGTTACTGTGGTTCTGGCTTTCATGGCTACCAAGCCAGGGTCCAAGATGACCAAATGGGTGGGGAAAAGACTAGCCATATTCATTGTATTGGACTGCTCATTTATTCAAGGAATTATTTGCATTATATGGCTAACAACTTCACCTCCATTCCCAGATACTGACATGAATTCAGTGGCAGAAGAAATAGTTCTGGTCTGTAATGAAGGATCCAATTCTATTTTCTACTTTGTCTTGGGTTTTTTGGGCTTCCTTGCCATTGTCAGCTTCATGGTAGCTTTCCTGGCAAGGAAATTGCCAGATACTTTCAATGAAGCCAAGTTTATAACCTTCAGCATGTTGGTTTTCTGCAGTGTTTGGCTATCCTTTGTTCCAACATATCTGAGTTCAAAGGGAAAATATATGGTTGCTGTGGAGATCTTCTCCATCATAGCCTCTAGTGCTGGGTTATTGATTTGCATCTTTGCCCCCAAATTTTACATCATTTTGTTGAGGCCTGATTTGAACAGAAAGGATCAGCTAAGAAGACCAAATAACAGAAAAATATAAATGATACTCTATTATTATTATTTTTTTTTGTTGAATATGAGAAAGCATCAGTACTCAAATCTATGTCACATAGATCTTTGTGACCCAGTGGTTAATTTTGTTACTGTCAGGAAAACTATCCTTAGTTCTAGATTGGATCTCTTGTTGATTAGTTTACATCCATTGCTTCTTGTTCTGTCTTCTGGTGCTTTGGAGAATAAACTGACTCTCTCTTCCTTGTGGAAGTCCAAGGAAGGAAGGAAGGAAGGAAGGAAGGAAGGAAGGAAGGAAGGAAGGAAGGAAGGAAGGAAGGAAGGAAGGAAGGAAGGAAGGAAGGAAGGAAGGAAGGAAGGAAGGAAGGAAGGAAGGAAGGAAGGAAGGAAGGAAGATAGATATCTTTATTGGCCAAGTGTGAGAAATTTGTCTTTGGTGCATATGCTCTCAGTGTACACAAAAAGAAAATATACATTGAATATTAAAACACTGCCATCATGTCATCCCTACTCCTTCTTTTCACTAGACTAGACCCAATTTCTGCAACCCTCCTTCATATGTTTTAACCTGTAGCCCCCATTGATGATAGCCCTCCTGTTCCTCCACTGTCTCCCAGAGTTTGCCCAAATTCATGTTCATTGTCTTCTCCTTTTGCCTTCCATCTTTCCCAACATCAGGGTTTTTTTTTTCCAATGAAGTCACATACTACTTACTGATAAGTAATCTGTCCTGAATTTTCAAGGTTACTTCCCAGTTTACATACCCAACTACTACTACAGTTTTCTTTTACTGAGTTCTATTTTTTATTTTTATTTTTTTAAAAAAAACAACAAACCTGAAATTGATATCTAGCTCTGTTGCTGCTCCAATATTTATTTTAAGTAAATATATGGCAAATGTAGATAACATTTAAATAAAGTTTATATATACTAATAATTATATTGTTATGTCTTCTGTGTAAATGTAGTATTTGGGTACTTTTGAAGAAAAGAAATATCTTCTGATTAGTTGTCTGATCCTTTGATTCAATGAAGCAAGAAGTAGGGAACAGTTTCAAATACGTTCAATTATTTATAATACTTAATACTTATAATCTATAATTAATAATAGGTATACACTTTCCTTTGTGAAATGCTACCTATTCTGTAAGACAGAAATAAAGTAGGCAGATGAAATGGCCACTTCGGAGTTAAAAAAAAAAGATGTGGGTTTGGAAGATATTTTGCCTTATTTTAATTATGTTTAATTATTTCTTTATTACATATAACACTGGAAGTGTACAGAAATCAGTGAAAAGAAAGAAAGAGAGAGTGAGTGTGTGTGAGAGAGAGAGAAAGAGAGAGAGGGAGAGAGAGAAGAAAACAACTAAAACAAAATAAATTAAATGGCTACTAGTAAATACACTCTTTCGAAAATTCTTTTTCTCCTTCTCCTCCTGGCCCAAACAACTGAGAAAAATTTTAGCGTGAAACTACCTTTCTCAAGACTTGCAATGTCAGGGAGAACAAAATGTTTCAAGGAGGAAACACTAAATGAAACCTTCATATTATCCTGATATTATCCCTATCAGAGTCTGTTGAACAGGCTAATTCTCCTCTTAGTTGTCAAGTGACATCTGAAGAAAAACATCAGGCCCTCTCTGCCTCCTCCTCCTCCCTCTCTCCCTTCCCTTCCCTTCCCTTCCCTTCCCTTCCCTTCCCTTCCCTTCCCTTCCCTTCCCTTCCCTTCCCTTCCCTTCTCTTCCCTTCCCCTCCTTTCCCTTCCTATTTTCTTTGTCATAAAAAAGAGACAGTGTCAATTATAAGGAGACATAATGATTTTTCTCAATTATAATGAGAAAAAAGGGAAGGTATAATGTTCTATAAAGCAGAATATCTCCCATAATTTGCCATTAAATGGCCTTCATTTGAAATAGTAAATTGTTAGTTAGTTTATTTGATTTCTGTGCCAGCCATCTCACTAATACATAGCATCAACTTTCAAAACGACTCTGGCTGAGGCATTTTTTCCTCATTTTTCAGTTGCCCCACAGATTGGGGGAGGAAGGGAGGTTTGCAATGCTATTATATGATATGCTAGTCATAACACAAGCAGAGGCTGGCAGAGCCAAGGTCTATTCAACCATTGCTGAGCAAGAGAGGAGGGGAGTATCTGAAGAGTCTGCCATTTACCGGCTTCAGGGGTCTGCAAACTTAAAACACTCAAAGAGCCATTTGGACCCATTTCCCACTGAAAACAAAACACCAGGAGCCACAAAACCTGGATGGGCATGGCCAATTCGACATCACTCCCACCCAGCCATGCCTACCCAGGGTTGTGGCTCCCGGTATTTTCTTTTCTCTGGGAAACAGGTATCTCTATCTATGTGTGTGTATGTCTCTCTCTTTCTCTCTCAGGTTTCAGTACAAGAATATAATTTTAGGAGGAAAGATGCAGAGCAATAAGCCAGCACTGGAGGCCAATTATAAAACACACATACTTTAGTTTTCATTATTTTATTTACTCATACAATTGTTTTAATAGCAATCTGAAACTTTTTTTTTTTACTGTAAACAGCTAATAAACTTCAATGCTTAGTAGGACAAGATGCTAATGATTATAATAAAATAAACAAGAGCTCCCCAAGCTTTCTGGCTTTGAGTGGGAGGGAGAAAGGATGGTTCCATGTGAGCAGCTGCCAAGTGCACACAGATATGCAGCTTGAATGGAGCGTGCACATAGCCGCTCACCCACTCATTGTGCAAAAGGGCATTTGAGCACATGAATGCACACACTGCCTCTGCACTTCAGTTTGGAATAGCTGACTGCCCAGTAGTAGGACACAGCCTGGGGGCTGGGGACCCCACAAACAAGCTTCTCTTTGGCTATCACTTTCGTCTTCTTAGCTGTTCCTTATTATTCAGTTCAGGCCTCACAACAATGATATAACATTTAGGGGCAAAAATGCAGAACAATAATCCATTACTGGAGGCCAAGATGGAAAAAATCTCCACGGCCACCATGTATTTGCCCTTTGTGCTTAAATAAGTTGGAACAAAGGACACCCAGACACTGCAGAAGACCAACATGCTGAAGGTAATAAACTTGGCTTCATTGAAACTATCAGGCAGGTTCCTGGCCAGGAAGGCCACTGTGAAGCTGATAATAGCCAAGAAGCCCAGAAAGCCCAGGACGATATAAAACATAGTGTCAGATCCTTCGTTACATTCCAGGATAATTTCTTCAATCAGGGTGTGCATGTCCACATCAGGAAAGGGGGGAGCAGTGACCAACCACACACTATAAATCAAGACTTGAATAAAGGAGCAGGAGAGGACAATGGAGCTGGCCATTTGCTTTCCAGACCATTTCCTCATCCCACCACCTGGTGTGGTTGCCATGAAGGCCAGGACCACAATGATGGTCTTGGCCAAAACTGAAGAAATGACAATTGAGAAGATGATGCCAAAGGTTGTTTGTCGAAGGAGACACATAAGCTTTGTGGGCTGTCCAATGAAGAGCAGAGTGCAAAGGAAACAAAACAAAAGAGAAATGAGAAGAACATAGCTGAGGTTCCGGTTGTTGGCTTTGACAATGGGAGTCTCCCGGTGCTTAATGAAGATGTAAAGCACCAAAGCTGTGAGAAAAGAAAACAAAAGAGCGCAAAGGGTGAGTGTAATTCCCAAAAGATCTTCAAATGAGAGGAAGCTGATACCTTTCGGAAGGCACATATTCTGATCCATATTGGGATACTGATCTTCTGGACATTGAAAACAGTCCTCCATATCTGTGAAAGAAAGATGCTTTAGGAAACACAATCAATCTTTGAGCACAATCTCTTTAACTGAGTTAAATCATGAAATGAGAGAGGAAGTGCCAGATAAATAGGAGTTACTCCACAGTTTGAATGGCAGTATTTAAGGGAAGTTGGCTTTACTGCAGCAGCCCTGTGCTTATCTCAACTTTCTTCTCTCCCAATAATAACAGCAAATAATATTTTATTTTTAACTGCATTCCTTTTCTTTGCTATGTGGGAGAATATGAAAAATAGAATATTTTTATAACTAAATTAATAAATAAACGTTCCCACAAATGGATTCTTTTTATTGTTCTATTTTGACTTATTAGTTGCCATTGTTCAGATTAGGTATGATGGTGGTTGCAAAATACTACATGCCTTATACACAAAGCTGAATCTACAAAATCTACATTCTGCCATATTCCAACAACTATCTGGCTGGCCAGGCCATACATTCTTAGAATAGTTGGAAGCTACCATTCAAAATAATATATATATTCGTAGATGGGTACAGGTATGCAAGTCTTGGCTTATTTGGGTCTTTTCCCATGTAAGATTGAGAGAATCTTGGTGATGTTTCAACGAAGTCCCACTCACCATCTTCTGGTGGGGAGGTGTGGAGTGCAGATTTTGTTGTTGCAAGCGGGTTGGTGTTGTTACATCTTGATTAGTAGATGGAATTGATGTTTGCAGATTAGTCAGCTGTTTTGTAACATCCTGTATGGCCAAAGTCTTAGCTGTGTGCCCATTAATTTGGTAGGTGATGATACCTCCCGTCTACCAGACATATAGAAATTAGCCCTAGTCAACAAACGAGCCCCAGCCACAAACATTGACACCAGACCCAGGATAACACATGGCACCACCAACAATCATCCTCACCCGATTCAAACCCAATCCCATCCCATAGACAAAATGCAACCACTGTCCAGGGGCCGGATTACAGCAGCATGCTGCGCCCTCCTCTGATCCCCACACAGAGCAAACTAACACACACCATGAACACATGACAAGACCTCAGACTCGGAGCCAAACCAAAGCCCAGGATGTTGCATCACAGCCATCTGCTCAAGACAATACATCACAGAACTCAGGATGTTACAACACTAAAGCTCAGGATGTTACAACACAGCCAACTAACCAGGATGTTGCATCACAGGACTCAGGATGTCACAACACTAGAGCTCAGGATGCTATCACACAACCCATTACCCAGGTCGTTACAACACAAAAGGCTAATGGGCGCACAGCTAGGACCTCGGCCACACAGGATGTTACAAAACAGCCAACTAATCTGCAAACATCAACTCCATCTACTAATCAAGATGTAACAACACAGCCAACCAACCAGCTTGCAATAACAAAGCCAGCACTCCACACCTCCCCACCAGTATTTATAGAGAGACAGCATCTCCGACCATGTTTTGCTTGCACAAGCACGAAGCTGAAGACACCAGCCTGAAGATGACGAGTGGGACCTCATTGAAACATCACCATGATACTCTTAATGTTACATGGGAAAAGACTTGAATACACCAAGACTTGTATGTGTGTGTATGTCTGTGTGTGTCTGTGTCTGTGTTCCAGCATAACTCTGTTATGCCTGAGCCATTAAAGAGAGCTAATGCAGTGTCCTAGTCCAGAAAGTTTGTGATGTCAGTTCCTTCGCAGCTTCCTCTGGAACGCCAGCCATGATGTTCAATCTCCAGTGGACCAATGGGGAAGTGCCTGATAGATTTGGGGCAAAGTACCAGGATTATATACAGGTTGGGAAAGAGGAGTGCATGGGAGGGGGAAGGGAGATGGTAGGGATGATGGGCATGGGAGTAGGGGGAGAAAATCCACTCCCAATGGCTTCTGGTCTGACAAACACTTTCACATCTATAAATACCCCGGCAATGTCGGGTTATCAGGTACTTATTTATAAAGAACTCTACTGCCTGTCTATTCTGTCTGTCTATTTATTCTATCATCTATATCTATCTGTCTCTCTGTCTCTCTGTCTGACATCTGTCTGTCTGTCTGTCTGTCTGTCTGTCTGTCTGTCTGTCTATCTATCTATCTATCTATCTATCTATCTATCTATCTATCTATCTATCTATCTATCTATCATCTATATCTATTTATCTATCTAGATTTTTTTTTTGGTTTTTTAAGTGTAATAGCTATATATATGCACCATACCTGAATAATAATTGCATATTGGACTGCTTACCATTTTGGTTTGAAATCTTCCCTTCGGGACATGAATGGCAATCATAACAGCAAAATGGTTTCCCCTCAATCTTGGTTTTACTATAACCAGAATTGCATTTGCCATTACACAGAGACATGGGACGAACCTGTGTGAAAATGGAAGAGATGACCATACTCAGAAAATTTACTTTGTAATCTGTTTTCCTTTTCTTTTGTTTTGTTGTTTCATCCTCTTCAGTCAGTTTTATCACCTTGTCTCCTTCCCAGGGCTGAGAGACAGGGACTGGCCCAAGCTCACTCAGTTGGCTTTCTGCCTAAAGTGGGACTAGAACTCATAGTCTCTTGATTTCTAGATTGGTACCTTAATCACTACACCAAAATGGCTCTCTTCTATCATGTTTTATAGGCTATACATTCATGATGCATTAGCACAAGTTGTAAGTGTGGCTACAAAAATTACAATAAAATAAAAATAACATTGCAAGAAAGATTAGTTTTACCTCCCCACCCCTTCAGTTGGAGGGAATTTCTCTCTCTCTCATTCCTTCTATGTTTTAAAGTCTCAGAAAATAGTTGAAGCAATCCTGTGTTGAACATTACCTGTTTGAAATCATTGGGCCATACAATGATATCTTCAAAAATGGTTAATACTTTTCCAGGGGAACCCACTTTTCCAACTTTTACTCTCTGGAAGGATTGATTGGGAAATGTGACCCAATTTATAAGATCAAATCCAGCTATTAATTCCCCATGTGAACTAAAGGTGAAGGTTTCTCCAACACTATTGTTAAATGAGTTGCTTTTCAAATAGTAGTGAAGCTAAATTGGAATGGGAAGAAAAATGAGAAGGACAAGAACTCCAGGAATAACTATTCAAAAATACTTTTTAGAGTTATATTATTGTACAGATATAAAATTTAGATATTGTTATCGTATTATGATAGACATTTGTTCTCTTCCACTTTGGATCTCTCCCTTTCCCTTCTGATGTGCCTTGAGGTGTGTAAGGGGTGAAACACAATGCTTTCTATTTCATTAGCTCAATTAAACGGCTCTGAGAAACTCTACCTATTAACAGAGATATAAATAAGGAGCTGGGAATACAATACACACCTAGGGAAAGATTTACCCTTCTCAAAATAGTGAATTGGATCAGCCCAAGGGACAATATCTATTGATGCATCTAAAATAAGATTAATATGTCAGTCAGTCATGGATGTTGCCATGCCTTGGATCACTTCCAGCATGTTACTGCATCCTTTGTAGGATTGCCCTTGTTTTCCCTCTATGATTGTGAACTCATTTAAAAATATGTTAAGGGGAAAAAAATATATTAGTTAGCATCTATTTTTGTTTGCTTTTGTTTGCTTTTGGTGTACCCTTGCAATATGCAAATTCTACCCAAAAGAAAGAAGGAAGGAAGGAAGGAAGGAAGGAAGGAAGGAAGGAAGGAAGGAAGGAAGGAAGGAAGGAAGGAAGGAAGGAAGGAAGGAAGGAAGGAAGGAAGGAAGAGAAATGTTTGTTTAGTTTGTGTATATGTGAGACTTCAAGTTGTCACTCTTAGTGACAAGTCCCTGAAGTTTTGTTGGAAAGATTTTGGAAGTGGCCTGGTTCCCATTGCCTGCATTCCAAGACTGAGGGAGAGTGTCTGGCCCAAGAGTCTGGCTTTCTACTGAAGCCAGAGCTAGAATTAATGAAAGATGCATCAATTCTTAGCTGAAGTCGCAAATCCATTATACCATTTTAAAATTTGGATGTTAAATAGATTTAGAATTAGCCATTGTTCAGCCATTTTGTCTGACCCTGAATAAAGCTCTCCCTGACTCCTTAATGGAGAATTGATTCCTTTAGTAATGAAGAGGAAGAAGTGTATGTACCAATTTTTGGAGCTCTCTGGGATTTTGTCATCTCATTTCTAGTCTTTAAAATTATATGAAGCACTTAGAAGATATTGTCTACCATGGCAATATAATCAGTACCCTGAGGATACTTGGCTTTACATTGTGATAGCAATCTGGAATGTTATGGTTCAGTTGAGCAGTATTGCTAGGGCCAGAGAGGAATTGGGACTTCCAGCATAGTATTCATAAGATGTTACCTTCCATGATTGTTGATTAAGAAGCTCCCTTCTTCCTCTTCTCTGGATTTCTCTTTTATTCACTGGCCAGGAATACATGGCATGCAAGGCTTCTGCCACTACATGAACAGCATTATAGAGACTATAGCTGTGACTGGTCATGCTCATTTCAAAAACAGAGCCAGGAAGGGTTTCTAACTTCTCTTCTCCAGTGCAGAGTCCTCCTGGCTTTGTTTCTAGATTGGAATGAGAGAAAGAGCACTGGAATGCCTCTTCCCAGAAGTCCCTGAAGAAACCATCTTCTTTTTCTGATGGAAACTTTCTCAATCGAAGGAATTGATGGAAGATGGAAACATCTTTGGTGTGAACTGCAAAGGAGAGAGCCCCATGGATTAAATCCACCTCCAAGCTCCGTAGCAGTGGAAGGGATGTGAAATCCATTTGGGCAGTGAAAATCCATATTTTGGCTTTCATTGGTATTTCATGAAATTTGGAGAACTGAAGCATAAGTCTTAAAACCATTATACTTTGAATTTCACCCAGTACAATTATTACTTTGGCTGTCCTTTCCATAACAATCTTTATTATCTTCAGTCCTTCCAATGCTATTGAGTTCATTTCTGAGGAAAACCCTATTTGTGGAAATGTTTCTACAAAATCAAAGCAGATACCTTCCTGGGCGAAAATGGGCAATGTGTTTTCCACAAAACTCTCCCCGATGTCATCGTTTATATATATAACACCAATCCATGTCCACTGGAAATAAAGCAATACTTGGAGAATCCCATTATACTGATGGTCAAGATTTGGAAATAGCTGATGAAGGAAAACTCCCTGGGATTTGTCATTCATCATTGCAGCTGAACCATAGGCAAACTACAAAAAAATGCTAATTATAATTATAGAAGGATAAAATACATTTAAGTTGTATTAATATTTTGGGCTAAACCTATAAAGTTTGGTCTTGGGGATTGCTTTCTTCCACTAGGATCAACCATCATGGCTGACCCTACCAGGGGAAAAAATGCTTCTCTTCTCCAAATATTCTGATCTCAGACAGGAGAAGGAATCTCCCCATATTAATCTCTGGAATCTATGGAAGAGTCTTTCTCTGATTCCTCTTTTCTCAACTTTTGTCACCCTTTGAGGACAAGTCTGGGTGAAGCTTTAATTAACTGAGAAAATGTTATTATTTATTTCTTATAATTGTTCATTCGTTAGTGTTTTTAATATTGCTTGTAATCATATGGTTTCCTCTATACGGTGAAAGTTTATGGATTTTTTTACCTCTCTCAGAAACATATAATGACAGTGGTATGAATATCTCAATCTGTAAGTGAATTACAGATTCAGAATATAGAATAACAAAGTTAGAAGGGACCTTGGAGCAAGGGTGAAATCTAAATTTTCCCCTACCGGTTCCGTGGGTGTGGCTTGGTGTGTGGGGTATCCTGTGACTTCAAGTATGGAAAAGAGGGGCACCAAGCTGCAGAGTGTTGTTTGCAAACACCCGCCCAGAACCTCCCACTGGGGGAGAACCCTGCAAAACTGGGCCAGCATGGGAAGGAGACTGCCCTGAGGAGCAGGGAGACCATAGAAGTTCCATCCCCTTCCCCCTTTGGGAAGGAAACCCTGGCATCTGAACAGGAGGGTTCACACTCATTCAGAAACGATCCAGATGATGAACCACTGGTAAGCAAACCAATTAAACTGCTTACCCTGCCCTTAAGACTATTTATCCCAATCCAGGAGAGGGAGATAAATATCTCCACTCTAGTGGATCCAGGGTGTACCCATTGTTTGATCAGCCCAACCCTAGTAAGAAAGTTAGGGATTAAGGTAAGAAAACTGAAAAACCCCATTGCTTTCTGCCAACTAGATGGGTCAATAGCAGGAGAAGAGCCAGCTTCTTTTGCTACCGAACCTCTACATATAGGCATCGGAAGCCATGAGGAAACGCTTACATTTATAGTGCCATCTGGCATGGAATGGCCATTGGTTCTGGGCCTTGCATGGTTGAAAAAAATGGAATCCAAAAATCAATTGGAAACAAGGCATCAAAAAATTTCAGGTAAATGTGACTTTTGCTGAGAATCCACATAAAGGAGCTGAGGGGGCAGAGAATTGAGAAACAGCCATACCTGGTCACGCCATACCAACTGAGGGCATACCCATAGTATACAAGGATTTGGCTGAGGTTTTTAGCGAAAAAGCCTCAGACAAGCTCCCCCCACCACCACCACGCCACTGACTGTGTGATAGAAATCTTTCCCGGCACTAAACTCCCTAAACCCAAGATGTACAGCATGTCACTGAGGGAGTTGGAAGAGCTTAGAATATTTATTGAGAAAAACCTAGCAAAGAGTTTCATCGAGCCAGCCTGACCAAAAATTGTAGATCCAGTGTTATTTAAAGAGAAAAAAGATGGCTCAAAACGTCTCTGTGTTGATTTTCGAAACCTGAATACAATCAGTGTGGAGAACATGTATTCCCTACCTCTTATGAAAGATATGCTAGCACACCTTGCTAAAGGGAAAATTTTTTCAAAAATGGACTTAAGGGAGGCTTATTACCATGTCAGAATTAAGGAGTGAGATGAGTGGAAGACGGCTGCTACCAATTCAAGGTGCTCCCTTTTGGGTTACAATGAACCTCTGCACTGTCTATGCAGTTAATCAATGAAGTGTTATTAACTATGAAGTTAATAAATGAATCAGCATTTATATAGGGGTCCTGGTCTATTTGGACGACATTTTAATCTATACCAAGACCAAAGCAGAACATGTAAAACTAGTCAGGGCGATTTTAAACAAACTCCGCTTTGCCAAACTTTATGCCAAACTTTCCAAATGTGAATTTCACCAAGAGAAAATTGACTATTTGGGGTACCACATTTCACACCAGGGGGTTAAGATGGATCTTCTAAAAGTGCAGACTGTACTTGATTGGGACCCTCCACATGTGCATAAACAGTTACAAAGCTTTGCCAACTTTTACTGCCAATTTATCCCTGTGTTCGCTCAGATTGCCCTCCCAATCATCAAACTCTTAAAAACAGAGGGGGAGGGCAACCCTAAACCGAAGCAACCATTGAACTAGACTATGGAATACCAGGTGGCATTTGAAAAACTTAAACAGCTGTTCTCAGCAGAACCATTTCTAAAACACCTGGACATGGAGAAACCATTTATCATACAAGCAGATGCCAGCGATGTGGCAATAGGAGCGGTCTTGCTTCAGAAGAATGAGTAAGACCAACTACAACCATGCACTTACACATCCAAAAAGTTGAATGACACTGAGCAAAAGTGGGCCATTTGGGAGAAAGAGGCTTATGCAGTTCATTGGGCATTATTAACCTGGAGGCACTTCCTAGAAGGCAATAAGACCCCTTTTGAAGTCTGGACTGATAATAAAAGTCTAGAAGCCCTAAAGACCCCAAGGAAACTGTCCCCTAAACAAGTACAATGGGCTTAGTACTTTAAATGGTTTGATTTTACTCTAAAATACCTCCCGAGGGGATAAAACTTTCTGGCGGATGTGCTATCCCGAAAACTGCAATACAACAATGCAAAGTCAGATGTAATCAAACCCATAGTACAAAACAATCAACTAGCCGCTAAAGTAGTCACCAGATCCCAAGCAAAACAAGAAACATTGATGGGCAATGACATGACCCAAAATTTTAAGCAAGCATTGGCCATTGATGAATGGTTTTGAACAACAAATCCAGCTGCTGATGAAAGAAGACTTGCCTTGGGTGGGAGGGACAGAAGTTGTATGTTCCTGCCAGCCAAAGACTATGCTTAATGGTAAGGTACCACAGATCCAAAGGTGGTACCTTACCACCTTAGGTGGACATTTTGGGTTTCTGAAAACTTTACACCTGATTAAAAGACAATTTTGGTGGGCATCACTAAAAAAGGACATAGAAAGCTATATAGCTAGCTGCCCCATTTGTGCAGCAGCCAAAAGACATCAGGGGAAAACCCCAGGTCTATTACAGAAGGTAGCTGAACCTTCAACGCCTTGGAGGGAGATTGCTATGGATTTCATCATAGAATTCCCAAACAGTGAGGGAAATACTGTTATTTGGGTCGTGACAGACCTGTTTTCAAAGCAGGCACATTTTATACCCTGCCAAAAGATCCCAACTGCTAAAAGTTTAGCCAAAGTATTCCTAATACACATTTATTGACTTCATGGAGCTCCACAAAGGATCACCTCTGACAGAGGGGTTCAATTCACCTCCAAATTTTGGAGGACATTTTTGGACTTACTTGGTACTGGCCAGGGGTTGAGTTTTTCCCATCATCTGGCTACTAATGACAATTCTGAAATTTTGAACTCGGTATTAGAACAATATTTAAGTTGTTTCATTAATTTTCAACAAGATAACTGGACTGAACTTTTTCCTTTTGCTGAAGTTGCATTTAATAATGCTGTACATTCAAGCACTGGTTTTACCCCTTTTAGAGTAGTGACAGGCCAGGATTTTAGTCCCATGCCTGAACTACCCACAGAAGAACCCACCATCCCCTCACTTAAGGAGTGGATGGATAATTTGCAAAATATGTGGCCCGTGGTTAGATTAGCCTTAAAGGAAGCTATGAAGCTTTTAAAATTCAAGCTGACAAGAAAAGGATGGAACCCAAACCTTTTCATGTTGGAGACAGAGTATACTTATCTACAAAATTCCTGAAATCATTACAACCATCGAAGAAACTAGGGCCAAAGTTCATTGGACCTTTCCCCATCACTAGAGTAATCAATCCAGTAGCAGTTGAACTATTCCTTCCAAAGACACTCAGACAAGTCCATTCAGTATTCCATATCAGTTTATTCAAGCGAGAAGTAATCTCTTCCCTCAGACCACCTGCATCTACACCACCTGTTCCCATCACAATTGAAGGTGAACAACATTTTGAAATCAAGGAAATCCTTGATTCTAGGATCCACAGAGGGAAAATCCAATACTTAGTCGCTTGGAAACATTTACCATCAGCACACAATGAATGGGTCGCTAAACACTATGTTAGAGCTCCAATCTTACTGAGAAAATTTCACTCCCAATACCCTAACAAACCTTGTTAATATACTATCATGAAATCTTGAGTATATTTGTTTTTTTTTACAGGTGGACCCTTTCGTTTTCTAAGGAGGGTAGCATGTCAGATCCCTAAAAGTGATACTGCCATTCAATTGGAGGAAGGGGGAGACTTGGATTTGATTTACTAGCATTGCCTGTGTCAACATATATTTTACAACCTATATCCTGGTGCCAAAGAACCCTGAGATCCTTTTTACCTGGAGGAATTTTTATGATAGCCATGTGGGTTGTTTCACTTTAAAGGATAACAGTGTGAATGCATGGTTGTTCGGGTTCTCAGGGAAACTGGGAAAGAAAGCATCTTCACACTTGTGTATTGGCTAAAATTTGCATTCTGACTTAAAGGGAGGGGCTTTAATCCTACTTGTCTTGCCTAAGGGTATTCAGATCTTGCTTTAAGTGGGTGGCTATCACTTCTGCTTAATAAAAGAATCCATTTGAACAACCACGTTTCAAGAGTTCTTACTTTCTTAAGTTGGAAGGAGAGGCAATTCTTACAGGTTGCTTCTCTCCTTGATTGGTTTCCATCAATTGTTTCTTTCCTCGACTTCTGATTGGCAAAAATAATCTGATTCCAACCCGCTCTACTTTGTGATACCCCTAAAATATTGGAACACTGTTTCATTCACTAAATTAGAACTGTAACAAAGTTTAAAAGTTCAACTTCAGAAGATATCCCAGTCTCTTCTTTTTGTACTAAAAAACATTTATTTTCAATATAATGGCAAAAGCATATGGAAAATGCAAAAAACAAAAAACAAAACACCCCAAACAAAAACAAAACAAACAAAAAAACCCATTATTTTCAATTGTTGTTTGAATGAGGCCAACTCACCTGTGGAATTTTGTAGATGCATAGAATGCTTGCCATAAAAAGGCAAACATTACTGTTAGGACCACCAATAACAGTGGCTATATTGGTCTGGACATCACACTTATAGTTTGGGATAAACCTGCCCCGTGTAGAGAGAAGTTCCACTGAGGCCCGAAAAGTCCATCTGGCACGAAAATTGCTGTTCAACACATGGAACCCCAAAGAGACATTAGGCAAGAGCATTGCATTATCATTAATAGTTTCTACTGCAAATTGCAAAGCCAGAATATGTTGATAGTTGTGAGTTAATACGCTGTAATAAAAATAAAAGATTTTCATGGATCTTCTTTAAAATATACCACCGGAACTACATTCAAGAAATAAATAAAATGCATGAATTGCTATTAGCTAGGTTGCATTTCCATGCCATAAGGGCATAATTTCTAAATATTTGAATCTTAGTGCAATCACTTTGGTAAAGAATTCTTGGTCACCACAAGGAATCCAAATCAACTTTAAACATTTATGATTGTATGGATGTTGCTTTCAAAGATCTTCAAATATCACCGTTGAAGCTGTTTGTGTAATGTTTTTTCCCTGTACATGTTTGTTTCTTGATAGAGATAATTCTGTGTTAAGGTTTTCCAGAAAGACCAAAAAATTGACAGGAAAGGATTTCGACAAGAATCACTGGAAATGGAAAGCTTTAAATAAACTTTTTTTTAATGCAGCAATTCAAGATGATTTATTTGCAGCATTTTATATGAGTATTTTTAAAAATCAAATGACATTTATATAATGCCAAAGAAGTTTAATACGAGCACAATATATAGGGAAAATTACACCAATCCAATTTAATTAATTTCTAATTCTTTCTAAAATATTCTGAACAAACTTTGTACTGTATTTCCATGATTGGTATCAAGGAAAAGCTCATGCTAGTCAGTGGAGTCTCTTCCCAAAAACATATGAAGGTCTAAGGGGACATATTCCGTTGTTTCTCCCATAGTCTATGTTTATTGATATCTTCTTGATAATCCCCATTCTGATATCATAATCATAATGAAAGGAAAAGCAAAGAGTTTCTTAGAAACACGGTACAGCAAATAAATCTCCTAAGAATTCAGAGAGATTAATATCAGTGTTAGTTAGTCTGCCTCACTAAATATATAATATAGTTTCAAAGCAAAGGAAAACCTTGTCTCTCTTACTTGATGGAATCAAATATTACAGAAGAAGGATTTTCTTCAAAGTTTTAGGAAAATACATAAATCTAACCCTAGTCAGTGGAGTCTCTTCTCAACAATACATGAAGCTTAAGAAACATGTTCCATTGTTACTGCCCCATGCAATGTTTTTGCATGAAATAACAGCTATATAAGGGCATGGTTAACATATGTTAACAAATAGCCTATATGTATTGACATCTCCATGAAAATCCCCATTTGATATCATAAACATAAAAACTGTGGAAAGGAAAAATAAAGAGTTTCATAGAAAGACTATTTCAAATATGTCACTTAAGAATTCAGAGTAATTAATATCAAAGTTAGTTAGCTGGCTTTCTGTGGATATAATGTGGTTCCAAGTCATTGGAAAACATGGTCTACCTTACTTGTTGAAATCGTATACGCCAGAAGAAGGATCTTCTTTAAAGTTTAATAGATTGGAAAATACATAAATCTGAGAAAGAATGCCACCAATGGTAAAGTCACCAGGGTAATAGTATTTGTGAAGAATAGAAAGAGGATGGCTCATGGGACATTTCACACAAGACCTGATCTGAACAATTTGACATGCCAATGTTACTACAACCAGTGCCACAACCTCCACCATCTTGCATTTATATTGTCCATCTAGATTCCAAAACTTATATATTTACTCTGATATTTAAATCAGACTCACTGACTTCAGTTAACTTATTTTTGAAGAGTTCTCTGGACAATTGTGAAATAGACAGTGAAGTAATGCCCGTGTCTAGGTACCTATTAACCTTATTATTTATCTATGGATTTTCTTAAGGTGTAGAATAAATTATGGTTGATTTGATAATTACAGGGGAAATCATCACCTGTGGAAACTGACTTCTTTGTTACACCACTGGTGTAAACATTGGTCATTGTAGTTTTGCAATGAAATAACAGTAATAGTTTTGATCAAGAGGATGATGTGCAAAAATCATTTATCAAAGGCATTCAATATTCTGGGTTTTCCTGTTACTTCCAACATGCATCAAACAGTATGTCATTAAGTATGATATTTATTATACTTAATGACTTTAGAGCAAGGTATTTCCAAAATGCCAATAGTATATATATATTTGAGGTCAATACCTGTTATTGAGGTCAAATTCTTTGTTTTGGTTTAGGATGAATATATTTATTTTGTTTTATCAACAAGAATAAAATGCAAAATGGAAAAACAGAAAAAAACATACATCCAACAACAACAAACAAAAAGAGGACTGGGAAAATACCTACAAACCAGGGGTGAAATGCTCCCAGTTTGGATCCAGTAGCGATGGAGGTGCGTGGTTCAGAGAACCAGTAGCAAAAATCCCTGCCCACCCCCCCCCCCCTCCCATGCCCAGCTTAGCCGCATGATCAACAGAGACTTTTTTTAAAAGCATTTTTTCTACAACTTCTTTGGCAGGAAAAAATGCTTTTAAAAGTAAAAAAAAAGCCTCTGATGATCGCTCGGCTCAGCTGAGATCATCAGAGGCTTTTAAAAGAAAAAAAGCCTCTGCTGATCAGGCAACTCAGCTGGGATCGTCAGAGCCATTTAAAAGCATTTTTTAAGAACCTCTTCTCCAAAGAGGTTGTAGAAAAAAATGGTTTTAAAAGTTAAAAAAAAAAGTTGGCCACACCCACCCAGTCAGATTACCCCACCACCACCAAGCCACGCCCACAGAACCAATAGTAACAAATTTTAGATTTCACCACTGCTACATACCCCTCATAACCTGGACATAAACTGTTTCAACTTCTTCCCTCTAGACGATGCCATAGAACAGATGTGTCAAGATGGTGGCCTGTGGTCCAGATGCATCATGTGCAGGCCATGCCCATCCCTGCTCCGTGAATGGGGAAAATTCTGCAAAATGCACATGACAGCAATGTGATGCTGCAAGTTTGACACCAGTGCTATAGGGCATTGCACACCAGTACAACTAGAACAAGGGCAGTTTTTTCCCTCCATGACTTAAATCTGATAAAGAATTAATTTCCACAACATTGTCAAACTATCTACGAGGGCTATATTCTATTATGGTCCTCAGCTTTCCTATTACCCATTTCCTTATCCTCTTATGACTATATCTTTGTTGCTTGTATCTTACATTTTATATTAATTGTTTTATTTAGTATCCTAGTATGATTTATGTTGATTGCTTATTTAGTATTCTATGATTATCATTAAGTGATTTCTGATGAATGTATCTTACGATCAGTAGTGAGATTCAAATCCTGGTACTACAGGTTCACTATTAGGAGCTTGCGGGCACGGGCACTCACTTTGCAAGTGTGTGGTGCTTCTGCACATGCGCAGAGGTTTTGCACATGTCCAGAGCATTTTTGATGCTGTCTGGGCAGGTGGGCACAGCCTCCCACCACCACCACTATCTGTCTGCCTGAGCCGGGATGAACTGGAAGCAACCCACCCCTGCTTATGATGATTATGATCATGATTTATCATTTGTTACTTCTATGTACAGTGAGAAGTGATGCACCAAAGATACATTCCTTTTGTGTCCAATTACCCTTGGCCAATAAAGAATTCTCTCTGCTCTGCTCTGCTCTGCTCTGCTCTGCTCTGCTCTGCTCTGCTCTGCTCTGCTCTATTCTATTCTATTCTATTCTATTCTATTCTATTCTATTCTATTCTATTCTATTCTATTCTATTCTATTCTATTCTATTCTATTCTATTCTATTCTATTTTTATTTTCATTTTAATATACTTTATTAAGTTTATTATACATATACAGCATATTTCTACTAATATCGGATGTGCAGTGTTTATACATATGTACATAGAATACATCTGGTGTCACTTGAACTCTTTATTACTATTTTCTTAGCGCACCTTGAGCTCCTGCTTTTACCCCATTGTTCAACCATTTGTACCACTTTTCCCACACAGTATAATACTTTGAATTCTCATTGTTAATTTGCTCATTTCTGTGCACTCTAAAATTTTCTTAATTATTAATTCTTCTGGTGGCAGGGTTTTCTCTTTCTAAAATTGTGCGTAGGCCAGTCTGGCTGCTGTAATTATATGTATTATCAGGTGAACCTTTTCCTTTCCATACCCCTTCCTGATTATTCCCAGGAGAAATATTTCCGGAGACAAATCTATTTCTTCTTCAATTATTTCTTGTAAACTGCTCCAAATTCTGTTCCAGAATCTTTTCGCCTTGGGGCATGTCACCACATATGATAGAAGGTGCCATGACCATGACCACATTTCCAACAATTTGAGCACACATTCTATTCTATTCTATTCTATTCTATTCTATTCTATTCTATTCTATTCTATTCTATTCTATTCTCAATAACAAAAATTATGTACAAAAAGAAAAAAATAACCCAAATATTGAATACTTTTGACATTTAACATACAGGTGAAACTCAAAAAATTAGAATATTGTGCATATCATTTATTTCAGTAATGCAACTTAAAAGGTGAAACTAATATATGAGATAGACTCATTACATGCAACACGAGATCGTTCAAGTCTTGATTTGTCATAATTTTGATGATTATGGCTTACAGCTCATGAAAACCCCAAATTCACAATCTCAGAAAATTGGAATATTGTGAAAAGGTTCAATATCCTAGGCTCAAAGTGTCCCACTCTAATCAGCTAATTAAGCCATAACACCTGCAAAGGGTTCCTGAGCCTTTAAATGGTCTCTCAGTCTGGTTCAGTAGGAATCACAATCATGGAAAAGACCGCTGACCTGACAGTTGTGTAGAAAACCATCATTGACACCAGTGGTGGGATTCAAATAATTTAACAACTGGTTCTCTGCCCTAATAATTTTTTCCAACAACCCGTTCACCAAACTGCTCAGAAAGTTAACAACCAGTTCTCCAGAAGTGGTGCAAACTGGCTGAATCCCACCACTGACTGACACCCTCTGTAAGGAGGGGAAGCCTCTAAAGGTAATTGCAAAAGAAGTTGGATGTTCCCAAAGTGCTGTATCAAACCACATTAATAGAAAGTTATGTGGAAGAGAAAAGTGTGGAAGAAAAAGGTGCACAAGCAGCAGGGATGACCGCAGCCTGGAGAGGATTGTCATCAAAAGTGTTAGGGACTTTCACAAGGCGTGGACTGAGGCTGGAGTCAGTGCACCAAGAGCCACCACACACAGGCGGATCCTGGAAATGGGCTTCAAATGTCGTATTTCTCTTGTCAAACCACTCCTGAACAGCAAAAAAAGTTAGAAGCGTCTTACCTGGGCTAAAGACAAAAAGAACTGGTCTCTTGCTCAGTGGTCCAAAGTCCTCTTTTCTGATGAGAGCAACTTTTGCATCTCATTTGGAAACCAAGGACTCAGAGTCTGGAGGAAGAATGGAGAGGTACACACTGCAAGATGTTTGAAGTCCAGTGTGATGTTTCCACAGTCTGTGTTGATTTGGGGAGCCATGTCATCTGCTAGTGTTGGTCCACTGTGCTTCATTAAGTCCAGGGTCAACACAGCCATCTACCAGGAGATTTTGGAGCACTTCATGCTTCCTTCCACAGACATGCTTTATGGGCATGATGACTTCATTTTTCAGCAGGACCTGGCACCTGCCCACACTGTCAAAAGTACCAAAACCTGGTTCAATGACCATGGGATTATGGTGCTTGATTGGCCAGCAAACTCACCTGACCTGAACCCCATAGAGAATCTATGGGGTATTGCCAAAAGAAAGATGAGAGACAGGAGACCGAACAATGCAAAAGAGCTGAAGGCCGCTTTTGAAGCATCCTGGTCTTCCATAACACCTGAGCAGTGCCACAGGCTGATAGCATCCATACCATGCCACATTGAGGCAGTAATTGATGCAAAAGAGGCCCAAACCAAGTACTGAGTACATATGCATGCTTATACCTTTCAGAGGTCCAATATTGTTCTATGTACAATCCTTGTTTTATTGATTTCATGTAATATTCTAATTTTCTGAGATTGTGAATTTGGGGTTTTCATGAGCTGTAAGCCATAATCATCAAAATTATGACAAATCAAGGCTTGAACTATCTAGCTTTGCATGTAATGAGTCTATCTCATATATTAGTTACACCTTTTAAGTTGCATTACTGAAATATATGAACTTTTGCATGATATTCTAATTTTTTGAGTTTCACCTGTAAAGAATCCACTCAAACTGGATGCTGGGAAAAAAAATCATAAATTATTCTCCCCTTTATATCATAGGTCTACAAATAGTTATAAGCTTTCCCTGTCCTATTGAACAATACTATACCAATGTAGGATGAAGGCATTTTTGATGGTAGCAAGAGAGAGGACATTTTTTGGAGATTATACCATTCTGAATCAATCTGACTCTGGTTGTCCTCCTTATTAATACATGTTTTGTTTAGCTATAATATATTAAATGTTGCCATTAAGTGAGTTAGAAGTATTAAAATAAATAAATAGAAAGAGGATATATAACATCTTAGGTACACATTACGCTAGATGAAAATTAATCTCCAGATGAGATTCTAAGATTTGGTTCTTAAATTCAAAGTCCACACATTTTAGGGAAGCTGGCAGAATGTATATTTTTTTATGCCCCTCAACATTTTTTGAGATAATGTAATGATCATCCATCCATCCATCCATCCATCCATCCATCCATCCATCCATCCATCCATATTTTTGGTTGCTATGAGCTTTTGAAAAATTCCCTGGAAAGTTAAATTTTTCCTTATATTGTTAAAAGACTCTTCCACTGCACCTTAATAATATTTCATATCTTAATTTTTATTATTAATTATAAAATGTTCATAATTTATTTTTCATTGTTTTATTTTTTTTAGTACAATTGTTTTAATGGTGTTACATGGGACAAGATATAAAATGTTGATAATTATAATAAATAAAATATTCTTTGGTGATCACTTTCGTCTTCTTAGCTGCTCCTTATTATTCAGTTCAGGCCTCATAACAATGATATAACATTTAGGGGCAAAGATGCAGAACAATAATCCATTACTGGAGGCCAAGATGGAAAAAATCTCCACGGCCACCATGTATTTGCCCTTTGTGCTTAAATAAGTTGGAACAAAGGACACCCAGACACTGCAGAAGACCAACATGCTGAAGGTGATAAACTTGGCTTCATTGAAACTGTCAGGCAGGTTCCTGGCCATGAAGGCCACTGTGAAGCTTATGGTAGCCAAGAACCCCAGAAATCCCAAGACAATGTAAAACATGATGACAGAGCCTTCTTTACATTCCAGGATAATTTCTTCAATCAGAGAGTGCATGTCAACATCTGGAAAGGGAGGAGTAGTTACCAACCATATAGCGAAAATCAAAGCTTGAATAAAAGAGCAGGAGAGGACAATGGAGCTGGCCATTTGCTTTCCAGACCATTTCCTCATCCCACCACCTGGTGTGGTTGCCATGAAGGCCTGGACCACAATGATGGTCTTGGCCAAAACTGAAGAAATAGCTATTGAGAAGGTGATGCCAAAGGTTGTTTGTCGAAGGAGACACATAAGCTTTGTGGGCTGTCCAATGAAGAGCAGAGTGCAAAGGAAACAAAACAAAAGAGAAATGAGAAGAATGTAGCTGAGGTTCCGGTTGTTGGCTTTGACAATGGGAGTCTCCCGGTGCTTAATGAAGATATAAAGCACCAAAACTGTGAGGAAAGAAAACAATAGGCCAAAAAGAGTAAATGTAATTCCCAAAGGTTCTTCAAATGAGAGGAAGCTGATACCTTTCGGAAGGCACATATTCCGATCCACATTGGGATACTGATTTTCTGGACATTGAAAACAGTCTTCCATATCTAGGAAAGAAACATGCGTTAGGAAACACAACCAATCTTCATTCCTCCAATTTCATTAAACAATATCCACCATTTATAGATTTGTTAAAGCAGACAAGTTTTAGCAAACATTAAGATATCCCTGAGAAGTTGATAAAAATATTTGCTAAAAACCCCTTTTCTTGTATTGCACTATTAAACTAGGCAAGTCATAAAAAGAAAACTTACACAAAAATTAAGATACAAAAAGAAAGTAAAACATAAATAAAGAAATTATTTCTTTAAAAAATTAGCAACAAAATTTTGCCATGCCCTCCATTTTCCCCAGAGCTCATACAATTATCTCAATATTTGTACTAGATTTTGAATGTGAAACACTAAAAATTATTTCTAGTCATTCCATCTTTGAAATCTTTTTTTTTCTCTGAAAAAATTGTATTCCACACATGTGGATTTAATTGCTGTGTAATGTATTTCAATTGAGTAATTTCCAACCTTTTGAACTTTCTTTACATTCTGTTGGGTTTTTCTTTTCTTTTTTTTAACAATCTTTGCATTGGCAAATCGGACTGCAAAAGTTTACATATTCTATAAATAAATTAGCATCAGTAAGAGCCAGTGGTGAAATCCAATTTTTTTTTCTACCGGTTCTGTGGGCACGGCTTAGTCAGTGTGGCAGGATAAAGCTACTGCAAAATCTCCATTCCCACCCCACTCCAGGGGAAGGATACTGCAAAATCCCCATTCCCTCCTCACTCCTGGGGGAAGG
This sequence comes from Coluber constrictor foxii, assembly GCA_038048745.1. Lineage (NCBI taxonomy): Eukaryota > Metazoa > Chordata > Lepidosauria > Squamata > Colubridae > Coluber > Coluber constrictor. The sequence goes on from CM075961.1 coordinate 26,474,860, forward strand.
ATATTGCTAAATCTCCATTCCCACCCCACTCTGGTGCCAGCCAGAGGTGGTATTTTCCAGTTCTCCGAGCTGCTCAAAATTTTCGCTACCGGTTCTCCATAACCTTTCAGAATCTGCTGGATTTCACTCCTGGTAAAAGCTAAGAAAAAAAGGTAGATGGCATGGGATGCCTGTGCAGCCCTGAATTGAATATTTTATTCTCAGGAAATGGGTTCTGCATTAATACTCTCTCTATTGGAACACTTACCATTTTGGTTTGAAATCTTCCCTTCGGGACATAAATGACAATCATAGCAGCAAAATGGCTTCCCCTCAATCTTGGTTTTACTATAACCAGAATGGCAGTTGACATTACACAGAGAAATAGGTTGAATCTGTGTGGAAATGGAAGAGATGAAAATATGTCACTATTCAGAAAATTCATTTAATAATTTTTTGGGGAGGGTCTAACGGTTTTTTTCTTTTCCTATTTGCTTTGTTTTTTGGTCTCTTTGAGTCAGTCTTATCACTTAGTGACTTCCTGGACTTCCAGTGCACTTCTCTTGGCAAGAGCCTGGATAGCTCAACAGGCTAATAAGCAGACTAAAGCCTGTTATTAACATCCAGCAATTGCACCAGTTCGGGTCTCACCAGGCTCAAGGTTGACTCAGCCTTCCATCCTTTCTAAGGTCCTTCTGCTGAGAGAGAGGGACTGGTCCAAAGTCATCCAGCTGGCTTTGTGCCTAAAGTGGGACTAGAACTCACAGTCTCTTGATTTCTAGCCTGGATCCTAGTATTACAGGTTACACATTGATAATGACTTGACCAGAGGTGGTATTCACTTACTTTCCCTACTGGTTTGCAAATTTGAATGTGCAAATGTGAGCTTTGCTAGCGAATGCTCCTTCTGCGCATGTGCCCGGCCATAAAAATGTGCCTAAATAGGATGACATAGAGCCGGGGCAGGTGAGTGGGCCCACCTGTAATTTCCACTACTGGTTTGGGTAAACTGGTCCTGTTAGGATATGATTTGAGCCTAACAGATTGTCCAGGCAATATATGTGTTCTGTGACTTTAAGTTTTAATGCTGCATCATGCTGTAATGCTGAGTCATGCTATAATTAGTTGTAATTTAACAACATATTTAAGAAAGGTACTGTAATGTATTCAGTTGATGATAAGCTGCTATTGTGCTATCATCAGTGCGTGTGTGGGTGGATCTGCTACCATCCGGGGTTTGTGTACCAGCGTAAACCAACTACTGTTTGTTTGGTAAGAAGCTTTTTGGATTTAACCAGTAAAGACTTGGCCTGTTTAGAGGACTACAAGATTGTTTATTTTCCACTATAAAAAAAACTTTTGATAACACCAGTTTGCACGTATCTCTTATCTCATTGCTCTCAGCAACGTTTCTCTGTGCACTTTACTCTGCTAGTTGCTAATACAACAACAATATCCTTAACAGGTCCAAACTGACTGAATACCACCTGTGGACTTGGCCCAAGTTATAAGCATGGCTGAAAAAATTACACCAAAATACAAATAAAATTCCAAAATACATTTTTTTACCTCCCCACCCCTCACCTTAAAGTAAATTTTCTCTCATCATTTTAAAGCCTCAGGATTTTTTTAAAAAAAAAATACTGTGATGAACATCACCTGTTTGAAATTGTTGTGCCATATAATAGCATTTTCAGAGATGGTGAATACTTTCCCAGAGGAACCCGGTGGTGCTACTCCTCCAACTTTTACTCTCTGGAAGGATTGATTGGGAAATGTGACCCAATTTATAAGATCAAATCCAGCTATTAATTCCCCACGTGAACTAAAGGTGAAGGTTTCTCCAACACTATTGTTAAATGAGTTGCTTTTCAAATAGTAGTGAAGCTAAATTAGAATGGGAAGAAAAACAATTACAAGAAGGACAAGAATGCCAGGAATAATAGTTCAATAATTGTCTATTATTTTACATATATCGTGTTTCTTCAAAAATAAGCCGTATCCCGAAAATAAGCCCTCCCTGAAAATATTTAAATGCATGTGCAGCCGGTCTGGTTAGGGTTAGGGAGACAGAGCTGGAAATCAGGTAAGTTGGCAAGAGGGGCCCCATCTTTCTCCATGCATCCAAAAATAAGCCCTACCCGAAAATAAGGCCAAGCACTTATTTCAAGGTTCAAAAAAATATAAGACAGGGTCTTATTTTCATGAGAGACATTTATTCTGTTCTTTCTTGTATCTCTCCCTTTAACCTCTGATGTGCCTTGAGATTTTTTAAGGGGTGAAATACAACATGTTCTGTTTCATTAGCTGAAATAAATAGCTCTGAGAAACTGTACCTTTTAACACAGATACAATAAAAGAGCTGAGAATACAATAAGATTCTCTGGGGGGAAAACCTTATCCTTCAGAAAATAATAAATTAGATCAACTCAAAGGACAATACTTATCTTGATGCATCTAAAATTAGATTAATATAGCAGCCATAGGTGTTTTGTATGATTGCTATTTTTCTTTTCCTTTGTGCCTGAAGCCTTTTAAAGATACACTTAGGAGAAAAAGTGAAATTAATTTGATAAAAAAAATAATAATTAAATTAATTCATTTTGGTTTGGTTTTTGTTGGGTTTTGGAATGTTCTTGCAATGTGTAAATTCAACAGGGAGGAGGAGGAGGAGGAGGAGGAGGAGGAGGAGGAGGAGGAGGAGGAGGAGGAGGAGGAGGAGGAGGTGGAGGCCTGGTTTCCAAGGCTGAGGAAGAGTGTCTGGCATAAGAGACTGGCTTTGTACCTAAACCAGGGCTAGAACTAATGAAAGATGCCTCCAGTCAAATCATAGCTGAAATCCTAAATCTGTCATTCTACTTTAGAGTTAAAATCTGATTGTTGGAGAGATTTGGCTTTAGTCACTGTGACAGCCACCAGAAAAGAAAGCATGGAAAATGGAAGAACAGTGTGAACTATCTGGGTGAGATACTCTTAACTTTTACTTTTTAATCTTTTATGGAAGAAAGAGCCCCCTGGAAAACAGCTGGTGAAAGTGAGACCTAAAAAAGAGGAGGTGGAATTGTTTTTCCTCCACCTCCCAAGAAAAGCGGTGAGTAAAGCATAAGATCCATTTTTGAGAACAGGAAGTAAAGCTAAAGAACTTTTTAAAAAATTGAAAATAAACTTTGCAATTTGGAAGCTGGACCTCTGATATAACATTGATTAAGTTAGACGTTTTTGGATACCATAAAATTTGGACATACAGACCTTTGCTTTTTATAAAACTTGGATGGAGTATATTTTATAAAATAAGGAAGAAAAAGAGAGACATAGAGGAACAGTGCTACCTATAGGCAGAAGTGAAAGATGGGAGGTGTAAAGGAGAAAAGGGAAAAAATATAACCTTGAGAAGCTGAAGATAAAGACTGACTACTCGGCAAATAATTTCCACACTATAAGTTGTTTATGCTGAATAGCTGAGGCAGAGAGTGAAACACTGAGATTTTCTATTTTTAAACAGTGCGGCTCTTGGATCTCAAGCAGAAACTAAACAGATATGGTGAAGCAGAAGCTGAAAACAGTAAAACATTTCCCTTTTTTAATACATTGCTCTATGACCTCCCTATCTGTGGATATAATAACTGGTGGATGAATTTTGAGGTTTGGTGGGCCAATGCAGATTACAATTTACCAATTTATATATCTTTTTTCATGAAAAGAAAGGATTAGGGTTTGAAGAACCTGAAGAACAACAAGAAGTATGTCTGATAACCTTTGGATTATAATTTATATTTTCGCCTTTTCCTTGGATTACAACTAATAGCTTTATCCTTCACATTTTGTGGATTACAAGTACCAACACACTTCAAAATGAGGAAAACATCATCTGCACCAGCTTCAGCACCATGGTCAGCAACATCTAGTCCATCAGGCCAGAAGTCATTGGATGCCATGCTACAGCAAGAGAAAACAAAGATGATGCAGGCAGAGTTGAAAGTTATGATTCAAGCCCTACATGATGATATTAAGGAAAGAATAGGGAAAGTAGAGGATAAAATAGAGAATTTTCAACAAATAATGGCGAAAAGTGAACAACGCATCTAGAAAGTAGAAGAGAAAGCTGAACAAAAAGAGAAAAAAAAGTGGAAGAAGTTGATCATAGACTTACTTTGGCTGCATTGGTTGCCGGTGGACTTCCGGGTGCGTTTCAAGGTGTTGGTGATCACCTTTAAAGCGCTCCATGGCTTAGGACCAGGGTACTTACGGGACCGCCTTCTGCCGCCAATTGCCTCCCACCGGCCGGTTCGCTCCCACAGAGAGGGCCTTCTCAGGGTGCCGTCAGCCAGACAATGCTGGCTGGCGACCCCCAGGGGGAGAGCCTTCTCTGTGGCAGCCCCGACCCTCTGGAATGATCTTCCTCCAGAACTGAGAACAATCCCCGACCTCCGGACATTTCGTCGGGCCCTGAAAACGTATCTTTTCCAGCTCGCCGGTCTAGCCTGATCCCCGTTGAATTTTAATATTTTTAGTGTATTAGGGTTGTTGTATTTTAACATTTAAACTGTTTTTAACTGGCAGCCAAGGTTTATCTGGGTTTTAAGATTTTTAACTTTTGTATACTGTATTTTTATCTGGTTGTTCACCGCCCTGAGTCCACAAGGAGAAGGACCGGGCTGATTATTACTTGTGGTTTCAGAATATTGAGAGAGAAAAGGGAGAAAATCTAGCAGAGATATTGGCAGAGCTGCTGGCGGATGCTCTAGAGGTGACTAAAGAAAAATTCTTGCTGAGATTGATGAAATATTTAGAATTCATACCAGATATGCAACAGAAAACAAGCTCTTTCTGATTCTGGAGGATGTCTTGGTGATTGATGCTAATAATGATCATTTCTCATTGAGGGCTGCCTATGAAAGCTGAAGGTTGGAGAAACTCTTTTATGGAGAATTGATTTCTTTTCTAATGAAAAGGAGAAAGGGTGAGATCTAATTTCCATATTTTGTGGAGTGCTCCAAAGTTATTTCTAATTTATACGAAGCTCCTAGAAGATATTGTCTACTACTGTGGAGAGTAATATAATCAATACCCTGAGGATAGTTGGCTTTGCATTGTGATAGCAATCTGGAATGTTATGGTTCAGCTGAGCAGTATTGCTAGGGCCAGAGAAGTAATGGGGTTTCTTGCATTAGTATTCATAAGAAGTTACCTTCCATGGTTGTTGATTGAGAAGCTCCCTTCTTCCTCTTCTCTGGATTGCTCTTTTGTTTACTTCCCTGGAATGCATAGCATGCAAAGCTTCTGCCACTGCATAAACAGCATTATAGAGACTATAGCTGTGGCTGGTCATACTCATTTCAAAAACAGAGCCAGGAAGGGTTTCTAACTTCTCTTCTCCAGTGCAGAGTCCTCCTGGCTTTGTTTCTACATTGGAATGAGAGAAAGAGCACTGGAATGCCTCTTCCCAGAAGTCCCTGAAGAAACCATCTTCTTTTTCTGATGGAAGCTTTCTCAGTCGAAGGAATTGATGGAAGCTGAAAACATTTTTGGTGTGAACTGCAAAGGAGAGAGCCCCATGGATGAAGTCCATGTCCCAGCTCCGTAGCAGTGGAAGGGATGTGAAATCCATTTGGGCGGTGAAAATCCATACTTTGGCTTTCATTGGTATTTCATGGAATTTGGAGAACTGAAGCATAATTCTTAAAACCATAATACTTTGAATTTCACCCAGTACAAGAACTACATTGGCTGTCCTTTCCATAACGATGCTTATTGTCTTCAGTCCTTCCAATGCTATTGGGTTGATTTCTGAGGAAAAACTTATTTGTGGAAATGTTTCTACAAAATCAAAGCAGATATCTTCCTGAGCGAAAATGGATAGTATGCTTTCCACAGAGCTCTCTCCAATGTCATCACTGATATATATAACACCAATCCATATCCAGTGGAAATGCAGCAATAGCTGGAGAATCCCCTTATAGTGATGGTCAAGATTTGGGAATAGCTGATGAAGAAAAACTCCCTGGGTTTCATCATTCATCATTGCACCTGAACCATAAGCAAACTAAAAATATATTATTAATAATAATGAATAATATGGTGTGTGTGTTTTATTTTTTAAAAAATTAAGATATAAACCTCAAAAAAAAAATTATTACAGTAAGAAACAAAAACCAAAACCAATAAGACTTCAGTAAGCATTAAAAAAAGGACCCAAACACATATATGCATATTATTTCCTGTCAGCCTCCTCTCTTTCATTGCTTACTTGCTCGGCTGCCATGAAACCGGGGAGCTATTGGTATTCTTGGGAGGGGGAAGTGAGCTGGAGGAGAAGGAAGAGAGAAAACTTTGCTGCAGCATTTTCTTTGAAGCTGATAACGTCTCAAGGTCAATGGTCGTGGCATAGCAGGAGGATGACACTACCAGACGTTTACATCCATGTGACCCCTGGACAAAATGTGATTGGATGATTTACGCTGGACAATTGGGGGGGATGCTTTCTATATGTGATTTTCGCACCTTTGCTTCAGACCTTGCTTTTCTTTGGTTGCATTCGGTTCTTACTCAGTAAAAGTATCTTTCTCTATGAAAATGGAGTCAGGGTTTTTCTTTCTTGATTGTTGAAAGGAGGCATGCCTGACATTTCCCCTAGTTGAATACTGATAAAAATATTGCAACGCTATTAGTTTCCCTCTTCTTGTGAAACACACCCCAAAATGTTTAAACTTTTAACTCTATTTGCAAATTAGTAACCGGTCAACTATCTACCATATTAATAACAAAACAGCTAACAGGTAGAACAGCAACAAGGAAGACAAGATTAAAATTTCAAAAACTTATATTAAAAAATTATTATTGTATTCAATTTGTAGAAATTTTACAGGGTTTCTTATCTATCCCATATCATCCCAATAATTAACTCTAATTTGTCCTGGATTGAATATCCTTGTTTCTTAATAACATCTCTTATCAATTATTGTTTGGTTAAATATATTGAATTCATTCTCCAAAAGCAATTTATTTCCCCAAATTCATCCAGATGAAATTGTTTTCCAGTTGAATATGATACATCTGTTCCCCAATCTTCTTCAATCTTCTTAAGGGAAACCAATGTATTACTCATCTATTCAGTTAGTTCTAAGTCTCTAAAGTCTTTATTTCCTTAAGTCGTCTCCACTGAATCTTCCAATTTCAAACCAAGTTCCTTTTTTAAAATCTAGTTTAACTGCAGTTACTTGCCTCTGGGCTGATTATATTCTTTTTTTTCTTGTAACTTAACAATTGGAGATAAAAAAACTCTTCAAGGACAGAAAACCAAGAATCTTGAACTGAGATTCTTTAGAGTAATAAAATGAATAGAGAAACCAAAAGGATTTTTTGGGGGGTGTTATATTTTGATCCAAAATTAAAAGCTCCACACTTTTTGTAAATTAATAAATTGCAAAATTCCTATAGAGAAAGTCCAATATAGATATAAATCAAGTCATTGCCCAATAACATGCCATGACTTCCTTAAGGAGAAGCAAGATGTATTCAAAGCAGCAAAGTAGATTAAAGGAGGGGAGAGAGAGGCAGAGAGAGATATAGAGAGACACACACAGAGAGAGACAGAGAGACACAGAGAGAGACACACAGAGCGAGAGAGAGAGAGACAGAGAAAGAGAAAGAGAAAGAGACAGAGACATAGACATAGACATAGACACAGAGACAGAGACAGAGACAGAGACAGAGACAGAGACAGAGACAGAGACAGACAGAGATAAAGTGCAGCAGGAGATTAAAATAAATTTAAAAAATAAAAGCCAGTTAACTTTTAGAGATAAAAAGCCAATAAAGAAGAATATTTGTAGCTCAGGGTTGAAATGAGAAGTCCTTGAAGCTTTCTAAGTTTGGTTGGTTTCTTACAGATGTTTCATTACTCAAACTAGATAGCATCATCAGTGCTAGAGAACCTCTGAGAATATCATTGTTTACATCCCCAGCCTATTCCAAAATGGAACATTGAAGAATCACACTTCTATCTCAAGAATTAAATCATCTTATTTGGGACACATGGTAGTGTCATATAAATTATATAATGACGGGAAAGGTAAGGGAAAGAAAAGAAGTAACAATCAGTAGCAAGGTGGATAGACTGGGTTGAAGCAGTTGTGGAAGACATGTAGGCCAAGTTGAGACATATCATCCAGGAAAAGGTCTGTCTCTGTGGTCTCAATGAGTCATCACCAACTTACTAGCACTTAATCAATCAATCAATCAATCAGAAAGGATTGCTTGAAGTGACGTAGCTTAACTTCATTCGTCAATAGGCAACTTTGGATACGTTTATAAAGAGTAGAATAAATGCTGGTCACAGTCATTTAGAAGAGCATTAAGGTAGTCTCTGAATGCCACAAATGACAGAAAGCAGTGACAGAAGTGCCATTTTTTTTTCATTGAGGATAATTGGAAGTTTTTGGTTTTAAAATATATGTGTTAAGATTATGAAATTTATCTGAGGATATGAAAATGTATCATGTGGCTGTTGATCAGTTCAAAGCCTGAGCCTGGATAGCTCAGCAGACTAATGCATTGTGCATTGTGATTAACTCCAGCTGTCTGCAATTACTGTAAGTTTGAATCTCACCAGGCTCAAGGTTGACTCAGCCTTCCATCCTTTCTAAGGTAGGTAAATTGAGGACCCAGTTTGTGGGGGCAATAAGCTGACTTTGTATAAATATACAAAAGTATGAAGGCTATTGCTTAACGCATTGTATGCCGCCCTGAGTCTCCGGAGAAGGGCGGCATATAAATCAAATTAAAAATTTAAAAAAATAAAAATAAAAAGATAAAAAAAACCATTTGTTACTTTGACTGATGAGTCAGAATTAAAAGAAAATGTAAATGTTTTTTTCTTCAGAAAACAGAAAAACAACCTTCTAAGTAATGGCAAAAGCATGTGTAAAATGCACAAGAACCCCCACTCTTTTCAATTTTTATTTGAATCAAGGAAACTCTCACCTGTGGAATTTTGTAGATGCATAAAATACTTGTCATAAAATGGCACACATTAGTGTTAGGACCACAGATAACAGCCGCTATACTGGTCTGGTCATCACACTTATAGTTCGGGATAAACCTGCCCCGTGTAGAGAGCAAATCCACTGAGGCCCGATAAGTCCATCTGGCACGAAAATTGCTGTTCAACACATGGAACCCCAAAGTGACATTAGGCAAAATCCTTGGATTTTCATTAACTGTTTCGACTGCAAATTGCAAAGCCAGAATATGTTGGTAATTTTGAGTGAATACACTGTAATAAAAATTAAAAAAGACTTTCTATGCGTCTTCTTTAAAATATAACACAGGAACCACATTTCAACTCAGGAGATGAATCATGATTTATTTATTTTTATTAGCTAGATTGTACTTCCTTGCCCATAAGGAAAAGAGAAAAGAAAACTTGTTATGAATTTCTAAATGTTTGAATCTCAGCCCTATCATTTTGTGTGGGGAAAAAACCTTGGCCATCGCACAATGGCCCAGTTAGTATCCAAATCAATTCTAAGCATTTATAATTGCATGAATGTTGACTTTCAAATGTCTTGAATGGTTGTTGAGGAAGTGTATAATGTGATCCTTCATGTGTATCAGAAGAACAAAATTATTTTTTTTTCTGTAGCTACAAACCTAAAAACCTGGTGCTTTCTTGAAGGGAAAAAAAGACTACTTTAAGAAATATGGCAAGTTTTTTTTTTAATGAAGTTAAGATTCTACACAGAAAAAAAGATCATCCTCAAAACAGATGGAACATTTGTTAGTTATTGGAGTCATGAAGTTTGCTATAGAAAGGATATTGAAGAAACATATGGGACGTGTTATCAGGTTCCTTCAATCATGAGGGCAAGTTTGCTTAGCAAAAGCTGTATTGTTAAACTTTCTTACAAGGCTCAAGCCTTCCATCCTTTCTAAGGTGGGTAAAATGAGGACCCAGTTTGTGGGGGCAATAAGCTGACTTTGTAAAAATATACAAAAGTATGAAGGCTATTGCTTAACGCATTGTTAGCCGCCCTGAGTCTCCGGAGAAGGGCGGCATATAAATCAAATTTTTTTTAAAAAAATGTTTGAAATGGGAAGACACTAAATCTCATCAAAGAAGGACTTCTACAGTCTGTTGGACAGGTTATATTGGACAGGTAATTTTCTGGCATGAAGGCATCCTTTTATTATCCTGCGAATACCTCGACTTTGGTGGAAATACTTGAGACCCATATCATATACCTGTTACAGAATTGTGGCTTTAGCTCTAACTCCATGGCTAGCACAGCCTGACCCCAAAAGGTGTTTGGACACAGTGTTATGGTTTTCCAGAAGGACAAAAACTTGTCCTTCAGTACAAGGACTTCGAGTAAAAGACTTCGAGGAGAATCATGGAAAGATAATGCTTTCAGTAGGGACGAGTTTAGAATAATTTCTAATGCAAAATTCAATTTTGCAGACAACTGTCTACAGTTTCTTTGCTTGCAGAATGTTTTAGGAGCATTTTTTTAAAAATTTATTGACATTTATTTAATGCCAAAGAAGCACAATATATAAGGAAAATTATACCAATCCAAATTAAATGAAACAATGTCTACATAATTAGACCAAGAAATAGTTATCTACACTTGGTTTTCACTAGGCATTTTTTTTTCCTTTACTGTTCCTATTACTGATAGAGCTGGTTGTCTGGGTTGCTGCTAGTCTTATTCTAGATATAAATTTAGTGATCAAATTGGATTTGGCAGGCCAAACAATAAATCCAGAATGATTTCCAAATTTCAAACTTGTTTTCCGATAGAAAATTCCCTTTACTGAATGCAAGCCATGCTTTTGCAGAACCTTCAAAATTAAATCTTGAAAATTACAGATTCCAGAATAAGGAAACGTATTACTTTGAAGCAGAAAGGAAGGATTAATTAAAAAGTTTTCTTAAGTAGCTAGAGCACATTTATATTCAAACCAACTAATATTCTGGGATACCTTGTAAAGGAAATGAAGCTATAAGTTATATAAGCAGACACAATTGTATTAATAACTAAAGCATCAACTAAAATATTATCAAATGAGAACAATATTTTTCCTTGGAGATAAGTCTTGTCATTGATGACAAAATACTTTTAGAAACATTCACTTGAATTCTTCCTAAAATATTCTGAACAAACTTTGTAATGTATTTCCATGATTGATATCACTGAATAAAAAGCTCATTCTAGTCAGTGGAGTCTCTTCCCAAAAACATATGAAGGTCTAAGGGCACATGTTCCATTGTTTCTCCAATAGTCTATGTGTATTGATATCTTCTTGAAAATCCCCATTCTGATATCATAAACATAATGAAAGGAAATACAAAGAGTTTCTTAGAAACACAGGACAGCAAATAAATCTCCTAAGAATTCAGAGAGATTAATATCAGTGTTAGTTAGTCTGGCTCGCTAAGGATATAATGTGGTTTCAAACCAAAGGAAAACCTTGTCTATCTTACTTGATGAAATCAAATACTACAGAAGAAGGATTTTCTTTGAAGTTTAATAGATTGGAAAATACTTAAATCTCACTCTAGTCAGCAGAATGTCTTCTCAACAATACATGAAGTCTAAAGACACATACTCCATTGTTGCTGGCCAATGCAACGTTTTAAATGACATAACAGCTATATGAAATAGGAGATTATTAACATATATGATAACCAGTAATAGCCTATATGTATTGATGTCTTCATGAAAATCCCCATTTTGGTATCATTAACATAATGAGTGTGGAAAGGAAAAGTGAAGAGTTTCTTAGACAGACAGAATTGCAAATAACTATCCTAAGAATTCATATCAGTGTTAATTAGGCTGGCTCACTAAAGATATAATGTGGTTCTAAACCAACAGAAAATGTGATCTATCTTACTTGGTAAAATCAAATACTTCAGAAGAAGGATCTTCTTTAAAATTTAATAGATTGGAAAATACATAAATCTGAGAAAGAATTCCACCAATGGTAAAGTCACCAGGATAGTAGTATTTGTGAAGAATAGAAAGAGGATGGCTCATGGGACATTTCACACAAGACCTGATCTGAACAATTTGACATGTCAATGTTACTACAACCAATGCCACAACCACCATCATCTTGCATTTACATCATCTACTTAGATTCCAAAACATGTATATTTACTTGGATATTTAAACCAGACACACTGACTTCAGTTAACTTATTTTTGAAGAGTTCTCTGTACAATTGTGAAATAAACAGATGAAGGGATTCCTGTGTCTAGGTATCTATTAACCTTGTTATTTATCTGTGGTATTTTTTTTAAGGCATAGAAGTAATCATGGTTGATTTGATAATTACAGGGGAAATAATCACCTATGGAAATGGAAATCTTTCTAACATCATTGGTGAAAACATGGTCTGCTACACTTTTGCAGTGAAATAACTATCTAGACGATGGTACTAGGAAAATAAACACATGAACTAGGTTTCACTGAATGCATCATGACCAGGGGGGGGGGAAATCACAATGAACATAAGTCCATAAAATTCAGGACCAAATAAAACATTGACTATTCATTTGTTGGAATGATTTCTATACTTCCCAAATACAATTCACCCAGAACAATTTACAATTATGGTAATCTCAAAAATATCCCTGAGACTCAAATCAAATCTAAAAGATTTAACTAGACTACAAAAAGCCCATTAGGAACATTTCAAAGTTCTAAAATGCGCAATACGACAATTAACATTCCCCAAATATAACTATTTTTATGACAGTAAATTCTTTATTCATTCTAATATGAGTTATTCTATTGCATGTTGGGATGTGAAAATGAGAAACAAAGCTGTGCAGTACAGTAGCAAAAACAGTGGAAAAAAAATATGAATTTTCCAACAATTTCCTTATTGTGGAACCCAACCAAGTAGTTATGACATCTAGCAAAAGAGTGATAGTTTTGATCAAGGGGATGATGCACAAAAGTCATTTGTCAAAGAGGCATGCTATCTTCTGCTACTGAGGTCAAGAAAAATGTCCTTTGTGTTGCCTTAGGACCATGACGGTGAACCTATGGCATGTGTGCCACAGGTGGCATGCAGAGCCCTCTCTACGGGCAGGCAAGCCATCGGCAAGCTCAGCTACATTACACATGCGTGCGCATCTCCCATTGGCCAGCTGATTTTTTGGTCGCAGCCATGCATGCATGGGGGTGGGGCGCATACGGGAGATGCTTGCATGTGTGTTGGGTCACACATGCATGCGTGGGGTGGGGGGAGTCTGGGGGGTGCAGTATGCCCCCCATGGCCTGTTTTTGGTCCCAGAAGGCTACAGGAAGGTCTGCTAGGGCCAAAATGGGGCACGGGGCACGTGGAGTTCCACCCTGTGGCCTGTTTTGGGTCCCACGAGACTGCAGGGAGGCCTGCTAGGCCCAAAACAGGGCATAGGGGGTGTCCCTATGGGGGTACGCCCCCCATGGCCTATTTTTGGTCCCAGTAGGCTGCAGGGAGGCCTACAAGGCCCAAAATGGGGCATGGGGGGCCACATGCGCATGCGTGTGGAGTGAGGCATGCAGGGGTGCATTGCATGCACATTGCATTCTGGGTGCCAGCACAGACATGTGCAAGCTGTTGCACACATGCTTGCTTTCGGCACGCAATGACAAAAAGGTTAGCCATCATTGCCTTAGGATAAAGGCATTTTTGATGGTTGTAAACCATTTTTGGTAGTGGCCTGAGCTCTCTGCCAGCAAAGAAAGGGTTCCTGAGGTCTGTTTTCAGCTGTGACAGCCTCCTATAACCCTCTGCCACTGAAAACAGTGCTTGGGAGGGCTGCGAGTGGCCCTCCCTAGCTCCATTTTCACTGGCAAAGGCACCCCAGGCCAATCCTTCACTGTAACTCAGAACTACCAGCATATTCTAGCCTTGCAATTTGCTATAGAGACAATTAATAAAAGTCCAAGGATTTTGCACAATGTCACATTGGGATTCCATGTGTTGAACAGCAATTTCCATCCCAACTGGACTTTCCGTGTCTCACTGGAACTTCTTTCTACACAAGGCAAGTTTATCTCCAACTACAAGTGTGATGCACAGGCTAATATAGCAGTGGTTATTGGAGGACCTAATGCTGATGTGTGTCTCTTCATGGCAACCATCTTGTGCATCTATAAGATTCCACAGGTGAGTTGCCCTAATTCAGTACAGTTAAGCAAGCTATACTCTTCATCAAGACAGTCTTGATGTCTTTAAAGAACTAGGATGGACCTAAAAGAAACATTTTCACTGGCAAAGACACCCCAGGCCAATCCTTCACTGTTTCCAGGGAAGCCCCAAGGGCCAGATCTAAGCACCCCATGGGCTGGATCTGGCCCCTGGGTCTTGAGTTTGACACCCCTGTTTTAGGGGAGAGAGAAGACCAAATAAATCAAGTTTTCTGTGAATTCCTTAATATATACAGTTGTTTCTATGTATTCTATTACACATACCAATAGGGCAAAGAGGCATGGATAGTGACCAAGGAAGATTTTTTAAAACAATATGAGATTCAATTCTTTGGAGCACTGCAGATTGAGTTCTGGATTCCCGCCCAACCCGCCCAACTTTGGGGAAACTGGGTGTGTGTCTATACAGCTGGATCTGAAAATGGTTAATAACTTTTGAGGAAAAGTGAGAAAAGTGAGATCCTATCAGCTTTGAAAGAGGAATGGTACACTTTCTCCTGAAGAAGGTCTTTGTTAGCCCAAATCTCTTCACCCATTTTGCCAAGTCTTTGATTTCCAAATATTTTTGAGAAGTTAATAGGATACAACTGCAGAACATTGACAGGCAGAGGTGAGGAGGAAGCCAAGATGGCAATGATGAAACAACAACTGCTATACAGAGAGCCACCAAAAGTTTGGAGTCTTTTTAAAAAATATTTTTATCATCACCCCCCTCCCCCATCTATTGTTTTAAATACTGGAATATTTTATTTTACATTGACTCCTTCACTCACATTTCCAGCATGAAAATCATGTGCTGCTCTATTTAGATTTTTTTAAAAATTTATTTATATGCCGCCCTTCTCCGGAGACTCAGGGCGGCTTACAATGCGTTAAGCAATAGCCTTCATACTTTTTTTTTTTTGTATATTTATACAAAGTCAGCTTATTGCCCCCACAAACTGGGTCCTCAATTTACCTACCTTAGAAAGGATGGAAGGCTGAGTCAACCTTGAGCCTGGTGAGATTCGAATTTACAATAATTGCAGACCGCTGGTGTTTAATTACAATGCTTAATCTGCTGAGCTATCCAGGCTCCTAATTCAGATAGCTATTAACAGAAATGCATTAATAAGTAAAACAATGAAATATGAATTTTTAAATTTTATAATTACAATTAAATTTTATAATTACAATTAAGATTTAAACACCTGTTCAGCAAACATTTTATGGGACCTATCACAAGCTGATAAATATGTTGGGTCATCTCTCAAGGGAAGTATCTCTGCGATGTCTAGGAGTCAAGAATGATGTAATGCTGCATACTCAATCAAAAGGGAAAAGGAATTAGTCTACAAAGTGGATAAATTTACTCTACCACCACATTTGTCCCTTGCTTAGGGTGGAGATTCCTTGGTAGTCTTGCTAACTGCCTGTTTAGGTGGTGGAGAGATCCTGAGGGAATCCAAATAATTGAGAGCAAAACACTGAATCAAGATTACTACCTGCTATGAATAAACATTCTGAGCTAGGCTATTTGAACTGTTCGATTATACTTATTATTAAGACCAGACATTGAATACACGTTTATTCAAGCTAACATATCTTACTCAACAAAGTAGGAATACATGACAGGAAAGTAAGGTCTCCATTCAAGATGGTGCTGTGTGTGTTATCAATACTAGTGGTTCTAATGTTTGAAGAAGCCTTTAGCAGCCTCCCTGTGAAATGCCCTATAAGCCTCCCTCTTTCTATTCTTCACAAGCATTACCATCCTGGTGACTTTATTATCGGCGGCATTCTCTCTCAAATCTACGTATTTTCTACTCCAACAACTTTTAAAAGAAGTCCCTCTTTCGATGTGTTTGACAATATCATGTAAGTCTATGTTACATCTCCTGGAAAGTCCCTAATTCTTTTTTTTAAATAAATACTTTTTATTAATAGATTTTGCAAGGATTTAGGAAAAAAAAGAAAAATAGAAAGATCTAATGAAGCGAGTTCCTATCTTCTTGGTAGGAGTTACAAACAACACAGTTACCCTTTCTACTCACCTCTCTCCTGTCATTAAATTATGGCATCATTACATTATTATTATTTTTTTATTATAAGCCCAATGTAAGGATGATATCAATTCTAATTGAACAGTACTGAGGCTTGGGAGACCTGGAGATCAAAACAGTTGCAGGATTTGGGTTGACTTGTCTAAAGAAAAGAAGGACTAGAGATGATACGATAGCAGTATTCCAGGGGGGTCAACCTATTATCCAAAGCACCTGAAGTCAAGACAAGAAGCAACGGATGGAAACTAATCAAGGAAAGAAGCAACCTAGAACTAAGGAGAAATTTCCTGACAGTGAGAAAAATTAGCTAGTGGAATGACTTGCTTCCAGAAGTTGTGGGTGCTCCAACACTGGAGATTCTTAAGAAGAGATTCAACAACCATTTGTCTGAAATGGTGTAGGGTTTCCTGCCTGAGCAGGGGTTGCAGTAGAAGACCTCCAAGATCCCTTCCAATTCTGTTATTCTATTAATAGTTACAACTATACAGAAGGTGAATCTTCTAGATGGTTTAAATAAATAGATATTTCTAGATCCCTTCCCTCTTGCATTGTTATTAAATGTTTATATTTAGGGTTCCAAAATATGTTCCATGGTGAGATAGTTTTTTGTTTAGATTTCAAGATCCAATTATTAATAAGGCAATCTTCTCACTGCAGAGTAATAACTCAGAACTACCAGCATATTCTAGCCTTGCAATTTGCTATAGAGACAATTAATAAAAGTCCAAGGATTTTGCACAATGTCACATTGGGATTCCATGTGTTGAACAGCAATTTCCATCCCAACTGGACTTTCCGTGTCTCACTGGAACTTCTTTCTACACAAGGCAAGTTTATCCCCAACTACAAGTGTGATGCGCAGGCTAATATAGCAGTGGTTATTGGAGGACCTAATGCTGATGTGTGTCTCTTCATGGCAACCATCTTGTGCATCTATAAGATTCCACAGGTGAGTTGCCCTAATTCAGTACAGTTAAGCAAGCTATACTCTTCCTCAAGACAGTCTTGATGTCTTTAAAGAACTAGGATGGACCTAAAAGGAACAGGTCCTGTTCCTATTCAGGAAAAGCTCTCTCTTTACTGCTGATATTGACTTAAGAGTCAAAATAATCATTCAATGAGTCATGCTTCTCATACAATAGATGTATGACAAAGAGCTAAGTAATCCATATTTCATATATCACAGAACCCCCATTTCCTATTCATGTAACTTACATTGAAGAGAAAATTGAGTGTGTGATGCCGTGGAGATGTCAGCTTTGGAAGCCATATTAGGCCAGAAGCTTCCAAGCTGCCACCTTCTCGTGTCTGGGAAAGTAGGAGAGGATTTATTTGAGGGTTTGTATTTAGACAAAATAGCATTCTTCCCATCAGTCAAGATCAGGACAAACCTGTATCTGGAGAAGGAGTGGTTGGAGTGCTGTCTCAAGATAGAACAGATGGTGATTGGAGCATGTGATTGACTGATGAGTGAGGGGATGGTTTGGGGGGGTTTGATTTACTGAGGGAAAATCTGGAACTCTCAGATTCGGGTTTTCCCAAGATGTACCAGTATACCTACTCTAATAAATGGAAGTTTGAGAAAATGCTTGCCTCAGAGTTTTTAATTGGAGCAGAGGTTTTTCTGGCACGCTGAGAGGAGACTTTACACTCCAAACCTTTAAACAATTGTGAAAAATTAAGGAAACCTATACAATTTTATTTTATTATTTTATTCATTTATTTTTTAAATTTACATACTGTCCATATTGCTGTTTGGGGTGACTCTGGGCATCTTACAATGTAATAGTGAATAGATATCTAAAAACCAATATAAATATAAGAACCAATTAAAATTACAAAAGCTTAACAATTGCAGAAGTGGTGTTACATGTACCATAGAGGCTTCTGGAATTGTTTGCACTGCTTCATTCTGGATCAATTGTAGTTTCCAAATATACTTCAAGGGTAGCCCTAGGTACAGTATGTTGCAGTAATCAAAATTCCAAGGCAGTACAGAGTAGAAATTTCTGGCAATACTCCCTGTGCCTTCCAGAAATCAGAATGTCAGAGTTCCAGGAAAAAACCCAACTCCAACTAAAACTAAATTTTCAATTAGCATACAATTCTCTCCCATGAATGGTGGAGAATTCCAAAGCTTCTTTAACTAGGTTAAAAATTATGTTTAACTATGTTAGTGTTATGCTTAATGACGAATAAGAGATTACATGGTGTTTCTATTAGTGATCATCTATTGAGAAAAGTTTCTTCAATTTATTTTGGAGAAGGTAAGTCCATGTCTACTACATTCACACACACACCCCTTTTTTTCTGAATTGGGGGTTTGCTGAACTAGAATTATTATGGAATTTAAATGATGTCTAGCAGAAAAACAATGTTTATACTGAAAAACAGTTAATGCTTCGGTCCAAGCAATTTCAAAATGGTGAAAGTATTCCAACTTATTGTACTTAGAAAAATAACTCAGAGATTTTTCCTTTTAAATTGTCTGCTATACTTTGTAGTTGGCATATGGGTCTGCGCCAGTGATGAATGACATATCCCAAAGAGTTTTCCTTCGCCAGATATTTCCAGATGTCTACCAGCAATATAAGGGGATTATACAGCTCCTGCTTTATTTCCAATGGAAATGGATTGGGGTGATGTTCATTGAGGGTGAGAATGGGGAGAGATTCATAGAAAATGAGCTGCCCAAATTTATCCAGGAAGGTATCTGCTTTGACTTCATAGAAAAATTCCCACAACTCAAGTTTTCAACCGAAATCACCAAAATGGTTTCAGATGGAGAGAAAACTTCTAGAATCATTATGGGCTCAACTTCTAACGTGGTAGTGGTGCATGGGGAAATACAAACAATGGCGGTTATAAGAGTAATGCTTCATATGTCTGAATTTGAGGAGATCCCAATGAAAACCAAAGTATGGATTTTTGTAGCCCAGATGGATTTCACATCTTTGTCTTTTCAACGAAGCTGGCCCATTGACTTCATGCACGGTGCACTCTCTTTCGCAGTCCACAGTGAGGAAGTGCTGGGATTCCACGAGTTCCTTCGGCACATGAAATTCGCATCTCAAAAAGAAGACCCTTTTTTCAGAGATTTCTGGAAAGAGGCATTTCAGTGTTCTTTCTCCAGAATTCCCAAAGAAACAATGAATGAAGACATCTGCACTGGAAAAGAGAACCTGAGTCAACTTCCTGGGTCAATTTTTGAAATGAGCATGACCAGTCACAGCTACAGTATCTATAATGCTGTCCATGTAGTGGCAGAAGCTTTGCACGCTATGTTCTCATCTACAGCGAAGAAAGGATCCAGACGAGATAAGCAGAGACAGCAGCTTCTCAATCAACAAACCAACAGGTAGTTTCCTTCGATCAATAATATAGGAGGATCCTCTTGGACACAATGTTGGTTTCTTGGGACAATGGTGGGATATGAATTAGATTTTAATGCCTTTCATTTTATTTGTGAAATATTTATTGCTATGTAACTGGATGGAAAAGACTGTGATCAACTTTGATGTGAATCTAATTGGGTTTCAGAGATGGTATTCAGCCAGTTCGTACTGGTTCAGGTGAACTGGTAGCAGCGACTGTGGGTGACCACATTTTTGAGGTGGGGCGCATTCACGGAAAACACAGGCGCGAGCAAAGCACATGCACAGAAGGCCAGGCACATGTGGGGAAGGTGCGTGAGCATGTGAAGTAAACATGCACATGAGCAGCGAACCTGTGATAAGAATATTGGAAATCCACCACTGTTAGGCTTCTATGTCACAATTAATTTATTGTAAAGAATTTTTTTTAGAAAGCAATGGAAAAATACTTTAAGGATTCGATGGATATCTCTCTAGACAGATAAATAAATTTCATTCACTAAAATCAAGAAACATAGAATAGAAATATATGTTTCATTGTTACCAGCACTGCAAAGAATTTTGAGATGTCCTAATGTCAAGAGTAATATAAACTCCAAAAAGAAAACTGGAAAGTCTGCTATTCCAAATATCGGGGACAAATCCATTCACCGGACTATTTTTTTTTTGACAAACAGAATTCAATTTGACTGTTACTGTGTTCAAATAATATGATGCTGAGAATAATTTGGTGCCCTTTCTCCCTCCCTCTAGCTTCACCACTACTTGAGAAGTGTTTCATTTAACAACAGTGTTGGCGAAATGCTTTCCTTCAATTTCAGGGGTGAACTAATAGCAGGATTTGATATTATTAATTGGGTCACATTTCCAAATCAGTCCTTTCTTAGAGTCAAAGTTGGAAGAGTAGCGCCACCGAATGCCCCTGACAAAGTATTCACTATTTCTGAAGATGCAATCCAATGGCCCAAGGCTTTCAACCAGGTAAATTCATACTAAGATATGTCGATTGTTTTCCTGTGTTTCCCATTTTTTTTCCATTCTACCATTTTAAAATTATTTTTACATGTTCTTGATTTAATTTTTAAATTACACAATCTGCCTGCAGGGTATTTAAATTTGCCCAAGTTTCTCTGTTGAAATACTGATTTGAATGTGGAGAGGGAATCACAGCTCTGTGCAATTCGCTGAATCAAATGAATCTCTTTTTGGAGAACATTTAGATTCCTTAAGGCTTTTTCTGGCAAATGTTATGTGTTCCAGAGATGGTATTCAGCCAGTTTGGACCAATTCAAGCGAACCGGTAGTGGCAACCTGTGGGTGGGTCCGCCTTGCCCACCCGCCCTGACAGAATCCTATATCCAGGAGTGAAATCTAGCAGGTTCTGATAGGTTCTGGAGAACCGGTAGTGGAAATTTTGAGCAGTTCAGAGAACTGGGAAATACCACCTCTGGCTGGCCCCAGAGTGGGGTGGGAATGGAGATTTTGCAATATCCTTCCCCTGGAGTGGGGTAGGAATGGAGATTTTGCAGTATTCTTCCCCTGCCACGCCCACCAAGCCACACCCACCAAGCCACACCACGCCCATCAAGCCATGCCCACCGAACTAGTAGTAAAAAAATTTGGATTTCACCACTGCCTATATTGCTGTATTTTTCATGCTGCGCTCATGTGCAGATGGCATGCACAAGCAAGTTTCTGTGTTGTTTGACGTTGCATGCATGGCGCATGTGAGCAAATTGCCATATTTTATGATGCTACACACATGCACGGATGGCACATCCTCACATTTCCAGTGCTGGGTGAACCAGTTGCTACAGTATGTAAATCCCACCTCTGATGTGTTCCCTCACCTGTGCTCATCCCCTTTTGAAATTCTTTGTTTACACAGCTGTATTCCAGACCACCATCAATTAAATTGTTTGTAATAATATATTGGATATAACCTGGAAATAGATACTAGTAATATCTATTTACATTCCTATCTGTTTTAGGAATGATAAAACATTCCCCTCTTGTGTTTCTTGACAGGTGCTGCCTCTTTCTATGTGTAATGAACATTGCAAGTCTGGGTACAGTAGGACAAAGATTGAAGGGAAACCATTTTGCTGCCACAATTGCCGTCAATGCCCAGAGGGAAAGATATCTCATGTAAAGAGTAAGAGAAAGGAAAGTAGGAGTTTGATGGTACTCTACCTTCCCCTTACAGAGGGAGATACAAGTACAATCATCTCAACCAATAAGTAATATGAAGTTATTCCCCTTGCAAATATTAACCAACCAATTTCACAGAGCTTCTGCTTGACATTGAAATTACCAGTGTGTGCTCACCTTCTAATCAGGAATGTGGGTGGTGGTTTGCATCCATCATAGACCTTGGTTTTATTGATTTCATCTCTCACATGTTGCTCCAGGAAACAGATGTCATAATCCTCCAGGAACAGACTGCTGATGATCCATTATTGAATGGATTTCATTCATTCATTCATTCCTTTCTTCATTCATTCATTCGTTCGTTCGTTCATTCATTCTCAATTGAGGCAGTATCAGGAGAAAACACAATAGAGAAAAAGGGGGCTTGGGACTCCTAGTGTCCACAACCCTATGTCTCATAAAGCCACCCTCTGACTAGAGACAGGCCTCATGGAGGAGGAAACTAGACTCAAACACTGGCACAAATGATCCTTTTTCTCCTTGGTCATACCTCTTTAACTGTGAAGGATTATTCTTCAATTCACAGTGGAAAAACATCTCATCCTTGGGCTTCTCTCCATGTCTTCTCCTCAGCATGCAATACTGTATGACCAAAGCCCTCATTAAAAACTACTTAACAGACACTGTGTACCCTTTGGGAGAAGGGCAGTATAGAAATTCAATAAATAAATAAATAAATAAATTGGATTTATTCAGGTCCCACTTTTATTGCCAGTGAGGGCAATAAAACATGCTCTGCCTCCTGTATAATATACTTAAATAAACTCAAAGTATCAAATCTTTGCTGTGGCACAATGTCATGCCATTTCCTATGCTATCCTGATACAAGAAGTGAGCAAGAAGAAGTGGTTGAAGAGACAATGCCCCTGTGATTCTGTATATACAAAAACAACAGTGTTTCTTCAGTGCTTGTACAATAAAGACATTCGAAGGAGCCTCATTTCACCATTGATGCATAAATACCTATGCCTCCATGCTGCCTTTAGATACTAACCCTACTATAACAAATAGAATTGCCAAGTTCTGCACAGCAGCACTTAAAATCCATCAGATAATAACCTGTGCCATAAGCTAGTTTTAATGAGCATTTAGGTTGTCATACCTGAGTACTGTATACTGTATTAAATATAATCTGTTGTGTATTACATTTTATGTTCCCCTAAAGTTATCTTTACACAGTGGCTCAGTGGCTAAGAAAGGTTGGTAGTTCAGTGGATTGAATCCCTAGTGCCACGTAATGGGGTGAGCTCCCGTTATTTGTCCCAGCTTCTGCCAACCTAGCAGTTCAAAAGCACGTAAAAAATGCAAGTAGAAAAATAGGGACCACCTTTGGTGGGAAGGCAACAGTGTTCAGTGAACTTTTGGTGTTTACTCATGCTGGCCACATGACCACGGAGATGTCTTCGGACAGTGCTGGCTCTTCGGCTTAGAAAAGAAGATGAGCACCATCCCCTAGAATCAGGAATGGCTAGAATGTATATGCAAGGGGAACATTTACCTTTACCTTAAAATTATCTAATGGTCCAACATCTCCTTTTAAAGTCCTTTTAGACTTCATAAAATATGAAAGCATATTTTCTATGCTTTTTAATTATTTTATATATGCAACTCTAATATATTAAATAAGATATTTCTTTATTTGTTTTAATAGACTTGGATGACTGTTTTCCATGCCCAGAAGATCAATATCCCAACAAAGACCAGAATCTCTGCCTACCAAAAAATATCAGCTTCCTCTCATTTGAAGAACCTTTGGGAATTACACTCACTGTTCTTTCCCTTTTGTTTTGTTTTCTCACAGCTTTGGTGCTTCATCTCTTCATTAAGCACAGGGAGACTCCCATTGTCAAGGCCAATAACCGGAATCTCAGCTATGTTCTCCTCATTTCCCTCTTGCTTTTATTCCTTAGCACTTTGCTATTCATTGGACAACCCACGAAGCTAATGTGCCTCATTAGACAAACAGCTTTTGGCATCCTCTTCTCAATAGCGGTTTCTTCTATTTTGGCCAAGACCATCATTGTGGTTCTTGCCTTCATGGCCACCACACCAGGATCTGGGAAGAGAAAATTGTCTGGGAAACATCTGGCCAGTTCCATTGTTCTTTCCTGTTCCTTCATTCAAGCCTTGATTTTCAGTGTGTGGTTAGTAACTACTCCCCCCTTTCCTGATGTTGACATGCATTCCTTGATGAAGGAAATTATCCTGGAGTGTAATGTAGGATCTGTCACCATGTTCTACATTGTCTTGGGTTTTCTGGGCTTCCTGGCTATCATCAGCTTCACAGTGGCCTTCTTGGCCAGGAATTTGCCTGACAGTTTCAATGAAGCCAAGTTTATCACCTTCAGCATGTTGGTCTTCTGCAGTGTCTGGGTGTCCTTTGTTCCAACTTATTTAAGCACAAAGGGCAAATACATGGTGGCTGTGGAGATTTTTTCCATCTTGGCCTCCAGTGCTGGTTTATTGCTCTGTATCTTTTCCCCTAAATGCTATATCATTGTAGTGAGGCCTGAACTGAACAGCAGGAAGCACCTAAGAAGACAATAACATTAACTGTTATATGTTATTTTCAGGGGTGAAATTCATTTTTTTTTGCTACTGGTTCTGTGGGCATGGCTTGGTGGGCATGGCAGGGGAAGGATACTGCAAAAGCTCCATTCCCATCCCCACTCCAGGGGAAGGATACTGCAAAATCTCCATTCCCACCCCACTCCAGGGGAAGGATATTGCAAAATCTCCATTCCCACCCCACTCCAGGGGAAAGATACTGCAAAATCCCCACTCCCTTCCCACCCCTGGGGGAAGGATATTGCAATCTGATTCCACTTCACTCAGATCACTCTCTGCTTCTCCTTATCATTTTAGAACAGTTTCTTTCAAGTTTGGGTCACCAAATCACACTCTTTTTGGAAGAAAACCTGGCCCCAACATTATTTTAAAAAAATACATTAACAAAGATCTGCGCTCAAAATGACTGAAACACAAATTTGAATGCCGCTACAGAAAACACCAAATAACTGACGCAAGCGCAATGCTGCATACACACTTATCGGTGGGAAAATAAAAGCTTGTCACAACCAGAATGGTCCATTTCTAAAAATAAGGGTATTCTGAACATTTTGGAAAACTGCTGTGGTCACTATGACCACAGGTCTGTGGTTATGGGTTAAATGTTTCAGTGTTTTGTAAGGCTTGGAACAAGCTCACATTATTAAAAAGACTGCATGATCCATACAAGACTTTAGTAGCCATGGGCAAAAGTAGCCAAACCAAAAATTGATTTTGTTTTACCATCAACCCAAGATGCAATTATTTTGAGAAACACTTTGTTGGAATCCCTGCCCTCTTCCCTGCCTTGTGGATCCTGGACATGCAAATACAACTGACATTTGGATTGGGAGTTTGTAAATGTAATGCACTCTTTTTGATATTTAGGTTGATTTTTTTTATATAAATATAGGGCCTTGGGCTAATGACTCCAAAGTTCAACAAAGTCTTCGGTAATCTCTCAAATGTTAACTGAATTACTCAGTTATAACCAGAATAACAGAGTAACAGACTTGGAAGGGACCTTGGAGGTCTTCTAGTCCACTCCCCTGCTCCAGCATCCTATACCATTTCAGACAAGTGGCTGTCCAGTCTCTTCTTAAAAGCCTCTAGTGATGGAGCACCCACAATTTCTGGAGACAAGTTTTTCCACTGGTTAATTGTTCTTACTGTTAGGAAGCTTCTCTTTAGTTCTAGGCTGCTTTGCTCCTTGATTAGTTTCTATCCATGTTTCTTGACTTGCCTTCTAGTGCTTTGGAAAATAGGTTGACTTCTTCTTTGTGGCAGCCCTTCAAATACTGGAGATTAGTTGATTGCGGTAGTGATTGGAATAGAAAGATTCCCACCAGGAACGGCAGGCAAACTGTCAGCCTAGTGGTGCAGACTTCTAAGCATTCCCATTTTGTGTTCCAGTGAGTGGTAAGAATTAAAATGCAAATACTGATCAGTGTGTGTTGGTTTTCTGCAAAATTCAGTATTAAGGCTTCTGTCTTCCTTAAGGTGTGAAACTCAGTCCAGGAAAGTCAGACAGTTTTCCTTAACATCTTCCCTTGTTGTGAACTTAGCAATAGCAATAGCAATAGACTTGTATACCGCTTTATAGTGCTTTGCAGCCTTCTCTAAGTGATTTAACAGAGTCAGCATATTGCCCCCAACAATCTGGATCCTTGTTTTACTGGCCTCAGAAGGATGGAAGACTGAGTCAACCTTGAACCTGGAGGGATTTGAACTGCCAAATTGCAGGCAGCCGACTGTCAGCAGAAGTGGCCTGCACTACAGCATTCTAACCACTGTGCCACCAAGGCTTAATGCATCTGTCCACAGACTTGATGTGTTTGGTGAAGGCTTTCATTTCCTGTGCTTTGACCCAAGTATTAACCACATACCTATACCAGTAAGTCAGGGGTGAAACCCAGCAGTTTCTGACAGGTTCTGGAGAACCAGTAGCTGAAATTTTAAGCAGGTTGGAGGACCAGTAGCAGAAATTTTGAGTAGTTCGGAGAACTGGCAAATACCACCTTTGGTTGGCCCCAGAGTGAGGTGGGAATGGAGATTTTACAGTATCCTTCCCCTGCTATCTCCCCCCCCAAGCCATGTCCCCCAAGCCACACCACACTCACCAAGCTATACCCAGAGAACCTGCTGCCTGCTTGCCCTCCGCCTCACTCACCTTCATCAGCAACTTGGTGGGGGGGTCCCTGGCCAGCTCAGCCGGTGATCCTCCAGCCACCGGTAAGTTTTTGGCTGCCTTCTGAGCAGTGCCATTGTGAGGTCATCCCTCTGGTGAAGCAGGCCATTCGCCCGGCTGGGTCTGGCTGAAAGCGGCACTGACAGGCAATGAGGTGCATGTGCACAACTGGCATGAAGAATAGGATGGCGACGGCGGCATTGGCACTTCTTCAGGCCTCTTTTTTCACATGTAGTTTTCAGTAGTTTTTGGCACAAGAAGCCTGCAGCCACTACCTCTTTTTTGGCCAAGAAGCCTCAAGCCACCACTGCTGGCTTGATTCCAGCTGGCAAAGAGGCTTCTTGTGCCGAAAGAGGAGGTGGCTGCAGGCTTCTTGTGCTGAAAGAGGCGGTGGCTGCAGGCTTCTTGTGCCAAAAACTACTGAAATCTACAGGCCAAAAAAGAAGCCTGTTGCCACCCTGTTCTTCTTGCTGGCCATGCACGCACACCCCATTGCCTGCCAGTGTGTGTGTGCAGCCACACCCCATTGCCAGACCCAGCCAGGAGAATGGCCTGCTGCACCAGAGGGACAGCATCGCAGCCGGACTGCAGTGTCCTTTTAAGGTACTTCGACGTAATGGGGAGGAGGACCATAAAGGGACAGACTGCAGGAGCTGCCTTTTCTGCCATTTCTGTGGGCATGGCTTGGTGGGTATGGCTTGGTGGGGATCATGTGACTGAGTGGGCATGGCGAACTCAATGTCACTCTCAGCGAAGTGTCGTCCCACCAAGCCATGCCCACAGAACCGGTAGAAAAATTTGAATCCCACCACTGAGCCAGGACCTCTATGTTTAGAGTTTGGCTCTTGGACTTGCAGTGAAGGGTGGGACTTTGGGGGGAAAGTTGGAGAAATAAAAGGGAAGCCTTTATTCCAGCTATGCTGCTTCCATGCCCAGGCCCGGGTCATCACAATAAATGACTTAACTGAAGTCTCTCTGATTATTAAACTTATTTGAATGGCTGTATTTTCTAAGATGATCCCTTTCACCCTTACTTTTGTTACATTATTCTCTTGTTTAAGATATACACAAACAACTATTTCAGAAACTACTAGGTTGTCCTGGTAGCTATTCTTAATATTCTTTAATGAACTAAAAATCTGTTTATGGAATCAATGGTCAAGTATTGATATAATTTTTGAAAGTTTAGATGATGATTTCTCCAATAATAGTGGTCTAATCACCTGTTTCATTAATGATGCCTTTTTCAGTGAGTGATGGGAGAAAGTCTTCAGCACAATTTACATGTTAAGCTTCTCCGTGCTGACATGCGGCCACGCAGGTAGTCACAGGAGCCACATGGCGCTCCCATACAAACACCTCTCCTGCATGAGCTGCACTGGCTCCCAGTGGTCTTCCGGGTGCACTTCAAGGTGTTGGTTATCACCTTTAAGGCGCTCCATGGCATAGGACCTAGTTATCTTTGAGACCACCTGCTGCTACCGACGGCCTCCCATTGACCTGTGTGCTCCCACAGAGAGGACCTTCTCGGGGTGCCATCAGCCAAACCATGCAGGCTGGTGACCCCCAGGGAGAGGGCCTTCTCCGTGGGGGCACCTACCCTCTCGAATCAGCTCCCCCCAGAGTTAAGGAGAATCCAAGACCTCGGTGCCTTCTGTTGTGCCCTTAAAACCTTCTTTTTCCAGCAAGCTGGGCTGGCCTAACACTTTTTTAAATGTTTTTAATTGTTTGTTATTATTTTTAATCAGGGGCCAAATTTATATATATCTTTTTAATTGTATTTTAATGTTTGTAGTTTATGTTTTTACTTGGCCGTTTACCGCCCTGAGTCCTCAGGGAGAAGGGTGGTATACAAATTTAAAAATAAATAAACAAACAAACAAACAAACAAATAAATAAATAAATAAATATGGTTTCTCCCATTGTATTTTCATTGCAGTAACAATAAATAAAGGACAGGAACAAAGAATTCTGTACAATTAAAAGTAAACAATGTCTCTTTCCAATTAAATATATTAATTATAAATGAACTGGAAGAAAGTCTCTTCTTTTTTTATTATAAATAGTATAGCACCAGATATCATTTCAGGATTTAAATTAGATATATCTGCATAGAACTGTGGCCTAGCAAATTTTTGTTTTGTTTTCAGGCTCTCATATTTTACATATTAATCTGTTGTTTTGCTTTTTAAAAATTCTTTGTTGTTCAGATCAGGTCTCAGCAGAATGATGTACAATTTGGGAGAAAAGATGCAAAGCAGTAATCCAGCACTGGAAGCTATAATGGAGAAGATTTCCACAGCAACCATATATTTTCCCTTTGAACTCAGGTATGCTGGAACAAAGGACAACCAAACACTGCAGAAGACCAACATGCTGAAGGTGATAAACTTGGCTTCATTGAAAGCATCAGGCAATTTCCTTGCTAGGAAGGCCAGTGTGAAGCTGACAATGGCAAGGAAGCCCATATAACCCAAGACACAGTAGAACATGAAGGCAGAGCCTTCGTTACACTCCAGAATGATTTCTTCTGCTATTGACTTCATGTCCGCATCTGGGAATGGGGGAGAGATGATCAGCCATATAATACATATATTAATTTGAATGAAGGAGCAGCAGGATGCTATGAATGTGCCAAGTCTTTTCCCCATCCATTTGGTTATCTTGGACCCTGGCTTGGTAGCCATGAAAGCCAGAACCACAATGATGGTTTTGGCCAAAACACAAGAAATGGCCACTGAGAAGATGATGCCAAAGGCAATTTGACGAAGGATACATGTCACCTTGTGAGGTTTTCCAAGGAATAGCAAGATACAAAGAAATGATAACAGGAGAGCAACAAGGAGTACATATGTAAGGTTCCGGTTGTTGGCTTTTACAATGGGAGTGTCCCGATGCTTAATAAAGATCCAAAGGACTCCAACTGTAACCAAAGAAAAGAAAAGAGCAGAAGTGGCCAAAACAGCACCCAAAGTTTCTTTGTACTTCAAAAATGTTACAACTTTGGGGAGGCAGAAATTCTTCTTCTCACTTGGATAGTGATCTTCTGGACACTGAAAGCATTCATCCATGTCTACAAAAGAAAATATTAAAGTTTCAGTTGCAGCGACGGATTAAAAACTAATGGCACAATTTTCAAAACAAGGGCTGCCACCTAAACTATATACATTAGGATAGTTGCCATCAACTTGTCTTTCCATAAACCTTTGCTCTGAGATGTACTACCTGCTAAGAACAATTGAATTTTGTAATTCAGTTCCTTAAACCTATTTTATCTAATCTGTTTGCTACATTTTCTATGATATACTTGTCTCCCAAATTAAATGAGTGCTATTTTAAGTGAGGTAGATGTAGAAGATGTACAAGATGCGGGATGCGGTGGCTCAGTGGCTAAGATGCTGAGCTTGTGGATCAAAAGGTCAGCAGTTCAGTGGCTGCAATCCCTAGTGCCATGTAATGGGGTTAGCCCCCATTACTTATCCCAGCCTCTGTCAACCTAGCAGTTCAAAAGCACACAAAAAATGCAAGTAGAAAAATAGGGACCACCTTTGGTGGGAAGGTAGCAGCATTCTGTGCACTTTTGGCATTTAGTCATGCCAGCCACATGACCATGGAGACGTCTTTGGACAGCTCTGGCTCTTCGGCTTTGAAACAGAAATGAGCACCACCCCCTAGAGTCAGGAACAACTAGCACATATGTGCGAGGGGAACCTTTACCGTTATCTTTTAGATCAGGAGTGAAATCCAGCAGGTTCTAACAGATTCTGGAGAACCGGTAGCAGAAATTTTGAGTAGTTTGAAGAACCGCCAAATACCACCTCTGGCTGGCCTCGGAGTGGGGTGGGAATGGAGATTTTGCAATATCCTTCCCTGCCACGCCCACCAAGCCACAGAACTGGTAGGGAAAAAAATGGATTTCACCCCTGTTTTAGATGTACAAGATATCTTACCTTCCCTATTAGAAATCTTCCCTTCTGGACATTGAAGACAGTCATAGCAGCAAAATAGTTTTCCTTCTATCTTGATCTTACTGTAGCCCGAATGGCACCTTCCATTACACAAAGAAAATGGCTTGGTCTGTTCATGAATAAATAAATGTAGAAGAGATTTATCTCTCAGTGTTTTTAAATGTTTTAGGGAAGCATCCTTCCATCCTACATTCAAGTTTGGCATAACAAAATGAATCAGTGAAGGGTGATTTTGGATATATATAAAATCTGAACAGCTTTTTCAATGTGAAAATGAATACAGACCACATTAGTTAATTTGTTGCCAGGAAATGGACACTTGACACAGGGATTAATTTATCAAGTTTTTCTGTGCCCATTTTTCCTTGTGAACATTTATAGGACTCTTCGTGAATGTTAATGTTTCCTCATTCATTTAATAACAGATTAACAGAGTTGGAAGGGACCTTGTGGATCATCTAGTTCAATCCCCTTCCCAAGCAGGAGACCCTACACCATTTCCAACAGATGCCAGTCCAGTCTCTTCTTGAAAGCTTCCAGTGATGAAGCTCCCACAACTTCTGAAGGCAACTTCTGTTCCATTGGTTGATTGCTCTCACTGTCAGAATTTTACAACAGGTGAACTTTCTTTCCTGCCTACTCATTTCTTCCTCTTTACCCTCCTACTGTATACTAAAGGAGCATCTAAGATGTCACCAGTGATGACCAGCCTGGAGAGACTTCAAAGAGAAAATATATGTTGAGTTCTGTTTCTGAAGATCATTTCTGTGGAATATTTTGGCTAAAAGAGAGCTTTAGGAGTGAAACTAGGCTTCTTAACACAAGCCAAAATGTGACAGGATCATACCTGGTTAAACCTACTTGGCCATATGATGCCATCTTCATCAGTGGTGACCTTTTTCTCTTGAGAATCTATGATTCCAACTCGGACTTTCTTAAAAGATAAGTTTGAAAATGTGATCCAATTAATAATATCAAATCCAGTCTCTAACTCTCCATTTTCATTGAACCAAATCTTTTGGCCAGCACTATTATTGAACGAAATCCTTCTCATAAAGTGGTTGAGCTAAATGAGAAAAAAAGCCAAATACAGATATGTATCAGGATGTACAATGATACACTTTCTCTCTTTTAAGGTATTTAGATAAGCAATTCTTTTAGAAGTCTGTTAAGCAGAAAAGGCAATACTAATACCATTAATAAATACTTAACATTACTAACTATAATCATGATTAAATCATCTTTATAGCACAAAAGTAAAGAAAAAATAAAATGAAATAATATATCTTAAGTATTAAGCAGTTTAAAACAGAATAAATATTTCTAATGGATTTGGAAAAATATTATGATAACAGAGATGTAATAAATTTGTGATAAGGAGTGTATAAAAAACTATGTGTAGGAATGGATATTGCAAAAGGCTTTATAATTTAAGAAACTTTTTTCAAAATACTAATGATGAGGACCTTCATACATTTTAATGTGTCCAATACAGAAATAAAAAATAGTGTCAGTCTTTCAAATAAATTGAATTTGAAGTATCTCTTTGGATTTCAGAAATTTCATATTTATGTAGTATTACATATGCATGTATTAATGGTAGGCTACATTTTATTGCTTGTGGACTGGTAGATAGACAGACAGACAGACAGACAGACAGATGTTTACCAAAGGTACATTATTTCATTTACGTTGTAAGAATCAATTCTTCAGAAATCTAGAAGGAAGATACAGTGACTTCTCTGTAATTTGACTTCTTGGGATTTTACCTTCCATAGGTGTTGATTAAAAGGTTTCTCCTTGGTTTCAAGATTTCCTGCTTTGTATTTCATTATAGATGAATGGAAGTCGTGCAAAGCATGGGCCATCACATAGATGGCATTGTACATACTGTAGCTGTGGTCAGTCATGTCCATTTCAAACACAGATGTAGGAAGATCCGTCAGCTTCTCCTCTCCAGTACAGATGGCCCCATCTTCCTCTTCTACTACAGAGTTGGAGAAGGAACATTCAAATGCATTTTCCCAGAAGAGCTTGATAAAACTCTCTTCCTTTTCCAAGATAGGGTTTCTTGATTGAGCAAATTGCTGGAATCCCAACACCCTCTTTGAGTGAATTGCAAATGATAATGCACCATGCAAGAAAACCAGATCACCATATCTTTGAAAGGGAAGGGAAGTGAAGCCCATCTGGAGTGTCATGATCCAGACTTTGCCTTTTATCCATAGTGAAAAATCATTATATTTCAAACCAGTGGAAAGGAATCTTAGAGTTATCATGTTCCCAAATTCACCATGAACTACCACCGCGGTAGCATTGCTTCTCATAGCCACTTTGTACATCTTCAGACCTGTTTCCATCAGCTCTACAATGCTACTTGTATAAACAGTTTTTGGAAATGTTTCAATGAAGTCGAAGCAGATACCACTCTGGGTAGCCATGGGAACCAATGTGTGCTGAAACATTTCTCCACTGTCATTATCTGCTAACAACATCCCAGCCCATGTCCACGTGAAATATAGCAGCAATTTGCAAACACCCTTGTACTGAGTGTCCATGTTTGGTAACATCTGTTGGTAAAAAGCAGCTTGTTCTTTTCTGCGAATTTCAGGAGCAGAACCATATATTACCTAGCAACAGGAGGAGACAAACAATAAAAGGAATAAAAGGTGTGTAATCATTCTTTTCCCGTTTTGCTCCCAAATTAGAAACCAAAATCCAATTCCATGTATGTTTTACATTTGTATTCAAGATGAGCTAAGGTTCAGCTTTTGTTATGACTTAAGAAAATTACACCAAAAAAAATCGGCAAAAAAAATCAGAACACAAAATACAAACTGGGTGAACATGACCTCAATCTGTTAAGGATTTTGTAGCACTCATCTCTAATGATCTAAGTGCCAGAGCCCATTGTGCCCACAACATTACCAAAAAGGCATTAAGAGTTGTTAATCTAATCTTAACCTAACCCTAACCCTAGCTTCTTCTCTGGTAATAATGTACTGCTAAATAGAGTATACAAAACATTTGGTAGACCAATTCTCGAATACAGCTCATCTGTCTGGAACCCGCACTGCATATCGGACATTAATAGAATTGAGTGAGTCCAGAGATATTTCATGAGAAGAGTCCTCCACTCCTCTGCTCTCAACAGAATACCTTATGCTGCATAAGGGTCCGCAACTTGGGCATCCTCCTGGACCCATGGCTGTCTTTAGAAGAGCATATGATGGCCATGGCCAGGGGGGCTTTTTATCAGGTTCGCCTGATACTCCAGTTGCAACCCTTTCTAGATCGGGACTCCTTACGCACAGTCACTCAAGCACTCGTCACTTCTCGCCTGGACTATTGTAACACTCTCTACATGGGGTTCCCCTTGGGGTTCCCCTGGAGGCTCCAACTGGTGCAGAATGTGACTGCGTGGGGGATTATGGGAGCGACAGGGTGCTCCCATGTGACGCCTCTCCTGCGTGAGCTGCATTGGCTACCGGTGGACTTCTGGGTGCGCTTCAAAGTGTTGGTGATCACCTTTAAAGCACTCCATAGCTTAGGACCAGGGTACTTACGGGACCGCCTTCTGCGGACCAATTGCCTCCCACCGGCCAGTTCGCTCCCACAGAGTGGGCCTCCTTAGGGTGCCGTCAGCCAGACAATGCCGACTGGCGACGCCCAGGGGGAGAGCCTTCTCTGTGGTAGCTCCCACCCTCTGGAACAATCTACCCCCAGAGTTGCCAATGATCTTAGACCTCTGGACTGTTCGTCGGGCCCTAAAAACTTACTTTTTCCAGTTAGCCGGACTGGCCTGATCCCATGGTTAATTTTTAGAGTTTGATATCAAATATTAATTGAACTGTTTTTAAATTTATGGACCAAATTTTATATTAGTTGCTTTTAAAATTGTTTTAACTTTTGTACAACTGTTTTTTACTTCTGGCTGTTCACCGCCCTGAGTATACAAATCTAATAAATGAAATGAAATGCTACCAGACTTGAAATTTTGGGCTTAGGCAATTTAGAACTACGCTTCCTTCAGTCTGACCTAAGCATAGTACATAAAATTATCTGCTACAATGTCCTACCTGTCAATGACTACTTCAGCTTCAACCACAACATACACAAGCACACAATAGATACAAACTTAAGGTAAACTGTTCCAAACTCAATTGCAGAAAATACAACTTGAGCAACAGAGTGGTCAACGCCTGGAATGCCCTATCTGACTCTGTGGTTTCTTTGCCAAACCCCCATAACTTTAACCTTAGACTGTCTACTGTTGACTTCAACCCATTCCTAAGAGGACTGTAAGGGGTGTGCATAAGTGCATCAGTGTGCCTACCATCCCTGTCCTAATGTCCCCATTTACCTGTATTGATTTCCTGTAATCATAATCATGTTTATACTTATATCTGTTATCTAATACAAGCCTGACAAAATAAATAAATAAATAAATAAAAATAAAATGAATTCAATTAACAGATCTCCAACTATACATGAAGATTGTTATGTCATCATTTCCAAAGCTGAGATGCAAGAGAAAAAATAGGTCCATGATTCATTAGATTTTGCAAGCAGTTACCTCAATTCATAATTCACAGAGAAGAGACATATCCTTCTATGTTACTATAGAAAAAACTTATACAATAATCTCCATGTCAAGGATTTCCAATATCACATCTTGAGACACAAAGTTTCTTTGTATAAAAATTATATCACTTTAATATTAATTTTATAAACTAAAATTAAATATGAATTTACAATATATTATTTAACCACTAAGAAAACTCCACCCGTTCCTTTAACTACTATTATAATATTGTGTGAGAAGTTCCTCTCACTGTCAAGGTGAATATTAGCAGCTGAGAAAGAAATTAAACTAAAATTAATACTGACTGGCCTATAAAAATATATTGTTAAACACGAAGTTAGGTCAACCTTTATATATTCACTTTGGAGAATACTTATTTTGTTGAAAAATATAGCAATTTACAAAATACAACAAACCTATAGCAATATATGGTAATATTACAATTATAATCATGTTTTAAGTAAGAGTTGAACACTTCAGTGCAATGTGTTCCTAAGCCTAGTTTGACAAGTCTAACCATGCACTTCTATGTATTTAGATATTATTTCTCTGAAGTAATCATTGAAATGTTACTTCTGAAAAACATATAGGTAAAGGAAAAGGCTCCCCTTGCACATATGTGCTAGTTGTTCCCAACTCTAGGGGGCAATGCTCATCTCCATTTCAAAGCCGAAGAGCCAGCACAGTCCGAAGACATCTCCATGGTCATGTGGCTGGCATGACTAAATGCCAAAGGCGCACGGAACACTATTACCTTCCCACCAAAGGTGGTCCCTATTTTTCTACTTGTATTTTTATGTGCTTTCGAACTGTTAGGTTGGCAGAAGCTGGGACAAGTAACAGGAGCTCACCCTGTTACGTGGCACTAGGGATTTGAACTGCTGAACCGCAGAGATTTCGATCGACAAGATATAGTACCCCCATTAATATTCTAGTCCATTGAAATGTCAAAAAGATAAGAATCAAGACCCTATGGCATAATCAAACTACTGGACAATTCACTCACAGTCTTCAGAACACTATATTTTTTAAAAATGTAGCGTCAATCACAACATTTTTCTCTCATGAACAATTCTGTAGAGATTGTATCATTGATATCACTGGAAACAACAACCTGTGGCATCTTGAACAGGGAAAGGATGTTAGCCATGTTTAGATAGATGTCAGAGGAAGGTCCTCCAATGACTGCTATTGGTCTGTTTTGAGTCTCACAGCTGTAGTTAGGTATGAATTGGCCGTTTGTAAAGAAGAGTTCCAATGACGCACGGTATGTCCAACTTGGATCAAAATAGGTATTATAAATATGGAAGCCCAAGGTATGGTTTGGTAAAATAGAGGGATCTCTATTGATCTCCATGATGGCAAATTCTAAAGCCAGGATGTGTTGATACATTGGAGTCATGACTCTAAAATAAGCGTTATATATCTTGTTAAAATACACTCTGCTGAAACTGTGATGTATGGTGTATATCAATTCAGCCTAATGTTCTTCACAATTATCTATCCCTATCTGTCTATCACTCTCTTTTTCTCTCTCTCTGTCTGTTTCTCTGTATTTCTATCTGCATCTCTATATGTATCAGATAGATCATAGATAGATAGATATAGATAGATAGATAGATAGATAGATAGATAGATAGATAGATAGATAGATAGATGAGAGAGAGAGAGAGAGAGAGAGAGATACTATCTATCATCATCATATTTCATGTATCTATCTTCTAATGGACTGTCACCGTATTGTCTATTTGCCCGCCTACAAATAATACTTTTTAGTATGTCAATCAATTCATCCATCTAATAATAAAAGTATTTTGAAGACTAATATTGCCTTTTGAAAACTACTATGAAAATATTTTCAGTCCAATGACAAGTTTACCCCCAAATTATATATAAAGAAATGTATTTTCCCTTCAAAAAATGATATCTGAATGCATTTACTATTGGTCTCCAGATAAGCATGTTTCTTTGAGAGAAAATATATATTTCCTTTCTTTAAAAATTCTCTATATTAGAGTATGAACATAAAAATAATTCAGAAATAAAGGAACTATTCTACTCTTTTGTTTTCTGTTTATCTCCCTGCCACTCATTGTAAATGCATTGGAAATTTATCCCTGTGAGTTCACTGACATTTCTTTGATAGCAATAGCACTTAGACTGATATGCCACTTCATAGTGTTTTACACCCCCTCTCTAAGCAGTTTACAGAGTCAGCATATTGTCCCCAAGAATATGGGTCCTCATTTTACTGATGTCAGAAGGATGGAAGGCTGAGTCAATCTTGAGCCACTCAGAATCAAATTCCTGGAGTGAGCAGTGAGTTACCTCTACAGTACTTTATTCTAACCACTGTGCCACCACGGCTCTAATATGCAACTAGACAACATGGTCTAGTTTTCCAAACCTGAACATTACACCAAACTGCCTCTGTTAGAAAATATTAACCCTGTGATATTTTAGAATTACTGGTTATTTGTAATTTGAGCATTCTTTACTACACTCTTCTGTTGCTTATATTGCTTCTCTCTTGTACCTTACTATATTTTTTATATTATTTAAATGTTTGCTGCATCAGTACTATTTCTTTTCTTGAAAATGTAATTCATGAGAAGGAAGGGAGGGAGGGAGGGAGGGAGGGAGGGAGGAAGGAAAGAAGGAAGGAAGGAAGGAAATCATAGAAGAGAAGGTCAAAGAACAAGAGATAAAGACAAGAAAAGAGCCATTAATCAAAGAACAAATTAAACACAATTAAAATTACATTTCTGTTTCTCTTTGTAAAAAAAAACCAAAACCTTACACAATGTCCACAAAGAGTTCTTTAGAAGGATGTTTTCTGAAGTCTATCATTGTATAGAAGATGTAGATCTGAGAGACAATGTCCACAACAATGAAGTCTCCTGACTGATATTGCTTGTGAACAAAAGGCAAAGGATTGCTAGTCCTACATTTAGCACTGGGAATCATGTTCATCATTTCAGGCAAAAGCACTAAGACCAAGGCTGAAAATATCATCGTCGTGAATAAATGTGTTTTAATCTGTGAGCCAATTTATGTTTCCCAAAGCTGTGCCCCATTAAGAGTATTTCTGCTTGCACTGGTCTGCAGAACAATCCCTTTGCCACTAGGAGAAACAATGATATAGGGGATTGCTAATAACAATGGAAAGGTCGACAATAGAAATTAAAGCTTTAGGAAACCATGAACAATAAACATGTTTTTGATCTCAGTAAACATTGGTTCTTCTTCAGTGGGATGGCAAGAGGTCCAGAAGCCTGCAATTACTGAGATGAGGAATTAAGAAAGAAAAAGAACTTTTCTGCTTATGTACAAAGAGAGGAAAAAGTTAGTTGGTTTTCAAAGCAAAATGGATTTATGTTAGTTCAAAGGAGATTGCTAATTTCTTTGTATGACAGCCCATTTTATTTTACTTTATTTATTATTATTTCTCAAGCATGTATGAGAAAATAAGTATAAGTATAAACATAACATATAAACATATAAGTATAAACAGGTATAAGTATAAACATAAGAAATGATGAGCCTGGATAGCTCAGCAGACTAATGCATTGTGATTAACTCCAGCTGTCTACAATTACTGTAAGTTCAAATCTCCCCAGGCTCAAGGTTGACTCAGCCTTCCATCCTTTCTAAGGTAGGTAAATTGAGGACCCAGTTTGTGGGGGCAATAAGCTGACTTTGTATAAAATATACAAAAGTATGAAGGCTATTGCTTAATGCATTGTAAGCCGCCCTGAGTCTTCGCCCTGAGGAGAAGGGTGGCATATAAATCAAATGAAAAAAATAAAATTAAAAAAAATGACTACTAATAAATGGGAACAGTAGGGCAGGGATGGTATGCATGCTGGTGCGCTTATGCACATCCCCTTACTGACCTCTTAAGAATGGGGTGAGGTCAACAGTAGACAGTTAAGATTAAAGCTATGGGGGTTGGGGGATGTAACCACAGGGTGAGCTAGTGCATTCCGGGCACTGACTTGCTGAAGTCATTTTTTCTGCAATCGAGTTTGGAGCAGTTTACTATGAGTTGTATCTATTGTTTGCCAGTGTATTATTGAGGTTGAAGCTGAAGTAGTCATCGACAAGTAGGATGTTGTAGCAGACAATTTTGTGTATTACACTTAGGTCAGACAATAGGCAGTGTAGTTCTAGGCTGTCCAGGCCCCAAATTTCAAGCCTAGTGCTATAAGGTATTCTATTGTGAGAAGAGGAGTGGAGTACTCTTCTCATGAAATACCTCTGGACCAGTGGTGGGTTGCTACTGGTTGCCCAGATTGGCGAACTGGTAGTGGTGGCGGTGGGAGGCTCCATCACCCGCGCTAGACACTTCTGCGCATGCGCGCATGAGTGAACCAATAGCAATGGTTTTTGCAACCCACTACTGCTCTGGACTCATGTGTGTATATATATACACATACATATACATGTAGGTCTTTGGTTATTTGGGTTTTCTCCCATGTAAAATTGGAAGTGTCTTGGCGATGTTTCGACGAAGTCCCATTCGTCATCTTCAGACTGGTGTTTTCGGCTTCATGCTTCTAGGAGCAATGTGTGATCTCAGCTGGCAGCCATTTTTTTCTGGCAGCCAGCAAACACTCTGCTGCCCATTGGGAAACTAAGGAGACTTTTCTCTAAAGAGAAAAAAAAGCCTAGAAACTAGTGGATTGTGATTTCACTGAACTAAGGCTGCATAAAAATCTTGGTTTATGTAGGAAGAACCTGGCTAAAGAGAAATACATATACATGTATAATAAAATAAATAAAACTTAATTAAAATACAATATAAACAAATACAAACAATATCAAGTGAATAAAAATAAAAATATCATCTACAAGCAGGGTAGTAATAAAATAATTACTAAAAATGGTATTGTAAGTGAGTTAAACATTACTGCAATGCTAAAGAACCTTCTATAAATCATAAAGGAGTTCAGTGGCACATTATATCTTATTGGCACTTGATTCCAGTCAGATAGGCATAGCTATCTATGACACCAGTGGGACTGATAGATAAACTCCCATCAAAGGTAACACTTTGGTGGCCCCTATTTTTCTACTTGCATTTTTTACATGCTTTCGAACTGCTAGGTTGGCAGAAACTGGGAGAAGTATGGGGTGCTCACCCATTATGCAGCACTAAGGATTCAAACTGATGAACTTTCGATCGACAAGTTCAGTGTCTTAGTCACTGAGCCACTGTGTCCCCTTTTTACAGCATATATAATTGCTACCATCAGCTTATTTATTTTATTTTCCCCAAATATTAGATGATATCTCCTGGAGGGGTCACATAAATTTAAAAGAATGAGAGCGAAAAGGACCAATTCCTGGCATAAATCAGTGGCCCCCTCTTACCTCCCATTACAACAGACAATAATAATACACTGCAGTAGGAGAAAAACCACCATTAGAAAGTTCTAATTCTAGACACAGTCCAAGAAGATACCATGGTTGATGGTATCAACAGGTTTAAAAGGAGGAAGAATGGGGCATTAGACCTATTCAAGTCCTGATGTAAGTTATCCAGAAGACCAAAGCTATCTCAGTGTGATACCTGAGCTGACATCTGGCTGAAAAGAATCTATATAATCAGCTTCTTCAGGGCACTATCATGGACTCAACAAGTTTTCCCAAAAAGGGCAAGATAGAAACTGACTGGCAGTTATCTGACTGAAGAATCCAGAAATAGCTTCTTCAGATGTGGAGACACCACAGGTTCTTTCAGAGATGTAGCTATCTCCTTCCTTCATTCAGAAGCCTTCCACAACTTCATGGGTCCAGATAGTCATTTTTCCACTGGCTCCTTGCAGAAGTTATGACAAAGATCCAAACTATATGTAGTAGAGGAAAATCTAAAAAGGGTCTTATCCACTTAGTCAGAGATTATAGACCAAATAAGTCTCAAATAATATGGCATAAGAGTTTCAATTGCTGCCCAAGTTTTGAGGAGTGAACATTTTGGCTCATGTTATCAGTGATTTTCAGTGAACTAAACTTCCTCCCAAAGAGCCTTCTAGAACCCATAAAATTCATTAGTCACCTGGGGCAGATTATTTGAATTGGCTCTGCTACCCCACAGATAATTTTCAACCACAAATGGATCAGGGCAACAGAGTTGTGGAAATCCCCATCATTCACAAATCACACACCTGCTCTGAGACACATACAAGATTTAAGTATATAGCTGAAGAAGCTTCTTGGATGAGAAGCAAAACATCTTCAGAGAAAAACCAGAAAGTCCAATTGCATCTTGAAAAAGCACCTTTGGGGTTGGTTTGCTTTGTGTGCATGCTTTTTCTATTTTAAAATTGATTGTTTGATCTAATAATAAAGCTTTGTTTATTAATGTGCTTATTGTTTCTGGATCCAAAAGAATCAATTGCCTGTGCCTTAACACTGCCTGACAATTGGCAAAACACAGGCAGCTAAAAAAGTACTAAGACATCAAAGATCAAAATTCTTAAGACCAACTCTTTTAGAAAAATTGAAATTGATCTGGCTATTAGGAAAGAAAATAAAAAGAAAGAAGAAATACTATAGAGCAGGAGTGTCAAACTCACATCATCACAGTGGCATCACGTGACTTATCAGGACTATTTTTCCCTTCTCTAAACCATGCATGGTTGTGGCCAGTGTGTGACGCATCCAGCCTGTGGGCCAGAATTTGACAGCCCTGCAATAGAGCAACTTCCCCAATTTACATCATCAGGGTAGTGATTTAAGAACTGACCAGCAATGATGCCCTGATGTAATGACGGGAATGAGTCAGCAAGGTTTTTGGCTGTTATCTCTTTAAGAGCCTATGTAATAAGAAGAAGCCCTGTTAGGGTGTCTTTCTCTCGCCCTGTGTTTTTCCTTGCTGTAATTGCTGATTGTTTGACCTCTGCCTATAGTATATATTCTTTTGTAGATAAAACCACTATTTATTACAAACCTCTGTTTACTGTTATTGCTCCTGGGTTATCTCACATAGTAAAGCTGTGTGCACTGTGACATACACTATTGGAGACATATTGATGCACCTCTCTGTTCCATTTCATTGTGTTTCCTTTCTTTTTTCTATTTTAAAAGTACAATCTGTCTCCTATTCTTTTATGGCTTGAAAGATTGGCATGGGGATCAAACTATAAGCATAGATTTTATTTTAAATTTTTGGGCTTGTTTTTAGCACTCCAATCCTAGTAGTTTCTAAAGTTATTACTTTTGGTATCAAAAACTGCATATTCAACATATTGATTGGAATGTTTTTCTATATATATATATATATATATGTATATCAAGAAGCAGTAAAATATCTGAAAAGCTTTCTAAAGTTTATATTTAATTGAACACAATTAAAGTAATCATACAAGAATTGCCATATATTTTTTTCTTATAACTCATAAGGAAATAATTCTGGAGAATTCCTAAGAGGTTATCTCTTGATAAGTGATATTAAATTATGCCACTGAGTATTTCTACTTTCAGAAAGGTAACATAACCTATTGTTTCTCTTTATGCTATTTTATGCAATTCTGTTATTTTGTCTTCTTAGCTGATCTTTGTTGTTCATATCAGGCCTCAAAACTATAATATAACATTTGGGGAAAAATATGCAAATCAGTAACCCAGCACTAGAGGCTATAATGGAGAAGATCTCCACAGCAACCATATATTTTCCTTTTGTGCTCAGATATGTTGGAACAAAGGACAACCAAACACTGCAGAAGACCAACATGCTGAAGGTTATAAATTTGGCTTCATTGAAGGCATCGGGCAATTTCCTTGCTAGGAAAGCCACTGTGAAACTAACTAAAGCAAGGAAGCCCAAAAAGCCCAAGACACAGTAGAAAAAGAAGTTGGAGCCCTCGTTACATACCAGAATTATTTCTTGCGCCATTGAATTCATGTCAGCATCTGGGAATGGGGAAGAGCTTGTCAGCCATGTAGCACAAATAATTTCTTGAATAAATGAGCAGCCTAACACTATGAACATGGCTAATTTTTTCCCCATCCATTTGGTCATCATGGACCCTGGTTTAGTGGCTATGAAAGCTAGAACCACAATGAAGGTTTTCGCCAAAATACAAGAAATGGCCACTGAGAAGATGATGCCAAAGGCAGTTTGGCGAAAAACACATGTCACTTTGTTGGGTTGCCCAATGAATAGAAAAACACAAAGAAATGATAACAGAAGAACCATAAGGAGAGCATATGTGAGATCCCTGTTGTTGGCTTTGACAATGGGAGTGTCCTGATGCTTAATAAAGATCCAGAAGACACCAACTGTAACCAAAGAAAAGAAAAGAGCTGAACTGGTGAAAATGGTTCCCAAGGTTTCTTCATACTTCAAGAATGTTACAACTTTGGGGAGACATATATCTTGCTTGTCACTGGGGTACTGATCTTCTGCACACTGAAAACAGGCATTCAAGTCTAGAAAATAAAATAGTACTCTATAAATTAC
Source organism: Coluber constrictor foxii (assembly GCA_038048745.1). Classification (NCBI taxonomy): domain Eukaryota; kingdom Metazoa; phylum Chordata; class Lepidosauria; order Squamata; family Colubridae; genus Coluber; species Coluber constrictor. The sequence continues at coordinate 26,518,428 of CM075961.1, forward strand.
AAAAAAATAATCAGAATTCAATAATACAATGTTCAAAAAAAGCTTTTAATATCTGAAAATCAAATGCATTGGTATAGTTGCCATAACTTCAGCATTGCAAAAGTATTTGTCCAGGGATGTACTACAGGGGTGGGATCCTACCAGTTTAACAACTGGTTTGCTGAGTGCATGCTTTGCATGCACTCTCTCGCTGCTCTCTCACGCACACCAGATGTGTGCTGTGCACACATGTGCAGTTTGGAGAAAACTTACCTTCCGCATTACTGCCGGCAAGTAAAACAGCTGAGGCACAACAATCCACTCTGCTGCACTGATCAGTTGGGCTTTGGAAATGGAAATATGGGTGAGTATAATGCAGGGACAGGCAGGCAGGCCCACTTCAAAATCGGAGCAAACCGGTTCACTCATGGCTGATAGTCGGAGCTAATGGTTTGCCTGAACTGGTCTGAACTGATAGAATCCCGCCACTGATGTACTACTTGTAATAAAAATCTTGGCAATTTATTTGTTTGTATCCATGTTCAATTTGCTTTGTGGACCACTTAATCTTCTGCACAATTTTCTAAACGTTCTTCAGGTACATTCTTTACTCACAGATTGAATTAAACATATTTTAAGTGGAAAAAAAGAAAGAAAGTATATCTTACCCTCCTGGTTGGAGATTTTGCCTTGTGGACATTTATGACAATTATAGCAACAAAATGGCTTCCCTTCTATCTTGCTCTTACTGTAACCTAATTGGCACTTTCCATTACACAGAGAAAGTGGCTGGACCTGCTCATAAAAGATAAAATAGAATGATTTGCTTTGGAGAAGTTTGTATCTGGTACCAATATATTAAAAGGGTAAAAGTTCCCCTCACACATATGTGCTAGTCATTCCTGAATCTCATCTCTGTTTCAAAGCCAAAGATCCAATGATGTCTGAAGATGTCTCCATGTACATGTGGCCGGCATGACTAAATGCCAAAGGAGCATGGAACGCCTTCCCACCAAACGTGGTCCCTATTTTTCTCCTTGAATTTTTTATGAGCTTTCAAACTGCTAGATTGGCAGAAGCTGGAACAAGTAATGGGAGCTCACCCCAGTACATGGCACTAGAGCACTAGGCTGACGGCAGCTCTGATCATGCTTTCCTTGCATAAGACGAAGCCAAAAACACCAGCCTGAAGATGACAAGTGAGATCTCGTCGAAACATCACCAAGACACTTCCAATTTTACGCGGGAGAAAACCCAAATAACCAAAGAACTACATACAAACACCCGCGAAAACCTCAGAATATATATATATATATATATATATATATATATATATATATATATATATATATATATATATATATATATATATATATATATACATACATACATACATACATACACACACACACACACATACATACACATACATACACAGGTGAAACTCAAAAAATTAGAATATCATGCAAAAGTTCATTTATTTCAGTAATGCAACTTAAAAGGTGAAACTAATATATGAGATAGATTCATTACATGCAAAGTGAGATAATTCAAGCCTTGATTTGTCATACTTTTGATGATTATGGGTTACAGATCATGAAAACCCCAAATTCACAATCTCAGAAAATTAGAATATTACATGAAATCAATGAAACAAGGATTGTACATAGAACAATATTGGATCTCTGAAAAGTATAAGCATGCATATGTACTCAGTACTTGGTTTTGGCCCCTTTTGCATCAATTACTGCCTCAATGCAGCGTGGCATGAATGCTATCAGCCTGTGGCACTGCTGAGGTGTTATGGAAGACCAGGATACTTCAATAGCGGCCTTCAGCTCTCCTGCGTTGTTCGGTCTCATGTCTCTCATCTTTCTCTTGACAATGCCCCATAGATTGTCTATGGGGTTCAGGTCAGGCGAGTTTGCTGGCCAACCAAGCACAGTAATCCCATGGTTATTGAACCAGGTTTTGCTACTTTTGGTAGTGTGGGCAGGTGCCAGGTCCTGCTGGAAAATGAAGTCATCATCCCCATAAAGCTCGTCTGCGGAAGGAAGCATGAAGTGCTCCAAAATCTCCTGGTAGACGGCTGCATTGACCCTGGACTTAATGAAGCACAATGGACCAACACCAGCAGATGACATGGCTCCCCAAATCAACACAGACTGTGGAAACATCACACTGGACTTCAAGCATCTTGCAGTGTGTGCCTCTTCATTCTTCCTCCAGACTCTGGGTCCTTGGTTTCCAAATGAGATGCAAAAGTTGCTCTCATCAGGAAAGAGGACTTTGGACCACTGAGCAACAGACCAGTTCTGTTGGTCTGTTCAGGGTCAAGTGTAGCACTCTGTTTCTGAATGTCAACCTGGCTTCCAAGACAGTTTTCAAAACAGTGAAATGATGATTGAACATAGGCAACAAAAGATGAATCAACGATACCTGATTAAAGTTATGTGGCCATACAATAGCATCATCAATGGTTAGCATTTTCCCTTGGGAACCAATAGGGTCGGTCTTCCCAACTCTGATTCTCAAGAAAGACAGATTTGAAAAGGTGATCCAGTTCATAATATCAAATCCAGTTTCTAACTCTCCATTTTGGTTGAAGGAAACTTTTTCCCCTGCACTGTTGTTAAATGAGACACTTCTCACAAAATGGTTTAGCTAAATTGGAAAAGAAGAAAAGTCAAAAATTATTTATCAGAATGAAGAATACTTGGAAATGTAAAATAACAAACTTTTCAAATGGTTTATGTAGGATAGTTGGTGATATTATAGTGTCATTAATTAATACTTAGCATTGCCCGGTAGACCATTATCATGATTATTATGCATCCAAAAAACAAAATATGGAATAAAATATTTAAAGGAAATACAAATAAATAATAGAAGATAGATAATCAAAAGATAATCTTTTAGTGACCCCATAATCCCTTGCAAGATGCAGACTAGGCAATTGAATGGAGCTGAGTGATTACTGGCTGGATGCCCTTCCTGTCACCAATGCGGAGTTATTTGTAGCAGATATATTCTCATCATGCCCGGAGAGAGAAATATCTGCCTCTACCTAGGATCGAACTTACAGCATCCTGAATGTGAGGTGAGAGTTCCATCTCTAGGCCACCACACCACTCAATAGAAAATATATAATAAAATGTATAAATTCCAATCTATTTTAAACAGGATAAAGATATCAAATGGAACAATTCTATGATGGTGAAATGATAGAAACTGCAAAAATGGTAGTACTAATTACAAAAAAATATTCTAATTACAAAAATATTAGCCTTTCAAAAAAAAACCTCGGTTCTGATTACTCAGCAAAGTGAACAATTCTATTCTGTTGCTTCACAGCACATTATCTATTACTACTTTGTGATTCCTGCTTTCTCCATTTAAAAATAATCCCTAGAAAATAAGGGCCTATTAACTGACCATAGTTTAAAAACAATAGTAAAAAAAAATATCAAGGAGTCATAAGGAGTCATAAGGAGTCATTTCTTTTTGCCTCATGAACCTGTGACCAATAATCTTTCACTTTTGTGTGGACAGAATAGATGTTTCTATTCTCACATCTTTAAAGTAACCAAGACAATTTTTCCAAGGACAAAATCTGTGTGATGAGATTCGTATCTGAGATGTTTTTTCACATAATCATTTTTTAAATTAGCATGAAGTTGATATCTTTGCTGGGAGGCAATTTCTTCTTCTTCTTCTTCTTCTTCTTCTTCTTCTTCTTCTTCTTCTTCTTCTTCTTCTTCTTCTTCTTCTTCTTCTTCTTCTTCTTCTTCTTCTTCTTCTTCTTCCTCTTCTTCCTCTTCTTCCCCCACTCTTCATTTCTTCTTCTCCCCCCCGCCCCCACTCTGCATTTCTCTGGGAAAGAGATTTGAGACAGATCATGTATTTACAAAGAGAAGCAGAACCACTCTTCCTCCAGTGAGGAATACAGAGATTTAACTTTAGACCACTCTGTAACTTTATACTACTTAATTCTCCTTTTCAGATGATGGAATGAAAAAAATGGCATCATATGGACCCTTATGAGATTTAAGACTGATCTATAGGGTTCCTGGTCCCCTTCCATAATACTTGAGTCTGAATTTATCAGAGTAGATACCAGAGATTAACATCAGTAGAGACCTGGCTGATGATACCTCTCATTCTACTGAAAGGTGGAAAAAGCAACATGATAATCAGGGGTGGGATTCAGCCTATTCGGACCGGTTCAGGTGAACCAATAGCTCTGACGATCATCTGAGAGTGAACCAGTTCACTCCAACGATCAGGTGGCCCATCTGCCCACCCCTGTGCTATACTGACCTATATTTCCTTTGTTTGAAGCCCAACTGATAGGTGCGGCAGAGCGGATTGCCTTGCCTCAGATGTTTTACTCATCGGGGCTGCAGTAGAAGGTAAGTTTTAGATCTGTTTTGAAATGCACTGAGCTTGTACGGAGCAAGTGTTCGATGCACGCTCAGCAAACCGGTTGTTACACTGGTTGAATCCCACCAGTGATGATAATATATTGAAATTATATTTTAAAATTCTTATCGGATACAACAACGGAAGGAACAGCCATATGAGATTAAATTCTAAAAAAGAAAATCATATGTAACATACTTTCACAACATGGCACCCACCAACTATCACTACAGATATGGTGAACCCACCCTAGTGTAGCCTAGGGCATTACCTTCCATAATGGTTGCTTCAGAAAGTTCAGCTTGGTTTCCTGGACACCTGCTCTGTACTTTCTTACAAATGAATGGAAGTCATGCAAAGCATGTGCCACCACATGGGCTGCGTTATAGATGCTATAGCTGTGGCCAGTCATCTGCATTTCAAACACAGATGTAGGAAGGGTCTCCAGTTTCTCTTGTCCATTGCAGAGGACCTCATCTTTCTCTTGAACCCTGTTGATGCGGAATGAACATTCAAATGCATTTTTCCAGAAGACCCTGAAAAGGCCACCTTCTTTTTCCAAAGTAGGGTCTTTTGACTGAAGAAATTTCTGGAATCCTAAAATCTTCTCTGAATGAATTGCAAAGGATAAAGCGCCGTGGAGGAAGACTAGGTCAATATTTCGTATAAAGGGAACTGACGTGAAATCCATTTGGGCTGTCATAATCCAGACTTTATCTTTGTTCCATAGTGGTACGTTCTCATCTTTCAACCTGTTGGAAAGTATTCGTAGAAGTATTATGTGATCAGTTTCACCATGAAGAACCACAACATTAACAGTGCTTCTCATAACTTCATAATATACTTTACTTCCTTCTTCCAGCGAGTCAACCAGACTATTGGAATAAGAACTTTTGGGAAATTTTTCAATAAAGGCAAAGCAGATGCCTCTCTTGGCAAACATGGGAACTACATTTTGCACAAACCTCTGCCCATTCTCATTATTTACAGTATATGCACCAATCCATGTCCATTTGAAATGAAGCAATAATTTGATTATACCCAGGTACTGATGTTCTGCATTTGGGAAAATCTGTTGGTAGAAAGCATTCTGATTTTTGACATCTGTTTCTGGAACAAACCCATATATGATCTAGAAATAATGAAGAAATAAATATATATATATATTCAGATAAAATGTTGATAGTGACTTTCACTATCTTTCAACACTGTAGCTCCAAATTAAAAATTAAGTTGCAATTGCTATTTCAAATTTTGAATCCAGTTATATTTCATGTTCGTATTGAGGAAGTCTTCATGGACTAAAAAGATGCGGAATTTCCCCATGATCCTCTGAATGAATAGGCCTTGAAGAAATGGAATAAGTAGATATATCATTTTAAAGCACATAAAGAGGGGATAACAGCTGCATTAGCAAAACTGGTCTTTCTTACCAGTGATTGATCAGCTTTTCCAAACATTTGCATGAGTTTACATCTCATGGAATTAAGACTTCCCATATCATGTTAATGAAGCAGAATTTAGATAATTAGATAATTCCTATTGCAGGGGTTTACGTGCTATTATCTCAAAATAAGGTACTTGACAGAATCTTCCTTATTGTCATTTTCAGTTCTAGTTACTTTGATAGACTACGATTGAATATTGATGTCATCTTAGTGAGAGAGAGGACAAAACATATGCAGCATTTATAACTACTGTAAGGAAGATTGAAAGCCACTTCTATAAAGTTCTTTTTTAATTGTTGTCTCTTTTCTCTCATTTCATTCCTGTTTACTTATTATTTTTGTACTACTTGATCTTTCGCCTTTAAATTTATATTGCTTTTACTTTGCAAAAAAACCCCTTTTTCATATAAAATAATTTTAAAAAATTAGGATTGCATATCAACATCTATTTTTACATACACATATAAAAAGAGGAGAGAAAGAGAGGGAGAGAGGGAGGGGGGTAGGGAGATTTATTTATCACCAAATCTCAATCTCTGTTTCTAAAATTGTCTGGGAACAGTTCCAGCATTCAGTGTTAATAATTCAAATATATCCTGTACAGATAAAAATGCAATGCTGTGAAATCATCATTATCATCATCATCATCATCATCATCATCATCATCCTTAGAAAGAGGCAGGTAAACAAAAATGCCAAACACAGTCTGGACATCTGGCTGATTGTGTAATGAACCATTATAATAACAAAAAGGATTCTGTCCATCTATTTGGCATCTCTTTTTAAGTTTGTATAACACCATAAACCAAAACTAAAAGGGTTAGGTCAAAGCATTAATCTTCTACTCTGTTACTTCAACATGAGGTAAAGGTAAAGATTCCCCTCGCGCATATGCACTAGTCGTTCCCAACTCTAGAAGGCAGTGCTCATCTCCATTTCAAAGCCGAAGAGCCAGCGCTGTCCGAAGACATTTCCGTAGTCAAGTGGCCAGCATGACTAAATGCCAAAGGTGCACAGAACACTGTTATCTTCTCACCAAAGGTGGTCCCTATTTTTCTACTTGCATTTTTTATGTGCTTTCAAACTGCTAGGTTGGCAGAAGCTGGGAGAAGTAAGGGGAGCTCACCCCATTACGCAGCACTAGGGATTTGAACTGCTGAACTGCCAACCTTTCGATCGACAAGCTCAGCATCTTAGCCACTAAGGAACCACTGTGTCCCTTCAGCATACTTCAACATGCTGCAGGACAAATATTTTACAGTTTCCAAAAGCCTTTATGCCAATCATAATATTTTCCATTCCTGTGTCACCTACTTTATAAACATTTTACAGTACCTGTGGCATCTTGTACAATGACAGAATTTTACAGTACCTGTGGCATCTTGTACAATGACAGAATTGTAGCCATATGCAGAGACACTTCAGAAGTTGGGCCTCCAATGACAGCTGTTGGTCTGTTTTGAATTTCACAATTGTAGTTAGGGATAAATCTGCTTTGTGTAGAAAAGAGTTCCAATGAGGCACGGAAAGTCCAACCTGGAGAGAAATACGAGTTATAGATATGGAAGCCTAGGGTATAATTGGGTAAAATATGGGGATTCTCATTGATCTCCTTGATTGCAAACTCTAAGGCTAGGATGTGTTGGTAGAGTGGAGTCATAAACCTGAAATGAAAATTATACATTATATCACAACCAATTCACTTCAAACTTTGATACCTCATATAATTGAGTTTAATGGAATATTTCACATACACAGATATGACAAAATATTGCTAAAAGTCATTATGACTTTTCTAGATCTGGAAGTCTAATACTCAAGGTCTTTCAAGAAATAATAAGATTACTTGTGTAAACTTGATTTTGCAACCAATTTATTTCCAGTGAATGCTTTCACGAGGACACTAATATTTTTCTCTGCACGTTGGAGTAAGTTCCCCATAGATGGTCTTTAAAAAAATAGCATTGAAGAGTATGGAGGAATGAGTTTAATATAAAATGCATGCAAAGTTTAGGAATCTTTCATCAACTCTACCCTATTCAATATCCCAAATGCAAACATGAAAATATGCAACATTGACATTAGTGAAGGATCCACTTTTAAAATACTGGGATATACAGGGTTATGCCTATTAAAGTTTCTTTTTTTATATTAAAAAGTTTTACAAATACAATTTTTTTCATTCCCCCCCCCCCATTTCCCCCCCCACCTCCCCCTCCCCTCCCTTCCCCCCCTTGGCTTCCCTTACAAAAAATATTATTCTTATTCATCTACCAACATTAAACAAAAATAAAGGTGAAATCCTAATCAAATAACATATCAGATATTTCTATCATTTAATCTACCGCTTGACATTAGAATTTTTCTAAATATCAATATAGTAGAACTAATTATCTATATTAATCAATCCCCCTTAATACATAATAAAATCCAAAAAAACCCTAATTTTCCCCCAATTATTTATCCCCAAGCATTAATTAATCCCTATATAACATATATATTATAACATTCTATATCAATATGTATATAAAGTAAAATTATTCTATCAAATATATGCTATATTGATAATTTAATTAATTATTAATAATTAATAATTTAACAATTCTAATGTATTAATCACTATTCCACGTCTTGTTTTGCCTCCAAATACTTTCCCTCCATTATGCTATAACTCTCAACTCAACATAATCTTCTTCAAGCGAATACTAACTGATACTTCTTGGTTTGATATTTTTTCTGCACATAATCTATCCATTTCTTCCATTCCCGAACAAAAGCTTCTTGGGTCCTATCTTTTAAATATGCTGAAATCTTTGCCATTTCTGCAAAACTAGCCATCTTCAAAGTCCATTCTTCTATAGTAGGTACACTATCTTTTTTCCAATATTGTCCAATCAGTAACCTAGCTTCAGTAGTCACGTATAAAATCAATCTTGTTTCACTCGCTGAACAATCCTTAACTATACCCAGCAAAAACAATTGCGGAGAAAATTGAAGCTTCTTTTTCAAAACATTCTGCATAACCCATTAAAGTTTCTTTTGATGGAAAGTTAGATTTATGCCACTGTACATTTTTGTCTATTCCCTTTTTTAAGGGATGAGAAATAGTGCACCATAGAAGACCATTTTAATTTCCTGTGTTTATATATTTTGCCATACATAATCAGACAGCAGTAATATTCTAGGTTGAGAATCTCTTATTTTCTCACATTTCCTTTGCATTTGTGATAATTCCCTGCCTCTCACTCAAATGCACATTTCTATTTGTGCAATTATTTAATTATCGCCAAAGTGTGAAGTTATCAAATGTTTATGGCTGGGTGCATCTTAGTTTAAAGACCTTACACAATGTCTTCAAAGATTTTCTTGGAGGGACGTTCTGTGAAGTTGATCATTGCATAAAAGATGTAGATCTGAGAGAGAATGTCCACAACGATAAGATCTCCTGACTGATATTGTTTGTGAAGAAAAGGTAGTGGGTCACTGATGCTGCATTTAGCACTGGAAATCACGCAAACCGCTCGGGGCAAAAACACTAAAAGAAAGGCTACAAATACCAGCATCTTGAGTAAAAACATTTTTTTTCTGAAACCCAATTCACCTGTCCTGACATCGTCCTTCTTTAGATAGCATGGCTCGATTGGCTACTTGGCCAGTAGTGTACTTTTCACTGGGCAGGAAAAATAACTTATGAACCCCTTCCTGAAGACCAATCAGTATAGCTCAGAAGTATATAAAAAAGTGTACTGCCTGTTAAAGGAGCTCTCCTGGGAGAAGGAGGTGATAATTACTGTGGAGAAATTGCCAACATCAAAGGTCTTAGTAAAGAGGTCTTTGAGTAGAAAAACATATTTTTCACAATACTATGTGACAATCAAGAGTACAGAAAACATCAAATTGTTTAAATGGTATTTTTTTAAAAATCTAGACCACTTAACTTTTTAAATTGCATGCTTATACATACAGAGAGCAAAAGAAAGATTTCTTAACGAGAACTTAAGGAAGAACTAGAACTTGTACACTGCCCAAAGTTACTCAAGTGAGTGTAGAAATTTAATAACTAACTAAATTAGAGAAAGGAAGGAAGGAAGGAAGGAAGGAAGGAAGGAAGGAAGGAAGGAAGGAAGGAAGGAAGGAAGGAAGGAAGGAAGGAAGGAAGAAAAAAGAAAGAAAACAAGAAAGAAAAAAGAAAAAAGAAAAAAGAAAGAAAGAAAGAAAGAAAGAAAGAAAGAAAGAAAGAAAGAAAGAAAGAAAGAAAGAAAGAAAGAAGGAAGGAAGGAAGGAAGGAAGAGGGAGGGAGGGAAGAAAAAAGGAAGGAAGGAAGGAAGGAAGGAAGGAAGGAAGGAAGGAGGGAGGGAGGGAGGGAGGGAGGGAGGGAGGGAGGGAGGGAGGGAGGGAAGGGAAGGGAAGGGAAAGGAAAGGAAAGGAAAGGAAAGGAAAGGAAAGGAAGAAAGAATTTAACAGTATTTGAATAGGAAAAGAGATTTTTGCTATTTTTGTTCCAGAAAGAAAGAAAAGAAAAATGCACTAATATGCAGGATATTAGATAATACTATATATATGAGTTGACCAAATTATGATAAAAGGATTGTACATGTCAAAAAAAAATTTTTTTAGAGGAACAACGAGAAAAGGCAATTAACATCTTTAAAGGAATATAATTTATAAGGGAAGAAGAAAACAACAGATTACCTTTCCTGGATAGGAAAGCATTAGCAGAGGAAGAACCAGGAAACTAGAAACGAAATCTATTGAAAAACTACCCACAATAACCAAGAGGTCTACTACTAAAGTAACAATCCAACCTCCACAAGAAGAGTTCTGGAAGCACAAAGATGGAAAGCAGAGAAAATCCCTTTGGAAGGGGAAGTAATTAAAAAAATCTTAGATTGTGTAGAAATGAATAGATTAACTTTGATGATTAAAGAGAGAGAGGATATGGACTATTATAAGATATGGGGGAAATTTTATGATTGGTATATATATATGTAAGTCTTTGGTTATTCGGGTCTTCTCCCACATAAAATTGGAAGTATCTTGGCGATGTTTCGATGAAGTCTCATTCGTCATCTTCAGGCTGGTGTTCTCGGCTTCGTGCTTCCTGGAGCCTTTTCACAATTATGGGTTGTGCACTGGTCATGTCATTTTCTGTATCAACAATCCCTGCTCATCATTATCCATGCCTTAGACACATGCTGTCTTAACTATTGCAATGGTCTGTACATGGGATTGCCTTTGGAATGTATCCAGAAGTTTCAATTGGTTCAAAATACAATGGCCTGCATGGTTTTGTTGAAGCCTAGATTTCATATGTGTCACCTCTCCTGAAGGAGCTGCATTGGCTGCTGATCTGGTTTGGGGTCCAATTCTAGGTACTGGTTATCACCCTCAAAGCCCTCAACTATATATGTTTTTTGAAGCATTATCTTTTCAAAGTCATATCCACATGATCCACCAGGTTGGGGAGACAGGGAATGATATGATACTCTTTCCTACGGAAATCCAATTTATGGGATCAAGAAGAAGGGTACTTCACCCCAAAACCACGGATGATCTCACCCAGCAGTTTCATATAAATGTTGAACAGAAGGAGCTAGAGGACCGATTCTTGCGGCACCCCACATACAAGGGGCCTCGGGGTCGACCTCTGCCCCCCTGACAACACAGACTGCGACCGGTTGGAGAGAAAGGAGGAGAACCACCGCAACACAGTGCCCCCCACTCCCAGCCCCTCCAACCGGTGCAGCATGATACCATGGTCGATGGTATCAAAAGCCGCTGAGAGGTCTAATAGGACCAGGACAGAGGAGCAACCCCTGTCCCGAGCCCTCCAGAGATCATCTACCAGCATGACCAATGCCATCTCCATGCTGTACCCGGACCTGAAGCCCGACTGGAATGGATCTAGATAGGTCGATTCATCCAGGTACTGAGGCAGTTGTCGCGCCACCACACTCTCAACAACCTTCGCAACAAAGCGAAGGTTGGAGATGGGACAATAATTTACCAACATTGCCGGGTCCAGGGAAGGCTTCTTGAGGAGGGGTCTCACCACTGCTTCCTTCAAAGCGGCGGGGAAGACACCCTCACTCAAAGAAGCATTTATAATCCCCTGGAGCCAGCCTCGTGCCACCTCCCGGGAGGCCAGCACCAACCAGGAGGGACACGGATCCAATAAACATTCAGCTGCGCTCAGACTGCTCAGTATCCTGTCCACGTTTTCTGGAGTCACAAAGTCAAACTCTTCCCATATAATAGTCTCAGTCACCTCCCCTGGATCTACCCATTCAGGGTTAGAGTCCAGCTGTTCCTGAATCTGGGAGGTTTTGTCATACAGACATTGAACAAAATCCTCAGCTCTATCCTCCAAGGGGTCCTCCTGCGCCCCTTGTTGTAGCAAGGAGCAGGTCACCCTAAACAGGGCGGCTGGGCGATTATCTGATGATGCAATAAGAGCGGAAAAGTAACTCCTCTTCTCCGCTTTTATCGCCACTAGGTAAGTCTTAATATGAGCTCTTACCAGTGTCCGGTCAGATTCAGAATGACTGGCCCTCCAACTGCTCTCTAGGCGTCTTTTCTGGCACTTCATCTCCCTCAGCTCCTCAGTATACCAAGGAGCCAGGTGAGATCGGTGTCGGGTCAGAGGCCGCAAAGGCACAACTCGGTTCAAAGCCTCAGCGGCCGCCTCATCCCAGGTGGCCACCAAGTCTTCGGCCGAGCCATGTGTCAGAGACTCAGGAAATGGCCCAAGCTCCGTCTGGAACCTATCAGGATCCATCAGGTGCCTGGGGCGGAACCACCTCACCGGTTCCGCCTCCCTGCAGCAAAGTGCAGTGGTTCGAAGGTCTAGCTGAAGGAGAGAGTGATCTGACCATGACAAGGGTTCAATCACTATATCCCCTATCTCAAGATCACTCAGCCATTGTCCAGAGACAAAAACCAGGTCCAGCATGTTTCCCCCCACGTGAGTAGGGCCATGAATTAACTGGGTCAGGTCCATAGTCGTCATGGAAGCCATTAACTCCCAAGCTGTCTCAGACATCTCACTGACTGATGGCAGGTTAAAATCCCCCATGACCATAAGCCTGGGGGTCTCAACCGCCACCGCGGCAATAACGTCGAGCAGCTCGGGCAGGGCCACTGCCATGTGGCAGGGAGCCAGGTACATGACTAGCAGACCCAACTGCACCTTATGACCCCACTTCACAAGGAGGGACTCACAGCCAGCCGTCTGGGGAACAATGGTCTCCCTCGAGGCAAGGCCCTCGTTTATAACAACCGCCACTCCCCCGCCCCTCCCTTGTGACCTTGGCTGATGAAATGCATGAAAACCAGGTGGGCACATATCAACAAGGGGGACCCCCCCCTCTTGGCCCAACCAGGTCTCCGTAATACCTGCCAGGTCCGCACCCCCCTCCTGAATAAGATCACAAATGAGGGGGGCTTTATTTACCACGGACCTGGCATTGCACAGCATCAGCCGAAGGCCCTGGGCCCGAGGGTCTGTGCAACCAAGGGAACTGGAAGAGCATTGGGGGCCGGAGCGCGCCACCGTTTGCAAACAGCGGGGACGCACTCCCATAACCTGATGTGGCCCCCTGCTCCCACTGTATCTGCCCCTCCCACCTACAGTACCGATATTGTAACCATCAACCACATGAGCTCTAACCCCCTCCTCGACCCTAGTACTTGTGTCTCTAGTGCCGCGCTCTTCAGCTGGCACTGGCTTCCTCCCTAACAGGTTCTCCCCTGAACATATAAAACCCACCCCCCTCCCAGAGCCCTTTAAAACCTTATTTAAAAATGTATCCAAAAAACCCCATAGCCCCTTCCTCGCGCGATGCCATCTCTCAGGATTCCAAAATCCTTCATCTAGATAGGCCCTCGATAAAGTAGAGGGCCAAACCTGTGAGAGGGGGGAATCTCACAGGGCAAGGAGTTCCGACACTGAATACATCAAATCGTTAGGGGTGAAAGAAGTCCATGCTCGGGGGGACCATCATGTTGTTGTAATGCAGAAGTAAAAAGCTCCAGTCCAGGGCCTAGGCAACAGGCCACCATTGCTCTCTCACAACTGTGGAGGGGGAGATAAAAGCCATCCAGCCCCCGAAAATTTCTTGGCCAACCATCTTCTCACAAAGGTCAGGCAATAAAACTTTGATGGAAAACCCGGGAGTGAAGGCAGCCAGACACCAACTCCCACCAGCCTTGAGTCCATAGGTCCAGTTCCCCATATGGGTTAGGAAAAGTCAGAAAGTCCAATCTTTCAGTTCTTTCACTTCATGGGAGGATATAGCTCAAAGTTCAATTCACAAGATCTTACAAAGGCAGGAGCTTTTGAGATGGCTTGTTGGAAATAGAGGAGAGTAGAAACCGTTCGGCGGGCCTGAATAGGCAAAGTAACCATGCTCAGAGTCACATGAGTTGGGTGATCATGTTAATTTTCTTGATACATAAATAAATATTTTCCTGTTGGAACTCCAAGACATGGGTGTTGTAGCTGTTATCCACTCCCAAAACCAGCGACAGCTCCCCATCGCCTGGTGCGTTCCCACAGGGAGGCCTCCTTGGAGTGCCGTCAGCCAGAAAATGTCTGCTGGTGACCGCTAGGGAGCGGGCCTTCTCTGTGGGTGCACCTACCCTGTGGAATCAGCTCCCTCTGCGGCTCCGGGTGGCCCCTGACCTTCACTCTTTCCGCTATGGCCTTAAAATGTGGCTGTTTCACCTGGCCGGCTTGGACTGAAGGGTTTTAGAGGGCATTTTAATGGTTTTTATACTTTTATTGGGTATTTTTACAAAAAATTGAACTTTGTGTGTTTTATTGTTGTGAGCCACCCTGAGTCCTTTCAGAGATAGGATGGCAGATAAGTCCAAATAATAAATAAATAAATAATAGAGCACTTCACTTCTGCTCTGCCAAGTTTCTTTCATTTGATATCAACTTCACTGAATTTTTCTGTGAAGTTCTATTCATATCTGACAATTTTTCACAATAAGAGCTATGGTGGGTTAGAGGGATGGTAAGTTTTATAATTACAGACTGATTTGGAAATCAAATTATTGTTGAAGGAACACAGATCTGCTGTCAGAGAAGTACAGATTAATTACACTAATTAATCTGTTCCTAATTTTTCATTAGAATAGAAATTGTTCAGTGGCCCAAATTTTCATAAATGAAATACTTTAATATAATGATTTTTTTCCAATTGAAAGATATCATTTTCCTCAGAAATGTGATTTCTGCTTTTCTACTTTTTTTCTCAAGTGCATTTCCCCCTTCATTTATTTGATGACCTTTTTATTGCTGGAGGTATAACATTTGAAACTGCTAACTTTTAACACATGTGTAAACAAGTTTAACATACTGGAAGGCAATATTTTCTACTGCAATCTCTTTCACTTTTTCACTTGTTACATTATTAGACTTCGTTAAAACACATCCAAACTATTATTTCAAGATCTTCTTGGTTTCCCTAGAAGCTATTCTTAATATCCTTTAAAAAAACTAAAAGGATCAACATTCAAGTATCAATATAGCTTTTGAATGTTGAAATAATTATTTTTCAGCTATTTTAGTGACAATGCTTTTTACCTCAGTGAACAGAAAGTATTAAACACAATTTATATTTTAAGTTTTATCCATGGATAGTAAAAATAATCAAGACTATGACCAACTGAATTCAATTAAATATATTAGTTGTAGATGAACTGCAATATAGTTATTGAATAGTAAGTATATCCTTAAGGACTTATATTAAATACATGAACATAGAATTTTGGCCTAGAAATATTCTGTTTTCTTGGCACCCCCATTTTATATTAATCTGTTGTCTTATTTTTTAAAAGTCCTTTGTTGTTCAGATCAGGCCTTAGAATGATAATATAGCATTTGGGAGAAAAGATACAAATTAATAAGCCCCCACTAGAGGCTATAATGGAGAAGATCTCTACAGCAACCATATATTTCCCTTTTGTGCTCAGGTATGTTGGAATAAAGGACAACCAGACACTGCAGAAGACCAACATGCTGAAGGTGATAAATTTGGCTTCATTGAAAGTATCAGGCAATTTCCTTGCTAGGAAAGCTACCATGAAGCTGATAATAGCAAGGAAGCCCATAAAGCCCAAGACACCATAAAACATGAAGACTGATCCTTCATTACATTCTAAGATTATTTCTTCTGACATGGAATTTTTGTCAACGTCTGGGAATGGAGGAGAGATTATCAGCCATAGAATACAAATATTACTTTGAATAAAGGAGCAGCAAAATACTATAGACATAGCTAGTTTTCTCCCCACCCATTTGGTCATCTTGGACCCTGGCTTGGTGGCCATAAAGGCCAGAACCACAATGGTGGTTTTGGCCAAAACACAAGAAATGGCGACTGAGTAGATGATGCCAAAGGCAGTTTGACGAAGGAGACATGTCACGTTGTTAGGTTTCCCAAGAAATAACACAGTACAAAGAAAAGACAACAGTAGAGAAACAAGGAGAACATATGTGATATTTCGGTTGTTGGCTTTGACAATGGCAGTGTCCTGATGCTTAATAAAGATCCAAAAGACTCCAACTGTGACCAAAGAAAAGAAAAGAGCAGAACTGGCTAAAACCATCCCTAAAGAGTCTTCATACTTCAAGAATGTTATAATTTTAGGGAGGCACAAATCTTGCTTCTTATTAGGGTACTCATCATCTGGACATTGAAAACAGTCATCCATGTCTAGAAAACAAAGTAGAAAATTAAAAACTAGTTAGTCCAAAAATTGTTTTGAAAATAAGTAAGATGGAACACACAGTGTAATGCCTAGAATGCAGCTTGCTAGCTCAAAACTGAAAAGTAACCAAATTTATTCAGTACTTCTTAACTATATTTCTAACGCTCGGTGATCAAAAATGGCTCTCTGTTGTACAAAAGAAGATAGAGAGGATGCCAGATTCAGGTTACTGTCAGGGTGCCAAATAACACCCCAACAAATAGAAACTCTGAGGCTTGGATTTCCTCAAAGCTACAATTTATTGGAGATGTCATATTGGCACATCTGGAAAAACCTGAATTCTAATTATTTATTTATTTATTTATTTATTATTTAATTAAACTTTTATACCGCCCTTCTCCCAAAGGACTCAGGGCGGTGTACAGCCCATAATAGAAACAACATAGACACAAAAGTTAAAACAATTAAAACAGATTCAATGATTTGGCCGTATTATTAAAACCCCAAGACTAAAATGCCCATTAAAATTCATCATTCCGTCAGACCAGCTTGTTGGAATAGTAGGGTCTTAAGGGCAAGAAGGAAGGCATGCAGGTTGGGGATCCTATGTATCTCAGGTGGCGGCAATTTGTTCCATAGGGCAGGGGCCCCCACAGAGAAGGCTGTCCCCCTGGGGGTCACCAGCTGACAAAATTTGACCAATGGCATCCACGCCCTCTCTGTGGGAGTGTACTGACCAGTGGGAGGCAATCGGTGACAGAAGGTGGTCTTGTAGATCTGAATCTGAAAGGTTCCAAGTTTTCCCCACCCAAGTGAAAGTTCAAGTCCCTGCCCAACACTCACACGTCCAACACATGGTCCAATCACCCACCGTCCCAGGACAATGAGTTCTTGACTCTTGGAGAAAGGAATGTTATTTTGACCATGTATCATCTACACTCTATGCAATCCCCCCTCCCATTTTCCCACAGAAGAAGATGTGGCAAGCCTGAAGGCCCAAATGTAAAAGATGGCTTCCAGGTCTGACAGGAGATTGTATTTATAAGGAATTTTTTTTTTATTAATCATATTTCTATGCCACCCACTCTCCGAGGACTCTGGGTGGCTTACAACAATTGACAGTATACTAAATAGCATATTGCCCCCAACAATCTGGGTCCTCATTTTACCCACCTCAGAAGGATGGAAGGCTGAGTCAACCTTGAGCCAGTGAGATTTGATCTGCTGATCTGCTGAACTAGCAGTCAGCTGAAATAGCTGCAGTACAGCACTCTAACCACTGCGCCACCTCGGCTCTTTTTCATCACAGCACTCCTTTTTTTCTACATTGTGTATCAATTTTAACTTTTCCTTAGGTTCTTAATTTCCTTGGGTTTTCATAATTTTAGATTTGTCTAAAACATTGATCAATGATTACTAATCCTAAACATTTTTCCTGGACCTACCTACATATCATTTGAAAAAAAAAAGTTATCCTTTGAAGTTTCATGAATATTTCAGTGCACATCCTCTCTCAAAGTCAGATGTCCTTTGATTAAACATGTCTACAAAATATGTTCTTGGAGTTTAAAAGAAATAATTCAAACAAACAGAAATTGAGGAAATGGATATGCAAATGTGAAAGTTAAAAAGAGAGTGAAAGTAGACGTTGATGTCCATCATGATTAGGGACACGGATCATTAAATCAAAATTAGGTCAGTCATAAGTATAATTCTTACCTTGTTGGTTTGCAAACTTCCCTTCTGGACATTGAAGGCAATCATAGCAGCAAAATGGCTTCCCTTCTAACTTGCTCTTACTGTAGCCCAAAGGGCATTTGTTATTGCACTGTGAAAGTGGCTGGGTCTGTTCATAAATGAAATAAGAAAATGTTTTTGACAATATTGTACCTCAATATTTACCAAACATTTATTATTAGATTATATTTTTATTATTTTATAACTCAAGGTGGCATATATAGTGCTCCTACTTCCTATTTTTCTCAATAGCAACACTATGAGGTGTTGTTAGTTGTGAAGTTGTGTCCGACCCATTGAGACCCCATGGACAATGTTCCTCCAGGCCTCCTATCCTCTACCTCTACCTCCCCCAGAGTCCATTTAAGTCCACCAACTGCTTCAGTGACTCCATCCAGCCACCTCATTCTCTGTTGTCCCTTTTTTCTTTTGTTCTCAATCTTTCCCAGCATTAGGCCCTTCTCCAGTGAGTCCTTCCTTCTCATTAGGTGGCCAAAGTATTTGATTTTCATCTTCAGATCTGGCCTTCTAAAGAGCAGTCAGGGGTGATCTCCTCTAGGACTGACCGGTTTGATCGCCTTGCAGTCCATGGGACTCACAGGAGTCTTCTCTAGCACCATAGTTCAAAGGCCTCAATTCTTTTCCTATCTTATGGTCCAACTTTCACAGTTATACATTGCAACTAGGAAAAAACATAGCCTTAACTATATGCACTTTTGTTGGCAGGGTGATGTCTCTGCTTTTTAATATGCTGTCTAGATTTGCTATAGCTTTCCTTCCCAGGAGCAGGTGTCTTTTAATTTCTTGGCAACAATCCCCATCTGTGGTGATCTTGGAGCCCTGGAAAATAAAATCTGTAATTACCTCCATTTCTTCCCCATCTATTTGCCAGGAATTGAGAGGGCCGGATGCCATGATCTTAGTTTTCTTAACATTGAGTTTCAAGCCAACTTTTGCACTCTCCTTCTTTACCCGCATCAAAATGCTCTTTAGTTCGTCTTCACTTTCTTAAAGTGGTATCATCTGCATATCTGAGCCATTAAAGTGGTATCATCTGCATATCTGAGGTTGTTGATATTTCTCCTGGCAATCTTAATTCCAGCTTTTGATTTATCTAGTCCTGCCTTTCTCATGATGTGCTCTGCATATAAGTTAAATGGGCAGGGCAACAGTATACAGCCACGCTGGACTCCTTTCCCAATTTTGAACCAGTCAGTGGTTCAGTGTCCAGTTCTCACTGTCTCACACTATGAGGTCGGTTGTGCTTAGATAGATTGACTGTTTCAAAGTCACTGAGATAACTTTCATGCATAAGGGAGGACTAGAATTCAGTCACCCAGTTTCTAAGTCAGCATCTTAACTACTTCAGAAAATTGGACCTTTAAATTTTTAACATTATGTTTTCTAGTGTTATGGATGGTCTACCTAATGTTTAATGGTTTTCAAAAAAGAAGGAAGAAGATAGCCAATGATTTCATCTTTGTAAAAAGGGAATTTTATTTTCTACAAAGGTTAAGATGAGAGGTTTCTCCATTGGAATGATTATCTACTATCATTTGTGTTAGATCGGCGCAGGAAAGAAGAGTGACCAGCTGAGTTCAAGAACAAACATTTATTCAATGCGAACTGAACTGCTGTGCGCTGCCGGAGCTCTCCTTATATTTGCTCCGGCAGACGCACCGCCCACTGACAGGGATTCAAAACTCCCGCCGAAAGGATCTTCAGCCAATCCCAGGCGGATGTCCTTATAAGGACATAACACTCCTCCCCCCTAGTTCTTAGTCAGTCCATCAGGGAGGTAATCGCTAAGATAAACAGGACGTCTACGTGCCCGCGTAGACCTGCGCAGTTCACAGTTCGGATGGGCACCGACATGGACGGAAGGTGTCCGCTCTGCTCCGGGCTCCAGCTCCGGTGCCGGGCTGGATCTGGCCGTAGAGGACGCTGGCTCAGTCCCAGAACCTCCGGCCGGGTCTCGGATCTCCGCCTGCTGTGGATGCTGGTCTCCCTCGTTCCTGCACGGATCCGGAGATCGCCGTTGTGGCTCTCTGCGGTGGACCGGTCCGGAACTCCTGAGCCTCGGTAGGTCCCTGGGTTTCCCTTGGTTCCCTGCTGGGCTCGAGTCGCGTCGGTCTGGGTCTGGGTGCGAGTTCGGCGGAGGTGGCTGGGCTAACCCTGGGGGTCCCCTGGTTGAGTCCGGCTTACTCCCGGGGAGTTTGGTGGATGGCCCGGGCGGCGTGTCGACCCTGTCGGGGTGGCGTAGGCCTACCTTGCAGGGGTGGTGTAAGCCCTCTTGGTACGGCTGGTTGGCTGGAGGTGATCTTGATGTTGGCAGGACGCCGGGTTGTTCGGCCATGCCGGGTTGGTGTTGGCCTACCCTGCTGGGGTGGTGGTGGCCTTCCTCGCAGGGTTGGTCTTCTGCGCGGTCGGGTGGTGGTTGCGGGGACTCCTGAAGAGTTGGCTGGAGGTCCCCGTCTCCGGGTTGTCGGGTTACCACCTCGCGGGGTTGCTGTTGGCTTCCCCTGCTGAGTTGTCCCCGGTCTACTTGGCTGTTTGCAGCTGCAGTTGAATTTGGCGCCAAGGTGCTTGTCTTACTTGTTTGTTGGCGGCCTCCCTCGTCTGGGTGGGGTCGTCCTACTTTGCCAGGGTGGTGTTGGCCTACTCCGTCGGGGGGGTCGGGGCCTACCTCACAAGGTTGGTTTAGGCCTACCTTGTCAGGGTGATTTAGGCCTACCTCGTCGGGGTGGTTTAGGCCTACCCCGTCGGGGTGGTTTAGGCCTACCTCGTCGGGGTGGTTTAGGCCTACCTCGTCCGGCTGGTTTTCACCCACTTCCCTCCACCTTTTGCGGAGCTGGTCGAGATGACGTCTCACGATCTGTCCGTCTTCCAGCTCAACTCGGTAGGATTTGGGGCCGGTTGTGCTGTGTACTGTAGCTTTAAGCCATTTAGGCGAGCCGTGGAAATTTAAAGCGAACACGGCGTCGCCGATCGAAAATTGACGAAGTTGACGGCTGGCAGATGCGGGAACCTCTGAAGTGTATTGCGGGTGCAGTCTGTCCAGGGGTGACCGGAGTCGCCTGCCCATCAACAGTTCGGCAGGGCATTTCCGGGTGGCAGAGTGGGGTGTGATATGTTGAGTCAGGAGGAAGGTGTCAATGCGCTCCTGCCAATCCCCAGGTCCCATCTTGGCGAGAGACTCCTTAGTGAGCCTCACCATCCTTTCAGCCTGTCCATTGCCAGCCGGTCTGTAAGGGGCAGAGAGGGCATGGCGGATGCCCAGACTTGCGAGAAAAGCCTCCATGGGCACGGACGTAAGTTGAGGACCGTTGTCCGAGACTAAGACGTCAGGGAGTCCATGGGTGGCAAACAGTCGGCGGAGGGCTCTGATTGTTGCTTCCGTTGTGGTCGATGCCATGGGGACGACCTCCAGCCATTTGGAGTAGGCATCCACCACGATGAGGAGATGGTGCCCATGAATGGGGCCAGCAAAGTCAATGTGGATGCGCGACCAGGGAGAGCTGGGGGTTTCCCAGGGCGTCGGGTCTGATTGAGGGGGTGCAGGTCTTACTTCTTGGCACGGAGTACACCTGGCGACCCATTGCTCAATGTCTTTGTCCATGGCTGGCCACCAGACGTAGCTCCGTGCCAGAGCTTTCATCCGGACGATGCCCGGGTGCCCCCGATGTAAAGCGGCAAGAGTTCGTTTTTGTAGCGAGCCGGGAATCAGCACCCTGTCTCCCCATAACAAACAGCCGCGCATGGTGGACAGCTCCTCTCGCTTCCGGCTGAACGGCAGGAACTCGCTGCTGACATCTTGGGTCGGCCAGCCCCTTAAGACCCAAGCCTGGACTTTGCGGAGGATGGGGTCGGTCCGCGTGTGCGTAGCGACGTCGGCAGACGTTACGGGACAGTTGCTGTCATTGTCAATGTGCAGCAGTTCGATCGTGGGCGCGGGATCCTCCACGGCCTCGGCGGATGGGCAGCGGCTGAGGGCGTCGGCGTTCGCGATGGCTTTGCCGGGTTGATGGACGAGGCTGTAGGAGTAGCCGGCGAGGAAAATGGCCCAACGCGTCATGCGTGGGGACATGAAGGCTGGTGTTGGCTTGTCTCCGGCAAGAAGGCCCAACAGCGGCTTGTGATCGGTGACGATGGTGAAACACCGGCCATAGAGGTATTCGTGGAAGCGCTTCACCCCTGCAACAATAGCCAATGCCTCTTTGTCCAGTTGGCTATAGTTGCGTTCCGCAGCGGACATAGTCTTAGAAAAGTAGGCAATGGGGGCTGTACAGCCGGTAGGCAGTTCGTGGCTGAGGACGGCGCCCACGCCGTAGGGTGAAGCGTCACAAGTCAGTCTGATGGGCAACGTCTCATTATATTGAATGAGCACGCTGTCGGAGGTCAGCAGGTCCTTCACAGCTCGAAAGGCAGATTCTTCCTCGCGTCCCCACCTCCAGGGAGCCGCCTTTGCCAGCAAGCGGTGGAGCGGCTCAGCAACTGTGGCTTTCTGCTGGAGGAAAATTGCGTAAAAGTTAAGCAATCCAAGGAAAGCCTGAAGCTCCGCTTTGTTTTTGGGGCTGGGAGCTTCATGGATAGCCTTAACTTTTGATTTGGTGGGGCGGATGCCAGAACTATCTATGAGATAGCCCAGGAACTCGACCTCCTGTACCCCGACGATGCACTTGTCCCTCCTGACCCTCAGGCCCTTCTCCTGAAACCGTCGTAAAACGAGTCTCAGGCGGTCAAAGAGTTGGGCCTTAGATTCACCAGAGATCAGCACATCGTCGAAGTAAGGCACCACCCCTGGAACGCCTTGGAGAAGGCGTTCCATCATAGATTGAAAAATGCCTGGGGCTGCACTGACCCCAAACTGGAGGCGGTTGCACTTAAACGCGCCTCTATGGGTGACAATCGTCTGAGCCTCCGCCGTTTCCCGATCAACTGGCAATTGCTGGTAAGCCTGGGCCAGGTCCAGTTTGGCAAAAATTTGGCCCTTGCCGAGTGAGTGCAGCAAATGTTGCACCACCGGCACAGGGTATGCGCTCTGCGGTAACGCTTTATTGATGGTCACTTTGTAGTCAGCGCAGATGCGCACAGATCCATCCTGCTTCATGGGGGTCACAATGGGAGTTTCCCATGAAGCATGATCGATGGGTTCCAGTATGCCTTGGGCTATCAGCTTATCTAGCTGAGCATCTACCTTAGCCCTTAAGGCAAATGGAACCCGGCGGGGCTTAAGCCGAATAGGGGTAACCCCCTTGTCCAGATTAAAAGAAATGGGTTTCCCTGTAAAGGTCCCTAACTTACCATCGAAGACTTCTGGGAACTCTCCGATGAGCGCGTCGAGTTCCCCTGAGCTAACCTGGTGGATGCCTCCAATAGAAAGCCCCAACGGCTCGAACCACTCCACGCCCAGCAGGGTCGGGCGGCTGTGCTCCACGACTGTTATTGGGAGCTGGCCTTGGAATAGCTTGAAGGCGATGTGGAGGTTGGTTCTTCCGAGAACGCCGATGGGATTTCCGCCGAAATCCACCAGTTGGGAGTTAAGGGGTTGAAGGTGGCGCTTGCGGAGTGCCGGCTTCAGCTTCTTAATCTGGTGCCAGTCGATGATAGAGTAGACGGAGCCAGAGTCCACTTCCATGGTGCACGGCAACCCTTCTGCCAACAGTGTCACATGGAATTTTGTGGCACTGTTGTTTCTGGTGAGTCCGATGGTTGTTTGGTGCACAGCGCCGCCCTGGGAGTCATTGCGGTCGTCGCGGTTTTGCTGGTTTGAGGACCGTTTGGATGACCTCTGGGTATCGCGGCGATTTTCAAGAGTGCGGGGCTTAATCGAGTCCGGGACCGGATCAGAGGCTCTGCATGCCTCGGCGATGTGCCCCTTCTTGAGGCAGCGTCTGCAGGTTGCATCGCGCCAGCGGCAGGACTGGCGCGGATGGAGTCCCTTGCAACTGCCGCATTGAGCTGCGCGGCGGCCATCTTTTTGAATTTCCCGCCTAGATGGGCGGGAAACTTTTAACACAGTCGATTCTCCCTCTGAATCGGTAGGTGCGGCAGATTCATCAGACGAATCCGACGCCGGCTTGTGGATCTTGTGGATTCCACGGGACTGGCGCATCGCAGCGGCGGCGGTCTCGGAGGTTTCCGCAGCCGTGGCCTCTTCGAGGACGTCCTTCAGGGACAGGCGCTTCCTACTCAGGAACTTTTTCTGGAGGTTGGCATCTCTCATTCCGAAGACGATCCCGTCTCGTAAGGCATTGTCGACATTTTCAAATTCGCAGTTAGCTGCGATTTGTCGCAATGCCGCAACAAAGTCCTTGAGGGATTCGCCTTCCATCTGGTTCCTTTGGCGGAACGTGAAGCGGTTGGAAATGGGGGTGCCCGATGGTGCATAATGGTCTTGCAGGGCAGCCTGTAGATCCACCCAGGACATGACTTCAATGTCTCTGGGTGCGACGAGGTTGACAGCGAGCTCCAACACATCGGTGCCGCAGTTGGCGAGGAAAAGAGCCCTCTTCCTCTCGTCGTCGATATTGGTGTAGCCGTTTCCCCGGAGGAATTGGCGGAAACGGATCATATAGGAGCTCCATTTCTCCCGGCTGGGGTTGAAAGGAGCCAGCGAGGCGAACGGCGCTTGCGGCGTTGCCATTCTTCAGGCCGCGTCGAGTGACTTCAGCTCGTTAAGGCGATCGTGCCACGCGGGATTCTTCTCTAGTCCTTCGTCGCCAGTGTTAGATCGGCGCAGGAAAGAAGAGTGACCAGCTGAGTTCAAGAACAAACATTTATTCAATGCGAACTGAACTGCTGTGCGCTGCCGGAGCTCTCCTTATATTTGCTCCGGCAGACGCACCGCCCACTGACAGGGATTCAAAACTCCCGCCGAAAGGATCTTCAGCCAATCCCAGGCGGATGTCCTTATAAGGACATAACAATTTGGAATTTACTTAGAACTTACCTGGTTAAATATGCTTGGCCACACAATAGATTTCTCAGAAGAGGAGAACATTTCTTTCTGGGGATTCCTGGGGTCTATCCTTCCAACTTTGACCCTCTGGAAAGACTGGTTTGGAAAAGTGATCCAGTTTATAATATTAAATCCAGTCTCTAACTCTCCATTTTGGTTGAAGGAAACTTCCCCCCCTGCACTATTGTTGAATGAGATCCTTCCCATAAGATGGTTTAGCTGAATGGAAAAATAAGTGAAAAGAGAAATTCATGACAATGAATTTATACAGTTGTACAAAATTCTGTTTGAAATATATAGAGAATGAACCTTTGAAATTCTTTGATATGGCCAAAAGTTGAGAAAATACTAGTATTATTACTTAATACTGAATTATGTGATTATGGTTCTTTCATGTATAAAGGGAAACATTTAAAACTAAACATAGAAATTAAAGGATACTAATTAGTATCCTTTATGAATCTAATAAATTAGTTTTAATTAAAAAAAAAACCCTGTTTTACACTGCACTTGAAAAACATTAAAATAATTAAATGGGAAGAAAAATTCTAAATTTTGCATCTTGTATGAGTCAAGGGGTCAGAATTAGCTTTATAAGATAAAACGTATAAAGAATGGTTGCTGAAATTGAGTTTGTCTAGTTTAATGAAAAGAAGGACTAGGGGTGACATGATAGCAGTGTTCCGATATCTGTGGGGGAGTCAAGCTATTCTCCAAAGCACCTGAGGGTAGGACAAGAAGCAATGGGTGGAAATTAATCAAGGAGAGAAGCAACTTAGAACTAAGGAGAAATTTCCTGATACTTAGAGCAATTAATCAGTGGAACAACTTGCCTCCAGAAGTTGTGAATGCTTCAACACTAAAAGTTGTTAAGAAAATGTTGGATAACCATTTGTCTGAAGTGGTGTACAGTTTCCCACCTAAGCAGGGGGTTGGATATGAAGAGCTCAAAGGTCCATTCCAACTCTATTTTAATTAGGAAATTTAGGAAACTTGTTGAGGATTAATTGTCTTTTTATTAAGAAGATTTATACCTAAAGGTGATGGATGGCTACATGATGTGGTAAGAATGATGGAGTTGAGTAAGAAGAGAAATGTTAAGGCATGTTCTTCCTTTCTTAAGTGGTAAGCTGCAAAGGAGTAGCTATCCTACGTGGAGATCTGAGTTGATTTCTTATAAAAGAATTTGAGGAAAAAATCCCATGAATTACTCCCATAGCTCTTATAAAATACTATTATACTCAGGAAATTTTGAGGGGAAGTATGAATACATACTGTATTTTTTGGAGTATAAGACACACCTTTTTCCCCCCAAAAATAGGGCGAAAATCTGGGTGCGTCTTATACTCCGAATGTAGTCCTGCCCAGGCTTGCAAACAGAGATTTCAGAAGCTGAAAGAAGCCTCTGAAAGAAGCTTCAGAAAAAAGCCTCTGAAAGGCTTTTATCTAAAATACTATGGCAAGCAACTAAAAAAAAATCAGTAAAGATTCTAACCAAACTATGTTAACAAATCTGGAGAATGACACAATAAGCAACAGATTGGAAGAGGTTAATCTACATACCAACAGCAAAGAAAGGAGATTGAACAGAGTACAGATAGTCCTTCAGAATAAAAGCCTCTGAAAGAAGCTTCAGAAGAAAAAAGCCTCTGAAAGAAACTTCAGAAAAAAAGCCTTTTTTTCTGAAGCTCTGTTTCGGAGGCTTTCAGAGACAGAAAAAAAAGTTTTTTCAGAAACAGAGTTTCAGAAGTTTCAGAAGAGGGGGAAAAAAGCAAGGCACAGAGCTCATGACCAACCAACCTGTTGCTAAAGTTCACCTCTGGGAACAGCTGATTGTGGGTATTCTGGGAGTCCGATCTAGCCACCAATCAGCTTTTTTCTTATTTTCCTCCCAAAAACTAAGGTGCGTCTTATACTCCAAAAAATACGGTAGTTGGTTTTGTTTGTTTTTTTTACCTTGTGTTGAAAAGCTAAAGAAAGTCTTTCGGGCAAGGTTTTTAGCAGGAAAAAATAGCACTATTTAGTGTGAAAAACTAAAATATGGCAACTATACAACATAATTCTATATATCTTTTAAAGCAAATTAAGTCACATTAACTCCTTCCAAATTCTGCAAATTTAGGAATGGAATTACTAGCGTGAGTGGGAATGAGTTGTGTCTAAAGTAAATTTTCTCTGCCAAACTGCCAAATTCCATACATTTTAGTTAATCAGGCCATTACCTCCCATAGTTTTTGCTTCCTGAGGTTCAATTCAGTTACATGCTTCCCTGCTCTGTAATTTGGTACAGACGCAAAGAGATCACCCAAAGCATGTGCCACCACATAGACTGCATTGTAGATATTGTAACTCTGACTGGTCATATGCATTTCAAATATAGATGTAGGAAGAGTCTCCAGTTTCTCTTGTCCAGTACAGGTGACCCTGTCTTCCTCAGGTGTCATGGAGGTAGGAAACAAGCATTCAAATGCATTTTCCCAGAAGACCTTAATAAAGCTATCTTTTTTTGCCAAGGTGGGGTTTTTCGTCTGAAGAAATTCATGAAATCCCAAGACTTCGTCTGTGTGAATTGCAAAAGATAAAGCACCGTGCAGGAAGTCAATTTTTACAGTCTTTAACAAAGGAAGTGATGTGAATTCCATCTGGGCTGTTAAAATCCACATTCTACTTTTTCTCCATACCGGCATTTTTTCCAATTGGGATAGAAATGGAAAAAATCTCAGAAGAATCATATCATCCATTTCACCATGAACTATCACTACATTCGCTGTGCTGGTCATCACCACTTTATATATTTCAACCGCCTCTCCTATCAATTCGTCAAAGCTGTTGAAATAAGTCATTGCGGGGAACTTTGCCGTAAATGCAAAGCATATCCCTCTCTGAGAAAACATAGGCAAGACATCATGTATAAACTTTTCACCATTCTCATTATGTGTATATAGGGCACCTATCCATGTCCACCTGAAATGCCGTAGTAATTGGAGAATTGCGTTGTATTGGTAGTCCACATTTGGAAACATCCGTTGAATGAGACCCTGATGAGTTTCTGAAATTATCTCTGGAGCTGAACCATAAATAAGCTTATCAAAGAAAGACAGAAATAAGGGAAAGGGGAAAAAATGTAATTTACAAATATTTGCTTGTGGTGCCTGATTTTCCAGAATAATCTCCTAATCCCATTTCCAATTTATATGTAGCTATGTTCTGAAAAAGAGATGTGGTGGCTCAGTAGCTAAGACACTGAGCTACTGAGGTCTGCAGTTCAGCAGTTCGGATCCCTAGTGCCGCAGAACGGGGTGAGCTCCTGTTACTTGTCCGAGCTTCTGCCAATCTAGCAGTTCAAAAGCATGTAAAAAATGCAAGTAGAAAAATAGGGACCACCTTTAGTGGGAAGCTAACAGCGTTCCGTGTGCCTTTGGTTTAGTCATGCCGGCCACATGACCATGGAAACATCTTCGGACAGCACTGGCTCTTTGGCTTTGAAATGGAGATGGGCACCGCCCCCTAGAGTCAGGAATGACTAGTACATATGTGTGAGGGGAAGCTTTACCGTTATGTTCTGGAAGCGTTAACGCAGAATTCTTCCATTCTAGTTCGAATGTTGTGAAATTCAACAAAAATAAGAGCTAGGGTATAATGTAAATAAAATGTATACTATTGAAATTATCCACCCTACCACAAGAAAATCTGTGTGAACAAGTATGATTCATTGGTACAATATTTCCTTCAATAGCTGAAGCTCTTGTTTCTTTTAATCTTTCATGAAAATACCCTGATATCTGGGATATCCTTCATGGAATCTTTCTAAAACAGTGTTACACATGGAGACAGTCAGGTACTGTACAGAGTCTGGCATAGAAAAAATGCATACATGTCTATTCATTTATGGTGAACCTACATCATGCATGTCAAAAGTGACACACCACAAATTTTGGCTTCACACACTTAATATTCACTAACTCAACTATTCTTGAAAGCATATTCTGTTTTGATGAAATTTTCAGAAGCTGATGAGGTCATGTGTGAATGGGAGATGCCCTCACGTAAACTCTGTACTCTCCAATATGGCATGCTTTCACACTATTTTCCAAGGCTGCAGAGGCTTTGGAAGAGCATTCTCCAACATTATTTAGCATTCTCATACAACCCATATCAGCTTCAGATAGGCAGCAGGAGTCTATCAACATAAAGAGAATATCACTTGAAAATAAATGGTACATAAAAGATCTTGAAGAGCACTGAACCATGGAGGCAGTGATGGGTTGCCCCCGGTTCAGTCCAGTTCTATAGAACCAGTAGTAAAACCAGTGGGAGGCTTCTCCCACTGACCCCGACATCAGGGAGCTTCTGTGCATGTGCAGAAGCGCACAATAGAGAGAGAGAGTGAGAACGAAGCGAGCACACACACATGACCCCGTTGCAAACCGGTAATAAAAGTAGAACCCATCCCTGCATGGAGGTAATTGTGTTGTTACCAAAGAAGCAGTAGAAGTAGTAGTGCTAGGACTGAAGTCAAGGCTCAGCTTTGATTAAAAAATTCAGTATTGAATATACTAGTTAGACACATAGACAAACAGACAGACAACAGTGTTATGACAAATCTTATTATGGGTCAATATGCTATTCAACATCTGTTGAATATATACGTCTGATATAGTGGTGGCTGCTCGCAGTTCGGCCCAGTTCAGGTGAACCGATAGTGGTGATGATGTGAACCGGTTCTCTATGACTGTGAGTTGGGTCCTTGCGCCTGCCCTCGCATTATATCTACCTTTGTCATTTTTTAACCCAGTTGATAGGCGCGGCAGAGTGGATTGCTGTGCCTCAGCTGGGCAGAAATCTAATGCGGTTGTGCAGAGCACAAGTTCGGCGTAACACCGAACACCGGTAACACCAGTTGGAACCCACCACTGGTCTGATACACACACACACACACACACACACACACACACAATTCACATACACAATTGCTTACTTATTGTGGTATTTATTTCAAATCCAACAAAACTAAGACCATGGCATCCAGACCTCTCAATTCCTGGCAAATAGATGGAGAAGAAATGATGGTAGTGACAGATTTTATTTTCCTGGGCTCCAAGGTCACCACAAATGGGGACTACAGCCTAGAAATTAAAACACACCTGCTCCTGGGGAGGAAAGCTATGGCAAATCTAGACAGCTTACGAAAAAGCAGAGACATCACCCTGCCAACAAAAGTGTATATAGTTAAGGTTATGTTTTTTCCTAGTTGCAATGTATAGCTGTGAAAGTTGGACCATAAGATAGGAAAAGAATTGAGGCCTTTGAACTATGGTGCTGGAGAAGACTCCTGGGAGTCCCATGGACTGCAAGGCGATCAAACCGGTCAGTCCTAGAGGAGATCAACCCTGACTGCTCTTTAGAAGGCCAGATCTGAAGATGAAAATCAAATACTTTGGCCACCTAATGAGAAGGAAGGACTCCCTGGAGAAGAGCCTAATGCTGGGAAAGATTGAGGGCAAAAGAAAAAAGGGACAAGAGAGAATGAGGTGGCTGGATAGAGTCACTGAAGCAGTTGGTGGACTTAAATGGACTCTGGGAGATGGTAGAGGACAGGAAGGCCTGGAGGAATATTGTTCATGGGGTCGCGATGGGTCAGACACAACTTTGCAACGAGCAACAAATTTCAAATCCATGTAAATTAAAAACATAGTGAATGATTGATTTGCAAATATAAGCACTGTACCTGTGGTACTTTATAAAGGGACAGGATAGTAGCCACGTGTAGGCAGACTTCAAAGGTTGGACCTCCAATAACTGCTATTATTCTGTTCTGGATGTCACAATTATAATTAGGAATTAATTCGTCTTGTGCAGAAAACAGTTCCAGTGAGGCATGATAGGTCCAACTTGCACTAAAATAACTGTTATAGATGTGAAATCCCAAGGTGAGGTTGGGTAAAATCTGAGGATCTTCATTGATCTCCTTGATTGTATATTCCAAAGCCAGAAAATGCTGATAAATGGGAGTCATGACACTGAAAAGGGAATCAGATAATCTTTCACAGCACATTCACTTCAAACATGAGATGCATTATATTTAAGTACAATATATTACAAAGGATTCGTTCAGGAGACATGACTATGAAAATATATTACAACTGGAAAACAGGAATGGTTTATTACCAATCGTAGGAAATGTAATTATTCTCCTTTATGAATTGTTAAAAGGTTCTTCAGCTCTTCATTATATCGAAAGAAGTTACATTATCATTGTAACCACATTTTCAGTGGACTAAAATTAACGCCATCCAAAATTCTCTAGGTCTTATTATACAACAAAATATTGTGTGTAAATACTGTACATGAACATGAGTTGAGCTTAATTTCAGTTGACTGCATCTATGCAGTTGTTACTTGGTTAATTTTTTTCCCCCAACATTATATATTTTTTTAAAAATCACCACTGCTTTTTTTTTCGGAGCCCTTTTTATAACCACAAAAGCACCCTTTTCTGCTTGGTTATCTGTCTTGGAATTTCCCTACATCCAATATTAACCAGGATTTCCAAGATCAGTCAAATAGACCTATGAGCCTTCCCTGCTAAAACATTGTAAAGTGCATTTTAAAAACTTACAGAATTTCATCAAAGAGATCGCTAGATGGTGCTTTCCTGAAGTCCATCATGTCATACAATATGTAGATCTTAGACAGAATGCCTACAACGATGAAATCCCCTGGTTGGTATTGTTTGTGAAGTAGAGGTAGAGGTTTACTGATGCTGCATTTAGCACCGGAAATCTTACCCACAACTTTGGGGAAAAGGACCAAGACCAGTGCTTCAAAGACCATCATACTGAATGAAGCTGTTCCTTATTTAAGTCATTTTGCCTGTCTTAGCATTGCCTTTCTTTAAACTGGAGAGTTTGGAAAAAGGAAACAGAGCACTTTTTTTAACTGAATAGAATCAGTGGTCAGATATTACCATTCTGGAGGGATTATAACAGCTCTGTATTTTTTTTCCCCAGTTCTTGTTATTTTGTTTTTGGTGAGGAGAGTTGTCTGCATGTACTTATTGCAATTCTTTTGAGAATTGATGACTCACAAGCTGCCTTCGCTAAATAGATGATTACAGGTGAAATTAAATTCTTTTTTTTTTTAATGCTTGTTATTTCTGGACAGAAAGATTACTTCATTCTCTTTGCAAAATAGTCAGAAATGCGAAAGATTATTTGCAGGTGTGCTGGTGGTTAAAGTTTTTGAGTTAGGAGATGAAGTTGAAATAAACATAATTAAGTAGTTAATTATAGGGGAGACATCCACTTTGAATCGGAGGTTCAAGGAAATACTGAACAAATATGTTGTTTTTTAAAGTTCTAAGCACATATCAACAATGGTTTTCTTTAGTGAATTAGGAAAGTATGATAGAAGCCTTTAATTACTTACTACAAGAAAAAAAGTTTCCATTGCAACTTAAGAAAGGTTTTTAATTTTCCTGAATTACTAATAGGTAATAAAGAATATTTTTACCATATTGTTCTTAGTGCTTCACATACAATTCTGAGAAATGATATTCTTCTAGACAATCAATACCAGTCTGTCACAGGTGAGAACAACTTGAGGTTCTATGAATAGGTATGGCTTCTGGGCTTATGCATTAAACAGAACAACAACAAAAATCATTTAGTTGCAACCAAGAACAGAGTGCTTTGTAAAATCATTTCAGAGTAACCACAGCTAACATTTAAATTAAACCACCCATGATAGGAGACCTGGTTATTTCCAAGCCTGCATCTCCTCATCTTGTAGGGTTTGAGGGAAAGGTTCTGTTGAAGTTCAGGTTTCCAAAGGAATTCCATCTATTGGGGCTCTGGAGGACAGCCTTCTCTATCATGATGCACATCTGTGGTCCTCAAGTATGAGGACCATTTCCCCTCTACTGGGTGAAAACTGGAGTTTAGAACAGAGCATTTTATTATTAAAGTTTTATGGTGTTTTTATTAAAGATTTACCTTGGTGGTTAATGCTACTGTAAATATCTATATCTATGTATTATATGTATACTGCATGAGTCAAAAAGAGGGCTGTGAAAATATTTACAGACCCCTCAGATTCTGTACATAAACTGTTTCAACTTCTACTCTCAAAATGACGCTATAGAGCACTGCAACATCAGAACAACTAGACACAAATGCCATCACTCTGATAAATAAATAATTCCCTCCACACTGTCAAACTATTTACTAAGTCTGCATTACTATTAATCTTCTCATCGTTCCTATCACCCATCTCCTTCCACTTATGACTGTATTACTGTAACTTTGTTGCTTGTATCCTTATGATTTATATTGATATTGTTTCCTGATGGCTTATTTGCACCCTATGACTATCATTTATGGTTGTACCTTATGATTCTTCATGAATGTATCTTTTCTTTTATGTACACTGAGAACATATGCACCAAAGACAAATTCATTGTGTGTCCAATCACACTTGGCCAATAAAGAATTCTATTCTATTCTATTCTATTCTATTCTATTCTATTCTATTCTATTCTATTCTATTCTATTCTATTCTATTCTATTCTATTCTATTCTATTCTATTCTATTCTATTCTATTCTATTCTATTCTATTCTATTCTATTCCATTCCATTCCATTCCATTCCATTCCATTCCATTCTATTCTATTCTATTCTATTGGTACCTATCACCCAGCTGTGTAGCCTCAGCCCTGCCTGCACTACTAGATGTCTTGGCCGAGTTGGTGGGGGAACTCCCCAACCTTCTGGTTGTTGGAGATTTCAACCTGCCCTCGGCTGGGGAGACATCTGAGTTGGAGCAGGAGTTCATGACCTCCATGACGACCATGGACCTAACTCAGATTATACAGGCCCCAACTCATATAGGAGGACACACACTCAACCTGATTTTTCTCTCTGGGCAGTGGATAAATGATTGGGGGGAGAGGTCCTTATCCATTGACCCCCTGTCATGGACCAATCATTCCCTCCTTAGGCTAGGGAATGATTGCTAGGGAATGATTTCCTATTGCCAGACCCCACCGCTGGGTTGCAGAACCAGTGACCTGGTTCCGCCCCAGGCACCTGATGGAACCTGAAAGGTTCCTGATGGAGCTTGGGTCATTTTCCACCTCCTTAACCCACGATTCCTCCGAGGCCCTAGTTGCAGCCTGGGAACAGGCTGCAGTAGGGGCCCTGGATCGAATTGTGCCTATGCGGCCTCTGATCTGATGCAGATCCCAGGCAGCTCCATGGTTTAGCACCGAGCTCAGGGAAATGAAGCATCGGAAAAGATGCCTGGAGGGTGATTGGAGGTCCTCCAGATCTGAATCCAACCAAAATCACTTAAGAACCAATATTAAGTCTTACCTTGTGGCGATGGAAGCAGCGAAACGTCAATATTTCGCAGCTCTCATTGCATCTGCAGAAAATCGCCCAGCCGCCTTGTTTAGGGTGATCTGCTCCCTCCTAAATCATGAAGTGAGGGAAGACCCCTTGCAGGGTTGATCTGAGGATTTTGTACAGTTTCTGCAAGATAAAATCGCTTGAATCCGGACCGGGTTGGACTCCAACTGGGCAGAATCCACTGAGGAGACCGGGGCTAGCTTTGGTGAAGCCTTCTGGGCTGAGTTTGAGCCTGTTTCATTGGATGAAGTGGACAGGATTATGGGTTGGCTGGGGGCCTCCTCGTGTGCATTGGACCCGTGTCCCTCCTGGCTTGTTTCTGCAGCCA
Source organism: Coluber constrictor foxii (assembly GCA_038048745.1). Lineage (NCBI taxonomy): Eukaryota > Metazoa > Chordata > Lepidosauria > Squamata > Colubridae > Coluber > Coluber constrictor. The sequence continues at coordinate 26,553,430 of CM075961.1, forward strand.
GAGAGGTGACTAGAGACTAGATCCAGGTTGTTGTTAACGCCTTGCTGAGGGACGGTTTCATCCCCACTGCACTTAAAGAGGTGGTGGTATGACCTGTCCTTAAGAAGCTCAACCTGGATCCGGACTCCCTTAACAACTATCGTCTTGTCTCCAACCTCCGCTTTTTAGTGAAGGTTGTCGAGACCATGATGGCACAGCAATTCCCTCATTTCCTGGAGGAAACGGACTACCTGGATCCTTACCAATCTGGCTTCAGGTACAGTCACAGCACGGAAACAGCATTGGTCACCCTAGTGAATGATCTCTGGTGGGCCTGTGATGGGGGTTGTTCCTCAATCCTGGTCCTTCTTGACCTCTCAGCAGTTTTTGATACCATCGACCATGGTATCTTACTGCAGCGACTCAGGGAGTTGGGGATAGGAGGCACTGTGTTGCAGTGGTTCTCCTTCTATCTCTCAGGCCACTCGCAGTTTGTATCAGCAGGGGGCCAGAGATCCTCCCAGAGGCATCTCACATGTGGGGTGCCTCAGGGATTGGTTCTCTCCCCCCTGCTCTTTAATATCTACATGAAGCCGCTGGGTGAGATCATTTGTGGTTTTGGGGTGAGGTATCACCAATATGTAGATGATACCCACCCCAGGCCACCCTGGGGATGCCCTTACATCTCCACCCCAGGCCACCCTGGGGATGCCCTTTCTGTGATATCCTGCTGCCTGGAGGCAGTGCGGGTTTGGATGGGAAGGAACAGGCTCATACTGAACCCTTCCAAGACTGAGTGGCTGTGGGTGCCAGCATCCTGGGATCTAGAGATACCATCATTAATGATCAGAGGGGAGACTTTACCCACTCCGATAGGGTCCGCAATCTGGGTGTCCTCCTGGATTCTCAGCTGTCCTTGAATGACCATCTGATGGCTGTAACCAGTACGTCTTGTGTGCCAGTTGTGTCCTTTCCTGGACTGGGATGCCCTCTCCACAGTCACACATCCCCTCATTACTTCTTGGTTGGATTACTGTAACGCCCTCTACATGGGGCTGCCCTTGGGATGCATCCAGAGGCTCCAGTTAGTTCAGAATGTGGTTGCATGGGCAGTTATGGGGGCTCCTCATTACTCCCGTGTTACACCTCTCCTGTGCGAGCTGCACTGGTTACCGGTTGCTCTCCGGGTCCATTTCAAGGTGCTGGTGCTTACCTATAAAGCCGTACATGGCTTAGGCCCAGGGTACTTACAGGATCATCTCTTGCCTTCCTCCCATTGTCCTGTGCACTCCCACAGAGTTGGCGTCTTTAGGGTGCCATTGGCCAAACAATGTCAGCTGGTGGCCCCCAGGGGGAGGGCTTTCTCTGTCAGAGTGCCGACCCTCTGGAATGGTCTGCCCACTGATCTCAGGATGGCCCCTGATTTCCACTCTTTCTGCTGTGGTCTAAAGATGTGGCTGTTCCAACAATAATCCGATTGTGGGGTTGTACAATTTTATTTATTTATTTATTTATTTATTTATTTATTTATTTATTTATTTATTCAATTTATATACTGCCCTACTCCCAGATGGGACTCAGGGCGGTGAAAATAAGATACAATAATATAAAAGTTAAAAATCATTTAAAACAAATTAAATAATTTGGCTCAAACAGTTTAAAAATCCAATTATAAAAAATTTAAAATCCAATATAAAAGGGGGTTAAACCAGACCAGCTTGTTCAAATAAAAATGTTTTTAAGGTGTGGTGAAACGTATGCAGGTCCTGTACCCTCCTTATCTCAGGGGGGAGCTCATTCCAGATGGTAGGTGCCCCCACAGAGAAGGCTCTCCCCCTGGGGGCCACCAGTCAACACTGTTTGACCGATGGCATCCTGAGGAGCCCCTCTCTATGGGAGCAGACTGGTCGGTGAGAGGCTGTTTATGGCAGAAGGCGGTCCGAAAGATTCCCTGGTCCTAAGCCATGGAGTGCTTTGAAGATGGTAACCAAAACCTTGAAGCGCACCCGGAAGACCACCGGGAGCCAGTGCAGCTTGCGCAGGAGGGGGGTCACATGGGAGCGCCACGTCTCTCCCATCACCACATGCACGGCTGCATTCTGGACCAGTTGGAGCCTCCGGGTGCTCCTCAAGGGGAGCCCCATGTAGAGAGTATTACAGTAGTCCAGGCGTGAGGTGATGAGGGCATGAGTGACCGTGCATAATGAATCCCGATCTAAAAAGGGACGCAACTGGCGGATCACGCAAACCTGATAAAAACTCCTCCCGGCCACAGTCATCATATACCCTCCTAAAAGCAGCCGTGAGTTCAGGAGGACGCCCAAGTTGCGAGCCCCATCCGCCCAAGGGTTGAGCTTGAGTCTGTTCCTCCCCATCTAGATCCGTACGGCCTCCAGGCACCAGGACATCACTTCGAGGGCATCATTGGGGTGGTCTGGAGTGGAGATGTACAGCTGAGTGTCATCAGCGTACTGATGGTACTTCACTTTATACTTTATAATTTGAATATGGTTTTAAAGGGGGTTTTAATTTTATTTTAATTTCCATACTGTGACTTGTATTGATGATTGTTATATGTAAGCCACGCTGAGCCACTCGGGAGACTGGTGGCATATAAATCACAATAATAAATAATAAATAAATAAATAAATATTCTATTCTGTTCTGTTCTGTTCTGTTATCTATATGTATGTCCATATGAATCCATATATCTCTTTATGCCTATCTTCTATCATATCTGTCTTTGTCTCTCCCCCCCCTCTATCTATCTATCTATCTATCTATCTATCTATCTATCTATCTATCTATCTATCTATCTATCTATCTATCTATGTTTTCTGAGGTTTTCGCAGGTGTTTGTATGTAGGTCTGTGGTTATTCGGGTCTTCTCCCGCGTAGAATTGGAAGTATCTTGGCGACATTTCGATGAAGTCTCATTCGTCATCTTCAGGCTGGTGTTCTCGGCTTCGTGCTTCCAGGAGCAACGAAGCACGAAGCCGAGAACACCAGCCTGAAGATGATGAATGAGACTTCGTTGAAACGTCGCCAAGATACTTCCAATTCTACGCGGGAGAAGACTACGCAGAAGAAGACCCGAATAACCACAGACCTACATATATATATATATATACGCCTAACATATATATATATGCCTAATATATATAAATATATACAGGCCACAGTCTCCTGGTTTCTAGCCTACTCTCTTAGAAATTTAGTTGTTCTGGATTTAGGATCTTTAAGTGTTCTGAAGAGGGAATTTTTTAAAAAAAGATTTATTATTTTTTATATATATAAATAATTCAAGGCAGCAAGGATATCTAATACTTCTCCCTGCTTCTAGTTTTCCCCACAGCAATACATGTATGAGGCAGGAGTAGACCTCACAATCTCCTAGTTTCTATCCTGGTGCTAGACCAACTGGTTTTATACTTCCTGATACCTGATGCAAAATAGGAAACAGCAATTAAATTTATGGTACTCTGTTCTTTTCTCTTTTGAGTTGATCTTTTTTGTTCAAATCAGGTCTCAGCAGAATGATGTACAATTTGGGAGAAAAGATGCAAAGCAGTAATCCAGCGCTGGAAGCTATAATGGAGAAGATTTCCACAGCAACCATATATTTTCCCTTTGAACTCAGGTATGCTGGAACAAAGGACAACCAAACACTGCAGAAGACCAACATGCTGAAGGTGATAAACTTGGCTTCATTGAAAGCATCAGGCAATTTCCTTGCTAGGAAGGCCAGTGTGAAGCTGACAATGGCAAGGAAGCCCATATATCCCAAGACACAGTAGAACATGAAGGCAGAGCCTTCGTTACACTCCAGAATGATTTCTTCTGCTATTGACTTCATGTCAGCATCTGGGAATGGGGGAGAGATGATCAGCCATATAATACAAATTTTAATTTGAATAAAGGAGCAGCAGGATACTAGAAATGTGCCAAATCTTTTCCCCAACCATTTGGTCATCTTGGACCCTGGCTTGGTAGCCATGAAAGCTAGAACTACGATGATGGTTTTGGCTAAAACACAAGAAATGGCCACTGAGAAGATGATGCCAAAGGCAGTTTGACGAAGAAGACATGTCACCTTGTGAGGTTTCCCTATGAATAGCAAAGTACAAAGAAACGATAACAGGAGAGCAACAAGGAGTATATATGTGAGGTTTCGATTGTTAGCTCTGACAATGGGAGTGTCCTGATGCTTAATAAAGATCCGAAGGACTCCAACTGTGATTAAAGAGAAGAAAAGTGAAAAACTAGCCATAACTGTTCCCAGGGTTTCTTTGTAGTTCAAGAATGTTGTAACTTTGGGGAGACACCAAACCTGCTTCTCATTGGGATACCGATCTTCTGGACATTGAAAACATTCATCCATGTCTATGAAAGAAAATATCGATGTTGAAGTTGCACTGAAAGAATAAAAACCAACTACAAGTGTTCACAATGAGGATTGACAATTAATTTCTAATGTATGTCGTACATTAACTTAGTTGCCATCCAAGTCTTGCTACTAGCAATGAACATGTTTGCAATTCAATTACTTATCCCTATTTAATAGTCTAATTTTCCAAGTGAAAAAGTTGACAGAAAATTTCCCATGGTACACTTGACAATCCGATTGATTTGGTGAGGTAGATATACAGTATCTCTTACCTTCCTTGTTAGAAATCTTCCCTTCTGGACATCGAAGACAGTCGTAGCAGCAAAATAGTTTTCCTTCTATCTTAATCTTACTGTAGCCTGAATCGCACTTCCCATTACACAGAGAAAGTGGCTGGGTCTATAATAAATAATAAAAAAAGTTTATCTTTGGAAATGTGGCATCTCGGTGTCTTTCAGTATTTTAAAAAATATCTTTCAATCATATTTTTTTCTTTTGATAAAATAACGTGAGACAGCAAAATCTCGTTTTGGGTAGAAAAGATTTGAACAGGTTTTTGCCTCAGTGCAAACATATAGCACAACAATACTGAATTCGTTGCCAATGAAAAGACCACTTTACAGAGGCATTGATTTACCGATGTTTCTTGTCTTTCTTTGTTTTTGAACATCTGTAAGGCTTTTAGTGAAAGGGAAAGTTTTCGCATAGAATTTACATGCATGGTGTGAACTTTGTTGCCTACTCCATTTCTCTCCATTTATCCACCTTCTACCCTAGAAGGTATCCTAGGGATCACCACTGAATGACTTTCTAAGTCTATCAGCTAGGCTAGATACACAGAGTGTCACAGGTGGAAGTGAGCACCTCATTGTGCTTTAGATGCTTCTGGATTTAAAGGATTAGCCAGCTGATGTCCAAAGAACACCCTTATGTCTTAACAGTAGCATATATAAAGAAAGACTCAAATCATCAGAATAGAATAGAATAGAATAGAATAGAATAGAATAGAATAGAATAGAATAGAATAGAATAGAATAGAATAGAATAGAATAGAATAGAATAGAATAGAATAGAATAGAATAGAATAGAATAGAATAGAATAGAATAGAATAGAAAAGAAAAGAATAGAATTCTTCATTGGCTAAGTGTGATTGGAAACACAAGGAATTTGGCTTTGGTGCAGATGCTCTCAATCTACATAAAAGAAAAGATACATTCGTCAAGAATCATAAGGTACAATACTTAATAATAGTCATGGGATGCAAATAAGCAATCAAGTCATATTAGAAAACAGTCATAAATCGTAAGGTTACAAGCAACAAGGTTGCAGTCATACAGTCATAAATGGGAGGAAATGGTTGATAGGAATGATGAGAAGAAGATAGTAGTGCAGACTTAGTAAATAGTTTGAAAGTATTGAAGTAATTATTTGTTTAGCAGAATGATGGCGTTCAGGAAAAACTGTTCTATCTAGACTAGATCCTCTAGATATGTAGACAAGATCCTCTCTGTGGCCAATAACCAACTCAGCAGAGATAAAATCCAGGAAAAGCTTCTTTAGATTGATGGAAGACTTTCAAGAATTTGAAAGCAGATTTATGGAAATCTACAAAGAACTAATACTTTTTCATTGTCAAAAAGGCATTAAGAGTTGTTAACCTAATTTTGTGAAGCTTCATTTCCAATAACATTGTACTGCAAACTAGGGCATACAGAACCTTTGCCAGACCAATTCTCGAATACAGTTCATCTGCCTGGAATCCACACAGTATCCACAATTGAGCACATCCAAAGATATTTCATGAGAAGAGTACTCCACTCCTTTGCTCACAAAAGAATTCCTTATACTACCAGGCTCAAATTTTTCAGCTTGGACAACCTGGAACTGTTGCTACAATGTCCTACCTGTCAACAACTACTTCAGCTTCAACCTCAGTAGTACACGGGCAAACAAGAGATACAAAATCAAGGTAAACCACTCCAAACTGCAGAAACTGAACCATTGCAGAAAATACGATTTCAGCAACAGGGTGGTCAACACCTGGAATGCTCTACCTGACTCCATTGTTACATCCTCAAACCCCCACAGCTTCAACCTTAAACTGTCTATTGTGGACTTCACCCCATTCCTAAGAGGTCCATAATGGGGCATGCATAAGCGTGCCTATCGTCCCTGTCCTACTATCCCCATTTATTTGTACTCATTTCCTGTGTTCATGTTCATGTCCATCTTTATACTTATACCTGTTATCTTGTACATGTTTGACAAAGAGAAAGAAAGAAAGAAAGAAAGAAAGAAAGAAAGAAAGAAAGAAAGAAAGAAAGAAAGAAAGAAAGAAAGAAAGAAAGAAAGAAAGAAAGAATAATACTGGATGGGACCAACGGAGGAGCTGGCACCTGGGTCTCACAAAAACTGAGAAGTATGGAAACAATTGAATAGACTGTGCATGGGTACAACAAGACCCAGAAACACTCTGAACAAATGGGAATATCCAGTTGCTTCTACTCTTTCAGGTTGTGGTGACATTCAGACAACAACACATATGCATGCTTGCCCTTTGGGTTCCGATCAGTTTCATGACCTCATGGCAGCATGACTGAACACAATCAATGTTCCTAGTTTCTGGGTAAAGCCTGTTTAATTTTTACATAATTTAACTTTGCATTTTTAATTGTTTTGCCCTATTTTAACTGTATTGCTTCCCACATGAATAAACAAACAACTAGGCTGGAGAGGCTTCAGGAAGAGAATATAATCCTGTTTCCAAGGTTCATTGCTATGGAATAGTTTACCTGTAAGTAAGTTTTAGAAGTAGTGACATCTGGACTGAACAAAATGTGACTGTGTCATACCTGGTTAAACCTGCTTGGCCACACAATATCATCTTCATAAATGGTGACCATTTTTTCATTGGAGTCCTTGAGGTCTGTGCCTCCAACTTGGACTCTCTTAAAAGACAAATTTTCAAATGTGATCCAATTGATAATATCAAATCCAGTCTCTAATTCTCCATTTTCATTGAACCCAATTTTTTGCCCGGCACTATTATTAAATGATGTTCTTCTGATCATGTGATTCAGCTAAATTGGAAAATAAGCCAAACAGAGATATATATCAGGGTGTAGAACAGCACTCTTTCTCCCCTTTAACAAAAAACCCTTTCAAGGTTTGTAAACCATGAAAGATAATAATAACCGCAATAATAAATTACACTATTGATTGTAACTATGATACAGAATCTTCATAGCACTAGAATGAAACAGAAGAAATAAAATAAAATACTAGATCTGACTATTCAGCAATTTAAATCAGACTAATTATTTCTAGCAGATTTTTGAAAAAAATAATTGAGAAGCAAGTTTATATTGAGGATATTATAAAAGAATATAAGCAGAAGAATGTTGCAGAAGGCTTTAACATTTATTTTAAAATGTTAAATTTGTAATGATGAGGACCTCAAAACATTTTAATTAAGTTTCTAGTACCAAAATGAAAACCATTTGTATGGATTTCTTCTAAAAGAAACTGAATGTTTTTGGATTTCAGAAACTTCTCTGAATGAAGAAAAAATCATCTTTAGTCTTATTAAATTATCAATACGAAGATGTTTGAAAGGCAGAAGAAATATGTTTTATACATAATCTTAGCTTATAGAAACTATTTTGTGACTCTAATCAATTCTTAGTTTTATACGGTTTCTTCTTTTTTATATATTTACGATATGTTACATAGGGTTACATTAATAGTATCCTGTATTTTACATTTTTTAGTTGCTCTTAGACTGCAAAAAAATAAATAGCTAAATTAATATTTACCAAAACTTCACAGTTTCACCTAGGTTGGACAGTGAATTCTTGGAAGATTTTATTATTATTATTATTTTAAATCTAGTAGGAAGATAGAGTGAGACATCTGTATTTTGTCCTTTCAGGGATTTACCTTCCATAAATGTTGATTCAAAAGTTTCCCCTTGATTTGCGTCCCTTCTCTGTATCTCATTATAGATGAATAGAAGTCATGCAAAGCATGTGCCACTACATAAATAGCATTGTAGACACTGTAGCTGTGGCCACTCATTTCCATTTCAAAGACAGATGTAGGAAGAAACTCCAGTTTCTCCTTTCCAGTACAAGTGACCCCATTTGCCTTTTGTGTTACAGAGGGGCGGAAGGAACATTCAAAGGCATTTTCCCAGAAGATCTTGATAAAACTGTCTTCCTTTTCCAACATAGGGTTTCTCATCTGAACAAATTGTTGGAATCCCAATACCTTCTCTGAGTGAATTGCAAAAGATAAAGCACCATGAAGGAAAACCAGATCCATATTTTTGTGAAAGCGATTTGACGTGAAATCCATCTGGATTGTCATAATCCAGACTTTCCCTTTTGTCCATAGTGGTAAATCATTGTTTTTCAAATGACTGGAAATAACCCTTAGAGTTATCATGTTACCACTTTCACCGTGAACTACCACCACAGTGACATTACTTTTCATAATAAATCTGTACATGTTAAGTCCTATTTCAATCATCTTTTTCATATTATTTGAATGAACAGTTTTGGGAAATCTTGCAATGAAGTCAAAGCAGATGCCACTCTGGGTAGCCTTGGGAAGAACACTGCGCATAAACATTTCACCACTCTCGTTGTCTACTAGCAACATCCCAACCCATGTCCACATGAAATATAGCAATAATTGAGAAATTCCCTTGTACTGACTATCCATATTTGGCAACATTTGTTGATAAAAAGCAGCTTGGTCTTTTGTGCTAATTGCAGGAGCAGAACCATACAATATCTAGAAACAAAGAGATAATAAAATAAAACACATGAAGAATAATTGCAGGGATTGGGTATTTCTAGTTTAATAAAAAGAAGGACTAGGGGAGACACGACAGCACTGTTCCAATATCTCAGGGAATGCCACAAAGAAGAAGGTGTCAAGCTATTCTCCAAAGCACCTGACAGTACAACAAGAAGCAATGAGTGGAAACAAATCAAGGAGAAAAGCAATTTAGAACTAAGGAGAAATTTCCTGACAGTTAGAACAATTAATCTGTGGAACAACTTGCCTCCAGAAGTTGTGAATGCTCCACGCTGGAAGTTTTTAAGAGGATGTTGGATAACCATTTGTCTGAAGAGGTGTAAGAAGTCCTGCCTAAGCAGGGAGTTGGACTAGAAGACCACCCTGGTCCCTTCCAACCATGTTATCCCATCCCATCCTAGCCTATCCTTTCCTATCCTTTCCTTTCCTTTCCTATCCTATAAGGGAAAAAATCACTGTAAAGTAACAAGCTGATGTGCAATCAGATTATTTCCCTATTTTGTCCACTAAATTAGAAACTAAAGCCGAATTCCATGTACATTTTATGTTCGTATTCAAGATGAGCTAATTGAGCAGGAATGTTCAGCTTTTCTCATGACTTAAGAAAATAAGTTCAATCAGCAGATCTCCATCTGTGCATGGAGATTGCTATGCCATCACTTCCAAGGCTGAGCTCCATCAGCAAAATAGTTCAGTGGTTCAGAGTTGCGTTAGAACACTAGTTCATATTAGGTTACCATAGAACAACTTACAGAATAAACTCCATGTCTGGGATTTCCAATATCATATCTCAAGACATGAGATTTAGTCAGAGAGGAGAAACTGTATCACTTAAATATTTAAGTAATGCAATTTGTACTCTCCAACTTAAATATCATAAGATCAATATTAATTTACAATATATTACTTAATTGGTTAAAAAGATTATCCAGTTGTTTTCAATACTATTGATGCAATATTTCAAGATAATTTCATATTATTTCCAAGGGGAATATTATCAGGCCAGAGAGAAATTGAAGGAAAATCAATACTAACTCCTTAAAAAAATTGCAAATACTATCTTGGGTGGACCTTGATTGTATTCACTTTGGAGAATAATGATTTTGCTGAAAAATACAGCATAATATAACTGTATTATCATTACAATCATATTTCAAGTGAAATTTGAAAAGTATAACCTACAAGGATTATACAAGTGTTCCCAGACCCAGTTTACAATTCTGATCACGCTCCACCATGTGTTTAGCAACTCCTTCTCTGAAATAACCAATAAAATATACATTACTTTTGGGCAATGTATAATATCCCTATTTCCTAGTACTTTGAAACATCAAAATGCTGAAGAATTAAGGTGCTGTTGCATAACCAAAACACTCCAAAATTACCTAAAATGTACCCTTTTTATTAAAATCACAATATTACTTTCATTGAAGATTTTTACAGAAAAAAATATTATATGGATTTTTATCTCCTGCCTCTTAATTCCAAGGAAACAGCATACCTGTGGCATCTTGTACAGGGAAAGGATATTAGCCATGTATAGATAGATGTCAGAGGAAGGTCCTCCAATGACTGCTATTGGTCTGTTTTGAGCATCACAGTTGTAGTTAGGTATGAATTGGCCCTTTGTAAAGAAGAGCTCCATTGAGGCACGGTATGTCCAACTTGGATCAAAGTAGGCATTATAGATATGGAACCCCAAGGTATGGTTTGGTAAAATAGAGGTATCTCTATTAATTTCCATGATGGCAAACTCTAAAGCAAGGATGTGCTGATACATTGGAGTTATGACTCTAAAATAAGCATTATATATTGTCAAAATACATACTTCCCAAAATATCATAGATGGTATAGGTTAACTCAACTTAGTGATCATAGTGTCTATCTAACCCATGTTTGTCTTTCTGTCTGTCTCTCTGTCTATCTATCTATCTATCTATCTATCTATCTATCTATCTATCTATCTATCTATCATCTATCTATTCATCTATACTCTATTGAGCTACCATCTATCATCTATCCATCTATCTATCCACCCATCCATCTTCTAATATTTATAAGCTATTGTCCATCTATATATTTTCCTATCATACATACAAATACTCTCCCTCTCAACCCTACCTCTCTCCTCTCTCTGCTCTATATCCTTTTCTTCTTTCTCTTTTCATGTCTATCTGTAAAAATCTTACACAGCGGTGCCAAGAGGCTCCTTAGATGGATGTCTCCTGAAGTCTTTCGTTCTATAGTAGGTGTAGATCTGAGAGAAAATGCCCACAATTATGAAATCTCCTGACTGATATTGCTTGTGAAGAAAAGGCAGAGGGTCAGTAGTCCTACAATTAGCACTGGGAATCACGGAAATCATTTCAGGCAAAAGCACCAAGACCAAGGCTGCAAGCATGATCATAATGTATAAAGTGTCGTATCTTAAGTCAATTGGTATTTCCCCAAGCTCTGCTTCATTAAGAATATTTATACTTGCACTTGTCTTCACAACAACTTCTTGCCCACTAGGAGATGAGGTGGAAAGAATGATGTGGGAATTGATAATGACAATTGAAAGATCAACAATTCAGAATTCAAGACCTAGGAAACCATGGCATGTAAACAATTGTACACCATCCTGTAATTGCTGACAGCAATGAAAACTTAAAAAGAAATACAGAACTTTTACTCCTTTGTATAAAAACAGGAAAAAAAGTTCTTCTAGTTTTAAAACAGTAGAAGTTTATACCACATTGACATTTGATGCCAGTCAGATTTGGATAACTGTCTGTCTGTCTGTCTGTCTGTCTGTCTGTCTGTCCGTCCGTCCGTCCATCCATCCATCCATCCATCCATCCATCCATCCATCTATCTATCTGCTTTTAGTTGTTCCCAAAACAGAATCAGCAATCAATATAGGTGCTGTCAAATTGCCATTATATTATCATAACATTAGAATTCCATTATCTCAAAGTCTACAGCATTTTGGATTAGGTGCAACTTTAGAGTAGTCTTTAAATCCTGTCCCACGTCAAATGCATAGAATTGTGTATGTGTGGCCAGCTTCTCCTGCTTCAGATAAAGCAACAATTGGTGCACCATTCCTCTAGTCATGGCTTCCCCCTACATTTCAAGTAGCAACTGTGAGTCCGTAATGAATTCCAAATGGCAAATATGTTCTTTCTTTACCCATCCAGAGACAGTAGTGGCATTGATGGAGAACCGCAACATAAAAATATCAAATCTATCTTCCTTGCTTGGTTCTCTCTTGTCCTGACCTTTACAGGCATCAGTGTTCTACATGATAGAACCCTGATAGTTTCTTCCTTAAGCCTATGAGATGGTATTAAATTGGGAATCATCAGCAACTCAAATATCAAATGCTATCTCCTGGAAGGGTCATATAGTTGAAAAAAAAATAGGAGGAAAATGATCAATTTCTCTAATAAGCCAGGCACCACCAAGAAGTTCTTTCATCTCCCACTACAACAGACTAGAATCATTCACTAAGGAAGGAGCAAAATACCTTCAAACAATCAACCTTTTCCCACAAGTGGTCAAAAAGTGGTCTTTTTTCTTTTTAAGAAAAAAGAAGAATTTAGGCACTAATTCCATGCAGGACCTGATAAAGGTCCTTCAGTTAAATAACCAATGATCTGAGGCTAATATATGGGCTATTAATTAACTCAAAAGGGTCTAGATCAGTGTTGGTGAACCTGAGTGCTGAAATGGGAGCTCATGTTTGTGGGGGGGGGGGAGTTCCAGAAACCAGAAGACCAGCTCCCAGGCACACATTCACGGGACTGCCGGAAACAAGAAAAGCTGAGCTTCCAGTTGTTGTGATCTGCCAGCAGCCTGTAGAGCTGGCAGTGGAGTTGGACAGTGAGGAGGCTGAGGAAGAACATAGGCCAGTCCTGGATGGTGGGGAAGGCCTGGATGAGGGCTCTGCATCAGAGGCAGGGCCATCTGGGAGTGATGTGCAGACTCCGGAGCCTCCTCTCTGACAGCAGAGAGGCAGAAGAACAGGAGGAGCCTGTTCCTAGTGCATGCATGAGAAGAGCTGCCAGAAGGCAAGAGCAGCTAAAGCAAAAAGGACTCAGGAATAGGGCTAAGAGATGATTGGCCCCTCCCATAAGGCTTAAAAGACCAACAATGGCTCTTGGGCTCTTTGACAGAAAACAACATTGATAGATTTGTTTCTAGTCTTGCTGCATTGTCAGCATCTTATGCTTCTGAACTTTTGCCAAGAAAAGCCTTTGGCAGGTTGCCTAATTTGACCAAGGTTGGTGATAAGGCTGAAGAATTGTGTTATGAAGAATTTGTTTTGAATTAGTTTGGACTACACTGAGAATGAGTTAATTCTCAGCTGTTCTAATAAAGTCTGTTTGTTTTCAAACTGAATGCGTCTGATAATACCTATTTGGGCCTGGGTCACAACACCAGTTTCCAGTGTGCAAGTGCACTCTGGTCACCTGGTCTTCCGGTTTCTACCATGCATGTGCGCACGAAGATAAGCTGGCCGGTGTCTGCGTGGACTCCAGAAACCAGAGGAGCAACGGGCCATGGCTAGTGTGATCGGAGAGATAGCTCTGCATGCCACTTCTGGCACGTGTGCCATAGGTTCGCCATCCCAGGTCTAGATTATCTAGATAATCGAGATGATCAGTGTCTTTCATGTATCAAAGTGCCTCATGGAAATTTTTAATATCATATATTTATTTATTTATTTTAATTAGATTTATATGCCGCCCTTCTCCGGAGACTCAGGGCGGCTTACAATGCATTAAGCAATAGCCTTCATACTTTGGTATATTTTTTATACAAAGTCAGCTTATTGCCCCCACAAACTGGGTCCTCAATTTACCTACCTTAGAAAGGATGGAAGGCTGAGTCAACCTTGAGCCTTGAACTTGCAATAATTGCAGACAGCTGAATGTTAATAACAGGCTATTTAGCCTGTTGAGCTATCTGAGGCTCTTTTTTTATCTTGCTTAAATTTGGTTCTCGGGTGTTATAATAAACACAGGTGTTATTCTATATTAATAAAAGTTTGAATCCAATGGAAAATATCAGTTCTGTAAGATTTAGTCTTAACTCATTTTCAGTAATAAGCCCATGAGAGTTCAATAGTGCTTTCATGAAGTTGCATATTTATTTATCATATTTATATGGCCACATATATCAGATCATATACCCAACGTAATGGGGTGAGCTCCTGTTACTTATCCTAGCTTCTGACAACTTAGCAGTTCGATAGCATGCAAAAAATGCAAGAAGAAAAATAGGGACCACCTTTGGTGGGAAGGTAACAGTGTTCCGTGCACCTTCGGCATTTAGTCATGCTGGCCACATGACCACGGAGACATCTTCAGATGGTGCTGGCTCTTTGGCTTTCAAACAGAGATGAGCACTACCCTCTAGAGTTGGAAACAACTAGCACATATGTGCATGGGATGATCTGTCCCCCCCCCTCAGAGACCCACAAAAACACAGCCAGTCGAGGGTTAAGAATCACTTGGCACACTCCACAGGTCTTATCTCAAACTTGGCAGCGATATGCACACCATCTGCCAAGGACTTTATTAGTTTACACAAAAAGAAAATCACCTACGTAGCTTTGCCGTTTAGCTTCCAAGACTACGAGGTTGCTATGTTTGTTTTGTTTGTTTATCACAAAAATCATGACCCACCGTCCTGTCTTATATAGGCTATGGGTGCGGTCCAGTGACTCATTGATCCTGTGACTCCAATCCAGTGACTCAGGTCTATTTCCTCATACGTCGCCGCAGCTGCAGTAATCTTTTCTCTCGCCTTCTTTGGCGTGCGTCCAGGAATGACGTCTCTCCCTCACTCTCATCTGAGACACCTGTTTCCCCACTACTTGGCTCTCTTTCAGCTGGCACCTGAGACGGTGCCAGAGGGGGGGGGGGCTGGGAGATCTGGCTGGCTCCTCTTCCTCCTGCTCAGAGCTTCCTTCCTCCAATGGGATAGGCTCAGCGGACGGGGCCACAACAAGGGGAAGCTTTACCTTATACCACATCATAAGGGTGCCATAAAAACAAATTTTAAAAACTGGAGTTTAGAACAGAGCATTTTATTATTAGAGTTTTATGGTTTGTTTTTTTAAAGATTTCCCCTGGTGGTTAATGCTACTGTAAATATCTATCTATATCTATATAGATTATATCTGGACCCATACCAGTCGTATTTCAGGCCCAAGTACAGCACAGGGACGGTATTGGTCGCGCTGGTGGATGATCTCTGGCGGTCTCGGGACAGGGGATATTCCTCCATCCTGGTCCTATTAGACCTTTTGGCGGCTTTTGATACCATCAACCGTGGTATCTTACTGCAGTGCCTTGAGGGGTTGGGACTGGGAGACACCGTTCTTCGGTGGTTCACCTCCTACCTCTCGGGGTGTGCACAAGTGGTGTTGGCAGGGGGACAGAGGTCGTCCTCGAGGTCCCTCACATGTGGGATGCATCAGGGGTCAGTCCTCTCACCCCTCTTGTTCAACAAGTATATGAAGCCGCTGGGGGAGATCATACGTGGTTTCGGGGTGAGGTATCATCAGTATGCTGATGATACCTAACTTTTTATATCCACCCCGAACCAGCCCAGTAATGCCCTCGATCTGATATCCTGGTGCCTGGAAATGATGTGGCTCTTGATGGGGAGGAACAGGTTTCAGCTCAACCCTGCCAAGACTGAGCGGCTGTTGGTATTAGCATCTCGGTTCCAAGGAAATATTCTATCGTTGGTCATAGGGGGTGAGGTGTTGCTGCCTGTTGAAGGGGTGCACAATTTTGGCATCCTCCTGGATTCATGGTTGACTTTGGAAGATCATGTTGCGACCGTGACCAGGGGGGGCATTTGAACAGATTCATCTTGTGTGCCAATTCTGCCCCTACCTGGGCCGTGATGACCTCCGTACAGTCACTCTGTCAGCACTAGACCTGACACACTCATGTGGTTGTGACCTCGCCCCTGAAGACCACTCGGAGGCTTCAGCTGGTGCAGAATGCGGCTGTGTGGGTTGTGATGGGAGTGTCCCAACACTCTCATTTTACACCCCTCATGTGCAACGTGCATTGGCTACCAGTTACCCTCCAGGTGAGATTCAAGGTGCTGGTTATCACCTATAAAGCCCTACATGGCTTAGGCCCAGGATATCTGATGGACCTTCTGTGGCCAGTGACAGGTCCCCATCGCCCGGTGCGTTCCCACATGGAGGGCCTTCTTGGAGTGCCATTGGCCAGGCAGTGTCAAATGGTGGCTCCTAGAGAACGGGCTTTCTCTGTGGGCACACCTGTGGGCGCACCTACATCAACTCCCACTGGAGCTCCAGGTGGCCCCTGACCTGTGCTCCTTCTGCCGTGACCTTAAGATATGGTTATTACCGCCAGGCTGGATGGCACTGAGGGGGTTTTTATGGGGAATTTTAACAGTTTTATTGACTTGTTTTATTGCTGTGAGCTGCCCTGAGTTCTCGTCAGAGAGAGGGAGGCATATAAGCATAATAAATATATAAATAAATAAATAAATAAATAAAATATCTAGATTTATGAATTATATATATATATCCATATAAATCTAATTATCTCTCTATGTCTATCTTCATATTCATCTATCCCTCCCTCTCTCTTGTCCTTTTTCCCTCCCTCTCTATTCTTTTCTCTCTCCCTCCCTCTCCCTCCCTCTCCCTCCCTCTCTCCCTCTCTCTCTCCCTCTCTCCCTCCCTCCCTCCCTCTTTCTCTCTCATCTATCCATATATATCTCCATATATGGATATATGGAGATATATATGGATATATATGGATATCTATCTGTCTGTCTGTCTGTCTGTCTGTCTATCTATCTATCTATCTATCTATCTATCTATCTATCTATCTATCATCTATCTATCTCCTGGTTTCTAGCCTAGTATCTTATAAATTTAGTTGTTCTGGATTTATGACCCATATACAGGTGAAACTCGAAAAACTAGAACATCATGCAAAAGTTTATTTATTTCAGAAATGCAATTTAAAAGATGAAACTAATATACGAAATAGACTTATTACATGCAAAGCGAGATAGTTCAAGCCTTGATTTGTCATAATTTTGATGATTATGGCTTACAGCTCATGAAAACCCCAAATTCACAATCTCAGAAAATTAGAATATTGTAAAAAGGTTCAATATTCTAGGCTCAAAGGGTCCCACTCTAATCAGCTAATTAAGCCATAACACCTGCAAAGGGTTCCTGAGACTTTAGATGGTCTCTCAGTCTGGTTCAGTAGGAATTACAATCATGGGAAAGACTGCTGATCTGATAGTTGTGCAGAAAACCATCATTGACACCAGTGGTGGGATTCAAATAATTTAACAACCAGTTCTCTGCCTAATAATTTCTTCCAACAACCTGTTCATCAAACTGCTCAGAAAGTTAACCACCGGTTCTCCTGAAGTGGTACAAACTGGCTGAATCCCAACACTGATTGACACCCTCCATAAGGAGGGAAAGCCTCAAAAGGTAATTGCAAAAGAAGTTGGATGTTCCCAAAGTGCTGTATCAAAGCACATTAATATAAAGTTATGTGGAAGGGAAAAGTGTGGAAGAAAAAGGTGCACAAGCAGCAGGGATGACCACAGCCTGGAGAGGATTGTCAGGAAAATGCCATTCAAAAGTGATGGCAACTTTCACAAGGAGTGGACTGAGGCTGGAATCAATGCATCAAGAGCCACCACACACAGTTGGATCCTGGACATGGGCTTCAAATGTCGTATTCTTCTTGTCAAGTCACTCCTGAACAACAAAAATGTCAAAAGTGTCTTACCTGAGCTAAAGACAAAAAGAACTGGTCTGTTGCTCAGTGGTCCAAAGTCCTCGTTTCTGATGAGAGCAACTTTTGCATCTGTTTTGGAAACCAAGGACCCAGAGTCTGGAGGAAGAATGGAAAGGCACACACTGCAAGATGCTTGAAGTCCAGTGTGAAGCTTCCACAGTCTGTGTTGATTTGGGGAGCCATGTCATCTGCTGGTGTTGGTCCACTGTGTTTCATTAAGGCCAGGGTCAACGCAGCCGTCTACCTGGAGATTTTTGAGCACTTCATGCTTCCTTCCGCTGATGAGCTTTATAAGGATGGTGACTTCTTTTTCCAGCAGGACTTGGCACCTGCCCACACTGCCAAAAGTACCAAAACCTGGTTCAATGACCATGGAATTACTGTGCTTGATTGGCCAGCAAATTCACCTGACCTGAACCCCATAGAGAATCTATGGGGATGTTCTGGCCCCGTTCCCAGGAAAAAATCCCCGCAGACAATCAGAGTCTAATGAACTGGCAGGCAACCAAGTAAGCTAATAACAAAGTTTGGCAGCAATCCCCGCAGCTGCTTGCCAATGTCTTTATTAATAATTCAGTCAAATACACACCACCAAAATGTTCAGAGCTGAGACTCAGGGCCGATTCAAAACCGGGATCCATGAATCTTTGTTTTGTTCGTCACAAAGATACAGGCTGCAATCCCTCTCTTATATAGCCTGTGAGGCGTGGTCCACCAGCTAATCACGACCATGCTTTTTCCTCTGCTGGGGTCTCCTGTCTCTCCGACGCTGGCGAGGATCCAACCAAAACTCACTCCCCTCATCAATGTCCTCCTGTGGCTGCGGGGACAAGCTTGGCTCTGGGCCTATTTCCTGCTCTTCGGTGTCCTCTGGAGGCATTGCCAGAGAGGAGAGTCCTAGAGAAGGAGGCCTTGCCAACTCCTCTCCCTCACTCTCAGAGTCCTCCCCTGCTGATGACGCAGGCTCAGGCAACGGAGCCACAACACGGGCATTGCCAAGAGAAAGATGAGAGACAAGAGACCGAACAATGAAGAAGAGCTGAGGGCCACTATTGAAGCATCCTGGTTTTCCATAACACCTCAGCAGTGCCATAGGCTGATAGGATCCATGCCACGCTGCATTGAGGCAGTAATTGATGCAAAAGGGGCCCAAACCAAGTACTGAGTACATATGCATGCTTATATTTTTTAGACGTCCAATATTGTTCTATGTACAATTCTTGTTTTATTGATTTCATGTAAAATTCTAATTTTCTGAAATTGTGAATTTGGGGTTTTCATGAGCTGTAAGCCATAATCATCAAAATTATGACAAATCAAGGCTTGAACTATCTTGTTTTGCATGTAATAAGTCTATTTCATATATTAGTTTCACCTTTTAAGTTGCATTGCTGAAATAAATGAACTTTTGCATGATATTCTAATTTTTCGAGTTTCATCTGTAACATTTAAAGGGTTCAGTAGAGAATTTTTTTTTTTAAAAAAAAGATGCTTCTTTCTTCTGCCATTATTATTTTTTTTTATAAATGAATCAAGGCAGCAAAAATATCTAACACTTCTCCTTCCTTCTATTTTTCCCCACAACACGTCTAAGAGGCAGGAGTAGAACAAACAATCTGCTAGTTTCTATCCTGGTCCTAGACAAAACTGGTTTTATACTTCCTGATGCAAAATAGGAAGCAGCAATTAAATTTATGGTACTCTGTTTTTTTCTCTTTTGAGCTGATCTTTTTTGCTCAAATCGGGCCTCAGCACAATGATGTACAATTTGGGAGAAAAGATGCAAAGCAGTAATCCAGCACTGGAAGCTATAATGGAGAAGATTTCCACAGCAACCATATATTTTCCCTTTGAACTCAGGTATGCTGGAACAAAGGACAACCAAACACTGCAGAAGACCAACATACTGAAGGTGATAAACTTGGCTTCATTGAAAGCATCAGGCAATTTCCTTGCTAGGAAAGCCAGTGTGAAGCTGACAATGGCAAGGAAGCCCATATAACCCAAGACACAGTAGAACATGAAGGCAGAGCCTTCGTTACACTCCAGAATGATTTCTTCTGCTATTGACTTCATGTCAGCATCTGGGAATGGGGGAGAGATGATCAGCCATATAATACAAATTTTAATTTGAATAAAGGAGCAGCAGGATACCAGAAATGTGCCAAGTCTTTTCCCCAACCATTTGGTCATCTTGGACCCTGGCTTGGTAGCCATGAAAGCTAGAACTACAATGACGGTTTTGGCCAAAACACAAGAAATGGCCATCGAAAAGATGATGCCAAAGGCAGTTTGACGAAGAAGACATGTCACCTTGTGAGGTTTCCCAATGAATAGCAAAGTACAAAGAAATGATAACAGGAGAGCAACAAGGAGTACATATGTGAGGTTTCGGTTGTTAGCTCTGACAATGGGAGTGTCCTGGTGCTTAATAAAGATCCGAAGGACTCCAACTGTGATTAAAGAGAAGAAAAGAGAAGAACTAGCCATAACTGTTCCCAGGGTTTCTTTGTAGTTCAAGAATGTTGTAACTTTGGGGAGACACAAAACCTGCTTCTCATTGGGATGCTGATATTCTGGACATTGAAAACATTCATCCATGTCTATGAAAGAAAATATCGATGTTGAAGTTGCATTGAAAGAATAAGAACTACTACAAGTGTTCAAAGTGAGGACTGCCAATTAATTGTTAAAAAATATATGTCGTACATTAATTTAGTTGCCATCAACCTGTTATTGTATAAATCCACTTCTTGCTACCAATAATGAACATGCTTGCAATTCAATTACTTATCTCTATTTTATAGTCTAATCTTCCAAGCAAAAGAGTTGGCAGAAAACAGAAAATTTCCCATGGTACATTTGACAATCTTATTCACTCGGTCATTTAAATATACAATATCTCTTACCCTCCCTGTTAGAAATCTTCCCTTCTGGACATCGAAGACAGTCATAGCAGCAAAATAGTTTTCCTTCTATCTTAATCTTACTGTAGCCTGAATCGCACTTCCCATTACACAGAGAAAGTGGCTGGGTCTGTTCATAAATAAATAATAAAAAAAAGTTTATCTTTGGAAATGTGGCGTCTTGGTGTCTTTCAGTATTTTTAGAAATATCTTTCCGTCCTATTTTTTCTTTTGATATAATAATGTGAGACAGCAAAGTCTGGTTTTTGGTAGAAAAGATTTGAACAACTTTTTGCCTCACTGCAAACATATAGGCCACAATACTTAATTTGTTGCCAATAAAAAGATCACTTTACAGAGGCATTCTTTGTTTCTGAACATTGAATTTACATGCAAGGTTTGAACTTTCTTTGTGGCCTACTCCATTTCTCTCCATTTATCCACCTTCTACCCTAGAAGGTATCCTAGGGAACACCAATGAATGACTTTCTAAGTCTATCAGCTAGACTAGATACACAGAGTGTCACAGGTGGAAATGAGCAATTCACTATGCTTTGGATGCTTCTGGATTTAAAGGATTAGCCAGCTGTTCTCCAAAGGACACTCAAATGTCTTAACAGAAGCATATATAGAGAAAAACTCAGATCATCAAAATAGAATAGAATAGAATAGAATAGAATAGAATAGAATAGAATAGAACAGAACAGAACAGAACAGAACAGAACAGAACAGAACAGAACAGAACAGAACAGAACAGAACAGAACAGAATAGAATAGAATAGAATAGAATAGAATAGAATAGAATAGAATAGAATTCTTTATTGGTCAAGTGTGATTGGACACACAAGGAATTTGGCTTTGGTGCAGATGCTCTCAATCTACATAAAAGAAATTCGTAAGGAATTATAAGGTACAATACTTAATGATAGTCATGGGATGCAAATAAGCAATCAAGTCATATTAGGAAACAGTCATAAATCATAAGGATACAAGCAACAAGTTTGCAGTCAATCATAAATGGGAGGAGATGGGTGATAGGAATGATGAGAAGATTAATAGTAGTGCAGACTTAGTAAATAGTTTGACAGTGTTGAGGTAATTATTTGTTTAGCAGAGCGATGGTGTTCAGGAAAAAAACTGTTCTATCTAGACAAGATCCTCTAAATATGTAGACAAGATCCTCTCTGTGGCCAATAACCAACTCAGCAGAGATGAAATCCAGGAAAAGCTTCTTTAGATTGATGGAAGACTTTGAAGAATTTGAAAGCAGATTTATGGAAATCTACAAAGAACTAATACTTTTTCATTGTCAAAAAGGCATTAAGAGTTGTTAACCTAATTTTGGGAAGCTTCTTTTCCAATAACATTGTACTGCAAACTAGGCCATACAGAATCTTTGCCAGACCAATTCTCGAATACAGCTCATCTGCCTGGAATCCACACAGTATCCACAACTGAGCGCATCCAAAGGTATTTCACGAGAAGAGTACTCCACTCCTTTGCTCACAATAGAATCCCTTATACCACCAGGCTCAACGTTTTCAGCTTGGACAACCTGGAACTTCTGCTACAAGTCCTACCTGTCAACGACTACTTAGAGCTTCAACCTCAATAATACTCAGGCAAACAATAGATACAAACTCAAGGTACACCATTCCAAACTCAATTGCAGGAAATACGACTTCAGCAACAGAGCGGTCAACACCTGGAATGCTCTACCTGACTCCATTGTTACATCCTCAAACCCCCACAGCTTCAACCTTAAACTGTCTACCGTGGACCTCACCCCATTCCTAAGAGGTCCATAAAGGGGGCATGAATAAGCGCACCTACTGTCCCTATCCTACTATCCCCATTTATTTGTACTCATTTCCTGTGTTCACGTCCATGTTTATACTTATACCTGTTATCTTGTACATGTTTGACAAACCAAATAAATAAAAGAAAGAAAGAAAGAAAGAAAGAAAGAAAGAAAGAAAGAAAGAAAGAAAGAAGGAAGGAAGGAAGGAAGGAAGGAAGGAAGGAAGGAAGGAAGGAAGGAAGGAAGGAAGGAAGAAAGAAAGAAAGAAAGAAAGAAAGAAAGAAAGAAAGAAAGAAAGAAAGAAAGAAAGAAAGAAAGAAAGAAAGAAAGAAAGAAAGAATGAATAAAATAATACTGGATGGGACCAATGGAGGTCACCTGGGTCTGACAAAAACTGAAAAGTATGGAAACAATTGAATAGACTGTGCATGGGTACAGCAAGATCCAGAAACACTCTGAACAAATAGGGATATCTAGTTGCTTATACTCTTTGTAGTTGTGGTGATATTCAGACAACAAAACATATGCATGCATGCTCTTTGTGCGCCGATCAGTGTACATTTCAGGACCTCATGGCAGCATGATGGAACACAATCAATGTTCCTAGTTTTGCGGCAAAGTCTGTTTAATTTTTACATAATTTAACCTTGCATTTTTAAATGCTTTGCCCTATTTTAACTGTAATGCTTCTTACATGAATAAACAAACAGCTACGCTGGAGAGGTTTCAGGGAAAGAATATAATCCTGTTTTCAAGGTTCATTGCTATGAACCTCGGAAACAGGATTATATTCTTTGCCTCTAAGTAAGCTTTAGAAGTATTGAAATCTGGACTGAACACAATGTGATTGTGTCGTACCTGGTTAAACCTGCTTGGCCACACAATATCATCTTCATAAATGGTGACCATTTTTTCATTGGAGTCCTTGAGGTTTATGCTTCCAACTTGGACTTTCTTAAAAGACAAATTTTCAAATGTGATCCAATTGATAATATCAAATCCAGTCTCTAATTCTCCGTTTTCATTGAACCCAATTTTTTGCCCGGCACTATTATTAAATGATGTTCTTCTGATCATGTAGTTGAGCTAAATCAGAAAATAAGCCAAACAGAGATATATATCAGGGTGTACAACAGCACTCTTTCTCCCCTTTAAAGTATATAGACAAGAAATCCTTTCAAGATTTGTTAACCATGAAAGATAATAATAACAGCAATAATAAATTACATTACTGATTGTAACTATGGTTACAGAATTTTCATAGGACAAGAATGAAACAAAAGGAATAAAATAAAATACTTGATCTGACTATTCAGCAATTTAAATCAGACTAATTATTTCTAGCAGATTTTTGGAAAAAAAAATGAGAAACAAGTTTATATTGAGGAGAATATAAAAGAATATAAGGGGAAGAATGTTGCAGAAGGCTTTAACATTTATTTAAAAATGATGAGGACCTCAATACATTTTAATAAAGTTTCTAGTACCAAAATGAAAACCATCTGCATGGATTTCTTCTAAAACTGAATTTTGAGTATATTTTTGGATTTCAGAAACTTCTCTGAATGAGCTTGTTCAGTAAACATATAAGAAAAAATATATAAGAAAAAAAGTAATACCAAATGACCAACATAACATATTCAACTGGGACCAAATAAACATATAGAATACAATGTTTTAAAATAAATTATATGCCTGTCATCTTGAAAAAAAATCATGTTTAGTCTTACTAAATTATCAATATGCAGATGTTTGAAAGGCAGAAGCAACATGTTTTATACATAACTTTAGTTTATAGAAACTGGTTTGTGACTCTAATCAATTCCTAGTTTTATACGGTTTCTTCTTTTTTATATATTTACATAATGTTACATGTAGTTATATTAATGGTAACATGTATTTTACATTTCTTACTTGCACTTAGACCTCAAAAAAAGAAATAGCTAAATTAATATTTACCAAAACTTCACAGTTTCACCTAGATTGGACAAATGAATTCTTGGAAGATTTTATTATTATTATTATTTTAAATCTAGTAGGAAGATAGAGTGAGACATCTCTAATTTGTCCTTTTGGGGATTTACCTTCCATAAATGTTGATTCAAAAGTCTCCCCTTGATTTGCCTCCCTTCTCTGTATCTCATTATAGATGAATAGAAGTCATGCAAAGCATGTGCCACCACGTAGATAGCATTGTAGACACTGTAGCTGTGGCCACTCATTTCCATTTCAAAGACAGATGTAGGAAGAACCTCCAGTTTCTCCTTTCCAGTACAAGTGGCCCCATTTGCCTTTTGTGTTACAGAGGGGCGGAAGGAACATTCAAAGGCATTTTCCCAGAAGATCTTGATAAAAGTGTCTTCCTTTTCCAAGTTAGGGTTTCTCATCTGAACAAATTGCTGGAATCCCAGTACCTTCTCTGAGTGAATTGCAAAAGATAAAGCACCATGAAGGAAAACCAGATCCTTATTTCGGTGAAAGGGACTTGACGTGAAATCCATCTGGATTGTCATAATCCAGACTTTCCCTTTTCTCCATAGTGGTAAATTATTATTTTTCAAAATACTGGAAAGAAACCTTAGAGTTATTATGTGACCACTTTCACCGTGAACTACCACCACAGTGACATTACTTTTCATAACAAATCTGTACATGTTAAGTCCTATTTCGATCATCTTTTTCAGATTATTTGAATAAATATATTTGGGAAATCTCACAATGAAGTCAAAGCAGATGCCACTCTGGGTAGCCATGGGAAGCACCCTTCGCATAAACATTTCACCACTCTCGTTGTCTACTAGCAACATCCCAACCCAAGTCCACATCAAATATTGCAATAATTGAGAAATTCCCTTGTACTGACTATCCATTTTCGGCAACATTTGTTGGTAAAAAGCAGCTTGATCTTTTGTGCTAATTTCAGGAGCAGAACCATACAATATCTAGAAACAAAGAGATAATAAAATAAAACATATGAAGAATGGTTGCAGGAATTGGGTATGTCTAGTTTACTGAAAAGAAAGACTAGGGGAGACATGATAGTAGTGTTCCAATATCTCAGGGAATGCTTCAAAGAAAAGGGAATCAAGCTATTCTCCAAAACACCTGACAGTACATCAAGAAGCAATGAGTGGAAACTAATCAAGGAGAGAAGCAACTTAGAACTAAGGAGAAATTTCCGGACAGTTAAAACAATTAATCTGTGGAACAACTTGCCTTCAGAAGTTGTGGATGCTCCACACTGGAAGTTTTTAAGAGGATGTTGGATAACCATTTTTCTGAAGTGGTGTAGGGGGTCCTGCCTAAGCAGGGAGTTGGACTAGAAGACTACCAACGTCCCTTCCAACCATGTTATCCCATCCCATCCCATCCCTCCCCTCCCCTCCCCTCCCCTCCCCTCCCCTCCCCTTCCCTTCCCTTCCCTTCCCTTCCCTTCCCTTCCTTTCCTTTCCTTTCCTATGAGGGAAAAAAATCACTGTCAGTAACAAGCTGATGTGCAATCATATTATTTCCCTATTTTGTCCACTAAATTAGAAACTAAAGCTGAATTCCATGTAAGTTTCATGTTCATATTCAAGACGAGCTAATGGAGCAGGAATGTTCAGCAAATTTCATGACTTAAGTAAACAGGTTCAATCAGAAGATCTCCATCTGTGCACAGAGATTGCTATGCCATCACTTCCAAGACTGAGCTGCACCACCAAAATAGGTTAGTGGTTCAGAGTTGCATTAGAACACCAGGTCACAATTCAGAGATGAATCATATCATGTTAGATTACCATAGAACAACCTACAGAATAAAATCACAAACTATATCACTTAAATATTTAAGTAATGCAATTTGTACACTCCAAATTAAATATCATTAAGATAAATATTAATTTACAATATATTACTTAATTGGTAAAAAAGATTATCTTATTTCCAAGGACAATGTTAGCAGTCCAAAGAGAAATTGAAGGAAAATTAATACTAACTCCTTTAAAAAATCCCAAATACTATCTTGGGTGGACCTTGATTATATTCACTTTGGAGAATAATGATTTTGCTGAAAAATACAGCATAATATAACTGTATTATCATTGCAATCATATTTTAAGTGAAGTTTGAAAAATGTAACCTACAAGAGTTATACAAGGGTTCCCAGACACAGTTTGCAATTCTGATCATGCTCCACCATGTGTTTAGCAACTCCTTCTCTGAAATAACCAATAAAATATACATTACCTTTGGGCAATGTATAATATCCCCATTTCCTAGTATCTTGAAACATCAAAATGCTGAAGAATTAAGGTGCTGTTGCATAACCAAAACACTCCAAAATTACCTAAAATGTACCCTTTTTATTAAAATCACAATATTACTTTCATTGAAGATTTTTACAGAAAAAAATATTATATGGATTTTTATCTCCTGCCTCTTAATTCCAAGGAAACAGCATACCTGTGGCATCTTGTACAGGGAAAGGATATTAGCCATGTACAGATAGATGTCAGAGGAAGGTCCTCCAATGACTGCTATTGGTCTGTTTTGAGCATCACAGTTGTAGTTAGGTATGAATTGGCCCTTTGTAAAGAAGAGCTCCAATGAGGCACGGTATGTCCAACTTGGATCAAAGTAGGCATTATAGATATGGAACCCCAAGGTATGGTTTGGTAAAATAGAGGTATCTCTATTAATTTCCATGATGGCAAACTCTAAAGCGAGGATGTGCTGATACATTGGAGTTATGACCCTAAAATAAACATTATATATTGTCAAAATACATACTTCCCAAAATATCATAGATGGTATAGGTTAACTCAGTTTAATTATTGTAGCGTCTATCTAACCCATGTCTGTCTGTCTGTCTATCATCTATCTATCTATCTATCTATCTATCTATCTATCTATCTATCTATCTATCTATCTATCTATCTTTCATCTCTCTATTCGTCTATACTCTATTGACCTACCATCTATCATCTATCCATCTATCTATCCACCCATCCATCATCTAATATTTATAATCTATTGTCCATCTATATATTTTCCTACCGTACGTACAAATACTCTCCCTCTCAACCCTACCTCTCTCCTCTCTCTGCTCTATATCCTTTTCTTCTTTCTCTTTTCATGTCTGTCTGTAAAAATCTTACACAGCAGTGCCAAAAGGCTCCTTAGATGGATTTCTCCTGAAGTCTTTCGTTCTATAGTAGATGTAGATCTGAGAGAAAATGCCCACAATTATGAAATCTCCTGACTGATATTGCTTGTGAAGAAAAGGCAGAGGGTCAGTAGTCCTACATTTAGCACTGGGAATCATCGACATCATTTCAGGCAAAAGCACCAAGACCAAGGCTGCAAGCATCATCGTAATGTATAAAGTGACGTATCTTAAGTCAATTGAGGTTTCCCCAAGCTCTGCCTCATTAAGAATATTTATACTTGCACTTGTCTTCACAACAACTTCTTGCCCACTAGGAGATGAGGTGGAAAGAATGATGTGGGAATTGATAATGACAATTGAAAGATCAACAATTCAGAATTCAAGACCTAGGAAACCATGGCATGTAAACAATTGTACACCAGCCTGTAATTGCTGACAGCAATGAAAACTTAAAAAGAAATACAGAACTTTTACTCCTTTGTATAAAAACAGGAAAAAAAGTTCTTCTAGTTTTAAAACAGTAGAAGTTTATACCACATTGACATCTATCTATCTATCTATCTATCTATCTATCTATCTATCTATCTATCTATCTATCTATCTATCTATCTATCTATCTATCTATCTATCTATCTATCTATCTATCTATCTGCTTAAAACTAAAGTTGTTCCCAAAACAGAATCGGCAACCAATATAGGTGCTGTCAAATTTCCATTATACATCATAACATTAGAATTCCATTATCTCAAAGAGTACAGCATTTTGGATTAGGTGCAACTTTAGAGTAGTCTTTAAATCCTGTCCCACGTCAAATGCATAGAATTGTGTATGTGTGGCCAGCTTCTCCTGCAGCAGATAAAGCAATTGGTGCACCATTCCTCTAGTCATGGCTTCCCCCTACATTTCAAGTAGCAACTGTGAGCCCGTAATGAATTCCAAATGGCAAATATGTTCTTTCTTTACCCATCCAGAGACAGTAGTGGCATTGATGGAGAACCTCAACATAAAAATATCAAATCTATCTTCCTTAGCTTGGTTCTCTCTTGTCCTGACCTTTACAGACATCAGTGTTCTACATGAGAGAACCCTGATAGTTTCTTCCTTAAGCCTATGAGATGGTATTAAATTGGGAATCATCAGCAACTCAAATATCAAATGCTATCTCCTGGAAGGGTCATATAGTTGAAAAAGAATAGGAGGAAAATGATCAATTTCTCTAATAAGCCAGGCACCACCAAGAAGTTCTTTCATCTCCCACTACAACAGACTAGAATCATTCACTAAGGAAGGAGCAAAATATCTTCAAACATTACATCTTTTCCCACAAGTGGTCAAAGAAGAGAAGTTTTCTTTCTTTCTTCTTCTTTTTTTTAAGAAAAAAGAAGAATTTAGGCACTAATTCCATGCAGGACCTGACAAAGGTCCTTCAGTAGAATAACCAATGATCTGAGGCTAATATATGGGCTATTAATTAACTCAAAAGTGTTGGTGAACCTGAGTGCTGAAACGGGAGCTCATGTTTGTGGGGGGGTGGGGTGGGGAGTTCCGGAAACCAGAAGACCAGCTCCCAGGCACACATTCACGGGACTGCCGGAAACAAGAAGAGCTGAGCTTCCAGTTGTTGTGATCTGCCAGCAGCCTGCAGAGCTGGCAGTGGAGTTGGACAGTGAGGAGGCTGAGGAAGAACATAGTCCAGTCCTGGATGCTGGGGAAGGCCTGAATGAGGGCTCTGCATCAGAGGCAGAGATGGGACCAGGGCCATCTGGGAGTGATGTGTGGACTCTGGAACCTCCTCTCTGACAGCAGAGAGGCAGAAGAACAGGAGGAGCCTGTTCCTAGTACATGCATGAGAAGAGCTGCCAGAAGGCAAGAGCAGCTAAAGCAAAAAGGACTCGGGAGTAGGGCTAAGAGATGATTGGCCCCTCCCATAAAGCTTAAAAGACCAACAATGGCTCTTGGGCTCATTGATAGAAAACAACATTGATAGATTTGTTTCTTGTCTTGCTGCATTTTTGGCATCTTATGCTTCTGAACTTTTGCCAAGAAAAGCCTTTGGCAGGTTGCCTAATTTGACCAAGGTGGATGATAAGGCTGAAGAATTATGTTATGAAGAATTTGTTTTGAATTAGTTTGGACTACACTGAGAATGAGTTAATTCTCAGCTGTTCTAATAAAGTCTGTTTGTTTTCAAACTGAATGCGTCTGATAATACCTATTTGGGCCTGGGTCACAACACCAGTTTCCAGTGTGCACGTGCACTCTGGTCACCTGGTCTTCTGGTTTCTACCATGCATGTGCTCACGAAGATAAGCTGGCCGGTGTCTGCGTGGACTCCAGAAACCAGAGGAGCAACGGGCCATGGCTGGTGTGATCAGAGAGATAGCTCTGCATGCCACTTCTGGCATGTGTGCCATAGGTTCGCCATCCCAGGTCTAGATTATCTAGATAATCTAGATGATCTAGATGATCAGTGTCTTTCATGTATCAAAGTGCCTCATGGAAATTTTTAATGTCATATATTTATTTATTTATTTTAATTAGATTTATATGCCACCCTTCTCCGGAGACTCAGGGCGGCTTACAATGCGATAAGCAATAGCCTTCATACTTTTGTATATTTTTTAAACAAAGTCAGCTTATTGCCCCCACAAACTGGGTCCTCAATTGACCTACCTTAGAAAGGATGGAAGGCTGAGTCAACCTTGAGCCTCGAACTTGCAATAATTGCAGACAGCTAAATGTTAATAACAGGCTATTTTGCCTGTTGAGCTATCTGAGGCTCTCTTTTTTTATCTTGCTTAAATTTGTTTCTCGGGTGTTATAATAAACACAGGTGTTATTCTATATTAATAAAAGTTTGAATCCAATGGAAAATATCAGTTCTGTAAGATTTAGTCTTAACTCATTTTCAGTAATAAGCCCATGAGAGTTCAATAGTGCTTTCATGAAGTTGCATATTTATTTATCATATTTATATGGCCACATATATCAGATCATATACCCAACGTAATGGGGTGAGCTCCTGTTACTTATCCCAGCTTCTGACAACTTAGCAGTTCGATAGCATGCAAAAAATGCAAGAAGAAAAATAGGGACCACCTTTGGTGGGAAGGTAACAGTGTTCCGTGCACCTTTGGCATTTAGTCATGCCTGCCACATGACCACGGAGACATCTTCAGACAGCGCTGGCTCTTTGGCTTTCAAACGGAGTGAGCACCACCCTCTAGAGTTGGAAACAACTAGCACATATGTGCAAGGGGAAGCTTTACTTTATACCACATCATAAGGGTGCCATAAAAACAAATTTTAAAAACTGGAGTTTAGAACAGAGCATTTTATTATTAGAGTTTTATGGGTTTTTTTTAAAGATTTCCCCTGGTGGTTAATGCTACTGTAAATATCTATATCTATATAGATTATATCTCGACCCATACCAGTCGGATTTCAGGCCCAAGTACAGCACAGAGACAGTATTGGTCATGCTGGTGGATGATCTCTGCAGGGCTCGGGACAGGGGATATTCCTCCATCCTGGTCCTATTAGACCTTTTGGCGGCTTTTGATACCATCAACCGTGGTATCTTACTGCAGTGCCTTGAGGGGTTGGGACTGGGAGGCACCGTTCTTTGGTGGTTCACCTCCTACCTCTCGGGGTGTGCACAAGTGATGTTGGCAGAGGTAGTCCTTGAGGTCCCTCACATGTGGGATGCATCAGGGGTCAGTCCTCTCACCCCTCTTGTTCAACATGTATATGAAGCCGCTGGGGGAGATCATACGTGGTTTTAGGGTGAGGTATCACCCTAAAAATATGCTGATGATATTCAACTTTTTATATCCACCCAAAACCAGCCCAGTAATGCCCTCGATCTGATATCCTGGTGTCTGGAAGTGATGTGGCTCTTGATGGGGAGGAACAGGTTTCAGCTCAACCCTGCCAAGACTGAGTGGCTGTCGGTATTGGCATCTCGGTTCCAAGGAAATATTCTATCATTGGTCATAGGGAGTGAGGTGTTGCCGCCTGTTGAAAGGGTGTACAATTTAGGCATCCTCCAGGATTCACAGTTGACTTTGGAAGATCATGTTGCGACCGTGACCAGGGGGGGGGGGGCATTCGCACAGATTCATCTTGTGTGCCAATTCTGCCCCTAACTGGACCATGATGACCTCTGTACAGTCACTCTGTCAGCACTAGACCTGAAACACTCATGCGGTCGTGACCTCCCGGATCAATTACTGCAACGCTCTCTACATGGGGCTGCCCCTGAAGACCACTTGGAGGCTATAGCTGGTGCAGAATGTGGCTGTGTGGGTTGTGATGGGAGCGTCCCAACACTCTCATGTTACACCCCTCATGCGCAACCTGTATTGGCTATTGGTTACCCTCCGGGAGAGATTCAAGATGCTGGTTATCACCTATAAAGCCCTACATGGCTTTGGCCCAAGGTACCTGATGGACCACGTGAGGCCAGCGACAGGTCCCCATCGCGTGGTGCGTTCCCACATGGAGGGCCTTCTTGGAGTGCCATCAGCCAGGCAGTGTCAACTGGTGACTCCTAGACAACAGGCTTTCTCTGTGGGCGCACCTACTTTATGGAATCAACTCCCACTGGAGCTCCAGGTGGCCCCTGACCTGCGCTCCTTCTGCCGTGACCTTAAGATATGGTTATTTCGCCAGGCTGGATGGGACTGAAGGGGTTTTTATGGGGAA
Organism: Coluber constrictor foxii; assembly: GCA_038048745.1. NCBI lineage: Eukaryota > Metazoa > Chordata > Lepidosauria > Squamata > Colubridae > Coluber > Coluber constrictor. The sequence goes on from CM075961.1 coordinate 26,585,998, forward strand.
TTTTAATAGTTTTATTTACTTGTTTTATTGCTGTGAGCTGCCCTGAGTCCTCGTCGGAGAAAGGGTGGCATATAAACTTAATAAATAAACAAACAAACAAATAAATAAATAAAATATCTAGATCTATGAATTATATATATATATCCATATAAATCCAATTATCTCTCTATGTTCATATTCATCTATCCCTCCCTCTCTCTTGCCCTCTTTCCCTCCCTCTCTCTCCCTTTCTCCCTCCCTCCATCTCTCTCCCTCTCTCCCTCCCTCCCTCCCTCTCTCTCTCTCATCTATCCATATATATCTCCATATATATATATATATATATATATATATGAGATATATATATATCTCTCATATATATCTCCATATATATATATATATGAGAGCAAATAAGCTCGAAATAGATCAATAACAGCCTCCCTTTAATTATAGAATTATCAGCAAAAATATTAAAAACATAGAAAATAGCTTGTCGGCTATATTATACTGTCTGGATGGCCCATGAGATTGGGCTGAAAGGCAAAAAATTGGAGATTTGTGATATCTCCTCCATTCGTGGAAAATCCAGGATGACTTAACAAACATACAAATAAACCTACCTGGAAATGAGCTGGTAATCGGATAAGAGCCTGTGGCCTGAGGGTTAAATCAACTGCCTTACAGGCAGACGGCCCAGGTTCAAATCCCAGTAAGGGTATGACTGTCTGACGAGAGCAAATAAGCTCGAAATAGATCTATAACAGCCTCCCTTTAATTATAGAATTATCAGCAAAAATATTATATATATATATATATAATATTTTTGCTGATAATTGTATAATTAGAAACGTAGAAAATATTAAAACATAGAAAATAGCTTGTCGGCTATATTATACTGTCTGGATGGCCCATGAGATTGGGCTGAAAGGCAAAAATTGGAGATTTGTGATATCTCCTCCTCCATTGGTGGTGATCCAGGATGACTTAACAAACATACAAATATATATATATATATACATACATATACATATACATATACATATACATATACATATACATATACATATACATATACATATACATATACATATACATATACATATACATATACATATACATATATATATATGTATCTTTCTTTATGCCAGGGATTTTCCTACGTATATTAAGATGTTTCATGGCCTAATTTTCAGTGAAATCTCAATTCACCAGCTTTTTAGGCCTTTTTAAATATTACAGCAGCTATATGCTATCTGTTTGAGTTTATGTGGGAGACTAGAATGGACCCATATAAACTCAAACAGATAGCATATAGCTGCTGTAATATTTAAAAAGGCCTAAAAAGCTGGTGAATTGAGATTTCACTGAAAATTAGGCCATGAAACATCTTAATATACGTAGGAAAATCCCTGGCATAAAGAAAGATACACATAAAGACCTACGGAAATAAAATTTTATATATATATATATATATATATATATATATATATATATATATATATATGGAGATATATATGTTTTCTGAGGTTTTCGCGGGTATTTGTATGTAGGTCTTTGGTTATTCGGGTCTTCTCCCTCATAGAATTGGAAGTATCTTGGCAACGTTTCAACGAAGTCTCATTCGTCATCTTCAGGCTGGTGTTCTCGGCTTCGGACTTCCAGAAGCATATATATATATGCCTGGTTTCTAGTCTAGTATCTTATAAATTTAGGTGTTCTGGATTTATGACCCATATACAGGTGAAACTCGAAAAATTAGAATATCGTGCAAAAGTTCATTTATTTCAGTAATACAACTTAAAAGGTGAAACTAATATATGAAATAGACTTATTACATGCAAAGCGAGATAGTTCAAGCCTTGATTTGTCCTAATTTTGATGATTATGGCTTACAGCTCATGAAAACCCCAAATTCACAATCTCAGAAAATTAGAATATTGTGAAAAGGTTCAATATTCTAGGCTCAAAGTATCCCACTCTAATAGCTAATTAAGCCATAACACCTGCAAAGGGTTCCTGAGCCTTTAAATGGTCTCTCAGTCAGGTTCAGTAGGAATCACAATCATAGGAAAGACTGCTGACCTGACAGTTGTGCAGAAAACCATCATTGACACCAGTGGTGGGATTTAAATAATTTAACAATCGGTTCTCTGCCTAATAATTTCTTCTAGCAATCCGTTCACCAAACTGCTCAGAAAGCTAACCACCGGTTCTCCTGAAGTAGTGTGAACTGTCTGAATCCCAGCACTGATTGACACCCTCCATAAGGAGGAAAATCCTCAAAAGGTAATTGCAAAAGAAGTTGGATGTTCCCAAAGTGCTGTATCAAAGCACATTAATATAAAGTTATGTGGAAGAGAAAAGTGTGGAAGAAAAAGATGCACAAGCAGCAGGGATGACCGCAGCCTGGAGAGGATTGTCAGGAAAAGGCCATTCAAAAGTGTTGGCAACTTTCACAAGGAGTGGACTGAGGCTGGAGTCAGTGCATCAAGAGCCACCACACACAGACGGATCCTGGACATGGGCTTCAAATGTCGTATTCTTCTTGTCAAGCCGCTCCTGAACAACAAACAATGTCAGAAGTATCTTACCTGGTCTAAAGACAAAAAGAAGTGGTCTGTTGCTCAGTGGTCCAAAGTTCTCTTTTCTGATGAGAGCAACTTTTGCATCTCATTTGGAAACCAAGGACTCAGAGTCTGGAGGAAGAATGGAGAGGCATACACTGCAAGATGTTTGAAGTCCAGTGTGAAGTTTCCACAGTCTGTGTTGATTTGGGGAGCCATGTCATCTGCTGGAGTTGGTCCACTGTGCTTCACTAAGTCCAGGGTCAATGCAGCCGTCTACCAGGAGATTTTGGAGCACTTCATGCTTCCTTCCGCTGATGAGCTTTATAGGGATGGTGACTTCTTTTTCCAGCAGGACTTGGCACCTGCCCAAACTGCCAAAAGTACCAAACCCTGGTTCAATGACCATGGAATTACTGTGCTTGATTGGCCAGCAAACTCGCCTGACCTGAACCCCATAGAAAATCTTTGGGGCATTGCCAAGAGAAAGGTGAGAGACAAGAGACCGAACAATGAAGAAGAGCTGAGGGCCACTATTGAAGCATCCTGGTTTTCCATTACACCTCAGCAGTGCCATAGGCTGATAGGATCCATGCCATGCTGCATTGAGGCAGTAATTGATGCAAAAGGGGCCCAAACCAAGTACTGAGTACATATGCATGCTTATATTTTTTAGACGTCCAATATTGTTCTATGTACAATTCTTGTTTTATTGATTTCATGTAAAATTCTAATTTTCTGAGATTGTGAATTTTGGGTTTTCATGAGCTGTAAGCCATAATCATCAAAATTAGGACAAATCAAGGCTTGAACTATCTTGTTTTGCATGTAATAAGTCTATTTCATATATTAGTTTCACCTTTTAAGTTGCATTGCTGAAATAAATGAACTTTTGCATGATATTCTAATTTTTCGAGTTTCATCTGTAACATTTAAAGGGTTCAGTAGAGGATTTTTTTTAAAAAAAAAGATGCTTCTTTCTTCTGCCATTATTATTTTTTTATAAATATATCAAGGCAGCAAAAATATTTAATACTTCTCCTTCCTTCTATTTTTTCCCACAACACATCTATGAGGCAGGAGTAGAACAAACAATCTCCTAGTTTCTATCCTGGTCCTAGGCAAAACCAAGTTTTATACTTCCTGATGCAAAATAGGACACAGCAATTAAATTTATGATATTCTGTTCTTTTCTCTTTTGAGCTGATCTTTTTTGCTCAAATCGGGCCTCAGCACAATGATGTACAATTTGGGAGAAAAGATGCAAAGCAGTAATCCAGCGCTGGAAGCTATAATGGAGAAGATTTCCACAGCAACCATATATTTTCCCTTTGAACTCAGGTATGCTGGAACAAAGGACAACCAAACACTGCAGAAGACCAACATGCTGAAGGTGATAAACTTGGCTTCATTGAAAGCATCAGGCAATTTCCTTGCTAGGAAGGCCAGTGTGAAGCTGACAAGGGCAAGGAAGCCCATATAACCCAAGACACAGTAAAACATGAAGGCAGAGCCTTCGTTACACTCCAGAATGATTTCTTCTGTTATTGACTTCATGTCAGCATCTGGGAATGGGGGAGAGATGATCAGCCATATAATACAAATTTTAATTTGAATAAAGGAGCAGCAGGATACCAGAAATGTGCCAAGTCTTTTCCCCAACCATTTGGTCATCTTGGACCCTGGCTTGGTAGCCATGAAAGCTAGAACTACAATGATGGTTTTGGCCAAAACACAAGAAATGGCCACTGAGAAGGTGATGCCAAAGGCAGTTTGACGAAGGAGACATGTCACTTTGTGAGGCTTCCCTATGAATAGCAAAGTACAAAGAAATGATAACAGGAGAGCAACAAGGAGTATATATGTGAGGTTTCGGTTGTTAGCTCTGACAATGGGAGTGTCCTGATGCTTAATAAAGATCCAAAGGACTCCAAGTGTGATTAAGGAGAAGAAAAGAGAAGAAGTAACCATAACTGTTCCCAGGGTTTCTTTGTAGTTCAGGAATGTTGTAATTTTGGAGAGACACAAAACCTGCTTCTCATTGGGATACCGATCTTCTGGACATTGAAAACATTCATCCATGTCTATGAAAGAAAATATCGATGTTGAAGTTGCATTGAAAGAATAAAAACTGATTGTACAATTTTTCAAAGTCAGGACTGCCAATTAATTTCTGTAAAAATATATGTAGTACATGAAGTTAGTTGCCATCATGTTATCTATATATATATAAGTGAAAACCATACTCGCCGTCATCACAAAATCTCCAGAACCATAAAGCCTACAAACTTGAAATTTGCCACGTATGTTCCCCTTGGCTACTTGGTGCTCACGAAGAAAGGATTTTTCAAAATGACCACCAAAGCATTAGTATTTCTTATATTAGAATTAACACACTCTGATGCTAAGGAGTTCTACTCCCCCTTCCCACCTAAAAAGAAATCTGTTCCAAATGCAAAACACAAGCAGGGGAGAAGAGTTTCAATTTCAGTTTTACTTTCACAGCAGCAACCAGGGGATAGGACAGGGGAGGCTTCTGTGGGGCAAAACTGAGGGAGAGAAGAGGATAGGATAGGAGAGGCCTCTGTGCAGCAAGCATGAGGGAAAGAAGAGAATAGGATAGAGGAGGCTTCTGTGGGGCAAGGCTGAGGGAGAGAAAGGGAGAGAAGAGGCCGATTGTAACTACTCATTAATTTTCAAGCTGTGTCGATTTATCAAGTCCGATCAAATAGTTTTGTAGCAAAGCACAGATATTCAGCTAGTATTTGCATAAATTCAGTTCTTGCTACCAATAATGAACATACTTGCAATTCAATTACTCATCCCTATTTTCTAGTCTAATCTGCCAAATGAAAGAGTTGGCAGAAAACAGAAAATTTCCCATGGTATATTTGACAATCAGATTCATTGGGTGAGGTAGATATGATCAATATCTCTTACCCTCCCTGTTAGAAATCTTCCCTTCTGGACATCGAAGACAGTCATAGCAGCAAAATAGTTTTCCTTCTATCTTAATCTTACTGTAGCCTGAAACGCATTTCCCATTACACAGAGAAAGTGGCTGGGTCTGTCCATAAATAAATAATAATAATAAAGTTTATTTTTGGAAACATGGCATCTCAATTTCTTTTAATATTTTCAGGTATGTCTTTCCATCATATTTTTCTTTTGATATAATAATGTGATACAGCAAAGTCTGGTTTTGGTGGAGAACATTTGAACAGCTTTTTGCCTCAGTGTGAGCTTATAGAGCACAATACTTAATTTGTTGCCAATAAAAAGACCACTTTACAGAGGCATAGATTTACAAATGTTGCTTCCCTTTCTTTGCTTTTGAACATCTGTAAGGCTTTTTGTGAATGGCAAAGTTTTCACATAGAATTTACATACAAGGTGTGAACTTTCTTTGTGGCCTACTCCATTATTCTCCATTTAACCACCTTCTGCCCTAGAAGGTATGTTGCATAACATCCTCAGAGACTCACCCCATCCTGCTTACAATCTTTTTGGACTGTTGCCTTCTGGCAGAAGATACAGAACAATTAAAACTCAGACCACATGTTTTCTGAATAGTTTTTATCCCAGAGCTATAATTGCACTCAGCAATGAACTAAAGGGCCACCATCAGTGAGCTGTTGGACAGCATTACTTGGTTTGTTGTGTGGATGTTTGGGTGGTTTAGGGGTGGGGAATTGTGGTGGGTGGGAGTGTGTTTGGGGATTGTAATGTTATGTGTGTTGGACCTGGATTTTGGGTGTTAAGTAAATTTCGTTGTATGGGTATACTGCAGGGGTGGGTTCTAACATTTTTCACTACTGGTTCAGAAAATGAACCAGTACATTTACAGGGCAAAAAATGTAAAATGTGAGGACAGTCGTAAGTTTGAAGACTGATCAAAAGTGCAAGGACCAATCAAAAATAACTTTTTCAGCCCTCTGAGTAGTCCATATGCATAAAAGGATACAGCAATAGAAAGGGATGAAGGAAGGGAAGGGAAATTAGAGTAGGAGTGAGGGTAAGAGAGGGAGGAAGAGAGGAGGAGAAGGAGAAAGGAAGAGGAAGTATAGAGGAGAAGAAGGGGGGAAGAGAAAGTAAGACGGAAAGAAAAGAGAGCAGTGGTAGGTTTGAGGAGAAAGATTGCTGTACAATAAAAAAGATGAAAGGGAAGCAAGCCAACCCCAAACAAATATAAAGATATTAAGATAAAGAATGAATTGTTAAACTTTAAAGAAGAAAAGAGAACAAATATGAATAAATAGCAATAATTAGAAACACACATACAAACATACAATGTGTTTTCTTTGAACAGAGTATTTGGCCGGTTCACAAATTTAAACAGTGTTTAGTCACTTCAATTAAATTTACAATTTCTATATTTCCTTTTTGCCATATTTATTCCTCATCTATTTTTTTAAAAAAACCAATATTACCCTTCATCCTCATCTCTTATCTTAATCAAATTCAATTTTTCTCTTCTCTTCTATATTATACCCCTTCCCATTGTCATCTATTTTTCAGCACCTCATGGCAGCATGACGGAATACAATCAATGTTGCTAGTTTCTTAGGTCTGTTTAATTTGTACATATTTTAATCCTGCATTTTATATTCTTGAATGTTTTGCCTTATTTTAACTGTGAGGCTACTGACACAGATAACAAACAACTAGGCTGGAGAAGCTTCAGGGATAGAATATAATCCTGTTTCCGAGGTTCATTGCTATGGAATAGTTTGGCTCTAAGTGAGCTTTAGAAGAAGTGAAATCTGGACTGAACACAATGTGACTGGGCCATACCTGGTTAAACCTACTTGGCCACACAATATCATCTTCATAAATGGTGAGCATTTTTTCATTGGAGTCCTTGAGGTCTATGCCTCCAACTTGGACTTTCTTTTTTTTTTTTTTTTTTTTATTGAAAAAGTTTTACAATAAAAAATTTTTCCCCCCTTTTTTCACCCCTACCCCTACCCCCACCCCCCCTCCCCTCCCCTCCAACCTCCCCCCAACCCCAACCCCTCCCTCCCTATCCCACCCCTGACTTCCGCTACACATTTCTTAACAAAAATTTTTAACAACAAGATAAACAAGTACTATTATATACTCAATTCTATTCTAAATTGAGAGGAAGAGAAAAGAGAGAAAGAAAAGAATTAAAAAAAGGATGAAAAGAATAAAATGAAATAATACAAAAGAAAACCCATAAACATGAATATCTGTCTGAAATTAACAATATTGTAATAAAAGAAGGCACCAGAAAAAATAGCCATTATGATATTTAAGCCAATTTAGAAAATAAAAAAAAAAAACCTTACTAACATTACTAATCCTATACCTTACTTATTAATATTAGATAATACCAACTAGTTTAATCCAAGCTACTCCCCCTAAATCAAGAACACAAAAATCCCCCCTTCAGGAAAAAAAACATGCAATATAATATAATCATGCATATATTGTTATAATTTTCCATAACTCGAATTACAGTCTTCTCTTCTTCCTGATTGAAGTTAATTCTTCTTTCTTCACCTATATCCAATTACGATACTCTTCATCTTCTGTCTACCCCCATCAGTAAAACAAAACATTCCATATAAACCCCCCGTGTGACTTTATATGAGTAACATCCAACCAAGAGAATGTTCACTCCTGTAGGTAAAATCATTCAAACTAACGTGATCTATTTCAGCAAAAAAAGACTCAATGCAGCTCCACCAAACCTTAACAAAAGAATAAGAAAAAAAAGGGAAATAGAAACCCTTGAGACTGCATCCAGATGTTTTTATAAAAACTGTTTCAAATCCTGCCACCCTTTGTTATCCACTCTTGGTTGTAAGACGTTTTCGTTTCCATTCTTTCCTCTTAGATAATAATTTCCAAAAAAAAACCATGATAGGGTAATCACAAAACACTGCTACTATATAGATAACGTCCAACCACGAAGATATTCACTCCTCCAGGTAGAAACATTCAAACTAGCGTATTCTATTACAGCATAAAAAAAAAACCCCAATGCAGCTCCGCCAAACCTTAATAACAAAAAAATCAAAAAGAAAAAAAAAAAAATCCTAGCAGCTGCATTCCCAGATGTTCTTATAACAACTGTTTCAAATCCTGCCGCCCTTTATTATTCACTCCTTCTGGTTGTAAGATATTTTCATTTCCATTCCTTGCTCTTAGATTATAAGTTCCAAAAAAAAACTATGATAGGATAATCACAGAACACTACAAGTTCCATTGCAGCCCTCTGTTAAACTTGCTCAAGATGTTAAATCCAATTCAGAATAAGAAAAAGGAAACTCCAAATCAGGATGAAGACTTTATAATCCATAAATCCAAATCCATATAAACTTTAGGAATTTTATAACCGGTATCCAAGATTGTCCAAGCTTTCTGAAAACAACTGAATCTGATGAAGGACTTTACGACACTCATTAGTTACCTCTCGAATTTCCTCATTAAAATCTGGTTCCTGCTGTTCGGTATCACCATCCTTTTCTTGCGGAGCATTGGACCTCTGCTGCTGATCATCTTGAATAATAGTATTTCTTGAATCTTGCTCCAGCAGTTCAAGGTCCGGTGCTCCTAAATTAGATTCACTGATGTGGTCTGTTTTCCCATCTGGGAAGTCCATGGTAAGATCCTCCAAGAAACCAGATTGCTCTCCTTGTTCTTTTAACATTCTTTGATTCGTTCTTTGAGTCTCATCCTTCTGTTTACCTTTTACAAGCTCTCTTTCTTGTTTCTTATTCTTAAGGTCTTTCGAAGCTCCCTTAAAAATATTTTTATAAAAATGTTCCGCTTTTTCAATAGTATTCAAGGAATATCTCACTCCGTGATATCTAAAAATTATACCGGCTGGTAAGTCCCATCTAAATGGGATATTACTTTTCTTCAATTCTTTAGTTAAAAAAGCAAATTCTTTCCTTTTCTTTAAAACCTTCGATGGTAATTCTTTAAAAATATTAATTTGTTCGCCTTCTACTTGCACTCTGGCAGAATAGGACCTTTGTAAGATGTCATCTCTCAACCTTTTATCAGTAAAGTAGACAACAACATCTCTGGATAAGTTCCTTTGTTTGGCTACTCGTGAGTTGACTCTATAAATTTTCTCTATACAACCAAAAATTATCTCATCCTCAAGCTCTAGTAGTTCAGCAAAAACCTTTGCAATAGTTACTTTTAAATCTCTCTGGTTTTCTTTAATACCTCTTACTCTAATAGCAGATGCCATGGTTTTAATTTGAAGCATGATGATATCATTCTGTATAGTCTGATTACAAATCTCTGCTTTCACAAACCTTTCTTGTATTTCTTGAATCTGGGAGCCAATTTCACTGCTAATTTCAGTTACTTTCTCCTCCATTTCAATCACCACATTTGAAAGGTCTGAAATTACTTTAACAATAGTTTGACTTAATTGGTCATGCTTTCCAGCAATCAAATCCATAAGATTCTTCTGTGAGTTTTTAATTTTATCAGCTACACTCAATAAAGGAGTTGTTATAAGTTCTTTTAAGTCCCCTTCTGCCAATCCAGGCAATTGCATCATCTCAGCTTTATTCTTTAACTGGCTCAAGGGGGAGCCCCCCCTTCCTTTAGTCATATTTGTTTTACTTTAAATGGCTTTAGTATACTTTACTTCACTTTGCCATACTTTACTTTAATCCTTGTTTTTTTTTTTTAAAAGAAATATCCAAAAAAAAGGGAAAAAAAATCCTTCTTACTTTAAGTAACTCTCCCATAGCAAGGCATTCAATTCAAAGCTTCCGTTTTCAATTCTCTCAATTAAGACCAGTCGCCATTTTAAAAAAAAAAACTTTCTTAGAAACTTTCACTTCTCCCTCTCCTTCTCCCCTCCTCTCATTGCTCTTCCCAAAAAATCAGTAAAAAAATCAGTTAAAAAAAAGAAAAAAAAATCCATACTTGCTTCATTCCTTTTGCAACTTGCTCCATAGACGCTGTGGTGTTGCTTCCAGCGTCTGGCTCCGCTAATTGCTTAGCGGAGGACAGTCCCGTCGCGGAGCTTCTCTGGAGGTATAGAGGGGGCCATCCTTCTGAGCCCTCCCCAGGACAAACGAAACAATCCTGGGGCGACTCAGGGGGCCCTGCCTCACCCCCAGAAGCTCTGCCTGCTCCTCCCGCTGAGGAGCAGGTTGTTCGAGCCGCCTGCCAGCTGTAAGGCGGCTCTAACGCGGCGGGATGCCGGCGGGCATGGAGGAGCCCGCCGCCGACGAGGAAGGCGCCACCGGAAGTCCTCCAACTTGGACTTTCTTAAAAAGACAAATTTTCAAATGTGATCCAATTGATAATATCAAATCCAGTCTCTAATTCTCCGTTTTCATTGAATTCAATTTTTTGCCCGGCACTATTATTAAATGATGTTCTTCTGATCATGTAGTTGAGCTAAATCAGAAAACAGGCCAAACAGAAATATATATCAGGGTGTACAACAGCACTCTTTCTCCCCTTTTAAGTATGTAGACAAGAAATCCTTTCAAGGTTTATAAACCATGAAAGATAATAATAACAGCAATAATAAATTACATTACTGATTGTAACTATTATTACAGAATCTTCATAGAACCACAATGAAACAGAATAAAATAAAATACTATTTCTGACTATAGTTTATATTGAGGAGAATATAAGGGGGTAGGAGAGATGTGGATGTTTCCCGGCAGAATGACAGGCTCTTTGAGTGCTCTCAAGGATTTGTCGATGTCTCCGCTGTCCGAGGGTCTCCAGGGACCTAAATTGTCTCGTAGGGACAACAAACAAGAGGAGCATGTACTGGTCAGCACAGGGAGTTCACAAACTCATTTGAAAGACTGGAAGAAGCTCCTCAGTTTGGACAGTGAAGAAAGCAACCAAAAAGTTGCTATGAAGCGGGGGTGGCTACATCAACAAAAGAAGATCAAGAAAGACAGCATGTGACATGGAGGTGAGTGGGTTCTAATTTTGCCTTATTAAAGTTTCTCTTCAAACCCACCTGGAGAATTTGCAAGGTGGAAAAGACTAGCTGAAAGTGAGGAGTGGGAGCGGTATAAGCTCTTACATCCATTAAATTGGCTGCGAAGGAAGTGAAACTCGAAACCTTTTTACTGTTTTATTGTTTTATTTTTGAAGAAAGAATTTGGGGAATTTTAAACCTTTTAAAACGATAATAATAATTGGGACAATGAATTGAATTGGAGATGAATAACCCATTTGAACAAATGATTTATTACAGAATGGGATGATTGTTAAAAGAATTTTGAATCAATCTTAAATCAACAAAGGAAAACAGAAGTTAAAGTGTGGTGTTAATGTTAAAAGTTGTCCTGCAGTGCCATCTAGTGGTGAAAGGATAAAGACAGAAAAAAAGATTCTCTTTGAAGAAACCCTAACAATAACTGATCTTGACATTTAGCTGAATGATAATTGAACAGCTGTGAAGGAGAGAAGACAGGCTTTTGAACTTGCCTTTGAATTTTTTTCCTACTTTTGTTTTTCTACTTTGGACTTTGAATCTTCCTTTTTTTCTCTTGGGATGATTAGTTCATATATTTTACTATAAACTTTTTGAAGTGCTTTGTACTTTGTTCTGAGTTTTGCTGGTGGAAACAAAAATTCTTATTCTTGATTTGTATTATATTCAGAGGCCTTTTTTCTTTCTTTTCCTTTTCTTTTTTTTGACTGAACTTAATAGAGTCAGATTGTTAAAAATTTTGGATTATGACATGAAGAGTCAGAAGAAAAATCTTGTTTTTTCTTTTGACTACCTGGTATTTGATTTTTGTCTCTCTTTTTTCTGTTCATTTTTGCTTTTTATTTTTCTGAATTTGTGTCAACTGGACAATTGAATTAATTTGTTTTCTTCTTTTGGTCATTTGTTTTTCTTTTTCTTTTCTCTTTCTTATATTTTACTTTTAAATTTTTATATGGAAGATTGGGAATTTTAAATTTTTGAAGGGAGGTGGTTGATTGGTTTTTCCTGCTTTTTTCTTTTTTTCCTGATTTTTCTCTAATTCAACCATCAGGTGGATTAGAGATTTGGATTATAATTTAATCATAAATGGATTATAAAATATTAAAATGAAGAAATTTACAGCCCACCTGCATCCTGCATCAAGTGTCTCAATGGCAGAAACACAGAAAACATCAGAGATGATGGAACTAAGAAATTTTATGTAATCACTTCATGAAGATATAAAACAAGAGTTAAAAGAGATGAAGGGGATAAACAAAGAGAGAATCCAAAAAGTAGAAAAAAGCAGACATCACAGAGAAGAAGGTTGGAAAATTAGAAGAGAAACTAGTGTCAACAGAAAAATTATGAGAAAAAACAATGTCTCACTCCATTATCTCAATCGAAATGGAATGTTCTGAATTCTACTTAAGATTTCAAAATATAGAGGGAGAAAAAGGAGAAAATCTACCCGAGGTGGTTGCGGAGATCTTGGCAGAAATTTTGGAACAACCCATTAAAAAGATTTTAATGAAAACTACAAAAAAATATTAAAATTGGATTATTAATATGTATAATGGGTGATTTTAATGCAATAGTAATTGTAGACTTAGATTATAAAACAACGAAGACTAATAAAAAGTCTAGAAGAATACTGCCAAGATCTTTTTTTACAGTGATAGAAGAATTGTGTATTCAAGATGTATGGAGACAAAAGCAGTTGAAAGAAAAGCAATATACTTTTTATTCAAATAGACACTTATCATGGTTGAGGGTAGACATGATATGAATATCAACAGAACTTATGGATAGTATACAAGAAGCAAATATTGATTCAAACATTTGGGCAGGCCATAACCCAATGATAATAACATGGAAAGGTCAAAAGAAAAGGACAAGATGGACTTTAAATGCAACAATATTATATGAAAAAGAATTTCAACAGTTTATGGGAAAAGAATTAGAGTTTTTCTTTTAAATAAATAAAAAAGAGGACATATCACTTCAGACGGTATGGGATACTATGAAAGCTTATATTACAGGTCTGGCAATAACATGTTTTGGGAAAAGAATAAAAAGAATAGACAGAAACAGATAAGATTGGATGAGGAGTATAAGAAACTAGAAAAAGACTTCCAAAAGGATGCACGAAAAAAAAAAAATTAAGAAGTTGATGGAAGTGAAAAAACATGAAATAAATATAAATGAACGGGAACAATTAGCAAAAAAATTAAGAGCAACTAAACGTTTTTTTTTCCAAAAATGTAAATAAACCAGGAAGGTGGTTGGCATATAAATTGAAAAAATAAAAGGAAAAAAGATGATAAAATACTTACAAGATGAAGAGGGAAAATGTGTTACAGAAACGAGGAAAAGAAGAGGATAATTCAAGAATACTATAAAAAACTCTACGCTCAAGAAAAAAATTCAGAGGAAGAAATATCAAAATATTTGGAAAAATTAGACTTACCAAAAATAACAGATTAATACAAAGGAATGTTAGAAGAGAGAATAACAATGATGGAATTAACAGAAGTAATAAAAAGACAAAAAAATGGGAAAGCACCTGGACCGGATGGCCTACCAGCAGAATTATACAAAACCTTAGAAGAAGTGATGAGCAATTTAATGCTGGAATTATTTAATGAACTTTTAATGAAGGCAAAAATGCCAAATTCATGAAGGGAGGCCTATGTGACATTTATTCCCAAAGAAGATACAGATCTACAACTAATAAAAAACTATAGACCCTTTCATTATTAAATGTGGACTACAAGATTTTTTGCATCAATAATGGCAAACAGATTTTTTTAAAAAATGTTAAATGAAGTTATTCATACAGATCAAATTGGATTCCTACCTAAAAGGCAAATTAGAGACAATATGAGAATAATTTTGGATACCTTGGAGTATTGCGAGACACATTCAGAAAGATAAATGACGATGATGTTTTTAGATGCTCAAAAAGCTTTTGACAATGTGAATTGGCAATTTATGATAGGACAATTGCAGGGAATGGACTTTGGGGAGAGATTTATAAATACAGTAAAAACAATTTACGACAACCAATCTGCTGAAATAATGATGAACAGAGAAATGACAGAGAACGTTAGAATTAAGAAGGGTACTAGACAAGGATGTCCCCTATCACCGTTATTGTTCATTCTGACTCTAGAAGTATTGAATAGAAACATTAGGTGAGATAAAGGGAATGAAAATTTAAGAAGAGGAATATAAACTGCAAGCATTTGCAGATGATTTAGTATTTATCTTGGAGGAACCACAAGTTCAATCTCATAAAAAAGAGAGATAGAAGAGACATTAGACATACAAGTAGTGAAAAAAATTAAATACTTAGGAATAAATTTGACCTCATGGTGCACAACGATCAAAGAGCACAATTATTAAAGAACAAATTGAAAAAGACTTGGAGAAATGAAAGAATCTTCAATTGTCACTTATGGGAAGGATAGCAATTATAAAGATGAATATATTACCAAGATTATTATTTCTATTTCAGACAATACTGATAAAAATTGAAAAGACCTATTTTCAATATCTAAATATAATAACAAGGAAATTTATATGGCAAGCCAAAAAAACAAGAATAAGTTTAAAAATGCTTCAGGATACGAGATTACAAGGAGGATTTGGACTCCCGAATTGGGAATTATATTATCAAGCAGCAGCACTGACACATTGCAAGGCATGAAATGCATTGAAAGAATGCATTGAATTAAGAAATATAAGACTATTAACATTGGAAGGACATGATTTACAACTGGGTTGGCACGCTTTCTTATGGTATGGTATGTTGAAGCATGAATCAGCCCCGTCTCCTACCCCCTGGGGAAACTGTAAGAAAAGAAGTAAGATACACACATACTTTCAAAGAAATGCATTATTATTAGTATGGGGAAAAGTTAGAGATAAATATTATGTGAAAATACCAATATGGTTATCAACAATGGAAGCGTTAATTCATCCAAACGTTTTTAGTCTTGGAAATATTGTTAGATATAAAGGTTTGTTAACAGATAAGGCAGAGTTGAAAGGGAAACATGAACTGGAAGACCAGGGAATTGAAATGGATTGGTATATGTATGTGCAGATACAAACAAGATATGAAAAAGATGTTAAACTACAGGGTTTTATTTAGAGAAGACTGAGCTTGATAAGATACTCATGGGAACAGAGGATAAAATAATTTTAAAATGTTACAATTTTTTTTTTACTAATGTAGAACTAGAGGAAGAACAAGTAAAAGAAACAATGATAGCCTGGTCAAAACACTTTGGATACTCAATTGAATTGGATAAATGGCAAAAATTATGGGAAAGAAATTATGAATTAACAATGTCCACTGCATATAAGGAAAATCTATATAAAATGTTTCATATATGGCATATGCCCCTTGAGAAACTGGCAAAAATGTTGAAAGATAAATCAGCTAAATGTTGGAAATGTCACCAGTTATCAGGTTCATATTACCATATGTGATGGACATGTCCTGAAGCAAAAAACTATTGGAATAAAATTAAGTTATGGATGGAGGAAATGATACAACAACGTATAGATTTAAAACCAGAGTATTCCTATTGGATATCTTACCAGAGAAAAGTAGTAAATATAATATATATTTGATTATACATGTAATAACAGCAGCAAGGATTGTTTATGCACAAAAGTGGAAAGCAGAGAATATACCTTCGGAGGGAGAAGTAATTAAAAAAATCTTAGATTATGCAGAAATGAATAGATTAACTATGATGATAAAGGAAAGAGAAGATACAGAATATTTTAAGATATGGAATAAATTTTACTATTGGTTAGAAAGGAGATACAAATAAGTTTTTAAAAGAGATTTTAAAAAATGGTTGTAATTAGAATAATATATTAGCGGAAAATCTTTGTAATGGATTTGGTAAGATTGAAGACAGGAGAGGTAGTGAAGAGAACAAGCTTTTGCAGATAAAACCGAAATATTAAATGGAAGAAATGAATGATGTACTAAATGTTTGTTTGTGTTAAAATTTTTTTAAAAAGAATATAAGGTGGTGAATGTTGCAGAAGGCTTAAAAATGTTAAATTTGTAATGATGAGGACCTCAATACATTTTAATAAAGTTCCTAGTACCAAAACGAAAACTATCTCCATGGATTTCTTCTAAAAGAAATTGAATGTTTGGTATGTTTTTGGATTTCAGAAATTTCTCCGAATGAGCAGGGTCAGTAAACATATAAGGAAAAAAAAAAATTAAGGAAAAAAAGTAATACCAAATGAGCAACATAACATATTGTTTTTAGACGAAATAAATATATCGAATATAGTGCTTTAAAATAAATTATATGCATGTCATCTAGAAATAAATCATGTTTAGTCTTACTAAATTATTAATATCCAGGTATTTGAAAGGAAAAGCAAAATTTTTATAACTAACTTTAGGACCCAGATTATTGGGGGCGATATGCTGACTCTGTAATCCACTTAGAGAGGGCTGTAAAGCACTGTGAAACAGTATATAAGTCAAAGTGTTGCTATTTAGCTTATAGAAACTTTTTTGTTACATTATGTTGCATATATAAATTGTATACTGTATTTTACATTTACTTGCTCTTAGACTGGTAAAATGTAAATAGCTAACTTCATATTTACTAAAACGTCTCAGTTTCACCAAAATTGGAGAAATGAATTCTTGGAAGAAGGATTTTTTTTTTAGTAGGAGGATAGAATGAGACATCTGTAATTTGTCTTTTGGGTAATTTTACCTTATATAATTGTTGATTCAAAAGTTTCCTCTTGATTTTCCTCCCTTCTTTATATTTCATTACAGATGAATAGAAGTCATGCAAAGCATGTGCCACCACGTAGATAGCATTGTAGACACTGTAACTGTGGCCACTCATTTCCATTTCAAAGACAGATGTAGGAAGAACCTCCAGTTTTTCCTTTCCAGTACAAGTGGCCCCATTTGCCTTTTGTGTTACAGAGGGGCGGAAGGAGCATCCAAAGGCACTTTCCCAGAAGATCTTGATAAAAGTGTCTTCCTTTTCCAAGTTAGGGTTTCTCATCTGAACAAACTGGTGGAATCCCAGTATCTTCTCTGAGTGAATTGCAAAAGATAAAGCACCATGAAGGAAAACCATATCCATATTTCGGTGAGAAGGAATTGATGTGAAATCCATCTGGATTGTCATAATCCAGACTTTCCCTTTTCTCCATAGTGGTAAATCATTATTTTTCAAATTACTGGAAAGAAACCGTACAGTCACTATGCTACCACTTTCACCATGAACTACCACCACAGTGACGTTACTTTTCATAACAAATCTATACATGTTATGTCCTATTTCTATCATCTTTTTCAGATTATTTGAATGAACAGGTTTGGGAAATCTCACAACAAAGTCAAAGCAGATGCCACTCTGGGTAGCCATGGGAAGCACCTTGTGCATAAACATTTCACCACTCTCGTTGTCTACTAGCAACATCCCAACCCAAGTCCACATGAAATATAGCAATAATTGAGAAATTCCCTTGTACTGACTGTCCATATTCGGCAACATCTGTTGGTAAAAAGCAGCTTGTTCTTTTGTGCTAATTTCAGGAGCAGAACCATACAATATCTAGAAACAGAAAGATAAATAAGAGGGGAAAAATGACTGTAAAGTAAAAAGTTGATGTGCAATAATATTCTTTCCCTATTTTGTCCGCTAAATTAGAAACTGAAGTTGAATTCCATGTAAGTTTCATGTTCATATTCAAGATGAGCTAATGGAGCAGGAATGTTCAGCATTTCTCATGACTTAAGTAAACAGGTTCAATCAGAAGATCTCCATCTGTGCATGATGATTGCTATGCCATCACTTCCAAGGCTGAGCTGCACCACTAAAATAGGTTAGTGGTTCAGAGTTGCATTAGAACACTAGGTCACAATTCAGAGATGAATCATATCATGTTAGGTTACCATAGAACAACTTACAGAATAAACTCCATGTCTAGGATTTCCAATATCATACCTCAAGACATGAGATTTAGTCAGAGAGGAGAAACTGTATCACTTAAACATTTAAGTAATGCAATTTGTACTCTCCAACTTAAATATCATTAAGATAAATATTAATTTACAGTATATTACTTAATTGGTTAAAAAGATTGTTTTCAATACTATTGATGCAATATTTCAAAATAATTTCATCTTATTTCCAAGGAGCATATTAGCAAGCTTAGAGAGAAATTGAAACAAAATCAATACTAAGTCCTTAAAAAAATCCCAAATACTAGGATGGGTGAAACTTGATTATACTCAATTTGGAAAATATTGATTTTGCTGAAAAATATCCCCAAGCCTAGCCCCTTGAAACATCAAAAAATAAAAAATAAAAAATGAAGAATTAAGGTGCTGTGGCATAACCAACACACTCCAAAATTCACTTGTGGTCTCTAGCAGCATAAATTTCCTAAAATGTACCCTTTTTATTACAGTCACAATATTTTTTCCCTTGAAGATTTTTACAGAAAAAAGTATTATAGGGATTTTTATCTCCTGCATCTTAATTCCAAGGAAACAACATACCTGTGGCATCTTGTACAGGGAAAGAATATTAGCCATGTATAGATAGATGTCAGAGGAAGGTCCTCCAATGACCGCTATTGGTCTGTTTTGACCATCACAGTTGTAGTTAGGTATGAATTGTCCCTTTGTAAAGAAGAGCTCCAATGAGGCACGGTATGTCCAACTTGGATCAAAGTAGGCATTATAGATATGAAACCCCAAGGTATGGTTTGGTAAAATAGAGGTATCTCTATTGATTTCCATGATGGCAAACTCTAAAGCGAGGATGTGCTGATACATTGGAGTTATAACCCTAAAATAAGCATTATGTACAGTATTCTGTCAAAATACATTCTTCTCATCATGTGTAGCATAGGACAACTCAGATTAATTTTGTAATTATCTATCTATCTATCTATCTATCTATCTATCTATCTATCTATCTATCTATCTATCTATCTATCTATCTCTATCTGCCCATCCATCCATCCATCCATCCATCATCTAATTATTTAAATCTATTGTCCATCTATTTTCCTCATAAAAATACTCTCTGTCTCTCCCCCTCCCTCCCTCTCATCTCTCCCTTTCTCTCTCTCTCCTTCTCTTCTTTCTGTTTTTCTGCACATCTGTAAAACATCTTACACAGTGCTGCCAAAAAGCTCCTTAGATGGAAGTCTCCTGAAGTCTATCATTCTATAGTAAATGTAGATCTGAGAGAAAATGCCCACAATTATGAAATCTCCTGACTGATATTGCTTGTGAAGAAAAGGCAGAGGGTCGTTAGTCCTACATTTAGCATTGGGAATCATGGACATCATTTCAGGCAAAAGCACCAAGATCAAAGCTTCAAGTATCACCATAATGTATAAAAGTGTCATATCTTAAACCAATGGAGGTTTCCCCAAGCTCTGTCTCTTTAAGAGTATTTGCACTTATACTTGCTCGTCTCCACAAAAACCTCTTGCCCACTAGGAGATGAAGTGGGAATTGATGTGGGAATTGATAATGACAATTGAAAGGTCAACAATTCAGAATTCAAGACCTAGGAAACTATGACATGTAAATAACGGTACACCAGCCTGTAATTACTGACAGCAATGAAAACTGAAAAGAAATACAGAACTTTTCCCATTTGTATGAATACAGAAGGGAAATAGTTGTTCTAGTATTAAAGCAATATGGCCTCACATTAATTTACAGATTGTTTATTTGTTTGTTTGATATCCTACCATAGTCTCACAGCTGTTGAGGATGCACAAATTATTAAAAGGAAACATACAAAGAATTAAATGAAAATAAAATAAAATACACTCTACATAAGAAGATTAAAAAATAAAACAATATCAGCCACATCAGCCATCTGCTGACATCATCAGAGTATTAAACTACCATTAAAGAGATCTCTGCCTTTATATGCCATTAATCAATTTAGCCCTTGCACGTGTAATAGGCCCTTCCAGCTGTCTCCCAACTGTAATCAGCTGTGTTGATTTTGCTGTCCTCATGCTGGATGATGGAGGTTTGATTCCTACTGTTTCCTCCCTCTTAGCTTGCTTACAGTGGGGGGTGATGTTAGCCTGTCAGTTATTGTGATTTGCCTTGTCTGTGACCTCGTGGCCAACCAGGTTAGTTTCTCATTAATCCTATCTGTTGCAGTTTGAGACAGTCCTGCCGGGTTGCTCCATGTTTGGTCAGGACCAACTGTGCCTTCACAGGCCAAGTCTGCATGCCCAGAGGTGGGTACTAAAACATTGTCTTGGGGGACACTGCTTTTAACAGGTGTAGGGTTAGTTAAGGCATTCCCTATTTTCACTACGTGCTGTCAGTTTCATAGTAATGCAGCTATCCACTTAAACAGGAATCCGGAAATGCCATAAGATTTTAGTTTTAGAAGTAGCTTGTTGTGTACCACTGAATTGAAGGCTTTACAGAAGTCTATATAAATTGCATCTATTGATTTACCCTGGTCGAGTTTTGAAGTCCATCTGTTTTTGCAGTGTAGAAGCTGCAGGTTGCAGGACAATTTTTTTCTCAAGCCGAAATGCTTGTTAGAGAGTTGGTTGTTAGTTTCTTAGTAGAGTGTAATGGATTGATTTATGATTGATTCCATGACTTTGCAGGTGACACAACATAATGACATTGGTATGTAATTATCAACTAAGCTTGGGTCACCCTTTTTGGAGATAGGGATGACCATGGCTAGTGACCATAAGTTAGGTAAGGAGCTGGTTCTGAAAGATATTTCGTAGATTATGCTAAGTGTTTCTGCTTTGGTGGTTGAGAGCTTCTTTAGGAAGTAGGCACATAATCCATCAGGGCCAATCAATAGAGATGGTTTTTGATTGTGTAGTGCCTTTTCAATGGCATCTTCTGTGAAATTGACATTTTGTAGTTCGTTGTGAGTAGTTGTGGTACAATTGGGAAATGAGGGGCATGAGCCATTGCTGTTCACAAAGACTGAACTGAGAATGTGTTGAAGAGGTTGGTCTTAATGGTTTCATCATTACAGTCTTTCCCATTTGGTCCTTTTAGTGGTGGGATGGATCTTGAGTCTTTAAGTTTGTTGTTTACTAAATTGTAGAATTTAGTAAACTGCCCGGATTTAGTGCATATTAGGTTTTCTTCTTGTTTGCTGTGATAACTGATGCATTCTGCCTTTATCTGTGGACATACGGTTTTGTAGCAACTTTTTAAGTTAGCTACATAGACAGAGGTGGGTTTTTTTTGGGGGGGGGGGTCTGAAGCTTCCTTATTGTTATGAGTAAGTTATTTTTCCTGGGTTTGGGGGTTATTAGTGGTACATATAGTTTGATGATTCTTTTGACTTCTTGCAAAACAAATGTTATAATAGTCTTCGGCAGTGATGCAGTTAGTGAATAGAGTTTGCCAATCAAGAGATGAAAGATCATCCGTTATGAGATCATAGTTGGCTTTTCTAAAATTATACTTTGGGATTCTGTCATTATGATTGTCTATGTGAGGATGTAAGTTGGGATAAAAGTCTATCATGCTATGGTCACTGTTGGAAAAGGGCTCTTTTATTTGTAGTCCATAAATTGAATTTAAACTGTTGCAGAAGATGAGATCAAGGCAGTTGTTAAATCTAGTGTTATGAGTTACTAGTTGATTTAGTCCCAGATTAGTTACAGCATTGTACAGGGTTGCATGTATGGGTTCAGTTGTACATTTGTTTAGGATCCAATTAATAAGAGGTAGATTTAAGTCACCAAGCAAGATGTCTTCATGTATCAACGTGCCTCATGGAAATTCTTAATGTCCTTTATCTTGCTTAAATTTGTTTCTCGGGTGTTAGTATTATAATAAACATATGCCATTGTTTACACAGGTGTTATTCTACATCAATAAAAGTTTGAATCCAATGGAAAATTGGAAAGGAGCCTGAATAGCTCAGCAGACTAAAAGCATTGTGATTAGCACCAGCTGTCTGCAATTACCGTAACTTAGAATCTCACCAGGCTCAAGGTTTACCCAGCCTTCCATCCTTTCTAAGGTAGGTAAATTGAGGACCCAGTTTGTGGGGGCAATAAGCTGACTTTGTATAAATATACAAAAGTATGAAGGCTATTGCTTAATGCATTGTAAAATGCCTTAATCTCCAGAGAAGGGCGGCATATAAATCAAATTTCATATATATATTCTGTAAGATTTAATCTTAATTCATTTTCAGTAAATATCATGGAACAAGCCCATAAGAGTTCAATGGTGCTTTCATGAAGTTGGATTTTGATTTATCACATTTATACGGTCACATATACCACATCATATACCCCATGTAACGGGGTGAGCTCCTGTTACTTGTCCCAGCTTCTGCCAACCTAGCAGTTTGATAACACATAAAAAATGCAAGTAAAAAGATAGGGACCATCTTTGGTGGGAAGGTAACATTGTTCCGTGCACCTTTGGCATTTAGTCGTGCAGGCTACATGACCACGGAGACATCTTTAGACAGTGCTGACTCTTTGGCTTTGAAATGGAGATGAGCACCAAACCCTAGAGTTGGGAACAACTAGCACATATGTGCAAGGGGAACCTTTACATCATGTCGGTGCCATAAAAACAACTTTAAAAAACATTCAAGAAGTTAAAAAATAATATTATGAAAGGCTATGACAGGGCATCACATGTATAATCCAACTGATCCAATTGCTTCTCTATTGTGACCTCCCGGGTCTGTTGATAACAGATTCCACAAAATTGGCAAAGAACAGAAGAAACAGAACTGAGCAGGCAGAACAGAACATAATTTTTTATTGGCCAAGTGTGATTGGAATTTGTCTCTGGTGTATAAGCTCTCAGTGTACATACAAACTACAAACATACAGTAAACATACAGTGTACATACAAACATAAGCTCTCAGTGTACAGTACATAAGCTTTCAGTGTATATACAAACAAAAAAAGTTATAAATCATAATCATAAATCATAAGATACAATCATAAATCATAAGATGCAAAGAACAAAGTGATAAATCAAAAGATACCAATAGGAGAAGATAATAGAAGGAAAGATGGAGTAAGATTTAAAAAATGGGAACTATCTCAACTGGGGGTGGGGAGGTTCTATATGATCGATGCTATGGCAGAAAAGACGTGTAATTCCTTAGCAAAACAGACCCACATATCTCTTCTGCCAGATCTGATACTGTAGGATGGGCAGATGTTAAACCTGAAGAGGCAATTATTCAAATATTCCAGCCCCATGTTGAGAAATTAATGGGTATAGGATTGTAAACCAATGGTCAAATAAACAATAAACAAAGGATCATGAAATTATGATGGATTATGTCCCTACTTCCTGAAAAAGCTTTTCACTGCCATAGCCAAACCTCTAAGCACAATCTATCAGGTATCTTTCAGAACCATTTTCCTTGCCAAGACCTATGGTCATTGGCCACGATCATTCCTATCTTCAAAAAGGGAGATCCCAGCCTTGTTGAAAATTACAGACCAATCTCAATGTGTTGTGTCACCTGCAAAGTCATGGAATCAATCATAAACCAATCCATTACCCTCCAATGAGAGGCAATCAACCTACACTCTTACAAGCTTGGTTTCAGGAAAAATTTGTCCTGTAATCTTCAACTCCTACACTGCAGACACAGTTGGACCACACAACGTAAGCAGGGTAAAGCAATAGACACAATTTACATTGATTTCTGATATGCCTATGATTCAGTGGTACAGGACATTCCTGTCAAATAGACAACAAGAAGTCAAAATAGGAGTGCCCTATCAAACCCTGCACCAGTTAACAGTGGTGGCCCACTAGCAGTGTTGTAGGACTCACACTCTTTCTGTTTTACATAAATGACCTTTGCAATCATATTATAAGCAGCTACGTCCTCTTTGCTGTTGATGTAAAACTATTCAACACCACTGACAATACTGCTGCCCTACAAAGCGACCCTGACTATGTGTCTGAATGGTTGAACAATTGGCAACTCAAAATCTGAACCAACAAATTCTGTCTTACACATTGGCAACAAAAATCAGAAAACCAAATACAAGCTGGGCAGATATGACCTCGTAGACGACCCTCATTCTGTCAAGGACCTAGGAGTACTCATCTCAAACTATCTAAACCCCAGAGCTCACTGTAACAGCATTGTCAAAAAGGCATTAAGAGATCTTAACCTAATTTTGCGAATCTGTTTCTCTAGGTACCATCGAATTGATAACTAGGGCAAATCTCAAATACAGTCCGTCTGCTTGGAATCCACACTGTGTATTGGACATTAATACCACTGAGCAAGTCCAGAGCTATTTCACGAGAAGTATTCTCCACTCCTCTGCTCACAATAGAATACATTATGCCACCAGGCTCAAAATTTTGGACTTGGACAACCTAGAACTACCTGACTACAGTCTGACCTAAGCATAGTACACAAAATTGTCTGCTACAATGTCCTACCTGTCAATGACAACTTCAACTTCAACCACAATAATACATGGGCAAACAATAGATACAAACTATTGTATCTATTACAACAGTTACAAACTTGATTGCAGAAAATACGACTTCAGCAACAGAGTGGTCAATTCCTGGAAAGCACTACCTGACTCTGTCATTACATCCTCAAACCCCCAAAACTTTAACTTTAAACTGTCTACCGTGTACCTCACACCATTCCTAAGAGGTCTGTGAGGGGGCGTGCATTAGCGCACCAGTGTGCCTACCGTCCCACTCCTAATGTTCCCATTTATTCGTATCCATTCCATGTATTCATAATCAAGTTTATACTTGTATCTTTTATCTAATTCATGCTTGATGAAAATATATTTTTTTAAAAATCTTATTCTTAGTGCTTCACATACAGTTCTGAGAAATGGCATTTTTTTAGACAATCAATACCAGTCTGTCACAGGTGTGAACAAATTGAGGTTGTATGAATTTGCATGGCTTCTGGGCTTGTGCATTAAACAGAACAACAAAAATCATTGCATTGCAACCAAGAACAGAGTGCTTTTTAAAATTGTTTCAGAATAACCACAGCTAAAACTAAAATTAAATCACCCATGACTGAAGGCCTGGTTATTTCCAAGCCTACATTTCCTCATTGTGTAGGGTTTGAGGGACATGTTCTATTGAAGTTCCCATTTCCAAAGGAGTTCCATCTATTTAGGGCTCTGGAGGACAGCCTTCTCTATCATGATGCACTCCTGTGGAACATCTTGCCCCCACGTATGATCACCATTTCCACTCTACTGGGTGAAAACTGGAGTTTAGAACAGAGCATTTTATTATTTGAGTTTTGCGGTGTTTTTTTTTAAAGGTTTACCCAGGTGGTTAATGCGACTCTAAACATCTATATGTATTATATATATCCATATACATTCATATATCTCTCTATGTCTATCTCCATGTTCATCTCTCCCTCTCTCTGTCTCTGTCTGTTTCTCTCTCTCTCTCTTCCTTCCTCCCTGTCTCTCTCCCTCATCTATCTATATATATACATGCCCAAGGCCTCTATCTCCTGGTTTCTATCCTAGTATCTTATAAATTTAGTTGTTCTGGATTTACGATCCATATATTATTTAAAGGGTTCAGTAGAAGGAATTTTTTTTAAAAAAGATTTTTCTTTCTTCTGCCATCATTATTTTTTATAAATAATTCAACAAGAATATCTAATCCTTCTCGCTCGTTCTACTTCCCCCCACCACAACACATATATGAGGCAGGAGTAGAACTCACAATCTTCTAGTTTCTACACTGATGCTAGACCAAATTGGTTTTATACTTCCTGATACTTGATGCAAAATAGGAAACAGCAATTAAATTTATGGTACTCTGTTTTTTTCTCTTTTGAACTCATCTTTTCTGTTCAAATCGGGCCTTAGCAGAATGATGTACAATTTGGGAGAAAAGATGCAAAGCAGTAATCCAGCACTGGAAGCTATAATGGAGAAGATTTCCACAGCAACCATATATTTTCCCTTTGAACTCAGATATGCTGGAACAAAGGACAACCAAACACTGCAGAAGACCAACATGCTGAAGGTGATAAACCTGGCTTCATTGAAAGCATCAGGCAATTTCCTTGCTAGGAAGGCCAGTGAGAAACTGGCAATGGCAAGGAAGCCCATATAACCCAAGACACAGTAGAACATGAAGGCAGAGCCTTCGTTGCACTCCAGAATGATTTCTTCTGCTATTGACTTCATGTCAGCATCTGGGAATGGGGGAGAGATGATCAGCCATATAATACAAATTTTAATTTGAATAAAGGAGCAGCAGGATACCAGAAATGTGCCAAGTCTTTTCCCCAACCATTTGGTCATCTTGGACCCTGGCTTGGTAGCCATGAAAGCTAGAACTACAATGATGGTTTTGGCCAAAACACAAGAAATGGCCACTGAGAAGATGATGCCAAAGGCAGTTTGACGAAGGAGACATGTCACCTTGTGAGGCTTCCCTATGAATAGCAAAGTACAAAGAAATGATAACAGGAGAGCAACAAGGAGTATATATGTGAGGTTTCGGTTGTTAGCTCTGACAATGGGAGTGTCCTGGTGCTTAATAAAGATCCAAAGGACTCCAACTGTGATTAAAGAGAAGAAAAGAGAAGAAGTAACCATAACTGTTCCCAAGGTTTCTTTGTAGTTCAGGAATGTTTTAACTTTGGAGAGACACAAAACCTGCTTCTCATTGGGATACCGATCTTCTGGACATTGAAAACATTCATCCATGTCTACGAAAGAAAATATCGATGTTGAAGTTGCATTGGAAGAATAAAAACTGACTGTACAATTTTTCAAAGTGAGGACTGCCAATTAATTTCTGAAAAAATATATGTAGCATGTGAATTTAGTTGCCATCAACTTATCTATATATATAAAAGCGAAAACCACTCATGCCGTATTCATGAAATGTCCAGAACCATAAAGCCTACAAACTTGGAGCCTGTGTAGCGTAGAGGGCTAATGCCTCCTACTAAAGGCAGCAATTAACACCAGCTGCCTGTAATTTCTCTGAGTTCAATCCTAGCCAGGCTCAAGGTCGACTCAGCCTTCCATCCTTTCTAAGGTGGGTAAATTGAGGACCCAGTTTGTGGGAGCAATAAGCTGACTTTGTATAAATATACAAAAGTATGAAGGCTATTGCTTAACACATTGTAAGCCGCCCTGAGTCTCCGGAGAAGGGCGGCATATAAAAAATCAAATTAATTAAAAAAAACTTGAAATTTGCCACGTATGTTTCCCTGGGCTTCTAGATACTCACTAAGAAAGGATTTTTCAAAATGACCATCAGAGCATTAGTATTTCATATATTATGATTAACACACTCTGATGCTAAGGAGTTCTACTTCCCCAACCCAGCTGAAAAGAAATTTGTTCCAAATGCAAAACACAAGCAGAGGGAAGGATTTTCGATTTCAGTTTTACATTCAAAGCAGCAACCAGGGGATAGGATAGGGGGGACGTCTGTGTGGCAAACCTGAGGGAGAGAAGCAAATAGGATAGGGGAGGCTTCTGTGGGGCAAACCTGAGAGAGGGGAGGGGAGAGGAGAGGAGAGGCCTCTGTCCAGAGAGCCTGAGTAGCGTAGGGGAGTAATACCTCCTACAAAGGCAGCATTTAAGATCCAGCTGCTGCAATTACTTGCGAGTTCAATCCCAGGCACACTCAAGGTCGACTCAGCCTTCCATCCTTTATAAGGTGGGTAAATTGAGGACCCAGTTTGTTGGGTGCAATAAACTGACTTTGTATAAATATAAATATACAAAAGTATGAAGGCTATTGCTTAACACATTCTAAGCCGCCCTAAGTCTCCGGAGAAGGGCGGCATATAAATCAAATTTTTTAAAAAAAAGCATGAAGGAGAGAAGGGGATAGGATAGGGGTGGATTCTGTGGGGCAAGTCTGAGGGAGAGAAAGGGAAAGGAGAGGCCAATCATAACTACTCATTAATTTTCAGACTGTGTTGATTTATCAAGTCCAATCACATAGTTTCTAGTGAAGCACAGATATTCAGCTAGTATTTGCATAAATTCATTTCTTGCTACCAATAATGAACATACTTGCAATTCAATTACTTATCCATATTTTATAGTCTAATCTTCCAAGCAAAAAAGTTGACAGAAAACAGAAAATTTCCAATGGTATATTTGACAACCAGATTCATTTGGTGAGGTAGATATGTACAATATCTCTTACCCTCCCTGTTAGAAATCTTCCCTTCTGGACATCGAAGACAGTCATAGCAGCAAAATAGTTTTCCTTCTATCTTAATCTTACTGTAGCCTGAATCACACTTCCCATTACATAGAGAAAGTGGCCGGGTCTGTCCATAAGTAAAAAGTTAAAAAAAGTTTATCTTTGGAAACGTGGCATCTCAGATTCTCTCAATATTTTCAGAAATGTCTTTCCATCATATTTTTCTTTTGATATAATAATGTAATAATGTGACAGCAAAGTTTGGTTTTGGATGGAAAAGATTTGAACAGCTTTATGTCTCAGTGCAAGCTCATAGCACACAATACTTAATTAGTCACTAATAAAAAGACCACTTTACAGAGGCATTGTTTTACAGATGTTTCTTGTCTTTCTTTGCTTTTGAACATCTGTAAGGCTTTTATTGAATGACAAAGTTTTCACATAGAATTTACATGCAAGATGTGAACTTTCTTTGTGTCCTACTCCCTTTCTCTCCATTTACCTACCTTCTACCCTAGAAGGTATCCTAGGGAACACCAGTGAATAACTTTCTAAGTCTATCAGCTAGGCTGAAACTGCCCAGAATATCATCAGACTCCAGCTACCAGCCCTGGATGACATCTTTAAATCTCACTGTTTGAGAAAGTTGCATAACATTCTCAGAGACTCATCCCATCCTTCTTACAATCTTTTTGGACTGTTACGTTCTGGCAGAGGATACAGAACTACTAAAATGCGCACCACACATTTTCTGAATAGTTTTTATCTCAGAGCTATAATTGCAGTCAACAATGAACTAAAGTGTGTGTGTGGGGGGGGAGCTGATGTCGCAACAATATGCTGGAAGATTTAGTGCTCCAAGATCATTGATGATATCTCCACCATTGGATGGTTCAGTTTGGACCTCACTGCCCCATAGAGACAGTGATAGAGGAGGGCACATCCTGTTGATCCCAGAGACACTGCAAAGCCCCTGGTAGATCCAGAAGAAGTCCTTTTTTTCTGGCAGTGAAGAGGCAGCCATTAAGCTGCTGAAGTTGGGACAGCTCTGGAATGGAAGAGAGTGAGTGAAAGTGTGTCGGCTTGGTGAGAGACTTTTAAAGTAGATTTTCAGAACACCCTGGGGTGAAAAGATAATCAAAATTGAAGATAGAAGAAGGTAAGCGGCAGAATTGAGCCTGAATCTAAGTTAGTTTTTCCTACATTGCAGTTTATTTTTATCTGTGGATGCTTATGTAGAGTTTTATTTTTTGAATTTGACTGGACTGGATTGGACTGGAGATTTTATTTTTTTATCTGCTTAATTATCAAAATTTTCATGCCTTTTTAGTTTTATATTATTGTGGATTAGTCGTCTTATTTTTTTCTTTTTCTCTACATTTTCTTTTTTTATTTTGTTTACTGATATAGACAGAGGAAGGAACAAGAAACACTGCCATCTTGTGGACTGAAAAACTATCTTTTTTTATTGGTAAAAGAAAGTAGCAACTGTGTTACATTTCAAGGACTCTGAGTCAGCTTATAGATAAGATAGTCAGAAGAGCATCAAAGACTGTTTACAAGATTGTTTATTCAGGCGCTCTTCTGAGAAACTATTATTGATAGGCAGCTGAGACTTAAAAGAAGAAGAGTGCAGTGATTCTGGAAAAAGAGCTGTAAAACTCGGTGAGACTTATAAAATAACTTTTGGATACTATACAGTTGTGGACCTTTCTTTTAGATAGAAAGTTTTTTTTTAAATTATATATTATATAATTTATTTTTATTTTTTTATTATATAATTTAATATTATTTTTCTATTATTCCACTTCTCCCTCTTTTAATTATTTCCAATTGGATTGTGTTTGCTTTTAGAAGACCTTTAATATATATTTTGTGTTAAGTCATCCTGGATAACCACGAATGGAGGAGATATCACAAATCTCCAATTTTTTGCCTTTCAGCCCAATCTCATGGGCCATCCAGACAGTATAATATAGCCGACAAGCTATTTTCTATGTTTTTAATATTTTTGCTGGTAATTCTATATAAATAAAGGGAGGCTGTTATAGATCTATAACAGCCTCCCTTTATTTATATAGAATTACCAGCAAAAATATTTATATATACATATATATATACATATATATACATATATATATATATATATATATATATATATATATATATATATATATATATATATATATATATATTTAATATTTTTGCTGATAATTATAAATAAGGGAGGCTGTTATAGATCTATTTCGAGCTTATTGGCTCTCGTCAGACAGTCATACCCTTACTGGGATTTGAACCTGGGCCTTCTGCTTGTAAGGCAGTTGATTTAACTCTCAGGCCACAGGCTCTTATCCAATTACCAGCTCATTTCCAGGTAGGTTTATTTGTATGTTTCTGTAAGTCATCCTGGATCTCCACTAATGGAGGAGATATCACAAATCTCCAATTTTTTGCCTTTCAGCCCAATATATATATATATATATTCTTTTTCTTTTTTCCCCTCAAATTTTCTCTTCTTTTTCTCTCTTTCCCCCTTTTGATGGAAGATTATTTAATGTGTTCCATACTTCTTCATTTAATTGGATTAAGGCATACAAGAGCCTGAAGAAATTACTTTTTGGGTTTTTTTTAACTTTTTGATTGGAGATTGCTAATTTGGTTCCTGTTTTTCTACTCAATTGGATTAGGGCACACAAGAGCCTGAAGATTTTTGTTTTATCTGGATCTTCCTTTTTCTTATGGTTATCTGGGATAATATCTATCCTCTCTAAAAACGGATTAAGATATAGAAGAACCTGAAGCTATTTTCCTGTTTGAATAATTTGCAAGCATTTCATAGTCATGAGTAAAAAGGCAGCAGCTATTAGTTCTTCTGCATCGACTCCCTCTTCTTCACCCTCAGGAGGACACAGATTGATACAGACGATGTTACAACAGGAAAAGAAGAGGGAACGTGAGAAGGAGAAGGATGCGACAATGCAGATGATTTTGCAAGGAATACAAGTTATACAATCAAAAATAATGAGCATTGAACAGAGAGCAGAAAAGATTGATCAAAGAACAAGAAAAACAGATGAAAAGTGGAGAACATACAACAAATGATGAAGAAATATGAGGACACACTTCAAAGAATTGAAGAAAAGGAAGACAGAGAGACAAAAAAAATAGAGATATGGATTGTAGATTATATGAGGTTGAACGTGATAAGAGTGTAATAGGATGAGAGATGGACAAATCAGAATTCTATTTAAGATTTAAAAATATTGAAGAAGAAAAGGGTGAAAATTTGGCAGAAAAATGATAGAAATTTTAGCAGAAGCGTTAGAAATCACTAAAGAAAAGATGATGGATGGCATAGATGAGATATTTTGAGTATACACAAGATAGACATTGAGAAATAAACTACCAAGAGAAGTTCATATAATATTCACCAAGAAATCAATTAAAACGTAAATATTGCAGACTACAAAAGAGAATACGCTGAAATATAAGGGCAAGGAAATTGTGATTCTGAAGCAAATACCAAGAAGAGTGAGGGAGATGAGAAGAGAAGAGAATATCAATTTCTCATGAAAATATTGCTCCAGAAAGGAGTGAATTATAGATAGCTGATACTAGAAGTCCTGGTGTTTACATAGCAATTGCAAAGATTCAAAATAGATTCAATTGATAAAGCCAAAGCATTTTATACTGAATATCTTAGAGAGAAGATAGTAGAGTTAAGAAGGGAAGAGTCATTGGTCGAATTACAAGAGGAATCTTTAGCAATGATTGAACAGGAAGAAGGCACAGTAGGGGGCATTGTAGAATATAAAGAACAACGTGAACCGAGATCTACTTGAGCAACAAACCCTTCATATAAATTATGAATATGAAAGAGAAAAAATTGATTACAATGAAAATAAATGCACTTAATATAGCAAATAAAAGAAGAAAGAAAGGTATTTCATAAATTAGAGAAATTAAAGTTGGATATAATTTGTCTACAATAAGTGCATATTAAAAAACAACATGAACAAATGCTGATACAGCCAAAATTAGGGAAATTATTTGCTTCATTGCCACAATGTAAGAAAAGAGGAGTGGTTTATATATTAGAGATACAATATGCAGACAAACTTTGATGGTGGAAATGATAGATAATAACAGGAAAATATTCTTAATAGCAATACATGCTCCAAATGACAATCAAGAAGATTTCTATAGAAAATTACATGTGAAATTAATTGAATTGGATTCTGAAAATATTTGCATGATGGGAGATTTTAATTGCATAGTAGATGAGAAAATGGACTATAACACACAGAAGGTAACAAAACAAAATAGAAGAACTCTACCAAAATCTTTTTTTAAGATGACAGAGGAAACAAATTTAAAAGATGTATGGGGAGAAAGAAATGTAAAAAAGAAACAATATACTTTTTACTCTAACAGACCTTTATCATGGTCTAGAATAGATATGATATGGATGACAATGGAATTGATTTCTAATGTAGAAGAAATTGATATAGAAGCTAATATCTGGGCAGTCCATAATCCAACGGCAGTGAGATGGAAAGGACAAAGGAGAAGGTCTAGATGGACTTTAAATACTACAGTATTAAAACAAAAGGATTTTGTGCAGAAAATGGAGAAAGAATTAGCATTTTTCCCCCAAAGGAAATAGAAAAGAGGAAACATCAATGCAAAACCTGTGGGGTACTATGAAAGCTTATGCCAGAGGCCTGATAATCGACTATACAAGGAAAAGAAATATTAAGAAAAGGCAAGCTTATAAAACATTAGAGGATGATTATAAGGAACTTGAAAATGAATTACAGAAATTCCCACAAAAAAAGGATATTAAAATGAAAATAAACCAGGTAGATGGCTATTATATAAGTTGAAAAAAGAGAGAGAATCAAGGAAAATAATACAATTAGTAGATAACAAGGACAAATTAGATTTGGAAATGAAGAGAAGAAAATATTGTACAAGATTATTATAAAAAATATATATGAAAAAGAAAATAGAGGAGGAAAGTGTTAAACAATACTTACATAAGGCAAACCTACCCCAGATTTCCAAAGATACTGAGATGATGTTAGAAGGAAACATAACGATGATGGAATTGACTGAAGCACTTAAAAAACAAAGGATTGGAAAGGCGCCAGGCCTGGATGGACTGCCAGCCGAATACTATAAGACTTTATAGGAATCATTGAGTCTTCTAAAAGCCTGCTAAATTCAGATTATAAAGTCTTTGGTACAATATTGGGAGAAAGAGTTAAAAGATATTTAAATAATTTTATACATCCAGATCAAAATGGATTTCTGCCAAAAAGGCAGATCAGAGACAATTTGAGAATAATTCTGGACACTTTGGAATGCTATGAGGCACATCCTGAAAAGCAAATGGCTTTGATGTTTTTAGATACACAGAAAGCCTTTGACAATGTGAATTGGCGATTTATGCTACTACAGCTTAAACAGATGGGCTTTGGGAGAAAATTTATTCAAGCCATAGAAGCTATATATCATAAACAAACATTAAAAATAACGATAAATGGAGAATTGACTGAATCTATTGAAATACAAAAAGGAATGAGACAAGGCTGTCCACTGTCACCACTGTTGTTCGTGTTAACATTAGAAGTATTAAACAGAAATATTAGAGATGAAAAAGAAATAAAAGGAATGAAAATTCAAAATGAAAAATTTAAATTGCAAGCATTAGCTGATGACCTGGTGTTTATTCTGGAAGATCCATTTGAATCAATAAATAAATTGATAGACAAAATAGGAGAATTTGGAAAGGTAGCAGGTTTGAAAATAAATAAAGATAAAACAAAGATTTTGACAAAAAATATATTAAAAAAACAAAAAGAATTGGCGGACGTATCAAAGATGCAGGTCACAAACAGAATTTCAAAGAGTGGACTCCAGCTACTTCTACTCTTTCAGGTTATGGTGATATTCAGACAACAAAACATATGTATGCCTGCCATTTGTGCCCCTATCAATGTACATTTCAGGACCTCATGACAGGCATGATGGAAACAAATCAATGCTGCTAGTTTCTTGGGTTTGTTTAATTTGTACATATTTTAATCCCGATCTTATATTTTTGAATGTTTTGCCTTATTTTAACTGTGATGCTACTGACATGGATAAACAAACAGCTAGGCTGGAGAGGCTTCAGGGAGAGAATATAATTCTGTTTCCGAGGTTCATTGCTATGGAACGGTTTGTCTCTAAATGAGCTTTAGAAGTAGTGAAATCTGGACTGAACACAATGTGACTGGTCCATACCTGATTAAACCTGCTTGGCCACACAATATCGTCTTCATAAATGGTGACCATTTTTTCCTTGGAGTCTTTGAGGTTTATGCTTCCAACTTGGACTTTCTTAAAAGACAAATTTTTGAATGTGATCCAATTGATAATATCAAATCCAGTCTCTAATTCTCCGTTTACATTGAACCCAATTTTTTGCCCGGCACTATTATTAAATGATGTTCTTCTGATCATGTAGTTGAGCTAAATGAGAAAATAAGCCATAGAGATATATATCAGGATGTGCAACAGCACTCTTTCTCCCCTTTAAAGTATATAGACAAGAAATCATTTCAAGATTTGTAAAACATAAAAGAAAATAATAACCTCAGTAATAAATTAAATTACTGATTGTAACTATGATTACAGAATCTTCATAGCAATAGAATGAAAGAGAAGAAATAAATAAAATACTAGATCAGACTATTCAGAAATTTAAATCAGATTAATTATTTCTAGAAGAAATAATTGAGAAAAAATAATTAAGAAACAAGTTTATGTTGAGGAGAATATAAAAGAATATAAGGGGGTGAATGTTGCAGAAGGCTTAAAAATGTTAAATTTGTAATGATGAGGACTTCAATACATTTTAATAAAGTTTCTAGTACCAAAATGAAAACCGTCTTCATGGATTTCTTCTAAAAGAAATTTAGATATTTAGAAATTTGGGTATGTTTTTGGATTTTAGAAACTTCTTCAAATGAGCAGGGTCAGTAAACATAAGAAAAAACATATAAGGAAAAAAGTAATACCAAATGAGCAACATAACGTATTGTTCTTAGACCAAATAAATATATAGAATCCAGTGTTTCAAAATGAATTATATGCATGCCATCTAGAAATAAATCATGTTTAGTGTTACTAAATTATTAATATTCAGGTGTTTGAAAGGAAAAGCAAAAATTTTATAACTAAATTTTTAGGACCCAGATTGTTGGGGGCAATATGCTGACTCTGTAACCCACTTAGAGAGGGCTATAAAGCAATGTGAAACAGTATATGAGTCTAAGTGTTATTGATATTTAGCTTATAGAAACTTTTTTGTTACATATGGATATTTCTTGATCTTAGACTGTTAAAAAGTAAATAGCTAACTTCATATTTACCAAAACATCTCAGTTTAACCGAAATTGGACAAATAAATTCTTGGAAGAATAACTTACTTCCTTCCTTCCTTCCTTCCTTCCTTCCTTCCTTCCTTCCTTCCTTCCTTCCTTCCTTCCTTCCTTCCTTCCTTCCTTCCTTCCTTCCTTCCTTCCTTTCTTTCTTTCTTTCTTTTTTGAAATCTAGTAGGAAGATAGAATGAGACATCTGTAATTTGTCTTTTGGGTAATTTTACCTTATATAATTGTTGATTCAAAAGTTTCCCCTTGATTTTGCTCCGTTCTCTATATTTCATTATAGATGAATAGAAGTCATGCAAAGCATGTGCCACCACGTAGATAGCATTGTAGACACTGTAGCTGTGGCCACTCATTTCCATTTCAAAGACAGATGTAGGAAGAACCTCCAGTTTCTCCTTTCCAGTACAAGTGGCCCCATTTGCCTTTTGTGTTACAAAGGGGCGGAAGGAACATCCAAAGGCATTTTCCCAGAAGATTTTGATAAAACTGTCTTCCTTTTCCAAGTTAGGGTTTCTCATCTGAACAAATTGCTGGAATCCCAATAACTTCTCTGAGTGAATTGCAAAAGATAAAGCACCATGAAGGAAAACCAGATCCATATTTCGGTGAGGAGGAATTGATGTGAAATCGATCTGGATTGTCATAATCCAGACTTTCCCTTTTCTCCATAATGGTAAATCATTATCTCTCAAATTACTAGAAAGGAACCTTAGAGTTATCATGTTACCACTTTCACCATGAACTACCACCACAGTGACATTACTTTTCATAACAAATCTGTACATGTTAAGTCCTATTTCGACCATCTTCTTCAGATTATTTGAATGAACAGGATTGGGAAATCTTGTAATGAAGTCTAAGCAGATACCACTCTGGGTAGCCATGGGAAGCACCTTGCGCAGAAACATTTCACCATTTTTGTTGTCTGCTAGCAACATCCCAACCCATGTCCATTTGAAATACAGTAATAATTGAGGAATTCCCTTGTACTGACTGTCCATATTCGGCAACATCTGTTGGTAAAAAGCAGTTTGTTCTTTTGTGCTAATTTCAGGAGCAGAACCATACAATATCTAGAAACAGAGAGAAAAACAATAAAAGGGAAAAAATGGCTGTAAAGTAAAAAATTGATGTGCAATCAAATTATCTCCCTATTTTGTCTGCCAAATTAGAAACTGTAACCAGATTCTGTTTCATGTTCATATTCAAGATGAGCTAACGGAGCAGGAATGTTCAGCATTTCTCATGACTTAATTAAGCAAGTTCAATCAGCAGATCTCCATCTATGCATGCAGATTGCTATGCCATCACTTCCAAGGCTGAGCTCCATCACTAAAATAGGTCAGTGGTTCAGAGTTGCATTAGAACACCAGTTCACAATTCAGAGATGAATCATATCATGTTAGGTTACCATAGAACAACTTACAGAATAAACTCCATGTCTGGGATTTCCAATATCATATCTCAAGACAAAAGGTTTAGTCCAAAGAGCACAAACTGTATCACTTCAATATTTAAGTAATGCAATTTGTACACTCCAAATTAAATATCATGAAGATAAATATTAATTTACAATATATTACTTAATTGGTAAAAACGATTATCCAGTTTTTTTCAATACTATTGATGCAATATTTCAAGATAATTTTAGCTTATTTCCAAGGAGAATGTTAGCAGGCCAGAGAGAAATTAAAACAAAATCAATACTAACTCCTTAAAAAAATCCCAAATACTTGGATAGGTGACACTTGATTATACTCACATTGGAGAATATTGATTTTGCTGAAAAATATCCCCAAGCCTAGCCCCTTGAAACATCAAATATGTATGTATGTATGTATGTATGTATGTATGTATGTATGTATGTATGTATGTATGAAGAATTAAGGTGCTGTGGCATAACCAAAACACTCCAAAGTTCACTTGTAGTCTCTAGCAGCATAAATTTACTAAAATGTACCTTTTATTACAATCACAATATTTTTTCCCTTGAAGATTTTTACAGAAAAAAGAGATTTTTATCTCCTGCATCTTAATTCCAAGGAAACAACATACCTGTGGCATCTTGTATAGGGAAAGGATATTAGGCATGTATAGATAGATTTCAGAGGAAGGTCCTCCAATGACTGCTATTGGTCTGTTTTGACCATCACAGTTGTAGTTAGGTATGAATTGGCCCTTTGTAAAGAAGAGCTCCAATGAGGCACGGTATGTCCAAGTTGGATCAAAGTAGGCATTATAGATATGGAACCCCAAGGTATGGTTTGGTAAAATAGAGGTATCTCTATTGATTTCCATGATGGCAAATTCTAAAGCGATGATATGCTGATACATTGGAGTTATGACCCTAAAATAAGCATTATATACTGTCAAAATGCATATTTCCCAAAATATCATAGATGGCATAGGTCAACTCAGTTTAATGAGTGTAACATCTATCTAACCCATTTCTATCCGTCTTTCTATATGTCTGTCTGTCGATCATCTATCCATCCATCCATCCATCCATCCATCCATCCATCCATCCATCCATCCATCCATCATATAATATTTAAAATCTATTGTTCATCTATATGTTGTCCTAACTTACATACTCTCCCTCTCTCCCTCCTTCTCTCTTCTCTCTGCTGTATATCCTTTTCTTCTTTCTCTTTTTATTTCTCTCTGTAAAACGTCTTACACAGTGGTGCCAAAAAGCTCCTTGGATGGATGTCTCCTGAAGTCTATCATTCTACAGTAGATGTAGATCTGAGAGAAAATGCCCACAATTATGAAATCTCCTGACTGATATTGCTTGTGAAGAAAAGGCAGAGGGTTGTTAGTCCTACATTTAGCACTGGGAATCACGGAAATCATTTCAGGCAAAAGCACAAAGACCAAGGCTGCAAGCATCATCATAATGTATAAATTGTCATATCTTAAGTCAATTGAGGTTTCCCCAAGCTCTGCTTCATTAAGAGTATTTATACTTGCACTTGTCTCCACAACAGCTTCTTGCCCACTAGGAGATGAGGTGGAAACAATGATGTGGGAATTGATAATGACAATGGGAAGAACAACAATTCAAAGTTCAAGACCTAGGAAACCATGGCATGTGAACTATTGTACACTAGCCTGTTATTACTGACAGCAATGAAAACTAAAAAGAAATACAGAACTAATCCCCATTTGTACAAAAACAGGGAAAAATGTTCTTCCAGTTTGAAAACAATATGACCTTATATTAATTTACAGATTGCTTATTTGTTTGCTTGATATCATGCCATAGTCTCAGAGCTGTTGAGGATGTTCAAAATATTAAAAGGAAACATAAAATATATTAAATTAAAATACAATCTACATAACAAGAATTAAAATATAAAAAATTTCACCTACATGCCACATAATAGTAAAATGATTATTTTAAAAATTATATATATATATATATATATATATATATATATATTTAATATTTTTTGCTGATAATTATAAATAAATAAGGGAGGCTGTGATAGATCTATTTCGAGCTTATTGGCTCTCGTCAGACAGTCATACCCTTACTGGGATTTGAACCTGGGCCTTCTGCTTGTAAGGCAGTTGATTTAACTCTCAGGCCACAGGCTCTTATCCAATTACCAGCTCATTTCCAGGTAGGTTTATTTGTATGTTTCTGTAAGTCATCCTGGATCTCCACTAATGGAGGAGATATCACAAATCTCCAATTTTTATAATATTTATAATTATCAGCAAAAAATATTAAAAATATAGAAAATAGCTTGTCGGCTATATTACACTGTCTGGATGGCCCATGAGATTGGGCTGAAAGGCAAAAATTGGAGATTTGTGATATCTCCTCCATTAGTGGAGATCCAGGATGACTTACAGAAACATACATACATACATACATACATACATACATACATACATACATACATACATATATATATATATATATATATATATATATATATATATATATATATATATTCTTACTTTTCGTAGGTTTTATGTGTGTTTTTCTTTAAGCCAGGTTTTTCCTACGTAACCAAGATCTTTATGCAAACTCTGGTTGAGTGAAATCACATTCACTACTTTCTGGGGTTTTTTCCTTCTTTTCATTCTGGCAGCCTTATCCGCCAGTTGCGTCCCTTTCTGGATTGGGACTCCTTGCTCACGGTCACTCACGCCCTTGTCACTTCCCGTCTAGACTACTGTAATGCTCTCTACATGAGGCTTCCCTTGAGGAGCATCCGGAGGCTCCAACTGGTGCAGAGTGCGGCCGCGCGGGTGGTGATGGGAGCGACTTGGCGTTCCCATGTGACACCTCTCCTGCGCAAGCTGCACTGGCTCTCGGTGGTCTTCCGGGTGCGCTTCAAGGTTTTGGTTACCACCTTTAAAGCGCTCCATGGCTTAGGACCTGGGTACTTGCAGGACCACCTACTATCACCAATAGCCTCCCACCGGCCAGTATGCTCTCATAGAGAGGGGCTCCTCCGGGTGCCATCAGCAAAACAATGTCGGCTGGCAGCCCCCAGGGGGAGAGCTTTCTCTGTGGGGGCACCTACTATCTGGAACGAGATCCCCCCGGAGGTACGGAGGATCCCGGATCTGCACACCTTCCGCCGCGCTCTTAAGACCTTTCTATTTCACCAGGCGGGCCTGGCCTAACCTCTCTCCGTTTTTAGCGTTAAATTTTAATCTGTTTTAAATTATTTGGGGTGTTTTAATTCTGTCTGGGCCAAATTTATTTAATCTGTTTTTAGTTGGGTTTTAAATTTCGTATTTATGTATTTTTATCGTTGGCTGTACACCGCCCTGAGTCCTTTGGGAGTAAGGCGGTATATAAATCCAATAAAAGTAAAGTAAAGTAAAGTAAAGTAAGCCAGCAGATTTTG
This sequence comes from Coluber constrictor foxii, assembly GCA_038048745.1. NCBI lineage: Eukaryota > Metazoa > Chordata > Lepidosauria > Squamata > Colubridae > Coluber > Coluber constrictor. Next base: position 26,627,032 of record CM075961.1, read on the forward strand.
TGCTTGTCCATTTGGAGACTTGGAGACTTATATAGCTATTTCTGGCTCATTAGCCATCATCTCATGTATCCTCCCTGTAAAGGTACAATATCTATTGTACATAAGAGATTTGAGTAGAATTATTATTATTGGAAGTATGTAACAAAGCCCTGAGGGAAGCAAAGTTACCAGAATCATGGAAGGAGGCATATATTACCTTGATCCCTAAAGAAGGCACAGATTATAAACAAATCAAGAATTATAGACCAATCTCACTCTTAAATTTGGATTACAAAATATTTATGAACATTATGGCAGAATGGATTAAAAAAAATAATAAATGATAAGATACACACAGACCAAACTGGATTCCTTCCTAAGAGTCAAATTAGAAACAATACCAGAATAGTGATTAATATATTGGAATATTATGAAGTGCATCCAGAAAGACAAGTTGCCCTTGTCTTCCTGGATGCACAAAAAGCCTTTGATAATGTGAATTGGGAATTTATGATTCAACAATTTAAAGCCATGAAATTAAGAGAGAAATTTGAAAAGATGATAGAATCGATATATTCCATGCAAAAGGCAAGGGTAATAATAAATGGGGAGATTACAAATTCTTTCAACAAAAGGAGTTAGAAAGGGTCGGTCACCTCTGCTCTTTATCCTGGCGCTTGAGATATTATTAAAGAGAATTAGACAGAAAACAGAAATAAAAGGAACCAAAATTAACAGGAAGAATTTAAAGTGTATTTGATATGGTATTTGTTATAGAAGACCCTTTGGAATCTGGACCAATACTACTGCAAGAAATAGAGAAATATGGGGAGGTCACAGGCCTTAAAATTAACAAAGAAAAAACTAAAATGTTAGTTAAGAATTTCATGGAAAAACAAAAAGGAAAACTCGAGGAAAGAATGGGACTTCAAACCGTAAAAAAATTGAAATATTTAGGTATTTGGTTAAGATCAAGATGTTCAGCATTAAAAAAGGATAATTATACAAAATTAACACAACAAATAAGGAAAGACAAATAGAGAAAGATGGGGGAAATTACAGCTGCCACTATTAGGGAAAATTGCAACAATTAAATTGAATATCTTGCCAAAACTACTCTATTTATTTCAAACGATTCCTATAAAATTAGATAAAAAGTTCTTTAAAGAGTTAAACAAAATGATTATGAAGTTTGTATGGGCAGGAAAATAGGGGAGGATAAAATTAATCTCACTTCAGAATAGAAGAAGCAGAGGTGGCTTTGGACTCGATGTGTGGGAAACTTATTACAAAGTAGCGAATTTGGTCTGGGTTAGGGAATGGATTAATTTAAAGAATAGGAGAATTTTAAAACTGGAAGGACATGATCTCCAGATGGGGTGGAATGCCTTCATATGGAACACCAGAAATAAGAAACATTCACATTCATATTTTTATAGACATACTATTCAAGATTCACTGATACAGACTCGAGAGGGAATTAGGAAGAAACATTATCTCAAAATACCAGGTTGGTTATCCACTATGGAGGCAATGATCTACCAGAAAACATTAGATATTGGTAAAATGATAAAATACAGTGAAATTTTGGACAATGGAGGAAGATTAAAATCTAACCAAGAATTAAAGGAACAGGGAATAATCATAGATTGGTGGCCGTATCTTCAATTGCAATCTAGATACAGAAAAAAATTAGAGGAATTTGGATTTGAACCGAAATTTACACAATTAGATAAATTATTAACAGGCCCAGAAGAGAAATTATTATCTAAAATATATAATTATTTATTAAATTTTGACTTAGAAGAAGAAATTGTAAAGGGACCAATGATAGCATGGGCAAAAAATAATGGGCACATAATTGAGTTAGAAGAATGGGAAAAAAATTGGGAGAAAAACTATACATTAACAAAATCTGCTGCATATAAAAAAAAACAGTATAAAATGTTCTATCGGTGGCATTTAGCCCCAACAAGGGTCATGAAAATGTACCCCACTCTAAAACCTAATTGCTGGAAATGCAATCAAGTACAAGGTACCTACTTCCATGTATTGTGGCTTTGCCCAGAAGTTAAAAAATTCTGGATTAAAATACAAAAATGGCTAAAAGAAATTACACACTATAAAATAGAATTTAAACCTGAACTATTTCTTCTGGGGATTATTAAAGAAAAGTACCCTAAAAGGATAAAATATTTAATTATTCATATAAGTACAGCAGCTAGAATTGTACTTGCGCAAACCTGGAAAACGTCCACTATTCCAACAGACTGTGCAATAATCTGGAAAATTTTTGAATGTGCAGAAGTGGACAAATTTACTTTAGAATTAAATAATAAGGAAGACTTGGAACACTACTTAACTTGGGAAAATTGGTATCAATGGATAGAAATTAAAAATAAGAAATGTATAGAACAAAATAAGATATAAAATGTGATTAAATATGTTAATTAAGTAGGAATATGTGGGAATAGATGAAGAAAGTTAAGAATTACATACTGTCAGAAAGACGTTGAACTGTATAATTATTATGGATGTATTTTTGTTATAGAGGTATTTTAACTTGTATTTTTGGATTTTAAGTGTTAATAAAGGTATAAAAAAGGGGGGAAAAGGAATGGAGTGAAGTCTACAGTAGACAGTCTAAGGTTAAAGTTTTGGGGATTTGAGGAAGAAACCACAGAGTCAGGCAATGTATTCCAGATGTTGACAACTCTGTTGCTGAAGTCGTATTCTCTGCAATCAAGTTTGAAACTGTTTACCATGAGTTTGTATCTATTGTTTGACCATGTATTATTGTGGTTGAAGTTGACATAGTCATTGACAGATAGGACATTGTAGCAGACAATTTTGTGTACTACATTTAGATCAGACCATAGTTGGCATAGTTCTAGGTTGTCCAAGACCAAAATTTTGAGCCTGGTAGTCTATTGTGAACTGAGGAGTGGAGTACTCTTCTCATGAAATACCTCTGGACTCACTCAATTGTATTAATGTCTGCGATACAGTATGGATTCCAGGAAGATGAGCTGTATTTGAGAATTGGTCTGGCAAAGGTTTTGTATGTCCTAGTTAACAATTTGATGTTCCTGGAGAAGCAGCTTCACAAAATTAGGTTAAGACCTTAATACCTTTTTGGCAATGCTGTTACAGTGAGTTCTGGGGCTTAGGTCATTTGAGGTGAATACTCCTAGGCCTTTGACAGAATGAGAGTTATCTACAAGGTCCTATCTGCCCAGATTGTATTTGGTGTTCTGATTTTTGTTGCCAATGTGTACGACAGAACATTTGCTGGTTGAAATTTGGAGTTGCCGACTGTTCGACCATTCAGACACATAGTCAAGGTCGCATTGTAGGGCAACAGTATTGTCAGTGGTGTTGAATAGTTTTACGTCAACAGCGAAGAGGACGCAGCTGGTTATAATATGATAATGACTAATAATGACAAATAAGTGACCTTGACAATGTGTCTGACTGACTGAAAAATTGGCAACTCCAAATCTCAACCAACAAATGCTCTGTCTTACACATTGACAGAATGCTTTCAAAGATGAAGTCTCCTGGTTGGTATTTTTGGTGAAGTAGAAGTAGAGGTGTGCCGATGCTGCATTTAGCACTGGCAAACTTACCCACAATCTTGGGAAAAAGGACCAAGACCAGTGCTACAAAGGCCATCATACTGAATGAAGCTGTTCCTTATTTAAATAATTTTGCCTGACTTAGCATTCATATTTCTTAAATTGGACAGTTTGGTATATGAAACCAGAGCATTCTTTTTTACTGAATAGAATCAGTGGTCAGATATTACCATTCTGAAGTGATTATAACAGCTCTGTATTTTTTTCCAGTTCTTGTTATTTTGCTTTTGGTGAGGGGAAGGTTGTATGCATGTACTTATTCTAATTCCTTTGAGAATTGAAGACTCACAAGCTGCCTTCACTAAATAGATGATTACAGGTGAAATTAAATTCTTTTTTTAAAAAGGCTTGTTATTTCTGAATAGAAAGATTATTTCATTCTCTTAGCGTAATAGACAGAAATGCAAAAGATTATTTGCAGGTGTGCTGGTGGTTAAAGTTGTTGAGTTAGGAGACGAAGTTGAAATAAACACAATTAAACAGTTAATTATAGGGGAGACATTATCCACTTTGAATCGGAGGTTCAAGGAAATACTGAAGAAAAAAATATGTCATTTTTTAAGTTCTATGATCCATGTAACGTTTAAAGGGTTCTGTACAGGGTTGTGTTTTTTTAAAAAGATTTTTCTGTTTCCTGCCATTGTTCTTTTTTATAAATAGTTCAAGGCAGCAAAAACATCTAATACTTCTCCCTCCTTCTATTTTTCCCCACAACAACACATGTATGAGGCAGGAGTAGAACTCACAATCTCCTAGTTTCTACCCAGGTGCTAGACCAAACAGTTTTTAACTTCCGGATACCTGATGCAAAATAAGAAACAGCAATTAAATTTATGGTATTCTGTTCTTTTCTCTTTTGAGCTGATCTTTTTGGTTCAAATCAGGCCTCAGCACAATGATGTACAATTTGGGAGAAAAGATGCAAACCAGTAATCCAGCACTGGAAGCTATAATGGAGAAGATTTCCACAACAACCATATATTTTCCCTTTGAACTCAGGTATGCTGGAACAAAGGACAACCAAACACTGCAGAAGACCAACATGCTGAAGGTGATAAACTTGGCTTCATTGAAAGCATCAGGCAATTTCCTTGCTAGGAAAGCCAGAGTGAAGCTGACAATGGCAAGGAAGCCCATATAACCCAAGACACAGTAGAACATGAAAGCAGATCCTTCGTTACACTCCAGAATGATTTCTTCTGCTATTGACTTCATGTCAGCATCTGGGAATGGGGGAGAGATGATCAGCCATATAATACAAATTTTAATTTGAATAAAGGAGCAGCAGGATACCAGAAATGTGCCAAGTCTTTTCCCCAACCATTTGGTCATCTTGGACCCTGGCTTGGTAGCCATGAAAGCTAGAACTACAATGATGGTTTTGGCCAAAACACAAGAAATGGCCACTGAGAAGATGATACCAAAAGAAGTTTGACGAAGGAGACATGTCACCTTGTGAGGTTTCCCAATGAATAGCAAAGTACAAAGAAATGATAACAGGAGAGCAACAAGGAGGATGTATGTGAGGTTTCGGTTATTAGCTCTGACAATGGGAGTGTCCTGATGCTTAATAAAGATCCGAAAGACTCCAATTGTGATTAAAGAGAAGAAAAGTGAAAAACTAGCCATAACTGTTCCCAGGGTTTCTTTGTAGTTCAAGAATGTTGTAACTTTGGGGAGACACAAAACTTGCTTCTCATTGGGATACTGATCTTCCGGACATTGAAAACATTCATCCATGTCTATGAAAGAAAATATTGATATTAAAGTTGCATTGAAAGAATAAAAACCAACTACAAGTGTTCAAAATGAGGACTGACAATTAATTTCTAAAAACAATATATGTCGTACATGAAGTTAGTTGCCATCTATGTTTTGCTACCAATAATGAGCATGCTTGCAATTAAATTACTTATCCCTTATCCTTATTTTATAGTCTAATCTGCCAAGTGAAAGAGTTGGCAGAAAACAGAAAATTTCCCATGGTTGATTTAACAATCCGATTCATTTGGTGAGATAGATATATACAATATCTCTTACCCTCCCTGTTAGAAATCTTCCCTTCTGGACATCGAAGACAGTCATAGCAGCAAAATAGTTTTCCTTCTATCTTAATCTTACTGTAGCCTGAATCGCACTTCGCATTGCACAGAGAAAGCGGCTGGGTCTGTCCATAAATAAATAATAATAAAAAGTTTATCTTTGGAAATGTGGCATCTTAGTGTCTTTCAGTACTTTTAGAAATATCTTTCCATCCTATTTTTTCTTTTGATATAATAATGTGAGACAGCAAAGTCTGGTTTTGGATAGAAAAGATTTGAACAACTTTTTGCCTCAGTGCAAACATATAGGCCACAATACTTAATTTGTTGCCAATAAAAAGTCAACTTTACAGAGGCATTGATTTACAGATGTTTCTTCTCTTTGTTTCTGAACATCTGTAAGGCTTTTAGTAAAAGGGAAAGCTTTGGCACAGAATTTACATGCAAGGTGTGAACTTTGTTGCCTGTTCCATTTCTGTCATTTACCTACTTCTACCCTAGAAGCAATCCTTGGGCTCACCAATGAATGACTTTCTAAGTTTATCAGGTAGACTATATACATAGAGTGTCACAGGTGGAAATGAGCAATTCACTATGCTTCGGATGCTTCTGGATTTAAAGGATTAGCCAGCTGTTGTCCAAAGGACACCAGAATGTCTTAACAGAAGCATATCTAGAGAAAAACCCAAATCATCAGAATAGAATAGAATATTGTAGAGTAGAGTAGAGTCGAATATAATAGACTAGATTAGACTAGACTAGACTAGACTAGACTAGACTAGACTAGACTAGACTAGACTAGACTAGACTAGACTTGAATAGAATAGAATAGAATAGAATAGAATAGAATAGAATAGAATAGAATAGAATAGAATAGAATAGAATAGAATAGAATAGAATAGAATAGAATAGAATAGAAATCTTTATTGGCCAAGTGTGATTGGACACACAAGGAATTTGGCTTTGGCGATATGCTCTCAATCTACATAAAAGAAAAGATACATTCATCATGAAAAGATACAATATTTAATGATAGTCATGGGATGCAAATAAGCAATCAAGTCATATTAGAAAACAGTCATTATAAATCATAAGGATACAAGCAACAAGGTTGCAGTCATACAGTCATAAATGGGAGGAGATGGGTGTTAGGAATGATGAGAAGATTAATAGTAGTGCAGACTTAGTAAATAGTTTGACAATGTTGAGGTAATTATTTGTTTAGCAGAGTGGTGGCGTTCAGGAAAAAACTGTTCTATCTAGACAAGATCCTATAGATATATAGACAAGATCCTCTCTATGGCCAATAACCAACTCAGCAGAGATGAAATCCAGGAAAAGCTTCTTTAGATTGATGGAAGACTTTAAAGAATTTGAAAGCAGACTTATGGAAATTTTGCATTACCAAAAAGGCATTAAGAGTTGTTGATCTAATTTTGGGAAGCTTCTTTTCCGATAACATTGTATTGCAATGTAGGGCATACAGAACCTTTGCCAGACCAATTCTCGAATACAGCTCATCTGCCTGGTATCCACACAGTATCCACAATTGAGAGCTTCCAAAGGGATTTCGCAAGAAGAGTACTCCACTCCTTTGCTCACAATAGAATCCCTTATACCACCAGGCTCAACGTTTTCAGCTTGGACAACCTGGAACTTCTGGTACAAGTCCTACCTATCAATGACCAGTTAGAGCTTCAACTTCAATAATACACGGGCAAACAATAGATACAAACTCAAGGTAAACCACTCCAAACTCAATTGCAGGAAATATGACTTCAGCAACAGAGTGGTCAACACCTGGAATGCTCTAACTGACTCCATTGTTACATCCTCAAACCCCCACAGCTTCAACTTTAAACTGTCTACCGTGGACCTCACCCCATTCCTAAGAGGTCCATAATGGGGCATGCATAAGCGTGCCTACCGTCCCTGTCCTACTATCCCCATTTATTTGTACTCATTTCCTGTGTTCATGTTCATGTCCATGTTTATACTTATACCTGTTATCTTGTACATGTTTGACAAACCAAATAAATAAATAAAAGAAAGAAAGAAAGAAAGAAAGAAGGAAGGAAGGAAGGAAGGAAGGAAGGAAGGAAGGAAGGAAGGAAGGAAGGAAGGAAGGAAGGAAGGAAGGAAGGAAGGAAAGAAGGAAGGAAGGAAGAAAGAATAAAATAAAAGTGGATGGGACCAATGGAGGTCACCTGGGTCTGACAAAAACTGAAAAGTATGGAAACAATTGAATAGACTGTGCATGGGTACAGCAAGATCCAGAAACACTCTGAACAAATAGGGATATCCAGTTGCTTATACTCTTTGTAGTTGTGGTGATATTCAGACAAGAAAACATATGCATGCATGCCCTTTGTGTGCCGATTCAGGACCTCATGGCAGCATGATGGAACACAATCAATGTTCCTAGTTTTTGGGCAAAGTCTGTTTAATTTTTACATAATTTAACCTTGCATTTTTAAATGCTTTGCCCTATTTTAACTGTAATGCTTCTTACATGAATAAACAAACAGCTAGGCTGGAGAGGTTTCAGGGAAAGAATATAATCCTGTTTCCAAAGTTCATTGCTATGAACCTCGGAAACAGGATTATATTCTTTGCCTCTAAGAAAGCTTTAGAAGTATTGAAATCTGGACTGAACACAATGTGATTGTGTTGTACCTGGTTAAACCTGCTTGGCCACACAATATCATCTTCATAAATGGTGACCATTTTTTCATTGGAGTCCTTGAGGTCTATGCTTCCAACTTGGACTTTCTTAAAAGACAAATTTTCAAATGTGATCCAATTGATAATATCAAATCCAGTCTCTAATTCTCCGTTTTCATTGAACCCAATTTTTTGCCCGGCACTATTATTAAATGATGTTCTTCTGATCATGCAGTTGAGCTAAATCAGAAAATAAGCCAAACAGAGATATATATCAGGGTGTACAACAGGACTCTTTCTCCCCTTTAACAAGAAATCCTTTCAAGGTTTGTAAACCATGAAAGGTAATAATAACAGCCATAATAAATTACATACTGATTGTAACTATGGTTACAGAATTTTCATAGGACTGGAATGAAACAAAAGAAATAAAATAAAATACTTGATCAGACTATTCAGCAATTTAAATCAGACTAATTATTTCTAGCAGATTTTTGAAAAAAATAATTGAGAAACAAGTTTATATTGAGGATATTATAAAAGAATATAAGGGGAAGAATGTCGCAGAAAACTTTAACGTTTATTTAAAAATGTTAAATTTGTAATGCTGAGGACCTCAATATATTTTAATAAAGTTTATAATACCAAAATGAAAATTGTCTTCATGGATTTCTTCTAAAAGAAACTAAATTTTGAGTGTGTTTTTGGATTCCAGAAACTTATCTGAATGAGCTTGTTCAGTAAACATAAGAAAAAATATATAAGAAAAAAAGTAATACCAAATAACCAACATAACATATTCAACTGGGACCAAATAAACATATAGAATACAATGTTTTAAAATAAATTATATGCCTGTCATCTAGAAAAAAAGCATGTTTAGTCTTACTAAATTATCAATACGCAGATGTTTGAAAAGCAGAAGCAACATGTTTTATACATAACTTTAGTTTATAGAAACTGTTTTGTGACTCTAATCAATTCCTAGTTTTATACAGTTTCTTTTTTATATATATTTACATAATGTTACATATGGTTATATTAATGGTAACCTGTATTTTACATTTTTTACTTGCTCATAGACCGAAAAAAAATAAATAGGTAAATTAATAGTTACCAAAACTTCACAGTTTCACCTAGATTGGACAAATGAATTCTTGGAAGATTTTATTATTATTATTATTTTAAATCTAGTAGGAAGATAGAATGAGACATCTCTAATTTGTCCTTTTGGGGATTTACCTTCCATAAATGTTGATTCAAAAGTTTCCCCTTGATTTGCCTCCCTTCTCTGTATCTCATTATAGATGAATAGAAGTCATGCAAAGCATGTGCCACCACATAGATAGCATTGTAGACACTGTAGCTGTGGCCACTCATTTCCATTTCCAAGACAGATGTAGGAAGAAACTCCAGTTTCTCCTTTCCAGTACAAGTGGCTCCATTTGCCTTTTGTGTTACAGAGGGGCGGAAGGAACATCCAAAGGCATTTTCCCAGAAGATCTTGATAAAAGTGTTTTCCTTTTCCAAGTTAGGGTTTCTCATCTGAACAAATTGCTGGAATCCCAGTACCTTCTCTGAGTGAATTGCAAAAGATAAAGCACCATGAAGGAAAACTAGATCCTTATTTCTGTGAAAGCGATTTGACGTGAAATCCATCTGGATTGTCATAATCCAGACTTTCCCTTTTCTCCATAGTGGTAAATTATTATTTTTCAAATTACTGGAAAGAAACCTTAGAGTTATAATGTTAGCACTTTCACCATGAACTACCACCACAGTGACATTACTTTTCATAACATATCTGTACATGTTAAGCCCTTTTTCGATCATCATTTTCAGATTATTTGAATGAACAGATTTGGGAAATCTTGCAACAAAGTCAAAGCAGATGCCACTCTGGGTAGCCATGGGGAGCACCCTGCGCATAAACATTTCACCACTCTCGTTGTCTACTAACAACATCCCAACCCATGTCCACGTGAAATATAGCAATAATTGAGAAATTCCCTTGTACTGACTATCCATATTTGGCAACATCTGTTGGTAAAAAGCAGCTTGGTCTTTTGTGCTAATTTCAGGAGCAGAACCATACAATATCTAGAAACAAAGAGATAATAAAATAAAACATATGAAGAACGGTTGCAGGAATTGGGTATGTCTAGTTTAATGAAAAGAAGGACTAGGGGAGACATGATAGCAGTATTCCAATATCACAGGGAATGCCACAAAGAAGAGGGAGTCAAGCTATTCTCCAAAGCATCTGACGGTAGAACAAGAAGCAATGAGTGGAAACTAATCAAGGAGAGAAGCAATTTAGAACTAAGGAGAAATTTCCGGACAGTTAGAACAATTAATCTGTGGAACAACTTGCCTCCAGAAGTTGTGAATGCTCCACATTGGAAGTTTTTAAGAGGATGTTGAATAACCATTTGTCTGAAGTGGTGTAGGGGTTCCTGCCTAAGTAGGGAATTGGACTAGAAGACCATCAAGGTCCCTTCCAACCATATTATCCCATCCCATCCCATCCCATCCCATCCCATCCCATCCTATCCTTTCCTATCCTATAAGGGGAAGAAAATCACTGTAACTTAACAAGCTGATGTGCAATCATATTATTTTCTTATTTTGTTTACTAAATTAGAAATTAAAGCCGAATTCCATGTACGTTTCATGTTCATATTCAAGATGAGCTAATGGAGCAGGAATGTTCAGCTTTTCTCATGACTTAAGTAAATAAGTTCAATCAGCAGATCTCCATCTGTGCATGGAGATGGCTATGCCATCACTTCCAAGACTGAGCTGCATCACCAAAATAGGTCAGTTGTTCAGAGTTGCATTCGAACACTAGTTCACAATTTAGAGATGAATCATATCATGTTAGGTTACCATAGAAAAACTTGCAGAATAAATTCCATGTGTAGGATTTCCAATATCATATCTCAAGATATGAAATTTAGTCCAGAGAGGACAAACTGTATCACTTACTGTAAATATTTAAGTAATGCAATTTGTACATTCCAAATTAAATATCATTAAGATAAATATTAATTTACAATATATTACTTAATTGGTAAAAAAGATTACCAATTGTTTTCAATACTATTGATGCAATATTTCAAGATAATTTCATCTTATTTCCAAGGGGAATGTTAGCAGGCCAGAGAAAAAGTGAAGGAAAATCAATACTCCTTAAAAAAATCCCAAATACTATCTTGGGTGGACCTTGATTATATTCACTTTGGAGAATAATGATGTTGTTGAAAAATACAGCATAATATTATTGAATTATCATTACAACCATATTTTAAGTGAAGTTTGAAAAGTATAACCTACAAGGGTTATACAAGGGTTCCCAGATACTGTTTGCAATTCTGATCACGCTCCATCATGCGTTTAGCAACTCTTTCTCTGAAATAACCAATAAAATATACATTACTTTTGGGCAATGTATAATATCCCCATTTCCTAGTACCTTGAATCATCAAAATGCTGAAGTATTAAAGTGCTGTTGCATAACCAAAACACTCCAAAATTTCCTAAAATGTACCCTTTTGATTACAATCACAATATTTCTTTCGTTGAAGATTTTTACAGAAAAAAATATTATATGGATTTTTATCTCCTGCCTCTTAATTCCAAGGAAACAACATACCTGTGGCATCTTGTACAGGGAAAGAATATTAGCCATGTATAGATAGATGTCAGAGGAAGGTCCTCCAATGACTGCTATTGGTCTGTTTTGAGCATCACAGCTGTAGTTAGGTATGAATTGGCCCTTTGTAAAGAAGAGCTCCAATGAGGCACGGTATGTCCAACTTGGATCAAAGTAGGCATTATAGATATGAAACCCCAAGGTATGGTTTGGTAAAATAGAGGTATCTCTATTGATTTCCATGATGGCAAACTCTAAAGCAAGGATGTGCTGATACATTGGAGTTATGTCCCTAAAGTAAGCATTATATATTGTCAAAATACATACTTCCCAAAATATCATAGATGGTATAGTATAGGTTAACTCAGTTAACCATAGCATCTACCTAATCCATGTCTGTCTGTCTAAAATCTATCTATCTATCTATCTATCTATCTATCTATCTATCTATCTTCTATCTATCTATCTATCTATCTATCTATCTATCTATCTATCTATCTATCTATCTATCATCTATCTATCTATCTATCATCTATCTATTTATCTATCTATCATCTATCTATTTATCTATCTATCATCTATCTATTCATCTATATTCTATTGAGCTACCATCTATCATCCATCCATCCATCCATCCATCCATCCATTCATCCATCCATCCAATCATCCATCAATCCATCCATCCATCCATCCATCATCTAATATTCATAATCTATTGTCCTTCTATATAATTTCCTACCGTACCTACAAATACTCTCCCTCTCTCCCTCTCTCTCTCCTCTCTCTGCTCTATATCCTTTTCTTCTTTCTCTTTTCATGTTTCTCTGTAAAAATCTTACACAGCGGTGCCAAGAGGCTCCTTTGATGGATGTCTCCTGAAGTCTTTCTTTCTATAGTAGATGTAGATCTGAGAGAAAATGCCCACAATTATGAAATCTCCTGACTGATATTCCTTGTGAAGAAAAGGCAGAGGGTCGTTAATCCTACATTTAGCACTTGGAATTGTGGACATCATTTCAGGCAAAAGCATCAAGACCAAGGCTGCAAGCATCATCATAATGTATAAAGTATCGTATCTTAAATCAATTGAGGTTTCCCCAAACACTGCGACATTAAGAATATTTATACTTGCACTTGTCTCCACAACAACTTCCTGCCCACGAGGAGATGACGTTGAAAATATGAAGGAGAATTGATAATGACAATTAAAAGATCAACAATTCAGAAATCAAGACCTAGGAAACCATGGCATGTAAACAACTGTACACCAGCCTGTAATTGCTGACAGCAATGAAAACTTAAAAAGAAATACAGAACTTTCCCCCATTTGTTGAAAACAGGAAAAAAAAGTTCTTCTAGTTTTAAAACAGTGGAAGTTTACATCACATTGACATTTGATGCCAGTCAAATTTGGATAGCTGTCTGTCTGTCTGTCTGTCTGTCTATCTATCTATCTATCTATCTATCATCTATCTATCTATCTATCTATCTATCTATCTATCTATCTATCTATCTATCTATCTATCTATCTATCTATCTATCATCTATTTTATTTGTTCCCAACTAAATTAATTGAGATAATTCCATTATCTCAAAGAGTACAGCATTTTGGATTAGGTGCAACTTATGAGAAGTCTTTAAATGCTGTCCCATGTCAAATGCACAGAATTGTGTGTGTGGCCAGCTTCACCTGCATCAGATAAAGCAACAGTTGGTGCACCAGTCCTCCAGTCATGGCTTCCACCTATATTTCAAGTAGCAACTGTGAGTCCTTAATGAATCCCAGATGGCTAATATCTTCTTTCTTCACCCATCCAGAGACAGTAGTGGCATTGATGGAGAACCTCAACATACAAATATCAAATCTATCTTCCGTAGCTTCTGTTCTCTCTTGTCCTAACCTTTACAGGCATCAGTGTTCTACACAATAGAAAACTGATAGATTCTCCCTTAAGCCTATGAGATGGTATAAAATTGGGAATCATCAGCAACTCAAATTTCAAATGCCATCTCCTGGAAGGGTCATATGGTTGAAAAAAAAGGAGAAAAATGATCAATTCCTCTAATAAACCAGGCACCACCAAGAAGTCCTTTCATCTCCCACTACAACAGACTGGAATCATTCACTAAGGAAAGAGCAAAATACCTTCAAACAATCAACCTTTTCCCACATGTGGTCAAAGACGAGAGGTTTTCTTTCTTTCTTTCTTTTTTTGGAAAAGGAAGAATTTGGGCACTAATTCCATGCACTTGATAAAGGTCCTTCAGTAGAATAACCAATAATCTGAGGCTAATATATGGGCTATCAATTGACTGAAAAGGGTCTAGATCAGTGTTGGTGAACCCGAGTGCTGAAATGGGAGCTTGCACACCTGTCTGGGAAGAGCAGTTCCCAGGCATGCATTATCAACTAAGCTTGGGTCACCCTTTTTGGAGATAGGGATGACCATGGCTAGTGACCATAAGTTAGGTGAGGAGCTGATTCTGAAAGATATTTCGTAGATTATGCTAAGTGGTTCTGCTTTGGTGGTTGAGGGCTTCTTTAGGAAGTAGGAACATAATACATCAGGGCCAATCGATAGAGATGGTATTTAGTTGCATAGTACCTTTTTAATGGCATCTTCTGTGAAATTGACATGTTGTAGTTTGTTGTGAGTAGTTGGGGTACAATTGGAAAATGAGGGGCATGAGCCATTGCTGTTTACAAAGACTGAACCGAGAATGTGTTGAAGAGGTTGGCCTTAATGGTTTCATCATTACAGTCTTTCTCGTTTGGTCTTTTTAATGGTGGGATGCATCTTGAGTCTTTAAGTTTGTTGTTTACTAAATTGTAGAAGGCCTGGGTGGATTTAGTGCATATTAGGTTTTCCTCTTGTTTGCTGTGGTAACTGATGCATTCTGCCTTTATCTATCTGCATACAGTTTTGTAGCAACTTTTAAAGGTAGCTAGATAGCCAGAGGTTGTTTTTCTTTCTTTCTTTCTTTCTTTCTTTTTTTTTTTTTGGTCTGAAGCTTCTTTATTGTTATGAGTAATTTATTTTTCCTGGTTTTGGGGCTTATTAGTGGTACATATAGTTTGATGATTCTTTTGACTTCTTGCAAAAAAAATGTTATAATAGTCTTCGGCAGTGATGCAGCTAGTGATTAGAGTTTGCCACTCAAGAAATGAAAGGTCATCAGTTATGAGATCATAGTTGGCTTTTATAAAATTATATTTTGGGATTCCGTCATTATGATTGTCTATGTGAGGACGTAAGTTGGGATAAAAGTCTACAATGCTATGGTCACTGTTGGAAAAGGACTCTTTTATTTGTAGTCCATAAATTGAATTTAAACTGTTGCAGAAGATGAGATCAAGGCAGTTGTTAAATCTAGTGTTATGAGTTACTAGTTTGATCCAGTCCCAGATTAGTTACAGCATTGTACAGGATTGCAAGTATGGGTTCAGTTGTACATTCGTTTAGGGTCCAATTAATAAGAGATAGATTTAAGTCACCAAGAAAGATGTCTTCATGTATCAAAGTGCCTCATGGAAATTCTTAATGTCCTTTATCTTGCTTAAATTTGTTTCTCGGGTATTAGTACTATAATAAACACATGCCATTATTTACACAGATGTTATTCTACATCACCAAAGTTTGAATCCATTGGAAAATATCAGTTCTGTAAGATTTAGTCTTAACTCATTTTCAGTAAATATCATGGAATAAGCCCATGAGAGTTCAATAGTGCTTTCATGAAGTTGGATTTTGATTTATCACATTTATATGGCCACATATACCACATCATATACCCAGAATAACAGGGTGAAATCCTGTTACTTGTCCCAGCTTCTGCCAACCTAGCAGTTCGATAGCACGTAAAAAAATGCAAGTAGAAAAATAGGAACCACCTTTGGTAGGAAGGTAACATTGTTCTGTGCACCTTTGGCATTTAGTCATGCTGGCCACATGACCACTGAGACATCTTTAGACAGTGCTGGCTCTTCGGCTTTGAAACAGAGATGAGCACCGCTCCCTAGAGTTGGGAACAACTAGCACATATGTGCAAGAGGAACCTTTACCTTATACCACATCATGTGGGTGCAATAAAAATAAAATAAAATAAATAATATAATGAAAGTCTATAACAGGGCATCACATGAATAAAGGAGCCATCTGATCCAATTGCTTCTCTATTGTGTCCTCCCAGGTCTGTTGATAAAGGATTTCACAAAATTGGCAAAGAACAGAACAAACAGAGCAGAGCAGAGCAGAGCAGAGCAGAGCAGAGCAGAGCAGAGCAGAGCAGAGCAGAGCAGAACAGAACAGAACAGAAATTTTTATTGGCCAAGTGTGATTGGAATTTGTCTCTGGTGTATAAGCTTGCAGTGTACATACAAACTACAAACATACATTAAACATACAGTGTACATACAAACATAAGCTCTCGGTGTACAGTACATAAGCTTTCAGCGTATATAGAAACAAAAAAGTTATAAATCATAATCATAAATCAAAAGATACAATCATAAATCATAAGATGCAAAGAACAAAGTGATAAATCAAAAGATACCAATTGGAGAAGGTAATAGAAGGAAAGATGGGGTAAGATAAGAAAAATGGGAGCAATCTCAACTGGGAGTGGGGAGGTTCTACATGATCAATGCTATGGCAGAAAAGACGTTTAATTCCTTAGCAAAACAGACCCACATATCTCTTCTACCAGATTTGACACTGTAGGATGGGCAGATGTTAAACCTGAAGAGGCAATTATTTAAATATTCCAGCCCCATGTCAAGAAATTAATGGGTATAGTATTGTAAACCAATGGTCAAATAAACAATAAACAAAGGATCATGAAATTATGATGGATTATGTCCCTATTTCTTGAAAAAGCTTTCCATTGCCATAGCCGAACCTCTAAGCACAATCTATCAGGTATCTTTCAGAACCATTTTCCTTGCCAAGATTGAAGGCTGGTTATTTTGAAGCCTACATTTCCTCATTGTGTAGGATTTGAGGGACAAGTTCTGTTGAAGTTCCCATTTCCAAAGGAATTCCATCTATTTGGGGCTATGGAGGACAGCCTTCTCTATCATGATGCACTCCTGTGGAACATCTTGCCCCCATGTATGAACACCATTTCCCCTCTACTGGGTGAAAACTGGAGTTTAGAACAAAGCATTTTATTATTAGAGTTTTACGGTGTGTTTTTTTAAAGATTTACCCAGGTGGTTAATGCGACTCTAAATATCTAT
Organism: Coluber constrictor foxii; assembly: GCA_038048745.1. NCBI lineage: Eukaryota > Metazoa > Chordata > Lepidosauria > Squamata > Colubridae > Coluber > Coluber constrictor. The sequence continues at coordinate 26,644,249 of CM075961.1, forward strand.
ATTTATGTATTATATATATCCATATAAATTCATATATCTTTCTATGTCTATCTCCATGTTCATCTCTCCCTCTCCCTCTCCCTCTCCCTCTCTCTCTCTCCCTCTCTCTCTCTTCCTTCCTCCCTGTCTCTCTCCCCTATCTATCTATCTATCTATCTATCTATCTATCTATCTATCTATCTATCTATCTATCTATCTATCTATCTATCTAATTAGATTTATATGCCACCCTTCTCCAGAGACTCAGGGTGGCTTACAATGCCATCCTGAGTCTCCTGAGTTAGCTACGTAGATAGAGGTAGCTTAGAAAGGATGGAAGGCTGAGTCAACTTGAGCCTCGAACTTGCATAATTGCAGACAGCTGGGTGTTAATCTAGCCTGTTGAGCTATCTGAGGCTCTTTCATATACATGCCCAAGGCCTCTATCTCCTGGTTTCTATCTTAGTATCCTATAAATTTAGTTGTTCTGGATTTACAATTCATATATCAATTCATATTTACAATTCATATATCATTTAAAGGGTTCAGTAGAGGATTTTTTTTTCAAAAAAAGATTGTTCTTTCTCCAGCCATTATTCTTTTTTATAAATAGTTCAAGGCAGCAAAAATATCTAATACATTTCCTTCCTTCTATTTTTCCCCACAACACAGGAGTGTTGTGAGGCAGGAGTAGAACAAACAATATCCTAGTTTCTATCCTGGTGCTAGACAAAACTGGTTTTATACTTCCGGATACCTGATGCAAAAGAGGAAACAGCAATTCAATTTATGGTATTCTGTTCTTTTCTCTTTTGAGCTGATCTTTTTTGTTCAAATCGGGCCTCAGCAGAATGATGTACAATTTGGGAGAAAAGATGCAAAGCAGTAATCCAGCACTGGAAGCTATAATGGAGAAGATTTCCACAGCAACCATATATTTTCCCTTTGAACTCAGATATGCTGGAACAAAGGACAACCAAACACTGCAGAAGACCAACATGCTGAAGGTGATAAACTTGGCTTCATTGAAAGCATCAGGCAATTTCCTTGCTAGGAAAGCCAGAGTGAAGCTGACAATGGCAAGGAAGCCCATATAACCCAAGACACAGTAGAACATGAAGGCAGAGCCTTCGTTACACTCCAGAATGATTTCTTCTGCTATTGACTTCATGTCAGCATCTGGGAATGGGGGAGAGATGATCAGCCATATAATACAAATTTTAATTTGAATAAAGGAGCAGCAGGATACCAGAAATGTGCCAAGTCTTTTCCCCAACCATTTGGTCATCTTGGACCCTGGCTTGGTAGCCATGAAAGCTAGAACTACAATGATGGTTTTGGCCAAAACACAAGAAATGGCCACTGAGAAGATGATACCAAAAGAAGTTTGACGAAGGAGACATGTCACCTTGTGAGGTTTCCCAATGAATAGCAAAGTACAAAGAAATGATAACAGGAGAGCAACAAGGAGGATGTATGTGAGGTTTCGGTTGTTAGCTCTGACAATGGGAGTGTCCTGATGCTTAATAAAGATCCAAAGGACTCCAACTGTGATTAAAGAGAAGAAAAGTGAAAAACTAGCCATAACTGTTCCCAGGGTTTCTTTGTAGTTCAAGAATGTTGTAACTTTGGGGAGACACAAAACCTGCTTCTCATTGGGATACCGATCTTCTGGACATTGAAAACATTCATCCATGTCTATGAAAGAAAATATTGATGTTAAAGTTGCATTGAAAGAATAAAAACCAGCTACAAGTGTTCAAAGTGAAGACTGACAATTAATTTCTAAAAAAATATATGTCGTACATGAAATTAGCTGCCGTCTATGTTTTACTACCAATAATGAACATGCTTGCAATTCAATTACCTATCCCTATTTTATAGTCTAATCTGCCAAGTGAAAGAGTTGGCAGAAAACAGAAAATTTCCCATGGTACATCTGATAATCCAGTTCATTTGGTGAGGTAGATATACAATATCTCTTACCCTCCCTGTTAGAAATCTTCCCTTCTGGACATCGAATACAGTCATAGCAGCAAAATAGTTTTCCTTCTATCTTAATCTTACTGTAGCCTGAATCGCACTTCCCATTACACAGAGAAAGTGGCTGGGTCTGTCCAGAAATAAATAATTTAAAAAAAGTTTATCTTTGGAAATGTGGCATCTTGGTGTTTTTCACTATTTTTAGAAATATCTTTCCTTCCTATTTTTTTCTTTCGATATAATAATGTGAGACAGCAAAGTCTCGTTTTGGGTAGAAAAGATTTGAAGAACTTTTTGCCTCAGTGCAAACATATAGGCCACAATACTTAATTTGTTGCCAATAAAAAGACCACTTTACAGAGGCATTGATTTACCGATGTTTCTTGTCTTTCTTTGTTTTTGAACATCTGTAAGGCTTTTAGTAAAAGGGAAAGCTTTGGCACAGAATTTACATGCAAGGTGTGAACTTTGTTCCCTACTCCATTTCTCTCCATTTACCTACTTCTATTCTAGAAAGTATCCTAGGGATCACCAATGAATGACTTTCTAAGTCTATCAGCTAGTCTAGATACAGAGAGTGCCACAAGTGGAAATGAGCACCTCACTCTGCTTTGGATGCTTCTGGATTGAAAGGATTAGCCAGTTGTTGTCCAAAGGTCACCTGAATGTCTTAACAGCAGCATATATACAGAAAGACTCAAATCATCAAAATAGAATGGAATGGAATGGAATGGAATGGAATGGAATGGAATGGAATGGAATGGAATGGAATGGAATAGAATAGAATAGAATAGAATAGAATAGAATAGAATAGAATAGAATAGAATAGAATAGAATAGAATAGAATAGAATTCTTTATTGGCCAAGTGAGATTGGACACACAGGGAATTTGACTTTGGTGCATATCCTCTCAATCTATATAAAAGAAAAGGTACATTCATAAAGAATTATAAAGTACAATACTTAATGATAGTCATGGGATGCAAATAAGCAATCAAGTCATATTAGGAAACAGTCGATATAAATCGTAAGGATACAGGCAACAAAGTTGCAGTAATACAGTCATAAATGGGAGGAGATAGGTGATAGGAATGATGAGAAGATTAATAGTAATGCAGACTTAGTAAATAGTTTGACAGTGTTGAGGGAATTATTTGTTTAACAGAGTGATGGCGTTTGAGAAAAAACTGTCCTTGTGTCTAGTTGTTCTGATGTTGCAGTGCTCTATAGTGTCATTTTGAGGGTAGGAGTTGAAACAGTTTATGTACAGAATGTGAGGGGTGGGTAAATATTTTCACAGCCCTCTTTTTTTGACTCATTTTTGACAACAACAGTTTGAAAAGGAAAATAAACCGGGAAAGTGGTTTACGTACCAGTTAAACAAAGAGAAGGAAAGGAGCAGAATTCATAATTTGAATTCCTTTCTGAAGACCTTTCTATTTCAGCAAGCCGGGCTGGCTTAAAGAAGATTTTAATGGGTTAATTTTAGTGAGGGGTTTTAAATTTGGGGAAGCCAAAATTGATTTAATTATGTTTTAAATTATTTTAACTTTCATATTGCTTATATTTTAATTTTTGGCTGTTCACCGCCCTGAGTCTGTCAGGAGAAGGGCGGTATGCAAATTTAATTAAAATAATAATAATAATAATAATAATAATAATAATAATAATAATAATAATAATAATAATAATAATAATTATTATTTGAGAGATAAAAATGGTGATTGGATTGTAGAGGAAGAAGGGAAGAAAAGAATAGTGCAGGAATTTTTTACCAATTTATATAGAAAAGAAGACAAATCCAAGGAGGAAATAATGAAATATCTAGAAGAATCTGATCTACTGAAAATCCCAGATCTGTCCAGAGAAATACTGGATAGGGAAATAATGGAAGGGGAAATCGAAAGGATCTTCGGAAGACAAAAAACAGGGAAAACTCCTGGTACGGATGGCCTCCCAACAGAATACTATAAGGCACTTTGGGAAATTTTAGGCCCCCACATGGTAGAATTATTTAACGGGGTAATTAGGGAGGCACTGACTCCGAATTCATGGACAGAAGCAATAATTACTCTTCTCCCAAAGGAGGGTAATGACTTGTCCCTGATCCAGAACTACAGATCGATCTCACTTCTAAGCGCAGATTACAAACTATTTGCGGCGGTATTGGCAGATAGACTAAAAAGTTTTTAAGCCAATTTATCCACGAAGACCAAAACAGCTTTTTACCTCGCAGGCAAATCAGAGATAATGTGAGAATAATTATGAACATTTTAGAACATTATGAAACACATATTGATAAAGAGTTGGCTTTGGTCTTCGTGGATGCGCAAAAAGCTTTTGATTGAGTGAGCTGGTCTGTTACAACATATGCAATTATTCGGTCTGTTACAACATATGCAATTCGGGGAGAAGTTTATTCGGACAATTCGTACAATCTATTCAAAACAGTCAGCCAAAATCCTGATTAATGGAGAAGCATCAGAAAAAATTTCTATTGAGAAAGGAACCAGACAAGGGTGCCCACTTTCTCCGCTCTTATTTATATTAACATTGGAACCGTTATTGAGGGAAATCAGGCAAAATTCAGGAATAAAAGGACTGCATATTAAGAATCAACAGTATAAATTACAAGCATAAACTGATGACCTTATATTTGTATTGGAAGACCCTTTTATATCGGGTCCGAATTTGATTTGTGAACTAGAAAAATATTGAACTGTGGTGGGCCTAAATGTAAATAAAGAAAAAACTAAGGTCTTGATTAAAAATTTGACTACAAAGCAGGGAAAGGAACTAGAATTGAACCTGGGATTCCAAATTGATAATAAATTAAGGTACTTAGGTATTATATTATCTGCTAAATACTCAACAATCAAGGAAGATAATTATTTGAAACTTCTTCAACGAACAGAACAGGACTTAGAGAAATGGAAGAAGCTACAGATTTCTCTGCTAGGCAGGATTGTGGCTATAAAGTCTTATATTCTCCCAAAATGGACATATTTATTTTATATAGCCCCAGCCAGATTAGATAACAAATTCTTCAAAAAGTTAAATCAAGTTGTTCTAAAATTTATTTGGCAGAATAAAAAGCCTAGAATTAAACTTAAAATGCTCCAAGAGGTGAAGGATAGAGGGGGATTTGGCTTGCCTAAGTGGGAGTATTACTATCAGGCCGCAAATTTAGTTTGGGTAAGGGATTGGATTCTGCTGAGAAGGAGACGGCTGTTGGTTCTGGAAGGTTTGGGGCTGCAACAGGGTTAGCATTATTTTCTGTGGCAAGACAAGGTAAAGAAATATAAGTGTTTCACAGGTCATTATTTAACAAATATCTTAATTGAAACATGGAGGAAAATTAAGGATAAATTCTACTCTTTGACCCCCTCCTGGTTGGTCCCATTAGAAGCCACAACACATATTCCTCTTTTTAACAAAGAAAAACATCTATCTTACCGGGAATTGCTGGATAGCCAAGATCACCTAAAAATAAGAACCGAACTAGATTTACAGGGAATGGAATTGGACTGGTGGTCTTACACTCAGATCAACTCTAAATATAAAAAGAATAAGGAACAAGGAGGCATAGATATGACACTGCAGGAGATGGATAAGATCATACTAGGAAGGGAGGAAAAATATTAGCTAAGATCTAAAAACTCTTAATAAGTTATTGGATAGGAGACGAGATTATTAAAGATTTAATGATTGCCTGGGGGAGAAATATTGGTCACTCAATCGAGTTGACAAAATGGGAAGAAATTTGGACCAGAAAACTGAAATTTTTAATGGCTACCACTTATAAGGAAAATCTGTATAAGATGCTGTACAGGTGGCACCTCCCCCCTGCTCGATTATCTAAAATGTTTCCTGGACTCTCCCCAAATTGTTGGAAGTATGGGGAATTAGGTACCTATTTTCATGTATGGTGGACTTGTCCTAGGGTAATGGAATTCTGGAAATTTATTCAGGGGTGGCTGCTAGAAATCACTGGATATAAATTGCAACTGAAACTAAAATATTACCTATTAAATATTAGGCCAGACAAGATAGGCAGGAGTAAATGGTGTTTAATTGTATATATTACAACTGCAGCAAGAATATGTCTCACCCAAATTTGGAAGGAGGAAAGACCTACCGTCAGAAGATTTGATCTTAGGGAAAATTATTGAATATGCAGAAGCCGATAGGCTAACAAGAACTTTGAGAGATCAAAAAGAATCCACATATTTTCAATGTTGGGACCAATGGTATACTTGGCTAAATAATAGAATAAAAAGAGGATAAGGTTAGCGTAGCTTTTATTTCTTATTTGTATATTTGGACTGAAGTTAATGTATTGTGTAAGGTTCTCATTACAATCTATATGTTGTTATATATTTTGTTTGTAAATAAATAAATATTTTTTTTGTAAAAAAAGGAATGATGAGAAGATTAATAGTACTGCAGACTTAGTAAATAATTTGACAGTGTTGAGGGACTTATTTGTTTAGCAAAGTGGTGGCGTTCAGGAAAAAACTGTTCTATCTAGACAAGATCTTCTCTATGGCCAATAACCAACTCAGCAGAGATAAAATCCAGGAAAAGTTTGTTTAGGTTGATGGAAGACTTTGAAGAATTTGAAAGCAGACTTATGGAAATATACAAAGAACTAAATAATTTTGCATTGCCAAAAAGGCATTAAGAGTTGTTAACCTAATTTTGGGAAGCTTCTTTCCGATAACATTGTACTGCAAACTAGGGCATACAAAACCTTTGCCAGACCAATTCTCGAATACTGCTCAGCTGCCTGGAATCCACACAGTATCCACAATTGAGCACGTCCAAAGGTATTTCACAAGAAGAGTACTCTGCTCCTTTGCTCACAATAGAATCCCTTATACCACCAGGCTCAAAATTTTCAGCTTAGACAACCTGGAACTACTGCTACAACATCCTACCTGTCAATGACCAGTTAGAGCTTCAACCTCAATAGTACATGGGCAAACAATAGATACAAACTCAAGCTAAACCGCTCCAAACTCAATTGCAGAAAATACGACTTCAGCAACAGCGTTGTCAACACCTGGAATGCTCTACCTGACTCCATTGTTACATCCTCAAACCCCCACAGTTTCAATCTTAAACTGCCTCCTGTGGACCTCACCCCATTCCTAAGAGGTCTGTAAGGGGGCATGGCTACCATCCCTGTCCTACTGTCCCTATTTATTTGTATTCATTTCCTGTGTTCATGTTCATGTCCGTGTTTATACTTATACCTGTTATCTTGTACATGTTTGACAAACTAAATAAACAAATAAATAAAATAAAGAATAAAGAATAAAATAATACTATATGGGACCAATGTGGTGACATTCAGACAACAAAACATATGTATGCCTGCCCTTTGTGCCCCGATCAATGTACATTTCAGCACCTCATGGCAGCATAATAGAATACAATCAATGTTGCTAGTTTCTGGGCAAAGTCTGTTTAATTTGTACATAATTTAACTTTGCATTTTTAAATATTTTGCCTTATTTTAACTGTAATGCTTCTCACATGAATAACCAACCAGCTAGGCTGGAGAGGCTTCAGGGAGAGAATATACTTCTGATTCTTTCTTTCTTTCTTTCTTTCTTTCTTTCTTTCTTTCTTTCTTTCTTTTTCTTTCTTTCTTTCTTTCTTTCTTTCTTTCTTTCTTTCTTTCTTTCTTTCTTTCTTTCTTTCTTTCTTCGATTTATATGCCGCCCTTCTCCGCAGACTCAGGGTGGCTTACAATGCATTAAGCAATAGCCTTCATACTTTTGTATGTACCTCCTTAGTAGGGCTTTTGCCTGCCCCCCCCCCCCAGTGGTCTTCTTTTTTATACAAAGTCAACTTATTGCCCCCACAATCCGGGTGCTCATTTTACCTACCTCGAAAGGATGGAAGGCTGAGTCAACCTTGAGCCTGGTGAGATTTTAACTTGCAGTAATTGCAGGCAGCCGGCAACTAAGTGCTACTTTAACAGCACTTAGTCCACTGCACCACCAGGCTCTTATTGCTATGGAATACTTTGCCTCTAAGTAAGCTTTAGAAGTATTGAAATCTGGACTGAACACAATGTGACTGGTCCATACCTGGTTAAACCTGCTTGGCCACACAATATCATCTTCATAAATGGTGACCATTTTTTCATTGGAGTCCTTGAGGTCTATGCCACCAACTTGGACTTTCTTAAAAGACAAATTTTCAAATGTGATCCAATTGATAATATCAAATCCAGTCTCTAATTCTCCGTTTTCATTGAACCCAATTTTTTGCCCGGCACTATTATTAAATGATGTTCTTCTGATCATGTAGTTGAGCTAAATGAGAAAATAAGCCAAACAGAGATAGATATCAGGGTGTACAACAGCACTCTTTCTCCCCTTTAAAGTATATAGACAAGAAATCCTTTCAAGGTTTGTAAACCATAAAAGATAATAAAAACAGCAATAATAAATTGCATTACTGATTGTAACTATGACTACGAAATCTTCACAGCATCAGAATGAAACGGAAGAAATAAAATATTAGATCAGACTATTCAGCAATTTAAACCAGACTATTTGTAGCAGATTTTTGAAAAAAAAAATTGAGAAACAAGTTTAGATTGAGGAGAGTATAAAAGAATATAAGGGGATAATGTTGCAGAAGGCTTTAAAATTTATTTAAATATGTTAAATTTGTAATGATGAAGACTTCAATACATTTTAATAAAGTTTCAAGTACAGAAATGAAAACCGTCTCCATGGCTTTCTTCTAAAAGACATTGAAGTTTGAGTATGTTTTTGGATTTCAGAAACTTCTCCAAATGAGCAGGATCAGTAAACATATAAGGAAAAAAGTAATACCAAATGAGCAACATAACATATTGTTCTTAGACCAAATAAATATCTAGAATACAGTGTTTCAAAATAAATTATTGCATGTCATCTAGAAATAAATCATGTTTCGTCTTACTAAATTATTAATAGACAGGTGTTTGAAAGGAAAACCAAAATTTTTATAAATAACTTTAGGACCAAGATTGTTGGGGGCAATATGCTGACTCTGTAAACCACTAAGAAAGGGCTGTAAAGCATTGTGAAACAGTATATAAGTCTAAGTATTGTTATTTAGCTTACAGAAACTTTTTTGTTACTTTTGGATATATAAAAGGGATATTGTATTTTACATTTACTTGGTCTTAGACTGTTAAAAACTAAATAGATAACTTTATATTTACAAAAACTTCTCAGTTTCATCTAAATTGGACAAATGAATTCTTGGAAGAATATTTTTTTTTCTTTTTCTGAAATCTATAAGGAAGATAGAGTGAGACATCTGAAATTTGTCTTTTGGGGGATTTTACCTTCCATAAATGTTGATTCAAAAGTTTCCCCTTGATTTTCCTCCCTTTCCTATATTTCATTATAGATGAATAGAAGTCATGCAAAGCATGTGCCACCACGTAGATAGCATTGTAGACACTGTAGCTGTGGCCACTCATTTCCATTTCAAAGACAGATGTAGGAAGAACCTCCAGTTTCTCCTTTCCAGTACAAGTGGCCCCATTTGCCTTTTGTGTTACAGAGGGGCGGAAGGAACATCCAAAGGCATTTTCCCAGAAGATCTTGATAAAACTGTCTTCCTTTTCCAAGTTAGGGTTTCTCATCTGAACAAACTGGTGGAATCCCAGTACCTTCTCTGAGTGAATTGCAAAAGATAAAGCACCATGAAGGAAAACCATATCCATATTTCTCTGAAAGGGATTTGATGTGAAATCCATCTGGATTGTCATAATCCAGACTTTCCCTTTTCTCCATAATGGTAAATCATTAACTTTCAAATTACTGGAAAGAAACCTTAGAGTCATTATGTTACCACTTTCACCATGAACTACCACCACAGTGACGTTACTTTTCATTACAAATCTATACATGTTAAGTCCTATTTCAAGCATCTTTTTCAGATTATTTGAATGAACAGTTTTGGGAAATCTTGCAACGAAGTCAAAGCAGATGCCACTCTGGGTAGCCATGGGAAGCACCTTGCGCAGAAACATTTCACCACTCTCGTTGTCTACTAGCAACATCCCAACCCATGTCCACGTGAAATATAGCAATAATTGAGAAATTCCCTTGTACTGACTATCCATATTTGGCAACATCTGTTGGTAAAAAGCAGCTTGGTCTTTTGTGCTAATTTCAGGAGCAGAACCATACAATATCTAAAAACGGAGAGATAAACAATAAAAAGGGGAAAAAATGACTTCAAACTAAAAAGTCAATGGGCAATCAGATTCTCTCCCTATTTTGTCTGCTAAATTAGAAACCGAAGCCAAATTCTGTGTAAGTTTCATGTTCATATTCAAGCTGAGCTAATGGAGCAGGAATGTTCAGCATTTCTCATGACTTAATTAAGCAAGTTCAATCAGCAGATCTCCATCTGTGCATGGAGATGGCTATGCCATCATTTCCAAGGCTGAGCTGCATCACCAAAATAGGTCAGTGGTTCAGAGTTGCATTCAAACACCAGTTCACAATTTAGAGATGAATCATATCATGTTAGGTTACCATAGAAAAACTTGCAGAATAAACTCCATGTGTAGGATTTCCAATATCATATCTCAAGATATGAAATTTAGTCCAGAGAGGACAAACTGTATCACTTACTGTAAATATTTAAGTAATGCAATTTGTACACTCCAAATTAAATATCATTAAGATAAATATTAATTTACAATATATTACTTAATTGATAAAAAGATTATCCAGTTGTTTTCAATACTATTGATGCAATATTTGAAGATAATTTAATCTTATTTTCAAGGAGAACATTAGCAGGCCATAAGGAAACTGAAACAAAATCAATACTAACTCCTTAAAAAAATTCCAAATACTAGGTTGGTTGAACCTTGATTATGCTCACTTTGGAAAATACTGATTTTGCTGAAAAATATCCCCAAGCCTAGCCCCTTGAAACATCAAAAAGCTGTACAATTAAGGTGCTGTAGTGTAACCAAAACACTCAAAAATTAACTTGTAGTCTCTAGAAGCAAAAAATTCCTAAAATGTACCCTTTTTATTACAATCACAATATTTTTTCCCTTGAAGATTTTTACAGAAAAATATTATATGGATTTTTATCTCCTGTCTCTTAATTCCAAGGACATACCTGTGGCATCCTGTACAGGGAAAGGATATTAGCCATGTATAGATAGATGTCAGAGGAGGGTCCTCCAATGACTGCTATTGGTCTGTTTTGATCATCACAGTTGTAGTTAGGTATGAATTGGCCCTTTGTAAAGAAGAGCTCCATTGAGGCACGGTATGTCCAACTTGGATCAAAGTAGGCATTATAGATATGGAACCCCAAGGTATGGTTTGGTAAAATAGAGGTATCTCTATTGATTTCCATGATGGCAAACTCTAAAGCGAGGATGTGTTGATACATTGGAGTTATAACCCTGAAATAAGCATTATGTACAGTATTCTGTCAAAATACATTCTTCCCATCATGCGTGGCATAGGTCAACTCAGATTAATGTTTGTAATTATCTATCTATCTGTCTGTCTCTTTCTCTCTGTCTCTCTGTCTGTCCATCCATCCATCCATCCTCTAATTATTTAAATCTATTGTCCATCTATTTTCCTCATAAAAATGCTCTCTGTCTCTCCCCCCCTCCCTCCCTCCCTCTCATCTCTCTCTCTCTGTCTCTCTCTGTCTCTCTCTGTCTCTCTCTGTCTCTCTCTCTCTCTCTCTCTCTCTCTCTCTCTCTCTCTCTTATTTCTCTTTTTCTGTCTATCTGTAAAACATCTTACACAGTGCTGCCAAAAAGCTTCTTAGATGGAAGTCTCCTGAAGTCTATCATTCTATAGTAGATGTAGATCTGAGAGAAAATGCCCACAATTATGAAATCTCCTGACTGATATTGCTTGTGAAGAAAAGGCAGAGGGTCAGTAGTCCTACATTTAGCACTGGGAATCATGGACATCATTTCAGGCAAAAGCACCAAGACCAAGGCTTCAAATATCATCGTAATGTTTAAAACTGTCATATCTTAAACCAATTGAGGTTTCCCCAAGCTCTGCCTCATTAAGAGTATTTGCACTTATACTTGCTTTTCTCGCCACAAAAACCTCTTGCCCACTAGGAGATGTAGTGGGAATTGATTTGGGAATTGATAATGACAATGGAAAGGTCAACAATTCAGAATTCAAGACCTAGGAAACTATGGCATGTAAATAACTATACACCAGTGTGTATTATTACTGACAGCAAAGAAAACTTAAAAGAAATACAGAACTTTTCCCCATTTGTATGAATACAGAGGGGAAATAGTTGTTCTAGTATTAAAGCAATATGGCCTTACATTAATTTACAGATTGCTTATTTGTTTGTTTGATATCCTACCATAGTCTCACAGCTGTTGAGGATGCACACATTATTAAAAGGAAACATACAATACATTAAATGAAAATAAAATGAAATACACTCTACATAACAAGATTAAAAAATAAAAAGTATCAGCCATTAGTAAAAGAAAAAGCAGACATACTTAGAACTCTGGAACTTTAAGATTTTAAAATTTTAAAAGAACTAAAATTTTATGTTACTAAGCTTTCATTAGCCACCTGCTGACATTGTCAGAGTATTAAACTACCATTACAGATATCTCTGCCTTTACACGGCCCCTTATTACACGTGCAAGGGCCCTTTTACAGGTGCCCTTGCACGTGTAATAGGCACTTCTAACAAATATTGTACCTCTATGGGGAGGAAATCCACCATGTGACCAGGACCTATGAAAAACTTGAAGTCCAAAGACTTTCCATTTTATGTGACGTTGCATTCCTACGCAACTGCTGAGATCAAAATTTAATCCCCACTAGCAGTTAAAAGGAAGAAACAGCTGTGATCACACATTGCTCCTAGAAGCACGAAGCCAAAAACACCAGCCTGAAGATGACGAATGAGACTTCATCAAAACGTCGCCAAGAGACAATTTTACGTGGGAGAAGACCCAAATAACCAAAGACCTACATATATATATATATATATATATATATATATATGTATGTATGTATGTATGTATGTATATATGTATGTATGTATATATGTATATATGTATATATGTATATATGTATATATGTATATATGTATATATGTATATATGTATATATATATATATATATTCTTATTTTTGTAGGTTAATGTGTGTTCTTCTTTTTAAGCCAGGTTTTTCCTACATAACTGAGATCTTTTGGAACCACTACTGAGTGAAATCACAATTCACTACATTCTGGGCTTTTCTCTTCATTATGGTTGCAAACAGATTTTAGTGTTGCATTGTGGGAGCCCACTGGGTTCTTCTCTTCATTATGGCTGCAAACAGATTTTAGTGATGCATTGTGGGAGACCGAAATAGCTATTTCTGGCTCATAAGCCATCGTCAGTGGGCCATACCATTTTATATATTCCTCCCTGTAAAGGCATAATATCTATTTTCTTATTTTTGTAGGTTAATGTGTGTTCTTCTTTTTAAGCCAGGTTTTTCCTACATAACTGAGATCTTTTGGAACCACAGTAAAATAAAATAAAATAAAATAAAATAATAAAATAAAATAAAATAAAATAAAATAAAATAAAATAAAATAAAATAAAATAAAATAATAAAATAAAATAAAATAAAATAAAATAAAATAAAATAAAATAAAATAAAATAAAATAAAATAAAAAAATAAAATAAAATAAAATAAATAAAATAATAAAATAAAATAAAATAAAATAAAATATAAAATAAAAAAATATCTATCTATCTATCTATCTATCTATCTATCTATCTATCTATCTATCTATCTATCTATCTATCATCTATCTATCTGCTTTTAGTTGTTCCCAGAACTGAATCAGCAATCAATATAGGTGCTGTCAAATTGCCATTATATCATCATAACATTAGAATTCCATTATCTCAAAGACTACAGCATTTTGGATTAGGTGCAACTTTAGAGTAGTCTTTAAATGCTGTCCCATGTCAAATGCATAGAATTGTGTGTGTGGCCAGCTTCACTTGCTTCAGATAAAGCAACAATTGGTGCACCAGTCCTCTAGTCATAGCTTCCACCTACATTTCAAGTACCAACTGTGAGTCCTTAATGGCAAATATCTTCTTTCTTTACCCATCCAGAGACAGTAGTGGCATTGACAGAGAACCTCAACGTACAAATATCAAATCTATCTTCCTTAGCTTCTGTTCTCGCTTGTCCTGACCTTTACAGGCATCAGTGTTCTACATGACAGAAAACTGATAGATTCTCCCTTAAGCCTATGAGATGGTATGAAATTGGGAATCATCAGCAACTCAAATATCAAATGCTATCTCCTGGAAGGATCATATGGTTGAAAAAGAATAGGAGGAAAATGATCAATTCCTCTAATAAGCCAGGCACCACCAAGAAGTCCTTTCATCTCCCACTACAACAGACTACAATCATTCACTAAGGAAGGAGCAAAATACCTTCAAACAATCGATCTTTTCCCACATGTGGTCAAAGACGAGAGGTTTTCTTTCTTTCTTTCTTTTTGAAAAAGGAAGAATTTGGGCACTAATTCCATGCACTTGATATAGGTCCTTCAGTAGAATAACCAATAATCTGAGGCTAATATATGGGCTATTAATTGACTGAAAAGGGTCTAGATCAGTGTTGGTGAACCCGAGTGCTGAAATGGGAGCTTGCGCACCTGTCTGGGAAGAGCAGTTCCCAGGCACGCATGCGCAGGAGCACTGGAAACCAAAAGAGTTGAGCTTCCTGTTTCCAGCACGTGCATGCACACCGGTCACCTGGTCCTCCGGTTTCTGGCATGCATGTGCACGTGAAGATCAGCTGACCGGTTCCCATGTTGGTACCTGAAACCAGGTGTGCCCGGAGAGATGGCTCTGCATGCCACTTCTGGCACCTGTGCCATAGGTTCACCATCACAGGTCTAAATAATCAGTGTCTCTGTAGGTGCCACAATGGTCTCAACAAGTTTTCCCTAAAAAAGAAAAGGTCAGAAATTGGCTAGCTTACATCTTTTTAAGGTACAACAAACTTGTTATTTATTTATTTATTTGTTTGTTTGTTTGTTTGTTTATTTAATCAAGCATGTATTTGATGACAGATACAAGTGTAAACATAATTATAAATACATGTAAAGGATATGAATAAAAGAAAACATTAGGACAGGGATGGTGGGCACTCTGGTGCACTTATGCACGCCTCTTACAATTCAGTTGTATTAATGTCTGATATACAGTGTGGGTTCCAGACAGATGAACTGTATTCAATAATTGGTCTAGGAAAAGTTTTGTATGCCCTAGTTTTCATTTCAATATCACTGGAAAAGAAACTATGCAAGATTAAGTTAACAACTCTTAATACTTTTTTAGCAATGCTGTTACAGTGAGCTCTGGCACATAGATGATTTGAGATGAGTACTCCAAGGTCTTTGACAGAGTGAGGGTTGTCTGTTAGGTCGTATCCATCCAGCTTGTATTTTGTGTTCAGAATTTTTTTGCCAATGTGTAAGACAGAGCATTTACTGGTTGAGATTTTGAGTTGAAAATTGTTTGACTGTTCTGACACATAGTCAAGTCTTTTTGTAGAGTAGCAGCATTGTCTGTGGTATTGAATAGTTTTATATCGTCCGCAAACGGAACACAGTTGCTTATAATAAGATCGCAAAGGTCATTTATATAAAGTATAAAGAGTGGATCCTAAAACATTGTCTTTGGGGACACCGCTGTTAACAGGTGTAGGGTTAGATAAGGCGTTTCCTATTTTCACTACTTGCTGTCTGTTTGATAGGAATGCAGCCCTTCACTTATCAGGAATCTGGAAATGCCATAAGATTTTAGATATAGAAGTAGCTTGTCGTGTACCACTGAATTGAAGGCTTTAGAGAAGTCTATATAAATTGCATCTATTGATTTACCCTGGTCAAGTTTTGAAGTCCATATGTTTTTGCAGTGTAGAAGCTGCAGGTTGAAGGACAATTTTTTTCTCAAGCCAAGAAGCTTGTTAAGAGAGTAGGCTGTTAGTTTCTAAGTAGAGTGTAATGGATTGATTTATGATTAATTCCATGACTTTGCAGGTGGCACAACATAATGAGATTGGTCTGTAATTATCAACTAAGATGGGGTCACCCTTTTTGAAGATAGGGATGACCGTGGTTAGTGACCATAAGTTAGGTAAGGAGCTGGTTTGGAAAGATATTTCATAGATTATGCTAAGTGGTTCTGCTTTGGTGGTTGAGAGCTCCTTTAGGAAGTAGGCACATAATCCATCAGGACCAATCGATGGGGATGGTTTTTAGTTGCATAGTACCTTTTTAATGGCATCTTCTGTGAAATTGACATGTTGTAGTTCGTTGTGAGTAGTTGGGGTACATTTGGGAAATGAGGGGCATGAGCCATTGCTGTTTACAAAGACTGAACCGAGAATGTGTTGAAGAGGTTGGCCTTAATGGTTTCATCATTACAGTCTTTCCTGTTTGGTCCTTTTAGTGGTGGGATGGATCTTGAGTCTTTAAGTTTGTTGTTTACTAAATTGTAGAAGGCCTGGGTGGATTTATTGTGTATTAGGTTTTCAATTTTAATTAGGGTCCAATTAATAAGAGGTAAATTTAAGTCACCAAGAAAGATGTCTTCATGTATCAACGTGCCTCATGGAAATTCTTAATGTCCTTTATCTTGCTTAAATTTGTTTCTCGGATATTAGTATTATAATAAACACATGCCATTATTTACACAGGTGTTATTCTACATCAATAAAAGTTTGAATCCGATGGAAAATATCAGTTCTGTAAGATTTAGCCTTAACTCATTTTCAGTAAATATCATGGAATAAGCCCATGAGAGTTCAATAGTGCTTTCATGAAGTTGGATTTTGATTTATCACATTTATATGGCCACATATACCACATCATATACCCAGAATAACGGGGTGAAATCCTGTTACTTGTCCCAGCTTCTGCCAACCTAGCAGTTCGATAGCACGTAAAAAAATGCAAGTAGAAAAATAGGGACCACCTTTGGTAGAAAGGTAACATTGTTCTGTGCACCTTTGGCATTTGTCATGCTGGCCACATGACGACGGAGACATCTTTAGACAGTGCTGACTCTTCGGCTTTGAAACAGAGATGAGCACCACCCCCTAGAGTTGGGAACAAATAGCACATATGTGCAAGGGGAACCTTTACCTTATACCACATCATGTGGGTGCCATAAAAGCAACTTTAAAAAACCTTCAAGAAGTTAAAAAAATAATATTATGAAAGGCTATAACAGGGCATCACATGAATAAAGGAGCCATCTGATCCAATTGCTTCTCTATTGTGTCCTTCCAGGTCTGTTGATAAAGTTTGTTTTCACCTCAACAACAAATTGGCGAAAAGAGAACTCAATGTATACCTACACAACAAACTGCTCCCATACGAGGCAACACCAAAATACCTGGGGGTTACTTTAGACAGAACCCTGTCCTTTAAAAACATATTCAGAATATGGCTGCCAAGGTTAACAGCAGAAATAACATCCTACAAAAACTATGCGGAACCACTTGGGAAGCTTCAGCCCCAACTCTTCGATGTGCAGCCCTCAGGCTTTGCTATCTGCAGTGGAATACTGTGCACCTGTATGGATAAACAGCTCACATACAGGACTTATTGATGTTCAATTTAACCATACGATGAGGCTAATTACTGGGTGCATAAAATCTACACCTACTTACTGGTTATCAGTTCTTAGTCACATACTTCCCCCGCTCTTACGACGACAAGAAGCTCTCATTCGGGAGTATAGCAAGATCTTGTTAAATTCCTCTCTACCCATACATGGATACATTCCTGATCTCTTAAAATGCCGACTAAAATCAAGAAATCCACCACTTTTGACAGCGCTTAAGTTGATGGCCGATCATCAGAGCACCACACAAAAGTGGATGGAGGCGTGGAGTAGCTGTTCCCCCCAAGATGTCTCTGAGCATATTAGTCCTAGTAGTATACCTCCAGGATTTAGCCTACCCTGACACATATGGGTGACATATAATAGAATTAGAACAACTCATGGGGTGTGTGCTGACTCCTTATATAAATGGGGAAAGACACCTTCAGTACAATGTGATTGTGGGGCCCCTCGACAGACTATCCAGCATATAGTGAGGGAATGCTCTAACAGAAGGTATCCAGGAGATTCTAGGGCCTTCCTCTGCATAACAATGGCAGCTACTGACTGGATCTCCAAACTCGACATTAAACTTTGAAATGTTATTTCTGTTTTCCTTTTAGGTTTTCTTACTGCTTTTTTAAAATTGTTTTTGTTGTTTTTAACCAATAAAAATAAAGTGTTTTAATATTGTGTGTGACCAGCCATACACTAAATAAATAAATAAATGTTGATAAAGGATTCCACAAAATTGGCGAAGAACAGAACAAACAGAGCAGAGCAGAGCAGAGCAGAGCAGAACAGAACAAAACAGAACAGAACAGAATTTTTTATTGGCCAAGTGTGATTAGAATTTGTCTCTGGTGTATAAGCTCTCAATGTACATACAAACTACAAATATACAGTAAACATACAATGTACATACAAACATCAGCTCTCAGTGTACAGTACATAAGCTTTCAGTGTATATACAAACAAAAAAGTGATAGATCATAATAATAAATCATAAGATACAATCATAAATCATAAGATACAATCATAAATCATAAGATGCAAAGAACAAAGTGATAAATCAAAAGATACCAATAGGAGAAGGTAATAGAAGGAAAGATGAGGTAAGATAAGAAAAATGGGAACAATCTCAACTGGGGGTGGGGAGTTTCTACATGATAGATGCTATGGCAGAAAAGACTTGTAATTCCTTAGCAAAACAGACCCACACATCTCTTCTACCAGATCTGATACTGTAGGATAGGCAGAGGTTAAAACTGAAGAGGCAATTATTCAAATATTCCAGCTCCATGTCAAAAAATTAGTGGGTATAGGATTGTAAGCAAATGATCAAATAAAGAATAAACAAAGTATCATGAAATTATGATGGTTTATATGCCTACTTCTTGAAAAAACATTCCACTGCCATAGCCAAGCAACAATCTATGAGGTATCCCTCAGAACCAGTTTTGTTGCCAAGACCTATGGTCATTGGCCACGGTCATTCCTATCCTCAAAAATGGAGACCCCAGCCTAGTTGAAAATTACAGACCAATCTCACTGTGTTGCATCACCTGCAAAGTCATGGAATCAATCATAAACCAATCCATTTCCCTCCACTTAGATATCAACATCCTACTCTCTGACAAGCTTGGTTTCAGAAAAAAAATTGTCCTATAATCTGTAACTCCTACACTGCAGAAACATTTGGACCACACAACTTGACCAGGGTAAAGCAATAGATGCAATTTACATAGACTTTTGCAAAGCCTTTGTTTCAGTGGTACACCACAAACTACTACTAAAACTAAACTCTTACGGCATTTCCAGACCCCTACACAAGTGGATAACCATGTTTCTGTCAAATAGACAACAAGTAGTCAAAATAGGGAGCACCCTACCAAACCCTGAAAGAGTTAACAGCGGTTTCCCCAAAGCAGCATTTTAGGACTCACACTATTTCACCTTTACATAAATGACTTTGTGACCATATTATAAGCAGCTGCGTCCTCTTCATTGATGACTATTATGTGGCATGTGGCTGATTTTTTAAAATTTTTGTTATGTAAATTTTATTTTAATTAATTCTTACATATTGTATGTTTCCTTTTAATATTTTGTGTATCCTCAACAACTGTGAGACTATGGTGGGATATCAAATAAACAAATAAGCCACGTGTAAATTAATGTACAGTAAGGCCATGTTGCTTTAAAACTAGACCAACTTTTTCCACTCTGTATTCATACAAATGCGGGAAAGTTCTTTATTTCTTTTAAGTTTTCATTGCTGTCAGTAATTACAGGCTGGTGTACAGTTGTTTACATGCCATGATTTCCTAGGTCTGGAATTCTGAATTGCTGATCTTTCCACTGTCATTATCAATTCCCACATCAATTCCCACATCAATTCCCACATCAATTCTCATTTCATCTCCTAGTGGACAAGAGGTTCTTGTGGAGACAAGAGCAAATATAAATACTCTTAATGAGGCAGAGCTTGGGGAAACCTTAACTGGTTTAAGATATGACACTTTTATATATTATAATGATACTTGAAGCTTTGGTCTTGGTGCTTTTGCCTGAAATGATGTCCATGATTCCCAATGCTAAATGTAGGACTAACGACCCTCTGCCTTTTCTTCACAAGCAATATCAGTCAGGAGATTTCATAATTGTGGGCATTTTCTCTCAGATCTACATCTACTGTAGAATGATAGACTTCAGGAGACATCCATCTAAGGAGCTTTTTGGCACCACTATGTAAGATGTTTTACAGAGAGACATGAAAAGACAAAGAAGAGAAGGAGAGAGAGAGAAAGAGAGAGATGAGAGGGAGGGAGGGAGCGGGAGAGACAGAGTATTTTTATGAGGAAAATAGATGGACAATAGATGTAAATAATTAGAGGATGGATGGATGGATGGATGGATGGATGGATGGATGGATGGATGGACGGACGGATGGATGGGCAGGCGGGCAGGCGGGCAGACAGACAGACAGACAGACAGACAAAAAGATAGATAATTACAAAGATTAATCTTAGTTGACCTATACCACGCATGATGGTATAGAATGTATTTTGACAGAATACTGTACATAATGCTTATTTTAGGGTTATAACTCCAATACACCACTGTGTAAAATGTTTTACAGAGAGACATGAAAAGAGAAAGAAGAAAAGGATACAGAGTGGAGAGAGGAGAAAGGGAGGGAGAGAGGGAGAGTATTTGTATGTACTGGAGGAAAATACATAGATGGACAATAGACTATAAATATTAGATGATGGATGGATGGATGGATGGATGGATGGATGGATGGATGGATGGATGGATGGATAGATGATAGATAGATGGTAGATAGATGGTAGCTCGATAGAGGATAGTTGAATAGATAGATGATAGGTAGGTAGGTAGATGGTAGGTAGGAAGGTAGTAGTAGGTAGTTAGGTAGTTAGGTAGACAGACAGATAGGCAGATAGGCAGACAGATAGAAATGGGTTAGATGACGTTACGGTCATTAAACTGAGTTGACCTATATCATTTATGATATTTTGGGAACTATGTATTTTGACAATATATAATGCTTATTTTAGGGTCATTACTCCAATGTATCAGCACATCCTCGCTTTAGAGTTTGCCATCATGGAAATCAATAGAGATACCTCTATTTTACCAAACCATACCTTGGGGTTTCATATCTATAATGCCTACTTTGATCCAAGTTGGACATACCGTGCCTCATTGGAGCTCTTCTTTACAAAGGGCCAATTCATACCTAACTACAACTGTGATGGTCAAAACAGACCAATAGCAGTCATTGGAGGACCTTCCTCTGACATCTATCTATACATGGCTAATATCCTTTCCCTTTACAAGATGCCACAGGTATGCTATTTCCTTGGAATTAAGAGGCAAAAGATAAAAATCCATATAATATTTTTTTTCTGTAAAAATCTTGATTGTAATAAAAAGGATACATTTCAGGAAATCTATGAATCTAGAGACTATAAGTGAATTTTGGCGTGTTTTGGTTATACCACAACACCTTAATTCTTCAGTATTTTGATGTTTCAAGGGACTACGCTTGGGGATATTTTTCAGCAAAATCAATATTCTCCAAAGTGAGTATAATCAAGGTCCACCCATCCTAGTATTTGGGATTTTTTTTAAGGTCTTAGTATTGATTTTGTTTCAGTTTCTCTATGGCCTGCTAATGTTCTCCTTGGAAATAAGATTAAATTATCTTCAAATATTGCATCAATAGTATTGAAAACAATTGGATAATCTTTTTTACCAATTAAGTAATATATTGTAAATGAATATTTATCTTAATGATATTTAATTTGGAGTGTACAAATTGCATTACTTAAATATTGAGGTGATACAGTTCGTGCTCTCTGAACTAAACCTTTTGTCTTGAGATATAATATTGGAAATCCCAGACATGGAGTTTATTCTGCAAGTTTTTCTATGGTACCCTAACATGATATGATTCATCTCTGAATTGTGACCTGGTGTTCTAATGCAACTCTGAACCACTGACCTATTTTGGTGATGCAGCTCAGCCTTGGAAGTGATGGTAGAGCCATCTCCGTGTACAGATGGAGATCTGCTGATTGAACTTGTTTACTTAAGTCATGAGAAATGCTGAACATTCCTGCTGCATTAGCTCAGTTTGAATATGAACGTGAAACTTACACAGAATTGGGTTTCATTTTCTAATTTAGCAGACAAAATAGAGTAGGAATATCTTCTGGACATGTCCACCACATATGATAATAAGAACCTGGTAACTGGTGACATTTCCAACATTTAGCTGATTTATCTTTAAACATTTTTGCCTATTTCTAAGGGGGCATATGCCAACTATAAAACATTTTCTATTGATTTTCTTTATTTGCAGTGGACATTGTTAATTTATAATTGCTTTCCCATAACTGTTGCCATTTATCTAGATCTATTGAATATCCAAAAATTTTTGCCCAGGTTATCATTGTTTCCTTTACTTGCTCCTCCTCCAGTTCAATGCCAAGTAAAAAATTATAGATTTTTTAAAATTAATTTGTCCACTTTTCCTGTGAGTATCTCATCTATCTCTGTTTTTTCCTAAGTGAAAACCATATAATTTAGCATCTTTTTCATATCTTGTTTATATCTGCATGTACATACACCAATCCATCTCAATCCCCTGTTCTTCCAATTCCCGTTTCCCTTTCAAATCCCCCTTATTTGTTAATAAGTTCTTATATGTTACAATATTTCCAACATTAAAAACATTTGGATGTATCAAAGCTTCTATTGTTGAGACTATAAGTGTTGATAACCATATTGGTACTTTCAGATAGTATTTATCTCTAACCTTCTCCCATATCAATAACAATGCATTCCTTATGTAATGTCTAAGAAAGTATGTATGCATCTTATTTCTACCATACCATAAAAATGCATGCCATCCCAATTGTAAATCATGATCTTCCACTGTTAATAGTCTTGTATTTCTTATTTCAACCCATTCCTTCATCCAACTCAATGCTGCTGCCTGGTAATACAATTCCCAATTTGGAAACCCAAATCCTTCATGTAATCTCATGTTCTGAAGCATTTTATGCTTATTCTTGCTTTTTTCCCTTGCCATATAAATTTCCTTATTATCTTATTAAGCTGTTGAAAATAAGTCTTTTCAATTTTTATCGGTGCTGTGTGAAATGTGAATAATAATCTTGGTAATATATTCATCTTTATTATTGCAATCCTTCCCATTAGTGACAATTGAAGATTCTTCCACTTCTCCAAGTCTTTCTTGATTTGTTGTTTTAATTTATAAAAATTATCCTCTTTTATCATTACACATCTTGAATAGACTCCTAAGTATTTAACTTTTTTCATCACTTGTATACCTAAATTCTATAACTCTTTCGTGTATTTCTGTAATATTTTTCACCAGAATTTTCAATTTTTCTTTATTTATTTTTAGACCATAATTCTCTATTTGTTCTAGTAATTTGGGACCTGTTGTTTGTGATTCCTCTAAGATGAATACTAAGTCATCTGCAAAAGCTTGCAATTTATACTCTTCTTTTTTTTATTTTCATCCCTTTTATCTCTTCATTTCGCCTAATATTTCTATTTAAAATGTCTAAGATCAAAATAAACAGCAATGGTGATAGAAGACATCCTTGTCTAGTGCCCTTCATAATGCTAATATTTTCTGTCATTTCTCCATTCATCATTATCTTAGCAGATTATCTGTCATAAATAGTTTTTATAGTGTTTATAAATCTGTCCCCAAAGTCGATTCTCTGCAGTTGTTCTATCATACATTGCCAGTTCACATTGTCAAAAGCTTTTTGGGCATCTAGAAACATCATCACCATTTGTTTTTCTGAATGTGTCTCATAATATTCCAAAGTATTCAAAATTATCTTCATATTGTCTCTGATTTGCCTTTTAGGTAAAGGCATATGAAAAGGCATTTTGGTCCATATGAATAAATTCATTTAATAGGTTCTTTTAATCTATTTGCCATTATTGAAGCAAAAATCTTATAATCCACATTTAGCAATGAAATCAGTCTGCAGTTTTTTAATAATTGTAGGTCTGTAACCTCTTTAGGTATAAGTGTTTACATAAGACTCCCTCCATGAATCTGGCATTCTTGCCTTCACTACTAATTCATTAAATAGTTCTCTTCCAATCCTATCTGTTTTTGCCTTTTCTTTTTATTCTATCTTCCCAAATATGTTATTGCCAAACCTCTAATATAAACTTTCATCATATCCCATACATTCTGAAGTGATGGATCTTCTTTCTTATTTATTTAAAAAAATTCTAATTCTTTTACTTCTTGTATATTATCTATAAGTTCTGTTGACATCCATATCATGTCTATCCTTGATCCCGATAAATGTTGGCAATATTCTTCTGGATTTTTTATTTGTCTTTATTGTTTTATAATCCAGATCCACATTTTTACAGCATTAAAATCACACATTATACATACATATTCATAGTCCAATTCTAAAAAAATTCTGTGTAATCTCCAATAAAATTCTTCTTGTTTTTCATTTGGTGCATATATTGCTATCAAAATATATGCTATCAAATTAAACAAATACTATCAAAAGTATTTGTTTAAAGTTCATTTTTATTTCCACCATCAGACTCCTGCCCTCTTTATCCTCAAACAGTAATTTAGGTTCTAATTTTTCTTTGATATACAACACCACTCCTCTTTTGCTTTGTTGTATCAATGATGTAAATAGAACTCCTAACTTTGGATATTTTAATAATTTTAAATATTGTTTTCAAATATGTACTTCTTGTAGACATATAATGTCCATCTTCAAGCTGTTTAATTTAGATAAAGGTTCTGGGTTTTTTATCGCTGCACTCAGTCCATTTACATTTAAAGGTATTGCTTTAAATTCTTCTTGCATGTTTTACTTGTTACTAGTTTTTGACTTCATCGACCTTGTCTCTCTTTGTTCCATTACATCTTTAGATCTCGCTCCTTCTCTTAGGACTCTTTCTTCCTTTATTTTTCATCTTTGTCTTTCTCTTCATCTTTTTGCTTTGTCTCTCCTATTGCTCCCAAATCTTCTTCTAGTGGTCCAGAAAATTGTTGATAAAATAGTTTTGCTTTTTCAGTGGAGTCAAGTCTATGTCTTTGTTCTTGCCATCTCACCAAAATTCCTTCCGGTATTAACCACTTAAAACTCACTCCTTTGAATATTAGGAACTTCATTAGAAACTGATATTCTCTCCTATGTTCTCTAACTCTTCTAGGTATTTGTCTCAATACAACAATTTCTTTATTTTTGTGTTTCAGTGCTGTATTTCTTGCTGCTTGTAATATCTCTGTTTTCACTGCCTTCTTCATAAATCTTACATGTAGTTCTCTTGGTAGTTTGTTCCTCATTGCATATCTTGTGTATACTCTGAAGGTTTCATCAATCATGTTTAAGATCTTTTCCTTGGATTGTTCCAAAACTTCTAATAATATCTCAACAATCATTTCAGGTAAATTTTCTCCTTTTCCTTCCTCTATGTTTTGAAATCTTAAGTAAAACGCAGAACACTTCATCTCCCACAGAATAATTGTCTTTTCAGTTGGTACCAGTTTTTCTTCTAATTTCTCAACTTTCTTTTCTGTCATTTCCACTTTTTCTTCTACTTTCTGGATTCTCTCTTCATTTTTCCCAATCATGGCTTTCATTTCTTTCATTTCCTGTTTTAAGTTATCATGAAGCAATTGTTTAAAATTTCTTAATTTCATCATCTCCAAAGTTTTCTGTATTTCTGTCGATGAGGGAGTTGCTGTTGGATGTAGATGTAGATGTGATGTAAATTTCTTCATATTTATAATCCAAGTGCCAATGGTTGGATTAGGAAAAAAAAAGAATAATATAAATGAAAAATAAAAACAAAAATTGAAAAATAAAAATTCCAATCAACCATCTTTTTCAAAAATCAAATTTCCAAATACCCCAAAAGAGAGAGAGAGAAAAAAAATTCAACTGCCAAAAGTAAAAGATAAAAATACAAATCCAAACAACCAAAAAAGAAAATTTTTCTTCTGACTCTTCCAGTCTTAATCCAATTTCTTGTCAATCTAGTTCTTTTTTTTTTTAAATGAAGGCATAGGGAAAAAAAAGTTCCTAAAAAAAATAAAAGACACAAAACACAGAATAGAGTGCCTTTCATCGACCAGCAAAGATCAAAACTTGGAACTTCAAAGCAATCACCAGTCAGTGAGTAATAATAATAAAATATTATTATTATTATTAAGATGGAATAAAATTAAGATATGGCTGGAAGAAATGATACAACAATGTATTGATTTAAAACCAGAACTGTTCCTATTGGGGATCCTGCCAGAAAAAAATTAGCAAAGAAAATATTTATTTGATTATACATGTAATAACAGCTACAAGGATTGTTTATGCACAATATTGGAAAGCAGAGAAAATTCTTTTGGAAGGAGAAGTAATTAAAAAAAATAGATTGTGCAGAAATGAATAGATTGACTTTGATGATTAAAGAAAGAGAAGTTTCAGAATACTTTAAGATATGGAATCAATTCTAATATTGGTTAGAAAAAAGAAATAAATGAGTAAATTAATAGTTTATGTATAAAAATGCTATAATTAGAATATTTTGTTAGTGATGAATTGTTGTAATTGATTCAATGAGAATGAAGAAAGAAGAAAACGAAAAGAAGAACGATTGGAGACAATACCAAGATGTCATATGGAAAGAATGATGCATTAAATATTTGTATAAAAAATAAAAAAATTTAAAAATAGGGAAGGAATATCATTGCACATCAACTTTTCACTTTACAGTCCATTTTTTTCCTTTTATTGTTTATCTTTTCTTTCTAGATATTGTATGGTTCTGCTCCTGAAATTAGCACAAAAGACCAAGTTGCTTTTTACCAACAGATGTTGCCGAATATGGATAGTCAGTACAAGGGAATTTCTCAATTATTGCTATATTTCACGTGGACATGGGTTGGGATGTTGTTAGTAGACAACGAGAGTGGTGAAATGTTTATTCGCAGGGTGCTTCCCATGGCTACCCAGAGTGGTATCTGCTTTGACTTCATTGCAAGATTTCCCAAAACTGTTCATTCAAATAATATGAAAAAGATGATCGAAATAGGACTTAACATGTACAGATTTGTTATGAAAAGTAATGTCACTGTGGTGGTAGTTCACGGTGAAAGTGGTAACATGATAACTCTAAGGTTTCTTTCCAGTATTTTGAAAAATAATAATTTACCACTATGGAGAAAAGGGAAAGTCTGGATTATGACAATCCAGATGGATTTCACGTCAAGTCCCTTTCAGAGAAATAAGGATCTGGTTTTCCTTCATGGTGCTTTATCTTTTGCAATTCACTCAGAGAAGGTACTGGGATTCCAGCAATTTGTTCAGATGAGAAACCCTAACTTGGAAAAGGAAGACAGTTTTATCAAGATCTTCTGGGAAAATGCCTTTGGATGTTCCTTCCGCCCCTCTGTAACACAAAAGGCAAATGGGGCCACTTGTACTGGAAAGGAGAAACTGGAGGTTCTTCCTACATCTGTCTTTGAAATGGAAATGAGTGGCCACAGCTACAGTGTCTACAATGCTATCTACGTGGTGGCACATGCTTTGCATGACTTCTATTCATCTATAATGAGATACAGAGAAGGGAGGAAAATCAAGGGGAGACTTTTGAATCAACATTTATGGAAGGTAAAATCCCCCAAAAGACAAATTGCAGATGTCTCACTCTATCTTCCTACTAGATTTCTTTTTTAAAAAAATCATCTTTCCAAGAATTCATTTCTCCTGTTTATTTATTTATTTATTTATTTATTTATTTATTTATTTATTTATTTATTTATTTATTTATTTATTTGCAATCTAAGAGCAAGTAAAAAATGTAAAATACAGGATACCATTAATATATCCATATGTAACATGTAAATATGAAAAAAAGAGGAAACCCTATAAAATCAGGAATTCATTAGAGTCACAAAACAGTTTCTATAAACTAAAGTTATGTATAAAAATGTTGCTTCTGCCTTTCAAGCACCTGCGTATTGATAATTTAGTAAGATTAAACATGATTTATTTCAAGATGACATGGATATAATTTATTTTAAAACACTGTATTCTATATATTTATTCGGCCCAAGAGCAATATGTTATGTTGCTCATTTGGTATTACTTTTTTTCCTGATATGTTTGCTTTTTCTTAAAAATTTACTGACCCTGCTCATTTAGAGAAGTTTCTGAAATCCAAAAACAAACTCAAACTTCAATTTCTTTTAGAAGAAAACCATGGAGACGGTTTTCATTTCTGTATTAGAAACTTTATTAAAATGTTTTGAGGTCCTCATCATTACAATTTAACATATTTAAATAAATGTTAAAACCTTCTGCAATATTCTTCTGCTTATACTGTTTTATACTCTCCTCGATATAAACTTGTTTCTCAATTGTTTTTTTCAAAAATCTGCTAGAAATAATTAGTCTGATTTAAATTGCTGAATAGTCAGATCTAGTATTTTATTTAATTTCTTCTGTTTCATTCCAGTGCTATGAAAATTCTTTAATAATAGTTACAATCAATAATGTTTATTTATTATTGGGGTTATTATTATCTTTCATGTTTTGCAAACCTTGAAAAGATTTCTTGTCTATATACTTTAAAGGGGAGAAAGAGTGCTGTTGTACACCCTGATATATATCTCTGTTTGGCTTATTTTCTGATTTAGCTCAACTACATGATCAGAAGAACTTCATTTAATAATAGTGCCGGGCAAAACATTGGGTTCAATGAAAACGGAGAATTAGAGACTGGATTTGATATTATCAATTGGATCACATTTGAAAATTTGTCTTTTAAGAGAGTCCAAGTTGGAGGCATAGACCTCAAGGACTCCAATGAAAAAATGGTCACCATTTATGAAGATGATATTGTGTGGCCAAGCAGGTTTAACCAGGTATGGACCAGTCACATGTGTTCAGTCCAGATTTCACTACTTCTAAAGCTCACTTATAGGCAAACTATTCCTTAGCAATGAACCTCAGAAACTGAATTATATTCTCTCCCTGAAGCCTCTCCAGCCTAGTTGTTTGTTTATTCGTGTGGGACGCAATACAGTTAAAATAGGGCAAAATATTTAAAAATAAAAGATGAAAGGTTAAATTATGTAAAAATTAAAAAGACCTTGCCCAGAAATTAGCAACATTGATTGTGTTCCATCATGATGCCATCAGATCTTGAAATGTACACTGATCAGAGTACAAAGGGCAGGCAAACATATGTGTTGTTGTCTAAATGTCACCACAACTACAAAGAGTTGAAGCAATTGGATATCCCCATTTGTTCAAGAGTGTTTCTGGATCTTGTTGTACCCATGCACAGTCTATTCAATTGTTTCCATACTTCTCAGTTTTTGTCAGACCCAGGTGACAGTTCCTCCATTGGTCTCATCCAGTATTACTACTTTGTAGCATTCCATAATTCCACTCTTTGAAATCCTTCCAAGTCTTCCATGCACCTGAAGAAGCTTTTCCTGGATTTTAGTCTCTGCTGTGCCCCTTATGGGCCTCAAAGAGGGTGTTGTCTAGATATTATTTGAGTCTTTCTCTATATATGCTGCTGTTAAGACATTCGGGTGCCCCTTCGACAACAGCTGGCTAATGCTTTCAATCCAGAAGCATCCAAATCATAGTGAAGTGCTCATTTCCTCTTGTGATACACTGTATGTAGCCTAACTAATAGACTTAGAAAGTCACTCATTGCTGATGCCTAGGATACCTTCTAGGGTAGAAGGTGGATAAATGGAGAGAAATGGAGTAGGCCACAAAGAAAGTTCACACTTTGCATGTAAAGTCTATGTGAAAACTTTCCCTTTCACTAAAAGCCTTACAGATGTTCAAAAGCAAAGAAAGACAAGAAACATCTGTAAATCAGTGCCTCTGTAAAGTGGTCTTTTTATTGGCAACAAATTAAGTATTGTGGCCTGTATGTTTGCACTGAGGCAAAAAGTTGTTCAAATCTTTTCTACCAAAAACCAGACTTTGCTGTCTCACATTATTATATCAAAAAAAAAAAATAGGACGGAAAGATATTTCTAAAAATACTGAAAGACACCAAGATGCCACATTTCCAAAGATAAACTTTTATTATTATTATTTATTTATGGATAGACCCAGCCACTTTCTCTGTGTAATGGGAAATGCGATTCAGGCTACAGTAAGATTAAGATAGAAGGAAAACTATTTTGCTGCTATGACTGTCTTCGATGTCCAGAAGGGAAGATTTCTAACAGGGAGGGTAAGTGATATTGTATATCTACCTCACCAAATGAATCAGATTGTAAATGTACCATGGGAAATTTTCCGTTTTCTGCCAACTCTTTCATTTGGCAGATTAGACTAGAAAATAGGGATAAGTAATTGAATTGCAAGCGTGTTCATTATTGGTAGCAAGAAGTGGATTTATGCAAATACAGCTTGATGGCAACTAAGTTAATGTACAACATATATTTTTTAACAATTAATTGGCAGTCCTCACTTTGAACACTTGTAGTTAGTTTTTATTCTTTCAGTGCAACTTTAACATCAATATTTTCTTTCATAGACATGGATGAATGTTTTCAATGTCCAGAAGATAGGTATCCCAATGAGAAGCAGGTTTTGTGTCTCCCCAAAGTTACAACATTTTTGAACTACAAAGAAACCCTGGGAACAGTTATGGCTAGTTCTTCACTTTTCTTCTCTTTAATCACAGTTGGAGTCCTTTGGATCTTTATTAAGCACCAGGACACTCCCATTGTCAGAGCTAACAACCAAAACCTCACATATATACTCCTTGTTGCTCTCCTGTTATCATTTCTTTGTACTTTGCTATTTATAGGGAAGCCTCACAAGGTGACATGTTTCCTTCGTCAAACTGCTTTTGGTATCATCTTTTCAGTGGCCATTTCTTGTGTTTTGGCCAAAACCATCATTGTAGTTCTAGCTTTCATGGCTACCAAGCCAGGGTCCAAGATGACCAAATGGTTGGGGAAAAGACTTGGCACATTTCTGGTATCCTGCTGCTCCTTTATTCAAATTAAAATTTGTATTATATGGCTGATCATCTCTCCCCCATTCCCAGATGCTGACATGAAGTCAATAGCAGAAGAAATCATTCTGGAGTGTAACGAAGGCTCTGCCTTCATGTTCTACTGTGTCTTGGGTTATATGGGCTTCCTTGCCATTGTCAGCTTCACACTGGCCTTCCTAGCTAGGAAACTACCCGATGCTTTCAATGAAGCCAAGTTTATCACCTTCAGCATGTTGGTCTTCTGCAGTGTTTGGTTGTCCTTTGTTCCAGCATACCTGAGTTCAAAAGGAAAATATATGGTTGCTGTGGAAATCTTCTCCATTTTAGCTTCCAGTGCTGGATTACTGCTTTGCATCTTTTCTCCCAAATTGTACATAATTCTGCTGAGGCCCGATTTGAACAAAAAAGATCAGCTCAAAAGAGAAAAAAACAGAGTACCATAAATTTAATTGCTGTTTCCTATTTTGCATCAGGTATCAGGAAGTATAAAACCAGTTTTGTCTTGCACCAGGATAGAAACTAGCAGATTGTGAGTTCTACTCCTGCCTCATACATGTGTTGTTGTGTGGAAAAATTGAAGGAGGGAGAAATATTAGATACTTTTGCTGCCTTAAATTATTTATAAAAAAGAATAATGGCAGGAGAAAGAAAGATCTTTTTTTAAAAAAAATCCCTCTAACAATAAAGTCTAACAATAAAGTGCTCTATTCTAAACTCCAGTTTTCACTCAGTAGAGGGGAAATGGTGTTCGTACTTGGGGGTAAGATGTTCCACAGGAGTGCATCATGATAGAGAAGGATGTTCTCCAGAGCCCCAATAGATGGAACTCCTTTGGAAATGGGAACTTCAACAGAACTTGTCCCTCAAACCTTACAAGATGAGGAGATGCAGTCTTGGATATAACTAGGCCTTCAGTCATGGGTAGTTTAATTTTAGTTTTAGCTGTGGTTACTCTGAAGCAATTTTACAAAGCATTCTGTTCTTGGTGGCAATCAAATTCTGTTTAATGCACAAGCCTAGAAGCACCTTGTTCACACCTGTGACAGACTGGTATTGATTGTCTAGAAGAATACCATTTCTCACAATTGTATGTGAAGCACTGAGAACAAGATTTTTTATTTATTTTTGTCAAGCATGTATTAGATAATAGATACAAGTATAAACCTGATTATGACTACATGGAATGGGTATGAATAAAAGGAAACATTAGGACTGGGACAGTAGGCATGCTGGTGAGTTTATGCACCAGACCTCTTAGGAATGAGGTGAGGTCTACAGTAGACAGTCTAAAGTAAATATTTTGCGGGTTTGGACAAGAAATCAGAGAATCAGGTAGAGCATTTCAGGCATTGACAACTCTGTTGCTGAAGTCGTATTTTCTGCAATCAAGATTGAAGCAGTTAACCATAAGTTTCTATCTATTGTGTGCTCTTCTATTGTTTTGGTTGAAACTGAAGTATTCATTGACAGGAAGTACATTGTACCAGATGATTTTATGTACTACACTTTAGTCGGACTGAAGATTGCGAAGTTCTAAATTGTCTAAGCCCAAAATTTCAAGTCTGGTGGCATAAGATACTTTGTTGCGAGAAGAGGAGGACTCTTCTCGTGGAATATCTCTGGAATTGTTCGATTGTGTTAATGTTGGATATGCAGTGCGGGTTCCAAACAGACGAGCTGTATTCAATGTAATCAGAGATGGTAAAAATCTTCTTTATTACCTATTACTAATTCAGGAAAATTAAAAACTTTTCTTAAGTTGCAACAGAAACTGTTTTTCTTGCAGTAAGTAATTAAAGGTTTCTATCTTACCTTCCTACTTCACTAAAGAACACCATTGTTGATATGTGCTTAGAAAAACAACAACATATTTTTTTCTTCAGCATTTCCTTTAATCTCTGATTCAAAGTGAATAATGTCTTCCCTAAAATTAACTGTTTAATTGTGTTTATTTCAACTTCCTCTCCTAAGTCAACAACTTTAAACACCAGCACACCTTCAAATAATCTTTTGCATTTCTGTCTATTACGCTAAGAGAATGAAGTAATCTTTCTATTCAGAAATAACAAGCCTTTTAAAAAAAAGAATTTAATTTTACCTGTAATCATCTATTTAGCGAAGGCAATTTGTGATTCATCAATTCTCAAAGGAATTACAATAAGTACATGCACACAACTCTCCCCTCACCAAAAGCAAAATAACAAGAACCGGGAAAAAAATACAGCTCTGTTATAATCATGCCAGAATGGTAATATCCGACTACTGATTCTATTCAGTAAAAAAGAATGCTCTGGTTCCTTATACCAAACTGTCCAATTTAAGGAAAGGCAATGCTAAGACAGGCAAAATTACTTAAATAAGGAACAACTTCATTCAGTATAATGGTCTTTGTAACACTGGTCTTGGTCCTTTTCCCCAAAGTTGTGGGTAAGATTTCCAGGGCTAAATGCAGCATCGGCAAACCTCTACCTCTACTTCACCAAAAATACCAACCAGGGGACTTCATCCTTTTTTTTTTAATTGAATTTTTTTAAAAAATACAAACATAAAAAATATATAGACCCCCCTTCCCCCTTCAACCCCCCACCCCTCCCCCCCTTCAGCCCCCCCTCCCTCCCGACTTCCCAGAATGAAATACAGGGTTTTTCTTCTTCGACAAAAAAGATAAACCAATCATTAAACTATCCAATTTCTAGTTTACAAACACCATCAAAATCTTAACTCCAATCTAATAAGAAAATTACAACTCTATAGTTCTTCTTCATTCATACGCAATTTGATGTCTTCTTATATGATATTTATTCCGAATATAGTCAATCCATTTCCTCCACTCCAAAATGAATTTTTCTTGAGTATGATCCTTCAAATATGCTGAGATTTTAGCCATCTCAGCTAAGTTCATTACTTTTACAATCCATTCTTCTACTGTGGGCAAAGAGTCTTTTTTCCAGTATTGTGCAACCAACAGTCTGGCTGCTGTTATTAAATTTAAAATCAACTTAGTCTCCAATAATGTACATTCATTTATAATACCCAATAAAAACAATTGTGGTGTAAATTCCAACCTTTTTTTCAAAATATTTTGCATTACCCACCAAATCTTTATCCAAAGTGCTTTAACCTTCTTACAGGTCCACCAAATAGGAAAATAAGTTGCATCTTCACAGTCACACCGCCAACATTTAGCTTGTACATTAGAATACATACATGACAACTTTTTTTGGGTCTAAATGCCATCTATAAAACATCTTATAAAAGTTTTCTCTAAGATTTTGTGCTTGAGTAAATTTAACATTTCTGACCCAGATCTTTTCCCATGTCTCCATCATTATTGGTTCTTGAAAATTTCTAGCCCATTTAATCATACAGTCTTTAACCAACTCTGTTTCAGAATCTATCTCTAATAATATATTATATAATCTTTTAATATGCATAATACCCTGGTCCCTAATTTGCTTTACCAAATTTTCTTCATTTTCCATAAGACCTGTTTTTTGATCCTCCCTCCACCTTGCTTGAAGCTGGCCATATTGAAACCAGGTATAAATTATCCCTTCCTTCTTCAAAAGCTCTAAGGGTTTAAGTTGTAGTTTGCCCCTTTCTGTAAATAAAAGTTCTTTATATGTGATCACCTCCATCTTTTGTTCTATACTTATATTTTCTATTGCATGTCTGGGATTTGCCCAAATAGGTATTTTATAATCCAATTTATATTGATATTTCTTCCACACTCGCAACAAAGCATTTCTAAGCATATGGCTTTTAAAAATTTTATCCACTTTCTTTTCATACAGTAAATAAGCATGCCATCCATAAAGTAAGTCATATCCTTCTAGATTCAAAATGCTATCCTCTGTTAAATTAAACCAATCACTAATCTGAACTAATACCAAAGCTTCATAATATAATCTTATATTTGGCATTTTTAAACCACCTCTCTCCCGAGCATCTTGTATAATTTTTAATTTAACTCTAGGTTTTTTACCTGACCATATAAAAGTATTGAGACCTTTTTGCCATTCCCTCAGTTGTTCATCCTTCTTCAACACCGGTATTATTTGGAACAAAAATAAAAACTTAGGTAATACATTCATTTTAATTGCTGCTATTCTACCTAATAAAGATAATTGCAACTTTTTCCAATTCTCCATTTCTTTCTGCACCTTTCGCCATAAAACTTCATAATTGTTTTTAAATAACTTTGTATTTGACCCAGCAATAAACACACCCGAATATTTAACCTTTTTAACTACTTCAAATCCCGATATTTGTTGAAGCTCTTCTCTTTGATTAAAAGACATATTTTTGGTCACTGTCTTAGTCTTATGTTGATTTATTTTAAATCCCGAGACTTTACCATATTGTTCTATCAATTCCAACATATGTGAAACTGTATCTATAGGTTGCGTTAATGTAACAACTAAATCATCTGCAAAGGCCCTCAATCTATAGTCTTGCTGTCGAATCACTATTCCTTTTAGTTCTTTAGATTCACGTATCTTTTTCAACAAAATTTCCAAAGATAAAACAAACAATAAGGGAGATAATGGACAACCCTGCCGCGTTCCCTTTTCTATCTTAAAACTATCCGTTAAACTTCCATTAATAATTATTTGTGCGGTTTGTTCTCTATATATTGCTTTAATTGAACTCATAAATTGCTCCCCAAATTGCATTTTATCTATTATTTTGAACAAAAATTGCCAATTCAATCTATCAAAAGCTTTCTCTGCATCCAAAAAGAAAAAAGCTGCAGGAATCTGATTATTTTTCTCCAAATATTCAACCAAATTTATTATTTGTCTCAAATTATATTTCATATATCTCCCCTTTATAAACCCTGATTGATCATTGTGAATTATTTGTTGCATGATTGGCATTAATCTATTTGCCAGTACTTTGGTAAAAATCTTATAATCAGTATTTAAAAGTGAGATAGGTCTAAAATTTTCAGGTTTAACACAGTTTTGGTCTTCTTTAGGAATCAATGATATAAAAGCAATAGGTATATTAAGAGAGCAATTTAATATGCTAATGGCTGATCAAGTTGCAACTACCTTACAATATGCTAAACATAATACATTTTGTAATGCTAATAAACCAGGCAGATGGTTAGCTTATATGTTAAGGAAAAAGCAAAGATCACGTATTATTGGTAAGATGGAATATAAAGGTAAAGAAGTTTATCAACAAAATTTGATTAAAAAAGCCTTTTTAGAATATTATACAAAACTATATGCAGGAGATTTGATACAAGGTAAAGATATAGATAGATATCTTAGAGAGGTTGATATACAGGAATTAACTTTGGATCAAAGAGAAGGCTTGAAGCAACCAATAAATTCTGAAGAGATTATTTTAGCAATCAAACAGTTAAAAGTAGGTAAAACACCAGGAACGGATGGTTTGACAGCTATTTATTATAAGAACTTGCAGATGGAAATGGTGGAACCGCTTAGGATGCTTTTTAATAAAATTCAATCTGGGGGAGAAACCCCACCCTCATGGAAAACAGGGGACTTCATCCTTGAAGGCATTTGGTCAATGTGTAAGATAGAGCATTTGTTGGTTGAGATTTGGAGTTGCCAATTTTTAGGCCATTTAGAGGTCACTTATTTGTCATTATTAGTCATTATCATATTATATCCTCTTCACTGTTAATGTAAAACTATTCAATACCACTGACAATACTGCTGCTGTACAAAGCGACCTTGACTATGTGTCTGAATGGTCGAACAATTGGCAATTCCAAATCTCAACCAGCAAATGCTCTGTCATACACACTGGAAACAAAAATCAGAACACCAAATACAAACTGGACAGATACAACCTCGTAAATGACCCTCATTCTGTCAAAGACCTAGGACTACTCATCTCAAATGACCTAAGCCCCAGAGCTCACTGTAACAGCATTGCCAAAAAGCCATTAAGGTCTTAATCTAATTTTGTGAAGTTGCTTTTCCAGTAACATCAAATTGTTAACTAGGACAAACAAAACCTTTGCCAGACCAATTCTCAAATACAGCTCATCTTCTTTGAATCCACACTGTATCTCAGACATTAATACAATTGATGTATTGTATACAATACAAGTCCAGAGGTATTTCATTAGAAAAGTACTCCGCTCCTCAGCTCACAATAGAATACATTATGCCACCAGGCTCAAAATTTTGGGCTTGGACAACCTAGAACTATGCAGACTATGGTCTGACCTAAATATAGTACAAAAAATTGTCTGCTACAATGTCCTACCTGTCAAAGACTACGTCAACTTCAACTGCAATAATACAAGGACAAACAATAGATACAAACTTATGGTAAAAAGTTCCAAACTTTTTCAGCAATGGAATGGTCAATGTCTGGAATGAACTACATGACACTGTTGTTACATCCTCAAACCTCCAAAACTTTAACCTTAAACTGTCTACTGTGGACCTCACCCCATTCCTAAGGGGTCTATAAAGGGGCGTGCATAAGTGCTCCAGCATGCCTATTGTCCCTCTCCTATTGTCCCCATTTATTTGTACTCATTTCCTGTGTTCCTGTCCATGCTTACACTTATACCTGTTTTCTCATACATGATTGACGAACTAAATAAAATAAACATAAACATAAAAATAGATGAACATGAGTTGAGCTTAATTTCAGATGACTGCATCTCTGCAATCTCTGTTCGTTGGTTAATCTTTTCCTTAACATTATATATATTTTAAAACATCACTACTGCTTTTTTCAGAGCCCTTTTTATAACCACAAAAGAACTCTTTTCTGCTTTGTTATCTACCTTGGTTAACTGATTTTTTTTAAAAGGTTTACCCTGGTGGTTAATGCTAACATAAATATCTATATCTATGTATTATATACATATCCATATAAATCCATATATCTTTCTATGTCTATCTCCATGTTCATCTCTCCCTCCCTCTCTCTCCCTCTCTCCCTCTCTCTCTCTTTAAAAAAAGTTCTTTCTTTCTCCTGCCATTATTCTTTTTTATAAATAATTCAAGGCAGCAAGAATATCTAATACTTCTCCCTCCTTCTATTTTTCCCCACAGCAACACATGTATGAGGCAGGAGTAGAACTCACAATCTCCTAGTTCCTACCCTGGTCCTAGACAAAACTGGTTTTATACTTCCAGATACCTGATGCAAAATAGGAAGCAGCAATTAAATTTATGGTATTCTGTTCTTTTCTCTTTTGAGCTGATCTTTTTTGTTCAAATCGGGCCTCAGCAGAATGATGTACAATTTGGGAGAAAAGATGCAAAGCAGTAATCCAGCACTGGAAGCTATAATGGAGAAGATTTCCACAGCAACCATATATTTTCCCTTTGAACTCAGGTATGCTGGAACAAAGGACAACCAAACACTGCAGAAGACCAACATGCTGAAGGTGATAAACTTGGCTTCATTGAAAGCATCGGGTAGTTTCCTAGCTAGGAAGGCCAGTGTGAAGCTGACAATGGCAAGGAAGCCCATATAACCCAAGACACAGTAGAACATGAAGGCAGAGCCTTCGTTACACTCCAGAATGATTTCTTCTGCTATTGACTTCATGTCAGCATCTGGGAATGGGGGAGAGATGATCAGCCATATAATACAAATTTTAATTTGAATAAAGGAGCAGCAGGATACCAGAAATGTGCCAAGTCTTTTCCCCAACCATTTGGTCATCTTGGACCCTGGCTTGGTAGCCATGAAAGCTAGAACTACAATGACGGTTTTGGCCAAAACACAAGAAATGGCCATCGAAAAGATGATGCCAAAGGCAGTTTGACGAAGAAGACATGTCACCTTGTGAGGTTTCCCAATGAATAGCAAAGTACAAAGAAATGATAACAGGAGAGCAACAAGGAGTACATATGTGAGGTTTCGGTTGTTAGCTCTGACAATGGGAGTGTCCTGATGCTTAATAAAGATCTGTAGGACTCCAACTGTGATTAAAGAGAAGAAAAGAGAAGAACTAGCCATAACTGTTCCCAGGGTTTCTTTGTAGTTCAAGAATGTTGTAATTTTGGGGAGACACAAAACCTGCCTCTCATTGGGATGCTGATCTTCTGGACATTGAAAACATTCATCCATGTCTATGAAAGAAAATATCGATGTTGAAGTTGCATTGAAAGAATAAGAACTACTACAAGTGTTCAAAGTGAGGACTGCCAATTAATTGTTAAAAAATATATGTCGTACATTAATTTAGTTGCCATCAACCTGTTATTGTATAAATCCACTTCTTGCTACCAATAATGAACATGCTTGCAATTCAATTACTTATCTCTATTTTATAGTCTAATCTTCCAAGCAAAAGAGTTGGCAGAAAACAGAAAATTTCCCATGGTACATTTGACAATCTTATTCACACGGTCATTTAAATATACAATATCTCTTACCCTCCCTGTTAGAAATCTTCCCTTCTGGACATCGAAGACAGTTATAGCAGCAAAATAGTTTTCCTTCTATCTTAATCTTACTGTAGCCTGAATCGCACTTCCCATTACACAGAGAAAGTGGCTGGGTCTGTCCATAAATAAATAATAAAAAAAAGTTTATCTTTGGAAATGTGGCATCTTGGTGTCTTTCAGTATTTTTAGAAATATCTTTCCGTCCTATTTTTTCTTTTGATATAATAATGTGAGACAGCAAAGTCTGGTTTTGGATAGAAAAGATTTGAACAACTTTTTGCCTCACTGCAAACATATAGGCCACAATACTTAATTTGTTGCCAATAAAAAGATCACTTTACAGAGGCATTCTTTGTTTCTGAACATTGAATTTACATGCAAGGTTTGAACTTTCTTTGTGGCCTACTCCATTTCTCTCCATTTATCCACCTTCTACCCTAGAAGGTATCCTAGGGAACACCAATGAATGACTTTCTAAGTCTATCAGCTAGACTAGATACACAGAGTGTCACAGGTGGAAATGAGCAATTCACTATGCTTTTGATGCTTCTGGATTTAAAGGATTAGCCAGCTGTTCTCCAAAGGACACTCAAATGTCTTAACAGAAGCATATATAGAGAAAAACTCAGATCATCAAAATAGAATAGAATAGAATAGAATAGAATAGAATAGAATAGAATAGAATAGAATAGAATAGAATAGAATAGAATAGAATAGAATAGAATAGAATAGAACAGAACAGAACAGAACAGAACAGAACAGAACAGAACAGAACAGAACAGAACAGAACAGAACAGAATAGAATAGAATAGAATAGAATAGAATAGAATAGAATAGAATAGAATTCTTTATTGGTCAAGTGTGATT
The DNA here is from genome assembly GCA_038048745.1 of Coluber constrictor foxii. Classification (NCBI taxonomy): domain Eukaryota; kingdom Metazoa; phylum Chordata; class Lepidosauria; order Squamata; family Colubridae; genus Coluber; species Coluber constrictor. The sequence continues at coordinate 26,684,773 of CM075961.1, forward strand.
GGACACACAAGGAATTTGGCTTTGGTGCAGATGCTCTCAATCTACATAAAAGAAATTCGTAAGGAATTATAAGGTACAATACTTAATGATAGTCATGGGATGCAAATAAGCAATCAAGTCATATTAGGAAACAGTCATAAATCGTAAGGATACAAGCAACAAGTTTGCAGTCAATCATAAATGGGAGGAGATGGGTGATAGGAACGATGAGAAGATTAATAGTAGTGCAGACTTAGTAAATAGTTTGACAGTGTTGAGGTAATTATTTGTTTAGCAGAGCGATGGTGTTCAGGAAAAAAACTGTTCTATCTAGACAAGATCCTCTAAATATGTAGACAAGATCCTCTCTGTGGCCAATAACCAACTCAGCAGAGATGAAATCCAGGAAAAGCTTCTTTAGATTGATGGAAGACTTTGAAGAATTTGAAAGCAGATTTATGGAAATCTACAAAGAACTAATACTTTTTCATTGTCAAAAAGGCATTAAGAGTTGTTAACCTAATTTTGGGAAGCTTCTTTTCCAATAACATTGTACTGCAAACTAGGCCATACAGAATCTTTGCCAGACCAATTCTCGAATACAGCTCATCTGCCTGGAATCCACACAGTATCCACAACTGAGCGCATCCAAAGGTATTTCACGAGAAGAGTACTCCACTCCTTTGCTCACAATAGAATCCCTTATACCACCAGGCTCAACGTTTTCAGCTTGGACAACCTGGAACTTCTGCTACAAGTCCTACCTGTCATCGACTACTTAGAGCTTCAACCTCAATAATACTCAGGCAAACAATAGATACAAACTCAAGGTACACCATTCCAAACTCAATTGCAGGAAATACGACTTCAGCAACAGAGCGGTCAACACCTGGAATGCTCTACCTGACTCCATTGTTACATCCTCAAACCCCACAGCTTCAACCTTAAACTGTCTACCGTGGACTTCACCCCATTCCTAAGAGGTCCATAAAGGGGGCATGAATAAGCGCACCTACTGTCCCTATCCTACTATCCCCATTTATTTGTACTCATTTCCTGTGTTCACGTCCATGTTTATACTTATACCTGTTATCTTGTACATGTTTGACAAACCAAATAAATAAAAGAAAGAAAGAAAGAAAGAAAGAAAGAAAGAAAGAAAGAAAGAAAGAAAGAAAGAAAGAAAGAAAGAAAGAATAAAATAATACTGGATGGGACCAATGGAGGTCACCTGGGTCTGACAAAAACTGAAAAGTATGGAAACAATTGAATAGACTGTGCATGGGTACAGCAAGATCCAGAAACACTCTGAACAAATAGGGATATCTAGTTGCTTATACTCTTTGTAGTTGTGGTGATATTCAGACAACAAAACATATGCATGCATGCTCTTTGTGCGCCAATCAGTGTACATTTCAGGACCTCATGGCAGCATGATGGAACACAATCAATGTTCCTAGTTTTGCGGCAAAGTCTGTTTAATTTTTACATAATTTAACCTTGCATTTTTAAATGCTTTGCCCTATTTTAACTGTAATGCTTCTTACATGAATAAACAAACAGCTAGGCTGGAGAGGTTTCAGGGAAAGAATATAATCCTGTTTCCGAGGTTCATTGCTATGAACCTCGGAAACAGGATTATATTCTTTGCCTCTAAGTAAGCTTTAGAAGTATTGAAATCTGGACTGAACACAATGTGATTGTGTCGTACCTGGTTAAACCTGCTTGGCCACACAATATCATCTTCATAAATGGTGACCATTTTTTCATTGGAGTCCTTGAGGTTTATGCTTCCAACTTGGACTTTCTTAAAAGACAAATTTTCAAATGCGATCCAATTGATAATATCAAATCCAGTCTCTAATTCTCCGTTTTCATTGAACCCAATTTTTTGCCCGGCACTATTATTAAATGATGTTCTTCTGATCATGTAGTTGAGCTAAATCAGAAAATAAGCCAAACAGAGATATATATCAGGGTGTACAACAGCACTCTTTCTCCCCTTTAAAGTATATAGACAAGAAATCCTTTCAAGATTTGTTAACCATGAAATATAATAATAACAGCAATAATAAATTACATTACTGATTGTAACTATGGTTACAGAATTTTCATAGGACTGGAATGAAACAAAAGGAATAAAATAAAATACTTGATCTGACTATTCAGCAATTTAAATCAGTCTAATTATTTCTAGCAGATTTTTGGAAAAAAAAATGAGAAACAAGTTTATATTGAGGAGAATATAAAAGAATATAAGGGGAAGAATGTTGCAGAAGGCTTTAACATTTATTTAAAAATGATGAGGACCTCAATACATTTTAATAAAGTTTCTAGTACCAAAATGAAAACCATCTGCATGGATTTCTTCTAAAACTGAATTTTGAGTATATTTTTGGATTTCAGAAACTTCTCTGAATGAGCTTGTTCAGTAAACATATAAGAAAAAATATATAAGAAAAAAAGTAATACCAAATGACCAACATAACATATTCAACTGGGACCAAATAAACATATAGAATACAATGTTTTAAAATAAATTATATGCCTGTCATCTTGAAAAAAAATCATGTTTAGTCTTACTAAATTATCAATATGCAGATGTTTGAAAGGCAGAAGCAACATGTTTTATACATAACTTTAGTTTATAGAAACTGGTTTGTGACTCTAATCAATTCCTAGTTTTATACGGTTTCTTCTTTTTTATATATTTACATAATGTTACATGTAGTTATATTAATGGTAACATGTATTTTACATTTCTTACTTGCACTTAGACCTCAAAAAAAGAAATAGCTAAATTAATATTTACCAAAACTTCACAGTTTCACCTAGATTGGACAAATGAATTCTTGGAAGATTTTATTATTATTATTATTTTAAATCTAGTAGGAAGATAGAATGAGACATCTGCAATTTGTCCTTTTGGGGATTTACCTTCCATAAATGTTGATTCAAAAGTTTCCCCTTGATTTGCCTCTCTTCTCTGTATCTCATTATAGATGAATAGAAGTCATGCAAAGCATGTGCCACCACGTAGATAGCATTGTAGACACTGTAGCTGTGGCCACTCATTTCCATTTCAAAGACAGATGTAGGAAGAACCTCCAGTTTCTCCTTTCCAGTACAAGTGGCCCCATTTGCCTTTTGTGTTACAGAGGGGCGGAAGGAACATTCAAAGGCACTTTCCCAGAAGATCTTGATAAAAGTGTCTTCCTTTTCCAAGTTAGGGTTTCTCATCTGAACAAATTGTTGAAATCCCAGTACCTTCTCTGAGTGAATTGCAAAAGATAAAGCACCATGAAGGAAAACCAGATCCTTATTTCGGTGAAAGGGACTTGACGTGAAATCCATCTGGATTGTCATAATCCAGACTTTCCCTTTTCTCCATAATGGTAAATCATTATCTCTCAAATTACTGGAAAGGAACCTTAGAGTTATCATGTTACCACTTTCACCATGAACTACCACCACAGTGACATTACTTTTCATTACAAATCTGTACATGTTAAGTCCTATTTCGATCATCTTTTTCAGATTATTTGAATAAAGATATTTGGGAAATCTCACAATGAAGTCAAAGCAGATGCCACTCTGGGTAGCCATGGGAAGCACCCTTCGCATAAACATTTCACCACTCTCGTTGTCTACTAGCAACATCCCAACCCATGTCCATGTGAAATATAGCAATAATTGAGAAATTCCCTTGTACTGACTATCCATTTTCGGCAACATTTGTTGGTAAAAAGCAGCTTGATCTTTTGTGCTAATTTCAGGAGCAGAACCATACAATATCTAGAAACAAAGAGATAATAAAATAAAACATATGAAGAACGGTTGCAGGAATTGGGTATGTCTAGTTTACTGAAAAGAAGGACTAGGGGAGACATGATAGTAGTGTTCCAATATCTCAGGGAATGCTTCAAAGAAAAGGGAATCAAGCTATTCTCCAAAGCACCTGACAGTACATCAAGAAGCAATGAGTGGAAACTAATCAAGGAGAGAAGCAACTTAGAACTAAGGAGAAATTTCCGGAAAGTTAAAACAATTAATCTGTGGAACAACTTGCCTTCAGAAGTTGTGGATGCTCCACACTGGAAGTTTTTAAGAGGATGTTGGATAACCATTTTTCTGAAGTGGTGTAGAGGGTCCTGCCTAAGCAGGGAGTTGGACTAGAAGACTACCAACGTCCCTTCCAACCATGTTATCCCATCCCATCCCTCCCCTCCCCTCCCCTCCCCTCCCCTCCCCTCCCCTTCCCTTCCCTTCCCTTCCCTTCCCTTCCCTTCCCTTCCTTTCCTTTCCTTTCCTTTCCTTTCCTATGAGGGAAAAAAATCACTGTCAGTAACAAGCTGATGTGCAATCATATTATTTCCCTATTTTGTCCACTAAATTAGAAACTAAAGCTGAATTCCATGTAAGTTTCATGTTCATATTCAAGACGAGCTAATGGAGCAGGAATGTTCAGCAAATTTCATGACTTAAGTAAACAGGTTCAATCAGAAGATCTCCATCTGTGCACAGAGATTGCTATGCCATCACTTCCAAGACTGAGCTGCACCACCAAAATAGGTTAGTGGTTCAGAGTTGCATTAGAACACCAGGTCACAATTCAGAGATGAATCATATCATGTTAGATTACCATAGAACAACCTACAGAATAAAATCACAAACTATATCACTTAAATATTTAAGTAATGCAATTTGTACACTCCAAATTAAATATCAATAAGATAAATATTAATTTACAATATATTACTTAATTGGTAAAAAAGATTATCCAGTTGTTTTCAATACTATTGATGCAATATTTCAATATAATTTCATCTTATTTCCAAGGACAATGTTAGCAGTCCAAAGAGAAATTGAAGGAAAATTAATACTAACTCCTTTAAAAAATCCCAAATACTATCTTGGGTGGACCTTGATTATATTCACTTTGGAGAATAATGATTTTGCTGAAAAATACAGCATAATATAACTGTATTATCATTGCAATCATATTTTAAGTGAAGTTTGAAAAATGTAACCTACAAGAGTTATACAAGGGTTCCCAGACACAGTTTGCAATTCTGATCATGCTCCACCATGTGTTTAGCAACTCCTTCTCTGAAATCACCAATAAAATATACATTACCTTTGGGCAATGTATAATATCCCCATTTCCTAGTATCTTGAAACATCAAAATGCTGAAGAATTAAGGTGCTGTTGCATAACCAAAACACTCCAAAATTTCCTAAAATGTACCCTTTTTATTAAAATCACAATATTTCCTTCATTGAAGATTTTTACAGAAAAAATATTATATGGATTTTTATCTCCTGCCTCTTAATTCCAAGGAAACAACATACCTGTGGCATCTTGTACAGGGAAAGGATATTAGCCATGTACAGATAGATGTCAGAGGAAGGTCCTCCAATGACTGCTATTGGTCTGTTTTGAGCATCACAGTTGTAGTTAGGTATAAATTGTCCCTTTGTAAAGAAGAGCTCCAATGAGGCACGGTATGTCCAACTTGGATCAAAGTAGGCATTATAGATATGGAACCCCAAGGTATGGTTTGGTAAAATAGAGGTATCTCTATTAATTTCCATGATGGCAAACTCTAAAGCGAGGATGTGCTGATACATTGGAGTTATGACCCTAAAATAAACATTATATATTGTCAAAATACATACTTCCCAAAATATCATAGATGGTATAGGTTAACTCAGTTTAATTATTGTAGCGTCTATCTAACCCATGTCTGTCTGTCTGTGTATCATCTATCTATCTATCTATCTATCTATCTATCTATCTATCTATCTATCTATCTATCTATCTATCTTTCATCTCTCTATTCATCTATTCTCTATTGAGCTACCATCTATCATCTATCCATCTATCTAACCATCCATCCATTATCTAATATTTATAATCTATTGTCCATCTATATATTTTCCTACCGTACGTACAAATACTCTCCCTCTCAACCCTACCTCTCTCCTCTCTCTGCTCTATATCCTTTTCTTCTTTCTCTTTTCATGTCTGTCTGTAAAAATCTTACACAGCAGTGCCAAAAGGCTCCTTAGATGGATTTCTCCTGCAGTCTTTCGTTCTATAGTAGATGTAGATCTGAGAGAAAATGCCCACAATTATGAAATCTCCTGACTGATATTGCTTGTGAAGAAAAGGCAGAGGGTCAGTAGTCCTACATTTAGCACTGGGAATCATGGACATCATTTCAGGCAAGAGCACCAAGACCAAGGCTGCAAGCATCATCGTAATGCATAAAGTGACGTATCTTAAGTCAATTGAGGTTTCCCCAAGCTCTGCCTCATTAAGAATATTTATACTTGCACTTGTCTTCACAACAACTTCTTGCCCACTAGGAGATGAGGTGGAAAGAATGATGTGGGAATTGATAATGACAATTGAAAGATCAACAATTCAGAATTCAAGACCTAGGAAACCATGGCATGTAAACAATTGTACACCAGCCTGTAATTGCTGACAGCAATGAAAACTTAAAAAGAAATACAGAACTTTTACTCCTTTGTATAAAAACAGGAAAAAAAGTTCTTCTAGTTTTAAAACAGTAGAAGTTTATACCACATTGACATTTGATGCCAGTCAGATTTGGATGTCTGTCTGTCTGTCTGTCTGTCTGTCTGTCTGTCTGTCTGTCTGTCTGTCTGTCTGTCTATCTATCTATCTATCTATCTATCTATCTATCTATCTATCTATCTATCTATCTATCTATCTATCTATCTATCTGCTTAAAACTAAAGTTGTTCCCAAAACAGAATCGGCAACCAATATAGGTGCTGTCAAATTTCCATTATACATCATAACATTAGAATTCCATTATCTCAAAGAGTACAGCATTTTGGATTAGGTGCAACTTTAGAGTAGTCTTTAAATCCTGTCCCACGTCAAATGCATAGAATTGTGTATGTGTGGCCAGCTTCTCCTGCATCAGATAAAGCAACAATTGGTGCACCATTCCTCTAGTCATGGCTTCCCCCTACATTTCAAGTAGCAACTGTGAGTCCGTAATGAATTCCAAATGGCAAATATGTTCTTTCTTTACCCATCCAGAGACAGTAGTGGCATTGATGGAGAACCTCAACATAAAAATATCAAATCTATCTTCCTTAGCTTGGTTCTCTCTTGTCCTGACCTTTACAGACATCAGTGTTCTACATGAGAGAACCCTGATGAACCCTCTTCCTTAAGCATATGAGATAGTATTAAATTGGGAATCATCAGCAACTCAAATATCAAATGCTATCTCCTGGAAGGGTCATATAGTTGAAAAAGAATAGGAGGAAAATGATCAATTCCTCTAATAAGCCAGGCACCACCAAGAAGTTCTTTCATCTCCCACTACAACAGACTAGAATCATTCACTAAGGAAGGAGCAAAATACCTTCAAACAGTACATCTTTTCTCACAAGTGGTCAAAGAAGAGAAGTTTTCTTTCTTTCTTCTTTTTTTTAAGAAAAAAGAAGAATTTAGGCACTAATTCCATTCAGGACCTGACAAAGGTCCTTCAGTAGAATAACCAATGATCTGAGGCTAATATATGGGCTATTAATTAACTCAAAAGGGTCTAGATCAGTGTTGGTGAACCTGAGTGCTGAAACGGGAGCTCATGTTTGTGGGGGGGGGGAGTTCCGGAAACCAGAAGACCAGCTCCCAGGCACACATTCACGGGACTGCCGGAAACAAGAAGAGCTGAGCTTCCAGTTGTTGTGATCTGCCAGCAGCCTGTAGAGCTGGCAGTGGAGTTGGACAGTGAGGAGGCTGAGGAAGAACATAGGCCAGTCCTGGATGGTGGGGAAGGCCTGGATGAGGGCTCTGCATCAGAGGCAGAGATGGGACCAGGGCCATCTGGGAGTGATGTGCGGACTCTGGAGCCTCCTCTCTGATAGCAGAGAGGCAGAAGAACAGGAGGAGCCTGTTCCTAGTGCATGCATGAGAAGAGCTGCCAGAAGGCAAGAGCAGCTAAAGCAAAAAGGACTCGGGAGTAGGGCTAAGAGATGATTGGCTTTTCCCATAAGGCTTAAAAGACCAAAAATGGCTCTTGGGCTCTTTGACAGAAAACAACATTGATAGATTTGTTTCTTGTCTTGCTGCATTTTTGGCATCTTATGCTTCTGAACTTTTGTCAAGAAAAGCCTTTGGCAGGTTGCCTAATTTGACCAAGGTTGGTGATAAGGCTGAAGAATTGTGTTATGAAGAATTTGTTTTGAATTAGTTTGGACTACACTGGGAATGAGTTAATTCTCAGCTATTCTAATAAAGTCTGTTTGTTTTCAAACTGAATGCGACTGATAATACCTATTTGGGCCTGGGTCACAACACCAGTTTCCAGTGTGCACGTGCACTCTGGTCACCTGGTCTTCCGGTTTCTACCATGCATGTGCACACGAAGATAAGCTGGCCGGTGTCTGCGTGGACTCCAGAAACCAGAGGAGCAACGGGCCATGGCTGGTGTGATTGGAGAGATAGCTCTGCATGCCACTTCTGGCACGTGTGCCATAAGTTTGCCATCCCAGGTCTAGATTATCTAGATAATCTAGATGATCAGTGTCTTTCATGTATCAAAGTGCCTCATGGAAATTTTTAATGTCATATATTTATTTATTCATTTTAATTAGATTTATATGCCACTCTTCTCCGGAGACTCACGGCGGCTTACAATGCGTTAAGCAATAGCCTTCATACTTTTGTATATTTTTTATACAAAGTCATCTTATTGCCCCCACAAACTGGGTCCTCAATTTAACTACCTTAGAAAGGATGGAAGGATGAGTCAACCTTGAGCCTTGAACTTGCAATAATTGGAGACAGCTGAATGTTTTGCCTGTTGAGCTATCTGAGGCTCTTTTTTTATCTTGCTTAAATTTGTTTCTCGGGTGTTATAATAAACACAGGTGTTATTCTATATTAATAAAAGTTTGAATCCAATGGAAAATATCAGTTCTGTAAGATTTAGTCTTAACTCATTTTCAGTAATAAGCCCATGAGAGTTCAATAGTGCTTTCATGAAGTTGCATATTTATTTATCATATTTATATGACCAGGTATATCAGATCATATACCCAACGTAATGGGGTGAGCTCCTGTTACTTATCCCAGTTTCTGACAACTTGGGAGCCTGTGTAGCGTAGAGGGCTAATGCCTCCTACTAAAGGCAGCAATTAACACCAGCTGTCTGTAATTTCTCTGAGTTCAATCCTAGCCAGGCTCAAGGTCGACTCAGCCTTCCATCCTTTCTAAGGTGGGTAAATTGAGGACCCAGTTTGTGGGGGCAATAAGCTGACTTTGTATAAATATACAAAAGTATGAAGGCAATTGCTTAACGCATTGTAAGCCACCCTGAGTCTCCGGAGAAGGGCGGCATATAAATCAAATTAAAAAAAAAACTTAGCAGCTCGATAGCATGCAAAAAATGCAAGAAGAAAAATAGGGACCACCTTTGGTGGGAAGGTAACAGCATTCCGTGCACCTTTGGCATTTAATCATGCCGGCCACATGACCACAGAGACATCTTCAGACGGCGCTGGCTCTTTGGCTTTCAAACGGAGATGAGCACCACCCTCTAGAGTTGGAAACAATTAGCACATATGTGCAAGGGGAAGCTTTACCTTATACCACATCATAAGGGTGCCATAAAAACAAATTTTAAAAACTGGAGTTTAGAACAGAGCATTTTATTATTAGAGTTTTATGGTTTGTTTTTTTTAAAGATTTCTCCTGGTGGTTAATGCTACTGTAAATATCTATATCTATATAGATTATATCTGGACCCATACCAGTCGGATTTCAGGCCCAAGTACAGCACAGAGACGGTATTGGTCACGCTGGTGGATGATCTCTGCAGGGCTCGGGACAGGGGATATTCCTCCATCCTGGTCCTATTAGACGTTTTGGCGGCTTTTGATACCATCAACCATGGTATCTTACTGCAGTGCCTTGAGGGGTTGGAGTGGGAGGCACTGTTCTTTGGTGGTTCACCTCCTACCTCTCGGAGTATGCGCAAGTGGTGTTGGCAGGAGAACAGAGGTCGTCCTCGAGGTCCCTCACATGTGGGATGCATCAGGGGTCAGTCCTCTCACCCCTCTTGTTCAACATGTATATGAAGCCGCTGGGGGAGATCATACGTGGTTTTAGGGTGAGGTATCACCCTAAAAATATGCTGATGATATTCAACTTTTTATATCCACCCCAAACCAGCCCAGTAATGCCCTCGATCTGATATCCTGGTGCCTGGAAGTGATGTGGCTCTTGATGGGGAGGAACAGGTTTCAGCTCAACCCCGCCAAGACTGAGTGGCTGTCGGTATTGGCATCTCGGTTCCAAGGAAATATTCTGTCATTGGTCATAGGGAGTGAGGTGTTGCCGCCTGTTGAAAGGGTGCACAATTTAGGCGTCCTCCAGGATTCACAGTTGACTTTGGAAGATCATGTTGTGACCGTGACCAGGGGGAGGCATTCGCACAGATTCATCTTGTGTGCCAATTCTGCCCCTAACTGGACCATGATGACCTCTGTACAGTCACTCTGTCAGCACTAGACCTGAAACACTCATGCGGTCGTGACCTCCCGGATCAATTACTGCAATGCTCTCTACATGGGGCTGCCCCTGAAGACCACTTGGAGGCTATAGCTGGTGCAGAATGTGGCTGTGTGGGTTGTGATGGGAGCGTCCCAACACTCTCATGTTACACCCCTCATGCGCAACCTGTATTGGCTATTGGTTACCCTCCGGGAGAGATTCAAGATGCTGGTTATCACCTATAAAGCCCTACATGGCTTTGGCTCAAGGTACCTGATGGACCACGTGAGGCCAGCAACAGGTCCCCATCGCATGGTGCATTCCCACAGGGAGGGCCTTCTTGGAGTGCCATCAGCCAGGCAGTGTCAACTGGTGACTCCTAGACAACAGGCTTTCTCTGTGGGCGCACCTACTTTATGGAATCAACTCCCACTGGAGCTCCAGGTGGCCCCTGACCTGCGCTCCTTCTGCCGTGACCTTAAGACATGGTTATTTCGCCAGGCTAGATGGGACTGAAGGGGTTTTTATGGGGAATTTTAATAGTTTTATTTACTTGTTTTATTGCTGTGAGCTGCCCTGAGTCCTCGTCAGAGAGAGGGTGGCATATAAACTTAATAAATAAACAAACAAACAAACAAATAAATAAAATATCTAGATCTATGAATTATATATATATATATCCATATAAATCCAATTATCTCTCTATGTTCATATTCATCTATCCCTCCCTCTCTCTTGCCCTCTTTCCCTCCCTCTCTCTCCCTTTCTCCCTCCCTCCATCTCTCTTCCTCTCTCCCTCCCTCCCTCCCTCTCTCTCTCTCATCTATCCATATATATCTCCATATATATATATATATATCTCCATATATATATATATATATATATATATCTCCATATATATATATATATATATATCTCCATATATATATATATATATATATATATATATATATATATATATATATATATATATATATATATAATATTTTTGCTGATAATTGTATAATTAGAAACATAGAAAATATTAAAACATAGAAAATAGCTTGTCGGCTATATTATACTGTCTGGATGGCCCATGAGATTGGGCTGAAAGGCAAAAATTGGAGATTTGTGATATCTCCTCCTCCATTGGTGGTGATCCAGGATGACTTAACAAACATACAAATATATATATGCTTTTCTTTTTAGGCCAGGTTTTTCCTACATAACTGAGATCTTTTGGAACCACTACTGAGTGAAATCACAATTCACTACATTCTGGGCTTTTCTCCTCATTATGGTTGCAAACAGATTTTAGTGTTGCATTGTGGGAGCCCACTGGGTTCTTCTCTTCATTATGGTTGCAAACAGATTTTAGTGATGCATTGTGGGAGACCCAGATAGCTATTTCTGGCTCATATGCCGTCGTCGGTGGGCCATACCCATTTTATATATTCCTCCCTGTAAAGGCATAATATCTATTTTCTTATTTTTGTAGGTTAATGTGTGCTTTTCTTTTTAGGCCAGGTTTTTCCTACATAACTGAGATCTTTTGGAACCACTACTGAGTGAAATCACAATTCACTACATTCTGGGCTTTTCTCCTCATTATGGTTGCAAACAGATTTTAGTGTTGCATTGTGGGAGCCCACTGGGTTCTTCTCTTCATTATGGTTGCAAACAGATTTTAGTGATGCATTGTGGGAGACCCAGATAGCTATTTCTGGCTCATAAGCCGTCGTCGGTGGGCCATACCCATTTTATATATTCCTTTATGTGGGAGACTAGAATGGACCCATATAAACTCAAACAGATAGCATATAGCTGCTGTAATATTTAAAAAGGCCTAAAAAGCTGGTGAATTGAGATTTCACTGAAAATTAGGCCATGAAACATCTTAATATACGTAGGAAAATCCCTGGCATAAAGAAAGATACACATAAAGACCAACGAAAATAAAATTTATATATATATATATATATATATATATATATATATATATATATATATATATATATATATATATATATATATCCATATATATATCCATATATATAGATATATGGAGATATATATGGAGATATATATGGAGATATATATGGAGATATATATGTTTTCTGAGGTTTTCGCGGGTATTTGTATGTAGGTCTTTGGTTAATCGGGTCTTCTCCCGCATAGAATTGGAAGTATCTTGGCAACGTTTCAACGAAGTCTCATTCGTCATCTTCAGGCTGGTGTTCTCGGCTTCGTACTTCCAGAAGCATATATATATATATGCCTGGTTTCTAGTCTAGTATCTTATAAATTTAGGTGTTCTGGATTTATGACCCATATACAGGTGAAACTCGAAAAATTAGAATATCGTGCAAAAGTTCATTTATTTCAGTAATACAACTTAAAAGGTGAAACTAATATATGAAATAGACTTATTACATGCAAAGCGAGATAGTTCAAGCCTTGATTTGTCCTAATTTTGATGATTATGGCTTACAGCTCATGAAAACCCCAAATTCACAATCTCAGAAAATTAGAATATTGTGAAAAGGTTCAATATTCTAGGCTCAAAGTATCCTACTCTAATAGCTAATTAAGCCATAACACCTGCAAAGGGTTCCTGAGCCTTTAAATGGTCTCTCAGTCAGGTTCAGTAGGAATCACAATCATAGGAAAGACTGCTGACCTGACAGTTGTGCAGAAAACCATCATTGACACCAGTGGTGGGATTTAAATAATTTAACAATCGGTTCTCTGCCTAATAATTTCTTCCAGCAATCCGTTCACCAAACTGCTCAGAAAGCTAACCACCGGTTCTCCTGAAGTAGTGTGAACTGTCTGAATCCCAGCACTGATTGACACCCTCCATAAGGAGGAAAATCCTCAAAAAGTAATTGCAAAAGAAGTTGGATGTTCCCAAAGTGCTGTATCAAAGCACATTAATATAAAGTTATGTGGAAGAGAAAAGTGTGGAAGAAAAAGATGCACAAGCAGCAGGGATGACCGCAGCCTGGAGAGGATTGTCAGGAAAAGGCCATTCAAAAGTGTTGGCAACTTTCACAAGGAGTGGACTGAGGCTGGAGTCAGTGCATCAAGAGCCACCACACACAGACGGATCCTGGACATGGGCTTCAAATGTCGTATTCTTCTTGTCAAGCCGCTCCTGAACAACAAACAATGTCAGAAGTATCTTACCTGGTCTAAAGACAAAAAGAAGTGGTCTGTTGCTCAGTGGTCCAAAGTTCTCTTTTCTGATGAGAGCAACTTTTGCATCTCATTTGGAAACCAAGGACTCAGAGTCTGGAGGAAGAATGGAGAGGCACACACTGCAAGATGTTTGAAGTCCAGTGTGAAGTTTCCACAGTCTGTGTTGATTTGGGGAGCCATGTCATCAGCAGGTGTTGATCCATTGTGTTTCATTAAGTCCAGGGTCAACGCAGCCATCTACCAGGAGATTTTGGAGCACTTCATGCTTCCTTCCGCTGATGAGCTTTATAGGGATGGTGACTTCTTTTTCCAGCAGGACTTGGCACCTGCCCAAACTGCCAAAAGTACCAAACCCTGGTTCAATGACCATGGAATTACTGTGCTTGATCGGCCAGCAAACTCGCCTGACCTGAACCCCATAGAAAATCTTTGGGGCATTGCCAAGAGAAAGGTGAGAGACAAGAGACCGAACAATGAAGAAGAGCTGAGGGCCACTATTGAAGCATCCTGGTTTTCCATTACACCTCAGCAGTGCCATAGGCTGATAGGATCCATGCCACGCTGCATTGAGGCAGTAATTGATGCAAAAGGGGCCCAAACCAAGTACTGAGTACATATGCATGCTTATATTTTTTAGACGTCCAATATTGTTCTATGTACAATTCTTGTTTTATTGATTTCATGTAAAATTCTAATTTTCTGAGATTGTGAATTTTGGGTTTTCATGAGCTGTAAGCCATAATCATCAAAATTATGACAAATCAAGGCTTGAACTATCTCGCTTTGCATGTAATAAGTCTATTTCATATATTAATTTCACCTTTTAAGTTGCATTGCTGAAATAAATGAACTTTTGCATGATATTCTAATTTTTCGAGTTTCATCTGTAACATTTAAAGGGTTCAGTAGAGGATTTTTTTTAAAAAAAAAGATGCTTCTTTCTTCTGCCATTATTATTTTTTTATAAATATATCAAGGCAGCAAAAATATTTAATACTTCTCCTTCCTTCTATTTTTTCCCACAACACATCTATGAGGCAGGAGTAGAACAAACAATCTCCTAGTTTCTATCCTGGTCCTAGGCAAAACCAAGTTTTATACTTCCTGATGCAAAATAGGACACAGCAATTAAATTTATGATATTCTGTTCTTTTCTCTTTTGAGCTGATCTTTTTTGCTCAAATCGGGCCTCAGCACAATGATGTACAATTTGGGAGAAAAGATGCAAAGCAGTAATCCAGCGCTGGAAGCTATAATGGAGAAGATTTCCACAGCAACCATATATTTTCCCTTTGAACTCAGGTATGCTGGAACAAAGGACAACCAAACACTGCAGAAGACCAACATGCTGAAGGTGATAAACTTGGCTTCATTGAAAGCATCAGGCAATTTCCTTGCTAGGAAGGCCAGTGTGAAGCTGACAAGGGCAAGGAAGCCCATATAACCCAAGACACAGTAAAACATGAAGGCAGAGCCTTCGTTACACTCCAGAATGATTTCTTCTGTTATTGACTTCATGTCAGCATCTGGGAATGGGGGAGAGATGATCAGCCATATAATACAAATTTTAATTTGAATAAAGGAGCAGCAGGATACCAGAAATGTGCCAAGTCTTTTCCCCAACCATTTGGTCATCTTGGACCCTGGCTTGGTAGCCATGAAAGCTAGAACTACAATGATGGTTTTGGCCAAAACACAAGAAATGGCCACTGAGAAGATGATGCCAAAAGCAGTTTGACGAAGGAGACATGTCACCTTGTGAGGTTTCCCTATGAATAGCAAAGTACAAAGAAATGATAACAGGAGAGCAACAAGGAGTATATATGTGAGGTTTCGGTTGTTAGCTCTGACAATGGGAGTGTCCTGATGCTTAATAAAGATCCAAAGGACTCCAAGTGTGATTAAGGAGAAGAAAAGAGAAGAAGTAACCATAACTGTTCCCAGGGTTTCTTTGTAGTTCAGGAATGTTGTAATTTTGGAGAGACACAAAACCTGCTTCTCATTGGGATACCGATCTTCTGGACATTGAAAACATTCATCCATGTCTATGAAAGAAAATATCGATGTTGAAGTTGCATTGAAAGAATAAAAACTGATTGTACAATTTTTCAAAGTCAGGACTGCCAATTAATTTCTGTAAAAATATATGTAGTACATGAAGTTAGTTGCCATCATGTTATCTATATATATATAAGTGAAAACCATACTCGCCGTAAACACAAAATCTCCAAACCGTAAAGCCTACAAGCTTGAAATTTGCCACGTATGTTCCCCTTGGCTACTTGGTGCTCACGAAGAAAGGATTTTTCAAAATGACCACCAAAGCATTAGTATTTCTTATATTAGAATTAACACACTCTGATGCTAAGGAGTTCTACTCCCCCTTCCCACCTAAAAAGAAATCTGTTCCAAATGCAAAACACAAGCAGGGGAGAAGAGTTTCAATTTCAGTTTTACTTTCACAGCAGCAACCAGGGGATAGGACAGGGGAGGCTTCTGTGGGGCAAAACTGAGGGAGAGAAGAGGATAGGATAGGAGAGGCCTCTGTGCAGCAAGCATGAGGGAAAGAAGAGAATAGGATAGAGGAGGCTTCTGTGGGGCAAGGCTGAGGGAGAGAAAGGGAGAGAAGAGGCCGATTGTAACTACTCATTAATTTTCAAGCTGTGTCGATTTATCAAGTCCGATCAAATAGTTTTGTAGCAAAGCACAGATATTCAGCTAGTATTTGCATAAATTCAGTTCTTGCTACCAATAATGAACATACTTGCAATTCAATTACTCATCCCTATTTTCTAGTCTAATCTGCCAAATGAAAGAGTTGGCAGAAAACAGAAAATTTCCCATGGTATATTTGACAATCAGATTCATTGGGTGAGGTAGATATGATCAATATCTCTTACCCTCCCTGTTAGAAATCTTCCCTTCTGGACATCGAAGACAGTCATAGCAGCAAAATAGTTTTCCTTCTATCTTAATCTTACTGTAGCCTGAAACGCATTTCCCATTACACAGAGAAAGTGGCTGGGTCTGTCCATAAATAAATAATAATAATAAAGTTTATTTTTGGAAACATGGCATCTCAATTTCTTTTAATATTTTCAGGTATGTCTTTCCATCATATTTTTCTTTTGATATAATAATGTGATACAGCAAAGTCTGGTTTTGGTGGAGAACATTTGAACAGCTTTTTGCCTCAGTGTGAGCTTATAGAGCACAATACTTAATTTGTTGCCAATAAAAAGACCACTTTACAGAGGCATAGATTTACAAATGTTGCTTCCCTTTCTTTGCTTTTGAACATCTGTAAGGCTTTTTGTGAATGGCAAAGTTTTCACATAGAATTTACATACAAGGTGTGAACTTTCTTTGTGGCCTACTCCATTATTCTCCATTTAACCACCTTCTGCCCTAGAAGGTATGTTGCATAACATCCTCAGAGACTCACCCCATCCTGCTTACAATCTTTTTGGACTGTTGCCTTCTGGCAGAAGATACAGAACAATTAAAACTCAGACCACATGTTTTCTGAATAGTTTTTATCCCAGAGCTATAATTGCACTCAGCAATGAACTAAAGGGCCACCATCAGTGAGCTGTTGGACAGCATTACTTGGTTTGTTGTGTGGATGTTTGGGTGGTTTAGGGGTGGGGAATTGTGGTGGGTGGGAGTGTGTTTGGGGATTGTAATGTTATGTGTGTTGGACCTGGATTTTGGGTGTTAAGTAAATTTCGTTGTATGGGTATACTGCAGGGGTGGGTTCTAACATTTTTCACTACTGGTTCAGAAAATGAACCAGTACATTTACAGGGCAAAAAATGTAAAATGTGAGGACAGTCGTAAGTTTGAAGACTGATCAAAAGTGCAAGGACCAATCAAAAATAACTTTTTCAGCCCTCTGAGTAGTCCATATGCATAAAAGGATACAGCAATAGAAAGGGATGAAGGAAGGGAAGGGAAATTAGAGTAGGAGTGAGGGTAAGAGAGGGAGGAAGAGAGGAGGAGAAGGAGAAAGGAAGAGGAAGTATAGAGGAGAAGAAGGGGGGAAGAGAAAGTAAGACGGAAAGAAAAGAGAGCAGTGGTAGGTTTGAGGAGAAAGATTGCTGTACAATAAAAAAGATGAAAGGGAAGCAAGCCAACCCCAAACAAATATAAAGATATTAAGATAAAGAATGAATTGTTAAACTTTAAAGAAGAAAAGAGAACAAATATGAATAAATAGCAATAATTAGAAACACACATACAAACATACAATGTGTTTTCTTTGAACAGAGTATTTGGCCGGTTCACAAATTTAAACAGTGTTTAGTCACTTCAATTAAATTTACAATTTCTATATTTCCTTTTTGCCATATTTATTCCTCATCTATTTTTTTAAAAAAACCAATATTACCCTTCATCCTCATCTCTTATCTTAATCAAATTCAATTTTTCTCTTCTCTTCTATATTATACCCCTTCCCATTGTCATCTATTTTTCAGCACCTCATGGCAGCATGACGGAATACAATCAATGTTGCTAGTTTCTTAGGTCTGTTTAATTTGTACATATTTTAATCCTGCATTTTATATTCTTGAATGTTTTGCCTTATTTTAACTGTGAGGCTACTGACACAGATAACAAACAACTAGGCTGGAGAAGCTTCAGGGATAGAATATAATCCTGTTTCCGAGGTTCATTGCTATGGAATAGTTTGGCTCTAAGTGAGCTTTAGAAGAAGTGAAATCTGGACTGAACACAATGTGACTGGGCCATACCTGGTTAAACCTACTTGGCCACACAATATCATCTTCATAAATGGTGAGCATTTTTTCATTGGAGTCCTTGAGGTCTATGCCTCCAACTTGGACTTTCTTAAAAGACAAATTTTCAAATGTGATCCAATTGATAATATCAAATCCAGTCTCTAATTCTCCGTTTTCATTGAATTCAATTTTTTGCCCGGCACTATTATTAAATGATGTTCTTCTGATCATGTAGTTGAGCTAAATCAGAAAACAGGCCAAACAGAAATATATATCAGGGTGTACAACAGCACTCTTTCTCCCCTTTTAAGTATGTAGACAAGAAATCCTTTCAAGGTTTATAAACCATGAAAGATAATAATAACAGCAATAATAAATTACATTACTGATTGTAACTATTATTACAGAATCTTCATAGAACCACAATGAAACAGAATAAAATAAAATACTATTTCTGACTATAGTTTATATTGAGGAGAATATAAGGGGGTAGGAGAGATGTGGATGTTTCCCGGCAGAATGACAGGCTCTTTGAGTGCTCTCAAGGATTTGTCGATGTCTCCGCTGTCCGAGGGTCTCCAGGGACCTAAATTGTCTCGTAGGGACAACAAACAAGAGGAGCATGTACTGGTCAGCACAGGGAGTTCACAAACTCATTTGAAAGACTGGAAGAAGCTCCTCAGTTTGGACAGTGAAGAAAGCAACCAAAAAGTTGCTATGAAGCGGGGTGGCTACATCAACAAAAGAAGATCAAGAAAGACAGCATGTGACATGGAGGTGAGTGGGTTCTAATTTTGCCTTATTAAAGTTTCTCTTCAAACCCACCTGGAGAATTTGCAAGGTGGAAAAGACTAGCTGAAAGTGAGGAGTGGGAGCGGTATAAGCTCTTACATCCATTAAATTGGCTGCGAAGGAAGTGAAACTCGAAACCTTTTTACTGTTTTATTGTTTTATTTTTGAAGAAAGAATTTGGGGAATTTTAAACCTTTTAAAACGATAATAATAATTGGGACAATGAATTGAATTGGAGATGAATAACCCATTTGAACAAATGATTTATTACAGAATGGGATGATTGTTAAAAGAATTTTGAATCAATCTTAAATCAACAAAGGAAAACAGAAGTTAAAGTGTGGTGTTAATGTTAAAAGTTGTCCTGCAGTGCCATCTAGTGGTGAAAGGATAAAGACAGAAAAAAAGATTCTCTTTGAAGAAACCCTAACAATAACTGATCTTGACATTTAGCTGAATGATAATTGAACAGCTGTGAAGGAGAGAAGACAGGCTTTTGAACTTGCCTTTGAATTTTTTTCCTACTTTTGTTTTTCTACTTTGGACTTTGAATCTTCCTTTTTTTCTCTTGGGATGATTAGTTCATATATTTTACTATAAACTTTTTGAAGTGCTTTGTACTTTGTTCTGAGTTTTGCTGGTGGAAACAAAAATTCTTATTCTTGATTTGTATTATATTCAGAGGCCTTTTTTCTTTCTTTTCCTTTTCTTTTTTTTGACTGAACTTAATAGAGTCAGATTGTTAAAAATTTTGGATTATGACATGAAGAGTCAGAAGAAAAATCTTGTTTTTTCTTTTGACTACCTGGTATTTGATTTTTGTCTCTCTTTTTTCTGTTCATTTTTGCTTTTTATTTTTCTGAATTTGTGTCAACTGGACAATTGAATTAATTTGTTTTCTTCTTTTGGTCATTTGTTTTTCTTTTTCTTTTCTCTTTCTTATATTTTACTTTTAAATTTTTATATGGAAGATTGGGAATTTTAAATTTTTGAAGGGAGGTGGTTGATTGGTTTTTCCTGCTTTTTTCTTTTTTTCCTGATTTTTCTCTAATTCAACCATCAGGTGGATTAGAGATTTGGATTATAATTTAATCATAAATGGATTATAAAATATTAAAATGAAGAAATTTACAGCCCACCTGCATCCTGCATCAAGTGTCTCAATGGCAGAAACACAGAAAACATCAGAGATGATGGAACTAAGAAATTTTATGTAATCACTTCATGAAGATATAAAACAAGAGTTAAAAGAGATGAAGGGGATAAACAAAGAGAGAATCCAAAAAGTAGAAAAAAGCAGACATCACAGAGAAGAAGGTTGGAAAATTAGAAGAGAAACTAGTGTCAACAGAAAAATTATGAGAAAAAACAATGTCTCACTCCATTATCTCAATCGAAATGGAATGTTCTGAATTCTACTTAAGATTTCAAAATATAGAGGGAGAAAAAGGAGAAAATCTACCCGAGGTGGTTGCGGAGATCTTGGCAGAAATTTTGGAACAACCCATTAAAAAGATTTTAATGAAAACTACAAAAAAATATTAAAATTGGATTATTAATATGTATAATGGGTGATTTTAATGCAATAGTAATTGTAGACTTAGATTATAAAACAACGAAGACTAATAAAAAGTCTAGAAGAATACTGCCAAGATCTTTTTTTACAGTGATAGAAGAATTGTGTATTCAAGATGTATGGAGACAAAAGCAGTTGAAAGAAAAGCAATATACTTTTTATTCAAATAGACACTTATCATGGTTGAGGGTAGACATGATATGAATATCAACAGAACTTATGGATAGTATACAAGAAGCAAATATTGATTCAAACATTTGGGCAGGCCATAACCCAATGATAATAACATGGAAAGGTCAAAAGAAAAGGACAAGATGGACTTTAAATGCAACAATATTATATGAAAAAGAATTTCAACAGTTTATGGGAAAAGAATTAGAGTTTTTCTTTTAAATAAATAAAAAAGAGGACATATCACTTCAGACGGTATGGGATACTATGAAAGCTTATATTACAGGTCTGGCAATAACATGTTTTGGGAAAAGAATAAAAAGAATAGACAGAAACAGATAAGATTGGATGAGGAGTATAAGAAACTAGAAAAAGACTTCCAAAAGGATGCACGAAAAAAAAAAATTAAGAAGTTGATGGAAGTGAAAAAACATGAAATAAATATAAATGAACGGGAACAATTAGCAAAAAAATTAAGAGCAACTAAACGTTTTTTTTTCCAAAAATGTAAATAAACCAGGAAGGTGGTTGGCATATAAATTGAAAAAATAAAAGGAAAAAAGATGATAAAATACTTACAAGATGAAGAGGGAAAATGTGTTACAGAAACGAGGAAAAGAAGAGGATAATTCAAGAATACTATAAAAAACTCTACGCTCAAGAAAAAAATTCAGAGGAAGAAATATCAAAATATTTGGAAAAATTAGACTTACCAAAAATAACAGATTAATACAAAGGAATGTTAGAAGAGAGAATAACAATGATGGAATTAACAGAAGTAATAAAAAGACAAAAAAATGGGAAAGCACCTGGACCGGATGGCCTACCAGCAGAATTATACAAAACCTTAGAAGAAGTGATGAGCAATTTAATGCTGGAATTATTTAATGAACTTTTAATGAAGGCAAAAATGCCAAATTCATGAAGGGAGGCCTATGTGACATTTATTCCCAAAGAAGATACAGATCTACAACTAATAAAAAACTATAGACCCTTTCATTATTAAATGTGGACTACAAGATTTTTTGCATCAATAATGGCAAACAGATTTTTTTAAAAAATGTTAAATGAAGTTATTCATACAGATCAAATTGGATTCCTACCTAAAAGGCAAATTAGAGACAATATGAGAATAATTTTGGATACCTTGGAGTATTGCGAGACACATTCAGAAAGATAAATGACGATGATGTTTTTAGATGCTCAAAAAGCTTTTGACAATGTGAATTGGCAATTTATGATAGGACAATTGCAGGGAATGGACTTTGGGGAGAGATTTATAAATACAGTAAAAACAATTTACGACAACCAATCTGCTGAAATAATGATGAACAGAGAAATGACAGAGAACGTTAGAATTAAGAAGGGTACTAGACAAGGATGTCCCCTATCACCGTTATTGTTCATTCTGACTCTAGAAGTATTGAATAGAAACATTAGGTGAGATAAAGGGAATGAAAATTTAAGAAGAGGAATATAAACTGCAAGCATTTGCAGATGATTTAGTATTTATCTTGGAGGAACCACAAGTTCAATCTCATAAAAAAGAGAGATAGAAGAGACATTAGACATACAAGTAGTGAAAAAAATTAAATACTTAGGAATAAATTTGACTTCATGGTGCACAACGATCAAAGAGCACAATTATTAAAGAACAAATTGAAAAAGACTTGGAGAAATGAAAGAATCTTCAATTGTCACTTATGGGAAGGATAGCAATTATAAAGATGAATATATTACCAAGATTATTATTTCTATTTCAGACAATACTGATAAAAATTGAAAAGACCTATTTTCAATATCTAAATATAATAACAAGGAAATTTATATGGCAAGCCAAAAAAACAAGAATAAGTTTAAAAATGCTTCAGGATACGAGATTACAAGGAGGATTTGGACTCCCGAATTGGGAATTATATTATCAAGCAGCAGCACTGACACATTGCAAGGCATGAAATGCATTGAAAGAATGCATTGAATTAAGAAATATAAGACTATTAACATTGGAAGGACATGATTTACAACTGGGTTGGCACGCTTTCTTATGGTATGGTATGTTGAAGCATGAATCAGCCCCGTCTCCTACCCCCTGGGGAAACTGTAAGAAAAGAAGTAAGATACACACATACTTTCAAAGAAATGCATTATTATTAGTATGGGGAAAAGTTAGAGATAAATATTATGTGAAAATACCAATATGGTTATCAACAATGGAAGCGTTAATTCATCCAAACGTTTTTAGTCTTGGAAATATTGTTAGATATAAAGGTTTGTTAACAGATAAGGCAGAGTTGAAAGGGAAACATGAACTGGAAGACCAGGGAATTGAAATGGATTGGTATATGTATGTGCAGATACAAACAAGATATGAAAAAGATGTTAAACTACAGGGTTTTATTTAGAGAAGACTGAGCTTGATAAGATACTCATGGGAACAGAGGATAAAATAATTTTAAAATGTTACAATTTTTTTTTTACTAATGTAGAACTAGAGGAAGAACAAGTAAAAGAAACAATGATAGCCTGGTCAAAACACTTTGGATACTCAATTGAATTGGATAAATGGCAACAATTATGGGAAAGAAATTATGAATTAACAATGTCCACTGCATATAAGGAAAATCTATATAAAATGTTTCATATATGGCATATGCCCCTTGAGAAACTGGCAAAAATGTTGAAAGATAAATCAGCTAAATGTTGGAAATGTCACCAGTTATCAGGTTCATATTACCATATGTGATGGACATGTCCTGAAGCAAAAAACTATTGGAATAAAATTAAGTTATGGATGGAGGAAATGATACAACAACGTATAGATTTAAAACCAGAGTATTCCTATTGGATATCTTACCAGAGAAAAGTAGTAAATATAATATATATTTGATTATACATGTAATAACAGCAGCAAGGATTGTTTATGCACAAAAGTGGAAAGCAGAGAATATACCTTCGGAGGGAGAAGTAATTAAAAAAATCTTAGATTATGCAGAAATGAATAGATTAACTATGATGATAAAGGAAAGAGAAGATACAGAATATTTTAAGATATGGAATAAATTTTACTATTGGTTAGAAAGGAGATACAAATAAGTTTTTAAAAGAGATTTTAAAAAATGGTTGTAATTAGAATAATATATTAGCGGAAAATCTTTGTAATGGATTTGGTAAGATTGAAGACAGGAGAGGTAGTGAAGAGAACAAGCTTTTGCAGATAAAACCGAAATATTAAATGGAAGAAATGAATGATGTACTAAATGTTTGTTTGTGTTAAAAATTTTTTAAAAAGAATATAAGGTGGTGAATGTTGCAGAAGGCTTAAAAATGTTAAATTTGTAATGATGAGGACCTCAATACATTTTAATAAAGTTCCTAGTACCAAAACGAAAACTATCTCCATGGATTTCTTCTAAAAGAAATTGAATGTTTGGTATGTTTTTGGATTTCAGAAATTTCTCCGAATGAGCAGGGTCAGTAAACATATAAGGAAAAAAAAAATTAAGGAAAAAAAGTAATACCAAATGAGCAACATAACATATTGTTTTTAGACGAAATAAATATATCGAATATAGTGCTTTAAAATAAATTATATGCATGTCATCTAGAAATAAATCATGTTTAGTCTTACTAAATTATTAATATCCAGGTATTTGAAAGGAAAAGCAAAATTTTTATAACTAACTTTAGGACCCAGATTATTGGGGGCGATATGCTGACTCTGTAATCCACTTAGAGAGGGCTGTAAAGCACTGTGAAACAGTATATAAGTCAAAGTGTTGCTATTTAGCTTATAGAAACTTTTTTGTTACATTATGTTGCATATATAAATTGTATACTGTATTTTACATTTACTTGCTCTTAGACTGGTAAAATGTAAATAGCTAACTTCATATTTACTAAAACGTATCAGTTTCACCAAAATTGGAGAAATGAATTCTTGGAAGAAGGATTTTTTTTTTAGTAGGAGGATAGAATGAGACATCTGTAATTTGTCTTTTGGGTAATTTTACCTTATATAATTGTTGATTCAAAAGTTTCCTCTTGATTTTCCTCCCTTCTTTATATTTCATTACAGATGAATAGAAGTCATGCAAAGCATGTGCCACCACGTAGATAGCATTGTAGACACTGTAACTGTGGCCACTCATTTCCATTTCAAAGACAGATGTAGGAAGAACCTCCAGTTTCTCCTTTCCAGTACAAGTGGCCCCATTTGCCTTTTGTGTTACAGAGGGGCGGAAGGAGCATCCAAAGGCACTTTCCCAGAAGATCTTGATAAAAGTGTCTTCCTTTTCCAAGTTAGGGTTTCTCATCTGAACAAATTGCTGGAATCCCAATAACTTCTCTGAGTGAATTGCAAAAGATAAAGCACCATGAAGGAAAACCATATCCATATTTCGGTGAGAAGGAATTGATGTGAAATCCATCTGGATTGTCATAATCCAGACTTTCCCTTTTCTCCATAGTGGTAAATCATTATTTTTCAAATTACTGGAAAGAAACCGTACAGTCACTATGCTACCACTTTCACCATGAACTACCACCACAGTGACGTTACTTTTCATAACAAATCTATACATGTTATGTCCTATTTCGATCATCTTTTTCAGATTATTTGAATGAACAGGTTTGGGAAATCTCACAACAAAGTCAAAGCAGATGCCACTCTGGGTAGCCATGGGAAGCACCTTGTGCATAAACATTTCACCACTCTCGTTGTCTACTAGCAACATCCCAACCCAAGTCCACATGAAATATAGCAATAATTGAGAAATTCCCTTGTACTGACTGTCCATATTCGGCAACATCTGTTGGTAAAAAGCAGCTTGTTCTTTTGTGCTAATTTCAGGAGCAGAACCATACAATATCTAGAAACAGAAAGATAAATAAGAGGGGAAAAATGACTGTAAAGTAAAAAGTTGATGTGCAATAATATTCTTTCCCTATTTTGTCCGCTAAATTAGAAACTGAAGTTGAATTCCATGTAAGTTTCATGTTCATATTCAAGATGAGCTAATGGAGCAGGAATGTTCAGCATTTCTCATGACTTAAGTAAACAGGTTCAATCAGAAGATCTCCATCTGTGCATGATGATTGTTATGCCATCACTTCCAAGGCTGAGCTGCACCACTAAAATAGGTTAGTGGTTCAGAGTTGCATTAGAACACTAGGTCACAATTCAGAGATGAATCATATCATGTTAGGTTACCATAGAACAACTTACAGAATAAACTCCATGTCTAGGATTTCCAATATCATACCTCAAGACATGAGATTTAGTCAGAGAGGAGAAACTGTATCACTTAAACATTTAAGTAATGCAATTTGTACTCTCCAACTTAAATATCATTAAGATAAATATTAATTTACAGTATATTACTTAATTGGTTAAAAAGATTGTTTTCAATACTATTGATGCAATATTTCAAAATAATTTCATCTTATTTCCAAGGAGCATATTAGCAAGCTTAGAGAGAAATTGAAACAAAATCAATACTAAGTCCTTAAAAAAATCCCAAATACTAGGATGGGTGAAACTTGATTATACTCAATTTGGAAAATATTGATTTTGCTGAAAAATATCCCCAAGCCTAGCCCCTTGAAACATCAAAAAATAAAAAATAAAAAATGAAGAATTAAGGTGCTGTGGCATAACCAACACACTCCAAAATTCACTTGTGGTCTCTAGCAGCATAAATTTCCTAAAATGTACCCTTTTTATTACAGTCACAATATTTTTTCCCTTGAAGATTTTTACAGAAAAAAGTATTATAGGGATTTTTATCTCCTGCATCTTAATTCCAAGGAAACAACATACCTGTGGCATCTTGTACAGGGAAAGAATATTAGCCATGTATAGATAGATGTCAGAGGAAGGTCCTCCAATGACCGCTATTGGTCTGTTTTGACCATCACAGTTGTAGTTAGGTATGAATTGTCCCTTTGTAAAGAAGAGCTCCAATGAGGCACGGTATGTCCAACTTGGATCAAAGTAGGCATTATAGATATGAAACCCCAAGGTACGGTTTGGTAAAATAGAGGTATCTCTATTGATTTCCATGATGGCAAACTCTAAAGCGAGGATGTGTTGATACATTGGAGTTATAACCCTAAAATAAGCATTATGTACAGTATTCTGTCAAAATACATTCTTCTCATCATGTGTAGCATAGGACAACTCAGATTAATTTTGTAATTATCTATCTATCTATCTATCTATCTATCTATCTATCTATCTATCTATCTATCTATCTATCTATCTATCTATCTATCTATCTCTATCTGCCCATCCATCCATCCATCCATCCATCATCTAATTATTTAAATCTATTGTCCATCTATTTTCCTCATAAAAATACTCTCTGTCTCTCCCCCTCCCTCCCTCTCATCTCTCCCTTTCTCTCTCTCTCCTTCTCTTCTTTCTGTTTTTCTGCACATCTGTAAAACATCTTACACAGTGCTGCCAAAAAGCTCCTTAGATGGAAGTCTCCTGAAGTCTATCATTCTATAGTAAATGTAGATCTGAGAGAAAATGCCCACAATTATGAAATCTCCTGACTGATATTGCTTGTGAAGAAAAGGCAGAGGGTCGTTAGTCCTACATTTAGCACTGGGAATCATGGACATCATTTCAGGCAAAAGCACCAAGATCAAAGCTTCAAGTATCACCATAATGTATAAAAGTGTCATATCTTAAACCAATGGAGGTTTCCCCAAGCTCTGTCTCTTTAAGAGTATTTGCACTTATACTTGCTCGTCTCCACAAAAACCTCTTGCCCACTAGGAGATGAAGTGGGAATTGATGTGGGAATTGATAATGACAATTGAAAGGTCAACAATTCAGAATTCAAGACCTAGGAAACTATGACATGTAAATAACGGTACACCAGCCTGTAATTACTGACAGCAATGAAAACTGAAAAGAAATACAGAACTTTTCCCATTTGTATGAATACAGAAGGGAAATAGTTGTTCTAGTATTAAAGCAATATGGCCTCACATTAATTTACAGATTGCTTATTTGTTTGTTTGATATCCTACCATAGTCTCACAGCTGTTGAGGATGCACAAATTATTAAAAGGAAACATACAAAGAATTAAATGAAAATAAAATACAATACAATCTACATAAGAAGGTTAAAAAATAAAACAATATCAGCCACATCAGCCATCTGCTGACATCATCAGAGTATTAAACTACCATTAAAGAGATCTCTGCCTTTATATGCCATTAATCAATTTAGCCCTTGCACGTGTAATAGGCCCTTCCAGCTGTCTCCCAACTGTAATCAGCTGTGTTGATTTTGCTGTCCTCATGCTGGATGATGGAGGTTTGATTCCTACTGTTTCCTCCCTCTTAGCTTGCTTACAGTGGGGGGTGATGTTAGCCTGTCAGTTATTGTGATTTGTTGCCTTGTCTGTGACCTCGTGGCCAACCAGGTTAGTTTCTCATTAATCCTATCTGTTGCAGTTTGAGATAGTTCTGCCGGGTTGCTCCGTGTTTGGTCAGGACCAACTGTGCCTTCACAGGCCGAGTCTGCATGCCCAGAGGTGGGTACTAAAACATTGTCTTGGGGGACACTGCTTTTAACAGGTGTAGGGTTAGTTAAGGCATTCCCTATTTTCACTACTTGCTGTCAGTTTTATAGTAATGCAGCTATCCACTTAAACAGGAATCCAGAAATGCCATAAGATTTTAGTTTTAGAAGTAGCTTGTTGTGTACCACTGAATTGAAGGCTTTACAGAAGTCTATATAAATTGCATCTATTGATTTACCCTGGTCGAGATTTGAAGTCCATATGT
The DNA here is from genome assembly GCA_038048745.1 of Coluber constrictor foxii. Classification (NCBI taxonomy): domain Eukaryota; kingdom Metazoa; phylum Chordata; class Lepidosauria; order Squamata; family Colubridae; genus Coluber; species Coluber constrictor. Next base: position 26,713,563 of record CM075961.1, read on the forward strand.
TTTTGCAATGTAGAAGCTGCAGGTTGCAGGACAATTTTTTTCTCAAGCCGAAATGCTTGTTAGAGAGTAGGTTGTTAGTTTCTTAATAGAGTGTAATGGATTGATTTATGATTGATTCCATGACTTTGCAGGTCATAAAACATAATGTAATGACATTGGTGTGTAATTATCAACTAAGCTTGGGTCACCCTTTTTGGAGATAGGGATGACCATGGCTAGTGACCATAAGTTAGGTAAGGAGCTGGTTCTGAAAGATATTTCGTAGATTATGCTAAGTGTTTCTGCTTTGGTGGTTTAGAGCTTCTTTAGGAAGTAGGCACATAATCCATTAGGGCCAATCAATAGAGATGGTTTTTGATTGCGTAGTGCCTTTTCAATGGCATCTTCTGTGAAATTGACATGTTGTAGTTCATTGTGAGTAGTTGTGGTACAATTGGGAAATGAGGGGCATGAGCCATTGCTGTTCACAAAGACTGAACCGAGAATGTGTTGAAGAGGTTGGCCTTAATGGTTTCATCATTACAGTCTTTCCCATTTGGTCCTTTTAGTGGTGGGATGGATCTTGAGTCTTTAAGTTTGTTGTTTACTAAATTGTAGAATTTAGTAAACTGCCTGGGTGAATTTAGTGCATATTAGGTTTTCTTCTTGTTTGCTGTGATAACTGATGCATTCTGCCTTTATTTGTGGACATACGGTTTTGTAGCAACTTTTTAAGGTGGGGTTTGTTTGTTTTTTTGTTTTTTTGGTCTGAAGCTTCTTTATTGTTATGAGTAATTTATTTTTCCTGGTTTTGGGGGTTATTAGTGGTACATATAGTTTGATGATTCTTTTGACTTCTTGCAAAAAAAATGTTATAATAGTCTTCGGCAGTGATGCAGCTAGTGAATAGGGTTTGCCAATCAAGAGATGAAAGATCATCCATTATGAGATCATAGTTGGTTTTTCTAAAATTATACTTTGGGATTCTGTCATTATGATTGTCTATGTGAGGATGTAAGTTGGGATAAAAGTCTATCATGCTATGGTCACTGTTGGAAAAGGACTCTTTTATTTGTAGTCCATAAATTGAATTTAAACTGTTGTAGAACATGAGATCAAGGCAGTTGTTGAGTCTAGTGTTATGAGTTACTAGTTGATTTAGTCCCAGATTAGTTACAGCATTGTAGAGGGTTGCATGTATGGGTTCAGTTGTACATTCGTTTAGGGTCCAATTAATAAGAGGTAGATTTAAGTCACCAAGAAAGATGTCTTCATGTATCAAAGTGCCTCATGGAAATTCTTAATGTCCTTTATCTTGCTTAAATTGGTTTCTCGGGTATTAGTATTATAATAAACTCATGCCATTATTTACACAGATGTTATTCTACATCAATAAAGTTTGAATCCAATGGAAAATATCAGTTCTGTAAGATTTAGTCTTAACTCATTTTGAGTAAATATCATGGAATAAGCCCATGAGAGTTCAATAGTGCTTTCATGAAGTTGGATTTTGATTTATCACATTTATACGGCCACATATACCACATCATATACCCAGAATAACGGGGTGAAATCCCATTACTTGTCCCAGCTTCTGCCAACCTAGCAGTTCAATAGCACGTAAAAAATGCAAGTAGAAAAATAGGGACCACCTTTGGTAGGAAGGTAATATTGTTCCGTGCATCTTTGGCATTTTGTCATGCTGGCTACATTACCACGGAGACATCTTTAGACAGTGCTAACTCTTCGGCTTTGAAATGGAGATGAGCACCCCCCTAGAGTTGGGAACAACTAGTAAATATGTGCAAAGGGAACCTTTACATCATGTCGGTGTCATAAAAACAACTTTAAAAAACATTCAAGAAGTTAAAAAAATAATATTATGAAAGGCTATGACAGGGCATCACATGTATAATCCAACTGATACAATTGCTTCTCTTTTGTGACCTCCTAGGTCTGTTGATAAAGGATTCCACAAAATTGGCAAAGAACAGAAGAAACAGAACTGAGCAGAGCAGAACAGAACATAATTTTTTATTGGCCAAGTGTGATTGGAATTTGTCTCTGCTGTATAAGCTCTCAGTGTACATACAAACTACAAACATACAGTAAACATACAGTGTACATACAAACATAAGCTCTCAGTACAGTACATAAGCTTTCAGTGTATATACAAACAAAAAAGTTATAAATCATAATCATAAATCATAAGATACAATCATAAATCATAAGATGCAAAGAACAAAGTGATAAATCAAAAGATACCAATAGGAGAAGATAATAGAAGGAAAGATGGAGTAAGATTTAAAAAATGGGAACAATCTCAACTGGGGGTGGGGAGGTTCATGATCGATGCTATGGCAGAAAAGATGTGTAATTCCTTAGCAAAACAGACCCACATATTTCTTCTGCCAGATCTGATACTGTAGGATGGGCAGATGTTAAACCTGAAGAGGCAATTATTCAAATATTCCAGCCCCATGTTGAGAAATTAATGGGTATAGGATTGTAAACCAATGGTCAAATAAACAATAAACAAAGGATCATGAAATTATGATGGATTATGTCCCTACTTCCTGAAAAAGCTTTTCACTGCCATAGCCGAACCTCTAAGCACAATCTATCAGGTATTTTTCAGAACCATTTTCCTTGCCAAGACCTATGGTCATTGGCCACGATCATTTCTATCTTCAAAAAGGGAGATCCCAGCCTAGTTGAAAATTACAGACCAATCTCAATGTGTTGTGTCACCTGCAAAGTCATGGAATCAATCAAAAACCAATCCATTACCCTCCAATGAGAGGCAATCAACCTACACTCTTACAAGCTTGGTTTCAGGAAAAATTTGTCCTGTAATCTTCAACTCCTACACTGCAGACACAGTTGGACCACACAACGTAAGCAGGGTAAAGCAATAGACACAATTTACATTGATTTCTGATATGCCTATGATTCAGTGGTACAGGACATTCCTGTCAAACAGACAACAAGAAGTCAAAATAGGAGTGCCCTATCAAACCCTGCACCAGTTAACAGAAAGAGTGTGAGTCCTAAAACACAGCGTTGGCCCCCAAGCAGTGTTTTAGGACTCACACTCTCTGTTTTACATAAATGACCTTTGCAATCATATTATAAGCAGCTACGTCCTCTTTGCTGTTGATGTAAAACTATTCAACACCACTGACAATACTGCTGCCCTACAAAGCGACCCTGACTATGTGTCTGAATGGTTGAACAATTGGCAACTCAAAATCTGAACCAACAAATTCTGTCTTACACATTGGCAACAAAAATCAGAAAACCAAATACAAGCTGGGCAGATATGACCTCGTAGACGACCCTCATTCTGTCAAGGACCTAGGAGTACTCATCTCAAACTATCTAAACCCCAGAGCTCACTGTAACAGCATTGTCAAAAAGGCATTAAGAGATCTTAACCTAATTTTGCGAATCTGTTTCTCTAGGTACCATCGAATTGTTAACTAGGGCAAATCTCAGACACAGCCCATCTGCTTGGAATCCACACTGTGTATCGGACATTAATACCACTGAGTAAGTCCAGAGCTATTTCACGAGAAGTGTTCTCCACTCCTCTGCTCACAGTAGAATACATTATGCCACCAGGCTCAAAATTTTGGACTTGGACAACCTAGAACTACCTGACTACAGTCTGACCTAAGCATAGTACACAAAATTGTCTGCTACAATGTCCTACCTGTCAATGACAACTTCAGCTTCAACCACAATGATACATGGGCAAACAATAGATACAAACTATTGTATCTATTACAACAGTTACAAACTTGATTGCAGAAAATACGACTTCAGCAACAGAGTGGTCAATTCCTGGAAAGCACTACCTGACTCTGTCATTACATCCTCAAACCCCCAAAACTTTAACTTTAAACTGTCTACCGTGTACCTCACACCATTCCTAAGAGGTCTGTGAGGGGGCGTGCATTAGCGCACCAGTGTGCCTACCGTCCCACTCCTAATGTTCCCATTTATTCGTATCCATTCCATGTATTCATAATCAAGTTTATACTTGTATCTTTTATCTAATTCATGCTTGATGAAAATATATTTTAAAAAAAATCTTATTCTTAGTGCTTCACATACAGTTCTGAGAAATGGCATTTTTTTAGACAATCAATACCAGTCTGTCACAGGTGTGAACAAATTGAGGTTGTATGAATTTGCATGGCTTCTGGGCTTGTGCATTAAACAGAACAACAAAAATCATTGGATTGCAACCAAGAACAGAGTGCTTTGTAAAATTGTTTCAGAATAACCACAGCTAAAACTAAAATTAAATCACCCATGACTGAAGGCCTGGTTATTTCCAAGCCTACATTTCCTCATCGTGTAGGGTTTGAGGGACATGTTCTGTTGAAGTTCCCATTTCCAAAGGAGTTCCATCTATTTAGGGCTCTGGAGGACAGCCTTCTCTATCATGATGCACTCCTGTGGAACATCTTGCCCCCACGTATGATCACCATTTCCACTCTACTGGGTGAAAACTGGAGTTTAGAACAGAGCATTTTATTATTTGAGTTTTGCGGTGTTTTTTTTTAAAGGTTTACCCAGGTGGTTAATGCGACTCTAAACATCTATATGTATTATATATATCCATATACATTCATATATCTCTCTATGTCTATCTCCATGTTCATCTCTCCCTCTCTCTGTCTCTGTCTGTTTCTCTCTCTCTCTCTTCCTTCCTCCCTGTCTCTCTCCCTCATCTATCTATATATATACATGCCCAAGGCCTCTATCTCCTGGTTTCTATCCTAGTATCTTATAAATTTAGTTGTTCTGGATTTACGATCCATATATTATTTAAAGGGTTCAGTAGAAGGAATTTTTTTTAAAAAAGATTTTTCTTTCTTCTGCCATCATTATTTTTTATAAATAATTCAACAAGAATATCTAATCCTTCTCGCTCGTTCTACTTCCCCCCACCACAACACATATATGAGGCAGGAGTAGAACTCACAATCTTCTAGTTTCTACACTGATGCTAGACCAAATTGGTTTTATACTTCCTGATACTTGATGCAAAATAGGAAACAGCAATTAAATTTATGGTACTCTGTTTTTTTCTCTTTTGAACTCATCTTTTCTGTTCAAATCGGGCCTTAGCAGAATGATGTACAATTTGGGAGAAAAGATGCAAAGCAGTAATCCAGCACTGGAAGCTATAATGGAGAAGATTTCCACAGCAACCATATATTTTCCCTTTGAACTCAGATATGCTGGAACAAAGGACAACCAAACACTGCAGAAGACCAACATGCTGAAGGTGATAAACCTGGCTTCATTGAAAGCATCAGGCAATTTCCTTGCTAGGAAGGCCAGTGAGAAACTGGCAATGGCAAGGAAGCCCATATAACCCAAGACACAGTAGAACATGAAGGCAGAGCCTTCGTTGCACTCCAGAATGATTTCTTCTGCTATTGACTTCATGTCAGCATCTGGGAATGGGGGAGAGATGATCAGCCATATAATACAAATTTTAATTTGAATAAAGGAGCAGCAGGATACCAGAAATGTGCCAAGTCTTTTCCCCAACCATTTGGTCATCTTGGACCCTGGCTTGGTAGCCATGAAAGCTAGAACTACAATGATGGTTTTGGCCAAAACACAAGAAATGGCCACTGAGAAGATGATGCCAAAGGCAGTTTGACGAAGGAGACATGTCACCTTGTGAGGCTTCCCTATGAATAGCAAAGTACAAAGAAATGATAACAGGAGAGCAACAAGGAGTATATATGTGAGGTTTCGGTTGTTAGCTCTGACAATGGGAGTGTCCTGGTGCTTAATAAAGATCCAAAGGACTCCAACTGTGATTAAAGAGAAGAAAAGAGAAGAAGTAACCATAACTGTTCCCAAGGTTTCTTTGTAGTTCAGGAATGTTTTAACTTTGGAGAGACACAAAACCTGCTTCTCATTGGGATACCGATCTTCTGGACATTGAAAACATTCATCCATGTCTACGAAAGAAAATATCGATGTTGAAGTTGCATTGGAAGAATAAAAACTGACTGTACAATTTTTCAAAGTGAGGACTGCCAATTAATTTCTGAAAAAATATATGTAGCATGTGAATTTAGTTGCCATCAACTTATCTATATATATAAAAGCGAAAACCACTCATGCCGTATTCATGAAATGTCCAGAACCATAAAGCCTACAAACTTGGAGCCTGTGTAGCGTAGAGGGCTAATGCCTCCTACTAAAGGCAGCAATTAACACCAGCTGCCTGTAATTTCTCTGAGTTCAATCCTAGCCAGGCTCAAGGTCGACTCAGCCTTCCATCCTTTCTAAGGTGGGTAAATTGAGGACCCAGTTTGTGGGGGCAATAAGCTGACTTTGTATAAATATACAAAAGTATGAAGGCTATTGCTTAACACATTGTAAGCCGCCCTGAGTCTCCGGAGAAGGGCGGCATATAAAAAATCAAATTAATTAAAAAAAACTTGAAATTTGCCACGTATGTTTCCCTGGGCTTCTAGATACTCACTAAGAAAGGATTTTTCAAAATGACCATCAGAGCATTAGTATTTCATATATTATGATTAACACACTCTGATGCTAAGGAGTTCTACTTCCCCAACCCAGCTGAAAAGAAATTTGTTCCAAATGCAAAACACAAGCAGAGGGAAGGATTTTCGATTTCAGTTTAACATTCAAAGCAGCAACCAGGGGATAGGATAGGGGGGACGTCTGTGTGGCAAACCTGAGGGAGAGAAGCAAATAGGATAGGGGAGGCTTCTGTGGGGCAAACCTGAGAGAGGGGAGGGGAGAGGAGAGGAGAGGCCTCTGTCCAGAGAGCCTGAGTAGCGTAGGGGAGTAATGCCTCCTACAAAGGCAGCATTTAAGATCCAGCTGCTGCAATTACTTGCGAGTTCAATCCCAGGCACACTCAAGGTCGACTCAGCCTTCCATCCTTTATAAGGTGGGTAAATTGAGGACCCAGTTTGTTGGGGGCAATAAGCTGACTTTGTATAAATATAAATATACAAAAGTATGAAGGCTATTGCTTAACGCATTCTAAGCCACCCTAAGTCTCCGGAGAAGGGCGGCATATAAATCAAATTTTTTAAAAAAAAGCATGAAGGAGAGAAGGGGATAGGATAGGGGTGGATTCTGTGGGGCAAGTCTGAGGGAGAGAAAGGGAAAGGAGAGGCCAATCATAACTACTCATTAATTTTCAGACTGTGTTGATTTATCAAGTCCAATCACATAGTTTCTAGTGAAGCACAGATATTCAGCTAGTATTTGCATAAATTCATTTCTTGCTACCAATAATGAACATACTTGCAATTCAATTACTTATCCATATTTTATAGTCTAATCTTCCAAGCAAAAAAGTTGACAGAAAACAGAAAATTTCCAATGGTATATTTGACAACCAGATTCATTTGGTGAGGTAGATATGTACAAGATCTCTTACCCTCCCTGTTAGAAATCTTCCCTTCTGGACATCGAAGACAGTCATAGCAGCAAAATAGTTTTCCTTCTATCTTAATCTTACTGTAGCCTGAATCACACTTCCCATTACATAGAGAAAGTGGCCGGGTCTGTCCATAAGTAAAAAGTTAAAAAAAGTTTATCTTTGGAAACGTGGCATCTCAGATTCTCTCAATATTTTCAGAAATGTCTTTCCATCATATTTTTCTTTTGATATAATAATGTAATAATGTGACAGCAAAGTTTGGTTTTGGATGGAAAAGATTTGAACAGCTTTATGTCTCAGTGCGAGCTCATAGCACACAATACTTAATTAGTCACTAATAAAAAGACCACTTTACAGAGGCATTGTTTTACAGATGTTTCTTGTCTTTCTTTGCTTTTGAACATCTGTAAGGCTTTTATTGAATGACAAAGTTTTCACATAGAATTTACATGCAAGATGTGAACTTTCTTTGTGTCCTACTCCCTATCTCTCCATTTACCTACCTTCTACCCTAGAAGGTATCCTAGGGAACACCAGTGAATAACTTTCTAAGTCTATCAGCTAGGCTGAAACTGCCCAGAATATCATCAGACTCCAGCTACCAGCCCTGGATGACATCTTTAAATCTCACTGTTTGAGAAAGTTGCATAACATTCTCAGAGACTCATCCCATCCTTCTTACAATCTTTTTGGACTGTTACGTTCTGGCAGAGGATACAGAACTACTAAAATGCGCACCACACATTTTCTGAATAGTTTTTATCTCAGAGCTATAATTGCAGTCAACAATGAACTAAAGTGTGTGTGTGTGGGGGGGAGCTGATGTCGCAACAATATGCTGGAAGATTTAGTGCTCCAAGATCATTGATGATATCTCCACCATTGGATGGTTCAGTTTGGACCTCACTGCCCCATAGAGACAGTGATAGAGGAGGGCACATCCTGTTGATCCCAGAGACACTGCAAAGCCCCTGGTAGATCCAGAAGAAGTCCTTTTTTTCTGGCAGTGAAGAGGCAGCCATTAAGCTGCTGAAGTTGGGACAGCTCTGGAATGGAAGAGAGTGAGTGAAAGTGTGTCGGCTTGGTGAGAGACTTTTAAAGTAGATTTTCAGAGCACCCTGGGGTGAAAAGATAATCAAAATTGAAGATAGAAGAAGGTAAGCGGCAGAATTGAGCCTGAATCTAAGTTAGTTTTTCCTACATTGCAGTTTATTTTTATCTGTGGATGCTTATGTAGAGTTTTATTTTTTGAATTTGACTGGACTGGATTGGACTGGAGATTTTATTTTTTTATCTGCTTAATTATCAAAATTTTCGTGCCTTTTTAGTTTTATATTATTGTGGATTAGTCGTCTTATTTTTTTCTTTTTCTCTACATTTTCTTTTTTTATTTTGTTTACTGATATAGACAGAGGAAGGAACAAGAAACACTGCCATCTTGTGGACTGAAAAACTATCTTTTTTATTGGTAAAAGAAAGTAGCAACTGTGTTACATTTCAAGGACTCTGAGTCAGCTTATAGATAAGATAGTCAGAAGAGCATCAAAGACTGTTTACAAGATTGTTTATTCAGGCGCTCTTCTGAGAAACTATTATTGATAGGCAGCTGAGACTTAAAAGAAGAAGAGTGCAGTGATTCTGGAAAAAGAGCTGTAAAACTCGGTGAGACTTATAAAATAACTTTTGGATACTATACAGTTGTGGACCTTTCTTTTAGATAGAAAGTTTTTTTTAAAATTATATATTATATAATTAATTTTTATTTTTTTATTATATAATTTAATATTATTTTTCTATTATTCCACTTCTCCCTCTTTTAATTATTTCCAATTGGATTGTGTTTGCTTTTAGAAGACCTTTAATACTTTTAAATTTTATATATATATATATATATATATATATATATATATATATATATATTGTGTTAAGTCATCCTGGATAACCACGAATGGAGGAGATATCACAAATCTCCAATTTTTTGCCTTTCAGCCCAATCTCATGGGCCATCCAGACAGTATAATATAGCCGACAAGCTATTTTCTATGTTTTTAATATTTTTGCTGGTAATTCTATATAAATAAAGGGAGGCTGTTATAGATCTATAACAGCCTCCCTTTATTTATATAGAATTACCAGCAAAAATATTTATATATACATATATATACATATACATATACATATACATATACATATACATACATACATACATACATACATACATACACACACACACACACACACACACACACACACACACACACACACACATATATATATATATATATATATATATATATATATATATATATATATATATATATATTCTTTTTCTTTTTTCCCCTCAAATTTTCTCTTCTTTTTCTCTCTTTCCCCCTTTTGATGGAAGATTATTTAATGTGTTCCATACTTCTTCATTTAATTGGATTAAGGCATACAAGAGCCTGAAGAAATTACTTTTTGGGTTTTTTTTAACTTTTTGATTGGAGATTGCTAATTTGGTTCCTGTTTTTCTACTCAATTGGATTAGGGCACACAAGAGCCTGAAGATTTTTGTTTTATCTGGATCTTCCTTTTTCTTATGGTTATCTGGGATAATATCTATCCTCTCTAAAAACGGATTAAGATATAGAAGAACCTGAAGCTATTTTCCTGTTTGAATAATTTGCAAGCATTTCATAGTCATGAGTAAAAAGGCAGCAGCTATTAGTTCTTCTGCATCGACTCCCTCTTCTTCACCCTCAGGAGGACACAGATTGATAGAGACGATGTTACAACAGGAAAAGAAGAGGGAACGTGAGAAGGAGAAGGATGCGACAATGCAGATGATTTTGCAAGGAATACAAGTTATACAATCAAAAATAATGAGCATTGAACAGAGAGCAGAAAAGATTGATCAAAGAACAAGAAAAACAGATGAAAAGTGGAGAACATACAACAAATGATGAAGAAATATGAGGACACACTTCAAAGAATTGAAGAAAAGGAAGACAGAGAGACAAAAAAAATAGAGATATGGATTGTAGATTATATGAGGTTGAACGTGATAAGAGTGTAATAGGATGAGAGATGGACAAATCAGAATTCTAGTTAAGATTTAAAAATATTGAAGAAAAAAAGGGTGAAAATTTGGCAGAAAAATGATAGAAATTTTAGCAGAAGCGTTAGAAATCACTAAAGAAAAGATGATGGATGGCATAGATGAGATATTTTGAGTATACACAAGATAGACATTGAGAAATAAACTACCAAGAGAAGTTCATATAATATTCACCAAGAAATCAATTAAAACGTAAATATTGCAGACTACAAAAGAGAATACGCTGAAATATAAGGGCAAGGAAATTGTGGTTCTGAAGCAAATACCAAGAAGAGTGAGGGAGATGAGAAGAGAAGAGAATATCAATTTCTCATGAAAATATTGCTCCAGAAAGGAGTGAATTATAGATAGCTGATACTAGAAGTCCTGGTGTTTACATAGCAATTGCAAAGATTCAAAATAGATTCAATTGATAAAGCCAAAGCATTTTATACTGAATATCTTAGAGAGAAGATAGTAGAGTTAAGAAGGGAAGAGTCATTGGTCGAATTACAAGAGGAATCTTTAGCAATGATTGAACAGGAAGAAGGCACAGTAGGGGGCATTGTAGAATATAAAGAACAACGTGAACCGAGATCTACTTGAGCAACAAACCCTTCATATAAATTATGAATATGAAAGAGAAAAAATTGATTACAATGAAAATAAATGCACTTAATATAGCAAATAAAAGAAGAAAGAAAGGTATTTCATAAATTAGAGAAATTAAAGTTGGATATAATTTGTCTACAATAAGTGCATATTAAAAAACAACATGAACAAATGCTGATACAGCCAAAATTAGGGAAATTATTTGCTTCATTGCCACAATGTAAGAAAAGAGGAGTGGTTTATATATTAGAGATACAATATGCAGACAAACTTTGATGGTGGAAATGATAGATAATAACAGGAAAATATTCTTAATAGCAATACATACTCCAAATGACAATCAAGAAGATTTCTATAGAAAATTACATGTGAAATTAATTGAATTGGATTCTGAAAATATTTGCATGATGGGAGATTTTAATTGCATAGTAGATGAGAAAATGGACTATAACACACAGAAGGTAACAAAACAAAATAGAAGAACTCTACCAAAATCTTTTTTTAAGATGACAGAGGAAACAAATTTAAAAGATGTATGGAGAGAAAGAAATGTAAAAAAGAAACAATATACTTTTTACTCTAACAGACCTTTATCATGGTCTAGAATAGATATGATATGGATGACAATGGAATTGATTTCTAATGTAGAAGAAATTGATATAGAAGCTAATATCTGGGCAGACCATAATCCAACGGCAGTGAGATGGAAAGGACAAAGGAGAAGGTCTAGATGGACTTTAAATACTACAGTATTAAAACAAAAGGATTTTGTGCAGAAAATGGAGAAAGAATTAGCATTTTTCCCCCAAAGGAAATAGAAAAGAGGAAACATCAATGCAAAACCTGTGGGGTACTATGAAAGCTTATGCCAGAGGCCTGATAATCGACTATACAAGGAAAAGAAATATTAAGAAAAGGCAAGCTTATAAAACATTAGAGGATGATTATAAGGAACTTGAAAATGAATTACAGAAATTCCCACAAAAAAAGGATATTAAAATGAAAATAAACCAGGTAGATGGCTATTATATAAGTTGAAAAAAGAGAGAGAATCAAGGAAAATAATACAATTAGTAGATAACAAGGACAAATTAGATTTGGAAATGAAGAGAAGAAAATATTGTACAAGATTATTATAAAAAATATATATGAAAAAGAAAATAGAGGAGGAAAGTGTTAAACAATACTTACATAAGGCAAACCTACCCCAGATTTCCAAAGATACTGAGATGATGTTAGAAGGAAACATAACGATGATGGAATTGACTGAAGCACTTAAAAAACAAAGGATTGGAAAGGCGCCAGGCCTGGACGGACTGCCAGCCGAATACTATAAGACTTTATAGGAATCATTGAGTCTTCTAAAAGCCTGCTAAATTCAGATTATAAAGTCTTTGGTACAATATTGGGAGAAAGAGTTAAAAGATATTTAAATAATTTTATACATCCAGATCAAAATGGATTTCTGCCAAAAAGGCAGATCAGAGACAATTTGAGAATAATTCTGGACACTTTGGAATGCTATGAGGCACATCCTGAAAAGCAAATGGCTTTGATGTTTTTAGATACACAGAAAGCCTTTGACAATGTGAATTGGCAATTTATGCTACTACAGCTTAAACAGATGGGCTTTGGGAGGAAATTTATTCAAGCCATAGAAGCTATATATCATAAACAAACATTAAAAATAACGATAAATGGAGAATTGACTGAATCTATTGAAATACAAAAAGGAATGAGACAAGGCTGTCCACTGTCACCACTGTTGTTCGTGTTAACATTAGAAGTATTAAACAGAAATATTAGAGATGAAAAAGAAATAAAAGGAATGAAAATTCAAAATGAAAAATTTAAATTGCAAGCATTAGCTGATGACCTGGTGTTTATTCTGGAAGATCCATTTGAATCAATAAATAAATTGATAGACAAAATAGGAGAATTTGGAAAGGTAGCAGGTTTGAAAATAAATAAAGATAAAACAAAGATTTTGACAAAAAATATATTAAAAAAACAAAAAGAATTGGCGGACGTATCAAAGATGCAGGTCACAAACAGAATTTCAAAGAGTGGACTCCAGCTACTTCTACTCTTTCAGGTTATGGTGATATTCAGACAACAAAACATATGTATGCCTGCCATTTGTGCCCCTATCAATGTACATTTCAGGACCTCATGACAGGCATGATGGAAACAAATCAATGCTGCTAGTTTCTTGGGTTTGTTTAATTTGTACATATTTTAATCCCGATCTTATATTTTTGAATGTTTTGCCTTATTTTAACTGTGATGCTACTGACATGGATAAACAAACAGCTAGGCTGGAGAGGCTTCAGGGAGAGAATATAATTCTGTTTCCGAGGTTCATTGCTATGGAACGGTTTGTCTCTAAATGAGCTTTAGAAGTAGTGAAATCTGGACTGAACACAATGTGACTGGTCCATACCTGATTAAACCTGCTTGGCCACACAATATCGTCTTCATAAATGGTGACCATTTTTTCCTTGGAGTCTTTGAGGTTTATGCTTCCAACTTGGACTTTCTTAAAAGACAAATTTTTGAATGTGATCCAATTGATAATATCAAATCCAGTCTCTAATTCTCCGTTTACATTGAACCCAATTTTTTGCCCGGCACTATTATTAAATGATGTTCTTCTGATCATGTAGTTGAGCTAAATGAGAAAATAAGCCATAGAGATATATATCAGGATGTGCAACAGCACTCTTTCTCCCCTTTAAAGTATATAGACAAGAAATCATTTCAAGATTTGTAAAACATAAAAGAAAATAATAACCTCAGTAATAAATTAAATTACTGATTGTAACTATGATTACAGAATCTTCATAGCAATAGAATGAAAGAGAAGAAATAAATAAAATACTAGATCAGACTATTCAGAAATTTAAATCAGATTAATTATTTCTAGAAGAAATAATTGAGAAAAAATAATTAAGAAACAAGTTTATGTTGAGGAGAATATAAAAGAATATAAGGGGGTGAATGTTGCAGAAGGCTTAAAAATGTTAAATTTGTAATGATGAGGACTTCAATACATTTTAATAAAGTTTCTAGTACCAAAATGAAAACCGTCTTCATGGATTTCTTCTAAAAGAAATTTAGATATTTAGAAATTTGGGTATGTTTTTGGATTTTAGAAACTTCTTCAAATGAGCAGGGTCAGTAAACATAAGAAAAAACATATAAGGAAAAAAGTAATACCAAATGAGCAACATAACGTATTGTTCTTAGACCAAATAAATATATAGAATCCAGTGTTTCAAAATGAATTATATGCATGCCATCTAGAAATAAATCATGTTTAGTGTTACTAAATTATTAATATTCAGGTGTTTGAAAGGAAAAGCAAAAATTTTATAACTAAATTTTTAGGACCCAGATTGTTGGGGGCAATATGCTGACTCTGTAACCCACTTAGAGAGGGCTATAAAGCAATGTGAAACAGTATATGAGTCTAAGTGTTATTGATATTTAGCTTATAGAAACTTTTTTGTTACATATGGATATTTCTTGATCTTAGACTGTTAAAAAGTAAATAGCTAACTTCATATTTACCAAAACATCTCAGTTTAACCGAAATTGGACAAATAAATTCTTGGAAGAATAACTTCCTTCCTTCCTTCCTTCCTTCCTTCCTTCCTTCCTTCCTTCCTTCCTTCCTTCCTTCCTTCCTTTCTTTCTTTCTTTCTTTCTTTTTTGAAATCTAGTAGGAAGATAGAATGAGACATCTGTAATTTGTCTTTTGGGTAATTTTACCTTATATAATTGTTGATTCAAAAGTTTCCCCTTGATTTTGCTCCGTTCTCTATATTTCATTATAGATGAATAGAAGTCATGCAAAGCATGTGCCACCACGTAGATAGCATTGTAGACACTGTAGCTGTGGCCACTCATTTCCATTTCAAAGACAGATGTAGGAAGAACCTCCAGTTTCTCCTTTCCAGTACAAGTGGCCCCATTTGCCTTTTGTGTTACAAAGGGGCGGAAGGAACATCCAAAGGCATTTTCCCAGAAGATTTTGATAAAACTGTCTTCCTTTTCCAAGTTAGGGTTTCTCATCTGAACAAATTGCTGGAATCCCAATAACTTCTCTGAGTGAATTGCAAAAGATAAAGCACCATGAAGGAAAACCAGATCCATATTTCGGTGAGGAGGAATTGATGTGAAATCGATCTGGATTGTCATAATCCAGACTTTCCCTTTTCTCCATAATGGTAAATCATTATCTCTCAAATTACTAGAAAGGAACCTTAGAGTTATCATGTTACCACTTTCACCATGAACTACCACCACAGTGACATTACTTTTCATAACAAATCTGTACATGTTAAGTCCTATTTCGACCATCTTCTTCAGATTATTTGAATGAACAGGATTGGGAAATCTTGTAATGAAGTCTAAGCAGATACCACTCTGGGTAGCCATGGGAAGCACCTTGCGCAGAAACATTTCACCATTTTTGTTGTCTGCTAGCAACATCCCAACCCATGTCCATTTGAAATACAGTAATAATTGAGGAATTCCCTTGTACTGACTGTCCATATTCGGCAACATCTGTTGGTAAAAAGCAGTTTGTTCTTTTGTGCTAATTTCAGGAGCAGAACCATACAATATCTAGAAACAGAGAGAAAAACAATAAAAGGGGAAAAATGGCTGTAAAGTAAAAAATTGATGTGCAATCAAATTATCTCCCTATTTCGTCTGCCAAATTAGAAACTGTAACCAGATTCTGTATAAGTTTCATGTTCATATTCAAGATGAGCTAACGGAGCAGGAATGTTCAGCATTTCTCATGACTTAATTAAGCAAGTTCAGTCAGCAGATCTCCATCTATGCATGCAGATTGCTATGCCATCACTTCCAAGGCTGAGCTCCATCACTAAAATAGGTCAGTGGTTCAGAGTTGCATTAGAACACCAGTTCACAATTCAGAGATGAATCATATCATGTTAGGTTACCATAGAACAACTTACAGAATAAACTCCATGTCTGGGATTTCCAATATCATATCTCAAGACAAAAGGTTTAGTCCAAAGAGCACAAACTGTATCACTTCAATATTTAAGTAATGCAATTTGTACACTCCAAATTAAATATCATGAAGATAAATATTAATTTACAATATATTACTTAATTGGTAAAAAAGATTATCCAGTTTTTTTCAATACTATTGATGCAATATTTCAAGATAATTTTAGCTTATTTCCAAGGAGAATGTTAGCAGGCCAGAGAGAAATTAAAACAAAATCAATACTAACTCCTTAAAAAAATCCCAAATACTTGGATAGGTGACACTTGATTATACTCACATTGGAGAATATTGATTTTGCTGAAAAATATCCCCAAGCCTAGCCCCTTGAAACATCAAATATGTATGTATGTATGTATGTATGTATGTATGTATGTATGTATGTATGTATGAAGAATTAAGGTGCTGTGGCATAACCAAAACACTCCAAAGTTCACTTGTAGTCTCTAGCAGCATAAATTTACTAAAATGTACCTTTTATTACAATCACAATATTTTTTCCCTTGAAGATTTTTACAGAAAAAAGAGATTTTTATCTCCTGCATCTTAATTCCAAGGAAACAACATACCTGTGGCATCTTGTATAGGGAAAGGATATTAGGCATGTATAGATAGATTTCAGAGGAAGGTCCTCCAATGACTGCTATTGGTCTGTTTTGACCATCACAGTTGTAGTTAGGTATGAATTGGCCCTTTGTAAAGAAGAGCTCCAATGAGGCACGGTATGTCCAAGTTGGATCAAAGTAGGCATTATAGATATGGAACCCCAAGGTATGGTTTGGTAAAATAGAGGTATCTCTATTGATTTCCATGATGGCAAATTCTAAAGCGATGATATGCTGATACATTGGAGTTATGACCCTAAAATAAGCATTATATACTGTCAAAATGCATATTTCCCAAAATATCATAGATGGCATAGGTCAACTCAGTTTAATGAGTGTAACATCTATCTAACCCATTTCTATCCGTCTTTCTATATGTCTGTCTGTCGATCATCTATCCATCCATCCATCCATCCATCCATCCATCCATCCATCCATCCATCATATAATATTTAAAATCTATTGTTCATCTATATGTTGTCCTAACTTACATACTCTCCCTCTCTCCCTCCTTCTCTCTTCTCTCTGCTGTATATCCTTTTCTTCTTTCTCTTTTTATTTCTCTCTGTAAAACGTCTTACACAGTGGTGCCAAAAAGCTCCTTGGATGGATGTCTCCTGAAGTCTATCATTCTACAGTAGATGTAGATCTGAGAGAAAATGCCCACAATTATGAAATCTCCTGACTGATATTGCTTGTGAAGAAAAGGCAGAGGGTTGTTAGTCCTACATTTAGCACTGGGAATCACGGAAATCATTTCAGGCAAAAGCACAAAGACCAAGGCTGCAAGCATCATCATAATGTATAAATTGTCATATCTTAAGTCAATTGAGGTTTCCCCAAGCTCTGCTTCATTAAGAGTATTTATACTTGCACTTGTCTCCACAACAGCTTCTTGCCCACTAGGAGATGAGGTGGAAACAATGATGTGGGAATTGATAATGACAATGGGAAGAACAACAATTCAAAGTTCAAGACCTAGGAAACCATGGCATGTGAACTATTGTACACTAGCCTGTTATTACTGACAGCAATGAAAACTAAAAAGAAATACAGAACTAATCCCCATTTGTACAAAAACAGGGAAAAATGTTCTTCCAGTTTGAAAACAATATGACCTTATATTAATTTACAGATTAAAATATAAAAAATTTCACCTACATGCCACATAATAGTAAAATGATTATTTTAAAAATTATATATATATATATATATATTTAATATATATAAATATATATATTTAATATTTTTTGCTGATAATTATAAATAAATAAGGGAGGCTGTGATAGATCTATTTCGAGCTTATTGGCTCTCGTCAGACAGTCATACCCTTACTGGGATTTGAACCTGGGCCTTCTGCTTGTAAGGCAGTTGATTTAACTCTCAGGCCACAGGCTCTTATCCAATTACCAGCTCATTTCCAGGTAGGTTTATTTGTATGTTTCTGTAAGTCATCCTGGATCTCCACTAATGGAGGAGATATCACAAATCTCCAATTTTTATAATATTTATAATTATCAGCAAAAAATATTAAAAATATAGAAAATAGCTTGTCGGCTATATTACACTGTCTGGATGGCCCATGAGATTGGGCTGAAAGGCAAAAATTGGAGATTTGTGATATCTCCTCCATTAGTGGAGATCCAGGATGACTTACAGAAACATACATATATATATATATATATATATATATATTCTTACTTTTCGTAGGTTTTATGTGTGTTTTTCTTTAAGCCAGGTTTTTCCTACGTAACCAAGATCTTTATGCAAACTCTGGTTGAGTGAAATCACATTCACTACTTTCTGGGGTTTTTTCCTTCTTTTCATTCTGGCAGCCTTATCCGCCAGTTGCGTCCCTTTCTGGATTGGGACTCCTTGCTCACGGTCACTCACGCCCTTGTCACTTCCCGTCTAGACTACTGTAATGCTCTCTACATGAGGCTTCCCTTGAGGAGCATCCGGAGGCTCCAACTGGTGCAGAGTGCGGCCGCGCGGGTGGTGATGGGAGCGACTTGGCGTTCCCATGTGACACCTCTCCTGCGCAAGCTGCACTGGCTCTCGGTGGTCTTCCGGGTGCGCTTCAAGGTTTTGGTTACCACCTTTAAAGCGCTCCATGGCTTAGGACCTGGGTACTTGCAGGACCACCTACTATCACCAATAGCCTCCCACCGGCCAGTATGCTCTCATAGAGAGGGGCTCCTCCGGGTGCCATCAGCAAAACAATGTCGGCTGGCAGCCCCCAGGGGGAGAGCTTTCTCTGTGGGGGCACCTACTATCTGGAACGAGATCCCCCCGGAGGTACGGAGGATCCCGGATCTGCACACCTTCCGCCGCGCTCTTAAGACCTTTCTATTTCACCAGGCGGGCCTGGCCTAACCTCTCTCCGTTTTTAGCGTTAAATTTTAATCTGTTTTAAATTATTTGGGGTGTTTTAATTCTGTCTGGGCCAAATTTATTTAATCTGTTTTTAGTTGGGTTTTAAATTTCGTATTTATGTATTTTTATCGTTGGCTGTACACCGCCCTGAGTCCTTTGGGAGTAAGGCGGTATATAAATCCAATAAAAGTAAAGTAAAGTAAAGTAAAGTAAGCCAGCAGATTTTGTGCTTGTCCATTTGGAGACTTGGAGACTTATATAGCTATTTCTGGCTCATTAGCCATCATCTCATGTATCCTCCCTGTAAAGGTACAATATCTATTGTACATAAGAGATTTGAGTAGAATTATTATTATTGGAAGTATGTAACAAAGCCCTGAGGGAAGCAAAGTTACCAGAATCATGGAAGGAGGCATATATTACCTTGATCCCTAAAGAAGGCACAGATTATAAACAAATCAAGAATTATAGACCAATCTCACTCTTAAATTTGGATTACAAAATATTTATGAACATTATGGCAGAATGGATTAAAAAAAATAATAAATGATAAGATACACACAGACCAAACTGGATTCCTTCCTAAGAGTCAAATTAGAAACAATACCAGAATAGTGATTAATATATTGGAATATTATGAAGTGCATCCAGAAAGACAAGTTGCCCTTGTCTTCCTGGATGCACAAAAAGCCTTTGATAATGTGAATTGGGAATTTATGATTCAACAATTTAAAGCCATGAAATTAAGAGAGAAATTTGAAAAGATGATAGAATCGATATATTCCATGCAAAAGGCAAGGGTAATAATAAATGGGGAGATTACAAATTCTTTCAACAAAAGGAGTTAGAAAGGGTCGGTCACCTCTGCTCTTTATCCTGGCGCTTGAGATATTATTAAAGAGAATTAGACAGAAAACAGAAATAAAAGGAACCAAAATTAACAGGAAGAATTTAAAGTGTATTTGATATGGTATTTGTTATAGAAGACCCTTTGGAATCTGGACCAATACTACTGCAAGAAATAGAGAAATATGGGGAGGTCACAGGCCTTAAAATTAACAAAGAAAAAACTAAAATGTTAGTTAAGAATTTCATGGAAAAACAAAAAGGAAAACTCGAGGAAAGAATGGGACTTCAAACCGTAAAAAAATTGAAATATTTAGGTATTTGGTTAAGATCAAGATGTTCAGCATTAAAAAAGGATAATTATACAAAATTAACACAACAAATAAGGAAAGACAAATAGAGAAAGATGGGGGAAATTACAGCTGCCACTATTAGGGAAAATTGCAACAATTAAATTGAATATCTTGCCAAAACTACTCTATTTATTTCAAACGATTCCTATAAAATTAAATAAAAAGTTCTTTAAAGAGTTAAACAAAATGATTATGAAGTTTGTATGGGCAGGAAAATAGGGGAGGATAAAATTAATCTCACTTCAGAATAGAAGAAGCAGAGGTGGCTTTGGACTCGATGTGTGGGAAACTTATTACAAAGTAGCGAATTTGGTCTGGGTTAGGGAATGGATTAATTTAAAGAATAGGAGAATTTTAAAACTGGAAGGACATGATCTCCAGATGGGGTGGAATGCCTTCATATGGAACACCAGAAATAAGAAACATTCACATTCATATTTTTATAGACATACTATTCAAGATTCACTGATACAGACTCGAGAGGGAATTAGGAAGAAACATTATCTCAAAATACCAGGTTGGTTATCCACTATGGAGGCAATGATCTACCAGAAAACATTAGATATTGGTAAAATGATAAAATACAGTGAAATTTTGGACAATGGAGGAAGATTAAAATCTAACCAAGAATTAAAGGAACAGGGAATAATCATAGATTGGTGGCCGTATCTTCAATTGCAATCTAGATACAGAAAAAAATTAGAGGAATTTGGATTTGAACCGAAATTTACACAATTAGATAAATTATTAACAGGCCCAGAAGAGAAATTATTATCTAAAATATATAATTATTTATTAAATTTTGACTTAGAAGAAGAAATTGTAAAGGGACCAATGATAGCATGGGCAAAAAATAATGGGCACATAATTGAGTTAGAAGAATGGGAAAAAAATTGGGAGAAAAACTATACATTAACAAAATCTGCTGCATATAAAAAAAAACAGTATAAAATGTTCTATCGGTGGCATTTAGCCCCAACAAGGGTCATGAAAATGTACCCCACTCTAAAACCTAATTGCTGGAAATGCAATCAAGTACAAGGTACCTACTTCCATGTATTGTGGCTTTGCCCAGAAGTTAAAAAATTCTGGATTAAAATACAAAAATGGCTAAAAGAAATTACACACTATAAAATAGAATTTAAACCTGAACTATTTCTTCTGGGGATTATTAAAGAAAAGTACCCTAAAAGGATAAAATATTTAATTATTCATATAAGTACAGCAGCTAGAATTGTACTTGCGCAAACCTGGAAAACGTCCACTATTCCAACAGACTGTGCAATAATCTGGAAAATTTTTGAATGTGCAGAAGTGGACAAATTTACTTTAGAATTAAATAATAAGGAAGACTTGGAACACTACTTAACTTGGGAAAATTGGTATCAATGGATAGAAATTAAAAATAAGAAATGTATAGAACAAAATAAGATATAAAATGTGATTAAATATGTTAATTAAGTAGGAATATGTGGGAATAGATGAAGAAAGTTAAGAATTACATACTGTCAGAAAGACGTTGAACTGTATAATTATTATGGATGTATTTTTGTTATAGAGGTATTTTAACTTGTATTTTTGGATTTTAAGTGTTAATAAAGGTATAAAAAAGGGGGGAAAAGGAATGGAGTGAAGTCTACAGTAGACAGTCTAAGGTTAAAGTTTTGGGGATTTGAGGAAGAAACCACAGAGTCAGGCAATGTATTCCAGATGTTGACAACTCTGTTGCTGAAGTCGTATTCTCTGCAATCAAGTTTGAAACTGTTTACCATGAGTTTGTATCTATTGTTTGACCATGTATTATTGTGGTTGAAGTTGACATAGTCATTGACAGATAGGACATTGTAGCAGACAATTTTGTGTACTACATTTAGATCAGACCATAGTTGGCATAGTTCTAGGTTGTCCAAGACCAAAATTTTGAGCCTGGTAGTCTATTGTGAACTGAGGAGTGGAGTACTCTTCTCATGAAATACCTCTGGACTCACTCAATTGTATTAATGTCTGCGATACAGTATGGATTCCAGGAAGATGAGCTGTATTTGAGAATTGGTCTGGCAAAGGTTTTGTATGTCCTAGTTAACAATTTGATGTTCCTGGAGAAGCAGCTTCACAAAATTAGGTTAAGACCTTAATACCTTTTTGGCAATGCTGTTACAGTGAGTTCTGGGGCTTAGGTCATTTGAGGTGAATACTCCTAGGCCTTTGACAGAATGAGAGTTATCTACAAGGTCCTATCTGCCCAGATTGTATTTGGTGTTCTGATTTTTGTTGCCAATGTGTACGACAGAACATTTGCTGGTTGAAATTTGGAGTTGCCGACTGTTCGACCATTCAGACACATAGTCAAGGTCGCATTGTAGGGCAACAGTATTGTCAGTGGTGTTGAATAGTTTTACGTCAACAGCGAAGAGGACGCAGCTGGTTATAATATGATAATGACTAATAATGACAAATAAGTGACCTTGACAATGTGTCTGACTGACTGAAAAATTGGCAACTCCAAATCTCAACCAACAAATGCTCTGTCTTACACATTGACAGAATGCTTTCAAAGATGAAGTCTCCTGGTTGGTATTTTTGGTGAAGTAGAAGTAGAGGTGTGCCGATGCTGCATTTAGCACTGGCAAACTTACCCACAATCTTGGGAAAAAGGACCAAGACCAGTGCTACAAAGGCCATCATACTGAATGAAGCTGTTCCTTATTTAAATAATTTTGCCTGACTTAGCATTCATATTTCTTAAATTGGACAGTTTGGTATATGAAACCAGAGCATTCTTTTTTACTGAATAGAATCAGTGGTCAGATATTACCATTCTGAAGTGATTATAACAGCTCTGTATTTTTTTCCAGTTCTTGTTATTTTGCTTTTGGTGAGGGGAAGGTTGTATGCATGTACTTATTCTAATTCCTTTGAGAATTGAAGACTCACAAGCTGCCTTCACTAAATAGATGATTACAGGTGAAATTAAATTCTTTTTTTAAAAAGGCTTGTTATTTCTGAATAGAAAGATTATTTCATTCTCTTAGCGTAATAGACAGAAATGCAAAAGATTATTTGCAGGTGTGCTGGTGGTTAAAGTTGTTGAGTTAGGAGACGAAGTTGAAATAAACACAATTAAACAGTTAATTATAGGGGAGACATTATCCACTTTGAATCGGAGGTTCAAGGAAATACTGAAGAAAAAAATATGTCATTTTTTAAGTTCTATGATCCATGTAACGTTTAAAGGGTTCTGTACAGGGTTGTGTTTTTTTAAAAAGATTTTTCTGTTTCCTGCCATTGTTCTTTTTTATAAATAGTTCAAGGCAGCAAAAACATCTAATACTTCTCCCTCCTTCTATTTTTCCCCACAACAACACATGTATGAGGCAGGAGTAGAACTCACAATCTCCTAGTTTCTACCCAGGTGCTAGACCAAACAGTTTTTAACTTCCGGATACCTGATGCAAAATAAGAAACAGCAATTAAATTTATGGTATTCTGTTCTTTTCTCTTTTGAGCTGATCTTTTTGGTTCAAATCAGGCCTCAGCACAATGATGTACAATTTGGGAGAAAAGATGCAAACCAGTAATCCAGCACTGGAAGCTATAATGGAGAAGATTTCCACAACAACCATATATTTTCCCTTTGAACTCAGGTATGCTGGAACAAAGGACAACCAAACACTGCAGAAGACCAACATGCTGAAGGTGATAAACTTGGCTTCATTGAAAGCATCAGGCAATTTCCTTGCTAGGAAAGCCAGAGTGAAGCTGACAATGGCAAGGAAGCCCATATAACCCAAGACACAGTAGAACATGAAAGCAGATCCTTCGTTACACTCCAGAATGATTTCTTCTGCTATTGACTTCATGTCAGCATCTGGGAATGGGGGAGAGATGATCAGCCATATAATACAAATTTTAATTTGAATAAAGGAGCAGCAGGATACCAGAAATGTGCCAAGTCTTTTCCCCAACCATTTGGTCATCTTGGACCCTGGCTTGGTAGCCATGAAAGCTAGAACTACAATGATGGTTTTGGCCAAAACACAAGAAATGGCCACTGAGAAGATGATACCAAAAGAAGTTTGACGAAGGAGACATGTCACCTTGTGAGGTTTCCCAATGAATAGCAAAGTACAAAGAAATGATAACAGGAGAGCAACAAGGAGGATGTATGTGAGGTTTCGGTTATTAGCTCTGACAATGGGAGTGCCCTGATGCTTAATAAAGATCCGAAAGACTCCAATTGTGATTAAAGAGAAGAAAAGTGAAAAACTAGCCATAACTGTTCCCAGGGTTTCTTTGTAGTTCAAGAATGTTGTAACTTTGGGGAGACACAAAACTTGCTTCTCATTGGGATACTGATCTTCCGGACATTGAAAACATTCATCCATGTCTATGAAAGAAAATATTGATATTAAAGTTGCATTGAAAGAATAAAAACCAACTACAAGTGTTCAAAATGAGGATTGACAATTAATTTCTAAAAACAATATATGTCGTACATGAAGTTAGTTGCCATCTATGTTTTGCTACCAATAATGAGCATGCTTGCAATTAAATTACTTATCCCTATTTTATAGTCTAATCTGCCAAGTGAAAGAGTTGGCAGAAAACAGAAAATTTCCCATGGTTGATTTAACAATCCGATTCATTTGGTGAGGTAGATATACAATATCTCTTACCCTCCCTGTTAGAAATCTTCCCTTCTGGACATCGAAGACAATCATAGCAGCAAAATAGTTTTCCTTCTATCTTAATCTTACTGTAGCCTGAATCGCACTTCGCATTGCACAGAGAAAGCGGCTGGGTCTGTCCAGAAATAAATAATTTAAAAAAAGTTTATCTTTGGAAATGTGGCATCTTAGTGTCTTTCAGTACTTTTAGAAATATCTTTCCATCCTATTTTTTCTTTTGATATAATAATGTGAGACAGCAAAGTCTGGTTTTGGATAGAAAAGATTTGAACAACTTTTTGCCTCAGTGCAAACATATAGGCCACAATACTTAATTTGTTGCCAATAAAAAGTCAACTTTACAGAGGCATTGATTTACAGATGTTTCTTCTCTTTGTTTCTGAACATCTGTAAGGCTTTTAGTAAAAGGGAAAGCTTTGGCACAGAATTTACATGCAAGGTGTGAACTTTGTTGCCTATTCCATTTCTGTCATTTACCTACTTCTACCCTAGAAGCAATCCTTGGGCTCACCAATGAATGACTTTCTAAGTTTATCAGGTAGACTATATACATAGAGTGTCACAGGTGGAAATGAGCAATTCACTATGCTTTGGATGCTTCTGGATTTAAAGGATTAGCCAGCTGTTGTCCAAAGGACACCAGAATGTCTTAACAGAAGCATATCTAGAGAAAAACCCAAATCATCAGAATAGAATAGAATATTGTAGAGTAGAGTAGAGTCGAATATAATAGACTAGATTAGACTAGACTAGACTAGACTAGACTGGACTGGACTGGACTGGACTGGACTGGACTAGACTAGACTAGACTAGACTAGACTAGACTAGACTAGACTAGACTAGACTAGACTAGACTAGACTAGACTAGACTAGACTAGACTAGAATAGAATAGAATAGAATAGAAATCTTTATTGGCCAAGTGTGATTGGACACACAAGGAATTTGGCTTTGGCGATATGCTCTCAATCTACATAAAAGAAAAGATACATTCATCATGAAAAGATACAATATTTAATGATAGTCATGGGATGCAAATAAGCAATCAAGTCATATTAGAAAACAGTCATTATAAATCATAAGGATACAAGCAACAAGGTTGCAGTCATACAGTCATAAATGGGAGGAGATGGGTGTTAGGAATGATGAGAAGATTAATAGTAGTGCAGACTTAGTAAATAGTTTGACAATGTTGAGGTGATTATTTGTTTAGCAGAGTGGTGGCGTTCAGGAAAAAACTGTTCTATCTAGACAAGATCCTATAGATATATAGACAAGATCCTCTCTATGGCCAATAACCAACTCAGCAGAGATGAAATCCAGGAAAAGCTTCTTTAGATTGATGGAAGACTTTAAAGAATTTGAAAGCAGACTTATGGAAATTTTGCATTACCAAAAAGGCATTAAGAGTTGTTGATCTAATTTTGGGAAGCTTCTTTTCCGATAACATTGTACTGCAATGTAGGGCATACAGAACCTTTGCCAGACCAATTCTCGAATACAGCTCATCTGCCTGGTATCCACACAGTATCCACAATTGAGAGCTTCCAAAGGGATTTCGCAAGAAGAGTACTCCACTCCTTTGCTCACAATAGAATCCCTTATACCACCAGGCTCAACGTTTTCAGCTTGGACAACCTGGAACTTCTGGTACAAGTCCTACCTATCAATGACCAGTTAGAGCTTCAAACTCAATAATACATGGGCAAACAATAGATACAAACTCAAGGTAAACCACTCCAAACTCAATTGCAGGAAATATGACTTCAGCAACAGAGTGGTCAACACCTGGAATGCTCTAACTGACTCCATTGTTACATCCTCAAACCCCCACAGCTTCAACTTTAAACTGTCTACCGTGGACCTCACCCCATTCCTAAGAGGTCCATAATGGGGCATGCATAAGCGTGCCTACCGTCCCTGTCCTACTATCCCCATTTATTTGTACTCATTTCCTGTGTTCATGTTCATGTCCATGTTTATACTTATACCTGTTATCTTGTACATGTTTGACAAACCAAATAAATAAATGAAAGAAAGAAAGAAAGAAAGAAAGAAAGAAAGAAAGAAAGAAAGAAAGAAAGAAAGAAAGAAAGAAGGAAGGAAGGAAGGAAGGAAGGAAGGAAGGAAGGAAGGAAGGAAGGAAGGAAGGAAGGAAGGAAGGAAGGAAGGAAGGAAGGAAGAATAAAATAAAAGTGGATGGGACCAATGGAGGTCACCTGGGTCTGACAAAAACTGAAAAGTATGGAAACAATTGAATAGACTGTGCATGGGTACAGCAAGATCCAGAAACACTCTGAACAAATAGGGATATCCAGTTGCTTATACTCTTTGTAGTTGTGGTGATATTCAGACAAGAAAACATATGCATGCATGCCCTTTGTGTGCCGATCAGTGTACATTTCAGGACCTCATGGCAGCATGATGGAACACAATCAATGTTCCTAGTTTTTGGGCAAAGTCTGTTTAATTTTTACATAATTTAACCTTGCATTTTTAAATGCTTTGCCCTATTTTAACTGTAATGCTTCTTACATGAATAAACGAACAGCTAGGCTGGAGAGGTTTCAGGGAAAGAATATAATCCTGTTTCCAAAGTTCATTGCTATGAACCTCGGAAACAGGATTATATTCTTTGCCTCTAAGAAAGCTTTAGAAGTATTGAAATCTGGACTGAACACAATGTGATTGTGTTGTACCTGATTAAACCTGCTTGGCCACACAATATCATCTTCATAAATGGTGACCATTTTTTTATTGGAGTCCTTGAGGTCTATGCCTCCAACTTGGACTTTCTTAAAAGACAAATTTTCAAATGTGATCCAATTGATAATATCAAATCCAGTCTCTAATTCTCCGTTTTCATTGAACCCAATTTTTTGCCCGGCACTATTATTAAATGATGTTCTTCTGATCATGCAGTTGAGCTAAATCAGAAAATAAGCCAAACAGAGATATATATCAGGGTGTACAACAGGACTCTTTCTCCCCTTTAACAAGAAATCCTTTCAAGGTTTGTAAACCATGAAAGGTAATAATAACAGCCATAATAAATTACATACTGATTGTAACTATGGTTACAGAATTTTCATAGGACTGGAATGAAACAAAAGAAATAAAATAAAATACTTGATCAGACTATTCAGCAATTTAAATCAGACTAATTATTTCTAGCAGATTTTTGAAAAAAATAATTGAGAAACAAGTTTATATTGAGGATATTATAAAAGAATATAAGGGGAAGAATGTCGCAGAAAACTTTAACGTTTATTTAAAAATGTTAAATTTGTAATGCTGAGGACCTCGATATATTTTAATAAAGTTTATAATACCAAAATGAAAATTGTCTTCATGGATTTCTTCTAAAAGAAACTAAATTTTGAGTGTGTTTTTGGATTCCAGAAACTTATCTGAATGAGCTTGTTCAGTAAACATAAGAAAAAATATATAAGAAAAAAAGTAATACCAAATGACCAACATAACATATTCAACTGGGACCAAATAAACATATAGAATACAATGTTTTAAAATAAATTATATGCCTGTCATCTAGAAAAAAAGCATGTTTAGTCTTACTAAATTATCAATACGCAGATGTTTGAAAAGCAGAAGCAACATGTTTTATACATAACTTTAGTTTATAGAAACTGTTTTGTGACTCTAATCAATTCCTAGTTTTATACAGTTTCTTTTTTTATATATATTTACATAATGTTACATATGGTTATATTAATGGTAACCTGTATTTTACATTTTTTACTTGCTCATAGACCGAAAAAAAATAAATAGGTAAATTAATAGTTACCAAAACTTCACAGTTTCACCTAGATTGGACAAATGAATTCTTGGAAGATTTTATTATTATTATTATTTTAAATCTAGTAGGAAGATAGAATGAGACATCTCTAATTTGTCCTTTTGGGGATTTACCTTCCATAAATGTTGATTCAAAAGTTTCCCCTTGATTTGCCTCCCTTCTCTGTATCTCATTATAGATGAATAGAAGTCATGCAAAGCATGTGCCACCACGTAGATAGCATTGTAGACACTGTAGCTGTGGCCACTCATTTCCATTTCCAAGACAGATGTAGGAAGAAACTCCAGTTTCTCCTTTCCAGTACAAGTGGCTCCATTTGCCTTTTGTGTTACAGAGGGGCGGAAGGAACATCCAAAGGCATTTTCCCAGAAGATCTTGATAAAAGTGTTTTCCTTTTCCAAGTTAGGGTTTCTCATCTGAACAAATTGCTGGAATCCCAGTACCTTCTCTGAGTGAATTGCAAAAGATAAAGCACCATGAAGGAAAACTAGATCCTTATTTCTGTGAAAGCGATTTGACGTGAAATCCATCTGGATTGTCATAATCCAGACTTTCCCTTTTCTCCATAGTGGTAAATTATTATTTTTCAAATTACTGGAAAGAAACCTTAGAGTTATAATGTTAGCACTTTCACCATGAACTACCACCACAGTGACATTACTTTTCATAACATATCTGTACATGTTAAGCCCTTTTTCGATCATCATTTTCAGATTATTTGAATGAACAGATTTGGGAAATCTTGCAACAAAGTCAAAGCAGATGCCACTCTGGGTAGCCATGGGGAGCACCCTGCGCATAAACATTTCACCACTCTCGTTGTCTACTAACAACATCCCAACCCATGTCCACGTGAAATATAGCAATAATTGAGAAATTCCCTTGTACTGACTATCCATATTTGGCAACATCTGTTGGTAAAAAGCAGCTTGGTCTTTTGTGCTAATTTCAGGAGCAGAACCATACAATATCTAGAAACAAAGAGATAATAAAATAAAACATATGAAGAACGGTTGCAGGAATTGGGTATGTCTAGTTTAATGAAAAGAAGGACTAGGGGAGACATGATAGCAGTATTCCAATATCACAGGGAATGCCACAAAGAAGAGGGAGTCAAGCTATTCTCCAAAGCATCTGACGGTAGAACAAGAAGCAATGAGTGGAAACTAATCAAGGAGAGAAGCAATTTAGAACTAAGGAGAAATTTCCGGACAGTTAGAACAATTAATCTGTGGAACAACTTGCCTCCAGAAGTTGTGAATGCTCCACATTGGAAGTTTTTAAGAGGATGTTGAATAACCATTTGTCTGAAGTGGTGTAGGGGTTCCTGCCTAAGTAGGGAATTGGACTAGAAGACCATCAAGGTCCCTTCCAACCATATTATCCCATCCCATCCCATCCCATCCCATCCCATCCCATCCCATCCCATCCCATCCCATCCCATCCCATCCCATCCCATCCCATCCCATCCTATCCTTTCCTATCCTATAAGGGGAAGAAAATCACTGTAACTTAACAAGCTGATGTGCAATCATATTATTTTCTTATTTTGTTTACTAAATTAGAAATTAAAGCCGAATTCCATGTACGTTTCATGTTCATATTCAAGATGAGCTAATGGAGCAGGAATGTTCAGCTTTTCTCATGACTTAAGTAAATAAGTTCAATCAGCAGATCTCCATCTGTGCATGGAGATGGCTATGCCATCACTTCCAAGACTGAGCTGCATCACCAAAATAGGTCAGTTGTTCAGAGTTGCATTCGAACACTAGTTCACAATTTAGAGATGAATCATATCATGTTAGGTTACCATAGAAAAACTTGCAGAATAAATTCCATGTGTAGGATTTCCAATATCATATCTCAAGATATGAAATTTAGTCCAGAGAGGACAAACTGTATCACTTACTGTAAATATTTAAGTAATGCAATTTGTACATTCCAAATTAAATATCATTAAGATAAATATTAATTTACAATATATTACTTAATTGGTAAAAAAGATTACCAATTGTTTTCAATACTATTGATGCAATATTTCAAGATAATTTCATCTTATTTCCAAGGGGAATGTTAGCAGGCCAGAGAAAAAGTGAAGGAAAATCAATACTCCTTAAAAAAATCCCAAATACTATCTTGGGTGGACCTTGATTATATTCACTTTGGAGAATAATGATGTTGTTGAAAAATACAGCATAATATTATTGAATTATCATTACAACCATATTTTAAGTGAAGTTTGAAAAGTATAACCTACAAGGGTTATACAAGGGTTCCCAGATACTGTTTGCAATTCTGATCACGCTCCATCATGCGTTTAGCAACTCTTTCTCTGAAATAACCAATAAAATATACATTACTTTTGGGCAATGTATAATATCCCCATTTCCTAGTACCTTGAATCATCAAAATGCTGAAGTATTAAAGTGCTGTTGCATAACCAAAACACTCCAAAATTTCCTAAAATGTACCCTTTTGATTACAATCACAATATTTCTTTCGTTGAAGATTTTTACAGAAAAAAATATTATATGGATTTTTATCTCCTGCCTCTTAATTCCAAGGAAACAACATACCTGTGGCATCTTGTACAGGGAAAGAATATTAGCCATGTATAGATAGATGTCAGAGGAAGGTCCTCCAATGACTGCTATTGGTCTGTTTTGAGCATCACAGCTGTAGTTAGGTATGAATTGGCCCTTTGTAAAGAAGAGCTCCAATGAGGCACGGTATGTCCAACTTGGATCAAAGTAGGCATTATAGATATGAAACCCCAAGGTATGGTTTGGTAAAATAGAGGTATCTCTATTGATTTCCATGATGGCAAACTCTAAAGCAAGGATGTGCTGATACATTGGAGTTATGTCCCTAAAGTAAGCATTATATATTGTCAAAATACATACTTCCCAAAATATCATAGATGGTATAGTATAGGTTAACTCAGTTAACCATAGCATCTACCTAATCCATGTCTGTCTGTCTGTCTGTCTAAAATCTATCATCTATCTATCTATCTATCTATCTATCTATCTATCTATCTATCTATCTATCTATCTTCTATCTATCTATCTATCTATCTATCTATCTATCTATCTATCTATCTATCTATCTATCATCTATCTATCTATCTATCATCTATCTATTTATCTATCTATCATCTATCTATTTATCTATCTATCATCTATCTATTCATCTATATTCTATTGAGCTACCATCTATCATCCATCCATCCATCCATCCATCCATCCATCCATCCATTCATCCATCCATCCATCCAATCATCCATCAATCCATCCATCCATCCATCCATCATCTAATATTCATAATCTATTGTCCTTCTATATAATTTCCTACCGTACCTACAAATACTCTCCCTCTCTCCCTCTCTCTCTCCTCTCTCTGCTCTATATCCTTTTCTTCTTTCTCTTTTCATGTTTCTCTGTAAAAATCTTACACAGCGGTGCCAAGAGGCTCCTTTGATGGATGTCTCCTGAAGTCTTTCTTTCTATAGTAGATGTAGATCTGAGAGAAAATGCCCACAATTATGAAATCTCCTGACTGATATTCCTTGTGAAGAAAAGGCAGAGGGTCGTTAATCCTACATTTAGCACTTGGAATTGTGGACATCATTTCAGGCAAAAGCATCAAGACCAAGGCTGCAAGCATCATCATAATGTATAAAGTATCGTATCTTAAATCAATTGAGGTTTCCCCAAACACTGCGACATTAAGAATATTTATACTTGCACTTGTCTCCACAACAACTTCCTGCCCACGAGGAGATGACGTTGAAAATATGAAGGAGAATTGATAATGACAATTAAAAGATCAACAATTCAGAAATCAAGACCTAGGAAACCATGGCATGTAAACAACTGTACACCAGCCTGTAATTGCTGACAGCAATGAAAACTTAAAAAGAAATACAGAACTTTCCCCCATTTGTTGAAAACAGGAAAAAAAAAGTTCTTCTAGTTTTAAAACAGTTGAAGTTTACATCACATTGACATTTGATGCCAGTCAAATTTGGATAGCTGTCTGTCTGTCTGTCTGTCTGTCTGTCTGTCTGTCTATCTATCTATCTATCTATCTATCTATCTATCTATCTATCTATCTATCTATCTATCTATCTATCTATCTATCTATCTATCTATCTATCTATCATCTATTTTAGTTGTTCCCAACTAAATTAATTGAGATAATTCCATTATCTCAAAGAGTACAGCATTTTGGATTAGGTGCAACTTATGAGAAGTCTTTAAATGCTGTCCCATGTCAAATGCACAGAATTGTGTGTGTGGCCAGCTTCACCTGCATCAGATAAAGCAACAGTTGGTGCACCAGTCCTCCAGTCATGGCTTCCACCTATATTTCAAGTAGCAACTGTGAGTCCTTAATGAATCCCAGATGGCTAATATCTTCTTTCTTCACCCATCCAGAGACAGTAGTGGCATTGATGGAGAACCTCAACATACAAATATCAAATCTATCTTCCGTAGCTTCTGTTCTCTCTTGTCCTAACCTTTACAGGCATCAGTGTTCTACACAATAGAAAACTGATAGATTCTCCCTTAAGCCTATGAGATGGTATAAAATTGGGAATCATCAGCAATTCAAATTTCAAATGCCATCTCCTGGAAGGGTCATATGGTTGAAAAAAAAGGAGAAAAATGATCAATTCCTCTAATAAACCAGGCACCACCAAGAAGTCCTTTCATCTCCCACTACAACAGACTGGATTTATTCACTAAGGAAAGAGCAAAATACCTTCAAACAATCAACCTTTTCCCACATGTGGTCAAAGACGAGAGGTTTTCTTTCTTTCTTTCTTTTTTTGGAAAAGGAAGAATTTGGGCACTAATTCCATGCACTTGATAAAGGTCCTTCAGTAGAATAACCAATAATCTGAGGCTAATATATGGGCTATCAATTGACTGAAAAGGGTCTAGATCAGTGTTGGTGAACCCGAGTGCTGAAATGGGAGCTTGCACACCTGTCTGGGAAGAGCAGTTCCCAGGCATGCATTATCAACTAAGCTTGGGTCACCCTTTTTGGAGATAGGGATGACCATGGCTAGTGACCATAAGTTAGGTGAGGAGCTGATTCTGAAAGATATTTCGTAGATTATGCTAAGTGGTTCTGCTTTGGTGGTTGAGGGCTTCTTTAGGAAGTAGGAACATAATACATCAGGGCCAATCGATAGAGATGGTACTTAGTTGCATAGTACCTTTTTAATGGCATCTTCTGTGAAATTGACATGTTGTAGTTTGTTGTGAGTAGTTGGGGTACAATTGGAAAATGAGGGGCATGAGCCATTGCTGTTTACAAAGACTGAACCGAGAATGTGTTGAAGAGGTTGGCCTTAATGGTTTCATCATTACAGTCTTTCTCGTTTGGTCTTTTTAATGGTGGGATGCATCTTGAGTCTTTAAGTTTGTTGTTTACTAAATTGTAGAAGGCCTGGGTGGATTTAGTGCATATTAGGTTTTCCTCTTGTTTGCTGTGGTAACTGATGCATTCTGCCTTTATCTATCGGCATACAGTTTTGTAGCAACTTTTAAAGGTAGCTAGATAGCCAGAGGTTGTTTTTCTTTCTTTCTTTTTTTTTTTTTTTTTGGTCTGAAGCTTCTTTATTGTTATGAGTAATTTATTTTTCCTGGTTTTGGGGCTTATTAGTGGTACATATAGTTTGATGATTCTTTTGACTTCTTGCAAAAAAAATGTTATAATAGTCTTCGGCAGTGATGCAGCTAGTGATTAGAGTTTGCCACTCAAGAAATGAAAGGTCATCAGTTATGAGATCATAGTTGGCTTTTATAAAATTATATTTTGGGATTCCGTCATTATGATTGTCTATGTGAGGACGTAAGTTGGGATAAAAGTCTACAATGCTATGGTCACTGTTGGAAAAGGACTCTTTTATTTGTAGTCCATAAATTGAATTTAAACTGTTGCAGAAGATGAGATCAAGGCAGTTGTTAAATCTAGTGTTATGAGTTACTAGTTTGATCCAGTCCCAGATTAGTTACAGCATTGTACAGGATTGCAAGTATGGGTTCAGTTGTACATTCATTTAGGGTCCAATTAATAAGAGATAGATTTAAGTCACCAAGAAAGATGTCTTCATGTATCAAAGTGCCTCATGGAAATTCTTAATGTCCTTTATCTTGCTTAAATTTGTTTCTCGGGTATTAGTACTATAATAAACACATGCCATTATTTACACAGATGTTATTCTACATCACCAAAGTTTGAATCCATTGGAAAATATCAGTTCTGTAAGATTTAGTCTTAACTCATTTTCAGTAAATATCATGGAATAAGCCCATGAGAGTTCAATAGTGCTTTCATGAAGTTGGATTTTGATTTATCACATTTATATGGCCACATATACCACATCATATACCCAGAATAACAGGGTGAAATCCTGTTACTTGTCCCAGCTTCTGCCAACCTAGCAGTTCGATAGCACGTAAAAAAATGCAAGTAGAAAAATAGGAACCACCTTTGGTAGGAAGGTAACATTGTTCTGTGCACCTTTGGCATTTAGTCATGCTGGCCACATGACCACTGAGACATCTTTAGACAGTGCTGGCTCTTCGGCTTTGAAACAGAGATGAGCACCGCTCCCTAGAGTTGGGAACAACTAGCACATATGTGCAAGAGGAACCTTTACCTTATACCACATCATGTGGGTGCAATAAAAATAAAATAAAATAAATAATATAATGAAAGTCTATAACAGGGCATCACATGAATAAAGGAGCCATCTGATCCAATTGCTTTTCTATTGTGTCCTCCCAGGTCTGTTGATAAAGGATTTCACAAAATTGGCAAAGAACAGAACAAACAGAGCAGAGCAGAGCAGAGCAGAGCAGAGCAGAGCAGAGCAGAGCAGAGCAGAGCAGAGCAGAGCAGAGCAGAGCAGAGCAGAGCAGAACAGAACAGAACAGAACAGAAATTTTTATTGGCCAAGTGTGATTGGAATTTGTCTCTGGTGTATAAGCTTGCAGTGTACATACAAACTACAAACATACATTAAACATACAGTGTACATACAAACATAAGCTCTCGGTGTACAGTACATAAGCTTTCAGCGTATATAGAAACAAAAAAGTTATAAATCATAATCATAAATCAAAAGATACAATCATAAATCATAAGATGCAAAGAACAAAGTGATAAATCAAAAGATACCAATTGGAGAAGGTAATAGAAGGAAAGATGGGGTAAGATAAGAAAAATGGGAGCAATCTCAACTGGGAGTGGGGAGGTTCTACATGATCAATGCTATGGCAGAAAAGACGTTTAATTCCTTAGCAAAACAGACCCACATATCTCTTCTACCAGATTTGACACTGTAGGATGGGCAGATGTTAAACCTGAAGAGGCAATTATTTAAATATTCCAGCCCCATGTCAAGAAATTAATGGGTATAGTATTGTAAACCAATGGTCAAATAAACAATAAACAAAGGATCATGAAATTATGATGGATTATGTCCCTATTTCTTGAAAAAGCTTTCCATTGCCATAGCCGAACCTCTAAGCACAATCTATCAGGTATCTTTCAGAACCATTTTCCTTGCCAAGATTGAAGGCTGGTTATTTTGAAGCCTACATTTCCTCATTGTGTAGGATTTGAGGGACAAGTTCTGTTGAAGTTCCCATTTCCAAAGGAATTCCATCTATTTGGGGCTATGGAGGACAGCCTTCTCTATCATGATGCACTCCTGTGGAACATCTTGCCCCCATGTATGAACACCATTTCCCCTCTACTGGGTGAAAACTGGAGTTTAGAACAAAGCATTTTATTATTAGAGTTTTACGGTGTGTTTTTTTAAAGATTTACCCAGGTGGTTAATGCGACTCTAAATATCTATATTTATGTATTATATATATCCATATAAATTCATATATCTTTCTATGTCTATCTCCATGTTCATCTCTCCCTCTCCCTCTCCCTCTCCCTCTCTCTCTCTCCCTCTCTCTCTCTTCCTTCCTCCCTGTCTCTCTCCCCTATCTATCTATCTATCTATCTATCTATCTATCTATCTATCTATCTATCTATCTATCTATCTATCTATCTAATTAGATTTATATGCCACCCTTCTCCAGAGACTCAGGGTGGCTTACAATGCCATCCTGAGTCTCCTGAGTTAGCTACGTAGATAGAGGTAGCTTAGAAAGGATGGAAGGCTGAGTCAACTTGAGCCTCGAACTTGCATAATTGCAGACAGCTGGGTGTTAATCTAGCCTGTTGAGCTATCTGAGGCTCTTTCATATACATGCCCAAGGCCTCTATCTCCTGGTTTCTATCTTAGTATCCTATAAATTTAGTTGTTCTGGATTTACAATTCATATATCAATTCATATTTACAATTCATATATCATTTAAAGGGTTCAGTAGAGGATTTTTTTTTCAAAAAAAGATTGTTCTTTCTCCAGCCATTATTCTTTTTTATAAATAGTTCAAGGCAGCAAAAATATCTAATACATTTCCTTCCTTCTATTTTTCCCCACAACACAGGAGTGTTGTGAGGCAGGAGTAGAACAAACAATATCCTAGTTTCTATCCTGGTGCTAGACAAAACTGGTTTTATACTTCCGGATACCTGATGCAAAAGAGGAAACAGCAATTCAATTTATGGTATTCTGTTCTTTTCTCTTTTGAGCTGATCTTTTTTGTTCAAATCGGGCCTCAGCAGAATGATGTACAATTTGGGAGAAAAGATGCAAAGCAGTAATCCAGCACTGGAAGCTATAATGGAGAAGATTTCCACAGCAACCATATATTTTCCCTTTGAACTCAGATATGCTGGAACAAAGGACAACCAAACACTGCAGAAGACCAACATGCTGAAGGTGATAAACTTGGCTTCATTGAAAGCATCAGGCAATTTCCTTGCTAGGAAAGCCAGAGTGAAGCTGACAATGGCAAGGAAGCCCATATAACCCAAGACACAGTAGAACATGAAGGCAGAGCCTTCGTTACACTCCAGAATGATTTCTTCTGCTATTGACTTCATGTCAGCATCTGGGAATGGGGGAGAGATGATCAGCCATATAATACAAATTTTAATTTGAATAAAGGAGCAGCAGGATACCAGAAATGTGCCAAGTCTTTTCCCCAACCATTTGGTCATCTTGGACCCTGGCTTGGTAGCCATGAAAGCTAGAACTACAATGATGGTTTTGGCCAAAACACAAGAAATGGCCACTGAGAAGATGATACCAAAAGAAGTTTGACGAAGGAGACATGTCACCTTGTGAGGTTTCCCAATGAATAGCAAAGTACAAAGAAATGATAACAGGAGAGCAACAAGGAGGATGTATGTGAGGTTTCGGTTGTTAGCTCTGACAATGGGAGTGTCCTGATGCTTAATAAAGATCCAAAGGACTCCAACTGTGATTAAAGAGAAGAAAAGTGAAAAACTAGCCATAACTGTTCCCAGGGTTTCTTTGTAGTTCAAGAATGTTGTAACTTTGGGGAGACACAAAACCTGCTTCTCATTGGGATACCGATCTTCTGGACATTGAAAACATTCATCCATGTCTATGAAAGAAAATATTGATGTTAAAGTTGCATTGAAAGAATAAAAACCAGCTACAAGTGTTCAAAGTGAAGACTGACAATTAATTTCTAAAAAAATATATGTCGTACATGAAATTAGCTGCCGTCTATGTTTTACTACCAATAATGAACATGCTTGCAATTCAATTACCTATCCCTATTTTATAGTCTAATCTGCCAAGTGAAAGAGTTGGCAGAAAACAGAAAATTTCCCATGGTACATCTGATAATCCAGTTCATTTGGTGAGGTAGATATACAATATCTCTTACCCTCCCTGTTAGAAATCTTCCCTTCTGGACATCGAATACAGTCATAGCAGCAAAATAGTTTTCCTTCTATCTTAATCTTACTGTAGCCTGAATCGCACTTCCCATTACACAGAGAAAGTGGCTGGGTCTGTCCAGAAATAAATAATTTAAAAAAAGTTTATCTTTGGAAATGTGGCATCTTGGTGTTTTTCACTATTTTTAGAAATATCTTTCCTTCCTATTTTTTTCTTTCGATATAATAATGTGAGACAGCAAAGTCTCGTTTTGGGTAGAAAAGATTTGAAGAACTTTTTGCCTCAGTGCAAACATATAGGCCACAATACTTAATTTGTTGCCAATAAAAAGACCACTTTACAGAGGCATTGATTTACCGATGTTTCTTGTCTTTCTTTGTTTTTGAACATCTGTAAGGCTTTTAGTAAAAGGGAAAGCTTTGGCACAGAATTTACATGCAAGGTGTGAACTTTGTTCCCTACTCCATTTCTCTCCATTTACCTACTTCTATTCTAGAAAGTATCCTAGGGATCACCAATGAATGACTTTCTAAGTCTATCAGCTAGTCTAGATACAGAGAGTGCCACAAGTGG
Source organism: Coluber constrictor foxii (assembly GCA_038048745.1). Taxonomy (NCBI): domain Eukaryota; kingdom Metazoa; phylum Chordata; class Lepidosauria; order Squamata; family Colubridae; genus Coluber; species Coluber constrictor. Next base: position 26,752,849 of record CM075961.1, read on the forward strand.
AAATGAGCACCTCACTCTGCTTTGGATGCTTCTGGATTGAAAGGATTAGCCAGTTGTTGTCCAAAGGTCACCTGAATGTCTTAACAGCAGCATATATACAGAAAGACTCAAATCATCAAAATAGAATGGAATGGAATGGAATGGAATGGAATGGAATAGAATAGAATAGAATAGAATAGAATAGAATAGAATAGAATAGAATAGAATAGAATAGAATAGAATAGAATAGAATAGAATAGAATAGAATAGAATAGAATAGAATAGAATAGAATAGAATAGAATAGAATAGAATAGAATTTTTTATTGGCCAAGTGAGATTGGACACACAGGGAATTTGACTTTGGTGCATATCCTCTCAATCTATATAAAAGAAAAGGTACATTCATAAAGAATTATAAAGTACAATACTTAATGATAGTCATGGGATGCAAATAAGCAATCAAGTCATATTAGGAAACAGTCGATATAAATCGTAAGGATACAGGCAACAAAGTTGCAGTAATACAGTCATAAATGGGAGGAGATAGGTGATAGGAATGATGAGAAGATTAATAGTAATGCAGACTTAGTAAATAGTTTGACAGTGTTGAGGGAATTATTTGTTTAACAGAGTGATGGCGTTTGAGAAAAAACTGTCCTTGTGTCTAGTTGTTCTGATGTTGCAGTGCTCTATAGTGTCATTTTGAGGGTAGGAGTTGAAACAGTTTATGTACAGAATGTGAGGGGTGGGTAAATATTTTCACAGCCCTCTTTTTTTGACTCATTTTTGACAACAACAGTTTGAAAAGGAAAATAAACCGGGAAAGTGGTTTACGTACCAGTTAAACAAAGAGAAGGAAAGGAGCAGAATTCATAATTTGAATTCCTTTCTGAAGACCTTTCTATTTCAGCAAGCCGGGCTGGCTTAAAGAAGATTTTAATGGGTTAATTTTAGTGAGGGGTTTTAAATTTGGGGAAGCCAAAATTGATTTAATTATGTTTTAAATTATTTTAACTTTCATATTGCTTATATTTTAATTTTTGGCTGTTCACCGCCCTGAGTCTGTCAGGAGAAGGGCGGTATGCAAATTTAATTAAAATAATAATAATAATAATAATAATAATAATAATAATAATAATAATAATAATAATAATAATAATAATAATAATTATTATTATTATTATTATTATTATTATTATTATTATTATTTGAGAGATAAAAATGGTGATTGGATTGTAGAGGAAGAAGGGAAGAAAAGAATAGTGCAGGAATTTTTTACCAATTTATATAGAAAAGAAGACAAATCCAAGGAGGAAATAATGAAATATCTAGAAGAATCTGATCTACTGAAAATCCCAGATCTGTCCAGAGAAATACTGGATAGGGAACTAATGGAAGGGGAAATCGAAAGGATCTTCGGAAGACAAAAAACAGGGAAAACTCCTGGTACGGATGGCCTCCCAACAGAATACTATAAGGCACTTTGGGAAATTTTAGGCCCCCACATGGTAGAATTATTTAACGGGGTAATTAGGGAGGCACTGACTCCGAATTCATGGACAGAAGCAATAATTACTCTTCTCCCAAAGGAGGGTAATGACTTGTCCCTGATCCAGAACTACAGATCGATCTCACTTCTAAGCGCAGATTACAAACTATTTGCGGCGGTATTGGCAGATAGACTAAAAAGTTTTTAAGCCAATTTATCCACGAAGACCAAAACAGCTTTTTACCTCGCAGGCAAATCAGAGATAATGTGAGAATAATTATGAACATTTTAGAACATTATGAAACACATATTGATAAAGAGTTGGCTTTGGTCTTCGTGGATGCGCAAAAAGCTTTTGATTGAGTGAGCTGGTCTGTTACAACATATGCAATTATTCGGTCTGTTACAACATATGCAATTCGGGGAGAAGTTTATTCGGACAATTCGTACAATCTATTCAAAACAGTCAGCCAAAATCCTGATTAATGGAGAAGCATCAGAAAAAATTTCTATTGAGAAAGGAACCAGACAAGGGTGCCCACTTTCTCCGCTCTTATTTATATTAACATTGGAACCGTTATTGAGGGAAATCAGGCAAAATTCAGGAATAAAAGGACTGCATATTAAGAATCAACAGTATAAATTACAAGCATAAACTGATGACCTTATATTTGTATTGGAAGACCCTTTTATATCGGGTCCGAATTTGATTTGTGAACTAGAAAAATATTGAACTGTGGTGGGCCTAAATGTAAATAAAGAAAAAACTAAGGTCTTGATTAAAAATTTGACTACAAAGCAGGGAAAGGAACTAGAATTGAACCTGGGATTCCAAATTGATAATAAATTAAGGTACTTAGGTATTATATTATCTGCTAAATACTCAACAATCAAGGAAGATAATTATTTGAAACTTCTTCAACGAACAGAACAGGACTTAGAGAAATGGAAGAAGCTACAGATTTCTCTGCTAGGCAGGATTGTGGCTATAAAGTCTTATATTCTCCCAAAATGGACATATTTATTTTATATAGCCCCAGCCAGATTAGATAACAAATTCTTCAAAAAGTTAAATCAAGTTGTTCTAAAATTTATTTGGCAGAATAAAAAGCCTAGAATTAAACTTAAAATGCTCCAAGAGGTGAAGGATAGAGGGGGATTTGGCTTGCCTAAGTGGGAGTATTACTATCAGGCCGCAAATTTAGTTTGGGTAAGGGATTGGATTCTGCTGAGAAGGAGACGGCTGTTGGTTCTGGAAGGTTTGGGGCTGCAACAGGGTTAGCATTATTTTCTGTGGCAAGACAAGGTAAAGAAATATAAGTGTTTCACAGGTCATTATTTAACAAATATCTTAATTGAAACATGGAGGAAAATTAAGGATAAATTCTACTCTTTGACCCCCTCCTGGTTGGTCCCATTAGAAGCCACAACACATATTCCTCTTTTTAACAAAGAAAAACATCTATCTTACCGGGAATTGCTGGATAGCCAAGATCACCTAAAAATAAGAACCGAACTAGATTTACAGGGAATGGAATTGGACTGGTGGTCTTACACTCAGATCAACTCTAAATATAAAAAGAATAAGGAACAAGGAGGCATAGATATGACACTGCAGGAGATGGATAAGATCATACTAGGAAGGGAGGAAAAATATTAGCTAAGATCTAAAAACTCTTAATAAGTTATTGGATAGGAGACGAGATTATTAAAGATTTAATGATTGCCTGGGGGAGAAATATTGGTCACTCAATCGAGTTGACAAAATGGGAAGAAATTTGGACCAGAAAGCTGAAATTTTTAATGGCTACCACTTATAAGGAAAATCTGTATAAGATGCTGTACAGGTGGCACCTCCCCCCTGCTCGATTATCTAAAATGTTTCCTGGACTCTCCCCAAATTGTTGGAAGTATGGGGAATTAGGTACCTATTTTCATGTATGGTGGACTTGTCCTAGGGTAATGGAATTCTGGAAATTTATTCAGGGGTGGCTGCTAGAAATCACTGGATATAAATTGCAACTGAAACTAAAATATTACCTATTAAATATTAGGCCAGACAAGATAGGCAGGAGTAAATGGTGTTTAATTGTATATATTACAACTGCAGCAAGAATATGTCTCACCCAAATTTGGAAGGAGGAAAGACCTACCGTCAGAAGATTTGATCTTAGGGAAAATTATTGAATATGCAGAAGCCGATAGGCTAACAAGAACTTTGAGAGATCAAAAAGAATCCACATATTTTCAATGTTGGGACCAATGGTATACTTGGCTAAATAATAGAATAAAAAGAGGATAAGGTTAGCGTAGCTTTTATTTCTTATTTGTATATTTGGACTGAAGTTAATGTATTGTGTAAGGTTCTCATTACAATCTATATGTTGTTATATATTTTGTTTGTAAATAAATAAATATTTTTTTTGTAAAAAAAGGAATGATGAGAAGATTAATAGTACTGCAGACTTAGTAAATAATTTGACAGTGTTGAGGGACTTATTTGTTTAGCAAAGTGGTGGCGTTCAGGAAAAAACTGTTCTATCTAGACAAGATCTTCTCTATGGCCAATAACCAACTCAGCAGAGATAAAATCCAGGAAAAGTTTGTTTAGGTTGATGGAAGACTTTGAAGAATTTGAAAGCAGACTTATGGAAATATACAAAGAACTAAATAATTTTGCATTGCCAAAAAGGCATTAAGAGTTGTTAACCTAATTTTGGGAAGCTTCTTTCCGATAACATTGTACTGCAAACTAGGGCATACAAAACCTTTGCCAGACCAATTCTCGAATACTGCTCAGCTGCCTGGAATCCACACAGTATCCACAATTGAGCACGTCCAAAGGTATTTCACAAGAAGAGTACTCTGCTCCTTTGCTCACAATAGAATCCCTTATACCACCAGGCTCAAAATTTTCAGCTTAGACAACCTGGAACTACTGCTACAACATCCTACCTGTCAATGACCAGTTAGAGCTTCAACCTCAATAGTACATGGGCAAACAATAGATACAAACTCAAGCTAAACCGCTCCAAACTCAATTGCAGAAAATACGACTTCAGCAACAGCGTTGTCAACACCTGGAATGCTCTACCTGACTCCATTGTTACATCCTCAAACCCCCACAGTTTCAATCTTAAACTGCCTCCTGTGGACCTCACCCCATTCCTAAGAGGTCTGTAAGGGGGCATGGCTACCATCCCTGTCCTACTGTCCCTATTTATTTGTATTCATTTCCTGTGTTCATATTCATGTCCGTGTTTATACTTATACCTGTTATCTTGTACATGTTTGACAAACTAAATAAACAAATAAATAAAATAAAGAATAAAGAATAAAATAATACTATATGGGACCAATGTGGTGACATTCAGACAACAAAACATATGTATGCCTGCCCTTTGTGCCCCGATCAATGTACATTTCAGCACCTCATGGCAGCATAATAGAATACAATCAATGTTGCTAGTTTCTGGGCAAAGTCTGTTTAATTTGTACATAATTTAACTTTGCATTTTTAAATATTTTGCCTTATTTTAACTGTAATGCTTCTCACATGAATAACCAAACAGCTAGGCTGGAGAGGCTTCAGGGAGAGAATATAATTCTGATTCTTTCTTTCTTTCTTTCTTTCTTTCTTTCTTTCTTTCTTTCTTTCTTTCTTTCTTTCTTTCTTTCTTTCTTTCTTTCTTTCTTAGTTCAATTTATATGCCGCCCTTCTCCGGAGACTAAGGGTGGCTTACAATGCATTAAGCAATAGCCTTCATACTTTTTTATATACCACCTTAGTAGGGCTTTTGCCCCCCCCCCCAAGCGGTGTTCTTTTTTATACAAAGTCAACTTATTGCCCCCACAATCCGGGTGCTCATTTTACCTACCTCGAAAGGATGGAAGGCTGAGTCAACCTTGAGCCTGGTGAGATTTGAACTTGCAGTAATTGCAGGCAGCTAGCAACTAAGTGCTACTTTAACAGCACTTAGTCCACTGCACCACCAGGCTCTTATTGCTATGGAATACTTTGCCTCTAAGTAAGCTTTAGAAGTATTGAAATCTGGACTGAACACAATGTGCCTGGGCCGTACCTGGTTAAACCTGCTTGGCCACACAATATCATCTTCATAAATGGTGACCATTTTTTCATTGGAGTCCTTGAGGTCTATGCCTCCAACTTGGACTTTCTTAAAAGACAAATTTTCAAATGTGATCCAATTGATAATATCAAATCCAGTCTCTAATTCTCCGTTTTCATTGAACCCAATTTTTTGCCCGGCACTATTATTAAATGATGTTCTTCTGATCATGTAGTTGAGCTAAATGAGAAAATAAGCCATAGAGATATATATATCAGGATGTACAACAGCACTCTTTCTCCCCTTTAAAGTATATAGACAAGAAATCCTTTCAAGGTTTGTAAACCATGAAAGATAATAAAAAACAGCAATAATAAATTGCATTACTGATTGTAACTATGACTACAAAATCTTCACAGCATCAGAATGAAATGGAAGAAATAAAATAGTAGATCAGACTATTCAGCAATTTAAATCAGACTATTTGTAGCAGATTTTTGAAAAAAAAATTGAGAAACAAGTTTAGATTGAGGAGAGTATAAAAGAATATAAGGGAAGAATGTTGCAGAAGGCTTTAAAATTTATATAAATATGTTAAATTTGTAATGATGAAGACCTCAATACATTTTAATAAAGTTTCAATAAACAGAAATGAAAACCGTCTCCATGGCTTTCTTCTAAAAGACATTGAAGTTTGAGTATGTTTTTGGATTTCAGAAACTTCTCCGAATGAGCAGGATCAGTAAACATATAAGGAAAAAAGTAATACCAAATGAGCAACATAACATATTGTTCTTATACCAAATAAATATCTAGAATACAGTGTTTCAAAATAAATTATTGCATGTCATCTAGAAATAAATCATGTTTCGTCTTACTAAATTATTAATAGACAGGTGTTTGAAAAGAAAACCAAAATTTTTATAACTAACTTTAGGACCAAGATTGTTGGGGGCAATATGCTGACTCTGTAAACCACTAAGAGAGAGCTGTAAAGCATTGTGAAACAGTATATAAGTCTAAGTATTGTTATTTAGCTTACAGAAACTTTTTTGTTACTTTTGGATATATAAAAGGGATATTGTATTTTACATTTACTTGGTCTTAGACTGTTAAAAACTAAATAGATAACTTTATATTTACAAAAACTTCTCAGTTTCATCTAAATTGGACAAATGAATTCTTGGAAGAATATTTTTTTTTCCTTTTTCTGAAATCTAGAAGGAAGATAGAGTGAGACATCTGTAATTTGTCTTTGGGGGGATTTACCTTCCATAAATGTTGATTCAAAAGTTTCCCCTTGATTTTCCTCCCTTCTCTATATTTCATTACAGATAAACAGAAATCATGCAAAGCATGTGTCACCACGTAGATAGCATTGTAGACACTGTAGCTGTGGCCACTCATTTCCATTTCAAAGACAGATGTAGGAAGAACCTCCAGTTTCTCCTTTCCAGTACAAGTGGCCCCATTTGCCTTTTGTGTTACAGAGGGGCGGAAGGAACATCCAAAGGCATTTTCCCAGAAGATCTTGATAAAAGTGTCTTCCTTTTCCAAGTTAGGGTTTCTCATCTGAACAAATTGCTGGAATCCCAGTACCTTCTCTGAGTGAATTGCAAAAGATAAAGCACCATGAAGAAAAAAAAGATCCTTATTTCTCTGAAAGGGACTTGATGTGAAATCCATCTGGATTGTCATAATCCAGACTTTCCCTTTTCTCCATAATGGTAAATCATTATCTTTCAAATTACTGGAAAGAAACCTTAGAGTCATTATGTGACCATTTTCACCATGAACTAACACCACAGTGACATAACTTTTCATAACAAATCTATACATGTTAAGTCCTATTTCAAGCATCTTTTTCAGATTATTTGAATGAACAGTTTTGGGAAATCTTGCAACGAAGTCAAAGCAGATGCCACTCTGGGTAGCCATGGGAAGCACCTTGCGCAGAAACATTTCACCACTCTCGTTGTCTGCTAGCAACATCCCAACCCATGTCCACGTGAAATATAGCAATAATTGAGAAATTCCCTTGTACTGACTATCCATATTCGGCAACATCTGTTGGTAAAAAGCAGCTTGTTCTTTTGTGCTAATTTCAGGAGCAGAACCATACAATATCTAAAAACGGAGAGATAAACAATAAAAAGGGGAAAAAATGACTTCAGACTAAAAAGTTAATGGGAAATCAGATTCTCTCCCTATTTTGTCTGCTAAATTAGAAACCGAAGCCAAATTCTGTGTAAGTTTCATGTTCATATTCAAGCTGAGCTAATGGAGCAGGAATGTTCAGCATTTCTCATGACTTAATTAAGCAAGTTCAATCAGAAGATCTCCATCTGTGCATGGAGATGGCTATGCCATCATTTCCAAGGTTGAGCTGCATCAGCAAAATAGGTCAGTGGTTCAGAGTTGCATTCGAACACCAGTACACAATTCAGAGATGAATCATATTATGTTAGGTTACCATAAAACAACTTACAAAATAAACTCCATGTCTGGGATTTTCAATATCATATCTCAAGACAAAAGGTTTAGTTCAGAGAGCACAAACTGTATCACTTAAATATTTAAGTAATGCAATTTGTACACTCCAAATTTAATATCATTAAGATAAATATTAATTTACAATATATTATTTAATTGGTAAAAAAGATTATCCAGTTGTTTTCAATACTGTTGATGCAATATTTCAAGATAATTTAATCTTATTTTCAAGGAGAACATTAGCAGGCCATAGAGAAACTGAAACAAAATCAATACTAACTCCTTAAAAAAATTCCAAATACTAGGTTGGTTGAACCTTGATTATGCTCACTTTGGAAAATACTGATTTTGCTGAAAAATATCCCCAAGCCTAGCCCCTTGAAACATCAAAAAGCTGTACAATTAAGGTGCTGTAGCGTAATCAAAACACTAAAAAATTAACTTGTTGTCTCTAGAAGCAAAAATTTCCTAAAATGTACCCTTTTGATTATAATCACAATATTTTTCCCTTGAAGATTTTTACAGAAAAAATATTATATGGATTTTTATCTCCTGCTTCTTAATTCCAAGGAAACAACATACCTGTGGCATCTTGTACAGAGAAAGAATATTAACCATGTTTAGATAGATGTCAGAGGAAGGTCCTCCAATGACTGCTATTGGTCTGTTTTGAGCATCACAGTTGTAGTTAGGTATGAATTGGCCCTTTGTAAAGAAGAGCTCCAATGAGGCACGGTATGTCCAACTTGGATCAAAGTAGGCATTATAGATATGGAATCCCAAGGTATGGTTTGGTAAAATAGAGGTATCTCTATTGATTTCCATGATGGCAAACTTTAAAGCGAGGATGTGTTGATACATTGGAGTTATAACCCTAAAATAAACATTATGTACAGTATTCTGTCAAAATACATTCTTCCCATCATGCGTGGCATAGGTCAACTCAGATTAATGTTTATAATTATCTATCTATCTATCCGTCTGTCTGTCTGTCTGTATGTATGTCTGTCAGCCCATCCATCCATCCATCCATCCATCCATCCATCCATCCATCCTCTAATTAAAATACTCTCTGTCTCTCCTCCTGCCTCCCTCCCTCCCTCTCTCCCTCCCTCCATCCCTCTCTCTCTCTCTTCTTTTTCTTTTTCTGTCTGTCTGTAAAACATCTTACACAGTGCTGCCAAAAAGCTCCTTAGATGGATGTCTCCTGAAGTCTATCGTTCTATAGTAGATGTAGATCTGAGAGAAAATGCCCACAATTATGAAATCTCCTGACTGATATTGCTTGTGAAGAAAAGGCAGAGGGTCGTTAGTCCTACATTTAGCACTGGGAATCATGGACATCATTTCAGGCAAAAGCACCAAGACCAAAGCTTCAAGTATCATCATAATGTATAAAAGTGTCATATCTTAAACCAATTGAGGTTTCCCCAAGATCTTCCTGATTAAGAGTATTTGCACTTATACTTGCTTTTCTTGCTACAAAAACCTCTTGCTCACTAGGAGATGAAGTGGGAATTGATTTGGGAATTGATAATGACAATGGAAAGGTCAACAATTCAGAATTCAAGACCTAGGAAACTATGGTATGTAAATAACGGTACACCAGCCTGTAATTTCTGACAGCAATGAAAAGTTAAAAGAAATACAGAACTTTTCTCCATTTGTATGAATACAGAGGGGAAATAGTTGTTCTAGTATTAAAGCAATATGGCCTTACATTAATTTACAGATTGCTTATTTGTTTGTTTGATATCCTACCATAGTCTCACAGCTGTTGAGGATGCACACATTATTAAAAGGAAACATACAATACATTAAATGAAAATAAAATAAAATACACTCTACATAACAAGATTAAAAAATAAAAAGTATCAGCCATTAGTAAAAGAAAAAGCAGACATACTTAGAACTCTGGAACTTTAAGATTTTAAAATTTTAAAAGAACTAAAATTTTATTTTACTAAGCTTTCATCAGCCATCTGCTGACATTGTTAGAGTATTAAACTACCATTACAGATATCTCTGCCTTTACACGGCCCCTTATTACACATGCAAGGGCCTTTTACAGGTGCCCTTGCACGTGTAATAGGCCCTTCTAACAAATATTGTACCTCTACGGGGAGGAAATCCACCATGTGACCAGGACCTATGAAAAAAATCGAAGTCCAAAGAGCTTCCATTTTACGTGCAGTTGCATTCCTATGCAACTGCCGAGATCAAAATTTAATCCCCACATGCTTACATCCCCACTAGCAGTTAAAAGGAAGAAACAGCTACGATCACACATTGCTCCTAGAAGCACAAAGCCGAAAACACCAGCCTGAAGATGACAAATGAGACTTCATCAAAACGTCACCAAGACACATTTTACATGGGAGAAGACCCAAATAACCAAAGACCTACATTTGCAATTACATGGGAAGAAACCCGAGATATCACCTGTACACACACACACACACACACACACACACACACACACACACACACACACACACACACACATATATATATATATATATATATATATATATATATATATATATATATACACTTCTATAATTCATCAAGAACTTCAGTGGAAGTTTATAGCTCATTGACATTTGATGCCATTCAGATTTGGATATCTGTCTGTCTAGCTATCTTTCTATAATCTACAATATCTATCATCTATCTATCTATCTATCTATCTATCTATCTATCTATCTATCTATCTATCATTCTATCTATCGGTGGGCATATGCCCAGATCCATCTGTGTGCCAGTTGCGCCCCTACTTGGACCGAGATGCCCTATGCACAGTTACTCATGTGCTAGTTACCTCCTGCATTGACTACTGTAACGCTCTCTACATGGGGCTGCCCTTGAGGACCACTCGGAGGCTTCAGGTGGTACAAAATGCAGCCACACTGGTTGTGATGGGAGAATCTTGATACTCCCATGTAATACCTCTCCTGCGCGACTTTTATTGGTTGCCGGTTCCCTCCAGGTGAGATTCAAGGTGCTGGTGATGACCTATAAAGGCCTACATGGCTTAGGCCCAAGATATTTGGTGGACCACCTGCAGCCAGCAACAACTTCCCATCGCCTGGTTTGCACCCATAGGGAGGGCCTGCTCAGGGTGCCGTCAACTAGACAATGACAGCTGGCGGCCCCTAGGAGTAAAGCCTTCTCTGTGGGCACGCCCACCCTCTGGAATCAACTCCCCTTGGGGCTCTGCCTGGCCCGTGACCTTTGCATTTTCTGCTGTAAATTAAAAACTTGGTTATTCAAGTCCCCCGGCCTGGATTGATGTGATTTTATATGAGTTTTTAACTTTTATCTGGTTTAATTAGGTATTTTAACTTTGTAATGGTTATTGTGGATTTTATTGTTGTGAGCTGCGCTGAGTCCATTGGAGATAGGGCGGCATATAAGTAAAATAAAATAAAATAAAATAAAATAAAATAAAATAATAAAATAAAATAAAATAAAATAAAATAAAATAAAATAAAATAAAATAAAATAAAATAAAATAAAATAAAATAAAATAAAATAAAATAAAATAAAATAAAATAAAATAAAATAATAAAATAAAATAAAATAAAATAAAATAAAATAAAATAAAATAAAATAAAATAAAATAAAATAAAATAAAATAAAATAAAATAAAATAAATAAATAAAATAAAATAAAATAAAATAAAATAATAAAATAAAATAAAATAAAATAAAATAAAATAATAAAATAAAATAAAATAAAATAAAATAAAATAAAATAATAAAATAAAATAAAATAAAATAAAATAAATAAATAAAATAAAATAAAATAAATAAATAAAATAAAATAAAATAAAATAAAATAAAATAAAATAAAATAAAATAAAATAAAATAAAATAAAATAAAATAAAATAAAATAAAATAAAATAATAAAATAAAATAAAATAAAATAAAATAAAATAAAATAATAAAATAAAATAAAATAAAATATCTATCTATCATCTGCTTTTAGTTGTTCCCAAAACTGAATCGGTAATCAATATAGGTGCTGTCAAATTGCCATTATATCATCATAACATTAGAATTCCATTATCTCAAAGTCTACAGCATTTTGGATTACGTGCAACTTTAGAGTAGTCTTTAAATTCTGTTCCATGTCAAATGCATAGAATTGTGTGTGTGGCCAGCTTCACTTGCTTCAGATAAAGCAACAATTGGTGCACCAGTCCTCTAGTCATGGCTTCCACCTACATTTCAAGTAGCAACTGTGAGTCCTTAATGGCAAATATCTTCTTTCTTTACCCATCCAGAGACAGTAGTGGCATTGATGGAGAACCTCAACATACAAATATCAAATCTATCTTCCTTAGCTTCTGTTCTCACTTGTCCTGACCTTTACAGGCATCAGTGTTCTACACGACAGAAAACTGATAGATTCTCCCTTAAGCCTATGAGATGGTATGAAATTGGGAATCATCAGCAACTCAAATATCAAATGCTATCTCCTGGAAGGGTCATATAGTTGAAAAAGAATGATCAGTTCCTCTAATAAGCCAGGCACCACCAAGAAGTCCTTTCATCTGCTACTACAACAGACTAGAATCATTCACTAAGGAAAGAGCAAAATACCTTCAAACAGTTTATCTTTTCCCACAAGTGGTCAAAGACAAGAGGTTTTCTTTTTTTTTTAGAAAAAGGAAGAATTTGGGCACTAATTCCATGCAGGACCTGATAAACATTCTTCAGTAGAATAACCAATAATTTCAGGCTAATATATGGGCTATTAATTGACTGAAAAGGGTCTAGATCAGTGTTGGTGAACCCGAGTGCTAAATGGGAGCTTGCGCACCTGTGTGGGAAGAGCAGTTCCCAGGCACGCATGCTCAGGAGCACTGGAAACCAAAAGAGCTGAGCTTCCAGATTCCAGCGTGTGCATGCACACCGGTCACTTGGTCTTCCGGTTTCTGGCATGCATGTGCACGTGAAGATCAGCTGGCCGGTTCCCATGTTGGTACCTGAAACCAGAAGAGCGACGGGCAATGTCTGGTGTGCCCGGAGAGATGGCTCTGCGTGCCACTTCTGGCACCCGTGCCATAGGTTCACCATCACAGGTCTAGATAATCAGTGTCTTTGTAGGTGCCACAATGGCCTCAACAACTTTTCCCTAAAAAACAAAAGTTCGGAAATTGGCTAGCTTACATCTTTTTAAGGTACAACAAACTTATTTATTTATTTATTTATTTATTTATTTATTTATTTATTTATTTAATCAAGCATGTATTTGATGACAGATACAAGTGTAAACATAATTTATAAATACATGTAAAGGATATGAATAAAAGAAAACATTAGGACAGGGATGGTGGGCACTCTGGTGCACTTATGCACACCCCTTACAGACCTCTTAGGAATGGGGTGAGGTCTACAGTAGACAGTCTAAGGTTAAAGTTTTGGGGATTTGGGGAAGAAACCAAAGAGTCAGACAGCGCATTCCAGGCATTGACAACTCCGTTACTGAAGTCATATTTTCTGCAGTCTAGTTTGGATCAGTTTACCATGAGTTTGTATCTATTGTGTGCTTTTGTATTGTTTTGGTTGAAGCTGAAGTATTTATTGGCTGGTAGGACATTGTAGCAGATGATTTTATGTAGTATGCTTAGGTCAGACCGAAGATGGCAAGTTGTCTAAGTTGTCTAAGCCCAAAATTTCAAATCTGGTGGCAAATCTGGTATTTTGTTGCTAGCAGAGGAGTGGAGGACTCTTCTTGGGAAATATCTCTGGACTTGTTCAATTGTATTAATGTCTGATATGCAGTGTGGGTTCTAGACAGATGAGCTGTATTCAAGAATTGGTCTGGGAAAATTTTTGTATGCCCTAGTTTTCAGTTCAATATTACCAGAGAAGAAACTATGCAAGATTAAGTTAACAACTCTTAATGCTTTTTTAGCAATGCTGTTACAGTGAGCTCTGGCACTTAGATCATTTGAGATGAGTACTCCAAGGTCTTTGACAGAGTGAGGGTCGTCTGTTAGGTCGTATCCATCCAACTTGTATTTTGTGTTCAGATTTTTTTTGCCAATGCGTAAGACAGAGCAGTTATTGATTGAGATTTTGAGTTGACAATTGTTTGACCATTCTGACACATAATCAAGGTCTTTTTGTAGAGTAGCAGAATTGTCACTGGTGTTGAATAGTTTTACATCATCGCAAAGGGAACACAGTTGCTTATAATATGATCACAATGGTCATTTATATGAACTATAAAGGGTGGGTCCTAAAATATTGTCTTGGGGGACACCGCTGTTAACAGGTATAAGGTTAGATAAGGCGTTCCCTATTTTCACTACTTGCTGTCTGTTTGATAGGAATGCAGCTTTTCACTTATGCAGGAATCTGGAAATGCCATAAGATTTTAGATTTAGAAGTAGGTTGTCATGTATCACTGAATTGAAGGCTTTACAGAAGTCTATATAAATTGCATCTATTGATTTACCCTGGTCAAGTTTTGAAGGCCATATGTTTTTGCAGTGTAGAAGCTGCAGGTTGAAGGACAATTTTTTTCTCAAGCCGAAATGTTTGTTAAGAGAGTAGGTTGTTAATTTTTAAGTAGAGTGTAATAGATTGATTTATGATTAATTCCATGACTTTGCAGGTGGCACAACATAATGAGATTGGTCTGTAATTATCAACTTAGCTGGGGTCACCCTTTTTGAAGATAGGGATGACCGTGGCTAGTGACCATAAGTAAGGTAAGGAGCTGGTTCGGAAAGATATTTCATAGATTATGCTAAGTGGTTCTGCTTTGGTGGTTGAGAGCTCCTTTAGGAAGTAGGCACATAATCCATCAGGACCAATCGATGGGGATGGTTTTTAGTTGCATAGTACCTTTTTAATGGCATCTTCTGTGAAATTGACATGTTGTAGTTCGTTGTGAGTAGTTGGGGTACATTTGGGAAATGAGGGGCATGAGCCATTACTGTTTACAAAGACTGAACTGAGAATGTGTTGAAGAGGTTGGCCTTAATGGTTTCATCATTACAGTCTTTCCCATTGGTCCTTTTAGTGGTGGGATGGATCTTGAGTCTTTAAGTTTGTTGTTTACTAAATTGTAGAAGGCCTGGGTGGATTTAGTGTGTATTACGTTTTCAATTTTAATTAGGGTCCAATTAATAAGAGGTAGATTTAAGTCACCAAGAAAGATGTCTTCATGTATCAAAGTGCCTCATGGAAATTCTTAATGTCCTTTATCTTGCTTAAATTTGTTTCTCGGATATTAGTATTATAATAAACACATGCCATTATTTACGCAGGTGTTATTTTACATCAATAAAAGTTTGAATCCAATGGAAAGTATCAATTCTATAAGATTTAGCCTTAACTCATTTTCAGTAAATATCATGGAATAATCCCATGAGAGTTCAATAGTGCTTTCATGAAGTTGGATTTTGATTTATTACATTTATATGGCCACATATACAACATCATATACCCCATGTAACGGTGTGAGCTCCCGTTATTTGTCCCAACTTCTGCCAACCTAGCAGTTTTATAGCAGGTAAAAAATGCAAGTAGAAAAATAGGGACCACCTTTGGTAGAAAGGTAACATTGTTCTGTGCACCTTTGGCATTTGTCATGCTGGCCACATGACGACAAAGACATCTTTAGATAGTGCTGACTCTTCGGCTTTGAAACAGAGATGAGCACCGCCCCCTAGAGTTGGGAACAACTAGCACATATGTGCAAGGGGAACCTTTACCTTATACCACATCATGTGGGTGCCATAAAAGCAACTTTAAAAAACATTCAAGAAGTTAAAAAAATAATATTATGAAAGGCTATAACAGGGCATCACATGAATAAAGGAGCCATCTGATCCAATTGCTTCTCTATTGTGTCCTTCCAGGTCTGTTGATAAAGTCTGTTTTCACCTCAACAACAAATTGGCGAAAAGAGAACTCAATGTATACCTACACAACAAACTGCTCCCATACGAGGCAACACCAAAATACCTGGGGGTTACTTTAGACAGAACCCTGTCCTTTAAAAAACATATTCAGAATATGGCTGCCAAGGTTAACAGCAGAAATAACATCCTACAAAAACTATGCGGAACCACTTGGGAAGCTTCAGCCCCAACTCTTCGATGTGCAGCCCTCAGGCTTTGCTATCTGCAGTGGAATACTGTGCACCTGTATGGATAAACACTTCACATACAGGACTTATTGATGTTCAATTTAACCATACGATGAGGCTAATTACTGGGTGCATAAAATCTACGCCTACTTACTGGTTATCAGTTCTTAGTCACATACTTCCCCCGCTCTTACGACGACAAGAAGCTCTCATTCGGGAGTATAGCAAGATCTTGTTAAATTCCTCTCTACCCATACATGGATATATTCCTGATCTCTTAAGATGCTGACTAAAATCAAGAAATCCACCACTTTTGACAGCGCTTAAGTTGATGGCCGATCATCAGAACACCACACAAAAGTGGATGGAGGTGTGGAGTAGCTGTTCCCCCCAAGATGTCTCTGAGCATATTAGTCCTAGTAGTATACCTCCAGGATTTAGCCTACCCTGACACATATGGGTGACATATAATAGAATTAGAACAACTCATGGGGTGTGTGCTGACTCCTTATATAAATGGGGAAAGACACCTTCAGTACAATGTGATTGTGGGGCCCCTCGACAGACTATCCAGCATATAGTGAGGGAATGCTCTAACAGAAGGTATCCAGGAGATTCTAGGGCCTTCCTCTGCATAACAACGGCAGCTACTGACTGGATCTCCAAACTCGACATTAAACTTTGAAATGTTATTTCTGTTTTCCTTTTAGGTTTTCTTACTGCTTTTTTAAAATTGTTTTTGTTGTTTTTAACCAATAAAAATAAAGTGTTTTAATATTGTGTGTGACCAGCCATACACTAAATAAATAAATAAATGTTGATAAAGGATTCCACAAAATTGGCGAAGAACAGAACAAACAGAGCAGAGCAGAGCAGAGCAGAGCAGAGCAGAGCAGAGCAGAGCAAAGCAGAACAGAACAGAACAGAACAGAACAGAACAGAACAGAACAGAACAGAATTTTTTATTGGCCAAGTGTGATTAGAATTTGTCTCTGGTGTATAAGCTCTCAATGTACATACAAACTACAAATATACAGTAAACATACAATGTACATACAAACATCAGCTCTCAGTGTACAGTACATAAGCTTTCAGTGTATATACAAACAAAAAAGTGATAGATCATAATAATAAATCATAAGATACAATCATAAATCATAAGATGCAAAGAACAAAGTGATAAATCAAAAGATACCAATAGGAGAAGGTAATAGAAGGAAAGATGGGTAAGAAAAGAAAAATGGGAACAATCTCAACTGGGGGTGGGGAGTTTCTACATGATAGATGCTGTGGCAGAAAAGACTTGTAATTCCTTAGCAAAACAGACCCACACATCTCTTCTACCAGATCTGATACTGTAGGATAGGCAGATGTTAAACCTGAAGAGGCAATTATTCAAATATTCTAGCTCCATGTCAAAAAATTAGTGGGTATAGGATTGTAAACAAATGATCAAATAAAGAATAAACAAAGCATCATGAAATTATGATGGATTATGTGCTTACTTCTTGAAAAAGCATTCCACTGCCATAACTGAACCAAAATCTATGAGGTATCCTTCAGAACCAGTTTCCTTGCCAAGACCTATGGTCATTGGCCACGGTCATTCCTATCTTCAAAAATGGAGACCCCAGCCTAGTTGAAAATTGCAGACCAATCTCACTGTGTTGCATCACCTGCAAAGTCATGGAATCAATCATAAACCAACCCATTTCCCTCCACTTAGAGACCAACATCCTACTCTCTGACAAGCTTGGTTTCAGAAAAAAAATGTCCTGTAATCTGCAACTCCTACACTGCAGAAACATTTGGACCACACAACTTGACCAGGGTAAAGCAATAGATGCAATTTACATAGACTTTTGCAAAGCCTTCGTTTCAGTGGTACACCACAAACTACTACTAAAACTAAGCTCTTACGACATTTCCAGACCCCTACAGAAGTGGATAGCCACGTTCCTGTCAAATAGACAACAAGTAGTCAAAATAGGGAGCGCCCTACCAAATCCTGAAAGAGTTAACAGCGGTTTCCCCAAAGCAGCATTTTAGGACTCACACTATTTCACCTTTACATAAATGACTTTGTGACCATATTATAAGCAGCTGCGTCCTCTTCATTGATGACTATTATGTGGCATGTGGCTGATTTTTTTTTGTTATGTAGATTTTATTTTAATTAATTCTTACATATTGTATGTTTCCTTTTAATATTTTGTGTGTCCTCAACAACTGTGAGATTATAGTGGGATATCAAATAAACAAATAAGCAACATGTAAATTAATGTACAGTAAGGCCATATTGCTTTAAAACTAGAACAACTTTTTCCACTCTGTATTCATACAAATGGGGGAAAATTCTTTATTTCTTTTAAATTTTCATTGCTGTCAGTAATTACAGGCTGGTGTACAGTTGTTTACATGCCATGATTTCCTAGGTCTGGAATTCTGAATTGCTGACCTTTCCATTGTCATTATCAATTCCCACATCAATTCTCATTTCATCTCCTAGTGGGCAAGAGGTTCCTGTGGAGACAAGAGCAAGTATAAATACTCTTAATGAGGCAGAGCTTGGGGAAACCTTAACTGGTTTAAGATATGACACTTTTATATATTATAATGATACTTGAAGCTTTGGTCTTGGTGCTTTTGCCTGAAATGATGTCCATGATTCCCAGTGCTAAATGTAGGACTAACGACCCTCTGCCTTTTCTTCACAAGCAATATCAGTCAGGAGATTTCATAATTGTGGGCATTTTCTCTCAGATCTACACCTACTATAGAACGAAAGACTTCAGGAGACATCCATCTAAGGAGGTTTTTGGCACCACTATGTAAGATGTTTTACAGAGAGACATGAAAAGACAAAGAAGAGAAGGAGAGAGAGAGAAAGAGAGAGATGAGAGGGAGGGAGAGAGGGGGAGAGACAGAGTATTTTTATGAGGAAAATAGATGGACAATAGATGTAAATAATTAGATGATGGATGGATGGATGGATGGATGGATGGATGGATGGATGGATGGATGGCAAACGGGCAGGCGGGCAGGCGGGCAGACAGACAGACAGACAAAAAGATAGATAATTACAAACATTAATCTTAGTTGACCTATACCACGCATGATGGGAAGAATGTATTTTGACAGAATACTGTACATAATGCTTATTTTAGGGTTATAACTCCAATACACCACTGTGTAAAATGTTTTACAGAGAGACATGAAACGAGAAAGAAGAAAAGGATACAGAGCGGAGAGAGGAGAAAGGGAGGGAGAGAGGGAGAGTATTTGAATGTACTGGAGGAAAATACATAGATTGACAATAGACTATAAATATTAGATGATGGATGGATGGATGGATGGATGGATGGATGGATGGATGGATAGATGATAGATAGATGGTAGATAGATGGTAGCTCGATAGAGGATAGTTGAATAGATAGATGATAGGTAGGTAGGTAGATGGTAGGTAGGAAGGTAGTAGTAGGTAGTTAGGTAGTTAGGTAGACAGACAGATAGGCAGATAGGCAGACAGATAGATGACGTTACAGTCATTAAACTGAGTTGACCTATATCATTTATGATATTTTGGGAACTATGTATTTTGACAATATATAATGCTTATTTTAGGGTCATTACTCCAATGTATCAGCACATCCTCGCTTTAGAGTTTGCCATCATGGAAATCAATAGAGATACCTCTATTTTACCAAACCATACCTTGGGGTTTCATATCTATAATGCCTACTTTGATCCAAGTTGGACATACCGTGCCTCATTGGAGCTCTTCTTTACAAAGGGCCAATTCATACCTAACTACAACTGTGATGGTCAAAACAGACCAATAGCAGTCATTGGAGGACCTTCCTCTGACATCTATCTATACATGGCTAATATCCTTTCCCTTTACAAGATGCCACAGGTATGCTATTTCCTTGGAATTAAGAGGCAAAAGATAAAAATCCATATAATATTTTTTTTCTGTAAAAATCTTGATTGTAATAAAAAGGATACATTTCAGGAAATCTATGAATCTAGAGACTATAAGTGAATTTTGGCGTGTTTTGGTTATACCACAACACCTTAATTCTTCAGTATTTTGATGTTTCAAGGGACTACGCTTGGGGATATTTTTCAGCAAAATCAATATTCTCCAAAGTGAGTATAATCAAGGTCCACCCATCCTAGTATTTGGGATTTTTTTTAAGGTCTTAGTATTGATTTTGTTTCAGTTTCTCTATGGCCTGCTAATGTTCTCCTTGGAAATAAGATTAAATTATCTTCAAATATTGCATCAATAGTATTGAAAACAATTGGATAATCTTTTTTACCAATTAAGTAATATATTGTAAATGAATATTTATCTTAATGATATTTAATTTGGAGTGTACAAATTGCATTACTTAAATATTGAGGTGATACAGTTCGTGCTCTCTGAACTAAACCTTTTGTCTTGAGATATAATATTGGAAATCCCAGACATGGAGTTTATTCTGCAAGTTTTTCTATGGTACCCTAACATGATATGATTCATCTCTGAATTGTGACCTGGTGTTCTAATGCAACTCTGAACCACTGACCTATTTTGGTGATGCAGCTCAGCCTTGGAAGTGATGGTAGAGCCATCTCCGTGTACAGATGGAGATCTGCTGATTGAACTTGTTTACTTAAGTCATGAGAAATGCTGAACATTCCTGCTGCATTAGCTCAGTTTGAATATGAACGTGAAACTTACACAGAATTGGGTTTCATTTTCTAATTTAGCAGACAAAATAGGGTAGGAATATCTTCTGGACATGTCCATCACATATGATAATAAGAACCTGGGAACTGGTGACATTTCCAACATTTAGCTGATTTATCTTTAAACATTTTTGCCTATTTCTAAAGGGGCATATGCCAACTATAAAACATTTTATATTGATTTTCCTTATTTGCAGTGAACATTGTTAATTTATAATTGCTTTCCCATAACTGTTGCCATTTATCTAGATCTATTGAATATGCAAAATTCTTTGCCCAGGCTATCATTGTTTCCTTTACTTGTTCCTCCTCCAGTTCAATGCCAAGTAAAAATTATAGATTTTTTTAAAATTAATTTATCCACTGTTCCTGTGAGTATCTCATCCACCTCTGTTTTTTCTAAGTGAAAACCATATAATTTAGCATCTTTTTCATATCTTGTTTGTATCTGCATGTACATACATCAATCCATCTCAATCCCCTGTTCTTCCAATTCTCGTTTCCCTTTCAAATCCCCCTTATCTGTTAATAAGTCCTTATATGTTACAATATTTCTAACATTAAAAACATTTGGATGTATCAAAGCTTCCATTGTTGAGACTATAAGTGTTGATAACCATATTGGTATTTTCAGATAGTATTTATCTCTAACCTTCTCCCATACTAATAACAATGCATTCTTTATATAATGTCTAAGAAAGTACATATATATCTTATTTCTACCATACCATAAAAATGCATGTCATCCCATTTGTAAATCATGATCTTCCACTGTTAATAGTCTTGTATTTCTTATTTCAACCCATTCCTTCATCCAACTCAATGCTGCTGCCTGGTAATACAATTCCTAATTCGAAAACCCAAATCCTTCATGTAATCTCATGTTCTGAAGCATTTTATGCTTATTCGTGCTTTTTTCCCTTGCCATATAAATTTCCTTATTATCTTATTAAGCTGTTGAAAATAAGTCTTTTCAATTTTTATCGGTGCTGTGTGAAATATGAATAATAATCTTGGTAATATATTCATCTTTGTTATTGCAATCCTTCCCATTAGTGACAATTGAAGATTCTTCCACTTCTCCAAGTCTTTCTTGATTTGTTGTTTTAATTTATAAAAATTATCCTCTTTTATCGTTACACATCTTGAATAGACTCCTAAGTATTTAACTTTTTTCACCACTTGTATACCTAAATTCTATAACTCTTTCGTGTATTTCTGTAATATTTTTCACCAGAATTTTCAATTTTTCTTTATTTATTTTTAGACCATAATTCTCTATTTGTTCTAGTAATTTGGGACCTGCTGTTTGTGGTTCCTCTAAGATGAATACTAAGTCATCTACAAAAGCTTGCAATTTATACTCTTCTTTTTTTATTTTCATCTCTTTTATCTCTTCATTTCGCCTAATATTTCTATCTAAAACGTCTAAGATCAAAATAAACAGCAATGGTGATAGAGGACATCCTTGTCTAGTGCCCTTCATAATGCTAATATTTTCTGTCATTTCTCCATTCATCATTATCTTAGCAGATTGTCTGTCATAAATAGTTTTTATAGTCCATTTATTTTCCATTCCATTTATAGTCCATTTTTAGAGTCATAAATCTGTCCCCAAAGTCCATTCTCTGCAGATGTTCTATCATAAATTGCCAGTTCACATTGTCAAAAGATTTTTGGACATCTAGAAACATCATCACCATTTGTTTTTCTGAATGTGTCTAATAATATTCCAAAGTATTCAAAATTATCTTCATATTGTCTCTGATTTGCCTTTTAGGTAAAAATCCATTTTGGTCCATATGAATAAATTCATTTAACAGTTTTTTTTAATCTATTTGCCATTATTGAAGCAAAAATCTTATAATCCACATTTAGCAATGAAATCGGTCTACAGTTTTTTATTAATTGTAGGTCTGTAACCTCTTTAGGTATAAGTATTACATAAGACTCCCTCCATGAATCTGACATTCTTGCCTTCACTACTAATTCATTAAATAGTTCTCTTCGAATTCTTTTCTTTTTATTCTTTCTTCCCAAATATGTTATTGCCAAACCTCTAATATAAACTTTCATCATATCCCATACATTCTGAAGTGATGGATGTTCTATCTTATTTATTTAAAAAAATTCTAATTCTTTTTCTATAAACTGCTGAAAGTCCTTTTCATTTAATATTGTTGCACTCAAAGTCCATCTTGTCTTTTTCTTCTTTCCTTTCCATATTATTGTCATTGGGCTATGGTCCGCCGAAATATTTGAGCCAGTATTTACTTCTTGTATATTAACTATAAGTTCTGTTGACATCCATATCATATCTATCCTTGACCATGATAAATGTTGGCAATATTCTTCTGGATTTTTTATTTGTCTTTATTGTTTTATAATCCAGATCCACATTTGTTACAGCATTAAAATCACACATTATACATACATATTCATAGTCCAATTCTAAAAATTTTCTGTGTAATCTCCAGTAAAATTCTTCTTGTTTTTCATTTGGTGCATATATTGCTATCAAAATATATGCTATCAAATTAAACAAATACTATCAAAAGTATTTGTTTAAAGTTCATTTTTATTTCCACCATCAGACTCCTGCCCTCTTCATCCTCAAAAAGTAATTTAGGTTCTAATTTTTCTTTGATATACACCACTCCTCTTTTGCTTTGTTGTATCAATGATGTAAATAGAACTCCTAACTTTGGATATTTTAATAATTTTAAATGTTGTTTTCTAATATGTACTTCTTGTAGATATATAATGTCCATCTTCAAGCTGTTTAATTTAGATAAAGTTCTGTTTTTTTTTATTGCTGCATTCAGTCCATTTACATTTAAAGATATGGCTTTAAATTCTTCTTGCATGTTTTACTTGTTACTAGTTTTTGACTTCATCCCCCTTGTCTCTCTTTGTTCTGTTACATCTTTAGATCTTGCTCCTTCTCTTAGGACTCTTTCTTCCTTTGTTTTTCATCTTTGTCTTTCTCTTCATCTTTTTGCTTTGTCTCTCTTATTGCTCCCAAATCTTCTTCTAGTGGTCCAGAAAATTGTTGATAAAATAGTTTTGCTTTTTTAGTGGAGTCAAGTCTATGTCTTTGTTCTTGCCATGTCACCAAAATTCTTTCCGGTATTAACCATTTAAAACTCACTCTTTGAATATTAGGAACTTTGTTAGAAACTGATATTGTCTCCTCAATTCTCTAACTCTTCTAGGTATTTGTCTCAATACAACAATTTCTTTATCTTTGTGTTTCAGTGCTGTATTTTTTGCTGCTTGTAATATCTCTATTTTCACTGTCTTCTTCATAAATCTTACATGTATTTCTCTTGGTAGTTTGTTCCTCATTGCATATCTTGTGTATACTCTGAAGGTTTCATCAATCTCGTTTAAGATCTTTTCCTTGGATTGTTCCAAAACTTCTAATAATATCTCAGCAATCATTTCAGGTAAATTTTCTCCTTTTCCTTCCTCTATGTTTTGAAATCTTAAGTAAAACTCAGAACACTCCATCTCCCACAGAATAATTGTCTTTTCAGTTGGTACCAGTTTTTCTTCTAATTTCTCAACTTTCTTTTCTGTCATTTCCACTTTTTCTTCTACTTTCTGGATTCCCTTTTCATTTTTCCCAATCATGGCTTTCATTTCTTTCATTTCCTGTTTTAAGTCATCATGAAGCAATTGTTTAAAATTTCTTAATTCCATCATCTCCAAAGTTTTCTGTATTTCTGTCGATGAGGGAGTTGCTGTTGGATGTAGATGTAGATGTGATGTAAATTTCTTCATATTTATAATCCAAGTGCCAATGGTTGGATTAGGGAAAAACAAGAATAATAAAAATAAAAATGAAAAAGAAAATACAAAAATTGAAAAACAAAAATTCCAATCAACCATCTTTCTCAAAAATCAAATTTCCAAATACCCCAAAAGAGAGAGAGAGAGAAAAAAAATCAACTGCCAAAAGTAAAAGATAAAAATACAAATCCAAACAACCAAAAAGGAAAATTTTTCTTCTGACTCTTCCAGTCTTAATCCAATTTCTTGTCAATCTAGTTCTTTAAAAACAAAACAAAACAAAATGAAACAAAACATTTATTACGTTATTATATATTAATTATTATTATATAATATCGTTAATAACGAAGGCATAGGAAAAAAAATTCCTAAAAAAAAATAAAAGATACAAAACACAAAATAGAGTGCCTTTCATCGACCAGCAAAGATCAAAACTTGGAACTTCAAAGCAATCACCAGTCAGTGAGTAATAATAATAAAATATTATTATTATTATTATTATTAAGATGGAATAAAATTAAGATATGGCTGGAAGAAATGATACAACAATGTATTGATTTAAAACCAGAACTGTTCCTATTGGGGATCCTGACAGAAAAAATTAGCAAAGAAAATATTTATTTGATTATACATGTAATAACAGCTACAAGGATTGTTTATGCACAATATTGGAAAGCAGAGAAAATTCTTTTGGAAGGAGAAGTAATTAAAAAAAATAGATTGTGCAGAAATGAATAGATTGACTTTGATGATTAAAGAAAGAGAAGATTCAGAATACTTTAAGATATGGAATCAATTCTAATATTGGTTAGAAAAAAGAAATAAATGAGTAAATTAACAGTTTATGTATAAAAATGCTATAATTAGAATATTTTGTTAGTGATGAATTGTTGTAATTGATTCAATGAGAATGAAGAAAGAAGAAATAACAAAAAGAAGAACGATTGGAGACAATACCAAGATGTCACATGGAAGGAATTATGTATTAAATATTTGTTTAAAAAATAAAAAAAATAATAATTAAAAAAAATAGGGAAGGAATATCATTGCACATCAACTTTTTACTTTACAGTCCATTTTTTTCCTTTTATTGTTTATCTCTTTGTTTCTAGATATTGTATGGTTCTGCTCCAGAAATTAGCACAAAAGACCAAGTTGCTTTCTACCAACAGATGTTGCCAAATATGGACAGTCAGTACAAGGGAATTTCTCAATTATTGCTATATTTCACATGGACATGGGTAGGGATGTTGTTAGTAGACAACGAGAGTGGTGAAATGTTTATTCGCAGGGTGCTTCCCATGGCTACCCAGAGTGGCATCTGCTTTGACTTCATTACAAGATTTCCCAAACCTGTTCATTCAAATAATATGAAAAAGATGATCGAAATAGGACTTAACATGTATAGATTTGTAATGAAAAGTAATGTCACTGTGGTGGTAGTTCACGGTGAAAGTGCTAACATGATAACTCTAAGGTTTCTTTCCAGTATTTTGAAAAATAATAATTTACCACTATGGACAAAAGGGAAAGTCTGGATTATGACAATCCAGATGGATTTCACGTCAAGTCCCTTTCACCGAAATAAGGATCTGGTTTTCCTTCATGGTGCTTTATCTTTTGCAATTCACTCAGAGAAGGTATTGGGATTCCACCAATTTGTTCAGATGAGAAAACCTAACTTGGAAAAGGAAGACAGTTTTATCAAGATCTTCTGGGAAAGTGCCTTTGGATGTTCCTTCCGCCCCTCTGTAACACAAAAGGCAAATGGGGCCACTTGTACTGGAAAGGAGAAACTGGAGGTTCTTCCTACATCTGTCTTTGAAATGGAAATGAGTGGCCAGAGCTACAGTGTCTACAATGCTATCTACGCAGTGGCACATGCTTTGCATGACTTCTATTCATCTATAATGAGATACAGAGAATGGAGGAAAATCAAGGGAAAACTTTTGAATCAACATTTATGGAAGGTAAAATCCCCCAAAAGACAAATTGCAGATGTCTCACTCTATCTTCCTACTAGATTTCTTTTTTAAAAAAATCATCTTTCCAAGAATTCATTTCTCCTGTTTATTTATTTATTTATTTATTTGCAATCTAAGAGCAAGTAAAAAATGTAAAATACAGGATACCATTAATATATCCATATGTAACATGTAAATATGAAAAAAAGAGGAAACCGTATAAAATCAGGAATTCATTAGAGTCACAAAACAGTTTCTATAATCTAAAGTTATGTATAAAAATGTTGCTTCTGCCTTTCAAGCACCTGCGTATTGATAATTTAGTAGGATTAAACATGATTTATTTCAAGATGACATGGATATAATTTATTTTAAAACACTGTATTCTATATATTTATTCGGCCCAAGAGCAATATGTTATGTTGCTCATTTGGTATTACTTTTTTTCCTGATATGTTTGCTTTTTCTTAAAAATTTACTGACCCTGCTCATTTAGAGAAGTTTCTGAAATCCAAAAACAAACTCAAACTTCAATTTCTTTTAGAAGAAAACCATGGAGACGGTTTTCATTTCTGTATTAGAAACTTTATTAAAATGTTTTGAGGTCCTCATCATTACAATTTAACATATTTAAATAAATGTTAAAACCTTCTGCAATATTCTTCTGCTTATACTGTTTTATACTCTCCTCGATATAAACTTGTTTCTCAATTGTTTTTTTCAAAAATCTGCTAGAAATAATTAGTCTGATTTAAATTGCTGAATAGTCAGATCTAGTATTTTATTTAATTTCTTCTGTTTCATTCCAGTGCTATGAAAATTCTTTAATAATAGTTACAATCAATAATGTTTATTTATTATTGGGGTTATTATTATCTTTCATGTTTTGCAAACCTTGAAAAGATTTCTTGTCTATATACTTTAAAGGGGAGAAAGAGTGCTGTTGTACACCCTGATATATATCTCTGTTTGGCTTATTTTCTGATTTAGCTCAACTACATGATCAGAAGAACTTCATTTAATAATAGTGCCGGGCAAAACATTGGGTTCAATGAAAACGGAGAATTAGAGACTGGATTTGATATTATCAATTGGATCACATTTGAAAATTTGTCTTTTAAGAGAGTCCAAGTTGGAGGCATAGACCTCAAGGACTCCAATGAAAAAATGGTCACCATTTATGAAGATGATATTGTGTGGCCAAGCAGGTTTAACCAGGTATGGACCAGTCACATGTGTTCAGTCCAGATTTCACTACTTCTAAAGCTCACTTATAGGCAAACTATTCCTTAGCAATGAACCTCAGAAACTGAATTATATTCTCTCCCTGAAGCCTCTCCAGCCTAGTTGTTTGTTTATTCGTGTGGGACGCAATACAGTTAAAATAGGGCAAAATATTTAAAAATAAAAGATGAAAGGTTAAATTATGTAAAAATTAAAAAGACCTTGCCCAGAAATTAGCAACATTGATTGTGTTCCATCATGATGCCATCAGATCTTGAAATGTACACTGATCAGAGTACAAAGGGCAGGCAAACATATGTGTTGTTGTCTAAATGTCACCACAACTACAAAGAGTTGAAGCAATTGGATATCCCCATTTGTTCAAGAGTGTTTCTGGATCTTGTTGTACCCATGCACAGTCTATTCAATTGTTTCCATACTTCTCAGTTTTTGTCAGACCCAGGTGACAGTTCCTCCATTGGTCTCATCCAGTATTACTTCTTTGTAGCATTCCATAATTCCACTCTTTGAAATCCTTCCAAGTCTTCCATGCACCTGAAGAAGCTTTTCCTGGATTTTAGTCTCTGCTGTGCCCCTTATGGGCCTCGAAGAGGGTGTTGTCTAGATATTATTTGAGTCTTTCTCTATATATGCTGCTGTTAAGACATTCGGGTGCCCCTTCGACAACAGCTGGCTAATGCTTTCAATCCAGAAGCATCCAAACCATAGTGAAGTGCTCATTTCCTCTTGTGATACACTGTATGTAGCCTAACTGATAGACTTAGAAAGTCACTCATTGCTGATGCCTAGGATACCTTCTAGGGTAGAAGGTGGATAAATGGAGAGAAATGGAGTAGGCCACAAAGAAAGTTCACACTTTGCATGTAAAGTCTATGTGAAAACTTTCCCTTTCACTAAAAGCCTTACAGATGTTCAAAAGCAAAGAAAGACAAGAAACATCTGTAAATCAGTGCCTCTGTAAAGTGGTCTTTTTATTGGCAACAAATTAAGTATTGTGGCCTGTATGTTTGCACTGAGGCAAAAAGTTGTTCAAATCTTTTCTACCAAAAACCAGACTTTGCTGTCTCACATTATTATATCAAAAGAAAAAATAGGACGGAAAGATATTTCTAAAAATACTGAAAGACACCAAGATGCCACATTTCCAAAGATAAACTTTTTTTATTATTATTTATTTATGGATAGACCCAGCCACTTTCTCTGTGTAATGGGAAATGCGATTCAGGCTACAGTAAGATTAAGATAGAAGGAAAACTATTTTGCTGCTATGACTGTCTTCGATGTCCAGAAGGGAAGATTTCTAACAGGGAGGGTAAGTGATATTGTATATTTAAATGACCGAGTGAATAAGATTGTCAAATGTACCATGGGAAATTTTCTGTTTTCTGCCAACTCTTTCATTTGGCAGATTAGACTAGAAAATAGGGATAAGTAATTGAATTGCAAGCGTGTTCATTATTGGTAGCAAGAAGTGGATTTATGCAAATACAGCTTGATGGCAACTAAGTTAATGTACAACATATATTTTTTAACAATTAATTGGCAGTCCTCACTTTGAACACTTGTAGTTAGTTTTTATTCTTTCAGTGCAACTTTAACATCAATATTTTCTTTCATAGACATGGATGAATGTTTTCAATGTCCAGAAGATCAGCATCCCAATGAGAAGCAGGTTTTGTGTCTCCCCAAAGTTACAACATTCTTGAATTATAAAGAAACCCTGGGAACAGTTATGGCTAGTTCTTCACTTTTCTTCTCTTTAATCACAGTTGGAGTCCTTTGGATCTTTATTAAGCATCAGGACACTCCCATTGTCAGAGCTAACAACCGAAACCTCACATATATACTCCTTGTTGCTCTCCTGTTATCATTTCTTTGTACTTTGCTATTCATTGGGAAACCTCACAAGGTGACATGTCTCCTTCGTCAAACTGCTTTTGGTATCATCTTTTCAGTGGCCATTTCTTGTGTTTTGGCCAAAACCATCATTGTAGTTCTAGCTTTCATGGCTACCAAGCCAGGGTCCAAGATGACCAAATGGTTGGGGAAAAGACTTGGCACATTTCTGGTATCCTGCTGCTCCTTTATTCAAATTAAAATTTGTATTATATGGCTGATCATCTCTCCCCCATTCCCAGATGCTGACAAGTCAATAGCAGAAGAAATCATTCTGGAGTGTAACGAAGGATCTGCTTTCATGTTCTACTGTGTCTTGGGTTATATGGGCTTCCTTGCCATTGTCAGCTTCACACTGGCCTTCCTAGCTAGGAAACTACCCGATGCTTTCAATGAAGCCAAGTTTATCACCTTCAGCATGTTGGTCTTCTGCAGTGTTTGGTTGTCCTTTGTTCCAGCATACCTGAGTTCAAAAGGAAAATATATGGTTGCTGTGGAAATCTTCTCCATTTTAGCTTCCAGTGCTGGATTACTGCTTTGCATCTTTTCTCCCAAATTGTACATAATTCTGCTGAGGCCCGATTTGAACAAAAAAGATCAGCTCAAAAGAGAAAAAAACAGAGTACCATAAATTTAATTGCTGTTTCCTATTTTGCATCAGGTATCAGGAAGTATAAAACCAGTTTTGTCTTGCACCAGGATAGAAACTAGCAGATTGTGAGTTCTACTCCTGCCTCATACATGTGTTGTTGTATGGAAAAATTGAAGGAGGGAGAAATATTAGATACTTTTGCTGCCTTAAATTATTTATAAAAAAGAATAATGGCAGGAGAAAGAAAGATCTTTTTTTAAAAAAAAATCCCTCTAACAATAAAGTCTAACAATAAAGTGCTCTATTCTAAACTCCAGTTTTCACTCAGTAGAGGGGAAATGGTGTTCATACTTGGGGGTAAGATGTTCCACAGGAGTGGATCATGATACAGAAGGATGTTCTCCAGAGCCCCAATAGATGGAACTCCTTTGGAAATGGGAACTTCAACAGAACTTGTCCCTCAAACCTTACAAGATGAGGAGATGCAGTCTTGGATATAACTAGGCCTTCAGTCATGGGTAGTTTAATTTTAGTTTTAGCTGTGGTTACTCTGAAGCAATTTTACAAAGCACTCTGTTCTTGGTGGCAATCAAATTCTGTTTAATGCACAAGCCTAGAAGCACCTTGTTCACACCTGTGACAGACTGGTATTGATTGTCTAGAAGAATACCATTTCTCACAATTGTATGTGAAGCACTGAGAACAAGATTTTTTAATTTATTTTCGTCAAGCATGTATTAGATAATAGATACAAGTATAAACCTGATTATGACTACATGGAATGGGTATGAATAAAAGGAAACATTAGGACTGGGACAGTAGGCATGCTGGTGAGTTTATGCACCAGACCTCTTAGGAATGAGGTGAGGTCTACAGTAGACAGTCTAAAGTAAATATTTTGGGGGTTTGGACAAGAAATCAGAGAATCAGGTAGAGCATTTCAGGCATTGACAACTCTGTTGCTGAAGTCGTATTTTCTGCAATCAAGATTGAAGCAGTTAACCATAAGTTTCTATCTATTGTGTGCTCTTCTATTGTTTTGGTTGAAACTGAAGTATTCATTGACAGGAAGTACATTGTATCAGATGATTTTATGTACTACACTTTAGTTGGACTGAAGATTGCGAAGTTCTAAATTGTCTAAGCCCAAAATTTCAAGTCTGGTGGCATAAGATACTTTGTTGCGAGAAGAGGAGGACTCTTCTCGTGGAATATCTCTGGAATTGTTCGATTGTGTTAATGTTGGATATGCAGTGCGGGTTCCAAACAGACGAGCTGTATTCAATGTAATCAGAGATGGTAAAAATCTTCTTTATTACCTATTACTAATTCAGGAAAATTAAAAACTTTTCTTAAGTTGCAACAGAAACTGTTTTTCTTGCAGTAAGTAATTAAAGGTTTCTATCTTACCTTCCTACTTCACTAAAGAACACCATTGTTGATATGTGCTTAGAAAAACAACAACATATTTTTTTCTTCAGCATTTCCTTTAATCTCTGATTCAAAGTGAATAATGTCTCCCCTAAAATTAACTGTTTAATTGTGTTTATTTCAACTTCCTCTCCTAAGTCAACAACTTTAAACACCAGCACACCTTCAAATAATCTTTTGCATTTCTGTCTATTACGCTAAGAGAATGAAGTAATCTTTCTATTCAGAAATAACAAGCCTTTTAAAAAAAAGAATTTAATTTTACCTGTAATCATCTATTTAGCGAAGGCAGTTTGTGATTCATCAATTCTCAAAGGAATTACAATAAGTACATGCACACAACTCTCCCCTCACCAAAAGCAAAATAACAAGAACCGGGGAAAAAAATACAGCTCTGTTATAATCATGCCAGAATGGTAATATCCGACTACTGATTCTATTCAGTAAAAAAGAATGCTCTGGTTCCTTATACCAAACTGTCCAATTTAAGGAAAGGCAATGCTAAGACAGGCAAAATTACTTAAATAAGGAACAACTTCATTCAGTATAATGGTCTTTGTAACACTGGTCTTGGTCCTTTTCCCCAAAGTTGTGGGTAAGATTTCCAGGGCTAAATGCAGCATCGGCAAACCTCTACCTCTACTTCACCAAAAATACCAACCAGGGGACTTCATCCTTTTTTTTTTAATTGAATTTTTTTTAAAAATACAAACATAAAAAATATATAGACCCCCCTTCCCCCTTCAACCCCCCACCCCTCCCCCCCTTCAGCCCCCCCTCCCCCCCGACTTCCCAGAGTGAAATACAGGGTTTTTCTTCTTCGACAAAAAAGATAAACCAATCATTAAACTATCCAATTTCTAGTTTACAAACACCATCAAAATCTTAACTCCAATCTAATAAGAAAATTACAACTCTATAGTTCTTCTTCATTCATACGCAATTTGATGTCTTCTTATATGATATTTATTCCGAATATAGTCAATCCATTTCCTCCACTCCAAAATGAATTTTTCTTGAGTATGATCCTTCAAATATGCTGAGATTTTAGCCATCTCAGCTAAGTTCATTACTTTTACAATCCATTCTTCTACTGTGGGCAAAGAGTCTTTTTTCCAGTATTGTGCAACCAACAGTCTGGCTGCTGTTATTAAATTTAAAATCAACTTAGTCTCCAATAATGTACATTCATTTATAATACCCAATAAAAACAATTGTGGTGTAAATTCCAACCTTTTTTTCAAAATATTTTGCATTACCCACCAAATCTTTATCCAAAGTGCTTTAACCTTCTTACAGGTCCACCAAATATGAAAATAAGTTGCATCTTCACAGTCACACCGCCAACATTTAGCTTGTACATTAGAATACATACATGACAACTTTTTTTGGGTCTAAATGCCATCTATAAAACATCTTATAAAAGTTTTCTCTAAGATTTTGTGCTTGAGTAAATTTAACATTTCTGACCCAGATCTTTTCCCATGTCTCCATCATTATTGGTTCTTGAAAATTTCTAGCCCATTTAATCATACAGTCTTTAACCAACTCTGTTTCAGAATCTATCTCTAATAATATATTATATAATCTTTTAATATGCATAATACCCTGGTCCCTAATTTGCTTTACCAAATTTTCTTCATTTTCCATAAGACCTGTTTTTTGATCCTCCCTCCACCTTGCTTGAAGCTGGCCATATTGAAACCAGGTATAAATTATCCCTTCCTTCTTCAAAAGCTCTAAGGGTTTAAGTTGTAGTTTGCCCCTTTCTGTAAATAAAAGTTCTTTATATGTGATCACCTCCATCTTTTGTTCTATACTTATATTTTCTATTGCATGTCTGGGATTTGCCCAAATAGGTATTTTATAATCCAATTTATATTGATATTTCTTCCACACTCGCAACAAAGCATTTCTAAGCATATGGCTTTTAAAAATTTTATCCACTTTCTTTTCATACAGTAAATAAGCATGCCATCCATAAAGTAAGTCATATCCTTCTAGATTCAAAATTCTATCCTCTGTTAAATTAAACCAATCACTAATCTGAACTAATACCAAAGCTTCATAATATAATCTTATATTTGGCATTTTTAAACCACCTCTCTCCCGAGCATCTTGTATAATTTTTAATTTAACTCTAGGTTTTTTACCTGACCATATAAAAGTATTGAGACCTTTTTGGCATTCCCTCAGTTGTTCATCCTTCTTCAACACCGGTATTATTTGGAACAAAAATAAAAACTTAGGTAATACATTCATTTTAATTGCTGCTATTCTACCTAATAAAGATAATTGCAACTTTTTCCAATTCTCCATTTCTTTCTGCACCTTTCGCCATAAAACTTCATAATTGTTTTTAAATAACTTTGTATTTGACCCAGCAATAAACACACCCGAATATTTAACCTTTTTAACTACTTCAAATCCCGATATTTGTTGAAGCTCTTCTCTTTGATTAAAAGACATATTTTTGGTCACTGTCTTAGTCTTATGTTGATTTATTTTAAATCCCGAGACTTTACCATATTGTTCTATCAATTCCAACATATGTGAAACTGTATCTATAGGTTGCGTTAATGTAACAACTAAATCATCTGCAAAGGCCCTCAATCTATAGTCTTGCTGTCGAATCACTATTCCTTTTAGTTCTTTAGATTCACGTATCTTTTTCAACAAAATTTCCAAAGATAAAACAAACAATAAGGGAGATAATGGACAACCCTGCCGCGTTCCCTTTTCTATCTTAAAACTATCCGTTAAACTTCCATTAATAATTATTTGTGCGGTTTGTTCTCTATATATTGCTTTAATTGAACTCATAAATTGCTCCCCAAATTGCATTTTATCTATTATTTTGAACAAAAATTGCCAATTCAATCTATCAAAAGCTTTCTCTGCATCCAAAAAGAAAAAAGCTGCAGGAATCTGATTATTTTTCTCCAAATATTCAACCAAATTTATTATTTGTCTCAAATTATATTTCATATATCTCCCCTTTATAAACCCTGATTGATCATTGTGAATTATTTGTTGCATGATTGGCATTAATCTATTTGCCAGTACTTTGGTAAAAATCTTATAATCAGTATTTAAAAGTGAGATAGGTCTAAAATTTTCAGGTTTAACACAGTTTTGGTCTTCTTTAGGAATCAATGATATAAAAGCAATAGGTATATTAAGACAGCAATTTAATATGCTAATGGCTGATCAAGTTGCAACTACCTTACAATATGCTAAACATAATACATTTTGTAATGCTAATAAACCAGGCAGATGGTTAGCTTATATGTTAAGGAAAAAGCAAAGATCACGTATTATTGGTAAGATGGAATATAAAGATAAAGAAGTTTATCAACAAAACTTGATTAAAAAAGCCTTTTTAGAATATTATACAAAACTATATGCAGGAGATTTGATACAAGGTAAAGATATAGATAGATATCTTAGAGAGGTTGATATACAGGAATTAACTTTGGATCAAAGAGAAGGCTTGAAGCAACCAATAAATTCTGAAGAGATTATTTTAGCAATCAAACAGTTAAAAGTAGGTAAAACACCAGGAACGGATGGTTTGACAGCTATTTATTATAAGAACTTGCAGATGGAAATGGTGGAACCGCTTAGGATGCTTTTTAATAAAATTCAATCTGGGGGAGAAACCCCACCCTCATGGAAAACAGGGGACTTCATCCTTGAAGGCATTTGGTCAATGTGTAAGATAGAGCATTTGTTGGTTGAGATTTGGAGTTGCCAATTTTTAGGCCATTTAGAGGTCACTTATTTGTCATTATTAGTCATTATCATATTATATCCTCTTCACTGTTAATGTAAAACTATTCAATACCACTGACAATACTGCTGCTGTACAAAGCGACCTTGACTATGTGTCTGAATGGTCGAACAATTGGCAATTCCAAATCTCAACCAGCAAATGCTCTGTCATACACACTGGAAACAAAAATCAGAACACCAAATACAAACTGGACAGATACAACCTCGTAAATGACCCTCATTCTGTCAAAGACCTAGGACTACTCATCTCAAATGACCTAAGCCCCAGAGCTCACTGTAACAGCATTGCCAAAAAGCCATTAAGGTCTTAATCTAATTTTGTGAAGTTGCTTTTCCAGTAACATCAAATTGTTAACTAGGACAAACAAAACCTTTGCCAGACCAATTCTCAAATACAGCTCATCTTCTTTGAATCCACACTGTATCTCAGACATTAATACAATTGAGTGAGTCCAGAGGTATTTCATTAGAAAAGTACTCCGCTCCTCAGCTCACAATAGAATACATTATGCCACCAGGTTCAAAATTTTGGGCTTGGACAACCTAGAACTATGCAGACTATGGCCTGACCTAAATATAGTACAAAAAATTGTCTGCTACAATGTCCTACCTGTCAAAGACTACGTCAACTTCAACTGCAATAATACAAGGACAAACAATAGATACAAACTTATGGTAAAAAGTTCCAAACTTTTTCAGCAATGGAATGGTCAATGTCTGGAATGAACTACATGACACTGTTGTTACATCCTCAAACCTCCAAAACTTTAACCTTAAACTGTCTACTGTGGACCTCACCCCATTCCTAAGGGGTCTATAAAGGGGCGTGCATAAGTGCTCCAGCATGCCTATTGTCCCTCTCCTATTGTCCCCATTTATTTGTACTCATTTCCTGTGTTCCTGTCCATGTTTACACTTATACCTGTTTTCTCATACATGATTGACGAACTAAATAAAATAAACATAAACATAAAAATAGATGAACATGAGTTGAGCTTAATTTCAGATGACTGCATCTCTGCAATTGTTCGTTGGTTAATCTTTTCCTTAACATTATATATATTTTAAAACATCACTACTGCTTTTTTCAGAGCCCTTTTTATAACCACAAAAGAACTCTTTTCTGCTTCGTTATCTACCTTGGTTAACTGATTTTTTTTTAAAAGGTTTACCCTGGTGGTTAATGCTAACATAAATATCTATATCTATGTATTATATACATATCCATATAAATCCATATATCTTTCTATGTCTATCTCCATGTTCATCTCTCCCTCCCTCTCTCTCCCTCTCTCCCTCTCTCTCTCTTTAAAAAAAGTTCTTTCTTTCTCCTGCCATTATTCTTTTTTATAAATAATTCAAGGCAGCAAGAATATCTAATACTTCTCCCTCCTTCTATTTTTCCCCACAGCAACACATGTATGAGGCAGGAGTAGAACTCACAATCTCCTAGTTCCTATCCTGGTCCTAGACAAAACTGGTTTTATACTTCCAGATACCTGATGCAAAATAGGAAGCAGCAATTAAAATTATGGTATTCTGTTCTTTTCTCTTTTGAGCTGATCTTTTTTGTTCAAATCGGGCCTCAGCAGAATGATGTACAATTTGGGAGAAAAGATGCAAAGCAGTAATCCAGCACTGGAAGCTATAATGGAGAAGATTTCCACAGCAACCATATATTTTCCCTTTGAACTCAGGTATGCTGGAACAAAGGACAACCAAACACTGCAGAAGACCAACATGCTGAAGGTGATAAACTTGGCTTCATTGAAAGCATCGGGTAGTTTCCTAGCTAGGAAGGCCAGTGTGAAGCTGACAATGGCAAGGAAGCCCATATAACCCAAGACACAGTAGAACATGAAGGCAGAGCCTTCGTTACACTCCAGAATGATTTCTTCTGCTATTGACTTCATGTCAGCATCTGGGAATGGGGGAGAGATGATCAGCCATATAATACAAATTTGAATTTGAATAAAGGAGCAGCAGGATACCAGAAATGTGCCAAGTCTTTTCCCCAACCATTTGGTCATCTTGGACCCTGGCTTGGTAGCCATGAAAGCTAGAACTACAATGACGGTTTTGGCCAAAACACAAGAAATGGCCATCGAAAAGATGATGCCAAAGGCAGTTTGACGAAGAAGACATGTCACCTTGTGAGGTTTCCCAATGAATAGCAAAGTACAAAGAAATGATAACAGGAGAGCAACAAGGAGTACATATGTGAGGTTTCGGTTGTTAGCTCTGACAATGGGAGTGTCCTGGTGCTTAATAAAGATCCGAAGGACTCCAACTGTGATTAAAGAGAAGAAAAGAGAAGAACTAGCCATAACTGTTCCCAGGGTTTCTTTGTAGTTCAAGAATGTTGTAACTTTGGGGAGACACAAAACCTGCTTCTCATTGGGATGCTGATCTTCTGGACATTGAAAACATTCATCCATGTCTATGAAAGAAAATATCGATGTTGAAGTTGCATTGAAAGAATAAGAACTACTACAAGTGTTCAAAGTGAGGACTGCCAATTAATTGTTAAAAAATATATGTCGTACATTAATTTAGATGCCATCAGCCTGTTATTGTATAAATCCACTTCTTGCTACCAATAATGAACATGCTTGCAATTCAATTACTTATCTCTATTTTATAGTCTAATCTTCCAAGCAAAAGAGTTGGCAGAAAACAGAAAATTTCCCATGGTACATTTGACAATCTTATTCACTCGGTCATTTAAATATATAATATCTCTTACCCTCCCTGTTAGAAATCTTCCCTTCTGGACATCGAAGACAGTCATAGCAGCAAAATAGTTTTCCTTCTATCTTAATCTTACTGTAGCCTGAATCGCACTTCCCATTACACAGAGAAAGTGGCTGGGTCTGTCCATAAATAAATAATAAAAAAAAGTTTATCTTTGGAAATGTGGCGTCTTGGTGTCTTTCAGTATTTTTAGAAATATCTTTCCGTCCTATTTTTTCTTTTGATATAATAATGTGAGACAGCAAAGTCTGGTTTTTGGTAGAAAAGATTTGAACAACTTTTTGCCTCACTGCAAACATATAGGCCACAATACTTAATTTGTTGCCAATAAAAAGATCACTTTACAGAGGCATTCTTTGTTTCTGAACATTGAATTTACAAGGTTTGAACTTTCTTTGTGGCCTACTCCATTTCTCTCCATTTATCCACCTTCTACCCTAGAAGGTATCCTAGGGAACACCAATGAATGACTTTCTAAGTCTATCAGCTAGACTAGATACACAGAGTGTCACAGGTGGAAATGAGCAACTGTTCTATCTAGACAAGATCCTCTAAATATATAGACAAGATCCTCTCTGTGGCCAATAACCAACTCAGCAGAGATGAAATCCAGGAAAAGCTTCTTTAGATTGATGGAAGACTTTGAAGAATTTGAAAGCAGATTTATGGAAATCTACAAAGAACTAATACTTTTTCATTGTCAAAAAGGCATTAAGAGTTGTTAACCTAATTTTGGGAAGCTTCTTTTCCAATAACATTGTACTGCAAACTAGGCCATACAGAATCTTTGCCAGACCAATTCTCGAATACAGCTCATCTGCCTGGAATCCACACAGTATCCACAACTGAGCGCATCCAAAGGTATTTCACGAGAAGAGTACTCCACTCCTTTGCTCACAATAGAATCCCTTATACCACCAGGCTCAACGTTTTCAGCTTGGACAACCTGGAACTTCTGCTACAAGTCCTAACTGTCAACGACTACTTAGAGCTTCAACCTCAATAATACTCAGGCAAACAATAGATACAAACTCAAGGTACACCATTCCAAACTCAGTTGCAGGAAATACGACTTCAGCAACAGAGAGGTCAACACCTGGAATGCTCTACCTGACTCCATTGTTACATCCTCAAACCCCCACAGCTTCAACCTTAAACTGTCTACCGTGGACCTCACCCCATTCCTAAGAGGTCCATAAAGGGGGCATGAATAAGCGCACCTACTGTCCCTATCCTACTATCCCCATTTATTTGTACTCATTTCCTGTGTTCACGTCCAAAGAAAGAAAGAAAGAAAGAAAGAAAGAAAGAAAGAAAGAAAGAAAGAAAGAAAGAAAGAATAAAATAATACTGGATGGGACCAATGGAGGTCACCTGGGTCTGACAAAAACTGAAAAGTATGGAAACAATTGAATAGACTGTGCATGGGTACAGCAAGATCCAGAAACACTCTGAACAAATAGGGATATCTAGTTGCTTATACTCTTTGTAGTTGTGGTGATATTCAGACAAGAAAACATATGCATGCATGCTCTTTGTGCGCCGATCAGTGTACATTTCAGGACCTCATGGCAGCATGATGGAACACAATCAATGTTCCTAGTTTTGCGGCAAAGTCTGTTTAATTTTTACATAATTTAACCTTGCATTTTTAAATGCTTTGCCCTATTTTAACTGTAATGCTTCTTACATGAATAAACAAACAGCTAGGCTGGAGAGGTTTCAGGGAAAGAATATAATCCTGTTTCCAAGGTTCATTGCTATGAACCTCGGAAACAGGATTATATTCTTTGCCTCTAAGTAAGCTTTAGAAGTATTGAAATCTGGACTGAACACAATGTGATTGTGTCGTACCTGGTTAAACCTGCTTGGCCACACAATATCATCTTCATAAATGGTGACCATTTTTTCATTGGAGTCCTTGAGGTTTATGCTTCCAACTTGGACTTTCTTAAAAGACAAATTTTCAAATGTGATCCAATTGATAATATCAAATCCAGTCTCTAATTCTCCGTTTTCATTGAACCCAATTTTTTGCCCGGCACTATTATTAAATGATGTTCTTCTGATCATGTAGTTGAGCTAAATCAGAAAATAAGCCAAACAGAGATATATATCAGGGTGTACAACAGCACTCTTTCTCCCCTTTAAAGTATATAGACAAGAAATCCTTTCAAGATTTGTTAACCATGAAAGATAATAATAACAGCAATAATAAATTACATTACTGATTGTAACTATGGTTACAGAATTTTCATAGGACAAGAATGAAACAAAAGGAATAAAATAAAATACTTGATCTGACTATTCAGCAATTTAAATCAGACTAATTATTTCTAGCAGATTTTTGAAAAAAAAAATGAGAAACAAGTTTATATTGAGGAGAATATAAAAGAATATAAGGGGAAGAATGTTGCAGAAGGCTT
Organism: Coluber constrictor foxii; assembly: GCA_038048745.1. Lineage (NCBI taxonomy): Eukaryota > Metazoa > Chordata > Lepidosauria > Squamata > Colubridae > Coluber > Coluber constrictor. The sequence continues at coordinate 26,793,629 of CM075961.1, forward strand.
TAACATTTATTTAAAAATGATGAGGACCTCAATACATTTTAATAAAGTTTCTAGTACCAAAATGAAAACCATCTGCATGGATTTCTTCTAAAACTGAATTTTGAGTTATTTTTGGATTTCAGAAACTTCTCTGAATGAGCTTGTTCAGTAAACATATAAGAAAAAATATATCAGAAAAAAAGTAATACCAAATGACCAACATAACATATTCAACTGGGACCAAATAAACATATAGAATACAATGTTTTAAAATAAATTATATGCCTGTCATCTTGAAAAAAAATCATGTTTAGTCTTACTAAATTATCAATATGCAGATGTTTGAAAGGCAGAAGCAACATGTTTTATACATAACTTTAGTTTATAGAAACTGGTTTGTGACTCTAATCAATTCCTAGTTTTATACGGTTTCTTCTTTTTTATATATTTACATAATGTTACATGTAGTTATATTAATGGTAACATGTATTTTACATTTCTTACTTGCACTTAGACCGCAAAAAAAGAAATAGCTAAATTAATATTTACCAAAACTTCACAGTTTCACCTAGATTGGACAAATGAATTCTTGGAAGATTTTATTATTATTATTATTATTTTAAATCTAGTAGGAAGATAGAGTGAGACATCTCTAATTTGTCCTTTTGGGGATTTACCTTCCATAAATGTTGATTCAAAAGTTTCCCCTTGATTTGCCTCCCTTCTCTGTATCTCATTATAGATGAATAGAAGTCATGCAAAGCATGTGCCACCACGTAGATAGCATTGTAGACACTGTAGCTGTGGCCACTCATTTCCATTTCAAAGACAGATGTAGGAAGAACCTCCAGTTTCTCCTTTCCAGTACAAGTGGCCCCATTTTCCTTTTGTGTTACAGAGGGGGGGAAGGAACATTCAAAGGCACTTTCCCAGAAGATCTTGATAAAAGTGTCTTCCTTTTCCAAGTTAGGGTTTCTCATCTGAACAAATTGCTGAAATCCCAGTACCTTCTCTGAGTGAATTGCAAAAGATAAAGCACCATGAAGGAAAACCAGATCCTTATTTCGGTGAAAGGGACTTGACGTGAAATCCATCTGGATTGTCATAATCCAGACTTTCCCTTTTCTCCATAATGGTAAATCATTATCTCTCAAATTACTGGAAAGGAACCTTAGAGTTATCATGTTACCACTTTCACCATGAACTACCACCACAGTGACATTACTTTTCATTACAAATCTGTACATGTTAAGTCCTATTTCGATCATCTTTTTCAGATTATTTGAATAAAGATATTTGGGAAATCTCACAATGAAGTCAAAGCAGATGCCACTCTGGGTAGCCATGGGAAGCACCCTTCGCATAAACATTTCACCACTCTCGTTGTCTACTAGCAACATCCCAACCCAAGTCCACATGAAATATTGCAATAATTGAGAAATTCCCTTGTACTGACTATCCATTTTCGGCAACATTTGTTGGTAAAAAGCAGCTTGATCTTTTGTGCTAATTTCAGGAGCAGAACCATACAATATCTAGAAACAAAGAGATAATAAAATAAAACATATGAAGAACGGTTGCAGGAACTGGGTATGTCTAGTTTACTGAAAAGAAGGACTAGGGGAGACATGATAGTAGTGTTCCAATATCTCAGGGAATGCTTCAAAGAAAAGGGAATCAAGCTATTCTCCAAAGCACCTGACAGTACATCAAGAAGCAATGAGTGGAAACTAATCAAGGAGAGAAGCAACTTAGAACTAAGGAGAAATTTCCGGACAGTTAAAACAATTAATCTGTGGAACAACTTGCCTTCAGAAGTTGTGGATGTTCCACACTGGAAGTTTTTAAGAGGATGTTGGATAACCATTTTTCTGAAGTGGTGTAGGGGGTCCTGCCTAAGCAGGGAGTTGGACTAGAAGACTACCAACGTCCCTTCCAACCATGTTATCCCATCCCATCCCATCCCATCCCTCCCCTCCCCTCCCCTCTCCTCCCCTCCCCTTCCCTTCCCTTCCCTTCCCTTCCCTTCCTTTCCTTTCCTTTCCTATGAGGGAAAAAAATCACTGTCAGTAACAAGCTGATGTGCAATCATATTATTTCCCTATTTTGTCCACTAAATTAGAAACTAAAGCTGAATTCCATGTAAGTTTCATGTTCATATTCAAGACGAGCTAATGGAGCAGGAATGTTCAGCAAATTTCATGACTTAAGTAAACAGGTTCAATCAGAAGATCTCCATCTGTGCACAGAGATTGCTATGCCATCACTTCCAAGACTGAGCTGCACCACCAAAATAGGTTAGTGGTTCAGAGTTGCATTAGAACACCAGGTCACAATTCAGAGATGAATCATATCATGTTAGATTACCATAAAACAACCTACAGAATAAAATCACAAACTATATCACTTAAATATTTAAGTAATGCAATTTGTACACTCCAAATTAAATATCATTAAGATAAATATTAATTTACAATATATTACTTAATTGGTAAAAAAGATTATCTTATTTCCAAGGACAATGTTAGCAGTCCAAAGAGAAATTGAAGGAAAATTAATACTAACTCCTTTAAAAAATCCCAAATACTATCTTGGGTGGACCTTGATTATATTCACTTTGGGGAATAATGATTTTGCTGAAAAATACAGCATAATATAACTGTATTATCATTGCAATCATATTTTAAGTGAAGTTTGAAAAATGTAACCTACAAGAGTTATACAAGGGTTCCCAGACACAGTTTGCAATTCTGATCATGCTCCACCATGTGTTTAGCAACTCCTTCTCTGAAATAACCAATAAAATATACATTACCTTTGGGCAATGTATAATATCCCCATTTCCTAGTATCCTGAAACATCAAAATGCTGAAGAATTAAGGTGCTGTTGCATAACCAAAACACTCCAAAATTTCCTAAAATGTACCCTTTTTATTACAATCACAATATTTCCTTCGTTGAAGATTTTTACAGAAAAAATATTATATGGATTTTTATCTCCTGCCTCTTAATTCCAAGGAAACAACATACCTGTGGCATCTTGTACAGGGAAAGGATATTAGCCATGTACAGATAGATGTCAGAGGAAGGTCCTCCAATGACTGCTATTGGTCTGTTTTGAGCATCACAGCTGTAGTTAGGTATGAATTGGCCCTTTGTAAAGAAGAGCTCCATTGAGGCACGGTATGTCCAACTTGGATCAAAGTAGGCATTATAGATATGGAACCCCAAGGTATGGTTTGGTAAAATAGAGGTATCTCTATTAATTTCCATGATGGCAAACTCTAAAGCGAGGATGTGCTGATACATTGGAGTTATGACCCTAAAATAAACATTATATATTGTCAAAATGCATACTTCCCAAAATATCATAGATGGTATAGGTTAACTCAGTTTAATTATTGTAGCGTCTATCTAACCCATGTCTGTCTGTCTGTCTGTCTGTCTGTCTATCTATCTATCTATCTATCTATCTATCTATCTATCTATCTATCTATCTATCTTTCATCTCTCTATTCATCTATTCTCTATTGAGCTACCATCTATCATCTATCCATCTATCTAACCATCCATCCATTATCTAATATTTATAATCTATTGTCCATCTATATATTTTCCTACCGTACGTACAAATACTCTCCCTCTCAACCCTACATCTCTCCTCTCTCTGCTCTATATCCTTTTCTTCTTTCTCTTTTCATGTCTGTCTGTAAAAATCTTACACAGCAGTGCCAAAAGGCTCCTTAGATGGATTTCTCCTGCAGTCTTTCGTTCTATAGTAGATGTAGATCTGAGAGAAAATGCCCACAATTATGAAATCTCCTGACTGATATTGCTTGTGAAGAAAAGGCAGAGGGTCAGTAGTCCTACATTTAGCACTGGGAATCATCGACATCATTTCAGGCAAGAGCACCAAGACCAAGGCTGCAAGCATCATCGTAATGTATAAAGTGACGTATCTTAAGTCAATTGAGGTTTCCCCAAGCTCTGCCTCATTAAGAATATTTATACTTGCACTTGTCTTCACAACAACTTCTTGCCCACTAGGAGATGAGGTGGAAAGAATGATGTGGGAATTGATAATGACAATTGAAAGATCAACAATTCAGAATTCAAGACCTAGGAAACCATGGCATGTAAACAATTGTACACCAGCCTGTAATTGCTGACAGCAATGAAAACTTAAAAAGAAATACAGAACTTTTACTCCTTTGTATAAAAACAGGAAAAAAAGTTCTTCTAGTTTTAAAACAGTAGAAGTTTATACCACATTGACATTTGATGCCAGTCAGATCTGTCTGTCTGTCTGTCTGTCTGTCTGTCTGTCTGTCTGTCTGTCTGTCTGTCTGTCTGTCTGTCTGTCTGTCTGTCTGTCTGTCTGTCTGTCTATCTATCTATCTATCTATCTATCTATCTATCTATCTATCTATCTATCTATCTATCTATCTATCTATCTATCTATCTATCTGCTTAAAACTAAAGTTGTTCCCAAAACAGAATCGGCAACCAATATAGGTGCTGTCAAATTTCCATTATACATCATAACATTAGAATTCCATTATCTCAAAGTCTACAGCATTTTGGATTAGGTGCAACTTTAGAGTAGTCTTTAAATCCTGTCCCACGTCAAATGCATAGAATTGTGTATGTGTGGCCAGCTTCTCCTGCATCAGATAAAGCAATTGGTGCACCATTCCTCTAGTCATGGCTTCCCACTACATTTCAAGGAGCAACTGTGAGTCCCTAATGAATCCCAAATGGCAAATATGTTCTTTGTCACTGTTCTTTGCATTAATGCCACTAGACAGTAGTGGCATTGATGGAGAACCTCAACATACAAATATCAAATCTATCTTCTTTAGCTTCGGTTCTCTCTTGTCCTGACCTTTACAGGCATCAGTGTTCTACATGATAGAACTCTGATAGTTTTTCCCTTTAGCCTATGAGATGGTATTAAATTGAGAATCATCAGCAACTCAAATATGAAATGCTATCTCCTGGAAGGGTCATATAGTTGAAAAAGAATAGGAGGAAAATGATCAATTCCTCTTATAAACCAAGTACCACCAAGAAGTCCTTTCATCACGCACTGCAACAGCCTAGAATAATTCACTACGGAAGGAGCAAAATATCTTCAAATAGTCCATCTTTTCCTACAAGTGGTCAAAGATGAGAGGTTTTCTTTTCTTTTCTTTTTTTTAGAAAAAGGAAGAATTTGTACACCAATTCCATGCAGGTCCTTCAGTAGAATAACCAATAATCTCAGGCTAATATATGGGCTATTAATTGCCTGAAAAGGGTCTAGATCAGTGTTAGTGAACCCGAGTGCTAAAACGGGAGCTCACACACATACGGGGGAGTTCCAGAAACCAGAGAAGTAGCTCCCAGGCACGCATGCACAGGAGTGCTAGAAACCAGAAGGGCTGAGCTTCCAGTTTCCAGCATGCACAGGCACACCGGTCACCTGGTCTTCTGGTTTCTGTCATACATGTGCAGATAAAGATCAGCTGGCCGGTGCCTGTGTGGGTGCCAGAAACCAGAAGAGCAATGGGCTATGGCTGGTGTGCCCAGAGTGATGGCTCCGATTGCCACTTCCGGCACGCATACCATAGGTTCACCATCACAGGTCTAGATAATCAGTGTTTTTGTAGGTGCTACAATGGTCTCAACAACTTTTCCTCAAAAAGGAAAAGGTCAGAAATTGGCTAGCTTACATCTTTTTAGGGTGGAACAAATGATTTCTTCATGTGTCAAAGTGCCTCATGGAAATTCTTAATGTCCTTTATCTTGCTTAAATTTGCTTCTCGGGTGTTAGCATTATAATAAACACATGCCGTTATTTACACAGGTGTTATTCTACATTAATAAAAGTTTGAATCCAGTGGAAAAAAACAGTTCTGTAAGATTTAATCTTAACTCATTTTCAGTAAATATCATGGAATAAGCCCATGAGAGTTCAATAGTGCTTTCATGAAGTTGGACTTTGATTTATCACATTTATATGGCCACATATACCACATCACGTGGATGCCATAAAAACAATTATAAAAAACATTCAAGAAGTAAAAAAATAATAATACTATGAAAGGCTACGAGAGGGCGTCACATGAATAATGGAGACACCTGATCGAATTGCCCCTCTATTGTGACCTCCCAAGTCCATTGATAAAGGATTCCACAAAATTGGCAAAGAACAGAACAGAATATTTTATTGGCCAAGTGTGACTGGAATTTGTCTCTGGTGCATAAGCTTTCAGGGTACATACAAATTACAAACATACAGTAAACATACAATGTACATACAAACTTAAGCTCTCAGTGTACAGTACATAAACTTTCAGTGTATATACAAACAACAAAGCAATAAATCATAATAATAAATCATAAGATATAATCATAAATAATAAGATGCAAAGAACAAAGTGATAAATCATAAGTTATCAATAGGATAAGGTAATTGAAGAAAAGATGGGGTAAGATAAGAAAAATGGGAATACTCTCAACTGGGAGTGGGGAGATTCTACATGAAGGTCAGTGATGGCTAACCTATTTCAGACTGAGTGCCCAAAGAGCGCGCCTGAACTCAGAAAGTGCAATGTGCCATGTATGCGCCCTGCCCCCATGAGTGCTCTCCATGCATTTGCCCCGCCCTGCATGTGCCATGCCCCCATACCTACACACCCCATATGCACCCCCATGCATGTGCACATTGCTTCCCACATGTGCCCCACCCCTGCGCATGCACGGCAAAGACCAAATAACCAGCTGGCTAGTGGGAGGCACACATGCATGCACAGCAGAGCTAAAATGGGGCGACAGCTTGCGTGCCATCAGAGAGCTAGCTGCATGCCACTATCCGTGCCATAGGTTCGCAATCATGGTGATAGGTGCTATGGCAGAAAAGACTTGTAATTCCTTATCAAAACAGACCCACGTATCTCTTCTACTAGATCTGATAGGATGGGCAGATGTTAAACCTGGAAGAGGGAATTCTTCAAATATTCCAGCCCCATGTCCAGAAATTAATGGGTATAGGATTGTAAACCAATGATCAAATGAAAAATAAACAAAGCGTCATGAAATTTTATATACTGTTATTGCTTTTTCTGTGTTAGATGCTCTTTTTTGTTCAGATTAGGTCTCAATAAAATTATATAGCATTTGGGGAAAAAGATGCAACTTAGTAACCCAGCACTGGAGGTTATAATAGAGAAGATCTCTACAACAACCAAGTATTTCCCTTTTGTGCTCAGGTACGTGGGAATGAAGGACAGCCACACACTGCAGAAGGCAAACATGCTGAAGGTAATAAACTTGGCTTCATTGAAAGTGTCAGGCAATTTTCTTGCTAAGAAAGCCACTATGAAACTGACCATGGCAAGGAAGCCCATAAAGCCCAAGACACAGTAGAACATGGAGACTGATCCTTCATTACATTCCAAGATGATTTCTTCTGTTATTGAATTCATGTCATCATCTGGGAATGGGGAGGAGGTTGTCAACCATGTAATACAAATCATGACTTGAATAAAAGAGCAACAAAATACAATGGACATGCCTAATCTTTTCCCCACCCATCTGGTCATCTCCGAGCCTGGCTTGGTAGCCATGAAAGCTACAACCACAATGATGGTCTTAGCCAGAATGCAAGAGATGGCTACTGAGAAGATGATGCCAAATGCCGTTTGACGAAGAACACATGTCACCTTGGAAGGCTGGCCAATAAATAGCAAGGTTGATAGGAAAGACAACATGAGAGCAACAAGGAGAATATAGGTAAGATTCCGGTTGTTAGCTTTAACTAGTGGAGTATCCCTGTGTTTAATAAAGATCCCCAGGACTGCACCTGCGATGAAAAAACAGAATAGAGCAGAACTGGCCAAAACACTTCCTCCAATTTCTTCATACATCAAGAAGGTTATAACTTTATTGATACACAAATCCTGATTCTTGTTTGGATACTGATTTTCCAGACATTCAACGCAGTCATTCATATCTAGAAAAAATAATAATAATAAGGTCAAGGTGTTAAATTCCTGAAATTCCATTGAAATCCTCAAAAGTAATTGAAGTGTTTGCTACTTATATTTTGCCCATTTATATTTTCTCTTGAAGCGTTCAGATTCGGGTTTTCCCAGATGTGCCAGTATGACATCTTTAACAAAATGGAACTTTGAGGGACTTCAAGCCTCGGAGTCTCCTTTCGTTGGGGTTGTTATTTGGAACCCGGACATGTCCAACATTTTGTGACCAGCAATGGCCAATTGGCTATTCTCTGTAAATATGATACTTAGTATTTTAGTTCATATAAATTAAAACTATGTATTTTTTTTTTCCTGAAAGGAAAAAAAAATGAAACACTGGAGTTCATTTTCTCTTCTTTAACTTTCTGTTAAAGAACAGAAAAAGTAAGTTCATCTATGAAAATTAAAATCGTAAAAATAAAAAAGAGGATCACTTCATGATTATGGATGATATGAATTTTGGGATCTTTGTCAAGAAAATCTATTTCTTTCCTCAAGATAGATAGATAGATGGATGGATGGATGGATGGATGGATGGATGGATGGATGGATAGGATGATGATGGATAAACCACTATGAATAGTAGTGGTTGTTCTTACTGTTTTCTTTTTATTCCTAAAACAACAAGTTTTTATTTATTTATTTATTTATTTATTTATTTATTTATTTATTTATTTATTTATTTATTTATTTATTTATTTATTTATTTATGTTTTTACCCTGTAGGACACCTACTGAGGCTGAAAATTAGATGTACAACCATTCAAATAGTTGATGTTTCGAATTGAAAAAGCAAGGATATCAATGCATTTTGTTTTTACAACATCTATTTGCTTTACAAATGAGACTTCTTACCCTCCTGGTCAGCCATTTTCCCATCTGGACATCGAAGGCAATCATAGCAGCAAAATGGCTTCCCTTCTATCTTGTTCTTACTGGAGCCTAAAGGGCACTTGTTATTGCACTGAGAAAGTGGCTGAGCCTGTAGGTAATGAAAAGAGAGACTAGTCTAAACAATGACATTCCTCTAAACAATGGCAAAAAAAAATGTTATATACATCTTCATTATATACATTATGTATATAATGATTAAGAATTATAACATGTAGAGGTTGTGTCCCATTTGTTTAATGAGGGAATCACTCAGGGGTGGCCATGGTGGGCATTGCCTAGTCAGCCTCCTGCACCATGGCCCAGTGGGGGGGCGGCATTTTTGCCCTCCCTGGGCTCTGGAGTCTCTCCTGAAGCCTCTGGGAGGGGGAAAACAGTCTCCATAGGCTCTGGGGGCTCTCTGGAGGCTGAAAATGGACCCATTTCTAGCCTCCCAAACTTCTGGTAAGCCCATTTTTCACCCTTCCAAGCCTCCATGTGTGCCCTGCACTTACCTGCATCCAAAACGGGCTGTGTGGGGATTCCTGGGAGGGGTAGGATGGGCAGGGCCAGCCAGGAGTGGGATTTGGGAGTTCTCCAAACTGCAAGGAATCTTAGCTAGAGGTTTTCCTGAACCCCTGCGAACCCCCAGCAGCCCATCCCTAGATTCACTGGATAGTAATGTTTCATCTACTATTGTTGTTCACTTACTCTATGTAATTCTTATTCTCAGGTGATAAGAATACAACTGTTATATAAATACACATTGCAGAATCTTTTTTTAAAAGAACTTTTTAAAATTTTATTTCCAAAGTTAAAATACACATTGCAAAATCTATGTGGATATTTGGGCATATCTGGCATTTGTGCCTCTTGTGGGAATCAATATCATATTTTCTTCACACCAGATCTAAAGAAATCTAAAATCATGTTTCTTTTCTCATGTATTCCCATACACTAGGACATATTCAACAGGTAAGGAGGAGGAAATATGACTTAATGCCAGCCACATCACATTGACAATATTTGAAAGAGAGGGGAAGAGAAATTGAAATGATAGTAGGATATAGTTGGAAGATAGTTAGACCACACCTGGTTAAATCTCTGTGGCCATACAATATTAGCCTTATCAATGGTAAGCATCTCTTCTTGGGAATCCATCAGGTCTATCCTTCCAACTTTGACTCTCTGGAAAGACTGGTTTGGAAAAGTGATCCAATTTATAATATCAAATCCCACTTCCAACTCTCCATACTGATTGAAGGAAATTTTTTCTCCTGCACTATTGTTGAATGAAATTCTTCTCATAAAGTAGTTGAACTTAATTGCAAAATAAAATAAATAGAATACAGTAATTATTTATTTAGTATAAATAAAGCATAAAATAGCATAAATTTAGCATAAATAGTGGATGAGAATAAGACAGACAAGTAAATGTATACACGCAATTGGAACATTGATTATGTGCCATGGATTTAATCTTTATACCCCACTCAGAGTCACTCTTGTGAGATGCACAGCTCTATAAATAATTGAAATCAGTAAATTGAATCATTTTTGCAGTTTAGCAGCCACACTGATAGACTAACGTTAGCGAGCATCATGTAAGTTTTCCTGAAGATTAATAGATTGCCAAATTGTGAACAATTTTGGGTATAATTATATCAAAAAACAGTGAAATAGACAACAGATGCTCCTGATAAAGGGATGGATCAGACTATCAGCTAGTTTATTACATCTTTTCTGGCAAAAAAGTTAAGACAAATTTGTTAGAAGACAAAGGAAGCATTGTGAGATAAGTGAACAGTCTGGAATTCAGCTACTTCATATTCTTGGAGAAATCTAAAGTCTATTACAAGAAGATACTGTATGGTGAGCCCTCTGCTCTTTGTTTGATCAAGACAGTACCTTCCAGATTGGCTGTTCTAGAAGCTTCTGCTTGGCTTCCTGCTCTACTATTCTGTATTTAGAAAGAGATGACTGGAACTCATGTAAAGTATGTGCTACTACATAGACTGCATTGTAGACACTGTAGCTATGGCCAGTCATGTCCATTTCAAAGACAGGTGAAGGAAGACTGTTAAGTTTTTCTTCTCCAGTGCAGGTAGTCTTATTTTCTTCATCCATTATGGACTTGGAGAATGAACATTCAAATGCATTTTCCCAGAAAAGCCTAATAAAGCTTCCTTCTTTTTCCAAGGCAGACTTATCTGAAGAACTCATCTGAAGAAATTTCTGGAATCTTACTACTTCCTTTGAGTGAATTGAAAAGGATAGGGCACCATGGAGGAAATTCATGTCCTCATTTCTCTGAAAGGGCAGTGAAGAAAAATCGATCAGTGTTGCTATTACCCACACCTTGACTCTATTCAATAGTGACTTTCCTTCATGTTTGGATAAACTGGGAAACAATCTCAGAAGAATCATGTGTTCAATTTCACAAAATATCATCACTACGTTTACTGTGCTTCCCATTACCACATTGTACATTTCTAACCCAGATTCCACAGCAGATAGAATATTATTGGAATAAGTTATTTCTGGGAATCTTTCATTGAAAGCAAAGCAGACACCATTCTGAGAAAACATGGGAGCTATATCCTGTATAAATCTTTCACCATAATCATTATTTGAATATAACACTCCAATCCAAATCCATCTGAAATAGAGCAATAGCTGGAGAACTCCTTTGTACTGTTGGCCCACATTTGGGAACATCTGTTGGTATATAGGGGCCTGTGTTTTTGCATTAATCTCTGGAGTTGAGCCATAGATGAGCTGAAGAAAACAAAGGGAAAGGAGGAAAAAATGGGATTGCATTTGGTGACATTTACTCATAGCTGAATGGACGGAAAGTAGAATTTAAGAACCAATGACTTTGAAATTTCAAGTCCATGTTTCATATATGAATTAATGAAATAGTAAAAGAAATCTCAACATTGCTTTCAGGTTTATAGTTCAGTAGCTGTAAAAGGGTGAAAAACCTTTTCATTAACAGAGTGGTTAATGCCTGGAATGCTCTATCCAACTCCATTGTTACATCCTCAAACCCCCACAGCTTCAGTCTTAAACTGTCTACTGTGGACTTCACCCCATTCCTAAGAGGTCCATGAATGGAGCATGCATAAGCACCCCAGCGTGCCTACCATCCCTGTCCTACTGTCCCCATTTGTATTCATTTCCTTCGTTCATCTTCATATTGATACCTGCTATCTTGTACATGTTTGACAAACAAAAAAATAAATAAAATTGCATTATATTTTATTTTATTTTATTTATTTATTTATTTATTTATTTATTTATTTATTTATTTATTTATTTATTTATTTATTTATTTATTTTGTATGCCGCCCCTCTCCGAAGACTCAGGGCGGCTCTCAATGCATTTAAAATCATTATAAAAAACATTTAAGAATTGAAAACATTAAAAACATTAAAAGTCATTCACACCATTTATGTCCGGATCTCGCTGGATCACAAGAGCAAGATCAATGGCCCCAGGCCTGCTGGAAAAGCTAAGTTTTCACTGCTTTTTGGAAGGCTAATAGGGTGGAGATGGTCCGGACCTCAGGTAGTAACTGGTTCCAGAGAGCTGGGGCAGCCACAGAGAAGGCCCTCCCTTCTGGGCCCACCAGCCGGCATTGTTTAATTGATGGGACCTGGAGGAGACCAACTCTGTGGGATCTTACTGGTCATTGGGTGTTATACAGTAGAAGGTGGTCTCGAAGATACCCTGGTCCCAAGCCATGTACAGGGAAATTAGCTTCAGAAATGCACTAGCAATAAATCCATTACATTGCATGCATATTATATTTGATGGTGGTGATGTATCTCACAATAAAGAATAATTTAACTCCTATCCTGCAATATCTCTGAAAACATAGTATCTTCTGAGGAGGCAAATTATGCTGGATATGTTGTCAAGCTCAAAATCCTTAACTTTCAAATCTGGGACTCTTTTGCCTATTTTTCAGTCCATTCTTCATCTATTCCAGACATTGTTTTTTGTGTGCGTGAGATTACAAATGAACTAATCCTAAATTAATGTTTTAGTTCTTTCTGAGTCTAAATTCTATGTTATGAAAATTCTACATTATGAAAATATTTTGTGTTTTTATTACTTTTTCAAAGAAATGTTGTCCATCTACTTGAAGTATAAATTTTGATATATTTTATCTGTCAGTCCTGGAAGCCATCTTTTCTGTTGGAGCTTCAGGGCTCCACATTTAGTGCCTGGGAACATGAAAGGGGAAATTGCAAGGAGTCAGTGGAAGATTAGCCATAACAACATCCTTTTCTATGGGAATCAAAGACACTCAGCCTGCACCTGGATGGGAGTGACGAGGGGTTGTCTCCAGTTCAGACGTTGAAATGATTGGACCATGTGATGAACTTATGGGTGCAAGGGATGGATCTTTGACTTTCTTTTGGGTGGGGAAAACCCAGAACTCTCAGATTTGGGTTTTCCCAAATGTGCCAATATGATACCTCTAATAAAATGGAACATTGAGGAATCGCTAGCCTCGGAGTCTTCTATCATTAAGGGTGTTATTTGGAACCTGGACATTATAGTTATATTTTGCTCTGGTTATACTATCCCATAGCTTTTTCTCTTCAGCTGGATAATAAAACTTCAAAACTAGCAATAATAACATTGATAACAATGGGAAGGGGAGTGGAGGAGGAGGGGGAGGGGGAAGGGGGAGGAGGAGAAGGAAAACTTCTTTGCTGACAGATATGGATTGTAAAGTTCCATATTGCTTACATGGGTTAGTAAGTACATATATTTTTCCAGGGGTGAAATGCTCCCAGTTCAGATTGGATCGCCCAATCCGGTAGGGATGGCGGTAGGTGGTTCAGAGAACCGGTAGCAAAAATCCTTGTCCCCCCCCCACCATGCCCAACTGAAGCTGTTTAAAAATTTTTAAATCATCAGAGGCCTTTTTAAAAAAATTGATTTATATGCCGCCCTTCTCCGAAGACTCAGGGCGGCTTACAATGTGTTAAGCAATAGCTTTAAAATTATTTTTAAAAGCATTTTTTCTATAACCTCTTCAGCCAAAAAATGCTTTTAAAAGTAAAAAAAAAAAGCCTCTGATGATTGTGTGACTCAGCTGGGATCATCAGAGGCTTTTAAAAGCATTTTTTCTACAACCTCTGAGTTGCTTGATTGTCAGAGGCTTTTGAAAGCATTTTTTTACAACCTCTTCAGCCGAGGAGGTTGTATAAAAAATGGTTTTAAAAGTTAAAAAAAAAAGTTGGCCATGCCCACTCAGTCACATTACTCCCCCAGCCACACCCACAGAACCAGTAGTAACAAATTTTACATTTCACCACTGTATTTTTCAGTTTCCCATTCTAAGTGTTTGAGAATGATTAATTTAAAACCTAGTTAGACTCTTTCCCTCAAGGAGAACTGTAACCCGGGTCTCCTCATTACTACTTCAACGTTTTTGCCATTGAATTACAATGACTCACAGTCTATTTATCTGTCTGTAAGACATGTATGGATCATGTATAAACATATACACATTATTTGTTCTGGTCTTAAGATAATTAATTCCTGTACCATTAAAAACACACATTAAAAGGGGATTCCATGTATGAATGCAACTCTTATAAAATGCTTATGTTCCATGAAAGTATGGTACCTGTGGTGTTTTATAGAGAGACAGGATGGTTGTCATATGGGCCTGAACTGCAGGTGTCGGTCCTCCAATGACAGCTATCGGTCTGTTCTTCCGGTCACAGCTGTAGTTGGGAGTAAATCTGTTCTGAGCAGAAAATACTTCTAACGAAGCACGATAAATCCAAATTGTGGTAAAATAACTATTGTAGATGTGGAAGCCCAGGGTATGATTGGGTAATATACAAGGATCTTCATTGATTTCCTTGACTGCAAATTGCAAAGCCAGGAACTGCTGAAAGAGAGGTGTCATGACCCTAAAAGTAGAATAAGTAAATACATGGATAATTCCATATTTAGAATATTTCAATTCAGCAAACTCCAAATGATTTTTATGAAAATGCATGACCATCAGCAATTATTTTGAAATTCAGTCCAACTTCTCTTATATATTTTTTTACACAATATTTGAAAAGTTTGATTAAGAGAATGGTTTCTTTTACTACCTAAGGAATTATTGTTTCAGCAGGGTTTACTCAGAAAAATAAGTTAAGGATGAATGTGAAAAGAAACTGCTAAAGATCAAGAAACACAGGAAACGGAAAGAATATCAGAAGAGACATTAGAGAAGGAGGAGAAGGAGAAGGAGAAGGAGAAGAGAAAAGTAATAGTAGTTAAACCCAAGAAACATAGGAAGGAACTTAACAAAAAGTTCCAGTGAGCTGTTTGATGAGACAAGAGCCATGTAACAATGATATCTGTAAAGGCATCCATGACAGAAAGAGCAATGGAAGACTTTGCAAAGATTTTCAAATGCAAAAGGAGATTCCAACCTCAAATGCCTATGCTAAATAGCACAAATGGACAAATAGTAAATACCGGTAGATTCAAGGAAGATAAAAATAAAAAGATGTAAATAAGAAATTCTCTGCTGTAGAGATGACAGACTTCAAGATCCCTTAGAAGAAATTCATCACTTCCAAAACCTCTAGTAATAGGAGAGAAATTTTTTATCAGTACTCTGGTCATTACAAATTGAAGATGGTACAAATTGAATTTATTGGGTATCTATGCAAATACGGCAAGCAACATAAGAAGGATCTATAAGGTTAAAACTAAACAATGCCAGGACATCCAAAGAATAACACAATCGGCAACAGGTTGGAGACTTAAGAAAGGAGGCTTAATAGAGTGTATAAACAATATACAATAAAAAACATCCCTAGGATTATTCAATGCTGACTGGCATCCAACATATAAAGGCAGATGCCAGATATTCAAAATGCTTTTGGAAAAGGCGGAGGAAATAATGATTGCTGATGCATCATAGATAAAGAAGAAACCCAACTCCACACCAAAAAAAGTCAGTATGTTATTCATTGATTATCCAAAGACATTTAATTGTGTTCACCATTTGAACGTATGGAATGTGTTTAGAGATTTAGGCATCCCCCCAAAAAATTGTCATGCCAAAACTGAATACGTAAGGAATCCCTAGTCTGGACAAGACATACTTGTCCTGTATAAAATTAGAGGCTTATATTACTTCTGAACAATACTGAAATAAACTTACAGAATATCATCAAAAAGATTACTAGAGGGTGGTTCATTGAATTCCACCATGTTATAAAATATGTAGATCTTAGACAGAATGCCTACAATGTTGAGGTCTCCTGGTTTGTATTCCTTGTGAAGAAAAGGCAAAGGGTCACTGATGCTGCATTTAGAATTGGGAATCTTACATCCAACCTGACCCCAAATCATCAGACACATGGCTTCCAGCACCGTCACTCTGAATGTAGCAGTTCCTTTTTGAGATTCATCTCTCACAATCTTGGCCAGCATGCTACTAGTTGTTAGTGACAAATATTCAGATTCAGAAACAGGATTGTAAATAGTTCAGAAACCTGATGATAAATAAATAAGAGCCGCAGTGGCATAGTGGTTAGAGTGCAGTACTGCAGGCTACTTCTGCTGACTGCTGGCTGCCTGCAATTTGGCAGTTCAAATCTCACCAGGCTCTAGGTTGACTCAGCCTTCCATCCTTTCGAGGTGGGTAAAATGAGGACCCATATTGTTGGGGCCGATATGCTGACTCTGTAAACCTTTTAGAGAGGGCTGTAAAGCACTGTGAAGCGTTATGTAAATCTAAGTGCTATTGCTATCTCCAAGTTGAAATAGTGAAGGGAATGTTGCTTTGTTCTTTCTCAGATACTTTTGCTTCATTGTGGCATTTCTGAGACAGTGATTCCTGTACAGTTATTCTATTCCTGTACAGTTATTTTCTAAGTACTAAGTACAGTTAGTACTTAGAAAAGGAATAGCTCAGAATTACAGATGAAATGAATTGTGAATGATGAAATCTCATGGTTTAATTCAGTAGAAATATTGTTTATGTTTTTTTTTCCAGTGGAGCAACAAGGAATAAAAGAGAAATGCCAGGCATCATGGTGGTTAGAATTCTAGTGGGATTAGAATAGGCAGTTGAAATACATGTTGGTAATTGTAGTGGTGAAAAGCCCAATTCAGAAATGTAGGTCCTAGGGAACCATAAGAAGATAATATATCATTCACATCTTCTCAGCCCTGGTTTTCTTCATCGTAGTAGCAATTGTATAAGGAAGGTGCAATTACTGAGAACAATTCATGGGCATTATTCCAGTAGAATGTTAGGAAAAATAGCAAAAAAAAAAAAAAAGTCCAAAGTTTCACAATAGAGTTATCTGAACATTAGAGAAAAATTAAGAGAAAATAAATTCCACACTATCTCCCTGTATTTGTGTTTATGTATTTGCAGGTGTATTTGTGGTTATGTGTCTATACGTCTATGTGAATGTGTGTGCATATTTAGGGAAACTTGGAGAAGCTTCAATTTACATAATAAACAGAACCACTAAACTTCACTAAACCCCTTTTGCACAAAATAGATTAATTTGATACAATATTTCTTGCAACATACAAGATTTTTCTTCCCAGGAAAAATGATTTTCCTACACTATTTTCTGGTTCTGGAAATGCTTTTTGGTTTGTTCATTTAATTCTTCTTATGCATGTTTGTGTTTCCTGAATTGTTTAATTATTTAAAAAGTTGGTTTCTATTACACATATTAAAAGATAATCCTCAAGTTATGACTATAATTGGGACCAGAACAGCAATCTCTAAGCATTAAGTGAGCAGGTTGCTACCCTCCTAGATAGCAATCACATGACTTCCAGGCTGTAAAGTCCTCCTTTTAAAGAATAGAATGGAATGGAATGGAATGGAATGGAATGGAATGGAATGGAATGGAAAGGAAAGGAAAGGAATAGAATGGGATGGGATGGGATGGGATGGGACGGCACGGCACGGGACGGCACGGGACGGCACGGGACGGCACGGCACGGCACGGCACGGCACGACACAGCACAGCACAGCACAGCACAGCACAGCACAGCACAGCACAGCACAGCACAGCACAGCACAGCACAGCACAGCACAGCACAGAACAGAACAGAACAGAACAGAACAGAATAGACTAGAATTCTTTATTTATTTTAGTTTAATTAATCATATTTCTATGCCGCCCAACTCCCAAAGGACTCTTATTGGCCAAGTATGATTGGACACATAAGAAATTTTTCTCTGGTGCATAAGCTCTCAGTGTACATACAAACAAAGTGATAGTCATGTATCATAGATCATAGTTACAATTGTAAATCATAATATACAACAAGTGATAAATCATAGATACCAATAAGAGACGGTAGTAGGAAAGATGGGAAGATGAGAAAGATGAGAAGATGAGAAGGATAATATCAATACAGCCTACAACATGGATAAATATATTTAAGTCTAAGACACTGCTGCAGGAATTAGGTATTTAGCAGAATTATGGTATGGGGAAAACACATTTGTGTCTAATTGTTTTGGCATGAAATGCCCTACAGTGGCATCCAGAGGGGAGAAGTTGAAACATTTTATGTCCAGAATGTAAGAGGTTTGCAGATACTGACTGAGCCCTACTTCTGGTTTGTGCGATGTACAGATCATTGTAACTTCAAACAATTGTTAAATGATTGGTTGTAAGTTGAAGACTAACTGTAGTGGAAAACCTACAATGATTCCAGAGCTTCTTTTTACTTGAAGATGCTGTCTGTGTTTCATGTCTAAATTAGGGCCTTGCCCATTAACACTTTTGTTTCATCAGCTATAAGCTCCAATATCCATGCCTTGTTCACTGAAGTCCAGCATCTCAACATGAATATATATAAGATAGATAGATAGATAGATAGATAGATAGATAGATAGATAGATGGATGGATGGATGGATGGATGGATGGATGGATGGATGGATGGATGGATGGATGGATGGATGGATGGAGGTATAGGTATAGGTATAGGTATAGGTATAGGTATAGGTATAGGTATAGGTATAGGTATAGGTAAAGGTATAGGTATAGGTATAGGTATAGGTATAGGTATAGGTATAGGTATAGGTATAGAGATGATAGAGATAGAGATAGAGACAGAGACAGAGATAGAGATAGAGATAGAGATAGAGATAGAGATAGATAGAGATAGAGATAGAGATAGAGATAGAGATAGATAGAGATAGAGATAGAGATAGAGATAGAGATAGAGATAGAGATAGAGATAGAGATAGAGATAGAGATAGAGATAGAGATAGAGATAGAGATAGATAGAGATAGAGATAGATAGAGATAGATAGAGATAGAGATATATAAATGGAAGGATGTGGGAACTGTAGCTGCAGACCAAAAATTATGATGCATGCCTGTAGCCCAAAGTGCTTAGCACAGGACGTGATGAATAGCTGATCAGAAACAGCCCTTGTTAAACATTTTCAATGGAAAAGCTGAAGAGAGGGTGTTGGTACTGTCAAAAGAAGTATTTAGCTTAATTATTTTATTTTATAATACATTCTTTGTGTGACATTACACATATGTTGCATTTGTCTGATATTTTTACATGTGAAGCTTCTGAATTGTTATTAAATTTCTAGAGAATTGAGCCCCTAAGTGGAGACAGTAGCTGCTAAGTTGTAAAAATCATTGCTGTTTTAAATATATTAGTAGAATGCTGTATAGTTCAAACAGATTCCAACCACAAAGCAATCAATTAAAGAAATTTCTTAAATAGTACCAGAAAACCCAGGTAAAATTGAATATTAATGTTTGATTCAGAAAGATTGTCAAAGAAATGAAACATTGGCTCCTCTCCTGGAAATAATTACAGTTAGTCCTTGACTTATCACTATTGAGCCCAAACTTTCTGTTGCTAAGTACACATTTGCTAAGTGAATTTTGCCCCAATTTATGACTTTTCCTGCCACAGTTGTTAACTGAATCACTGTAGTGTTCAATTAGTAACACTACAGTTACTCGTAATTAGTTAAGTGGTTTCTCCATTGACTTTGCTTGCCTGGAGGTTACAAAATGTGATCACATGACCCCAGGATCAGGGGTGAAATCTACTTACCTTTCTTACTGGTTTGGAAGTGATCGTGTCACAGAAAACAGTTGTCAAAAACAGTTACTTCCTAGTAAAAACCAGGAAGTAACAACATCTGGGCAGGTGGGCGGAGCCTTGCGCTGCTGTTGCTTCAGGTTTGCCGAACCATGTGCTATTGCCGCTACAGGTTCGTGTGAGCCAGACAGAACCAGCAAGATTTCACCACTGCCCAGGACCCTGCAACTGTCAAAAATATGAGTCAGTTGCCAAATGTCTGAATTTTGATCATGCGATCATGAGTCGTAAATGTGAAAGATGGTCATAAGTCACTTTACGTCAATGCCATTGTAAATTTGAAGGTCACTTAATGAACTGTTGTAAGTTGAGAACTACCTGTACTTTGGGGGTCTGCACTTAGTGGATTTTATCTGAGGAATGTTCCCTCCTTGTCTTTTCTCCTTTTGAATTAAGGGGACCTTTTGCATTCCCTCTGGTAAACAATAGGCAAGCTGCTTAAAATCACCACAAAGGTAACCCTGTAAAATGTAGCTGGTATACAAGACATGTATGTTTTTATAGATTAATATCAGTATTTTGTGTTGTATTTGAGAACTATTGGAGATGAATGCAGTAATTGCAAGAAGGTTGCAATACTGACTGAAGCAGAGAGCACTTAAATAGGGTTTTCTCCAGGTATATGGACAGAGGTGATGTTCTGCCCAGCTAGGGAACCCAAGAAATTTTGTAGCACACACAAAACTCTGAACAGCACCATTTACTACAAACACTATCTTTTTCAAATGTAGGCTATTACTAAAAATGTCCTTAACAGCCTGCCAGAATTTCCAAAGATTAGATAAAGGCTTACAATAGTTGGCAATTAGCCCAGAAACCAGATTTGCAAAGAAAATTCACTCTCAAATGCTTAACGAACGACCGGACGAACAAACGTTGTTTCCTGCAATGTCTGCCAGCTGTGTGCAAACTTAAATAGGCTAAGGGAGTGGCCAATTAGCCTCAAGCCTTACTCTCGAGGAGGCCTCTTCCTGAGTAACCACTCCTGCCTTTTGGCAGCTCTGTGTGCTTGTGCATTGTGAAGAGGCTCCTCCACTTCACTCTCTTCACTTGAAGGAGCCTCTGGAGGATCTGAAGGCCCTGGCTGAATCTCTGCCTCTGGCACCACATCTTCTTCAGTCTCCTTGCTGTCCGACTTGAGTGCCGGCTGCACAGGCTGCTGGCGCAGCACCACACCAGCCTTCTTATTGTCAGGATCAGCCACAATCCGCGCAGGTGGCTGGCAGGCCACAACAGGTGAAATCCAGCAGGTTCTGACAGGTTCTGGAGAACTGGTAGCGGAAATTTTGTGTAGTTTGGAGAACCGGCAAATACCACCTCTGGCTGGCCCCAGAGTGGGGTGGGAATGGATGTTTTTCAATATCCTTCCCCCAGGAGCGGGGAGAGAATGGGGATTTTGCAGTATCCTTCCCCTGGAGTGGGGTGGGAATGGAGATTTTGCAGTATCTTTCCCCTGCCACATCCACCAAACCACACCATGCCCACCAAGCTACGCCCACAGAACCAGTGGTAAAAAAAATGAATTTCACCACTGTATATGGGTATAGCACTATAATCAAATTTAAAATGATTAAAGGGCTATACACGTCCTTCTATATCTCTATGGAGATTATCAGTCATCCTGGTCATGGTTATCCCAAAGGTGCTTTTTCAAGAGGCAACTGAACTTTCCGGTTTTTCTTGGAAGATATTTCACTTCTCATCCAAGACCTGAAGAACCTTCCTGGATGGAAGCAAAACATCTTCCAAGAAAAACAGAAAGTCCAGTTGCCTTTTGAGAATGCCCTTCTAACATTTTGTCTTTGTTAGTTGCTGTTTCCTATTCAGGTCAGGTCTCAAAACAATGATAAAGCATTTAGGAGAAAAGATGCAAATTAGCAATGCAGCACTTGAGGCTATAATAGAGAAGATCTCCACAGCAACCATATATTTCCCTTTTGTGCTCAGATAAGTTGGAAGAAACAATACCCAGACTGAGCAAAAGATCAACATACTGAAGGTAATATGCTTGGCTTCATTGAACGTATTAGGCAATTTTCTTGCTAGAAAAGCCACTATGAAACTGACAAAAGCAAGCAATCCCAAAAAGCCCAAAACACAATAGAACATGAAAACTGATCCTTCATTACATTCCAAGATGATTTCTTCTGTTATTGAATTCATGTCAACATCTGGGAATGGGGGAGAAGTTGTCAGCCATGTAGTACAAATCATAATTTGAATAAAAGAGCAGCAAAATACTATGGACACGCCTAATCTTTTCCCCACCCACTTGGTCATCTTTGAACCTGGCTTGGTGGCCATGAAAGCTGCAACCACAATGATGGTCTTGGCCAAAACACAAGAAATGGCCACCGAGAAGATGATGCCAAATGCTGTTTGACGAAGGACACATGTCACCTTGGAAGGCCGACCAATGAATAGCAAAGCACAAAGAAAACACAAAAGGAGAGCAATTAGAAGAATAAAGGTGAGACTCTGGTTGTTGGCTTTAACTAGAGGAGTGTTCTTATTCTTCACAAATATCCAAAAAATTACTAGTGTAGTCAAAGAACAGAAAAGAGTGGAACCTGCCAAAATGGTGCCTAGTTGCTCTTCATACATCAGAAATGTTATAATTTTAGGGATACAGGAGTCCTGTTTCTTGTTTGGGTACTGATATTCTGGACATTGAACACAGTCATCCATGTCTACAAAAGATAATATCAAGTTAGATATAAATATTGAAATTGTACCAAAAGAATCAAAAGAAAACTTTTACTGTCTTCTGGCTTAAAATATGAAAAGCAAACCTACCTATATAGTTTGCTTAAAGGTATATTCCCAAGGTTCCATGTTCAAGATATTTTTTAAAAAATAGAATTTTGTTCTCATGAATTAATAGAACTGGAAACTTTATTTTTAATATTTTTCTGCAACACCAATGCAGTATTTAACTTTTAAAAAACCCAAACATTTAGAGGAAATTTACTGAAAAGCATATTCAAAAATGTATACTTCAAAAAAGAAAGAGTTTAAATGTATTCCATAAAGTAAGAGAATGAACATGTGATGTAAATGATGAAATGTAAAGAATATTTTAAATGGAAATTCAAAAGAGATTTTAATTTTCACTGTTATGAGTAAAATGGATTTTTTGCACCTATGTCAGTACTTTATTTCTTTTAATCAAAAAAGTGGTAATAACTAGAGCATTTATGAATTTGTTTTACAAATCCTTATAGTTCAAATTTCATTCCCCATCCATCCATCCATCCATCCATCCATCCATCCATCCATCCATCCATCTATCTATCTATCTATCTATCTATCTATCTATCTATCTATCTATCATCTATCTATCACCTTTCTATCCAGGGTGGGATTCAAATAATTTAACAACCGGCTCTCTGCCTAATCACTGGCTTGGTAGGCGTGGCCATGATAGGCATGGCCAGGGGGTTTGACAGGCAGCACTTGGCCTCCTGCAGACACACACCCAGGAGCAAAAATGGGATGGGGGGGACACGTTGGCTTCCTGTGCCCCATTTTGGGCCTAGAAGGCCTCCCTATTACCTCCTGGGAGAAAAAACAGGGCACATGGGGATTTCTGGAAGGATCAGGGCGGGGAGCGACGTAGCCAGCCAGCAATTTAGCTATTAGTTTTCCCAAACCGACTGAATGCCACCTCTCTCCCCCCCTCTCTCCTATCTATCTATCTATCTATGTATCCATCCTTCCATCCATCCATCCATCCACCCACCCACCCACCCACCCACCCACCCACCCACCCATCCATCCATCCATCCATCCATCCATCCATCCATCCATCCATCTATCTATCTATCTATCTATCTATCTATCTATCTATCTATCTATCTATCTATCTATCTATCTATCTATCATTATCAATCATCAGTATCATCTATCATCTATCTAATTTCCAAAAACTATTGGGCACATCACCAATATTATGATGATGATTTTTTTTCAATAACATCATCTTCATAAGCTTTACAATAGGTAAGAATATCTCTTACCCTCCTGGTTAGCAATTTTTCCATCTGGACACTGAAGGCAATTGTAGCAACAAAATGGCTTTTCTTCTATTTTGCTCTTACTGTATCCTGAATGACACTTGTCGTTACACCAAGAAAGAGGTTGGGCCTGTTTAAAAGTGGAAGAAGTGAATCCTTTTCATTAAACAAAACTGGACTTTTGTGATACCAAAACTTTTACAAGTATCATCCATATTTTCTATGGCTGTTGTTGGTGTGTCTAATGTTTGGTGTTAATCAAAGAGGAAGTTTGATAACTAGAAATGTCTTAATTTAAAAATGGGGGGGCAGTGCAGTGATAGTGCACTGTATAGAATTAGATAAATTTATGAAATATGTTAATGATCTTTTTCCAGATATGAGAAGGTTTTTATTTTTATTTTTTATTAATCATATTTCTATGATGCCCACTCTCCGAGGACTTTGGGAGGCTTACAACAATCGACACTATACTAAATAGCATATTGCTAAGGAGCCTGAGTGGCATAGGAGGCTAATGCCTCCTACTAAGGCAGCATTTAACATCCAGCTGCCTGCAATTACTGCGAGTTCAATTCTCACCAGGCCCAAGGTTGACTCAGCCTTCCATCTTTTCTAAGGTGGGTAAATTGAGGACCCAGTTTGTGGGGGCAATAAGCTGACTTTGTATAAATATACAAAATATGAAGGCTATTGCTTAACACATTGTAAGCTGCCTGGAGTCTCCAGAGAAGGGCGGCAGGATGAAAGTCTGAGTTAACGTTGAGCCGGTGAGATTTGATCAGCTGATCTGCTGAACTAGCAGTCAGCTGAAATAGCTGCAGTACAGCACTCTAACCACTCTAATCACTGCGCCACCTCAGCTCTTAAGGTTCTTCATTTATTGAATACTTAGGATTGAGTTATAGTTCTCTTTCTTCTAGACAAGGAGTGTCAAACTCAATTTCATTGAGGGCCACATCAGGGTTCTGTTTGACCTGGGAGGGCTGGGGGTTGGGCATGGCCATGGAGGCCATGGCCATGGTGGGTGTGGGCAATGCTGGGTGTGAGTAGGGGTGCCCATGGTGGGCATGACATGGGACTCATGTCAGGGGCACCTGTGATGGCCAAGTGCTGATGCAGGGCTTCCCTGAGACCCTCTCTCACTCTCATTATAATCTTCGTCTGTCCCTCCCTTTCTTCCTTCCCGCCTTCTTTCCCTCTTCATTTTCCTTTCTTCTTCCTTCCCCTCTTTCCTTATTTTTCCTTCCTTGCTCTCTTCCCATCTTCCCATCTTTTTCTTTGCCTTTCCTCTTTTTCTTTCTCCTTTCCTTTCCATGCTCAAATGCAAAAGGGGAAACATTTCTCATTTTGTTTTGTTTTGAGTTTGTTTTGATAGCCCCCTGCCAGCAAAAATGAAGTTCAGGGAGATGCATGTACCCCCCTCCCCTGCTTCCGATTCTTGGCTGCAATGGCCTCCTACAGCCCTCTGCCAGCAGGGGGGGGCATATATGACACCAGGCCCTGTTTTCACTGGCAGAGGGCCACAGGAGCCCCCCAAGCTCTGTTTTTGCTGGCAGATGCATTGTGGGCCAGTCCTTTACCATTTCTAGATTGGCCCCATGGGCTGGATCTAAGCACCCCATGGATCTGGCCCACAGGCCTTGAATTTGACATCCTTGTTCTAGACCTTGAAATAAAGTCTCCCTTGACATTTGTTTTTGAGATTTCAGTTGAATAAGGAAATCAGAGTTGTATGGCAAGCATATAAAAATAGAGGGAAAGGAGGACACAAAGGAAGGTTGTGGAGCTCATGGTTACTGTGATGTGTATTGTTTCCTGCTGCATTTTATTGATGTATTATTCTTTTTCTTATATTCCAGAGAAAGAGGAAGTGGAAAAAAGAGTCCCAACATTTATTATTAATCTACTTTTCATTTACAAGAATGAAAATGGATCATACCTGATTAAACCTCCTCGGCCATTCAATAAATTCTTCAGGAAATGATAATATTTCTCCTTGGGAGTCCATTTTGTTTATTCCTCCAATTTTAAATCTCAGGAAAGACTGGTTAGGAAAAGTGATCCAATTCATAATATCAAATCCCACCTCCAGCTCTCCATTCTGGTTGAAGGAAATTTTTTCCCCCACACCATTGTTGAATGAAATTGTTCTCACAAAATGGTTGAGCTGATTAAAAAAAAAAGAAAGAAATTAAGAGATGTAAATGAACATATGTTTTATTTGTAGAATTCAATTGTTAAATCCTTAAATAGATTTAAGAAAACTAGCAAGTAATGCAATGAAGGTAAAGTTTCCCCTCGCACATATACACTAGTCATTCCTGACTCTAGGGGGTGGTGCTCACCTTCATTTCAAAGCTGAAGAGCCAGTGCTGTCTGAAGATGTCTCTGTGGTTATGTGACCAGCAATTAATAAATGCCAAAGGCACACAGAACGCTGTTACCTTCCCCCCAAAGATGGTCACTATTTTTCTACTTGCATTTTTTACGTGCTTTGAAACTGCTAGGTTGGCAGAAGCTGGGACAAGTAACAGGAGCTCACCCCATCATGTGGCACTAGGGTTTCGAATCGCTGAACTGCCGACCTTTCTATCAACAAGCTCAGCATCTTAGCCACTGAACCACCACGTCCCTTTTAGTATTGCTATACTATTAAATAAAGCTAACTGAAAATTAATGCATGCTTTCGAAAGCATTAGGTTACAAAAAGAGGTTATTTATTTAAGTTATGATTTCCAATATATACAGTAGATCTTACTAGGGCCAAAAGATTGATATTGAAGCATTGAAAAGATAGATCTGTGGCCCCTTTCACTCAATATGTTGAAGATCTGGTTGTTCTTGCCACCTATGAGTGGATATCTATACATATATATTTTGTATGGTCAAATACAATTAATTATGTGGCTCATTTATATAGAACAAGTAAATAAAAAGATTATGCAATAGAAATATATATGTAGTTGAATAATATTTTCATGAAAAAAGTATATATAGAATTGTACTGTTCATTGATATAATAACATACCATACATTTTTGTCATATTTTCACTTGTTTTTAAAACATTTTTTGTATTCTTTTTTCTTCTTTTTAACAATTTATCACAATTTTTTCTCCTTTTTGTTATTAATTAAAAAGCAATCAAAAATAATTAAAAAGTTGTGATTTCCAACTTCCCACACTAAAAGATATGTTAGAATTATATAACAATTACTGTGTGGATAAAACTAGTGGGCAATATATTTTTGGAGGGACAAACTTGCAATTTAAATGCAGTCTAAAAAGAATTGAAATTGTAAAAAAAAGTATATAGATTTTGGTAGCTGGATGTACATACGCATAATACTGCTCTATGAGAAAAATGAACTTATCAAATAAAAATAATTTAGAAACATCACAATTTTGGGGAACTCTATCTCATATCAATCTATAGTACATTAATCTAATTTTAAAAGTAATCTCAAATCAGTCAAATTAAAGAGAAAATGATTTTTAGATAAATAATGAAAAAAATATCAACATATTACCTTCCAGAATTGTTTTTCTATTCTGTTCAGTTGGGCTTCATGGTTTTCTGCTCTGAACATGAATGTAGATGACAGCATGGCATGCAAAGCATGTGCTACCACATAGACTGCATTGTAGATGCTGTAGCTGTGGCCAGTCATGTCCATTTCGAACACAGACGTAGGAAGAGTCTCCAGTTTTTCCTCTCCAGTGCATATGACTTCTTTTTCACCATCATGTATCACAGAGCTGGAGAACGAACATTCAAATGCATTTTTCCAGAAGAGCTTGATAAAGCTATCCTCTTTCTCAAAGTCAGGCTTTCTCGTCTGAAGAAATTTCTGGAATCCCAACACCTTCTTTGAGTGAATTGAAAAGGATAAAGCACCGTGGAGAAAGTCTATCTCCTCGTTTCTTTGAAAGGGAAGCGACATGAAATCCATCTGTGCGGTCATAACCCACACCTTAACGTTTGCCAATAGTGGTACCTCTTCCAAATTTGACAGGCCTGGAAATAGTCTCAAAACTACCATGTCATCAATTTCACCATGAATTAGTATTACGTTTGCAGTGCTCCTCATGATAATGTTAAACAACGCAATCACAGTGTCCATTGCATCAGTAATGTCATTGGAATAAGAAACAGTTGGTGACTTTTCAATGAAAGCAAAGCAGATACCTCTCTGGGAAAACATAGGAACCACATCATGTACAAACTTTTCACCATTCTCATTATTCATATAAACCAACCCAATCCATGTCCATCTGAATTTGAGGAGTAACTGGAGAATTCCCTTGTACTGGAGATCAACATCTGGGAACATCTGTTGATATGAAGCAATCTGTGTTTTTATATTCATCTCTGGAGCCGAGCCATAGATGAACTGAAGAAAATATGGGAATAAAATCAGGAAATAAATTACATAGAATTGAACAGGAATAAATGGCTTGAAGAAATTTAATAATGCATTTGACTATATAAGAAACAATCTTTTACTCAATTGACATCAGCAAAATAAACCCTATATTAGAATTTCGCAAAAGGTCATCCACATAACACAACATCATTTCTCATTTTATGTCAGTGGAGGAGAATATGGACACCATATTCCTGTGGTATCCAATTTGGTATATGCTCAAATAATATTACATTTGAAGACAATTATGATAATTTTACATTCTGAGAATTTATCAATAGCTTTTCAATATTTTCTTAAATTTATTAATTTCACATCCTGGTTTTATCCATCCATCCATCCTACAGGACACATAAGTAAAGTAATGAACATTGAATACAAATTTAATGTAATTTGTAAAAAATGTAAAAAAAAAGATGTTGAGACTCTAGAAAGAGGGCAGAAAAGAGATAATTGGGGGACTGGAGGCTAAAACATATAAAGAACAGTTGCTGGAAATGGATATGTGTAGTCTTATGAAAAGAAGGACTAGGGGAGACATGATAGCAGTGTTCCAATATCTCAGGGGCTGCCACATAGAAGAGGGAGTCAAGCTATTCTCCAGAGGGGGTAGGACAAGAAGCAATGGGTGGAAACAAATCAAGAAGAGAAGCAACTTAGAACTAAGGAGAAATTTCCCGACAGTTAGAACAATTAATCAGTGGAACAACTTGCCTCCAGAAGTTGTAAATGCTCCAGCACTGGAAGATTTTAAGAAGATGTTGGATAACCATTTGTCTGAAGTGGTGTAGGGTTTCCTGTCTAAGCAGGGGGTTGGAGTAGAAGACCTCCAAGATCTGTTCTAACTTTGTTATTCTACATGCTAAATAAATAACAAAGACCATCTATATCCCAACTAAGATATCACAAAACCCTCTGGAAGACCTTTGTCTTGAATGCTTAAAGAAAGACACTACGGATATATTTTGGTGCTAAGCCTTGAAAACTTTTTAGGTTGACGCTCTAAATTATACACAGATGGTTATTGACAGCATGATAAGAGGATGTCTCCATTGTTTAATCTTCAGGTATCCATTCCTAATTTCTAGCATCCCCCCCCCCCTTCATTAAAGCCGAGAGCAAAAAAAATGTGTCCAATGTTTGGAATCTGTAATTAGTCTATCAGTTTCTTAAAACCTCACTCCAAGTTTCCTAATCACAAGAGTGGAAGTTCCTTTGAAGCCCAGAATCTTCTTTAAATCCTGACTAGGTGGCTCAGTGGCTAAGACTTGTCAATCAGAAAGTTCGGCAGTTTGGAAGTTCAAAATCCTAGTACAGGTCTTCTACGTGAGCAGGGGGTTGGACTAGATGACCTCCAAGGTCCCTTCCAACTCTGTTACTGTTAAAGTCCAACCTCTTTATTCCAGTTATAGCATACATGGCAATCTTGTACTGAATGAAATGAATGAATGAATGAATGAATGAATGAAAGACTTACAAAATGCCTATGTTCCAATAAAGCATTGTACCTGAGGCATCTTGTAAACAGACAGGAGGGTTGTCAAATGAAATCCAACAGCAGAGGTAGGTCCTCCAATGACAGCTATTGGTCTGTTTCGCACATCACAGTTGTAGTTAGGGATCAAGTTCCCTTCAGCAGAGAATAATTCTAATGAGGCACGATAAGTCCAACTTGCACTAAAATAGCTATTATAGATATAGAAACCCAAAGTATGATTAGGTAAAATCTGGGGATTTTTGTTGATCTCCTGAATACTAAATTGCAACGACAGAAATTGCTGATAAACTGGTGTCATGACCCTGTAAAAGAAAAAGAACTTGTCACATAACGTTTAATGCCAAATACAACATTGGTCTATTTCATTTCAGGATATTACAAAGGTTTCCTAACCATCTGTGCATAATTTACCAAAATTTCCTATTCCTTCTATACACTCTTTTATTTTTACTTTTTTTTTAACCACAATATTAAATTATGGGAATTTTCAAATATGACTGAAAAATCCAGTCTTAATTTTAATTTTTTTAATGAATCACAGATCAGTTGATATGAACTGAGTTTTGATTTTCACCTACTAAAGACATGATCTGTATATTATTAACCATAATATTAACCATAGGGGCCCCTCAAGAATGTGTGCTCTCTCCACTTCTCTTCTCTCTATATAACAATAACTGCATGATCCATCTGTTAAACTACTGAAGTTCGCAGATGACACAACAGTGATTGGTCTCATTCAAGAAAATGATGAATCCGCATACAGACGGGAGCTTGAACAACTAGCCTTGTGATGAGACCAGAACAATCTGACACGGAACACACTCAGAACTATAGAAATGGTGGTAGGCTTTAGGAGAAACCTTCCCATATTCTTACAATACTAGACAACTCAGTATCAACAGTAGAGACTTTCAAATTTCTAGGTTCTACCATATCTCAAGATCTAAAATGGACAACCTAACATCAAAAACATCATCAAAAAAGCACAACAAAGCATGTTCTTTCTGAGCCAACTCAGAAAGCTTAAACTGCCCAAGGAGCTGCTGATACAGTTTACAGAGGAATGATTGAGTCTCTCATCTGCACCTCTATAACTGTCCGGTTTGGTTCTGCAACCCAACAAGACAGACACAGACTTCAGAGGATAATTAGGACTGCAGAAAAAACAGTTGCTACCAACCTGCCTTCCATTGAAGACCTGTATACTGCATGAGTAAAACAGAGGTCTGTGAAAATATTTACAGACCACTCTCATCCTGGACATCAACTGTTTCAACTCCTACCCTCAGAATGACACTATAGAACACTGCACACCACTAGATGAAAGAACAGGGGTTTTTTTCCAAACACTCTGCTAAAGAAATAATTCCTTCAACACTGTCAAACTATTCATTAAATCTGCATTACTATTACTATTAATCTTCTCATTGTTCCTATCACCCATCTCCTCCCACATATGACTGTGACTATAACTAGTTG
Source organism: Coluber constrictor foxii (assembly GCA_038048745.1). Classification (NCBI taxonomy): domain Eukaryota; kingdom Metazoa; phylum Chordata; class Lepidosauria; order Squamata; family Colubridae; genus Coluber; species Coluber constrictor. The sequence goes on from CM075961.1 coordinate 26,825,079, forward strand.
CTGTATCCTTATGATTTATATTGATTATTTCCTAGTATGATTTGATTGCTTATTTGTACCCTATGACTGTCATTAAGTGTTGTACCTTATGATTCTTAACGAATGGATCTTTTCTTTTTATGTACACTGAGAGCATATGCACCAAAGACAAATTCCTTGTGTGTCCAATCACACTTGGCCAATAAAGAATTGTATTGTATTGTTATTGTTATTGTATATTATTAACCATAATCAGAAATACTTGCTTCTTTGAAAGCTATGGATTTGACTCATAGGAGCTTCCTTTGATAGAGGTTTCCCTGAGGTTAACTAAATCTTACTATGCTATCTTTCCTTCATGTTATAATCAGAAAGAATATTATTACTGAGGCAGAGAGGAAACCATCTCAGTTGGCATTAGAAAGGAATATGTGTGTGTTTTAAAATAAACTTACACAATGTCATCAAAGAGATCACTAGAGGGTGCTTTACTGAAGTCCATCATGGAAGTCAATATGTAGATCTTAGATAAAATGCCTACAATAATGAGGTCTCCTGGTTGGTATTGCTTATGAAGAAAAGGCAGTGGCTTACTGATGCGGCATTTATCCCTTGGAATTTTGGATGCAACCGGATGCAAAAGCACTAAAAATACTGTTCCAAATATCACCATTCTGAATGAAGCAATTCCTTCTTTAAGTCAGCTCAGCTTCCCAGCACTGTCCTTCATTAATTCTGATAAGTCTAATCTAAGTCCCCAGACAGTGTGTTACTAGATAAAAGGGACAATTATCAAAGTTCAGCACCTTAACTATCTTTAACCCCAGGTGGGACCAGTCCAGACAATGTTCTATTTTATTTTCCACAAATGATTTTATTTTGTTGCATTGCATTTCGGCATTAGTGATTCTCATAAATCATTTGGGATCTATGTGGCTCTCAGACATTAACATGTTCAAAATGTATATAATTGCAGGGGAAGAACCAAGTAAAAAATAATAGATGAAATAAAACAATGGATAAAAAAAGATATGTTGTATCTTAATTGAGATCTTATATGTTCTTTACTGAAAAAACTACAAATGTAGATAATTTAAAAAAAAACTCTTTTGGGATTAGAACACATAGCTCAATTTACCTTATCTATATTGGGCTTATTGAAATTGGGGGGGGGGAATGAAGGAAAAAATGGTATTTACCACTGGTCTACTTCAGTGTGATAGCAAGCTGATCAGAAACAGAAATATTCATGAGGGTGGGAGGGATTTTTTAAAAAACAAAAACAAAACAGTGTGTAACTCTGCAATTGCAGCACCAATTGTTCAAATCTGAGTAAGGGTATGGCTAGCTGATGAAGCTAAAAAGCTTGAAATAGATCTATACTTTCATCAGCTAGCCATACCCGTACTCGGATTTGAACCCAAGTAATGGTATGGCTAGCTGATGAGAGCTAAAAAGCTTGAAATAGATCTATACTAGTCTCCCTTTATTTCTTTATCACCAAAATATAAATTTGATATAAAATAGTTTGTCATGAATGCGACTGTTTGAGGGCTCCTGGATTGGAGCTGAAAGGCAAAAGGGAGCAGAATGCCCCCCCACATGTTGTGGTAGACCAGGTGTCTCGATAGAAAAACACTACACACACACACACGCACACACACACACATACATATGTAGGTCTTTGGTTATTTGGGTTTCTCCTGTGTAAAATTGGAAGTGTCTTGGTGATGTTTCGACAAAGTCTCACTCGTCATCTTCAGGCTGGTATTTTGGGCTTCGTGCTTCTAGGAGTAATGTGTGAAGCATGAAGCCGAAAACACCAGCCTGAAGATGATGAGTGAGACTCGTCAAAAGTCAAAATAGCAGCTTATATATATATATATATAAGCTGCTATTTTGACTTCTTAAATTTTTCCATATGCCGTTCATCAGAAATTAGTTATTCTGAATAAGAATTGGGTAAGAGGGTAGTAGGAAAGAACTTCTAATTTTTTTCAAAAAAGTTCACTGTATAGTAGAAGATTAAAATATATTCAGTTGTATTGGTATTAATTCTATGTATTCTTTACAGAAAATTGGAGATTTTACTGAATACACATAAAACAAATTTCTTAGTGGCATAAAAGTTGCTCCTTTATCCATTTGAGATTTCTGGTTAATTGTATTTTTTTTATGTGTCAGGTTTTTCATTGTAAGCAGCAGAGGTGGCTTAATGGCTTCATGACACTGGTGACGGTCTCTGCTTTGGTGGTTTGAGCCCTAGCACTGCATGGTGGGGTGAGCTCCCATCACTTGCCTCAGCTTCTGCCCACCTAGCAATTTAAAAGAAATATTCTACGCAAGAAGATAAATAGGTACCACTTAGTTAGGGAGACAAACTGGTGTTTTGTGCAGGTGATCAGATTCCTGCCAGTTCTGAACCTTCCTGCCTGTGATGTTCATTTACAAGGTGGCTCTGGTGAAGGGAGGGGTGCTTAGGATGACTCTGCAGAAAGAGCTGCTCGTCTTTCATTCTGATGTGAATCTAGCTCACACTCCTGTAATGAATGCACCTTGGAAAGCACACAAGTATTTACCGTAACAGAGCTAATAAATTGGCAGTCAAACTACTATTATGCATTAACATTGTAGTCTCCTGGCTATGTAACAATGCCATAGGGCAGTGATGGTGAACATTTTCAGCACCGAATGTGCATCTGGGCCACAACCTGGAAGAGGAGCTGCCCAGGGTGCATGCGCGTGCCTGAAAATGAACTTCCAATTTGAGCTACTCTTCTGGGTTTCTGGCATGCACGGGCACGCAATGATCAGCTGGCCAGCGTGCATGCTCACACAGGAAAACAGAAGACTGGCTCTTCTAGTTTCCAGCACTGCCACATTCAAAAAGGCCAGCTGATCATCACATGCACCTGCATGCCAGAAACCCAGGAAGAGGAATGGGAGATGCTGCGCGTGCCAGGCAACTTGGCTCGGTGAGCCACTTTGGGGCATGCATGACATAGGTGTTGTGGCTCCGTTGCCTGAGCCTGCGTCATCAGCAGGGGAGGGCTCTGAGAGTGAGGGAGAGGAGTTGGCAAGGCCTCCTTCTCCAGGACTCTCCTCTCTGGCAATGCCTCCGAAGGAGACCGAAGGGCAGGAGATAGGCCCAGAGCCAAGCTCGTCCCCGCAGCCACAGGACATTGACGAGGGGAGCGAGTTTTGGTTGGACCCTTGCCAGCGTCGGAGAGACAGGAGAGCCCAGCAGAGGAAAAGGCGTGGTCATGATTAGCTGGTGGACCACGCCTCTTACCAGTCTATATAAGTGAGGGATCGTAGGCATATCTTTGTGACGAACAAAAACAAAGATTCGTGGATCCCGGCTTTGAATCGGCCCTGCGTCTCAGTTTTGGTGTGTATGTGACGGACCTTTTAATAAATACGTTGGCAAGCAGCTGCGGAGTGCTGCTGACCTTCGTTATTATCTTATTTGGTTGCCTGCCAGTTGATTAGCCTCTGGTTGTCTGAGGGGAGGTTCATTCTGGGCCCGGGGCCAGAACAATAGGTTCGCCATCACAGCCATAGGGTAATAACAATAGTTGTAAGCATTCAAAAGTCATACAGAAATCTGTCAACCTATAAATAAAAATGGATGGATGGATGGATGGATGGATGGATGTTCAGGAAAACAAACAAACAAATAAACCCTGCAATTGTGAAAGGCTTTTGATGCAGACATTTTTGAAAGCTTATCTCAATCACAGGACTAAGCAGTGTACAAAAACAAAAATGCAACAAGAATAATATTAAATTAAATCACTCTCCCTCTCTCTCCCTCCCCCCTCCCTCTCCCTCTCTCTCCTCTCTCTCTCTCTTGCACACACATACAACCAGTGGCTGGAAAAAGTTGGACTAAAGACAGTCCTGAGGCACTGATCAGAGCAACACAAGAACAGGCACTAAGCACCAGATACATAGAAGGAGGGGTCTGTCATACAGGACCTAAGCTACAGACTCTACAGAGAGGCCTCAGAGATATCCAACACATAGTGAAAGATGTAAGATGCAGGCAGGTACATTATAGCTTGAGTGGCAAAGTGAAGGAGTCCCATTGTGTATATTGATGGGCCAGACTATCACAAGTCCAGATATTTTGGGGGGGTGGGGTGTTCCATTCAATGTTGTGGAGAATAACATGACTAAGATTCTTTGAAACTTCCTGATCCAAAAAGCCAGGCAGATACTGGCTAAACAGCAGACATTGTGGTAGTAACCAGGGACCAGAAGACAGCAGTGGTGGTAGATGTAGTGACACCAACTGACAGCAACGTCAGGAAAAAAGAGAACAAAAAGCTCAAGGAGTAGCAGGGCTTAAAGGATGAATGAAAGGGGATACAGTAAATAAAAGGCAAAGTGGTCCCAGTGATGGTTCAAGAACTCAAGACTGTGATTCCTACACTGAGAGAGTAGCTCTAAAATATCTCAGAAACATCATCATAACTTTCTGTGTGAATATCAGAAGAAAGCAGTCTAAGAATGATTAAGGCATTATGCAGAACCCTCAATTTCACACACCTGTTGTAGAGGACCTAAGATTGAGCAAGACACATTCCACTTATAGTATGAAAAACGGGTGAAATCCAGCAGGTTCTAACAGGTTCTGGAGAACCGGTGGTGGAAATTTTGAACAGTTTGGAGAACTGGCAAATACCACCTCTGGCTGGCCCCAGAGTGGGGTGGGAATGAGATTTTGCAATATCCTTCCCCTACCACACCCACCAAGCCACGCCCACAGAACCAGTAGGGAAAAATTTGGAATTTCATTACTGATGAAAAGGAATATGTATTATATGTATAGGTACAAGTATAACCACACACACACACACACACACACACACACTCAACTCAATACATAGCTAAAACACGATTGACTAATTCAAAAGAATTAAGGGTCATCCAGATTTATATTCTTCTAAGGATTTTTGGTGCTTAGCTTTTCTTTCTTATTTAGATCAGGTCTCCATATAATGATAAAACATTTGGGGAGAAAGATGCAAATTAATATTCCAATACTGGAGGCTATGATAGAGAAAATCTCCACAGCAACCATATATTTTCCCTTTGAGCTCAGATATGCTGGAACAAAGGACAACCAGACACTGCAGAAGACCAACATGCTGAAGGTGATAAATTTGGCTTCATTGAAAGCATCAGGCAATTTCCTTGCTAGGAAAGCCACTATAAAGCTAATAAAGGCAAGGAAACCCATGTAGCCCAAGACACAGTAGAACATGTAGTTGGATCCTTCATTGCATTCCAGGACTATTTCTTCTGCCATTGAACTCATGTTAGCATCAGGGAATGGAGGAGATATTATCAGCCACACTGTGCATATAATCCCTTGAACAAAGGAGCAGCCAAATACTACAGACATGGCAAGTTTTTTCCCTACCCACTTGGTGATCTTGGTCCCAGGTTTGGTGGCCATGAAAGCCAGAACCACAATGACAGTTTTGGCTAAAACACAAGAAATGACCACTGAGAAGACAACTCCAAAAGCAGTTTGACGAAACACACATGTCACCTTGGATGGTTGACCAATAAATAGCAAAGCACAAAGAAAAGATAATAATAGAGCAACCAGGAGAACATAAGTCAGGTTCCGGTTATTGGCTTTAACAAGAGGAGTCTCCTGGTGTTTAATAAAAATCCAGAAGACTGTAGCTGTAATGAAAGAACAGAAAATAGCAATGCTGGCTAAAATGGTCCCCAAAGTTTCGTCATACATCAAGAAAGTTAATGCTTTTGGGAGACACAGATCTTGGCTGTTGTTTGGGTACTGATCTTCTGAACAATGAAAACAGTCATCCATGTCTAGAAAAGAAAATATTAGTTTAGAAACAGGATAGTTCTGACATCCCATTCACTAATTAAACCAGAAACTAACAGGCAAATAATAATTGTTGACTTTGAATCTGAAAACCAAAGAAATTTCTACCATTTGCACATGTATCTAACATCAGTAATGGCTAACAAAGCAGGACATATATTGTATTTCAAATAAATGAAATTCCGGGATGACTGAAAATGTTTCCTTAGAAGCACTCAACATTATTATATTTGCTTTTTGTGTATTAAAAAGAAGTCATGATGGGTAGGTTTGTGAACTTGTGGTATTTTTAACTGGAATTTGAATTTGTAATTCTTCATCATTCCTTGAGAACATATGCCTACAGACCCTTTCTGATGAGGCTACCAGTTGCAGGTAAACTAGACAGTAAATGAACTCCAAAAGTTATCTGGATAAAGTCCAGAATTCAGTGATGGGTCTTAACTCACAAGGTAAGAATCACAACATTAAGAGTGATTTTACTATTTAGGAGTTCAGAAGATCAAATAATATAAGGATCTCAAAAAGTCCAATGTGATCTCGGCTTTTATTTCAATTTGCAGTTGAAATTATTATTGTTGGTTGCCTAATCAGCCACATACTTTGATTAGATTTGATATTTTTTCCATCTATTTAGGGGTGTCAAACTCAATTTCATTGAGGGCCCCGAGGTCAACCACATCAAGGCTGTGGTTGACCTCGGGGGACTGGGCAGGTGTCGCCGACTTGGTGAGTGTGGCTGACTGCGTAGGTGTGGCCAGCTTGGCCCCACTCCCCAAACTGCTGGCATATTTCTTCTTGGCATTGGGTAGATGAGGCCAAAGTCACGCTGGCCCAATGTTTTCTCTTCACATTGGGTAGACTGGGTCAAAGTGACATGAGTAGACCATGCCGAAGCAATGTGGGTTGGCCCCTTACATTTTCCAGGATGGCCCCAAGATCTGGCCCACAGGCCTTGTGTTTGATACCCCTGATCTATTGAGTATCTCCCATGGACCTGAAATAGGGAAATGTGATTTATATTATGGTTCATTGCACAGTCAGTCAGATGTTTAGACTGAATTTGGCATTTTCATCTACCTATTGAGTCCTTCACAAGAGCATGGGATAGGCAGATGTTAATTTTAATGGATTTAAAGGTGTCATTGAAGGATGTAAGCTGTTCTGAGTAAAGCTGGCATACTGGCTTCAATGTATCTTTTCCACTGTATTTCAGATATTCTTCCACTGCTCTTTTTTCTTCTTCATGTTTGGTAGAGTTGTAACATTACATGCTTACCTATTTTCCTTGGTATGTAGAATAAGTCAACATCACAGCATGCATGAAGCATGATTCATTGCCATCATTTTTATGGCCTTTCTCTCTGGGCTTTTAGTTCTACTTACATCCAGTTGCTGTTTCAGTTGTACATATGTTTGGATCGGGTGAAATGCTCCTGGTTTGGACCGGATTGCCCAATCAGGTAGCGATGGCAGTGGGTGGTTTGGAGAATCAGTAAGAAAAATTCCTGCCCTGCCCCCACCATGCCCAGCTGAGCCACGCAATCATCAGAGGCTTTTTTCTAATTTTTAAAAGCATTTTTTCTACAACCTCTTTGGCTGAAAAAAATGCTTTTAAAAGTAAAAAAAAAGCCTCTGATGATCGCATGGCTAGCTGGGATTGTCAGAGGCTTTTAAAAGCATTTTTTTACAACCTCTTCGGCTGAAAAGCTTGTAGAAAAAATGGTTTTAAAAGAAAAAAAAGCCTCTGATGATCAGGCAACTCAGCTGGGATCGTCAGAGGCTTTTAAAAGCATTTTTTAACAACCTCTTCGGTCGAAGAGGTTATAGAAAAAATGGTTTTAAAAGTTTTTTTAAAAAAAAATGTTGGCCACGCCTACCCAGTCAGATTACCCCACCACCAAGCCACGCCCACACAACCGGTAGTAACAATTTTTATATTTCACCACTGGTTTGGTTTCTTGTGGTTCTCTGAGTTTGCTACCGTTCTTGTAGACATTTCATTATTGGGTTGTGTAATATCACCACTCCATGGAAGGATGAAGTTTGCTGGCTGTTATTATTTGCTTTATAACTTCTCCATGCATGGACGTCAGCTAGCTTGGTAATGGAACATCTACAACAAGATAAGCGAACTCAGACAACCTAACCGGTTTCCCCCCCCCCGTTTTTTAATACTGTAATATCCCTTGATGAATTAAAATATCATGATCATCATCTATTTTTGGATACTAAGAGAAGATATGCCTGTGATTATTGATGTCAGTAGATCCTTCAGCTTTCTGTACAACATCTCTTACCTTCCTTGTTAGCAATCTCCCCATCAGGACACCGAAGACAATCATAGCAGCAAAATGGCTTTGATTCTATCTTTTTCTTATTGTATCCCGAGCGGCACTTGTTATTACACAGAGAAAGTGGCTGGACCTATCCATTATGAAAGGAGAGAACGCTTTTGATTGGACAAGATTGTACCTTTAGTGTCTATTTGTATATTGATTTATTTGTTACACTTTCTTGTGTCAAACCAGAAATGGAGAATCCCGCCCAGCACTTCAGAAACAAGATCAGGTTCATGTCAGACTTCCCTCTCTCATTTACCTAATCCAATCAGATATTTCCATTTTAAAACTAAGCCCCCTTAATCTGGTCTGGCCAGAAGAAAAGAAGTATGACTCATTGGGACTAAACCAACAGAAGATAATGAGGATTCAGCCTTCGCAAGTACTCATCAGCAGACCCATTAAACAAATTGCAATAGTGTAGCTGGGTCATAGACATTCCAGTTCTAAATTAAGAGCATGCACCTAAATATCCCATCACTCATTAGCATGGACAGACCATTTCCAAACACTGATTTATGAGCCACGGTGGAACAGTGGTTAGAGTGCATTACTGCAGGCTACTTCTGCTGACTGCCCGATACCTGCAATTTGGCAGTTAAAATCTCACCAGGCTCAAGGTTGACTCAGTCTTCCATCCTTCTGAGGTGGGTAATATGAGGAGCCAGATTGTTGGGGGTGATAGGCTGACTCTGCAAATCGCTTAGAGAGGGCTGTAAAGCACTGTAAAGCGGTATATAAGTCTAAGCACTACTTCTCCTTAGTAAAAATATGAACATCCTTCCTCCCATAAAGTAAAAATAATTTGACCCACCCTCTGTGGCCCAAGATAACTACCAGCGAATAAGACCCTAAGAATTTCCTACTCCCCAAGTCACAATTCCTATCAAAGTCCTTCACTTTCTTTTGTTTTTGCTCTTGTTCCTGTTTCTCCTATGAACTGGAATTCAATGATCGTGGCTAGTAATAAGGTGTGATCTTTTTCCTCAGCATTGTGTCAACCCTGAAGCTGTCCTGACCAAAGCCATTTTGTCTGCTTCAGTGTTGCCACACTGGAATTGAGGGTCAGGGAGAGGGGGATCTGAGACAGAGGGACTTTTGTAGCCAAAATAAAATACTTTTTCTTGGGAAGCAAGTGGAACCAACCAACCGGGAGTGATGCCTCCCAGTTGTCACACTGCACAATGATTGGACCATGTGATTGATTGCTTTGAGAAAGTAGGAAAACTTTCACTTTTAATGAGGTGAAAACCACAGGAGTTTCAGAGTCGGTTTTCACCAGATATGTGCCAATATGATATTTCCAATAGAAGTAATCTTTGAGGAACTCGAGTGCCTCTGAGTCTTGCTTGCATTGGGTTTATTACTTGGAACCTTGACATATTGTGCTCCATCTTTTGACTCTACAACACCTTATACTGCCACAATTTATAATAGCTTCTGATGCTTTTCAATAAAAAAAATCCACTAAGCATAAAATCATGCTGTACCATAGGAATAACAAAGCAAGGATAATAAACTAAACATTAATAAAACAAGCATAAAATAACCAGGCAGGAAGCAAATATTGTATAACAAACTGTAAAATATTTTGAATGTCCCAAAACATCCTGGAACGATATGCACTACACATTGGAAACCACTATGGAAAACACTCTCTCTGTGTTCCCTTAACATCTCATTACTGAGTGGAAAGATATTTTTGTTTTATATAATTTTTATTCTATCATTTTCTCTTCTTTGAAACAAAATTCCTGTAAATGGGGGATAATCATCTTTAAATAGTTGGCTATGATATTCCAGTTCAGCAAGTTATATCAATAGGTTAAAGTTGATATACAATCATATAAGAGGAAGGGAGGGAGGGAGGGAGAGAAAAGATAATAGATATATATAGTGATAGATAGATGATAGATAGATAGATAGATAGATAGATAGACAGACAGACATAGAGAAATATAGTGATAGATAGATAGATAGATAGATAGATAGATAGATAGATAGATAGATAGATAGATGATAGATAGATAGATAGATAGATAGATACGAATATTGATAAATTCCTAGTGAGAATTCTGTTATCTTTTATCACTTTGTGTAATATTTGTGAAAATATTTTATCTGCTAAACTGTTTTATCTTATTCCAAAGTTTTTAATTATATTTATCTTTTGCCATTTGGTTTTTGGACAATAAATACAAATTAGAATAATTATAACTGATGCATGTGACTTATGGAATCTCAAACCATCCTTTTACCAGAGGATTTTATTTCTGAATGTAAATGGAAGGTGGGATGTTGGATCTGTAAATATTTCTAACAGTGGAATAATTATGAAAAGTAATCCAAAATGTAATTACACCATACCTGATTAAATCTCCTAGGCCACACAATAGATTCTTCAGGAGAAGAGAATGTTATTTCTTGAGAATCCATGCCGTTGATCCCTCCAATTCTGACTCTCAGAAAAGACTGATTTGGAAATACGATCCAGTTCATAATATCAAATCCAACCTCTAACTCTCCATTCTGACTGAAGGAAATTTTTTCCCCTGCACTGTTATTGAAAGACACCATCCTTAAAAATTGGTTGAGCTAAATTTTAAGAAAGAAGAAGGGGGAAAAAAACCAACAACAAAGAGAGTACAGTAGAAATTCCAGTACATAAAGAATAATGTTTCTTGCTCTTTGGAGAATGCAGAGAATAAACCCTTTAAAAGCTTTAAAGAGTCTAGAATAGGGGTATCAAACTCAAGGCTCAGGGGCCAGATCTGGCCCGTGGAGAACTTGGATCTGGCCCACGGGGCTGCCCTGGAAATAGAGAAGTACTGGCCTGCAGTGCTTCTGCCAGTGAAAAACGGCTCCTAAGCTCCGTTTTTGGCTATCACGGGCTTCTGCAACCCTCTGCCATTGAAACAGAGCTCGAGAGGGCTCGGCTGTGGCAACCGAAAATGGGAGGCCATGGCAGCTGAAAACGGAGCTCAGAAGCCTGTTTTCACTGGCAGAGCACTTGGGATGCCAGAGGCACCCCCGACAGGAGTGACATCAAGCTGGCTATGCCCCCACAGCCATGCCCCCCACCCAAGATCAAACACAACCCTGATGCGGCCCTCAATTAAATCAAGTTTGACACCCCTGTTCTAGAAGATAAGATAATACTGAATGAATATGCTTGCAATTTTAGTGAGTAGGCATGAGAATAAAACCTACAAAGCGGCACAATTTAATGAAAGTACCAAATCTATGAAAAACAAACAGATAAAAACTGAGAATAAAAATAAATCCCTGATTCTAATGCCTCCTACTAAGGCAGCATTTAACATCCAGCTGCCTGCAATTACTGTGAGTTCAATTCTCACCAGGCCCAAGGTCGACTCAGCCTTCCATCCTTTGTATAAATATACAAAAGTATGAAGGCTATTGCTTAAGGCATTGTAAGCCACCCTGAGTCTCCGGAGAAGGGCGGCATATAAATCAAATTTTTAAAAAAAATTCAAGAGAAAAATAAAATAATTTGAATCAGAATCAGAGGAGAACTGGAAGGGACCTTGGAACTATTTAATCCTACCCCCTGTTCAAGCAGGACACCCTATATCATTTCAGACAAATGGCTGTCCAGTGTCTTCTTAAAACCCTTCAGTGGTGAAGCACCCACAACTTCTGAGGGAAAGGTCTTCCATTAGTTAATTATTCTCACTGTTAAGAAGTTTCTCCTTAATTCTAGGTTGCTTCTTCCCTTGGTTAGTTTCTATCCATTGTTTCTTGTCTTGCCTTCTGGTGCTTTGGGAAAAAAAGCTGATCCCCTCTTCTTTGTGGCAGCCTCTCAAATACTTGAACACCATTATCAGGTGACCCCCTAGTCCTTCTTTTCTCTAGACTAGCCATAACCATTCCTTATATGTTTGAGTCCCCGTATCTTTAATCATCTTAATTGCTCTCCTCTGACTTTTTCCAAAGTCTCAACATCTTTTTTGTAATGTGGTAAGCAAACCTGGATGCAATATTACAGGTGTGATTACTAAGGCTTTATAATACTTCTTTTTATTTATTTATTTATTTATTGCCTCTGTTTATGAAATCAAGGATTGCATTAGCTTTTTTGGCTGCTGCCACACACTGCTGGCTCATACTTAAGTGATTGTCCACTAGGTTTAAATCAGTGGTGAAATCCAAATTTTTTTACTACCGGTTCTGTGGGTGTGGCTTGGTGGGCATCGCTTGGTGGTAGTGGCAGGGGAAGGATACTGCAAAATCTCCATTCCCACCCACTCTGGGGCCAGCCAGAGGTGGTATTTGCCAGTTCTCCGAACTACTCAAAATTTCCGCTACCGGTTCTCCAAAATCTGTCAGAACCTGCTGGATTTCACCCCTGGTTTAAATCATTAGTGGATAATTGTTTCAAGCACATTTGAGTGAGGAGAATATTTGTAACATAGAAAATTATTATATATTATGTGAAGATCTCACTTCCTAAAGAATATATGAATACTGGGAAAGGGGAAAGTAAAGAAAAGAAGATGAAAACCAGCAGAAAGGTAGATGCAGTCAGTTATAGTTGTAATGGGTGCACCAACAAAAGACCTGAAAGGCAAAATCCAGGATAATTCATCCTGGAGAAAACCTATCTACATTGTGGGTAAAAACTGACCATTATTTGATAGCATATAGTCAATCAAATTAACCAATAAAGCTGTTTTTGAAGTTTGCAACAAATCTATATTCGTTTTTTTTAAGGGTTTCTTATCTAATAAATTACAAGACCTTACTTAACTATTTGGGATAAGCTAAAGACAAATAAACATTTCACTTTCATTCTAGCAATAACTGGTATTTATTTTTTTCTGTTCTTATTTTTCCTTTTTAAAAAAAATTGAATTGGATAAGTGCTAGGACTTGTGATATATTAGTCACTGAAACTACGATACATTTCGCAAAACTGCAGTGTGCTTGTTCTATAAGGTGGAATGAAATAAATAATCAGAAACGTATTACGTAGCTTATAAACATTAAAAACATAATTTTAAAGATATAATTAGAGAGAATCTTATGTCGAGATAAAAGTTCATATTTAGGCTGTAAAAGGGCTTTGAGAATAGCATCCTCCCCAATCTAGGATCTATTAGTTTACCTGCAAATATGATCATCCCTCTGCAATTTAGTTTCCGTGCTTAGAAGTTACTTAGAATTACTTAGAAGTAATGCTTAGAACAGTTGCACGGAAATGTCACACATGTATGCAGGTTCTAGTGCGCATGTGTGCCTGATGATCAACTGGCCAGTGCACATAAACCAGTGGTGGGTTGCCCCAGTTCAGACCGATTCTATAGAATCGGTAGTAACACCGGCGGGAGGCTCCGCCCACCAACCCCGACATCATCAGGAAGCTTCTATGCAGGTGCAGAAGTGCGTGCATGCACCCCCGTTGCAAACTGGTAGTAAAGGTAAGTAGAACCCGCCCTTGGCATACACACACCAGTTTTTGGCACTGCTGCACATGCAAAGGACAGCTGTTTGTTGCATGTGCTTGCATGCCAGAAACCCGGAAGAGAAACATGCAAGGCCACACATTCCAGGTGACATGGCTTCACAAGCCACTTTGGGCACGGATGCCATAGGTTCGCCATCACGGGCTTAGAACATTACCTTCCATGGCTGTTGTTTCAGAAGGTTTAGTTTGGCTTCACGATCTCCTGCTTCGTATCTGAATATGGATGCCTGGATGTCATGCAAAGCATGTGCCACTGCAAAGGCTGCATTGTAGACACTGTAGCTGTGGCTAGTCATGTCCATTTCAAACACAGATGAAGGAAGATTTCCCAGTTTTTCTTCACCAGTGCAGACAACTGCATCTTTCTCCCCATTCATGGAGTTGGAGAATGAACATTCAAATGCATTTTCCCAGAAGAGCTTGCTAATGGCATCTTCTTTTTTCACATTAAGCTTTTTCATCTGAAGAAATTCCTGGAATCCCAAAACCTCCCCTGAGTGAATAGCAAAGGAGAGAGCACCATGGAGGAAGTCTATGTTGTCATTCCTTTGGAAGGGAAGTGATGTGAAATGCATCTGAGCTGTCAACACCCACACTTTAACTTTTGCCAATAATGGTACATCTTCCACTTGGGATATGGTGGGAATTATCCTCAAAATAATCATATCTTCAGCTTCGCTATGGATTAACACTACATTGGCGGAGCTTCTCATGATAATTTTGAATGTCTCAATCCCAGCTTCCACAGAAGCGAAAATATTATTCGAATAAGTAATTGCTGGCAAAGTTTCGATGAAAGCAAAACAGATGCCACTCACGGAAAACAGGGGTACAACATCTTGTACAAACCTTTCACCATTCTCACAATTTGAATAGAGCATCCCAATCCAGGTCCACTGGAAGTGGAGCATCAACTGAAGAATACCATTGTATTCATGGTGCACATTTGGGAACATCTGTTGGTTTAAAACAACCTGCGCACTTGACAAAGGCGCTTTTTCAAGAAGCAACTAGATTTTCTGGTTTTCTTTCAAGAAGTTTCACCTCTCATCCAAGAAGCTTCTTCAGCACCTTTGGGACAAGCATGACCTAGATGACTGAGACATTGATCACCTGACAGTTGTGAACCAATACTAGCTTTCATAGCTCACATTTTTGGGGGTAATATTAGGCTTCAGTGATTAGTAACTATGTTCAAGACAATAGAGTTCCTGGTGGTTTCACCAACAACTGCTATGAATTAGCCCCAACGTGCCTCTCAAGATATAGTCTATATTAGTTAACCAGCTTCCATTCTTGTTTAGCCGATATACACTTTTGAAATTTTAAACCACGTGACCTATAATGGTATCTTTGTACTCAACTACTTTGAAACTCATTAGATTTGTTACTCATTGCATTTTGATGCAAAAAAAAAATATGTCCTGATACTCATTATTTGTTTAGTACTCAATGCACAAACTAGAACATGTTGTTGTCCGCTGCCTTGTGACGCTTTACATTATTTATTATGAGAAAAATTGTTTCTCATTGATTTTGGTGCTCATCACGCCTCCTGGAACCAATTAACAAAATGATTCCAGGCAAAAAAGAAATATAACACAAAGCAATATGTTGACATTACCTCCCATAGATGTTGAGCCAGCATGCTATGGATTGCTTCAATGACACTCTCTGTTTTTTTCAATTGAAATGAAAGCATGTTGTGTAAAGCATATGCCACGGCATAGACTGCATTGTAGATGCTGTAGCTATGGGAAGTCATGCGCATTTCAAAAATAGATGCTGGGAGATTCTCCAGTTTCTCCTTACCAGTGCAGGAGACCCTTCCTTGCCTGTCTATTGTGGATTCTGGAAAGAAACATCCAAAAGCCTCTTCCCAAAAACCCTGAATGAAACCATCTTCTCCTTCAAAGTTAGCATTTATCAACCGAAGAAAGTCAGTGAATCTCGGGACCTCCTTTGAATGAACTGCTAAGGACAGGGCACCATGAAGCAGGTCTATGCCTTCCTTTTTTTGAAAGGGGAATGATGTGAATTCCATCTGAGCCGTCATAAGGTAAACCCTTCCTTTTGCCATTATTGATACATCCTCATATTTTGACAATGTGGAACACATTCTGAAAAATACCATGGTCTCAATTTCACCATAAACAATGGATACATTAGCAATGCTTTTAATTATAACATCATACTGATTTATTCCCTCTGTCACCATCTTATCAATGTCACTGACTGATGTAATTATTGGGAATCTTTCTATATAATCAAAGCAGATTCCTCTCTCAGAAAACATAGGAAGTGCATCCTGGACAAATCTCTCTCCATTGTTATCATTGTCATAGAGTACCCCAATCCATGTCCACTGGAAATGCAACAGTAACTGGAGAATCCCTTTATATTGTCTGTGTACATCTGGAAACATCTGGTGATAGAAAACAGCTTGAGTTTTCCTATTCATTTCAGAAGCAGAGCCATAAGTGAACTATAGCACATAAACAAAAATTGTTTTAGAAAATTAGTAACTAGGTAAATCGATTTTTTTATATCTTTTTCCATGTGTGAGTAAAATATCATTTCTTTCTTACACACAGGAGTTGATGAAATCAAATTCCCTAATCCCGTAGAATGAATGTGCTGAAAAGCAGATGCCTTGCTATGTAACAATGAGAACATACCACAGAAATGTGAAAATATGCTTTGGAAAAAGTTAAATAAAGAATCTCCAGTAGACTGAACTCAGTTCATGTAATGTCAGTAACGACATTTTTTGGGATGAGTTCAGTCAGTATAGCATGTGTGCATGTTGGAACATCAAACAAAACTATTCCTCTACTATTTTCATTTCTCCTGAAAGGGAAATCTGTATTCTTCACAGGTTTTCAATAACAGTTCATAGTAAGGAGAAAGGGAATTGCTATATATTTTTCAAAACTATTTTTTCCCCAAAGGGAGAAACTTAAACCTAAAGGAAAACCTGGACCTGTGAGGCGAAACAATGGCACGGGTGCCAGAGGTGGCATGCAGTGCCCTCTCTGATGGCATACAAACCATCATCCAGTTCAGCTCCACTGTGCATGTGCATGCACCTCCCGCCGGCTAGCTGGTCTTCGGATCTCTGCCATGCATGTGCCAGGGGAGGGGCGCATGTGGGTGGCAGCGCATGGATGCACAGGGGCGTATTCGGAGGTGCATGCACAGGGGGAAGGGCATATGTGGGAAGCTGTGTGAGCATATGGGGGGTTGGAGCACATGCAGGGGGCCGCATGTATATTGTATTCTGGTGGTTCGGGCATGCACATTCGCACGTATTTGCACATGCATGTGTCCACTTTGGGCAATCTGGGAGGAAACTCTTACTTGTGGGATCTTGTAAATAGAGAGAATAGCTGCCATATGGATACAGACTTCAGAATTAGGTCCTCCAATGACTGACACTACATTGTTCTCAGTTTCACACTTGTAATTAGGGATTAACTTGCCTTCGGTTGAAAATACTTCCATTGAGGCATGATATGTCCAGCTTGCAATAAAATTGCTGTTATAGATATGGAAGCCCAGAGTGAGATTGGGCAAAATCTGGTGATTTTCATTGATTTCCTCTATAGCAAATGCCAAAGACAAAATGTGTTGGTAGAGCTGAGTCACCACCCTGAATTGAAATGAAATGTTGATTACAGCTCATTGGTTTCAGGACATTTGTTCAACTCATAGCTTCAAATATATTGTTCTCAAAGCTACCTTCAGATGAGATTGCATTGATCAGATGAGACTGTCTCAAAATTGCTGGTAAGCAAAAATTTTCCTGTCCATAGAAGTCTTGCAAGACTAAAATAACTAAGCAGTATATTATTGTGAATAACTGAAGTTCTGGGAAATCAAAACTTTAGTTATTCATAATAACACAGAGGTAATCAGTTTCTCTGTTGATATTCATTTTAGAAACAGTAAAAATAAGAACAGTTTATACAGTAGTGGCCAAAATTGTGGAAACCTTTTGAGAAAAGTGTATTTTCTAAAACTAGCTAATAACCCACTTTTTTTGGCGTAGTAGCATAAAATTATATATCAATGGAAAGATAATTTAATCAAGAATGTAATGCAATAACTTTTATGAAGGATTTGCTATTAGAATAGCAGTTACAGTATAAAGAAGAAAAGTGAAACACATAGAAAAAAACGAGATATACAAAAATTATCACCATACAAAAAAATGAGATATACAAAACTTATCACCATGTCAGTTAATACTTAGTTGGGTAACCTTTAGCATGAATTTTGGCCTTACAACCTCTTCC
Source organism: Coluber constrictor foxii (assembly GCA_038048745.1). NCBI lineage: Eukaryota > Metazoa > Chordata > Lepidosauria > Squamata > Colubridae > Coluber > Coluber constrictor. The sequence goes on from CM075961.1 coordinate 26,843,055, forward strand.
AATGGAGCAAACCAAGTCTTTTAGTTCTGCAGCTGTTATAATATGAAACCAAGATTGAATGATTGCTTCCATTAACTTGGTTTTATTACTGGGTCGCTTCTGACTAACAAATTTCTTTAGTTGGCTCCATAGATTTTCAATTGGGCTATTCCCAGGGGATTCCAGCAGTGGAATATGATTATCTTGAAACTCCAAAAACAAGTGGTGTTATTAGCCATCAAACCTCAAAAATGTACTTTTCTCAAAAGGTTTCCACAAGTTTGGCCACTACTGTGAATACAAATGACTAGATAATTTTTGAAAAATGAGGAAACTCTTATCTTACAATATATATAGGCATTTTGCAATTCAAAAAAGATGAGGGTTTTTTATGAGTTGACCAAAACAAATTGATTTTGCCATGCCATTAAATTACTTCAATTCTTTTTAAAGAGTAGGGGGATCTTGAAATATAATGGGATATTTCTTTACTTAAAAACAAAGAAAAAGAAAAAAATATTGTAAGAAAGATTTCAGTAAAGTAATTTAGCAAATGGATTTATGACTATCCTTCATGAAACTTTATTAAAAATAAATATTACATCAACATATCATCCTCATGCAACAAGCTACAAATACGTACAGTACAAAACAGTATTTTATTATGTGGGATTTGTAAAGCTTCTGCCAAAGTAATTTACAGATAAATTAGTTAGTAAACTGCAGACAAGTAGATACATATAAAACATGTATCTTCCACAGAATTAACTGAGAATATGATCTGCCAAAATCATGAACTCAAAATCATAAACTCATCCATAAGCAGAACTGTTTCTGCTTATGGATGAGTTCATGATGAGTTTCTGCAGAGATGAGATTAAGCAGAACTGTTGATTCCCAATGCATTATTAATTAAACTCGACAACCAAGACATCCTTGAACAATTCCAGTCTTCATAGAAAAAGGGATAATATAATACAGACCCAGCACCAGACATCAAACTCAGTTCTGAATAATTAGTTTTAGATTCATGAGTATCTTACTCAGCATCATAGAAAAGATCAGTAGAAGGCTTTTCATGAAAGTGTATTGTGTTTGAAAATATATAGATTTGAGACAAAATAGCAGCAACAATGACATCTCCTGATTGATAGTATTTATGTAGAATTGGAACAGGATCACCGACAATGCAGTTCACGTGAGGAATCTCTGAGAGTACTCCAGACAAAAGCATTAAGACAAATACAAAAAGCTTCATCAATTGGCATGATAGAATTCCTTCTTTGCAGTCTTTCATTTGTCCTTTTTTTTCTTTTAATGAATACTTGACTGAATAGCACAATCTAACTTGAATGACCACTTGATTAGCTTGTGGCACCAACCAAGAACGTTAAGAACACAATCAAATGTATATAGTCTGCTTCTTATAGCAGAGCAAATAATGACTGAATTATTTCTGTCTTAGGTTTTAGTTTTGTTGGTGGTTAATGAAGCTCCCTTGAGACAGGAAGATGAAAGGAAAATAACTGGGGTTTAATTTGATAATTGCCTGAAAAATAACCACCTGTTCAGGATTACAATTTCTATTGATGTATCAAAGGAATATATTCAATATCTTTAATCAAAACCCACCTCCATCCATATATAGTCCTTTTTGCTAATAAAAATCCTCAAGTATATGTGTGGGTGTACACACACACACACACACACACACACACACACACACACACCAAACGTGAAATCCAGCAGGTTCTGTCAGGTTCTGGAGAACTGGTAGTGGAAATTTTGAACAGTTTGGAGAACCAGCAAATACCACCTCTGACTGGCCCCAGAGTGGGGTGAGAATGGAGATTTTGCAATATCCTTCCCCCAGGAGTGGGGAGGGAATGGAGATTTTGCAGTATTTTTTCTTAAATTCTTACCTTCCAATTTGCTTACTCACAAAAATTGACAAAGTTCAAGATTTTGGAGAAATTTCAAGAACATTGCTTTGGCTTCCTTTTTAAACAAACTAGAGTTCTTAACATTATGTTTTTAAAAAAGGAACACCGAAAGTGACACCGAAACAAAAGTGTTGCTTTCATTCATATTTTATTCTTGAAATATATATTGAACAGATAGAATTTACAAAAGTGCTTCTGCTTAAATAAAGAAATAAAGAAATAAAGAAGTATTATTAAACATTTCAATTGATGACAAAAGAGATACCATGAGCCATGGTGGTGCAGTGGTTAGAGTTCAGTACTGCAGGCTACGTCTGCTGACTGCCGGCTGCCTACAATTTGGCAGTTCGAATCTCACCAGGCTCACGGTTGACTCAGCCGTCCGAGGTGGGTAAAATGAGGAGCCAAATTGTTTTTTTTTAATAATTTTTTTATTTCTCATAAAACATATATAAATATACAATCTCTTTAACCATTGTTATCTTTTGGTTTCCATATTGGTTCATTCTTCATCCTAAAATTTTAAAGTATATTCGGAGTTGCTCTTCTACCATTCCATTTCTCTCTTCTTCCACAACAACCATTCCTCTCCCTCTCCCTCTCCCCTCTTGCCCTTCCCTCCCTTCTTCTATTCTTCTATTCTTTTCAACTTTCTTCTTTCCTCCTCTCCTTCCCCTTCCTTTCCCCCACTCCTCCCCTCTTCCTCTCTTTCTAACCCTCTCTCCTACTTTTATTTCCTTTCCCTTTCTTCCTCTCCTTTTACTTTTCTTCTCTCTCTCTCTCTCTCTCTCTCTCTCTCTCTCTCTCTCTCTCCCTCCCTCCCTCCCTCACTCCCTCCCTCTCTCTCTCTCTCTCTCTCTCTCTCTCTCTTTTCCTCCTGAGGATTCAAATTGTTGAGGACAATATGCTGACTCTGTAAACCACTTAGAGAAGGCTGTAAAGCACTGTAAAGTGGTATATATGTCTAAATGATATTGCTATTGCTATCTTCTTATAGGTATTTGGCTTTAGATCAGCAGACATTTCAAGGATTGAACAAAAATGCCACAGATCTAGGGTAGACTGTTATAGAGGAATGAAATAATATAATGGGAACAAAAACCAAGCCGTATAAAATAGAAAATGGTGACTTGAAAATGAGATATCTTGGTGCAAACTATTTACTTACGGTTAATTTTTAACTCTTCAGTTTTCCCCTCTTGTTAGCTGTTCCTTTTTATTTAAATCAGGCCTCACCAGAATAATGTAACATTTTGGGAAGAAGATGAAAGCCAGTAACCCCCCACTGGAGCACAAAATGGAGAAGATCTCTACAGCCACCACATATTTCCCTTTTGTGCTCAAGTAGGTTGGAACAAAGGACAGCCAGACACTGCAAAAGACCAACATGCTGAAGGTGATAAATTTGGCTTCATTAAAGGTGTCTGGTAATTTCCTGACCAGGAAAGCCACCAGGAAGCTGGTAATTGCCAAGAGACCCATAAAACCAAGGACACAGTAGAAAAAGACGGTTGACCCTTCCTTACATATCAATACAATTTCCTTTGGCATGGAGTACATGTCAATATCTAGGAACGGGGGAGAGATTGAGAGCCATACTGTACAAATAATGGTTTGAATAAAAGAGCAAGAAAGGACAATAGAAAGACCCAGTCTCTTCCCCATCCATTTTCTGATTCTGGACCCTGGCTTGGTAGCCATGAAAGCAAGAATTACAATGATAGTCTTGGCCAAAATGCTAGAAACTGCCACAGAGAAGATGATGCCAAAAGTAACTTGCTGAAGAAGGCATGTCCATTGATGCGGCTGGCCAATAAATAGCAAAGCACAGAGAAACGAGAGCAGGAGGGACATGAGAAGAATGTAAGTGAGGGTCTCATTGTTGGCTTTCACAATAGGGGTGTCATTGTGTTTAATGAAGAGCCAGAGCAGCAAAACAGTAATGATAGAAATAATAATAATAAGACTGGTGAAGGTGATCCCCAAAGTTTCTTCATAGGACAAAAATGTTACATATTTTGGAAGGCAGAAATTTCGCTCCTCATTTGGATAATGATCTAGTGGACACTGGAAGCAGTTGTCCATGTCTGTGGGGAAAGAGAAACAGGCTTTTATTCTATATATAGCCGTGATGGCAAACCTATAGCACACGTGCCCAAAGTGGCACATAGAGCCATGTCCGCTGGCATGTGTACCGTCACCCGATCCTCCTCCAGGTTTCTGGTGAGCATGCATGCACGATGATCAGCTGTTTTTTGCACATGTGGCAGTGCTGGAAACAGGAAGAGCTGGTCTTCCAATTTCCATTGTGTGCATATGCACTGGCCAGCTGATCGTTGTACACGGATGAGCACCAGTAACCGGAATACAAGCTGAAAACGGAAGAGCTGGTCTTCAAATTTCCATTGTGTGCATGTGCACTGGCCTGCTGATCTTTGTACATGCATGAGCACCAGTAACTGGAATACAAGCTGAAACCAGAAGTTCATTTCCTGGCACGTGCATGCCCACTAGTTAGCTTGTCTTCTGGGACATTTCGGCACTCGGTGCCAAAAAGGTTCCCTATCACTGATATATAGCTTTCTTGAAAATGACATTGGAATAATCAGATCTGTTTTAACTGTTTATCCATATAGGCAGCTGCATAATGGACAACCTGGGTACCTCAGCAAATCAACCATTCCTCTATGTACCATCTCTTACCCTTCTGATTCGAAATCTTCTCTGTTGGACAAGGAAGGCAATCATAGCAGCAAAATGGTTTCCCTTCCTTTTTGGCCTTCCTGTAACCTGGATGACAATGGTCATTGCAAACAGAAAGAGGCTTTGTCTACCGAAAAAAGAAAGAGAAGAAGGTTTTCCATCTTGCAAATATGCATATCTACAAATAACCATAGAAACGTGTGTGAATAGGTGAATAATTCAGGGGGGAAAAATCATATATGACAACTTATAATGAAGAATCCTCTAGGGGAAAATTGTTTTTCAATTTTTCTTATGGGTATGCAGAAATTCATATAGGGAGTGACAGCTAGGCAATGAGTCCAATTAATAGTTAATAGTTTAATAGTTTATTAGATTTATATACCGCCCTTCTCCTGACGGACTCAGGGCGGTGAACAGCCAAACATTAAAACATTAAAATACAAGCAATATAAAAGTTAAAAATAATCTAAAAACGTAATTAAATCAAATTTTGGCTTTAAAAGAATTTAAAAGAAATTTTAAAAAATTTAAAAGAAATGTGATATGATGTATATCTGCACCAATCAAATGGTGTTTAAACATCGTATTTTGAATTTATTAGCATTTCATAGTGACATTTTCTTTATTATTGATTTTCCTCTTAGAAGTTTTCAATTAGAAATACTTCAATTGGAGATGATAACTCAAATGAATGAATGTAGCTCCCAACAGCCTTGAAGGAGGCAGTGGTGAGGCCCCTCCTCAAGAAGCCCTCCCTGGACCTGGCTATTTTGGCAAACTACCGTCCAGTCTCCAACCTTCCCTTTTTAGCGAAGGTTGTCGAGAGTGTGGTTGCATGGCAGCTCCCTCGGTACCTGGATGAAGCTGTCTATTTAGACCCGCTCCAGTCCGGCTTCAGGTCTGGATACAGCACCGAAACGGCATTGGTCGCGTTGGTGGATGATCTCTGGCGGGCCCGGGGTAGGGGATATTCCTCTATCCTGGTGTTATTAGACCTCTCAGCGGCTTTTGATACCATCAACCATGGTATCATGTTGCGCCGGTTGGAGGGACTGGGGGTGGGAGGCACCGTTTTACGGTGGTTCTCCTCCTACCTCTCCGACCGGTCGCAATCTGTGTTGACAGGGGGGCAGCGGTCGACCCCGAGGCGCCTAGTGTGTGGGGTGCCACAAGGGTCGGTCCTCTCGCCCCTTCTGTTCAACATTTATGTAAAGCCGCTGGGTGAGATCATCCGTGGTTTTGGGGTGGAGTTCCATCAGTACGCTGATGATACGCAGCTGTACATTTCCACCCCAGACCACCCCAACGATGCCGTGGAAGTGATGTCCCAGTGCCTTGAAGCCGTGCGGGTCTGGATGGGGAGAAACAGGCTTCAACTCAACCCCTCCAAGACCGAGTGGCTGTGGTTGCCGGCGTCCCGATATAGCCAGCTGACACCATCGCTGGTTATTGGGGGCGAATCTCTGGCCCCCACGGAAAGGGTGCGCAACTTGGGCGTCCTCCTGGATCCACGGCTGTCCTTGGAGGATCACACGACAGCTGTGGCCAGGGGAGCTTTTTATCAGGTTCGCCTGATACGCCAGTTGCGGCCCTTTCTAGATCGGGACTCCCTACGCACAGTCACTCAGGCACTCGTCACCTCTCGCCTGGACTACTGCAATGCTCTCTACATGGGGCTCCCCTTGGGGTGCACCCGGAGGCTCCAACTGGTGCAGAATGCGGCCGCGCGGGGGATTATGGGAGCGACGGGACGCTCCCATGTGACACCTCTCCTGCGCGAGCTGCATTGGCTGCCGGTGGACTTCCGGGTGCGTTTCAAGGTGTTGGTGACCACCTTTAAAGCGCTCCATGGCTTAGGACCAGGGTACTTACGGGACCGCCTTCTGCCGCCAATAGCCTCCCACCGGCCGGTGCGCTCCCACAGAGAGGGTCTCCTCAGGGTGCCGTCAGCTAGACAATGTCGGCTGGCGACCCCCAGGGGGAGGGCTTTCTCTGTGGCAGCCCCTACCCTCTGGAACGATCTGCCTCCAGAACTGAGAACAATTGCTGACCTCCGGACTTTTCGTCGGGCCCTAAAAACCCATCTTTTTCAGCTTGCTGGTCTAGCCTGACCCCGCTGAATTTTTAAGATTGTATTAGAGGGTTGGGTATTTTAATTATTTAGTGGTTTTAATTTTAGCCATAGTTATATGTCTTTTAAGAAATTTTAACTTTTGTATACTGTTTTTATTCGGCTGTCCACCGCCCTGAGTCCGCAAGGAGAAGGGCGGTATACAAATCTAATAAATAAATAAATAAATAAATAAATAAATATATTTAAGTCATGATTCTAAATGAAAACCATGGTATAATTGAATGCAGTCGAATAAATATGACATTCCTGCATGGACATATTAAGCAAGAAGAGATGGTATGCTTATCCTGAAATATATGATTACTGCATACTGATACTTTAGGCCATAGGTGAACTTTTCATGTTTTATTGGATTCTTTCTCCTATGGCTCATGATCTGACATTCCTGTCCTGTATTTTCAGACAACTTTCTGAAGTTGAAGAACAGTTGAAGAACAGTTACTCCAACAAATTATTTTCTTAAAGCTTTTTAAGTCTTGAATCAAACTCAAAGATGTACAAGACCTACCTGATTAAACCACTTTGGCCAGATTATGGATTCCTCTAAAATAGTAAATGTTTTTTCTGTGAGAGACAAGGGTTGTATATCTCCAACTTTGACTCTAAGGAAGGAAAGGTTTGGGAAGGTTACCCAGTTGATAATATCAAATCCAGTTTTCACTTCTCCATTTTGATTGAAGAAAATTGTTTCCCCAACACTGTTGTTAAATGAAATGATTTTCAGAAAATGGTTGAGCTGAAGAGAGAAGAGGAAATACAGGATATATTTAATGGCATTGCTCTTTTCTATTTTTTGTTTGTTTCATGTAAAACAAATAGGCAGAAAACAGGACTTAGAATAGTGTTCTGGGAAAAAATGAAGAAATTAGGATGAATAAATTCATTTTCTGAGAAGGCCTCAATTTTTTGTTTGCTTGATACATGTTACTATGCAAGATCACGCATATCACTAATTGGTTGTGAATTGTGCCTGTGTGGTTAGATCTCAATACATAGGAACTCTCAGGCAAATTTCCTATTACTGGCCAGATGCCTTCCCTGACACCATGTGGAGTCTGCAACATATTTTTTTTTCTTTGCTCCCTAGGAGAGAATCATCTGTCCTATCCAGAGGTGGTATTCAGCTGGTTTGGATTGGTTTGGGCGAACCGGTAGTGGCAACCCACCTGCCCGGGTGCAATCCCATCCTATATCGCCATGTTTTTGATGCCGCATGCATGTGTGGATGGCGCGAGTGAGCGAATTGCTGTGTTTTGTGATGCCGCATATGTGATATGTGTGCTCACATTTCCGGTGCTGCGCGAACCAGTTGCTACAGTATGTAAAGCCCACCTCTGGTCCTACCTAGGATTGAACTCTTAACTTTCTGAGTTGGAGGCGAGAATCTTCACCACTAGGCCACCACACCAGTTATTATCTTTCTACATCTGGTTCAACATATTTCTAAATGTAAAACTGAAGTTGTTTGGAACCTACAAAAATCACGAGTATACTCTCCACAGAACAACCATGGATGAGTTAAATATAAATGCACCCTATTTAAGAAGACACATTCTACCATTGTGGGGGGAAAAAGAGTTTGAGAGCCAATACTAGTTTTCATGGCTGGTATTTATTAGGTAATATTGGGTTTCAGTGATTAGTGACATGGTCTAGACAACAGATTTCCTGATATTTCATCAACAATTGCTATGAAGTAGACCAATTTGTCTCTGAAGATACACGCCACATTTGTTAATCAGCTTTCCATTCCTACTCAGTCCATATATACATCTGAAATTTTAAATCACTACCATATTTTTGGAGCACAAGACACACTTTTTCCCACCTAAAAAAGGCTGAAAATGTGGGTGCATTTTATACTCCGAATGTAATCCCACCCATCCGCTGGCCCCCACCCACCTCTGTGCATCCTCTTTCTGGCTGCAGAGATTGCCACCGAAAATGGCTTGTGTTTTTGGGCTCCACGTGTCGCATTTTCAGCCTCCAAATGCTCCATTTGAGAGCCCTTCAAGCCTGCATGGATCGCCAAAGCATATCGCTGCTGATCAATGCCCGAAAATGCAATGCATTTGGAGGCTGAAAACACAATACGTGGTGCCCAAAATGGCTACCCTGTATAGCTGCTGCCTTCTCTCACCCCTTCTGTGCTTTGCCTGCTTTAGTCACTGGAGCTCCCTCCAACAATCAGCTGTTCTTTTGAAGCTGTTTTTCAGCCCCAACATGAGCAAAGCAATCTTCTGTGCTTTGCCTGCTTTTCTAATTGCTGCTCCCTCCAACAATCAGCTGTTCTTTTGAAGCTGTTTTTCAGCCCCAACATGAGCAAAGCAATCTTCTGTGCTTTGCCTGCTTTTCTAATTGCTGCTCCCTCCAACGATCAGCTGTGCTTTAGAAGCTGTTTTTTTACCGCCAACCAACCCCAACCTTAAAACTAGCAAGTGAACTAATGTGCTGAAGATGACCAGGCTAAGGACGCTAGCTAGATGAATACCTGGTAGGCAGATTTTTTCCCCCCATTTTCCACCCCAAAAACTAAGGTGTGACTTATACTCGGGGGTGTCTTATACTCTTAATAATATGCTACTTTAAAAATGGTCCTTATCACAAAGGAAATATAATACAAAATAATATTTCTATGTTTAGTATAGAATGTCTCTCATGAGACACAGTGATCTAATTGAAATCAGTTTGTCCAAGATATTACCTCCCACAGGTGTTGAGCCAGCAAGCTATGGATTGCTTCAATGACACTCTCTGTTTTTTTCAATTGAAATGAAAGCATGTTGTGCAAAGCATATGCCACGGCATAGACTGCATTGTAGACGCTGTAGCTATGGGAAGTCATGCTCATTTCAAAAATAGATGCTGGGAGATTCTCCAGTTTCTCCTTACCAGTGCAGGAGACTCTTCCTTGCCTGTCTATCATGGACTCTGGAAAGAAACATCCAAAGGCCTCTTCCCAAAAACCCTGAATGAAACCATCTTCTCCTTCAAAGCTAGCATTTATCAACCGAAGAAAGTCGGTGAATCTCGGGACCTCCTTTGAATGAACTGCTAAGGACAGGGCACCATGAAGCAAGTCTATGCCTTCCTTCCTTTGAAAGGGGAATGATGTGAATTCCATCTGAGCCGTCATAAGGTAAACCCTTCCTTTTGCCATTATAGATATATCCTCATATGTTGACAATGTGGAAAACATTCTGAAAAATACCATGGTCTCAATTTCACCATAAACAATGGATACATTAGCAATGCTTTTAATAATAGTATGATACTGATGTATTCCCTCCACCACCATCTTATCAATATCAGTAACTGATGTGATTACTGGGAATCTTTCTATATAATCAAAGCAGATTCCTCTCTTAGAAAACATAGGAAGTGCATCCTGGACAAATCTCTCTCCATTGTTATCATTGTCATAGAGTACCCCAATCCATGTCCACTGGAAATGCAACAGTAACTGGAGAATCCCTTTATATTGTCTGTGTACATCTGGAAACATCTGGTGATAGAAAATAGCTTGAGTTTTCCTATTCATTTCAGAAGCGGAACCATAGGTGAACTATAGCACATAAACAAAAACTGTGTTAGAGAATTAACAGGTAGCTAAATCTCTCTTTCTCTCTCTCTATTTATCTATCTATCTATATCAGGGATTTGGTGGCTCAGTGGCTAAGATACTGAGCTTGTTGATTGAAAGGTCAGAAGTTCAGCAGTTCAAATCCCTAGTGGTGGATAATGGGGTGAGCCCCCGTTACTTGTCCCAGCTTCTTCCAACCTAGCAGTTTGAAAGCACATAAAAAATGCAAATAGGAAAATAGGGACCACCTTTGGTGGAAAGGTAACAAAATTCTGTCCGCCTTTGGCATTTAGTCATGCCAGCCACATGACCACGGAGATGTCTTGGGACAGTGCTGGTTCTTCGGCTTTGAAATGGAGATGAGCAGCGCCCCCTAGACTCAGGAATGCCTAGCACATATGTGCGAGGGGAATCTTTACCTTTACCTTATCTATATCTCTATATCTCTATCTATCTATCATCTATCTATCTATCTATCTATCTATCTATCTATCTATCTATCTATCTATCTATCTATCATCTATCTATCTATCTATCTATCTATCTATCTATCTATCTTTCTATATCTATCTATCTATCTATCTATCTATCTATCTATCTATCTATCTATCTATCTATCTATCTATCTATCTATCATCTCATTTCTTTCCTATATGAAGGACATGAAATCAAGTTCCCTAATCCTGTAAACTGAATGTGCTGAGAAGCAGATTCCTTGCTATGTTAAAAGAGAACATACATCAGAAATGTAAAAAAAAAAATGCTTTGGAAAAAAGAAAGATAACCTTTATTGACATTTTTTTTCTGTGAACACATTGGTACACATTAAAAAATAAAATTCCGATGGCCACTCTCAAAAGAAAATAATAAAAGATAAACCAAGAATGTCCAGCCGACTGAACTGAATTAAAAATGAACGTTTTATTTGGGATGAGTTCAGTTGGTATAGCATTGCGTGTGCTGAAAATGAATCATGTAATGGTTTTCTTTGCATGTTGGAAAACAAAAACAAAACTTTTCCATACTATTTTACATATTTGTTCGTTTCTCACTAAAGAAAAATCTACCTTCTTCACAGGTTTTCATTAACTGTTTACCGTTACAAGAGAAAGGAAACACACACACACATGTGTATATGCATATGTATGTATGTGTATGTATATCTATATCTGACTATATATCTATGTATATCTAGATCTAGATACAATAAACAGTATCTGTATATCTAGATCTAGATCTAGAGATCTAGATTTATTTTTAACCTATTTGTTCTCAAAAGGTTAGCATTTGAACTTAAAGGCTAGATAGATAGATACAAATTTAAACAATGGGAAGAAAGTCTTACTTGTGGAATCTTGTAGATAGACAGGATGGCCGCCATGTGGATACAGACTTCAGAATTAGGTCCTCCAATGACTGACACTAGGTTGTTCTCTGTTTCACACTTGTAGTTAGGGATTAACTTGCCTTGTGTTGAGAATACTTCCATTGAGGCATGATATGTCCAGCTTGCAATAAAGTTGCTGTTATAGATATGGGACCCCAGAGTGAGGTTGGGCAAAATCTGGGGATTTTCATTGATCTCCTTTATAGCAAATGCCAAAGACAAAATGTGTTGATAGAGCTGAGTCACCACGCTGAAAAGAAAATTACACATTAATATGAGCTCATTGGTTTCAGCACAAGAGCTGCAGGACTTTTGTTCAACTCATAGCTTTAAATATATTGTACTCAAAGCTTCCATCGTATGATTACTAATGAATGGTGTTAAATAAAATACATTTCAGTCTTCATCACCTAGTAATGGTACTACTTTAAAGGATACTGCTTAATATTAGAAAATATCCAAGAATGCAAGCATTCAACTAATCCTATACAGAATTCAATAGCAATCATATTATTGTCTTTGTGCCTCCTGGTGTGATTATATCTTCCTTCTACAGAACCATTCTGCACGTGAAGAAAAAAATCAATTATAAATTCAGGGGTAACCTCCATGAGGTTGTTGTCTCACACACCCCTTAATTTAGTTCATTGATTAAAATATAGCACCATAATTCTCAAGATTGTATCTTAACAAGGGTTTTCCTGTCCACAGAAGTCTTGCAAGACTGAAATAACTAAGCACCATGCTATTGTGACTAATTGGATGTCAGAGAAATTATTGACAATCAGTTCAACTGTTGATGTTCATTTTAGAAACAGTGAAAATCAGAACTTTAAAGGACAAAATAACTTTAAGAAAATGGGAAATTGTTATCTTCACAAATATACAGATATTTCATTATTCAAAACAAATTAATTTAGCTGTGCAGTTGAATTACTCCATTTCTTTTTAAGGAATGGGGAACTCTTGAAATAAAACAGAATACTTCATTAACTTAAAAAATGCTGTCAGAAAGATTTTAATTAAAAAAAAAACTAGGACATGAATTTGTGACTATCCTTGGTGAAATTTAATTAAAAATAAATATTGGATCAACATCTCATTCTCAGGCAGCAAGCTTGGACTATAATAGAAAACAGTATTTTATTATATGGAATTCCAAAAACTTCCTCCAAAGTAATTTACAGATAACTTAATTAGTAAATTGCAGAAAAAATAGATACATATAAAGCATTAAACCTCTTCCACAGAATGAACTGAGAATTTGACCTGCCCAAATCATGAAGTCAGAATCACGAACTCATCCTTATGAATGAGATTAAGTAGAACTGTTTATTACTAACACATTATTAATGGACCTTGACATCCAAGCCATCCTTAAACAATTTCAATCTTCATGGATAAAGAGATATACAATATCGACCTAGCACAAAACATCAAACTCATTTCTGAATAATTAGTTTTAGATACATGAGCATCTTACTCAGTATCATAGAAAAGGTCAGTAGAAGGTTTTTCATGAAATTTTATTGTGTTTGAAAATATATAGATTTGAGACAAAATACCAGCAACAATGACATCTCCTGATTGATAGTATTTATGAAGAATTGGAGTAGGATCACCAACAATGCAATTCATATTAGGAATCTCTGAAACTGCCCTAAACAACAGCATTAAGAGCAATAGAGAGAGCTTCATTAATTTGCATGATAGAATTCCTTCTCTGCAGTCTTTCATTTGTCCTATTTCTTTCTCTTAATAGATTCTTGGCTGAATAGCACAGCCTAACTTGAATGACCACTTGGCTGATTTACAGTACCAACCAAGAGCATTAAAGAACAACACTAACAAATATGGACATATATTCTGCTTCTTTACATTGTAGAGCAAATAATAACAAGGTCTTTCTGTCTTACATTTTGCTGGTGGTTAACAAAACACCTTTGAGACTTGGAGATGAAATGAAAGTAATTGGGGCTAATTTGGTAATTGCCAGAAAAACAACTACCTGCTCAGGATTACAAGTTCTATGAGATATAGAATAGAATTGTTTAATGGCCCAAGTGTGATTGGACATGCAAGGAATTTGTCTCCGCTGCATAAACTCTCAGTGTACATGTAAACAACAAGTGATAGGTGATAGATCATAAATCATAGCCACAATCCTTAATCATAATTAATCATTAATAAATGATTAATCATAGTTATTCATTAATCGTAAGACACAAACAAGGTACTAAATAGGAGAAGGGGAATAGAATAGAATAGAATAGAATAGAATAGAATAGAATTCTTTATTGGCCAAGTGTGATTGGACACACAAGGAATTTGTCTTGGTGCATACGCTGTTAGTGTACATAAAAGAAAAGATACATTCATCAAGAATCATAAGGTACGACACTTAATGACAGTCATAGGGAACAAATAAGCAATGCAGCTATCAGGCCTGGAAGCCATCTTTTTCGTTGGAGCTTTAGGCCTGCCACATTTACTACTGTGGGAAACTGGGAGGTGGGAATTATGTGGAGCCAGGGTGATATATAATAGTCATAATAACATTCCTTTCTCAGAGAGTCAAGGACATCTTATCCTGCACCTGGAAGGCTGGAACTGGGAGGCATCTTCAGTTGGGACGGTGCTTTGACCATGTGATGGATTTGTGGGTCTTGGGCAGGGACTTGAACTTGCCTTTGGGTGGGGAAAACCTGGAAACTTTCAGATTCGGGTTTTCCCAGATGTGCCAATATGACATCTCTAATAAAATGGAACTTTGAGGAACTTCAAGCCTCAGAGTCTTATTTTGTTGGGGATGTTACTTGGAAGCCTGACAATAGCTCTATCACATGGGTAAATACGTTTAGGCCTAATTAGGTGTTCAGCAGAGTGATAGAATATATCACAGAGTGATATAGTCATAGAGTCAATATATCTCAGGAATATATTCATCATCTTTCATCAAAAACCATCTCCATCCATGCTCTCTAGATAAGGAAAAGACCCAAAGGTCCTTAGAAATAAATAAAAATACAAAGTATTCCATAGTGTTCCATATCAAACTTTTGAGGTTTTCATTTCTTTTTAATTGGATTGGAGTGAAAGCAGAATGTTTCATCATGTAAAGTGTGACAGAAATGACACATTGAGCTCTAACTGTTGTCCATAGCCACTAGCAAATCAAGTATGTAGTTTATAAGGAATTGTAGAATGTGGCCAGGTTTTCATCTTTAATCTTTCAAAATCCACCAGGACATTTCTCATTATTTGCTGCTTTTAATCTGTATACCAATATACTATATTAGTAATCTAATCCTTTGTTTATTCCATAGTGCTTTGTGTTCAGTTAAAAGGAAGGAAATACTCTCTGGAAAATATATCTATCTCAGGATTGGTGTCAACATGCAAAACATCCCTAGCCTGCTCTCAAGTTGCCATAGGCATGTGAGATGGGAAAATGGCAAAGCAGCACAACAGCCAAAAATAAAAGCACATTCGAGACATATCTCTATCAAGACTATCTCCCAGGGTTACCCACAGCGGCCAGAAGGGAGTGATCTCTACAGTCTGCGAAATTGGTCCATTGGTGAATGTGACTGATGACAAACCCGGGGGGAAGGGGGGAAACAGGGTCAAGCCAGGGCTGTAAATTATGTGGGGTTAAAATTGGCTTCACTTGGAACATGCCGACATGAAGCTCCTAATAAATAACTGGATTTCTTTTGAAACTTGGCTCGAGACTCATGATTTCGTTAAGGCATCCACCAGAACCCTGACAATTAGATTATCTGAACTTCTTTCTTTTCCTGCAGATAAAGATTTGGATACTAGATTTCTGTCTAGAACAATGACAAATATTTGATGACAATTGCACAAGACATCACCACCAAGAAGTTTATCCATGTTTATCCATACATGAAGCAGGGGGATAATGAAGCACAGAGAAAAGACATATCTGGGGCACCTATCGATTTGGAGAATCTGAAATTTTGAAATGGATTAATGACTGGCAGTATAAAATTATAATAAATTCTGTAGGAAGGAGATGTAGTTTGACAGTAAGTCAGCATTATGTACTAAATATATAGTAAATAATGATTATCACAGCTATGGCATAATGGTTGCTGTAGTTATAGCCTAGTATGTCTAAATGGTAGATTGTGGAAAAAATTGGATACAAGAGTCACTGTGAGTTGAGAAGCTATGTAAATTTGCTTAATAAATGAATAATAGGATTTGGGTTGTTGTTTTTTTTTTTTTGTTTTGTTTTCCCCCAAAATCAAGGTTTAAAGTGAGAGAAAGCTCAGAACACATGAGAAAACACATGAGCTTCAATATATCAACAACATCTCCAGAAATAATTTAAGGGAGGGCAATTCACCTGGTCCCCAATGCGTAAGGTGATTTGATTGTGTAAAATACAGATCCATGATTTTCAAGGAATTAAAAACTAGATTCTCATATTGGAGGTTGAAGCTAGAAGGCAGAAAAATGCAATAGTGTTCTCTTCCCTACATGTCCACATAACTGCATTTTTTTTGAAGTTTGCTTAATATCCAAAGAGCTAAATTAATGGAAAATGACTCTCAGGCAATGACTACATAAGTAGCTTTATTGCAGCCAAAAATAAAATCATATAATAAAGATTATTTTCCTATTGCAATGCATAAATATCACAGATATATCTCACAAATTCTGCACAAATTCCTCCAATATTTCAGGCCCAGAAAATAAAAGTTTTTGTGCAGCACAACCTCTATAGTGACATATAAGAATTCAGTCAGACCTGAAAAATATCTTACTATCTTCATTACTTAAAATATGGCAAATAAATTTAAACACTTTTAAAGCAGTCACATTATTCTACTTCATAACAGAGCTGATCCATATTTTCTAAAAGCACTTTGGTTTGTATTGATAAGATACTTTGTGCCATGATGACAAGGTGATGGACTTTGAGTTGTTTGACCTCATCCCATTCCAATAGAATCTGCATTAGTTACTGGGAATAATTTTTCAGGATAATTTTTATCTCTTCATGAGCAAATGCTTGCTGTTCAGTTCAGGTCTGAACAGGATGATAAAACATTTGGGGGCAAAGATACAACCCAACAAGCCAGCACTGGAAGATAAGATGGAGAAGATCTCCACAGCCACCATATATTTTCCTTTGGTACTCAAGTAGCTTGGGACAAAAGATAACCAAACACTGCAGAAGATAAACATGCTGAAGGTGATGAATTTGGCCTCATTGAAACTGTCAGGTAATTTCCTGGCTAGAAAAGCTGCAGAGAAGCTGATAATGGCCAAAAAGCCCATAAAACCCAAGACGCAGTAAAACATGATCACCGATCCTTCGTTGCATTCTAGTACAATTTCTTGAGAGACTGAATGCTTATCATATTCTGGGTACGGTGGGAATGTCATCAACCATGAGGTACAAATGATGGCTTGAATAAGAGAACAGGAAAGTACAATGGTGCTCACCATTCTTTTTCCCACCAATCTCCTTATTTTGGACCCAGGCTTGGTGGCCATGAATG
This sequence comes from Coluber constrictor foxii, assembly GCA_038048745.1. Classification (NCBI taxonomy): domain Eukaryota; kingdom Metazoa; phylum Chordata; class Lepidosauria; order Squamata; family Colubridae; genus Coluber; species Coluber constrictor. The sequence continues at coordinate 26,860,324 of CM075961.1, forward strand.
CTAAGACAACCACAATGGTTTTAGCCAATAAACAGGAAATTGCCACTGAGAAGATAATGCCAAAAGCTGGTTGTCGAAGAAGACACACAACTTCATTTGGTCTCCCAATAAATAACAAAACACAAAGGAAAGAGAGCAGAAGGGAGATGAGGATAATGTAGGTAAGATTTCTGTTGTTGGCTTTTACAATGGGAGTATCCCGGTGTTGAATGAAGATCTTGAGCACATAAGATGTGATGAAAACAAAAGTAAGAACACAAACAGCCAGACTGATTCCCAGAGCATCTTCATATGATAAGAAGGTTGTTACTTTTGGAATGCAGGAATTTTTGTTGTGGTTTGGGTATTGATCTTCAGGACACTGAGAACAGTCATCTTTATCTGAAACCAATCAGCAAAAATCAATTTATAATCAGTTCCACTAATCAAGACATTCACAAAACAAACATGAAAACAAAGGAAAAGAAACAAGTTAATTAATACAAAGCAATTCAAATAGGTCTATATTGGGATCTGTTGTGATATGGGAAATAAACCATCAGCTTTCTAATATCCCTGGGAACCTCTGGGAGAAATAAAAATAATCATGCTAACTTACAGTTTTTCATTGTCACAAACTGTACACAACCACACATGGAGGTAGTTTAATTGGCAAGGGATCTCTAACAATGAAACACTCTGATTCGAAGATATTTTGGCCAGGGATGATTGAAAAAGTCTGTAGTATTAGAAAGCTCTGATGCTGATACTTTACAGTGAAGAACAGATACAAGCTTATTTGTTTAATATTAAGAGACCTTTGATTTTACTGCCATTTAGTTTAGTGCAGGGGTGTCAAACTCAATTTCATTGAGGGCCGCATGGCTGACTGGCGGGGTGTGGCCAACTGGGTGGCTGTGGCCAGCTTGACACCACTCCCTGAGCATGGCCGTCGGGATGGGTGTGGCTGAATGGGTGGTCATGGCCAGCTTGAGGCCACTCCCCAAACTGCTGGCATGTTTCCTCTTCGTATTGAGTAGACCAGGCCGAAGCCACCCTGGACCGAAGTTTCCTCTTCACATTGGGTAGACCAGGTCAAAGCCACGCTGGCCCAATGTTTCCTCTATGCATTGGATAAACCAGGCAAAAGTGATACAGGCTGGTCCCTTAACATTTTTCATAATGGGCCCGTGGGCTGGATCTGACCATATCTGGCCCGTGGGCTTTGTGATTGATACCCCTGGTTTAGTGCTTAAAGGTTCTTGTCTAGGAGTGTGGGAAATGTGAGATTCATTCTGCCCTTTAGAGATGAAAAAGATTTGGGTGACTTTGGGCCAATCACTCTGAAAGGAAAAGGTATTGGCAATTCATTTCATATATGTTGCCAAACAAATATGCATTTGATTATGTAGTCAGCAGGAGTAAAGGTGGATTAGAATTATGTTGTTATTAGGAACTTATTCCATGCTGGTCAGGGAAGAATTTAGCTATTGAGGCTTCAACAAGTAACTCAAAGTTGTTATGTATTTTATGTTCCATTCTCTCCTTGGATATACTTCATCAACACTTGCCCCCACATATCCCAAGTGGTTATATCTGAATGTAGTGCATTCTATCAACTAATGAGCCATGGTGGCATAGTGGTTAGAGTACAGTACTGCTGGCTACTTCTGCTGACTGCCGGCTGACTGCAATTTGGCAGTTCAAATCTCACCAGGCTCAAGGTCGGCTCAGCCTTCTAGCCTTCCACGGTGAGTAAAATGAGGAACCAAATTGTTGGGGGGCAATAGGGTGAATCTGTAAACTGCTTAGAGAGGGTTGTAAAGTACTATAAAATGGTATATAAGTTTAAGTGCTATTGCTATTGCTAATGCAGCTTTAGTATTTTGAATAATTTGATAAGTGAGAGAAGTGCATTCTTGCCCATTAGTTCACATGCTGATTCACTCCCATTTTTTTTTCTTTTTTAAAAAGCCCTTCTGTACAAGATATTTCTTACCCTCTTCAGCTGAAATCTTCCCTTCTGGACATGGAAGGCAATCATAACAACAAAATGGCTTCCCTTCCTTCTTGGTCTTCCTATAGCCTCTCTGGCAATGATCATTACACAAAGAAATGGGGTATGTCTATTCCAAAAAACCAATTTTAACATTCAGATGGATAGATAGATATATAGAGAGACTTAATGCATACAGGAGAAATAATATTTGCAGCTTTTGTCTTGAACAAATGTCTCTCAATGTAAATAATCATTGTTTAAAAGTACTATTCGGTCTCTCCACAACAAATCTATTACAAAGAATTTTTTTTTAAAAAATATGTTTGCTTTGAAGATTTTCAAAGTTTGGGCAGTGCAATATTCAAAACTCAGTTTACATCACGATATAGTATAGTAAAATATATTTTCAAATAAGTGAAAATATGCAACAGGATTTTATCAACAACACATGTGGAATATTTTAAGGTAGAAGTCCATGACTCTAACCTGATTAAAGCTCTCTGGCCATGTGATGAGTTCCAATTGAATACTGAAGACTTTCTCTGGAGGAGAAAAGGGATCTATTCTTCCCACTTTTACCTTTGAAAAGGAACGGTTTGGAAAAGCGATCCAGTTTAGAATATCAAGTCCACCAATAAACTCTCCATGTCTGTCAAAGGAGATCTTTTCACCCACACTGTTGTTGAAGGAGACACTTCTCAGAAAAGAGTGAAGCTAAATTGGAGAGAGAAAGAAATCATAAAGAGAGAGGAAAATATCCTGTTTGATCACTAGTTGCTTAAACAACAGCCACAGAGCAGTTTCCATTTCAGATGGAATGAGTTGTGTTTCTTCAAACATGAGAGGATAAGAACGTAGTGTACATTTTTGCCTGGGTGTGAACCAGTGGTGAAATGTCAGCTATGCTTCCTTCAGTATCCAGGAAAGGAAAACCCAGACTTCATCATAGATTAAAGTATGGTACTTTTACTAGATATGAAATGAACGCAACCATGGAAAGCAGGATTGTGAGGCAAAAAGCGTGAAAGTTACATATAGAAAGAATCCCCTCCCACTGTCCACCGTAAATCATCCAATCCAAAGGTCTCCAAGAGGTCAGGTGGGAGCACACGTCTAGCCGTGTCAGCATCCAGGAATGCAGTGTCCATTGGCCTGATAACAGCTTAGGAATTGGTTTCGTTTCTTAGATTCATTCAAAGCTCAGCTACCTAAACCCCCCTCCCTCCGTTACTATGACAGCCAAAGCAAGCGAAGGGCTGACATTCAATTTTTTTTTTACTAGCAGTTGTGTGGGTGTGGCTTGGTGAGTGTGGTGTGGCTTGGTGGGCGTGGCTTGGTGGACATGGCAGGGGAAGGATACTGCAAAATGAGGACCCAGTTTGTGGGCAATAAACTTTAAACTTTGTATAAATATACAAAAGTATGAAGGCTATTGCTTAACGCATTGTAAGCTGCCCTGAGTCTCCGGAGAAGGGCGGCATATAAATCATTTTTAAAAAAAAACTCCATTCCCACCCCACTCCAGGGTGAAGGATATTGCAAAATCCCCATTCCCATCCCACTTTGGGGCCAGCCAGGGGTGGTATTTGCCAGTTCTCCAAACTACTCAAAATTTCCGCTACCGGTTCTCCAGAACCTGTCAGAATCTGCTGGATTTCACCCCTGGAGTGTGTGTGTGTGTGTGTGTGTGTGTATACGCACACATATATACACACACACACACACATAATTGAGGCTTTTTATTAGCAAAATAAAAAGCCTCAAGTATTTCTTCTGCACATCTGCACATTTGTATCCCTTCCAACCCTATTATTCTATATCCTATGTTTTCAATGTAAGCACTGCACTGGGAATTTACAAATATAAACACTATAGATTTTCTTAATGTTCTCTGCTCCAGACATTACCTGCCATGATTGTCGGTCCTGAAACTTCTGCTTCTCCAAATCCATCCCATTTCTTCTCTTGGATTTAGAGGAATACATTGACTGCAAGGCATGTGCTACAGCATAGACAGCATTGTACATATTGTAGCTATGGCCATTCATACTAATTTCAAAAATGGAAGTAGGAAGAGTCTCCAGTTTCTCCTCTCCAGTACAGATGTTCTCAGGCCTTTGATTTTTTTTTTAGAGTTGGGAAATGAGCAATCAAACACTTGCTCCCAAAAATCTCTGATAAAGCCATCATCTGGTTCTGTGGTTGGATTTCTGCTCTGAAGAAATTTCTGGAATCCAAAAACCTCTTTTGATTTTACAGAGAAGGATAAAGCACCATGAATGAAATGTATATCACAAAGTCTAAGATGGGGCATTGATGCAAAATCCATTTCTGCTGGCATTACCCAGATGTTTTTCTTCAATTCTGAGTCTTCTACTTCTGAAAAATAGAGAACTGTTCTTAAAAGTAACATGGTCTGAAGTTCACCAAACACAAGTGTCACATTGGCTGTACTCTTCACGACAACTTTGTATATTTCAAATCCTTTATCCATCACTTCCATAAAATCACTGTAAAAAGATACATTTGGGAACCATTCCTTAAAATCAAAGCAGATTCCATGCTGAGAGAACTTGGGGACTATATGCCGTACAAACTTCTCTCCTGCTTCATCTTTCACGGAAAGAAGTCCAATCCAGGTCCACCTGAAATGTAATAGCAACAGAAGGATCCCTTGGTGTTGTAAGGACTCATTGGGGAACATCTGTTGTAAAAACATTTCTTGGGTTTCTTTATTCATTTCCGTAGCAGAGCCATATGTGAGCTAGAAAATTTTGTAAAGAAAAAACAAAACAAAACAAAAGAAACATGGTTATTGTGTTCTCTCTTGAACTGAATAGAGTAGAATAACAGAGTTAGAAGGGACCTTGGAGGTCTTCTAATCCAACCCCCTGCTTAGGCAAGAAACACTACACCACTTCAGAAAAATGGTTATCCAACATCTTCTTAAAAACTTCCAGTATTGGAGCATTTACAACTTCTGAAGGCAAGTTGTTCCACTGATTAATTGTTCTCACTGTCAGGAAATTTCTTCTTAGTTCTAAGTTGCTTCTCTCCTTGATTTGTTTCCACCCATTGCTTCTTGTCCTACCCTCAAGTAGAAGGGAGCTTGACTCCCTTCTTCTTTGTGGCAGTCCCTGAGATATTGGAACACTGTTATCATGTCTCCCCTAGTCCTTCTTTTCATTAAACCAGACATACCCAGTTCCTGCAACCATTCTTCATATATTTTAGCCTCCAGTCCCCTAATCATCTTTGTTGCTCTTCTCTGCACTCTTTTTAGAGTCTCCATATCTTTTTTACATTGTGGCGACCAAAACTGAATGCAGTAATCTAAGTGTGGCCTCACCAAGGCATTATCAAGTGGAATCTTGATTTGAATAAAAGTACATTCTTATATTATATTGCTTTTTCTCCCTAAACATCAAGCAAGCTCAAATCCAGATTTCATTTTGTGATTTTTCTAGTATTTATATGATTGGAAATGTATATCCATTAGTCAATTAACAGTCTTGGATATACTGTTGACTTCTGACACATAAACATTCATGCTATTTCATATCTTATGAATTTTCCTCTGCTCAGGAACAGATGAGCCTTTAGAATTATTAAAACTATTTCAGGATAGTAGCCTTTTTTCTCTGGAATAAGAACAATAAGCTACAGTATGTTCAAAATCACTAGGACTGTCTAAGCCACTAGGACTTTAGACACTGCATTAACTTTCACTACTTACTATCACTCTCACAACCAAGCTTCATTTTCCTAAAATTATCCCTGGGGTTAATATATCATCCTGTATTTTATCTACATCTGCTGCCTCTCCTTTCTCCTATCAATACTATGTAGTATGAAAATCTAAATTATCTTTTATATCCAATTCCTCATCAGAAAGCATAATAACAAAAATGACCACAGAATTTCTGTGTTTCAGTACACAAATTTTGTGCAGGAGGCTTGATAATCATTTACGATGCAAATATGTCTGCAGGCAACCAGACAAATGATACCTGGACATGTTACATGTATTCTTAATTGGTCTTTTGGTAGAAGAATACTTTTGATGGTTTCTACTGGCAGTTTATCTAAATTCCTGACTAAACTAGACTCTTTCATCAGCAGACAGATTCTTTCTTCTGTTAAAAAAATCCTTCAGATTTGGAGACTAACAGCTACACCTTGAAGTGGAGGACCAGCTCATATTATAATAGATATTGTAAACTGTAAAATGGATGCAGTGGCTCAGTGGCTAAAACACTGAGCTTGCCAATCGAAAGGTCAGCAGTTCAGCCGTTCGAATCCCTAGTGCCACCTAATGGGGTGAGCTCCCATTACTTGTCCCAGCGTCTGCCAATTTAGCAGTTCAAAAGCATGTAAAAAATGCAAGTAGAAAAAATAAAGACCAGTTTTGGTGGAAAGGTAACAGCGTTCCATGTGCCTTTGGCATGCCGGCCACATGACCATGGCCGGCATGCCTTTGGACAGCACTGGCTCTTCAGCTTTGAAACGGAGATGAGCATTGCCCCCTAGAGTCAGGAATGACTAGCACATATGTGCAAGGACAACCTTTACCTTTATCTTATTGGAAGCTGACTCACAAATGGAGTCATTCAATCAATCATGCAAAATATGCCATAAGGGGGCTAGCCATCCTTTCATGCTCCCCTGAATTCCTCTGAGAAGCTGAGAGTAATGGTTGTCAGACCCTTTTTACAAAAAAATATATATAAGGAGATTTTGGTTGAAAAATGACCACCTTCTGGATTGCAAATGACTAAGGTCATTTCATTCCAAAAAAATCCCTTCCCTACGTTTCCCAAACAAGTTTTTAAAGAGAAACTAAAGCTACTTCAAGATGCTCTACCCGTATTTAGAAAATAATGCTTTGGAATGCACGTAACTTCCAGCAAACAGATACTGCCTTGAACAGTTTCCATGTGAGCTATAAGAGTCTGGAAAGAGATGGAGTTGTTTGAACGATTCGTAAAAAGGCACCTTTTTGTCCTGTTACACATCATGAACCATTTCTTTGAAAGGATTTGTTGAACCCCCTCATATGAAATATTTCCCTTGGTATTTGAATTAATCTTTTCCCATATCCCAAACATGGTGCTTCTTAAGAATTACAACTTGATGTAATGGGAACCTCAGATATTTTTTTCTTTTTTTATGATTCTGGGAATACCTGTGGAATTTTGTAGATAGACAGAAGGTTCAACATGTGGAGACAGATGTCAGGTCCTCCAATTGCTGCTATAGGAATGTTCCCCAAGTCACATATGTAGTTTGGGATGAATGTATGGTGCATGAAAAGAAGTTTCATTGCGGCTAGGAAGGTCCAGCTTGGACTGAAATTACTGTTATAGATGTTAAACCCCAGGGTGACATTGGTCAAGATCTGGAGACTTTCACTGATCTGTTTTACAGCAAAAACCAGAGCTAGAACATATTGGTAGCTGTGAAATAAAACTCTGTCGTGAAAATTAAAACCTTGGTTAAAGATCAAAACGCATATTACATTTCAGTTTTATATCATGTTATTTCATAAAGATTACTGGAATAAATTATTTGGCTATATTAAAAAATAACATTGGCAAACATGTTCCAATGATGCCTTTTTCAAGAAGCAACTGGACTTTCTGTTTTTTCTTTGAAGACTTCTCAGTCACTTCTCATCCAAGAAGCTTCTTCAGCTCTGACTGGATGGTGGGGGAATGGAAGGATCGATTGGATGGATCCCCCACCAATTCCACCACCATCCAGTCAGAGCTGAAGGAGCTTCTTGGATGAGAAGCAAAACGTCTTCAAATTAAAAACAGAAAAGCCTCTTGAAAAAAGCATTTTTAGGACAACCATGACCTGGATGACTGAGAATCTCCATAGACACTGGCAAACATCACATTTTATTTCTTTGTATTTCTAAAATATACTGGCTGCCATTTGGATACTACTTTTTTATTTCCCAAAACAATATCAAGCAGTAATATTCATCAAAGGGAGAGGTGCTATTTTGCTACCCTTTAACTTAATGCAAAAAATGACTTTTGGATGTGGATTTTTAGATTGCAGCAAGATTTAAACCCAAGCAATTAAATCTTGAGCCACATGAAACATTCTAATAAATCTTGCTTAGGAATTGTTAGATCTTGGTCTTTATTCATTCATAGTTTAGCACAGCATTAGCACGTCTCTTAGAATCTTGAGCTTTGAGAGGAAATCATATTTGAATAACCATAAAAATTGAATAAGTAAATAGAAAGTAATACAGAGATCAACTATTGCATTAAAGATAATGAATATATATGTGAATACAATGTATTATATTAAATTGTCCTTTGTGTCAGGTGAATTAATGCTGGTGCAGAAATCTTATGTGGGTAGAAATGAACAACTTACATCACATCATCTAGAAGTTCCCTGGAAGGGTGACAGTCAAAGAGAATTGGACTGGAAAAAGTATAGACTTGAGAAATAATGCTGGCAATGATCATATCTCCAGTTTGAGAGTACTTATGACGAATAGGAAGAGTATTCATAATATTGCAATTAACACCAGGAGTCTTGCATTCTGCTGGGGCCATTGATGCTATTAATGATACTAGGAAAACCACTAACTTGCATAAATATCTTGTCCTATATTCCAGTTGACCATTTTGCATTGTCATTTGGCTGCTTTGAAGTGACACAGCTTGATACGGCTTGCTCCGTTGTTTTAAAAGCAAAACTCGACAGTTTGATACGTCAACAATCAAAATGACAGGTTGTTTGTCCATTTGCCTTTTCTCATTACCATCAGAAAATTGGATTGCAGTTTTACAACTAACCATTGTCTAAAGATCCTAGATTTTTACTGCAGACAATCCAGTTGGATGGCAAATAAGCCAGAAACTAATGCTACAGCCAGAGTCTGAGCGTGCCTGGGTAAAATGCCCTGATGAAATTGTTCACCTCTATTAAGGCAAGTTGTTATTGTCTATTTATCAGCAATAAACTTGACAAATAGCATGGATGGCCCTGGTGAATGGTAATCACATTTTACCACATGGGTTCCTGGGTCCTATGGGATTTGGAATAGATGCGTGGATAATCATAGTTAACTCTGTAATTATAGATAAGCATATGCTCAACTTTTTCCAACTTTCCAACTAATAAAATATTTAATGCAATAGTCATCAAAGGTTCTCAGATCAAGCTAATATATTTTAAAAAATCATTTCTTAAAAAGCTTAGGCACCAATACTGAAAAATTTGAGACAGCTTGATAATCTGTAAAAGAGACATTAAAAGATTTCCATTTCTAGACTTCCGGTGGCACCGCCGGCACCGCTGTAGCACTTTTGGGGAGCTACGACTCCCTTGGTCTATAAAACCACTGAAACAGCAAAAAACAGCTGATTTAGTGGTTGGAAATCTCCCCTTTGGGCAAACAAGGGGAGAAGAGTGTGCAGGTGGGGGTAGAGCCCCCCGAAAACCCCCAGGATTAATCCTGGGGGTGCAAAGGGTGAGGGCTTCCCTGATCGCCTGAAAACTGCTCCAGACTAGGGAGGACTCCATTCATGGAGCAAGGAGCCGCGACCATCCCTGCATGCTAATTGATTCCAAGGACTGATTTATATGCAGGCAGAAACAAAACAGGAGAGCTTTTCGTATGTATGCTATTTCTCTTTAACTCTGATATCAAGGAAATTTTTTTTTTAATTCTCTCCATAACTGACTGAGTGAAAGTTTTATTGAAATCTAAAATGGCGCTGATTGAGAAGAAAGTGACCGTTGAGCCTGTTAGCACTTGTTGTTGTTACTAAGTTGTTACTAAGTACTTTACTGTTGTTGCTGAGAAGCTGTTGGAAAGTGTTTTTTTTTTCTATTGGAGATGGCGGTGATAAAGTTTTTTGAAGAGAAGGAAGGCATTTTTTCATATACAGCAGCATTTATGGAAAGATTGGATGAGCTTTTGGACAAGATTTTTATTCAAACAGGGGAAAAAGAGGCAAGGGCTGACAAAGAGGTGGAAGTAGTTCAGAGAAAAGCGCATGTGGAAAATGGATTGGATGTCTCTCAAACTAAGAATGGAAAACTGGCAGGCTTGAAGGAGGTTAAACCGGAGGTATGGAGAGAGATTTATCCAGAGGCTCAGACACAGACAAAAGGAAAAGGTCTAGGAGGTTTTGGGATTTTCAAGGTATCTAAAAGAATCCGAAATGGAACATTACAATTTCTTTATAAATATGAGTTTTTAATCCTAATTAAGGAGGTGTGTTTTTTAAAAGAAACTACCTTACGATTTGTACAAGGATTTAAGACTCAAGAATTACAGTGGAATGGTCACAAGTTGGTAAAAAGAAAAGAAAATGGAGAAATAAGACGGAAGAAGAAGGTTCAGGAAAAAAAAAACTAGGGGGAAATGGCAGTGGAAGAATTTTACCCCTCATTATTTGGCAGGATAACACGGTGGAAAAGAATGATTATGTACTAAAAAGATGGACTATATGGATGAAATTGTATGCTTATTTCTACTTTTTGTTTGGATGAACAGAATTGAGAAAATTTGTCTGACTGATAAATTTAAGGGTATTACCTTTAAGGGGTTTTAAGATATTATTGATTCAAAAAGGGGTTTTAAGATATTATTAAATTGCGTAGTTGGTTTTACAGTACATTAATGTAATTTAGTGGATACTTAAAATTTTTCTTTGTTTACTGTTGTAGAATATTAGATCTCTCAATATACCTTTAAGGGTTTTAAGATATTATTAAATTGTGTAGTTGGTTTTAAATTAATTGGCAGTGGAAGAATTTTACCCCTCCTTGTTAGGCACGATAACACGGTGGAAATGATTGGTTTATACTTATGTTTGTATGTAGGATATTTAGGAGGATTCAAAAAGGGGTTTTAAGATATTATTAAATTGCGTAGTTGGTTTTACAGTACATTAATGTAATTTAGTGGATACTTAAAAATTTTCTTTGTTTACTGTTGTAGAATGGAAAAATTAATTACCTTCAAGCAAGAGCAGATATTTTTAATTATATTATTATTTTGATGAATAGAATTGAGAAAATTTGCTTGATTAAGTTTAAGGTTATTAGATCTCTCAATATACTTTTAAGGGTTTTAAGATATTATTAAATTGTGTAGTTGGTTTTAAATTACATTAATGTAATTTAGTGGATATTCAAAAAATTCTCTTTGTTTATGGAAAAAAATAATTACCTTCAAGCGAGAGCAGTTATATTTGGTTTTGAACAAGCAGAGTTAAAGCACAAGTGATGGTTGAACTTATAGATAATTAGTTTGTGGGTTTTCTTATGAATTGTTATTAACTTTCACCCTGTATTTGTTCTGGGAAGTCGGGGTGGGGAGGGGGGTGGGGGTTGGGATAGGAAAGGGAGGTGAAGGGGTGGAATTTAAATCTTTTTTCTTGATTATGATGTAATACGATGTATGTTGATTATGAATAAAAAACTTTTATTTGGAAAAAAAAGGTTTCCATTTCTACAATGTAAAAAAGAAAGAAAATATAGGTATTACTTCATTAACTATTAATCTAATTATTTATTAATTAAGTAACTATTATTTAATTAACTTTATTTAACCCTATTAACATACAGGTAGTCCTTGATTTACAATCCCAATTGTAAAATTGGGATTTAGAACTTCTATAAATTATTATTATTATTATTTTATTATTATTTATTGGATTTCTATACCGCCCTTCTCCGAAAGGACTCAGGGCGGTGAACAGATTAAGATACATGTAAATATATTTCATAAACAGTAAATAATAAATTAAGTCAACTTGGTGTATCTACTAAGACCTTGGCATAGAATTTTGATGTTTATGCTAGCCCTGCTTGTTGAAATAGAAAGGTCTTCAGGGCACGTCGGAAAGTGCGAAGATCTGGGATTATTCGTATTCCAGGTGGTATTTTGTTCCAAAGCGTAGGTGCCCCCACAGAGAAGGCCCTCTCCCTTGGAACCACCAGACAACATTGTTTTAATGATGGTACCATGAGTAGGCCTACTCTGTGAGAGCGTATTGGTTGGTGGGAGGTTATCGGTTGCAGCAGGTGGTCTCGTAAGTACTCAGGTCCTAAGCCATGGAGCACTTTAAAGGTAAGAACCAACACCTTGAAGCGCACTCGGAAGGCCACCGGAAGCCAGTGCAGCTCGCGTAGAAGAGGTGTTACATGCGAGCACCATGTTGCTCCCATAATTACTCGCGCAGCTGCATTCTGGACCAGTTGGAGCTTCCGGGTGCACTTCAAGGGGAGCCCCATGTAGAGAGCATTGCAGTAGTCAAGTCGGGAAATGACGAGGGCTTGAGTGACTGTGCGTAATGAGTCTCGGTCTAGAAAGGGACGCAATTGGCGAATCAGGCGAACCTGATAGAAAGCTCCTCTGGCCACGGCTGTTATATGATCTTCTAAAGACAGTCGTGCATCCAGGAGGATGCCTAAATTGCGAGCTTTCTCTGTGGGGGTCAATGACTCATCCCCAATAGTTAGTGATGGGACTAACTGGCTGTACCGGGACGCCGGTAGCCACAGCCACTCAGTCTTGGAAGGGTTGAGTCGGAGCCTGTTTCTCCCCATCCAGACCCATACGGCCTCAAGGCACCGGGACATCACTTCAAGGGCATCATTGGGGTGGTTTGTGGTGGAGATGTACAGCTGAGTGTCATCAGCATACAGATGACATTGCACCCCAAAACCACGGATGATCTCCCCCAACGGCTTCACATAAATGTTGAACAGGAGAGGCGAGAGGACCGACCCCTGTGGCACCCCGCAAGTAAGGGGCCTCGTGGTCGATCTCTGTCCACCTGTCAACACTGACTGCGACCTGTCAGAGAGGTAGGACGAGAACCATCGTAATACGGTGCCTCCCATTCCCAGCCCCTCCAACCAGTGCAGCATGATACCGTGATCAATGGTATCAAAAGCCGCTGAGAGATCTAATAGGACCAGGATAGAGGAACATCCCTTATCCCGAGTCCTCCAGAGATCATCAACCAATGCGACCAATGCTGTTTCTGTGCTGTATCCAGGCCTGAAGCCGGACTGGAACGAGTCTAGATAGACAGCTTCATCCAGGTACTGTGGGAGCTGTCGTGTCACCACACTTTCAACAACCTTTGCTAAAAAGCGAAGGTTGGAGACTGGACGGTAGTTTGCTAAAACAGCTGGATCCAGAGAGGGCTTCTTAAGGAGAGGTCTCACCACCGCCTCTTTCAAGGCGGGAGGTAAGAATCCCTCGCTCAGAGAAGCATTAATAATTCTCTGGAGCCAGCTACGTGTAACCTCCCGGGTAGCCAGCACTAGCCAGGAAGGGCACGGGTCCAATAAACATGTGGTCGCATTCAGCTTCCCCAGTAACCTGTCCACGTCCTCAGGAGTCACAGTATCAAACTCATCCCAGATAATGTTCTCAAGATCTGCCCTCATCATTTCATCCCAATTAACCCAGTTAGAGTCCAAGCCTTCCCGAATCTGAGCGATTTTATCCTGCAGATATTGTGCAAAATCCTCAGCTCGTCCTTGCAGAGGATCTTCCCAGGCTCTCAGCTGGAGTAGAGAGCGGGTAACCCTAAACAAGGCGGCTGGGCGATTATCTGCCGATGCAATAAGAGCAGAAAAGTAGTTACATTTTGCCACTTTTATCGCCACTAAGTAGGTCTTAATGTAAGATCTCACTAGTGTTCGGTCGGATTCAGAATGGCTGGTCCTCCACCTGCTCTCTAGGCGTCTTTTCCGGCGTTTCATCCCCCTCAGCTCATCAGAGAACCAAGGAGCTGGGTAGGTTCGACGCCGAGTCAGAGGCCGCAAAGGCACGACCCGGTCTAAAGCACCAGCGGCCATCCTATCCCAGGACGCCACTAGGTCTTCAGCCGAGTCATGAGCCAAGGTCTCAGGAAATGGCCCAAGCTCCATCCGGAACCTATCAGGATCCATCAGGCGCCTGGGGCGGAACCATTTAATTGATTCCGCCTCCCTGCGGTGGGTTGTAGTGGTCAGAAGGTCAAGCTTAAGGAGAGAATGGTCTGACCATGACAAGGGTTCGATGACTATATCCCCTATATCTAGACCATTCAGCCACTGGTCAGAGATAAAGATCAAATCCAGAGTGTGTCCTCCCGTGTGAGTAGGGCCATTAACTAATTGGGTCAGGTCCATGGCCGTCATGGAAGCCATAAACTCCCGAGCCCCTTCAGACGTTTCACCAATGGATGGCAGGTTGAAATCTCCCATAATCAGTAGCTTAGGAGTCTCAACTGCCACCTCGGCTATTACGTTGAGGAGCTCAGGCAGGGCTGCTGATACGTGGCAGGGAGCCAGGTACACAATCAACAGGCCCATCTGTAACCCATAACCCCACTTCACGAGGAGGGACTCACATCCGGTTGTCTGAGGGACAGTGACTTCCCTAGGGTCAAGACCTTCCTTTATAATGACCGCCACACCTCCACCCCTGCCTCGAGTTCTTGGCTGATGGAATGCGCAGAAACCTGGTGGGCACATTTCTACGAGGGGGACCCCCCCTTCATTGCCCAACCAGGTCTCTGTAATACCTGCCAGGTCCGCTTTCCCCTCTTGAATTAGGTCACAAATGAGGGGGGCTTTGTTAGCCACAGACCTGGCGTTGCATAACATCAGCCTAAGACTCGGGCTCAGAGACCTTGAGCAACCCAAGGAACGAGAAGAGCTTTGGAGGTCGGAGCACGCCACCGCTTGAAGATAGTGGGTGCGAACCCCCCTGACATGATGTGGCCTCCTGTTCCCACCATATCTGCCCCTCCCAACCAAAACCTTGATGGAACAGCCCATTTCCATGCCAGTATTAAGTCTGCCTGTTCCCAGTTTCGAGTTTCCTATGTAATTTTGTGTTGACTTTGGCTTCAATTTTGGAAAATTATTTACTAATCTCTCCCTCTGTGGATTGCCCCCCAAATCCACATGATCCACCCTGTTTATGCCCACCCCCCTTTCAGAAGCCATTAAAATCTTGGTTAGAAAATTAGATAAGAAAGCCCTTAATCCCCTCTTAGCACCATGCCACCTCTCGGGATTACAAAATCCGTCATCAAGGTAGGCCCTCGATAATGTGGAGGGCCAAATTTGCGAGAGGGGGGAGTCTCGCAATGCCAAGAGTTCGGTCGCCAAATACATCTAGTAAGTCAGATGGGTACAGCATTTGGGTCTGGTCCAATAGTTTGATGTAAGAGTCTTGAGGCAGTCGAGTGATAAATTCAGCGTGGGTAAGAAACTGGTCTCCCTTGCCCTCTCACGGCAGGGGGAAGGAGTTTAGTGCAGTCTCAGGATAAGCAGAGGATAAAAATCTAGTCATCCTCTAACGGCGGCTCGTTCTGAATAAGATGGTCGTAATAAGTTTGTTGTTCTGTCTGCTCAATGATGTCAGTAATTCGAAACTCCCTCAGCATCCACATTAGTAGCTGCCCAGACAACGTATGACAAGAGGGTGGCTCAGTTGGAAATAAAGCCAAACAGTGAAGGTAGAATGATAATAGCTCCATGGGGGTGTGGGGGTAGATGTATATATAAAGAGGGAAGGTTGTCTAGGTGGTGAAAGTATAGTCTGGAGGCAGCGAGGTCAGTGTCAAAATCAAGGTGGTAATGTATAAGCTGGAGGTGGCTGGGTTAGGGACTAGCCGATGGAGAGAATTGAGAAAGGTGGGGGAGGCCTCCAAGGTGACCAGGTAGATAGTCTTTTGTCAACCTCTGGCCTCTCCTACTCTCAGCATATTGAATAGTCCTTTGCATATATTGCCAGGCTCCAGACTTTAAATTATAATGATGTCTTCCAATTCCAGCAAGGGTCTAAACACCTTGTGTGATTCAGGGCACTCAAGGCACTCCAGGGGTTAATAGTTTTTAGATTCCCTCTGATGACCTTGCAAGCTGTCACTGGCCTTAGCTCAGGCCTCTCAAAGAGGTAGTCATTCAGGTTCAGGTTGCCCTGAACTTGAAGAGGTAGTCATTCAAATAAATGATGTGGTGATTAAGTGAGTCACTCGCAAGGTTATGACCTTTCTTGCAGTAGTCATTAAGTGAATCATATGGTTACTAAGCCATTCCAAATTTCCCCATTTACTTTGCTTGACAGAAGTGGGTTGGGAAGTTCACAAATGGTGATTGCATGACCCTAGCATGCTGTAATGGTCATAAAAGAGCCTTGGTGGGGCAGCAGACTAAAGTGCTGTTAAGTAGCACTTAGCTACCAGCTGCCTGCAATTACTGTAAGTTCAAATCTCACCAGGCTCAAGGTTGACTCAGTCTTCCATCCTTCCGAGGTTGGTAAAATGAGGACCTGGATTGTGGGGGCAATAAGCTGACTTTGTATAAAAAAGAACACCACCTAAGGGAGGCCAAAAGCCCTACTAAGCAGGTATATACAAAAGTATGAAGGCTATTGCTGAACACATTGTAAGCCACCCCGAGTCTCTGGAGAAAGGCGGCGTATAAATCGAACCAATAAATAAATAAATAAATAAACAAACAAACAAACAAACAAACAAACAAACAAATAAATAAATAAATGCTGGTTAACAAGCACCCAAATTCTGATCATGTGACTGCATGGACACTGCAACAGTTGTAAGTGTGAGGACTAGTCATAAGTCACATTTTTGAATGGCATCGTAACTTTGAACAGCGATTAAACAAATGGTTGTAAGCCAAAGACTTCCTGTAACAGATAACCTAGGGGAAATGTTAAAAATGAAAGTATTCTAACACCTAAATGGAAAGGACTCTTTAGAAACAGAGATAGTCTATCCTTTAAGAATTGTAAATGCAAATTTAAATTATGCTTAATCGTTCAGGTAATCAACCCCGTGACAGTGGAACTGAAGCTCCCACCCTTGCTGGGGAGGGTTCATCCTGTGTTTCACAGCAGCCTGCTGAAACCTGTAGAAGTAACTAACATTCGGCCCCTTCCTGAGCCACCAGGCCCAGTGGGAACAGATCAATATGAGATAGATAGGATATTAGGCTCACAGTTACACAGAGGTAAACTCTGATACCTGGTCCACTGGAAGGGATACTGAGGCATTATGTGTAGCGGTGCAAGATGTAAGGGCTAGATGATTGCTGGGGCGGTTTCAGCAATGGTATCCCCACAAACTCGGGGTGGGGAGGGGAGTTGCATGTCATAGTGCCATATCTAACACCTCTGTCTCCTGTCTTCCAGGTTGACCCCTGTTAGGGGGAGCCACCTGTTTAGCCCCAGCCTGGGACTTGCCATAAGTGGGGTGTGTGCAGCAGGAACAACCAGTGAGGTGGTGGCTCTCTGGCACCTGGCCCTACATCTGCCAAACACCCAAGGCATTCCCCGCCCAGCTGATTGGTCTTGGCAGCTTTCCATAGCAGCTATACACCACCTGGTGGGTCATTCCAGCCAGCAAGGAGAACTGTTCGCGCCAGATGGGTGTTGGCCCAGGCAGCTACCGCAATGGCCAGACATGTGCAACCCCAACACTGCCAGTGGCTGGATAGACATGGGGTGGGGTCCAGAGACTTGAAAAGGTGCTGGGAAGCAGATGCTCACAGCAATGAATTTACAAGGGACATATTTTCTACTCATCACGTTCTGAGGCTCTGGCCTGTTTGTGGGGATTAAAGCTGAGTTTTTATGCGTTTGAGTGCGTGTCTTGGCTCCCTTTGTTCCTAACCAGGTCTGGACTAGACCAGCTGAGAGTTTGACTGAATAACTACATAAATACACATTATTCTAACAAAAAACTTTAAATGGCAAATATCTTGAGTGCATATTGCAACCATAACTGAACATGAGCTTTTTCAAAGCACCTATTAACCAAGATTTCACTTCCTAAGGTGCAAATCAAAAGAGCCATCACTGCACAATTGTCTAGAAGTAGTCTTCAACTGATAACCACATTTGGGAGGAGAATTTCCATTGCTAAACAAAGCAGTTGTTAAGGGAGTTGCAGCCGTTTCTATGCCATGATTATTAAGTGCATCATGATTGTTAACTGCATCATCTGCCTTCCCCAATTCACTTTGCTTGCTGGAAGCTGGCTAAGAAGATTGCCAATATTGATCACATGATCCAGACGGTGGAACTGGTGGAAATATATGTCAGTGTTAAAAACCCAAATTTTGATCCCATGACCATGGGAATGTTGTAATGGTCATAAGTGTGAGGACTGGCCATAAGTCACTTTTCTCAGTGTCATTGTAACTTCAAATGATAGCTAATCAAATAATAATAAATCAAATGTGACTTGTATAGTTTAATAATTATCTCTTTTGCAATTATCTGTTTTCTGCATCTCTCAAAAAGGTCATCTGGAATCAGGAGACTTTAAAATGGAAATGAAGAAATCAGGAGCTATTTCATAACATGCAGTTGGATTGGATCAGGTACAGGATTCATTTCAAAGAGAGCTTTCAATTTCTCCCAGAAAAAGGAATAAGCCAATATCATAGGTTGATCATTGTTTCAGAACCAAGAGTTAGGCATATTCTGTCAGCGAATTCATGACTGGCAGAGACATGGTAACAAGGTCAGCCAATGAATAGGCATAGCAACTGGGTCAGACAATGGGGACTGTTTAGAAACAGAAACTTAAGCAAGAAGTCTGGGTGTGGCTTAGCTGTGTTAAACTCTGAGCTCTGAAGCTGCAAACAAGTATGGACTAGTCTGTCTGCTGAACTGAACTGAAACTGTTCTCTCTTCTTGTAACTGTTTGCGTATTTTGCTTGTAACTACTACCAAGTTGGAAAAACCACTATTGGGATTGTACATTTACTCTTGTGTTATTATGTATATAAAGATAAGTTAATGACTCCTGCTGTATCAGTTATCTGTGTGTGCCTTCTGGATGTGATTTCTGCAACAAATTCTGACATATTCAGTAGTATCTCAGTACTCACCATTAATTGGTTTTGGGAGTGCCAAACAAACCATGTGTCTTCCCATATGACTTTTATTTTGGCTGGGAAGGCCTTCCTGTCTATCCCTTTTCCTATGTCCACCACCTTCCCAGCATGGTCAACTTCCTGTCTATCCTCTGCGGCCATCCCCTCTTGCTTCCAGGCATGGCTGACTTCTGTCCTTTCTCCATGACTGTTCCTATTTTCATATCATAGCACATCAAGTATCAAACAATCAATGAGTACCGGGACATTTTTGTGTCAAAATGCATCAAGTATCAAATTTTGAAGCAGTTGATTACTGAGGTACCACTGTATATTAATTTTTTTCTTACACTCTTTGAACAGATAAGGAAGATAGTTAAGGATATTTATCCTTATTTATTGGAGAAGAGTTCTATATGGAACTCTTATATGGAATCCATATAAAAGTGATATGAAACCCTCTCTTCCTGATGAAGTAACTCATTAGATGCTGGAATGGTAATGCAGGGCAAAAAACAAAAACAAAACAAAATGAAAATTATGAAAGGTGGGCTGTAAAAAGTTTCATTTGCGAGTTTGATTCAAAGGTCAAAGACTAAAGGGTGTGGAAAGCTACCATAACTGAACTGGGAAGAAGAATAAAAAAGAACATTGTCTATCATGTACAAAGTCTTATAATCTCAGACTGTCCAATACAGGTATCTTCATTGTAAGGTACCTGTAAGGCAACAGAAAGTCCAGTTGCCTTTATTGTGGGTTTTTTTAAACTCATCCATTTGACTCCTTTGTAAATGTTATTCTACATTGAATCAAGTGGGGGGGAAAGGCACCCAAAAAGTCTCAAAAGGAATGCAATTTTGTTTCAGAGTCTCTTCTCGATCCTGAGATTAACAGGCTAAATATGAATATATTGTTCCCATGTGTTGGCCGCACTGAATTTTCAGTTTTTCAAGTCTCTAAACTTTTGGTATCTGAGGTTTCCCTGTGATCTAGATCCATAGCATTTTTGGACATCTTTTTTCCAAAATTGTTCCATTCTCACAACTACAGTATAATACTTTGTTGATTTATTGGAAAGGGAAAAAACCAACTTAATAGGTCAGTAATGCATAACACAAAAATTGTAACATTGCACACAGAGACCTTCTACTCATCAGCACAGTAATTTTAATTTTTTTTTTTCAGATTTGAGTTTGAGGCTGTAGATAGGGAAAAAACTGAAACAATACCATCTTCCTGTCAACAACAAAACCTTCAGATCTATCCTTATCCATGTAGATCTGGATTAATGGTATTGGGCTTTCAGATAACTTGCCTAAATAAATAACTTTATTGCAGACAGAACAAAACCATACAGGAATTATGATTTTTACAGTGCAGTGTGCCTTGTATAGATGCATGCCTAATATATAAACTTTTTTTTTGTCACAACAGAGATTAGAAATCACCCTAAATGGCTTTTGAGACACTGGTTTTATGAAGGCATAACAGTATTATCTTCAAGCTGCCTTAAACAGCTCCATTCTTTAAAATATTGGAAACAAATTGTATATATCAGGCAGCATATAGTCTAAAAATTATTCAGCTGAAAGAACAAATACGAAAGGGTTAATCAAAATGGGAGAAGCATTTGTTTTGCCCTGATTATAGATTCTTTGTGACATGAGGGCAGGAAATGAAGTTTGAGGAAATGTTTTATGATCTCTCATTCCTTCTTACCTCGCTCACATTTTCACTGGCATTTGCATTTGTTATTGTTAGCAATGTTTTAGGATTTCAACATTATCTCTTCATGAGCAAATGCTTGCTGTTTAGTTCAGGTCTGAACAGGATGATAAAACATTTGGGGGCAAAGATACATCCCAATAAGCCAGCACTGGAAGATAAGATGGAGAAGATCTCCACAGCCACCATATATTTCCCTTTGGTACTCAGGTAGCTTGGGACAAAAGATAACCAAACACTGCAGAAGACAAACATACTGAAAGTGATGAATTTGGCTTCATTGAAACTGTCAGGTAATTTCCTGGCTAGAAAAGCTGCAGAGAAGCTGATAGTGGCCAAAAAGCCCATAAAACCCAAGACACAATAAAACATGGTCACTGATCCTTCATTGCATTGTAGTACAATTTCTTGAGAGACTGAATGTTTATCAGAATCTGGGTATGGTGGGGATGTCATCACCCATGAGGCACAAATGATGACTTGAACAAGAGAACAGGAAAGTACAATAGAGCTCACCATTCTTTTCCCCACCCATCTCCTCATTTTGGACCCAGGCTTGGTGGCCATGAATGCTAAGACAACCACAATGGTTTTGGCCAATAAACAGGAAACTGCCACTGAGAAGATAATGCCAAAAGCTGGTTGTCGAAGAAGACACACAACTTCATTTGGTCTCCCAATAAATAATAACACACAAAGGAAAGAGAGCAGAAGGGAGATGAGGATAATGTAGGTGAGGTTCCTGTTGTTGGCTTTTACAATGGGAGTGTCCCTGTGTTTAATGAAGATCTGGAACAGTAAAATTGTGATAGCAGAACAAGATAAAGCACAGATAGTCAAACTCATCCCCAGTGGTTCTTCATATGATAAGAAAGTTATCACTTTGGGGAGACATGAATCCTTGTTGTAATTTGGATATTGATCTTCGGGACATGGAGAACAGTCACCTGTATCTAAAAGCAATCAGCAAAAATTTCTGTTACACTCAATGCAATCCCCACCCCCCACCCCCTAATTACAGAATATGGCTAGGAGGAACTCAGACTGAGACGAAACAAATCAGTTAAATCGAAGGGATTTTATTTTCCCGCAGATTATTCCTAGTGCTACATTGAATTTAATATCAGCCCCTGACCATTGTTTGTATCATTTCGAAGGAATGAAAAAACCTTTGCCTAATTATCTCATCATCCCAAATTCTGTGAACCTATGACGGATTTGGATCAATTAGCTACAATTAGGGAATAGGGCCTACTTTTTAGATAGCTCTGATGCAGATATCTTACAATTAAACTTAGTTGTAAGCTTATTCACCTACTACTAAACGGTGTTTAGTTTCACCCAGTTTGAAATAGTGGTTAAAGGCTTTCAGCTAGGATTCAGAAGATTGTGAGGCCCCTTTTATCTAACAATGGTCTTGATAGCAGCTCGTCCACCTGTGTCTTAAGAACATCACTCAACATTTATGATAGCATTTTACGTAGTCCCTTGTCTTACATGTTTATATCTGAACTCAGTGTATCTTTATTCACTCATATTGCTTTTGTCTTGTAAATACTTTCACAACTGAAGAGATTACATATCCAGGCACACAACTCTTCACCAGCAGATTCATTCTCATTACTTTGTTTTGTTTTGTTTTAGAAAACCTCTGTGCATGGTACTTCTTACCGTCTTCAGTTGAAATCTTCCCTTCTGGACATAGAAGGCAATCATAACAACAAAATGGCTTCCCTTCCTTTTTGGCCTTCCTATAGCCTCTCTGGCAATGATTATTACACAAAGAAATGGGGAGTGACTGATCCAGGAGGAACAAGAAAAGAGAGAGAGAGAGAGAGAGAGAGAGAGAGAGAGAGAGAGAGAGAGAGAGAGAGAGAGAGAGAGAGAGAGAGAGAGAGAGAGAGAGAGAGAGAGAGAGAGAGAGAGAGAGAGAGAGAGAGAGAATAGATTTATTTCATGCTGAAAAATAAACAATTTTGATAGAAGAGAATATTTGTAGCTAAGGGTTGAACTCAGGGATCCTTGGTGCTCTGAGAAGCTGGCTGTTTTCTTGCAGATGTTTCTTTACCAGACTAAAATAACATTATCAGTTCTAGTAGGGAGTGGGGTTTGATCTCATTTTATATCTTAATGGCTTGCCCTATCAGTTTTGTGGAGAGTGGTCTTTGTGGTTCCTTGATTGGGCTGTTTACTATTAGCTTGTTTGTCTGAGTTGTTGTTTGCATCTTAGTTGTTACTCTAATGTTAATCTTGGTGTCAGTCTCTGCTCGTCTGGATGTTGATTGCTTGTAAGGGAGTGTTTGGGTCTTTGTTTCCTTTTTGACCTTTATGATTGTCTCTTTTGAATGGTATGTAGATGTTGTTCATCTCTGTTTGCTTAATGATGGTCAATTTGTCCAAGTGCCAGGCTTCCAGGAATTCTCTTGTGTTTTTGCATTCAACTTGGTCTAAGATGCTCACAGTTTCCCAATTGAAATTATGGTTAAATCTGTCCAGTTACTGTGAAGTTAATGAATTTTCATCATCTTTTCTGACTGCTAGTTGGTATTCATGGATTTCAAAAGCACTGGAAGATTTTAGTCTGGAATTATGGCTATAAATGCCCCTATCTGAGGGGATCAGAGATATTCATTTTTATTTGCAGACTACAAATATTACAGATTACTGAGGAAGGTCTACTCAGAGACAACCACCATATTAATTTGGAACGTTACTCCTGTCCATCTGGAAATACAAATCCAAGAATCACTCTTTAATCTTTAAAAGTCTTTTCAAACAAAAAAATTAAGTAATAAAATGACAGACTAAAATAAAACATGAGCCTATTTGTTTCTTGATAAGTATATAAGTACATAAAAAGTAATTGAATGCAACTTAGAAATGAAAAACATTTCCAGAAGTTTGCTTCCCCCCCTCCCCCGATGTTGATTAACTGAATCAAGACAAAGACAATATCACTGACCTGATTAAAGCTTTCTGGCCATGTGATGGAATCCAAATGAATACTGAAGGCTTTGTCTGGAGAAGCAAAAGGATCTATACTTCCTACTTTCACTTTAGAAAATGACTGGTTGGGAAAAGTGACCCAGTTTATAATATCAAATCCTCCAATAAATTCTCCATTTTTGTCAAAGGAAATCTTTTCACCCACACTATTGTTGAAGAAGACACATCTCAGAAAAGGATGCAGCTAAATTTGACAGAAAATTTGTAAGGGGTGGGTGAAATCATTTTATTTATTTATTTATTTATTTATTTATGTATGTATGTATGTATGTATGTATGTATGTATGTATGTATTCATTCATTCATTCATTCATTCATTCATTCATTCATTCATTCATTTACCTTGTCTTTATTATTTTCTATTTACTTCTTCCAGTGGTGGGTCCAACCGGTGTTACCACTGGTTTGTTTGCACATGCACTTTGCGCGCAATCCCCAACTTGCACTCCGCGCAAGCACATTAGGTTTCTGGCCAGCTGAAGTGAGGCAATCAACTCTGCCACGCCTATCAGCTGGGCTAAAAAACCAAAAATAAAAGTAGGAATAAAGCAGGGGCAGGCGGGAGGACCCAGCTCCCACTCAAAGAGAATTGGTTCGGTGACATCAGATTGTCACCACTACTGGCTCGGCCGAATCAGGCCGAACTGGGAACTACCCACCACTGACTTCTTCCTCCACCTATTCTCCCCATAACAACACAATTGAAAAAAACAGACCCAAGGTCACTCAGCCAGCTTTCTTGCCTAAGATAATACTACAAGTCTCCTGGTTTCTAGACAAGTGCTTTAACCACTACACCAAATATCTTCAGAAGATATTTTACGCCATAAGGATGGTATTCACTTACCTTCACTACCAGTTTGTAAATGTGAAACGCACGTGGGCATGTGCTTGCTTTGCACCCTACCTCCGCACATGTGCAGAGCCTTCTGCGATGCACTGAGCATCTAAAATGGGATGTGATGACGTCCAGGTAGGTGGGCGGAGCCTCCTGCAGCCTCAGAGAGCTCAACTGGCTGAATAGCCTGTTATTAACATCCATCTGTCTGCAATTACACCAGTTCGTGGCTCAAGGTTGACTCAGCCTTCCATCCTTTCTAAGGTAGGTAAATTGAGGACCCAGTTTGTGGGGGCAATAAGCTGACTTTGTATAAAAAATATACAAAAGTATGAAGGCTATTGCTTAACGCCTTGTAAGCCACCCTGAGTCTCTGGAGAAGGGCGGCATATAAATCTAATTTAAAAAAAATTTCACTCAAACTGGATAGAACTGGCTGAATACCACCACTGGTTCTCCATCATAAACAGTGCTCTCCCATTCAGGTAGAAATCAAAGGATTTTTAGTTTAACAATTGGCACATGACTGGCTTGCTGTCAGAGAGCTGTAGCTAAAACCAACACTTACATAGAATTTCAGAGGGTATACCATGGTTTGCATGATTTTGATTTTTTTTCCCCTAGCTATAGGCACATCATAATATTTGAATACATTTTCCAATTTCTTCATTGTTACCCTACCGAGTGCTGCTCACTTCTTCCATCTCTAAGCTACAAGAAGGAAGGAGGAGAGAACCCAGTCAGTCTTTCAAGCAGTGGCGAAATGTAAAATTTGTTACTACCGGTTCTGGTGGGCGTGGCCAACTTTTTTTTTTTTTACTTTTAAAAGTATTTTTTCTACATCCTTAAGAGGTTGCAGAAAAAAATATTTTTAAAAGCCTCTGACGATCAGGCAACTCAGCTGGGGTCATCAGAGGCTTTTAAAGGCTTTTTCCCCCCTACAATCTCTTTGGCTGAAGAGATTGAAGAAAAAATGCTTTTAAAAGCTTCTAATGATCAGGTAACTCAGCTGGGATCATCAGAGGCTTTTTAAAGCATTTTTTCCTACAACCTCATTTTTAACCTTTCAGCAATTATTGACATATAAGTTTTATAATCAGAATTCAATAAAAACATAGGCCTGTAATTTTGTACTAATTGCTGGTCTGAGTCCTCCTTATATATAAGTGTGATTAGTGCTTCTGTCCATGTTTTGGGTATATTTGTCTCCTGTAGTGGATAGAGGAAATAATTCAGAATTCAATAAAGGGAGAACCTGAGCAGTTTCTACTAGGGATTTCCATAGAAAACTATACTAAGGAAATATATTATTTAATATTACATATACCGACAGCAGCCCACATAGTCTATGCGCAAAATTGGAAGAAGAAAAACTTACCATCAGAAGAAGATTTAATGAGGAAAATCTTAAGAGTGTGCAGAGATGGACAAATTATCAAAAGAAAGCAAGGAGAAAGAGGATACAGAATATTACGAAGTGTGGTGTAGTATGAATGGTTGGAAAATAGGAAAAATGAGAAAGAGGAATAAAGGAGAGAGGGGAGAAAAAATGTTGAAGATCAAAGTACAATCTAGACGAAAGAAAGAGTGATGGAAAATAAATCGTCGAATAAGATAAAGTTAAAATGTGTCTGAATAGATGTAAATAGTAAGAAAGGATCACTTTGAAGTAGCTGTAAGGAAAAGTGATATGTATATAAAAGTTGTGTATTTGTGTCTTGTTTTTAATGTTTTCAAAATAAAAAACTTTTAAAATGAAAAAAAGGATACATTCAAGCTGACAAAGAAACAACTAATGAGAAGCAAGAAAAAGAGACTGACAATAAAGAAGACTGTCACTGCGTTTTTATATTTACCAGCAGAGCTATTATTTCTGGACTGTCAGACTTACCGTAGTTTGCCAAATTTCTTACAGCACCTACTGCGCATGTCTTGCATTTTTTTACTTTTTTCTAAAACTTCCCTTTGTTCTCCAGCCAGCTAAGGTCAGGCTGGGGATTCTTTGCCAACATGTAATCTAATTTAGATTAGTGAGATGTCTTTATTTTCTTACAATAAATATGAGTTTAATTAGAAGATGTATTCTGGTTTATTGATCAAAGTATACACAAGGAGAACGTCACGATCCAACTCAAAATGAGGGCAATTACCCCATGCAAGGTAACAGGGCTGATTGCAGCTCTGACAAAGACAAAGAAAAGGAGATTGATTGTGGAAAATTAAATGATTATGTGGGTAGCAATAATAAAAAGGAGAATTTCAAAAATTACATTGGGATTAACAATGGAAGAAATAGAAAAAGGGGAAACAAAGAAAGAAAGAAAAGAGGGAGGAATAGAAAGAATATAAAAAACATAAATGATTACACTGGGACTATCAGTGAGAACATAAGAAAAAGAGAAAAGGGTTGGAAAAGAATGGGAAAGATACAGCAAAATAAAAGAGTGTATGCTCTTAAAAAACAAAATGATTGTATTGGGTTTAACAGTGGAAAGATAAGAAAAAGGGAAAAGAGAGTACAGGACTTTAAAATACAAAACAAAAGAAGGGGAAAGAAAAAGAAAAGAAAATACAAAGATAGAAAGGGAGACAGAAATAGTCTCCCTTTTGTATTCCAGGAAGAGGAATACAGTAAATGAAATGAAACTTAGAGAAAAGATGAAATTGTATTTTTAATGAAATGATTTCAAACTATATGGATGTATGATGAATGTAATAACTGGAATATTTTTAATTAATGAAGGGACTTTTAATAACTGAAATATTTTCATATATTTTCAATTGTATATTTGGAACTTAATAAGTTAAGAAAGTTGAAATGATATTGGATTATGAATGAATTAGATATAATTAACTGGTTTTTATAAAAATGTTGAAGTGTACTATTTGATAAAGAAAAAAATGATTTGAGACTGGAATAAGAGATTCTAAGAAAATAATTAGGAATTGTATTACGTTGTATGAGTTTAAATTTAGGGGTACTGGAGTAAGATTTATATTTAATTGATTTTTCATTGAATATGTTTCATTAATTAGTGCAATTTGGATAAATTGGTTACTTTTAAAATAAGAGATAAGAATATAAATAATTGATGAAATAATATAATGGTAATAATGAATTATTTAAGTCAATATGAAGATATGACAAAATGTATGGATATTTAAGACTTGAAAATAAAACCCAGAAATAAGAAGTTTAATACATAAAATTGCAGTAGTCAGAACATTTGGGTTAAGATAAGTAGTCAATTGGTTTCTAGTAATATGTTGAATTGTATTATTTGGAATAGTTGATAAAAGAATCATTGGTGATTCTTTCTTTCTTTCTTTCTTTCTTTCTTTCTTTCTTTCTTTCTTTCTTTCTTTCTTTCTTTCTTTCTTTCTTTCTTTCTTTAAATTTGTATACCGCCCTTCTCCTGACGGATTCAGGGTGGTGAACAGCCAAAAATTAAAATGCAAGCAATATGAAAGTTAAAATAATTTAAAACATAATTAAATCAGTTTTGGCTTCCCCAAATTTAAAACCCCTCACTAAAATTAACCCTTTAAAATCTTCATTAAGCCAGCCCGGCTTGCTGGAATAGAAAAGTCTTCAGGGCCCTGTGGAAAGTATTTTAGAAGAAGAGAATTCAAGGAAATATTGGGGATTGTACCATGTTATGTGAATCTAAATTTAGGGGTTCAAATTTTAAGTAGGTAAAAGAAAAATTGAGCTATAATAGGATGAAAAGTCAAGATGAAGGGCAATATTGATTTCTTAAAATTAAAGAGAATACATGGTATGAGAAAAATTGAACATATAAAATTGTGTTAAAAATGAACAAAAATCTATATAAATTTAAGACTGGGCCAATATTCTGTTCAGAAAAGATGTATGTTTGTGTGTGTGTTTAAAAAATAAAAAAAACTTTACAAAAAAAATGCAAGTAGAAAAATAGGGACCACCTTTGGTGGGGAGGTAACAGTGTCCCATGAGCCTTTGGCATTTAGTCATGCCAGCCACATGACCACGGAGACAGCGCTTCCGTGGTTAGCGCTGGCTCTTCGGCTTTAATATTGAGATGAGCACTGCCCCCTAGAGTCGGGAAAAACTAGTACATATATGCGAGGGGAATCTTTACTTTTACCTTACTTATATAAGTTTACTGTGTTCTTTGAGATTGTTCTATAAATACTGGAGCTCCCTGCTCCCTCTAATTCTCTCTCCTGTATATACAGTTGACCATATAAATACTATAGCAACATTTTAGAAGGAAAATGTTTTCTAAGGAAACATTTCTTAGAAAAAGAATTGACAACCATAGAGAATATAAATTTTCCTGAAGTTCTCTGCTCTAGATATTACCTGCCATGATTGTAGGTCCTGAACCGACTGTTTCTCCAAGTTCATCCAACTTCTTTGCTGGATTTTAGAGGAGTGCATTGACTGCAAAGCATGCACCACAGCATAGACAGCATTGTACATGTTGTAGCTGTGGCCACTCATCCTAAGTTCAAAAGCAGAAGTAGGAAGTCTCTCCAGTTGCTCTTCTCCAGTACAAATTCTCTCTGTGCCTTTACTCTTCTTAGAGTTGAGAAACGAGCAATCAAACACCTGCTCCCAGAAATCTTTAATAAAGCCATCGCACCTTTCTGTGGTTGGATTTCTGCTCTGAAGAAACTCCTGAAATCCCAATACTTTCTTTGAGTTAACAGAGAGAGATAAAGCGCCGTGGATGAAATGTATATCCCAGTGAATGTTAAAGGATACTGTTGCAAAATCCATTTGTGCTGGCATAAGCCAGATTTTGGGGCGCAAGGATACATCTTCCACTTCTGCAAAACGGAGAAACGATTTTAAAAATGTCATCGTCTGGATCTTGCCATACACAATGATCACGTTGGCCATGCTTTTCATGATGAGTGTATATACTTCAAGTCCTTTATCCATCACTTCCATAAAATCACTATAAAATGCCAGGATAGGGAACGTTTCTATAAAATCAAAGCAGATTCCTTGCTGTGAAAACATGGGGAGTACATCCCGGATGAACTTCTCTCCTGCATCATCTTTCCCAGAAAGAACACCAATCCATGTCCACCTAAAATGCCGCAGTAACTGGAGGATGCCTTTGTGTTGTAGGGCCTCATTTGGGAACATTTGTTGTAAAAAAACGCCTTTATTTGTTACTGGAGCAGAGCCATATGTGAGCTAGTGGAATTTAAAAACAACAAACAACAAGAACAACTGTACTTCTTTGTCTTTGGTTTCAATAATTATGAATTTCCAGAATCTAGTAGTTTTTCCCTAAATATTAGGGAAAATCCAGAATCTAGTAGTTTTTCCCTAAATATTAGGCATATTCCAACCAGGGTTTCAAATAGTAATCTTTTAATAAGTATATATCAGGATTGTGAAAGGCCACATACAAGAATTCAAGGATTGATTGATTGAAAGATTTAGGAGCCAACAGATTTCTAGGCTTGGCTCCTTCCCACAGCAGAGTTTTTTTTTTCCTCTTTCCTGCCTTCAATTCTTATAAATGCTTTTGCTTTCTAGATCTTAGCCTGACATAGTCATTAAACTTTTTTTTCTAATTTGTAGACTAAGAACAAATCAAAATGAATCTCACTTAATCAACAATGATATGAGCTGAAAATATATGTATTAACTAGCTCATATGCATCCCTCTATATTGTTTAATGCTATTCCTACTATTCTAGTTGGGTGGATTTACTTATGATCTCAAAAAGATCAATTTTTGGCATTCTTTCTTCCATCTGTCTTCTGACACCCTCTGTATGTCACCTTTGTTGATGAATTCTTGCGAAGCTTCTTCTCCAGAAATATTGTACTGCAAACTAGGGCATACAAAACCTTTGCTAGACCAATTCTCAAATACAGCTCATCTGCCTGAAACCCGCATTTATATTGGACATTAATACAATTGAGCAAGTCCAGAGGTATTTCACGAGAAAAGTACTCCACTCCTCTGCTCACAACAGAATACCTTATGCCACGAGGGTTGAAATTTTGGGATTAGACAATTTAGAACTACACCACCTTTGGTCTGACCTAAGTGTAGTACACAAAATTATCTGCTACAACGTCCTACCTGTCAATGACCACTTCAGCTTCAACTACAATAATATAGAGCACACAATAGATACAAATTTAAGGTAAACTGCTCCAAACTCGATTGCAGAAAATATGACTTCAGCAACAAAGTGGTCAATGCCTCCCATAACTTTAAACTTAGACTGTCTACTGTTGACCTCACTCCATTCCTAAGAGGTCTGTAAGGGGTGTGCATAAATGCACCAATGTGCCTACCATCCCTGTCCTACTGTCCCCATTTATTTGTATCCTTATCTTGTATTCATAATCATGTTTATACTTATATCTGTTATCTTATACGTGTTTGACAAATAAATAAAAACAATTGTTCTTCACTTAGTACTCTCCTATGCCTTTCCATCCAATAACTTATTAGTTTCCAGGAATAGATGAGCCTTTGTCTTATAAAAATTCCAAGAAATTTTAGGA
This sequence comes from Coluber constrictor foxii, assembly GCA_038048745.1. Taxonomy (NCBI): domain Eukaryota; kingdom Metazoa; phylum Chordata; class Lepidosauria; order Squamata; family Colubridae; genus Coluber; species Coluber constrictor. The sequence continues at coordinate 26,891,296 of CM075961.1, forward strand.
TCTTGATCCTTACTTTATCTGGATTTAGAGAAAGGCTGCAGTGAAAGCAACTAAAACTGTATAAGTCCATTGCAGCCATCTACTAGTCATTCGCATTACAGCCAAACTCTTTCTCTTCTTTGAATTGTCCCCAATGATAATTAAGTCAACACAGATGTTCTAGGGAACTGGAGCTTAAAACATATGAAGAACAGATGCAGGAATTGTTTATCTGGTTTAGTGAAAAGGAGGACTAGGGGTGACATGATACCACTCCAGTATTTGAGGGGCTGCCATAAAAAAGAGGGGGTCAACCTATTTTCCAAAACACCAGAAAGCATGACAAGAAACAATGAATGGAAACTAACCAAGGAGAGAAGCAACCAGAACTGAGGAGAAATTTCCTAACAGCAAGAACAATTAACCAGTGGAACAACTTGCCTTCAGAAGTTGTGAGTGCCCCATCACTGGAGGCTTTTAAGAAGAGACTGGACAGCCCTTTTTCTGAAATGATATAGAGTATCCTGCTTGTGCAGGGGGTTGGATTAGAAGACCTCCAAGGTCCCTTCCAACTCTGTTATTCTGTTAAGATTTCTCTTCTTTTGCCCATTTCACATCTGCTGCTTATGAATCTCTAGAACTATTTTCTCTAGGAATCTAAGCCATCATTTATTATCAGTTCCTGGACAGCAGACCACAGAGCAGAGATTTAGTACAAAGCTGGTTGTGGTGTCTCCATAGATGCAGGAATACATAAAAAGCTAATGAAATGCTGTAGCAAATATTCATCACAAGGATGCTTCAGAATGATATTATTCATTATGAACACGAGTGTTTTACAATACACATATTGATTGCAGCATGTTTTAAAATTAGAGGTGGGCCAAATGCAGTATGTGTAACCCAGGTAGGAACCCATTGTCAATCTGACATTTTACAGATATTCTAAATAGGAGTAACACATAATCTGACACATAATCTAAATTCTTGGGGAAGTCACTCCCTCTGAAATAGGTGCTGAGGATGAAGGAGGAAAAAGGAGCACCTCTAGACTTGTAGATACCAAACTCCACATACAATTCTTAATCATCTTCTTCAAAAGATCCCTTCTCCTGTCACAGAGAGGCAGACATGTGGTCTATCATATACTTCAGATTAATATTAATGAAACCTGGGATGGAAAAAATGTACCTGTTCTGAAAATGAATGATAATCATAATTTATTTCAGAAATATGAAGTCATATACTGTATAGATTAAAGGGACACGGTGGCTCAATGGCTAAGACACTGAGCTTGTTGATCGAAAGGCTGGCAGTTCAGTGGTTTGAATCCTTAGTGCCGCATAATGGGGTGAGCTCCCATTACTTGTCCCAGCTTCTGCCAACCTAACAGTTTGAAAGCATGTAAAAAATGCAAATAGAAAAAATAGGAACCACCTTTGGTGGGAAGATAACAACATTCCGTGTGCCTTTGGCATTTAGTCATGCTGGCCACATGACCACGGAGATATTTTCGGACGATGCTGGCTCTTCAGCTTTGAAATGGAGATGAGCACCACCCCCTAGAGTCAGGAACAACTAGCACATATGTGCGAGGGGAACCTTTACCTTTACCTCACTGTATAGATTCAATAGAAATCCTTCAAATCTTACTTTTTCAGATGGAAGGATTGCTAAACCCTTAATGCCTATCACCATATCAAAACATTTCCCATGCTCCTTTACTTCTCCTTTTTCCATTTTTCAAACACAAGAGGGCTTCCAAAGAATGACAATCTCGTGAAAACTGACATTTAATATTCTGAATCTTGGATTACCTGTGGAATTTTGTAGATGCTCAAAATGCTTGCCATGTGAAGGCAGATGTCAGGTCCTCCAATTGCTGCTACAGGAATGTTTCCAAATCCACACTTGTAGTTTGGGATGAATGTGCTGTGTGTAAGAAGAAGCTCCATTGAGGCCAAGAAAGTCCTGCCTGGACTGAAATTACTGTTATAGATATTGAACCCAAATGTGAGGTTAGGTAAAATCTGAAGGCTTTCATTGATCTGATCCACAGCAAACACCAGGGCTAGAATATTTTGGTAACTCTGAAAAAGAACCCTGTCATGAATAGAATAGAATAGAATAACAGAGTTGGAAGGGATCTTGGAGTCCCCTGCCTAGGCAGAAAACACTACTCCACTTCAGACAAATGGTTATCCAACATCTTCTTAAAACTTTCCAGTGTTGGAGCATTCACAATGTCTGGAAGCAAGTTGTTCCACTGATTAATTGTTCTAACTGTCAGGAAATTTCTCTTTAGTTCTAAGTTGCTTCTTTCCTTGATTAGTTTCCACCCATTGCTTCTTGTCCTACCCTCAGGTGCTTTGGAGAATAGCTTGACTCCCTCTTCTTTGTGGTGGCTCCTGAGATATTGGAACACTGATATCATGTCTCCCCTAGTTCTTCTTTTCATTAAATTAGACAATGAAAATTAAGTAATTTTATTAAGTAAATGTTTTATTAAGTAATGTAATACTTGTTTTCAATTTAGTTTCAGTATTGTTTGATGAAGTGTGTTTTACGAAGTTTTATGAAGATACAAAATTAAAATATGAAAAGAAAATATTGGTATGATTCCAGGAAATAAATAAAATCTAAATAAATAAATACAATCAGCAAAGATGATTTTTGTTTTCTCTGCATTCCAGGAAAAAAATGACTTTGCCTTGGATTCTACACTTTGCCTTAGATGCATTCATGTTCCTCAAACCAACTTCAAAATAGAGCCTGTGTAGCGTAGAGGGCTAATGCCTCCTACTAAAGGCAGCAATTAACACCAGCTGCCTGTAATTTCTCTGAGTTCAATCCTCGCCAGGCTCAAGGTCGACTCAGCCTTCCATCCTTTCTAAGGTAGGTCAATTGAGGACCCAGTTTGTTGGGGGCAATAAGCTGACTTTGTATAAATATACAAAAGTATGAAGGCTATTGCTTAACACATTGTAAGCCACCCTGAGTCTCCGGAGAAGGGCGGCATATAAATCAAATTAAAAAAAAAAAAATAAAAAAAAATAAAAAATAAAAAAAAAATGGAGATTTCTGTTTAAAGTAGTTTTGGTAGCTTGTAGTCAGAGAAAAAAGTGACTTCTGCCAATGGGATATTTAGATTACAGTGACTATTACAGTTAACTTCAGCTGACCACATTTGTTCACTGATTATTCTAAGATTAAACATATCACTTAATAACCTGACATTTGTTAATAATAAAAAGCCACACTGCAAGTTGGGCAGCAGAAAGTATGAAGGCTATTGCTTAACGCATTGTAAGCCGCCCTGAGTCTCCAGAGAAGGGCGGCATATAAATCAATTTTTTTTAAAAAAATAATAATAATGAATAAGTTAGTAAGAATTAGTTAACCAACCAAATGAGAAAAGAAGATATTTTAAAGTAGATGAAAGCCCACGAGAATGTAATATATTCTGACTGTTTAAAGTAAATTACCCTTAGATCGTGTGAATGACTTTTGGAGCAGAATTCATTTCTCAGAATAAAGGAGAACCTTACATCACTTCATCTTGAAGCTCGTTTGAAGGATGACGGTCAAAGAGAATTGGACTGGAAAAAGTGTAGACTTGAGAGATAATTCCAGCAATGGTGATATCTCCAGGATGAATGTACTTGTGAAGAATAGGGAGAGGCTTAATAATGTTGCAGTTAAGAAGAGGAAGTTTGCACGTTGTTTCAGGCATTGATACTAATATTGACACCATGGTCATCATCATCTTGCGTGACATTATTCTGTTGCATACTAACTTTATCCTTTGCATTGGCATTCAATTTTTGTGCCTTTGTGTAGCACAATCTGCTGTCACTCGGTGCCTACTTGATTATTTGCCTTTTCTAAATATCTGGCAGAAATTGTTGCAGCTGGAAGTTGGGTATAGAAGAAGACCAACAATCAGTGTTGAGCAGAGTTTTATAAATGACATAATCTGATATCTACAATTTGAGCATCACCAAATACAATGTCTTGACCAGCTTGGTTGAAAACAGAATGTTACTGTCTTCTTTATCAGTGGTGAAACTGGTACAGCATTCAGATCCAGGTTTGATTTTTGTTGTAAATAATAGACTCAACTTGGCACCTGAATAATCTGGAGAAGATCTATTGGGAATCATAGTTAATTTGATAATTATAGAGAAGATAATCATATGTAGCTCTTCAGCTAAAGGAAATAAGTAACATGAAAAGAAATTTCTCAGGTCTGCTTTAGATTGGCTGAGAATGGTATATAAAAAGTAGGGAAATATTTTAAATATATACATGCTTAGATAAAAGCTCAGAGATAGAAAAAATTAAGAAATAGAATGTGTGATTATTTGTTAATTTGATACAGGTGAACCATGATTAGTGTGAGTTCAAATAATCCGATAAATGAATTAGTGTGAATTATATTTTTTTAAAGTATTTCTGTTAAAGTTCATTATAGGACAAAATTCAAATAGAAACTAAAATATATCATTGGCTCACTGATGTTTGCTACAAAGACAAGGTCAGCTAGGCAGCCAGGTGGAAGATCTTTTCAATTTGTCTCTCTGACCTCCTCACATGGAGTTTTGCATTGCTTCAGAAACAATTTAGAGATCTCTTTGTTTAAACCCCAATGTTCTTTGTGTAATATCTCCACTCCTTTAGACACCTTCTAATCTTCATATGAAAAAAGATGAGCAGTAAAGCCAAATTTATAATTCTCATTAAATTTTATAGTTGTTTATATTTATCACATTATGATAGGCATTGATCAAGAAAATGAAAGAAAGAAATTATAGCCAAATAAATATAATTTAATTATGCTAATCGGTTAACCAAAGTATGTAGGAATCACACCACAATAATAAAGGGTGATTTTAATTACCTGACATCAACTGGGAGACAAACTCTGCATCAAGTGGGAGATCATTCTGGACTGACTATCTGACAACTTTGTCATCCAAAAGGTAGAAGAGGAAACTAGAGGGGCTGCTATAATGGACCTCATGAGCCATGGTGGCGCAGTGGTTAGAGTGCCATACTGCAGGCTACTTCTGCTGACCCATAGCTGGCTGAAATTTGTCAGTTCAAATCTCACCATGCTCAAGGTTGACTCAGCCTTCCATCCTTCCAAGGTGGGTAAAATGAGGACCCAAAATTGTTGGGGGCAATATGCTAACTCAGCATACTTGGGTCTCTAAGCAGAGAGGATTGTAAATCACTGTAAAGCGGTATGTAAGTCTAAGCGCTATTGTTATGGCTAATTCTTACTAACAGAGAAAAGGTGATAAAAGGGATTAAAGCTACCAGAACTTTGGGTGAACATGACCATGTCTTGTTGGAATTTAATATAATGCAGACACAAGCAACAGAACATAAACCATTGTCTTAGACTTTAATCCAATATAAAGAAAAAAATCCAAGGTACCATGCAATAAATATATATAACAAATTAACATCTAGGAAAAAACTCAGTTCTCCACATTCTCGAAGAAGATAAAAGGATCAGAGCCATTTAAATCATACTGAGGAAGCTTTTTCATAAGACAGACACTGAAAAATAAAAGCCCTATGTAATGGGTTAGGACCACTTGCTGCAGCCAACTTGCCATGGCCAATTCACCACAGCTTAGTTGCCACAGCCAACTTGCTGCAGCCAACTGGTTGGTAAAACTCACAGCAGGACAAGAATTGCACTAATATTGAAGAAAGAGTGGAATAGAGGAATAAAGTGGAATAAAGAAATGAGGGACAAAATGAAATGTGAATGATAAAAATTAAAATATTTTAAAATTATTTAAAATGTTTAAATTGAATAGTTGAATTGCCCCCAATGAACTGTCCTGTGGGGAGTTGACCATGGTGAGTTCTCCCACAATGAGTTGATTGTAATGAGTTGGCCGTGGTGAGTTGGCTATAGCTACTTGTCCCATTCCACTATGTAATTGAATATGTCGTATACTCTCTGCCTTAAATGTATTCTTGGAAAAATTATCAGACACATATGTAAAGAACGATGATTTATAATTTTTGTTTCATTAACCGATGCTTATTGTTCAGTTCAGGTCTAATCACAATGATAAAACACTTGGGAAAAAAGATACACACCAATAAGCCAGCACTGGAGGAAATCATGGAGAAGATCTCCACAGCTAACATATATTTCCCCCTTGTGCTTAGATAAGTTGGAACAAAGCAAAGCCAAACACTGCAGAAGACCAACATGCTGAAGGTGATGAATTTGGCTTCGTTGAAGCTGTCAGGTAACTTCCTAGCTAAAAATGCAGCAGAGAAGCTAACCAGAGCAAGAAAACCCATAAAGCCCAAAACACAGTAGAACATGATCGATTCCTCATTGCACTCCAGGATGACTTCTTCGGACATTGACTGTGTATCAACATCTGGGTATGGTGGAAAACTTGTCAACCACACTATGCAAATAGTAGTTTGAACAAGGGAGCAGGAAAAAAGAATAAAAGTGACCATTCTTCCACCCACCCATTTCCTCATTTTGGAGCCAGGTTTGGTGGCCATAAATGCTAAAACCACTACAAAGGTTTTGGACAATACGCAAGAAACTGCCACAGAGAAAATGAGTCCAAAAGCTGGTTGACGAAGGAGACATAGAACTTTGTTGGGTCTCCCAATAAATAGAAACACACAAAGGAAAGAGAGGAGGAGAGAAACAAGGAGCATGTAGGTGAGATTCCGGTTGTTGGCTTTGACAATGGGAGTATCTTTATACTTAATGAAAATTGTAAGCACCAAAATTGTCTTTAAACAAAAATAAAGAGAAAGGGCGGTAAGACTGATCCCCACGGGTTCTTCATAGGATAAAAAGCTAATTTGCTTTGGAATGCATGTATTTCTACTAGGGTTTGGATAGTGATCATCTGGGCACCGAGAACAGTCATCCATGTCTAAAAAAGAACAAAAGAGAGATGTATATTCTGGCTTGTACACAATGTCATACTGAACTCTTAATTTATTCTCCATTGAAATTATCCATTTTGATCTTCATAACTTTGATGCTTTCATCAGGATCATTAAAGGTGGCAATTGGTATAACTATAACAGCAGTAGTGGAATTCAAATAATTTAGCAACCAGTTATTTATTTATTTATTTATTTATTTATTTATTTATTTATTTATTTATTTATAATTTTAGTGCTATACCACCCTTTTCCCGAAGGACTCGGGGAGGTGTACAGCCAGATAAGAACACAATATATAAACATCATAATTTAGATTTTTTTAAAAAATATTAAAAATATTACACTGTTCAGCCAGATTAATTTAAAAAAAACCAATTTAAAACTCCAAATTTAAAACTTGATTACAAGGATAGCCCTGCCTGTCGGAAAAGCAGGGTCTTGAGGGCACAGCGAAAAGCACAGAGATAGGAGATTGTGTGTATTTCTGGGGGCAGTTCAGTCCAAAGGGCAGGAGCTACCACAGAGAAGGCTCTCCCCCTGGGTATCGCCAGCTAGCATTGCTTGGCTGACAGCACCCCGAGGAGTCCCTCTCTGTGGGAATGAACTGGCTGGTGGGAGGCTATCAGTGGCAGAAGGCGGTCCAGTAGATACCCTGGTCCTGAGCCATGGAGCGCTTTAAAGTTGGTAACCAGCACCTTGAATCGCACCCAGAAGACCACCAGGAGCCAGTGCAGCTCATGCAGGAGAGGTGTTACATGGGCACAATGAGGTGCGCCCATAACCACCCATGTGGCCACATTCTGGACCAGGTGGAACCTCCGAGTGCTCTTCAAGGGGAGCCCCATGTAGAGAGCATTACAGTAGTCCAGCCGGGAGGTGACGAGGGCATGAGTGATCATGCGCAGGGCATCCTGATCCAGAAAGGGATGTAACTGGTGGATCAGGCAAACCTGACAGAAAGCCCCCCTGGCGATGGCCGTCATGTGCTCTTCTAAAGACAGCTGTGCATCCAGGAGGACACCCAGATTGCGAGCCTTCTCTGTGGGGGCTAGAGATTCACCCCCTATAGACAGTGATGGCATCAGCTGACTATACCGGGATGCCGGGAGCCACAGCCACTCAGTCTTGGAAGGGTTGAGTCTGAGTCTATTTTTCCCCACCCAGACCCGTACGGCCTCCAGGCAGCAGGACATCACATTTACCCTAATGACCGGCTGAGTAGGCATGGTCATGAGACTGGATGGGCATGGCCAACTTGACTCACTCACATTGAATGGGCAATGCAAATTATGCAAACTGGAGGAGCAGGGAGAAGAGAGGGTCAATTTGTTGCCCATTTGCAATTTCTGCCCTGCAGACATTACCCTACCCACCATCACTCACTTTCCCCAAGCATTTATTTGCCCACCTATTTTCCAGCTCCATCGTGTTTCTTGCCATCATGTGCAGGCGAGAAGTTGAAATTGATTTATTGAACTTTTTTTTAGTCCCACAAACTTTTGCTTGCCTGCACACGTTAGGGAGAAACATGATGGAGAAATGCTATGGAGCTGAAAATTGCATCGAAATAGGAGTGGGTTGCTAAGTGAGACACAGGAAGCCTCTCTCTCTCCCCCACCCCCCAGATAGGGGGAAAAAGAGATGGCAAAAGGAGCTCTGTCTCGCTCCATGTGCCCCAATGATAAGCAGTGGCAGCTGAGCCTCTTCTTTTCCCTGCCCTCTCCGGCACTGGAAACCAAGTGTCAGCCACATGCCCAGTCACCCATGCAGAGATCAGCTGGGCTGAGGCACCAGGTGGGAAGTCACAGGAATGGCAGGCAAGTAGGCTGGGCTGTGTAGCCCACATGGGAAGTCAAGGGGAAGGCAGGCAAGTGGGATTGGACGTGCACTATATGGGAGGCTATGGGGCAAACAGGCAAGTGGTCTGGGCCATGGGCCCCCTGTGGGAGGCTGCAGGGAAGGCAAGCAAGCAGGCAGGGCCATGGGCGCATGTGATAGGCCTTGGGAAGACAGGCAACCAGGCTGGGCCTTGGGGCTGTGTAGTAGACTGTGGGGAAGGCAGGCAAGCGGGATGGGCTATGGAAGCCCCATGGGAGACCACGTTGAAGATAGGCAAGCAGGCTGGGCTGCAGGGACTGTGTGGGAGACCGCAGGGAAGGCAGGCAAGTGGGCTGGCCACAGGGCCATGTGGGGTGGCAGCAGGTGAAGTGTGAATGAAGGCTCACTAGGCAGAGATCAACTGAGCCACATGGTCGAGGCAAGTGAGGGAACCAAAGAGCAGCAGCTCTAGCGAGCGGGCGAGGCAAGAAAAGGAGTGACTGGGAGGAGAGGCATGGGTGGGGCCAGCCAGTGGTGGGATCAGCCAATATTCCAAACTGTGCAAAAAGTTAACAACCCATTCACCTGAACCCATACGAACTGGTTGAATCCCTCCTCTGTATAATAGGTACTATATGCTTAGCCCCATTATATCTTTAAACTCCCTACCCTTCTCCTCTGATATTTTCCCTTCTGGACATGGAAGACAATCATAGCAGCAAAATGACTCCCCTTCTTGCTTGACCTTGCTGTATCCTGCCCTACAAGGATCATTACATAAAGACCAAGGTGGTGCCTAACAAGAAATAAAACAAAAATATATCTTTGATATAGGAATTTCAAGCATTATAAAATTAAAATGCAAAGCAACCAAGAAATATCAAACCTATATCATTCATACATGTAAGTAGGGTTTCCTTTTACACAGTCAGAGCCCCAACCCTGGTCATGGTACCAGGTTTTAGAGTCTCACAAAAGGTGAGCATGATTGTGGCCATCTTGACCTCCAGACAAGTTCCAGTCAAAGTGTTCTAGAGCATAAAAGGAACATTTTATAGGCTTTAAGCATCCTTTGGCAGGTGGAACCTGAAGCATATTTAACCTGCCTGCCTTCCTGCCTGCCTGCCCGCCTGCCTGCCCGCCTGCCTGGAATGGACTGGAAGAGAAGAGAAGAGAAGAGAAGAGAAGAGAAGAGAAGAGAAGAGAAGAGAAGAGAAGAGAAGAGAAGAGAAGAGAAGAGAAGAGAATGACAGAGTTGGAAGGGACCTTGGAGGTCTTCTAGTCTAACCCCCTGCTTAGGCAGGAAACTCTACACCACTTCAGACTGGCAACCTATTTAACACAGAGAATAGTCATATTGCCAAACAACCTAGAAGTCATTTACTAGATGCTCTGTTGCATTCTACACTAGTTAAAATTTCTGAACTCTCTTCAAAGGCAGCTCTATGTCGATACATAATCCGTATGAGAGATCATGAGGAAAACTATGACAATTATTTCTATAACAAATATTTCAAATGTAAACATTCATACAGGTTTCTTTTTCCTTTCCTCCATGAGATTTCTACAGAGGTTAACCAAAAGATGATGCTATGAATTTTCCATCAAAAGAGAGACATTTTTATGCTGTATAAACGAAGACAGACAAACCTACATTCATACATCTAACCTGAGGAAATCCTACTGGCCAAGCAATGGAATCCCCAGAGATATTGAAGAATTTGTCAGGTGGAGCTGTGGGATCTATTCTTCCAACTTTGACCCTAATAAAGGACTGGTTTGGGAATGTGATCCAGTTGATAATATCAAATCCGCCAATGAATTCTCCATTTTTGTCAAAAGTGATCTTTTCACCAACATTGTTGTTGAATGAGATACTTCTTAGAAAGGAATTAAGCTATAATAGAGTTAAAAAGATGGAGGAGGGAGGGAGGGAGGGAGGGAGGGAGGATTTATACTGGATATTGCTTGTTTGCTTTTATTTTAGTTTTAGGTTAGGGCCAAACAAATAATACAATAATTATTTGAAAACAAGAATAGACGCAAAATATCATATTAATACAATAAAATGAAAATGTATAAATATTGTGTGTTTACACACACACGAACATACATATAGTTCACACACACACACACACACACACACACACACACACACACACACACACACATCTTGATTTGGCTCACAATCCCCTCACTTAGAGACAGTGGTGGGATTCAGCCAGTTCACACTACTTCGGGAGAACCAGTTGTTAACTTTCTGAGCAGTTTGGTGAATTGGCTGTTGGAAGAAATCATTAGGGTAGAGAAGTGGTTGTTAAATTATTTGAATCCCACCACTGCTTAAAGGTTATTTGTGTTCAATAATTCAAATATAGAAGGTCAGGTCCAGCTAGTAAGAATACAGGTATTTCTAATTCTAGAAACAGGCGTTTCTAATTCTTTTTATTACCTGGCTATGATGTTATAAGTGAGGAAATACATACCTACATCTCAATGGTGAAATGTAAAATTTGTTACCATCAGTTCTATGGGCGTGGCTTGGGGAGGGAGATTAATGTGACTGTTTTCTTTTAAAGGCTTTTTTTTTTTTTGCTTTTAAAAGAAAAAAAAGCCTCTGACGATCAAGCAACTCACCTGGGATCGTCAGAGCCTTTTAAAAGAATTTTTTCTACAATCTTTTCAGCTGAAGAGGTTGTAGAAAAAATGCTTTTAAAAGGCTCTGATGATCCCAGCTGAGCTGCGTGATCATCAGAGGCTTTTTTTTTTAACTTTTAAAAGCATTTTTTTGGCTGAAGAAAAAATGCTTTTAAAAGTAAAAAAAAGAGGAAAAAAAAGCCTCTGATGATCATGCGGCTCAGCTGGACACGGGGGGTGGGCAGAGATTTTTGCTACTGGTTCTCCGAACCACCCACTGTCATCGCTACCAGATCAGGTGATCCAATCCGAACCATCCACTGTCATCACTACCGGATCAGATGATCAGGTGCCCACAAAAAGACCAAACGGGGCTCATTCTTCTAAGGAGGCCAAAGCCTTGGCTGCCAAGGCAAAGGAAGAGCTTTGCCTGCATGAGCCGATTGAGTGCTCCATTCAAAAGGTGGTCAGGGAGGCTTTCATTAGGGAGGTTTCTTCCCTTCCTGGCTCAGGGGCCTCTTCCGTGCTGGCAGCTGCCCCTCCACCTCCTGTTTCCACCCCTTCTGGAATTAAGGACACATCTGGGACTTCTCTTCCCCAGTTGTCCCTGATGGAGACCCCATTGGACCCCCCTTGCAGGCAGATGTCCATGAGGCCCTTTTTGGTCCTTCCCCTAGCACTCCTCCACCAAAGGCTGTGTCTCCAGTTCCCTCCACTTCAGTCTCACCCCTTCCCGAGGCAGCTAGGAGTGCTCTAGTGGGTCCTCCATACCCCCCGGAATTGGCAGCCTTCATACAGGAGGCCATTCAGAAGGGGGTTCAACTGGAGCTCCAACGTAGGACCTTGTCCTGGGTCTCTGAGGCAGCTAGCTTGCAGGCTCCCAGTATGCTGAAGTCCCCACCCCGGCTGGGATTGGTGCCCCTTCCATGGTCTCTGAACACCCATCTCTCCTTGAACAAGAGGCTAGGGATCAGGACTTGTCTGATGATGAGAACCTCTCTCTAGACCAGCCTTCATTCGTGGGGCTATTCAAACCTCAACTATTCAGGGAGCATTTCACCCCTGCTACTTCTCAGAGATGACCCAGTGACCCAAAATTTCCATTTACTATGTCATAGAACATTCCCCACAAATGGTTAGAAAGGATGACGTTATAATAGGCAAACTCTTCTGGTGCCTTTAGGGACTATCTGTATTGATAAAGTGCATAATTTGAAGATGGTTCTGTTGTATTAACAAAAAATATTCATTATGATATTCATAAATTTGACAGTTAATCAGGATTTTTTCAGGTTGCAATTGGAGCAAATATGTATAATCATTTGAAATGCATGGAAATCAATATTTTCCATGAATTTCCTAACTCTTATCCATAAATTATATGTGTCTTGATTTTGCTCACAATCACCTCACTTAGAGGTTATTTGTGTTCAATCATAATTCAGATAAAAAAGGTCAGGTCCAGGTAGTAAGAATACAGGTATTTCTCATTCTAGAAACAGGTGTTTCTAATTCTTTCTATTTCCTGATTATGGTATTACAAGTGTATGGGTCACCCAAAGTGACACAAAATTTCCATTTCCTCATCACCAAGGTATTTTACTATGTCATTGAACATTCCCTACAAAAGGTTAGAAAGGAGGACATTGTAACTGACAAACTCTTCTAGTGCCTTTAGGGACTATCTGTATAGGTAAAGTGCATAATGTGGAGATGTTTCTGTTCTCTTAACAAAAAAAAATCATTACGATATTTATAAATTTGACAGTTTCATCAAGACTTTTTCAGTTGGTAATTGGTGCAAATATATATAAGATATACTAAACATTTGAAATGATCAGATAAATCAATGTTTTGCATGGATTTCCTAAACCTTATCCATAAATTATAATCTTAAAACATGGTTGTTTTCTCCAATGTATCCCACTACCTCCTTCATTCCCACATTGAGGTATTGTTCAAGGAAAAATAAGAGTAGCAGTTACTAAATACATTATAATAATGAGAACAGAGAACGTGAAAGAAACACCTATGACTTATTTTATGTTTCATTCTAGAATAAACAGCAGTTAACAAGGACTCCTAGAGTAAACAAGATAGCACAATGGATTTTAGTGGCATAAAAGAAAAGTTTGATCATTTTTTAAAAAGAAAATTGACTTCTGAGTCACTTGGCAGTGAGAAATAAAGCAGAACAGCAATGCAAGTGATCCTTAATAGAAGGTCTATGATGAAATTCATGAAGAACATCTTCATCAGGATATGCCTTGAAAACTGGGCATACAAAAAGGTCTGTATTATTCATTGCAAACATTGCAGAAAAATCATCTAGAACAAACCATCTGATCCAGCCCAAAATAGAGATAGTGTGGACCATCTACATCCACCTCTTGTAGACTCATCTTTATGATTGTTAATTTGATGGATTGAAGAATATTCAAAAGGAATAGTTGCAGGAGTTTTATACCATACAAGCATATAAATATTCTAGTTCAAGTCACTTGAACTATTCCAGTTCAAATATTCCAATAAGTCACTAGTTTATTTTACTTTTATAATCATATCAATGTCCTAAAAATATTATTCATTAAGGTTGATGGACAGGTGTTGCCACTACACATATGGTACATTTCTCTGCTTTAGATCTTACCTGCCATGACACTTGATTTGGAAACTGTTGTCTTCTTTCTTTCACTAATATTCTTTGCCTTGACTTTGATAAATACAGAGATTGCAAAGCATGTGCCACAGCATAGACTGCATTGTAAATATTATAGCTCTGGCCACTCATGCGTGTTTCAAACACAGATGTAGGAAGGGTTTCAAGCTTCTCCTGTCCAGTACATTTGTTCTCAGACGTCTCTGTTTCAGGATTGGTGAAGAAACAGTTGAATGCTTGTTCCCAGAAATCTTTCCTAAAATAATCATGCTGGTTGTTGACTGGACTTATGCTTTTGAGAAACCTTGGAAAGTCTTCGATCTCCTTTGTGTGAACCGCAAAAGATAAAGCACCTTGCAGGAAACGGATATCCCACGATCTATGAAAGGAATTGGAAGTGTAATCTGTCTGAGCTGTTGTAACCCAGATTTTTGCCTTCTTTGGTATATCCTCCACTTCTGACAATTGCAAATACATTCTCAGAAAAGTTATGGACCTACTTTCACCATATAAGACTACGACATTGGCTGTGCTGTTCATGAGAACTCGGTATATATGGAGTCCTTCAGCTACTTGAACATTAAAATCAATGTAAAATGCTACATAAGGAAAGTCTTGTATGAAATCAAAGCAGATGCCATACTGGGAAAACATGGGAAGCACTTCCTGGACAAATTTCTCTCCATTGTCATCATTCACGGCCAGAACTCCAATCCAGATCCATCTAAAATGCAACAATAGCTGGAGAAGAGCATTATGCTGGTGAGATTCATCTGGAAACATTTGTTGGAAGAAAACGGCTTGAGTCTCTTTATCCATGACTGGTGCAGAGCCATAGGTCAGCTAAAGGAAGCAAAAAACAAAGATTGTTGGGAGCCCCTGAAAATGTGTACATGAAATTGAATCTTTGGGTATCTAGATTCAGCAGTCCATCTGCATTTAAAAGACAAAGGCCACTCTTTTGAAGACAGCAAAATCTACATTTTGGACAGAGAGAACCACTGGTTTGATAGAGAGGTCAAAGAGGCCATCCATGTCAAAACTGAACAGCCCTCTCAACAGAGGGTAGGAGGGATGCAACATCATCTGTCTCCAGTCTACAACATAGTCCTTTCAACAGTTCCAAGAAGGCTCTACACCCATTTGCACCAGGTCACCTTAATGACTCACGAAAAGAACAAAAATGACCAGCTGTCTGCAAGGAGTATATGTACATCCTTTCATTCCCCAGTAAGAGCTGAAGAAGCTTCTTGGGTGAGAAGCAAAATGTATTTTTATAAACCCAGAAAGTCCAGTTACCTCTTGAAAAAATCACCTTGAGACATTTATTTCCAAACATATCCAAGATACAGGAGTGAAAGCAATATTTTTGTGGAAGAACTCTCATTGTGTTTGTTGTCTTTGTAAAGAAATGCAAAACACATGCAGGCACACACAAACACTATAGCAGAACTGTACTAGAAAAGGAAAAACTGTACTAGAAAAGGAAAAAAAGAAAAGGATTCCTTTTCTGAATCTGAATTTGGTGCATAGAATTGAAGAATATTTACAGATTGCGAACACATTCTGGGCAAAGTTGTCATTAGTCATTCTAAATTGCCTATCCAATTAAGCAGAGATGAATGTCTCTTTCAAGTCCAAAATCTCTTTTCCTTCTTCCTACTCCAATGTTTCCAGAATATTTTGGAGATGCTATTGGCCTACAGAAGGAAGCATCCATGGATGCCCAAGACACTTAAAACAAAATTCCAAATTTCTCTGCTTTTCTACTGGAGAAGAATACAGACTTGTTGGATTAGAAATGAAGGGAGGTTTCTCAAGGCTTAGAGGACATAGAGACTTTATTACAACTGGAGGAGGATCCCTAAGTACTGATTTTAAGCAGGTTGATTTCATTATTTTGAAATAGACATACAGGCAAAGTTCTTCTCTCTACTTACTATTTAGATAAATCTTCAAAGTTTCCTTAATAGGTATCTATCAAAAAGTTGTATACAATCTGAACATGCTCTTCATCATAAAAGCTATCACTCTAAGCTTGTTCAGGTAGTCAGTCATCACTCTTACCTGAGGAACTTTGTAGATATTCAGAACAGTTCCCACATGAAGACAGATGTCAGGTCCCATAAGGACAGCAGCCAGATTTTGGGGGACCCCACATTTGTAGTTAGGAATGAATCTGCCCTGGGTGAAGGGAAGCCCCATGGAAGCAAGGTAAGTCCAACTTGGACTAAAATTGCTATTATAGATGTGAAAGCCCAGCGTGACATTGGGCAGGATCAGAGGATTTTCATTGATCTCCTTGAGAGCAAACACTAAAGCCAGAATGTGCTGATAGTTTTGATAAAATATTCTGTAACAAGAATTACACAACACATTTAAAAGAGTCTGCTTCAGATGATGGCATGTCTAATATTCCAGACTTATATTTCGAAGAAAGAAACTCAATTTTCCTATCAGTAATAGCAATTTAAATATTAATCATAGGTAATACAGTTCCCTCGGATTTTACTTGTACTTACATCATGTACACAAACCTACATTCTCTACCTAGAATGAATTAGATATAATTTGTCATAATGGACTTTTGATCTGCTTTCATGTGGCAGAATTAAAATGTACATTGAAAATAAATCCAGGTATCCTATGTTTGAAAAAAAGGTGTTTCTGGGTTTTGTTATTATAGCTCAGAGAAAAGGTTTTTGAGCATCGTATAATTAAACAGCTGCAAAAATCAATCTATTAGGAACGTACATAAGTCCGTCTTGAAACTCCTTAGAAGGATGTTGACTGAAATCAGGGGGATCAGAAAATGATGAGAACACAGAAATGATGCTACCAATGCTAACTTCTCCCAGCTGGTGATATGTGTGACGAATAGGAACAGGCTCATCATGGTCACATTGAACATTAGGATCCTGGCATGCCACCTGAGGCATTACTGTCAACAGTGATGCCATCAGTGCTAACATCATCCACAGAAGTCTTCTTTTGTTATACAAATGTCCCTGTCTGAAACATGATTCTTGAAGGTGCTCAAGTAAAACAGTCTGACATGACTTCATCAGCTGTTTTTCAGGCAAGATGAACAGTAATATCTACCACTGTTTATACTCATAGAGTTCTAAGGGCTTCAAGTCTGAATGTCATGGGAAACATTAACAATGCTGTCATGGTCAGGTTATTGTTTTGCCTTGCAGTCCCATAGGATTTGGAAGAAACAAACAGGATAATTTCATAATGATAGCGAGACAAGCTCCTCTATAGAGATTTTTTTATATTCACAACTTTAAAAAAAAAGTGAGGGCTTTCTGAGAGAGGAAGTGATGAAAAAAATTGAAATCACTATATATCTCTGTGTAGAAATATGGGAAGAGAAATAGAAGTATATAATAATAAAAGTAGATAAAAACATGATAATCCACCAGATGGATTCATAACTGGCTGACCAACCACATTCAATGTGTAGTCCTCAATGGGACTGCATCTACATGGAGTGAGGTATGCAGCGGGGTACCCCAGGGCTTTTCCATTCATCTCCCTCCTTTATGCGGACTTGGTAGTAGATTTCCCTTAGGTCTAGCTTGGTGAAGATCTTGCCTTTTGACAAGTGGTTCAGCAAGTAGGAGCCTGGGTAGCTCAGCAGACTAATGCATTGTAATTTAACTCCAGCTGTCTGCAATTAATAAGTTCGAATCTCACTAGGCTCAAGGTTGATTCAGCCTTCCATCCTTCCTAAAGTAGGTAAATTGAGGACCCAGTTTGTGGGGGCAATAAGCTGACTTTGTAAAATATACAAAAGTATGAAGGCTATTGCTTAACACATTTTAACTCGCCCTGAGTCTCCGGAGAAGGGCGGCATATAAATCAATTTTTTTTAAAACAAGTCCTTCATTAGGGGTAGGGGGATAGGTATTTTGTATACAAATGGCATTTGCCCCCCTAAAATCAACACATAATCTCAGCCCCTCATCTTTCTTCTCTTTGAACAGTACGGGGGCTGCCACTCTAGATTTTGCAGTCTCGATGAATCCTCTGGCTAAGTTGATATCAATGTACTTCCTTAACTCTGTCATTTCCACGGGTGTCATGGAGTACATTCTGGGTTTTGGTAACTTTGCCCCAGGTTCTAATTCAATGGCACAATCCATGGCTCGATGGGGGGGGGGGTAGAGAATATTACATTTCTTCTCACTAAATGGCTCGGCTATGTCTCTATATTCCTTAGGAATCTGGGGGTCACCTGGAGGTAAGTCTGAATTGGCGGCTGCTGTTTCTGGAGGTTGGCTCCTATAGGTTGGCAGTCTCTTGGGAGGAGGGACCAGGGGAAGTGGGCCTATGCCAATTATGATCTTCCTGTATCTATTTTCCCATTTAATGGTAGGGGCCCATTTTTCAAGCCATGCAAGGCCTAATATGATGGATTTGGGCATTTTGGGTGCTACTATAAATTGTATAAATTCACGAAGCATCCCAATTTCTAATTTAACCAGTTCTGTAATTTGGGTGGCTGGTACCCCTCCAATTAATGTTCCATCCACCTGTTTGAACTTAACTAGGCATTTCAGGGCTCCAGTTTGTATCCTTAATTGTTCAACAATTGGATGCCCAATTAGACGTCTGGTACAGCCTGTATCTATTACTGCTGATACTTCTCCTTGCTGTCCAGTCTCAGGCACCACCAATGTCACTTTAATTGAAAAGGATGGTGGTGGCTGCACTCACCATCGGTCATCTTCATCAATAGCCTCACTGGGAGGGGCTCCTTTGGCCAAAGGTTCCTCATTCTCCTCGATGGGGAGGAGAACCTCTATGGCTTGTTGGGCAAATCAGCTGGTGTCTGGGGGATTTAGTAAAGTCCTTCTCCCTCTGGTGGCCGTGATGGGACATTGTTGTGGAACTGGTGCAGATGCCAGGCACTTGGAAGCTTGATGACCCATTTGTCCATAATGGTTGCATTTGATAGTCCCTGTAGATTGAGAAGGAGGGGCCTCAACTGGCTTAGACAGAGGACATCTAGCCAAAGTCCTCTGGGGTGGCTTCTCTACTGATGATTTGCGGTGTAGGTTGATTTCTCTATCCAGAGCTAGGACATGGTATACCAGTCCTGCAGCCACTCTGGCACTCCTCGAATACTACATGCTTTTCTGACTTCCTGATCAATGACTTCCTTAAAATAGTGTAGGACTATGCAGTCCGGCCAATGGCCAAGGTTCTCTGCGACTCATCTGAAGTCCCATACAAAGTCTTTTATAGGTCGATTACCTTGCTTCATTACTTTTATTATGGCTTCATTCTCATTGATTCAGTCAGGGTCTTCAAATCTGGTATGGAGCAGCTCAACACAATCTTCAGCATCAGTTCAGCAGCTCCCTCATTGTGTAGCTGGACTATCCAGTCCAAAGCGTCTCCTTCATTCATCCCCTCTGAAATTCCAGATACTAAGTCATAATCTGTTTTATATTGTTTTCTACACTGCTCTACATGGGCCCAGACTTGGCTGAGGAAGTAAGCCAGGTTCATCATCAAATGTGGCTCTAAAACAGGGTGGTGGTGGCCTTGCTATGGGCAACAGGTGGTGGGGCTGGGACCTGCTGTTGAGCTGCAGGAGGCGGTAGGGTGAACGTCAGTGGCTGAGCTGGAAATTGCGGTGGCACTGCTGCTGGCTGCTGGATTGCAGCTAGTGGTAGGACAGGGGCCAGCAGCTGTGCTAGTTGTTGAGCTGCAGAAAGGTGGAGAGCTCCAGCCGGCTGCTGGATCAGGCCCCACTGCTGTGTTGGGATTATTGGGGCATATTGACCAGATGGAGATCCCAGAAAAATTGGAACAGAAGGTGATGGCATCCACTGGCACTGGACCCACCCCTGGCCTGGATATAATCCCCAGCTGGAGGGGATAGCAGTCCCCATTGTCCCTCCTGCCACTTGGCCTGGTTATGCCGATCTGATCCCCTAGTCATCCCTGGTTGCGGGAAGATTTGCCGGTGCCACCCTAGTTCCACTGCCATGTCCTGGATCAGGAAAAGTGAATATAGGTTATGTTAAGCTCCATCACACTTGAGGATGTTGGGGCTGTGGGGCATAACTTCCACTTCAAATCGCTCAAAGTGCTCTCTGGTCAACAATTGGCTTTGAGACAAAGGCAACAGTTTCCAGTCTCGGGAATTTCTAGACCCAAAGCTGTCACATATCTCCATTCTGGTTTGTGGCACAATATTCAGGTGGTCTTTCTTCCAGTCCCATTTCTGGAGTTGGATCAGACTGGCAACTTTTCCAGGAATCTGACTCCTTGGGCCGAGTGCCCAGCCTTCATGTCATCTCTGCAGCTTCAAAGGCTTGCACCACTTCTTTAGAATACCGGGTCCTTTGATATTGGTGGTTTCCTCAGCAATCTCTTCTTTTTCCATCTTTGCTGAGTCTTCACACCACCCGAGGTTTAGGTCGGCACTTGGCTCAGCCCCCCAGAAGCCCCCTCTCGGGGTGCTGTTAAATTTTTGAGGGATTCAGGTTAATGTCACCATTCCAGAACAACCCAACTCCAATTAATAATTCTGAGACAGGCATTTTCTCAAAGTTCCCATTTATTAGAGTAGTGGCACACCTAGGAAAGAGAATGGCACACCTAGGAAAACACGAATCTGAGAGTTCCAGGTTTTCCCTCAGTAAATTGAAGTCCCAAATTTAGCCTCCCTGCACCCATCAGTCCATCACATGGCCTAATCACCATCCATCCCATTGAGCCATCACTGCAACCAGTCCGCATCCAGATGCAGAAACACCATGCCCTTGACCGAGGGGAAGAATACTATTTTGTCAAACTACAAACACTCTACTAAATCCCCCCTCCTACTTTCCTAAGTGCAAGAAGTGGAAGCATGGAGGCTTTTGGTGTTAGTAATGGATTCATAACTGGCTGACCAACGACACTCAAAGTGTAATCCTCCATGGGACTGCATATACATGGAGTGAGGTATGCAGTGGGATGCTCCAGGGCAGGGGTGAAATCTAAACTTTTTCCCTACTGGTTCTCTGGGCATGGCTTGGTGGGGGGTGGTGTCCTGTGACTGATGGGCATGGCCAACTTGATGTCATGCACAGCCATGCCCTCTCAGTCACAAGACCCCCTCCCACTAAGCCACGCCCACAGAACCTGGTAGGGAAAAATTTTTAAATTTATATTCTGCCAGCGTGTCCTTACATTTCTCCTGCAGCTCCGCCCACCCGCCACATTCCCCGGAGTCAGGGAATGCACCATTCCCTGACTCCGGCCTTGTCATGGAGCCGCTGCCTGGTAAAAAAAGTAGAATATAAAAAGTAGAACCTTACTTTTTTCACCATTGAATTTCATTTTGTTAGATAACGCCCAAAGTTCAAGTCTGTCAAGATCCTTCTGTCTCTTAAGCCTATCTTCTGGAGTGTTGGCTATTCCTGCTAGCTTGGTGTCATCTGTAAATTTGATGACTTGCTCATCTATCCCCTCATCCAAATCATTGAAGTAGATGTTGAAGAGTACTGGACCTAAAACAAAGCCCTGGAGCAGGGGTGAAATGCTCCCAGTTCGGACTGGCTTTGGCGAGTAGGTAGCGAAGATGGTCGGTGGTTTGGAGAACCAGTAGCAATGGCAGCTGGAGGCTCCGCCCACCTGCCTCATTCCCCGGAGTCAGGGAATGCACCATTCCCCAACTCCTACTGCTTACCTTTCTCCCGTGGCTGGCTGTCAGGGAAGGCAAGTGCCTGAAAGATACCGGAGTTGCTCACTCTCCTTGAATGAGCCACTCTGGTCCAAGTGCCAGCTGCACAAGTGTACACCCAACCTGCCACTGAATTAAATAAACGGTGTGGCGTAAGATTCAAAAAGATCTTGAAATTTGGAAGAAACTGCAACTATCCTTACTTGGTAGAATAGCAGCAGTTAAGATGAACGTTCTACCCAGATTTTTGTTTTTGTTTCAAATGATTCCGGTGCTTAAAGGTGATAAAATCTTGGCGGAATGGCAATCAGGACTAAATAAATTTATTTGGAATGAGAAAAAACCAAGAGTTAAATTTAAAATAATGCAAGATGTTCGTGAAAGAGGTGGCCTTAAAGTTCCAAACTTACATTTATATTATGAAGCTGCAGTGTTGACGTAAGTGGGTGACTGGTTTAGAACAACAAGAACTGAAATTTCGAATATTGAAGGCCATGATTTGGACTTTGGTTGGCATGCATACTTATTTTATGAAGACAAGTTGGATAATGTATTTAAAAGCCATATACTGAGACATGCTTTGATAAGAGTTTGGAAGAAGCACCAGTTTAACTTGGATTACAAAATACCTTTGTGGTTGGATCTTGGGCAAATTCTGCGGAATATAAAGTCACTCGGGGGGATTTTATACAAAGAGATGCTTTTTAATGATGGGGGCAGATGGAATTTGAAACCTTTTAAAACTCTGTTGGAAGAAGGGAAGAATTTAACATGGTTGCAGTATGCTCAACTTCAATCAAGATCGAGAGAAGACCAGAAAACTGGTTTAATGCTACATGAAGAAGATTTGGTGACTCAGATAAAACGGAAGGGGCCGATGCACATTAAGAGGTTGTATAATTTATTGTTAGAAAGAGATTCAGAGAGCGAATTAGTTAAAGACTGTATGATAAAGTGGGCACAAAATTTTGCAGAACCAGTGATGTTGGAAACATGGGAAAAGATTTGGGTCCAGAATCTGAGGGAAAATTTTTATAAAATGCTTTATAGATGGCATTTAGATCCTAAGAAATTGTCATGTATGTATCCAAATGTTCAACCTAAATGTTGGAGGTGTGATTTTTTGGATGCTACATACTTTCCTATTTGGTGGACTTGTAGAAAAGTGAAAGCATTTTGGATTAAACTCTGGTGGGTTATGCAGAATGTTTTGAAAAAGAAGCTTCAATTTTCTCCGCAGTTCTTCTTGTTGGGTATAGTTAAGGATTGTTCACCAAGTGAAACGAGATTGATTTTATATATGATAACTGCAGCTAGGTTACTGATTGGACAATATTGGAAAAAAGGTCGTGTACCTACTATAGAGGAATGGATATCAAAGATGGCTAATTTTGCGGAAATGGCAAAGATTTCTGCATACTTAAAAGACAGGACCCATGAAGCTTTTGTTAGGGAGTGGAAGAAATGGGTAGATTATGTGCAGAATAAATATCAAATCAAGAAGTTTCAATTAGTATTGGATTTATAATTATTTTTATAATAATTATTTTACTAAATATTTGAAATTATATCGTTATTTAGAAAATTTATGTCATACATATTTTCTATATTATTACTTAGAAAAATTACAAAGTTAAAAATAAGTTTAAATATATTTTATATTGTTGTCTCGGAAGTTTTCATATATGATTTATAAATATTCTCATTATAACTATTTTATTGAATATTTGAAATTATACTGTTATCTAGAAAACTTATAATGTTATATATATTTACTATATTACTACTTAGAAAAATTATGATTTTAAAAATAACTTTATATATATTGGTTATACTGCTGTTTAGAAAAACTTTTAAGAATATCTGTTAAGCTTTTATAAATGATTTATGGTTAGTATGCATCTGATGGAGGGGGGAAAATATATTGTTAGAAGTATTTGTTAAATGTGCATATATGATTTATGTTTAGTATATATCTAATAGATTAATTTTATTTTATTCAATGTTAAAATCTATGATACATTATCTGGATCTCACCTATATTTTTTGTTTAATATTGACTGATATATAAGATTAATGTTTTTTTAGTAAAGGAAGCTGGGGGAGGGAGGGGAGGGAGGGGAAGGGGGGTGGAAGGGAGGGGGGATAGGTGGGGGGAAATGGGGGTAAAAATTGTATTGTAAAACTTTTTCAATTAAAAAAAAAAAGAAGGAGAGTGAGCGACTCTGGTAACTTTCGGGCACTTGCCTTCCCTGACAGCCAGCTGCAGGAGAAAGGTAAGCAGATATACCACATGGTGAAGGGCGAGCAGGCAGTGGCTCTGCAGCAAGGCCGGAGTCGGGGAATGGTGCATTCCCTGACTCCAGGGAATGGAGAGGGTGGACAGAGCCTCCAGCTGCCATTGCTACCATTTCTCCGAACCACCAGCCATCATCACTACCTACCCGCCCGAGCCAGTTTGAACCGGGAGCATTTCACACCTGCTCCAGGGCTTTGTTTTAGGTCCATGACTCTTCAACATCTACTTCAATGATTTGGACGAAGGGATGGATGAGCAAGTCATCAAATTTGCAGATGACACCAAGCTAGCAGGAATAGCCAACATTCGAGAAGATAAGCTTAAGAGACAGAAGGATCTTGACAGACTTGAACATTGGGCGTTATCTAACAAAATTTAGCGTTTTTTCTCCTGTCTGCTCTGGCTCTTGCTTCAAGATACTTGAACTATGATCATGGACCTCTGCCATGCCATTATTTTCTGGCCCTCTCTGTTGGATGCTTTTGAGGTCGACGCTTCTTGCCCTGCGAGATTCCCCCCTCTCGCGGGTTTGGCCCTCCACACTATCGAGGGCCTACCTTAATGACGGGTTTTGGGACCCCGAGAGGTGGCATGTCGCGAAGAGGGGATTGAGGGGTTTTTTGAGCAATTTTTTAAGGGGTGTTTTAGGGGGTTCTGGGGTGGGGGAGGGAGAGGGTTTGGGGGGAACCCCGGGAGGGAAAGGGACAGGCCCGACAGTCTTTGATGCCACGGGGGGTTTAGTTTCTGGAGGCAAGAGGGCTCTTAATGAGCCCTCGGTTGAGGGTGGGGCGATAACTACGTTATGTGGGAGGGGCAGATATGGCGAGAGCAGGGGACCATATCATGTGCGGGGGGCGCGCACTCGCTGTCTTCGAGCGATTGCGCGCCCCGGTCCCCGGAGCTATTCCTGTTCCCCGGGTTGTTTAGAGTCTCAGGACCCTGGGCTCCGGTTGCTGTTGTGCAATGCGAGGTCCGTGGTAAACAAGGCCCCCCTCATATGTGATCTTCTTGAAGAGGGGGGTGCGGACCTGGCTGGTATTACCGAGACCTGGTTGGGCCACGAGGGGGGAGTTCCCCTCGTGGAGATGTGCCCACCAGGTTTCCTTGCATTCCATCAGCCGAGAGCCCAGGGCAGGGGTGGGGGAGTAGCGGTTATTATCAAGGAAGGTCTGGGTCCGAGGGAAGCCACTGTACCTCAGATAGCCGGGTGTGAGTCCGCCTTTGTGAGATGGGGTCCCGGTGGGCAGATGGGTCTGTTAGTCACGTACCTGGCTCCCTGCCACGTGGCAACGACCCTGCCCGAGCTTCTCAATGTTATAGCCGAGGTGGCGGTTGATACCCCCAAGCTAATAGTTATGGGGGATTTCAACCTGCCATCTATCGGCGAGACATCTGAGGTGGCTCGGGAGTTCATGGCTTCCATGACGGCCATGGACCTGACCCAGGTAATTCAGGGCCCGACTCACATTGGGGGACACACCCTGGATCTAGTTTTTGTCTCTGGTCAGTGGTTGAGTGGTCTTGATATTGGGGATATAGTTATAGAACCCTTGTCATGGACTGACCACTCGCTCCTTCGACTCGACTTTCTGACCGCTGCACCCCACCGCAGGGAGGCGGAACCAACTAGGTGGTTCCGCCCCAGGCGCCTGATGGATCCTGATAGGTTCCAGACGGAGCTTGGGCCATTTCCTGAGACACTGACACGCGACTCGGCCGAGGACCTGGTGGCTGCCTGGAATAGGGCAGCCGGTGGGGCCTTGGACCGGGTCGCGCCTTTGCGGCCTCTGACCCGGCGCCGAACTCACTTATCTCCTTGGTTCACCGAGGAGCTGAGGGAGATGAAGCGCCGGAAAAGACGCCTAGAGAGTGGTTGGAGGGCTAGTCGCTCTGAATCCGACTTAACACTAGTAAGAGCTCATATTAAGACTTACTTAGTGGCAATAAAAGCGGCGAAATCTGACTATTTCACCGCTCTTATTGCATCATCAGATAATCGCCCAGCCACCCTGTTTAGGGTGACCCGCTCCCTCCTCCAGCTGGGAGCGCGGGAGGATCCCTTGCAGGGTCGTGCTGAGGATTTTGTTCAATATCTGGATGATAAAATAACTCAGATTCGGGATGAGCTGGCCTCTGACTGGGTTAGTTCGGGCGAGGTGACTGAGCCCAGTCTTGAGAGTGTTATCTGGGCTGAGTTCGATCCTGTGGCTCCTGAGGACGTGGACAGGATCCTGGGGAGACTGAACGCTACCACATGTTTATTGGACCCGTGTCCCTCCTGGTTGGTGCTGGCCTCCCGGGAGGTCACACGAGGCTGGCTCCAGGAGATTATAAATGCTTCTCTGAGTGAGGGTGTCCTTCCGCCTGCCTTGAAGGAGGCGGTGGTGAGGCCCCTCCTCAAGAAGCCCTCCCTGGACCCGGCTGCTTTGGTAAATTATCGTCCTGTCTCCAACCTTCCCTTTTTAGCGAAGGTTGTTGAGAGTGTGGTGGCTCGGCAGCTCCCCCGGTACCTGGATGAAGCTGTCTATTTAGACCCGCTCCAGTCCGGCTTCAGGTCTGGTTACAGCACCGAAACGGCATTGGTCGCGTTGGTGGATGATCTCTGGAGGGCCCGGGGTAGGGGGTACTCCTCTATCCTGGTGCTGTTAGACCTCTCAGCGGCTTTTGATACCATCGACCATGGTATCATGTTGCGCCGGTTGGAGGGATTGGGGGTGGGGGGCACCGTTCTGCGGTGGTTCTCCTCCTACCTCTCCGACCGGTCGCAATCGGTGTTGACAGGGGGGCAGCGGTCGACCCCGAGGCGCCTAGTGTGTGGGGTGCCACAAGGGTCGGTCCTCTCGCCCCTTCTGTTCAACATTTATGTAAAGCCGCTGGGTGAGATCATCCGTGGTTTTGGGGTGGAATTCCATCAGTACGCTGATGATACTCAGCTGTACATTTCCACCCCAGGCCACCCCAACGATGCCGTGGAAGTGATGTCCCAGTGCCTTGAAGCTGTGCGGGTCTGGATGGGGAGAAACAGGCTTCGACTCAACCCCTCCAAGACTGAGTGGCTGTGGTTGCCGGCGTCCCGATATAGCCAACTGACTCCATCGTTGGTTATTGGGGGCGAATCATTGGCCCCCACGGAAAGGGTGCGCAATCTGGGCGTCCTCCTGGATCCATGGCTGTCATTAGAGGATCATACGACAGCTGTGGCCAGGGGGGCTTTTTATCAGGTCCGCCTGATACGCCAGTTGCGCCCCTTTCTAGATCGGGACTCCCTGCGCACAGTCACTCAGGCGCTCGTCACGTCTCGCCTGGACTACTGTAATGCTCTCTACATGGGGCTCCCCTTGGGATGCATCCGGAGGCTTCAACTGGTACAGAATGCGGCCGCGCGGGGGATTATGGGAGCGACAGGGCGCTCCCATGTGACACCTCTCCTGCGTGAGCTGCATTGGTTGCCGGTTGATTTCCGGGTGCGTTTCAAGGTGTTGGTAATCACCTTTAAAGCGCTCCATGGCTTAGGACCAGGGTACTTACGGGACCGCCTTCTGCCACCTATTGCCTCCCACCGGCCGGTTCGCTCTCACAGAGAGGGCCTCCTCAGGGTGCCGTCAGCCAGACAATGCCGGCTGGCGACCCCCAGGGGGAGAGCCTTCTCTGTGGTAGCCCCCACCCTCTGGAACGACCTCCCTCCAGATCTAAGAACTATCACCGACCTCCGGACCTTTCGTCGGGCGTTGAAGACTTATTTCTTCCAACTTGCCGGACTCGCCTGATCCCTCCTATTTTTAAATATTTTTAAAATTTTAAATACTTTAACTTTTAAATATTTAAATTTTTAAATTATTTTAAATTATTTAATTTTTAGAGTTCAGCCGAAATTTATATAGGTTTTTAGTATGTTTTAATTTCATTGTATTGTTGGTTTTAAATTGGCTGTTCACCGCCCTGAGTCCGGAAGGAGAAGGGCGGTATAGAAATTCGAAAAATAAAATAAATAAAATAAATAAATAAAATGAAATTCAATGGTGAAAAAAGTAAAGTTCTACATTTAGGCAAAAAAAACAAAATGCACAGGTACAGTATATGGGGTACCTTGCTCAATAGTGGTGACTGTGAGAGGGATCTTGGAGTCCTACTGGAAGTGAAGTTCTAGGGTGTCTAAGCCCAAAATTTCAAGTCTGGTGGCGTAAAATATTTTGTTGCGAGCAGAGGAGTGGAGGACACTTCTTGTGAAATATCACAGGACTCATTCAATTGTCTTAATGTCCTATATGTAGTGCGGGTTCCAGCCAGATGTGCTGTATTCAAGAATTGGTCTGGGAAATGTTTTGAATGCCCTTGTTTGCAGTTCAATATTACCGAAGTAGAAGCTATGCAAGATTAGGTTAACGACTCTTAGTGCTTATTTAGCAATGTTGTTACAGTGAGCTCTGGCACTTAGATCATTTGAGATTAGATATGGACTTAATGAGCCACAGTGGTGCAGTGGTTAGAGTGCAGTACTGCAGGCTATTTCTGCTGATTGCTGACTGCTGGCTGAAATTTGTCAATTCAAATCTCACCAGGCTCAAGGTTGACTCAGCCTTCCATTCTTCCAAGGTGGGTAAAATGAGGACCCAAAATTGTTGGGGCAATATGCTGACTCAGTAAAGTGCTTGGAGAGGGTTGTAAATCACTGTAAAATAGTATATAAGTCTAAGTGCTATTGCTATGGCTAATACTAACAGAGAAAAGGTGATAGAAGGGGTTGAAGTTACCAGAACTTTGGGTGAACGTGACCATTTCTTACTGGAATTTAACACAATGCAAACACAAACAACAAAACAAAAACCATTGTCTTAGACTTTAATCCAATGTAAAAGGGGAAAAAATCCAAGGTACCATGCAATATATATGAGCTGGTAATCGGATAAGAGCCTGTGGCCTGAGGGTTAAATCAACTGCCTTGCAGGCAGACAGCCCAGGTTCAAATCCCAGTAAGGGTATGACTGTCTGATGAGAGCAAATAAGCTCGAAATAGATCTATAACAGCCTCCCTTTATTTATAGAATTATCAGCAAAAATATTAAAAACATAGAAAATAGCTTGTCGGCTATATTATATTGTCTGGACGGCCCATGAGATTGGGTTGAAAGGCAAAAATTGGAGATTTGTGATATCTCCTCCATTTGTGGTAATCCAGGATGACTCAACACAAAAAACATACAAATAAACCTACCTG
The DNA here is from genome assembly GCA_038048745.1 of Coluber constrictor foxii. Classification (NCBI taxonomy): domain Eukaryota; kingdom Metazoa; phylum Chordata; class Lepidosauria; order Squamata; family Colubridae; genus Coluber; species Coluber constrictor. The sequence continues at coordinate 26,920,544 of CM075961.1, forward strand.
GAAATGAGCTGGTAATCGGATAAGAGCCTGTGGCCTGAGGGTTAAATCAACTGCCTTGCAGGCAGACAGCCCAGATTCAAATCCCAGTAAGGGTATGACTGTCTGATGAGAGCAAATAAGCTCGAAATAGATCTATAACAGCCTCCCTTTATTTATAGAATTATCAGCAAAAATATTATATATATATATATATATATATATATATATATATATATATATATATATATATATATATATATGTGCATTTCTTTTTAGGTAGGCCAGGTTTTTCCTACATAACTGAGATCTTTTAGAACCACTACCGAGTGAAATCACAATTCACTACATTATATATATATATATATATATAAACAAATTAACATCTAGGAGAAAACTCAGTTCTTCACATCGTTGAAGAAGATAAAAGGGTCAGAGCCATCTAAATCATACAGATGAAGCTTTTTCATAAGGTAACTGAAACATAGTAGTCCTATGTAAAATAACAATGAGTTGATTATAGTGAGTTGGCCATGGTGAGTTGGCTGTAGCTACTTGTCCCATTCTGCTATGTATGATTGGAAAAATTATCAGACACACATATAAAGAAAGATGACTTATAATTTCCTTTTCATTAACTGATGCTTATTGTTCAATTCAGGTCTAATCACAATGATAAAACACTTGGGGAAAAAGATACACACCAATAATCCAGCACTGGAGGAAATCATGGAGAAGATCTCTACAGCTAACATATATTTCCCTCTTGTGCTTAGATAAGTTGGAACAAAGCAAAGCCAAACACTGCAGAAGACCAACATGCTGAAAGTGATGAATTTGGCTTCATTGAAGCTGTCAGGTAACTTCCTAGCTAAAAATGCAGCAGAGAAGCTAACCAGAGCAAGAAACCCCATAAAGCCCAAAACACAGTAGAACATGATTGATTCCTCATTGCACTCCAGGATGACTTCTTCAGACATTGACTGTGTATCAACATCTGGGTATGGTGGAAAACTTGTCAACCACACTATGCAAATAATAGTTTGAACAAGGGAGCAGGAAAAAAGAATAAAAGTGACCATTCTTCCACCCATCCATTTCCTCATTTTGGAGCCAGGTTTGGTGGCCATAAATGCTAGAACCACTACAAAGGTTTTGGACAATATGCAAGAAACTGCCACAGAGAAGATGAGTCCAAAAGCTGGTTGACGAAGGAGACACAGAACTTTGTTGGGTCTCCCAATAAATAGAAACACACAAAGGAAAGAGAGGAGGAGAGAAACAAGGAGCGTGTAGGTGAGATTCCGGTTGTTGGCTTTGACAATGGGAGTATCTTTATACTTAATGAAAATTGTAAGCACCAAAATTGTCTTTAAACAAAAACAAAGAGAAAGGGCGGTAAGACTGATCCCCATGGGTTCTTCATAGGATAAAAAGCTAATCTGCTTTGGAAGGCATATATTTCTGTCAGGGTTTGGATAATGATCGTCTGGGCACCGAGAACAGTCATCCATGTCTGAAAAAGAATGAAAGAGAGATGTATATTCTGGCTTGTACACAATGTCATACTGAACTCTTAATTTATTCTCCATTGAAATTGTCCATTTTGATCTTCATAACTTTGATGCTTTCATCTGGGCCATTAGAGGTGGCAATTGGTATAACTATAACAGCAGTGGTGGGATTCAAATAATTTAACAACCAGTTCTCTACCCTAATGACTGGCTGAGTAGGTATGGTCATGAGACTGGATGGGCGTGACCAATTTGACTCACTCACATCGAACAGGCCTCACCTCACACGGTCCCTCACCTGGCCTCCCGACTGCTCGCCTCACGTCCAAAATGTTTATGCAAACTGGAGGAGCAGGGAGAAGGGAGGGCCAATTTGTTGCCCATTTTGCCATTGCTACCCTGCAGACCTTACCCTACCCACCACCACTCAGATCCCTCACTTTCCCCAAGCATTTCTTTGCCCACCTATTTTCCAGCTCCATCGTGTTTCTCGCCATCATGTGCAGGCAAACAAAAGTTTGTGGGGCTAAAAAAAATATATATATATTCAATCAATTCCAATGTTGTGTGATCTTTGTCTTACATGAGAAGTTGAACTTGATTGATTGAGCTTTTTTTTTTTTTTAGTCCCACAAACCTGCACACATCAGGGAGAAACATGATAGAGAAATGTGATGGAGCTGAAAGCCAGGTAGGCAAAGAAGTTTGGGGAAAGTGAGGGCCTGGGTGTGGATGGGTTGGGGAAGCTCTTCTGCCCACAAAAATCTTGTGATACCAAAAGCCAAAGCAAGAGCTGCCTGGAAGAAGCCAGTCAGACCGGGAGTTGGTAATACCCTTCATTCCCTGCCCCACCCCTCTCCACCTGCCACACTCGCAAATTGCATCAAAATATGGGCAGTTGGCTAAGTGAGAGGCAGGAAGCTTTCCCCCCTGATGAGGGTGGAGAAGAGATGGCAAAAAGAACTCTGTCTCGCTCCATGCACCCCAATGAAAGGCACCGGCAACCTGGCCACTTCCTTTACCCACCCTCTCCGGCGCTGAAGCCAAGTGTCAGCCACACTCCCAGTCGCCCATGGAGATATCAGCTGGGTGGTGGTACCAGGTGGGAGGCCACAGGAATGACAGGCAAGTGGGCTGGGCTTTGTGGGCCATGTGGGAAGCCACGGAGAGGCCGGCAAGCAGGATTGGACATGTGCAATATATGAGAGGTTGTGATGCAAATGGGCAAGTGGCCTGGGTCATCGGTACATGTGCTCGGTTGCAGGGAAGGCAACCAGGTTGGGCCACTGGGACTGGGAGGCCACGTGGAAGGCAGGTAAGCAGGCTGTGTGGGAGGCTGTGGGGAAGGCAGACAAGTGGGCTGGGCCACGGGGGTGACAGCAGGGTGGAGTGAAGGAAGGCTCACCAGACAGAGATCAACTGAGCTGTGTGGTTGAGGCAAATGAGGGAACCAGAGCCTAGCAGCAGTTATGCCACAGGCATGACTCCAGTAAGTGGATGAGGCAAGATAAGGAATGACTGGGAAAGGAGGGGAGGGTGGGGCCAGCCAATGGTGGGGTCAGCCAGTTCTCCGAACTGCACAAAAAGTTAAAAAACCATTCACCCAAACCGGGGCAAACCCGCTGGATCCCACCTCTGTATAATAGATATTATTTATTTATTTTATTTATTGATATATGCAATTTACATGCCGCCCTATCTCCAGGGACTCAGGGCGGCTCACAACAATAAAAATGCATAATCCCTCATTAAAACAGTGAAATTTAAAAATTTGAATTTAAACCAATTAAAATTAATTAAGAAATCCCCATCAGTCCAAACTGCGAAACAACCAGGTCTTCAAATCATGGCGGAACGAGCAAAGATCAGGAGCCATCCAGAGCTCCAAAGAAAGTTGGTTCCAGAGGGTGGGTAGGCCCACAGAGAAAGCTCTCCCCTGGGGGTTGCCAGCCGACACTGTCTGGCCGATGGCACCCTGAGGAGGCCTTGTCTGTGGGAATGCACTGGGTGATTGGGGATTGTTGCTGGCTGCAGAGGTCTGACAAATATCCCAGGCCTAGGCCATGAAGGCTTTGTAGGTGATAAACAGCACCTTGAACCTCATCTGAAGGGCAACTGGTAACCAATGCAGGTTGCGCAGGAGGGGTATAACATGGGAGTGTCGGGACACTCCCATTGCAACCTGCGCGGCTGCATTTTGCACCAGCTGAAGCCTTCGACTGGTTTTCAAGAGCAGCCCTAGGTAGAGAGTGTTGCAGTAGTCAAGATGGGAGGTGACCAGTGCATGAGTAACAGTGCATAGGGCATCTTGGTCCAAGTAAGGCTGCAATTGGCACACCAGGCCAACCTGGGCAAATGCCCCCTGGTCACGGTTGTTACATGATCTTCCAGAGACAACTGTGAATCCAGGAGGACACCCAAGTTGCAAGCCCTATCCACAGGGGGTAACACCTCACCCCCAATGGTCAACGATGGAATATATTGATTGGACCCAGATGCTGGTACCCATAGCCACTTGGTCTTGGCAGGGTTGAGACGAAGCCTGTTCCTCCCCATCCAGGTCCATACTGCTTCCAGGGAGCAGGACATCACATCGAGGACATCACTGGGCTGGTTTGGGGTGGTTATAAAAAGCTGGATATCATCAGTGTACTAATGATACCTCACCCCAAAATCACAGATAATCTTCCCAAGTGGCTTCATATAGATGTTGAACAGGAGAGGTGACGCACTGACGCACCCCACAAGTGAGCGACCTCATAGCCAACCTCTGTCCCCCTGCCAACACTGCTTGCATATGGCCCAAGAGATAGGAGAAGAACCATAGTAGAATGGTGCCTTCCACTCCCAGTCTCTCGAGCTGTCGCAGCAGGATACCATGGTTGATGGTATCAAAGGCCGCCGAAAGATCCAAGAGGACCAGTACCAAGGATAATACCCTGTCCCGGGCCCTCCAAAGATCATCCACCAGCGCAACCAATGCCATCTTCCTCTGTACCCCAGCCTGAAACCCGATTGTTATGGATCCAGGTAGTCTGTATCCTCCAGGGCCAATAGGAGCTTCTGTGCCGCCACGCTGTCAACAACCTTCGCAACAAGGCGAAGGTTGGAGACTGGATGAAAATTATCCAGTATAGTTGGATCCAAGGCAGGTTTCTTGAGGGGGGGGGGGTCTCACCACTGCCTCCTTCAAGGTGGTGGAGAAGATACCCTCCTCCAAAGATGTCATTATTACTACCTGGATCCAGTCCCGTGACAACTCTTGGGATGCATAAACAAGCCAGGAGGGACACGGGTCCAGTACGCATGTGGTGGCACTCAGCCTTCCCATGATCCTGTCTACTTCCTCAGGGGTGACAGGATCGAATTCTTCCCAAATCCCAGGACCAGCTGCCTCCTCACCATCAGACCCTGCCCAATCAGAGTCCAGACCGTCCCGAATCCAAGTGATCTTATCCAGCAGATGCTGACTAAACTCCTCAGCTCGTCCCCACAGGGGTCCTCTCCCGCCCTCTGATTCAGGAGGGAGTGAGATACCCTAAACAGGGCAGCCAGGTGATTATCTGCAGATGCAATGAAGGCGGAGAAGTATGCCCGCTTTGCCACCTCCATCACCACCAGATAAGATCGTGTAAACAATCTCAACTGGGAACAGTCAGATTCAGAATAACTGGCTCTCCAGACCTCTCCTGTGGCGCTTCATCTCCCAGAGCTCCTCATTGAACTAAGAAGCCAATCGGAATCTGTGTCGAGTCAGAGGCTGCAAAGGCACAACATGGTCAAGAGCTCCAGAGGCTGCCTTTTCCCAGGCATCCACCAGAGCCTCGACCAGGGTGTGGGAGAGAGAGAGAGGTATTGTCCCAAGCTCCTTCTGGAACCTCTCCAGGTACATCAGGTGCCTGGGGTGGAACCAGATGGTTGGTCCTGCATCCCAGTGGGGGGGGGGTGTTGGCATTCTGTAAGCCCAGCCACAGGAGATAATGATCGGTCCATGACCGGGGGTAAGTAGCTGAAACTCCCCCACCGAAATCATCACGCCATTGTTCCGAGATAAAAACCAGATTGGGGGTGTGTCCCCCTCATGAGTCAGCCCCAAATTATCTGGGTCAGATCCATGGCTGCCATGGAAGCCATGAACTCCGGGGCAGCCCCCAACACTCCACCCAGGGACGGTAGATTAAAGTCCCCCAGAACAATAAATTTAGAGAACTCAACCACCAACCCTGAGAGAGCATCGAGAAGCCAGGGCAGGGCCATTGAAACACAGCTGGGAGATAGGTACGTAATCAAAAGGCCCAACTGCCCTTGCAGACCCTATCTCATAAGGAGGGACTCACACCCATCTATCTGAGGAACAGTGACCTCCCGCGGATCAAGGGATTCCCTAATAACAACAGCCACCCCTATCCTGGGCTCTCAGCTGGTGTAGCACCCGAAAACCTGGTGGGCAAAGTTCAATCAGAGGGACCCCTCCCTCCGAGCCCAACCAGTTTTCCGTAATGCAGACCTGGCATTAAAATAAACCAGCCTAAGTCCAGGGGCCCTCCCTCTCAAACCCCTGGGTGGTCAGACAGAACCTAAAGGGCTGGAGCGCACTACCACTTGAAGATAGTGGGGGCATGCACCCAAATACTGATATGGCCCTCTGTTCATCCACCTGCCTCCATTCCCAATCGCAAGTAGAATCAGAGTCCCCACCCTTTCCCTTGGAGCGCCATCAGCCCCCGTCTTCACTCCAGTCCCACTGCTCTCCTCCCCTGGTTTGGACTGACATTGACCCAGAGGAGTCCCCCCCCCAACTACCTGCCAGAATTCACAACACTCCCCCCTCCCCAATCCCCTTAAAAACTTACATAAAAATTATATAAAGCCCCTTTAGTAAAGACCCTTAAGCTTCTTATGCCACTTCTCGGGATCCCAGGACCCGTCCTTAAGGCAGTACTTGGCAAGGCCGGTCGGCCACATCCAGGAATGGGGGGCATTCCTGAGGGCACACAATTCAGCGCTTGTATAAGTTTGAAATGCCTTCATCAGCCATGGAACGGATATGGCAACTGGGGAAAAACGATGTCAAAATAGATGTAAGGCCAGAAAAAGCAACCTAGCTATCTGGAACAGCCACTCCCAGTGCTCTCTCACAGCATTCAGGGAGTACAATGTTCACAACCCTTGTCTCTCTCTCACCAAGACAACGTCGGTGTAACACACTGGGTGGACCCCCGGGCCAGCGCTCCCAGTCCTCAGTGCTCTCTCACAGCAGCGTGGGCTGGGCCAGCTGAAAAAGGCCCCACAACTGCCCTCTCATGGCGGCAGATGTTGGCATCAAGGGGTGATGGTCATTTCAGGCTGTAGAAGGGGGAGGTCCCAGGGCATCAATGAAAAACTCCTGATCCATGCAGCCACAACACCAGACGTCCGGGAGAAAGGGCGACCAAGGTCCCAGTAACAAAAATAGTCCCCTGGCACCCCAATCCCCCCCAACCCCGTCATAGCCTGCAGTTGGCAAATAGGCAGGAAGACAGATAGCCTGCATAGCCTGTCATAGCCTGTAGATGGCAATATAGGCAGGAAGGCAGGTAGCAGGCCTCCAGCAGCACCAATCGGGCAGGGTATGGGGGGAGAGGGCTCAAATGGCTCAAAAACATCACCCCCCATGGCAGATCCAGCCACACCAGTGGCCCCCACCACGATCCACATTGTCAGTAATAGCAACAATAGAGGGAAAAGTGGGCTTCTTGGTGTTCCTGGGCTATCAGCATCCCCAATGACGCCCACCAACACAGCGGCACAGCGGCACAGCAGGGGTAAGGCTCCGAAGACAAACCTTGCTCCTCCAGCTGATCCGCGGCAAAAACACTGCCCCTGCTTAGCCCCATTATATCTTGAATCTCCCTACCCTTCTCCTCTGATATTTTCCCTTCTGGACATGGAAGACAATCATAGCAGCAAAATGACTCCCCTTCTTGCTTGACTTTGCTGTATCCTGCCTTACAAGGATCATTACATAAAGACCAAGGTGGTGCCTATCAAGAAATAAAAAAAATAATAATATCTTTGATATAGGAATTTCAAGCATTATAAAAATTAAAATGCAAAGCAACTGTCAGGTATGCTTCCTTCAAAATCCAGGAAAGAATGACCCAGACTCCATTAAAGAATAAAATATGGTACTTTTACTAGAAATGAAGTGAACTCAACCAAAGGAAAGCAGAATCTAAGGCAAAACGTGTGAAAGTTAAAGATAGAAAGCATCCCCTCCCACTGTCCACTGTAAATCATCTAATCCAAAGGTCTCCCAGAGGTCAGGTGGGAGCACACGTCTGGCAGTGTCAATAATCAGGAATGTGATGACCATTGACCTGATAGCAGCTTCAAATGTTCAGCAATAAGTCTTAAGAATCAGTTTCGTTTTCCTGGCCAGCATGCACAGCCTAGCTAGATACCCCTCTCCCTCCATTACTATGGCAGCCAAGCAGAGAAAAGCGGAGGCTGACAGCAACCAAGAAATATCAAACCTATATCATTCATACATACATGTAAGTAGGATTTCCTTTTACACAGTAAGAGCCCCAATCCTGGTCATGGTACCAGGTTTTAGAGTCTCACAAAAGGTGAGCATGATTGTGGCCATCTTGACCTCCAGAGAAGTTCCAGTCGAAGGGTACTGGAGCATAAAAGGAACATTTTATAGGCTTTAAGCATTCTTTGGCTGATGGAACCTGAAGCATATTCCTCCTGCCTGCCTGGTAGGGATTGGGAAGAGATGATACCTCCATTAATCTTGTTCTAAGCCATGAAGGGTTTTAAAGGTTGACACCAGCATCTTGAACTGCACATGATAGTAGACTAGCAACCTATTTTACACTGAGAATAGTCATATTGCGTATGCCAATAACCTAGTAGTCATTTACTAGATGCTCTGTTGCATTTTGCACTAGTTAAAACTTCTCTTCAAAGGCAGCTTCATGTCGATACATAATCCATATTAGAGGTCACAAGGAAAACTGTGACCAATATTTCTATACCAAATATTTCAAATGTAAACATTCATGCAGGTCTTTTTTTTTTTTCCTTTCCCCATGGGATTTCTACAGAGGTTAACCAAGAAATGATGCTATGAATTTTCCACCAATAGAGAGACATGTTTATGCTGTATAAATGAAGGAAGACAAACCTAGATTCATACATCTAACCTGAGGAAATCCTACTGGCCACGTGATGGAATCCCCAGAGATATTGAAGAATTTGTCAGGTGGAGCTGTGGGATCTATTCTTCCAACTTTGACCCTAATAAAGGACTGGTTTGGGAATGTGATCCAGTTGATAATATCAAATCCGCCAATGAATTCTCCATTTTTGTCAAAAGTGATCTTTTCACCAACACTGTTGTTAAACGAGACACTTCGTAGAAAGGAATGAAGCTATAATATAGTGATAAAAAGAGGGAGGGAGGAAGGAAGGATTTATGCTGGATATTGTTTGCTTTTGTTTTAGTTGTAGATTAGAACCAAAAAAATAATACAACAATCATTTGAAAACAAGAATAGAAGTAAAGTATCATATTAATTGAATAAAATGAGAATGTATAAACATAGTATATATGTAATATATAAGATATTTCTAATTCTCGAAAAAGGTGTTTCTAATTCTTTATATTACCTGGCTATGGTGTTACAAGTGGGGAACACCTCAGATATGACTCAAAGTGACCCAAAATTTCCATTTCCTCCTCACCAAGTTATTTTTCTTTAAAAAAAATACTAAACATTTTTTTAAAAAAACAAGAAGAGAACTTTAACAATTTTTCCTTTTCAACAGTTTTGCATCAGTAAAAAAAATTTACTCATAAATTTTTTCTCCCTTATTTTAATGTATCTTTTGCCCATATATTTCTAATATTAATTTAGTTATTTTCATATATACATATAAATACCAGTGTACACAATTTCATTTCTTCAGTTTTTGTTTCCTCATATTTGTTATTGTACTTCTATTTCTATTTCAACCATTATTTAATTTTTCACCAAGTTATTTTACTCTGTCATAGAACACTCCCTACAAATGGTTAGAAAGGAGGACATTATAACAGCCTTTAGTGCCTTTAGGGACTATCTGTATTGATAAAGTGCATAATGTGGAGATGTTTCTGTTCTCTTAACAAAAAAAAAAATCATTATGATATTCATAAATTTGACAGTTACATCAGGACTTTTACAGTTGGCCATTGGAGCAAATATATATATATATAAGCATTTGAAATGATCAAATAAATCAATATTTTCCATGAATTTCCTAAACCTTGTCTATAAACTATAATCTTAAAACATGATTGTTTTCTCCAATGTATCCCACTACCTCCTTCATTCCCACTTATTGAGGTATTGTTCCAGGAAAAGTAAGAGTAGCAGTTACTAAATACATTATAATAATGAGAACAGAGAATGCGAAAGGAACACCTACGACTTATTTTATGTTTTGTTCTAGAATAAACAGGAGTTAACAAGGACCCCTAGAGTAAATATAGCACACGGGATTTTAGGTACATAAAAGCAGAGTCTGATTAAGTTTCCAACGATTGACTTCTGAGTGTGGAATAACCCTGGTAGTGAGAAATAATGAGCAGAACAGCAATGCAAGTGAGCCTTAATAGAAGGTCTATGATGAGATTCATGAAGAACATCTTCAGCCTTGAAAAGTGGGCATGACAGTCCTTTGAATAATCAAAAAAAGTGAGTATGATTCACTAGAAACATTCCAATCAAATCTTCTGGAACAAAAGGTTACCAAGCCTCTGATCCAGCACATAACACAGAGCTGAGGGGGGGGACCAGGGGTGAAATGCTACCGGTTTGGATCAATTTGCCAGTACCGATAGTAATAAATACTACCGCTTCAGAAGAACTGGTATTTCCGACGATCAGCTGTGCCACATGAAATTCTGCTTTTTAGGGAATCTAAATTGTGCAGCAAAGCTGTTTTCCCCCCTCATTGTTTTACTTACCTTTGTAAACTCAAAAAAAAAAAAGATTCTTAATCCACCTTTTACCACACTGCGCAGTAGCACCTGTGTTATACATGTGCGTGAAGCATGCACCTCACATGCGTGTGTGAAGCAAACTGGTAGCGAAGTGAACAAGTAGCAAACTTCAGAGCATTTCACCCCTGTGGGCAGGGGGGTGGGGGAACCATCTCCTTCCATCTACTTATAGACTCATCTTTATAACAGTTAATTTGAGGGACTGAAGAAAATTCAAAAGGTTGTTGCAGGAGTTTTGTAAAATGCCTATTACTATACCATACGAGCATATAAATATTCCAGTTCAATAAATCAGCAGTTTATTTCACTTTTAGAATCATACCAATGTCCTAAAAGTATTATTCATTAAGGTTGATGGACAGATTTTGTTATTACACATATAGTACATTTCTCTGCTTTAGATCTTACCTGCCATGACACTTGATTTGGAAACTGATGCCTTCTTTCTTTCACTAATATTCTTTGCCTGAACTTGGATGAATACAGAGATTGCAAAGCATGTGCCACAGCATAGACTGCATTGTAAATATTATAGCTCTGGCCACTCATGTGTGTTTCAAACAAAGATGTAGGAAGGGTCTCAAACCTCTCCTGTCCAGTACATTTGTTCTCAGACGTCTCTGTTTCAGGATTGGTGAAGAAACAGTTGAATGCCTGTTCCCAGAAATCTTTCCTAAAATAATCATGCTGGTTGTTGACTGGACTTATGCTTTTGAGAAACCTTGGAAAGTCTTCGATCTCCTTTGTGTGAACTGCAAAAGATAAAGCACCTTGCAGGAAACGGATATCCCACGATCTATGAAAGGAAATTGAAGTGTAATCTGTCTGAGCTGTTGTAACCCAGATTTTTGCCTTCTTTGGTATATCCTCCACTTCTGCCAATTGCAAGTACATTCTCAGAAAAGTTATGGACCTACTTTCACCATATAAGACTACGACATTGGCTGTGCTGTTCATGAGAACTTGGTATATTTGGACTCCATCACCTATTACTTCATTAAAATCAACGTAAAAAGCTACGTAAGGAAAGTCTTGTATGAAATCAAAGCAGATGCCATGCTTGGAAAACATGGGAAGCACCTCCTGGACAAATTTCTCTCCATTGTCATCATTCACGGCCAGAACTCCAATCCAGATCCATCTAAAATGCAACAATAGCTGAAGAAGAGCACTATGCTGGTGAGATTCATCTGGAAACATTTGTTGGAAGAAAACTGCTTGAGTCTCTTTATCCATGACTGGTGCAGAACCATAGGTCAGCTAAAGGAAGTAAAAAACAAAGATTGTTGGGAGCCCCTGAAAATGTGTACATGCAATTGAATCTTTGGGTGTCCTTGAGCTTAGATACTAAAACATGTTCCAAATATTTGCCTTTATTTCAAAATGTCTATGGAGATTCTCAGTCATCTAGGTCATGATTGTCCCAAAGTTGCTTTTTCAAAAGGCAACTGGAGTTTCTGGTTTTTCTTTGAAGACATTTCGTTCCTCAGCCAAGAAGCTTCTTCAGCTCTGATTGGATGGTGGGGCCTGGATGGTGGGGAATATACTCCTTGCAGACAGCTAACACATGGCACAACATAGGAGAACAAACCCATCAGGACTAGATTCTTCAGTTTGTCTTCTTTTAAAAGATAGAGGCCACTCTTTTGAACACAGCAAAGTCCACATTTTGGACAGAAATAACCATTGCTTTGAAAGAGGTGTCAAAGTGTTCATCTATGACAAGATTCAGTCCTCTCTCAACTGAGGGGGAAGGATATGACATCATCTGTCTCCGATCTACAACACAGTCCGTTCACCAATTACAAGAAGGCTCAACACCTATTTCCACCAGCCAGGTGGTCTTAAAACCTCACTAAAAGAATGCAAATGACCAGCTTTCTGCAAGGAGTATAAACCCTAGTTAGTCATCACTCTTACCTGAGGAGAAGAATACAGACTTGCTGGATTAGAAGTAAAGGGAGGTTTCTCAAGGCTTAGAGGACATAGAGATTTTATTACAACTGGAGCAGGATCTCTAAGTACTGGATTTAAGCAGGTTGATTTCCTTCTTATTATTTTGAACTAGACATACAAGCCAGTTCAGTGGTGATGTGTACATTTTTTTACTACTGGTTCTGTGGTCGTAGCTCGGTGGGTGTGGTAGGGGAAGGATATTGCAAAATCTCTATTCCCTCCCCACACCTGGGGAAAGATATTGCAAAATCTCCATTCCCACTCCACTCTGGGGCCAGCCAGAGGTGGTATTTGCCAATTCTCTGAACTACTCAAAACTTCCGCTACCGATTCTCCGAACTGCTCAAAATTTTCGCTACCGGTTCTCCAGAACTTGTCAGAACCTGCTGGATTTCACCACTGAAGTCTTTTCTCTACTTACTATTTAGATAGATAGTTAAAACTTCCTTAATGGGTATCTATCAAAACGTTATATACAACCTGAACATCTTTATCGTAAAAGCTAAACACTCTAAGATTGTTCAGGAAGTCATTCATCACTCTTACCTGAGGAATTTTGTAGACGTTCAAAACAGTTGTCCCGTGGAGACAGATGTCAGGTCCCACAAGGACAGCAGCCAGATTTTGGGGGACCCCACATTTGTAGTTAGGAATGAATCTGCCCTGGGTGAAGGGAAGCCCCATGGAAGCAAGGTAAGTCCAACCTGGACTAAAATGGCTATTATAGATGTGAAAGCCCAGTGTGACATTGGGCAGGATCTGAGGATTTTCATTGATCTCCTTGATAGCAAACACTAAAGCCAGAATGTGCTGGTAATTTTGATAAAATATTCTGTAACAAGAATTACATAATACATTTAAAAGGATCTGCTTCAGATGATAGCGTGTCCAATCTTCCAGACTTATATCTCAAAAAAAGAAACTCAATTTTCCTACCAGTAATAGCAATTTAAATATTAATCATAGGTAATACAATTCCTTCGGATTTTAGTTGTACGTACATCATGTATACAAATCTATATTCTCTACCTAGAATGAATTAGATATAATTTGTCATAATGGACTTCTAACCTACATTGAAAATGCATCAATATATCCTATGTTTGAAAAAAAGGTATTTCTTGGTTTTGTTATTATAGCTCAGAGGAAAAAAATCTGAGCATTATATAATTAAATAGTTGGACTCAGAGCTGCAAAAATCAATCTATTAGAAACATACATAAGTCCATCTTGAAACTCCTTAGAAGGATGTCGATTGAAATAAGTGGGATCAGAAAATGACAAGAACACAGAAATGATGCTACCAATGCTAACTTCTCCCAACTGGTGATATGTGTGACGAATAGGAACAGGCTCATCATGGTCACATGGAACATTAGAATCCTGGCATGCCACTTGAGGCATTACTATCAACAATGATACCATCAATGCTACCATCATCCATAGAAGTCTTCTTTTGGTATACAAATGTCCCTGGCTGCAACATGATTCTTGAAGATGCGCAAGTACAACAGTCTGACATGACTTCATGAGCTGTTTTCCAGGCAAAATAGACAGTAATACCTACCACTGTTTATACTCACAGGCTTCTAAAGGCTTCTAGTTTAAATGTCATGGGAAACATTAACAATGCTGTCATGGTCAGGTTATTGTTTTGCCTTGGAGTCCCATAGGATTTGGAAGATACAAACAGGCTAATTTCATAATGATAGAGAGACCAGGGTCTGTATAGAGATTTTTTACATTCACAACTCAAAAAAAAAAAAAGAAAGAAAGAAAGAAAAAAAGAAAGAAAGAAAGAAAGAAAGAAAGAAAGAAAGAAAGAAAGAAAGAAAGAAAGAAAGAAAGAAAGAAAGAAAGAAAAGCGAGGGCCTTCTGAGAAAGGAAGTGATGAAAAAAAATGAAATTACTATATGCAAAATGCGACCGTGCGGGGGATTATGGGAACAACGGGGTGCTCCCAAATGACACCTCTCCTGCGCGAGCTGCATTGGCTTCTGGTGGACTTCCGGGTGCACTTCAAGGTGTTGGTGACCACCTTTAAAGCGCTCCATGGCTTAGGGCTGGGGTACTTACGGGACCACCTTCTGCCACCAATTGCCTCCCATCAACCGGTTCGCTACCGCAGAGAGAGCCTCCTCAGGGTGCTGTCAGCTAGACAATGTTGGCTGGCAACCCCCAGGGGGAGAGCCTTCTCTGTGGTGGCACCTACCCTGTGGAACGATCTACCCCCAGAGATACAAACGATCCCAGACCTTCGGACTTTTCGTTGGGCCCTAAAAACTTACTTTTTTTCAGTTAGCTGGGCTGTCCTGATTTTATGTTGATTTTAAAGTTTGATACTGATTTTAATTGAAATGTTTTAAATTATGGGCCAAATTTATTCAATTACTTTTAAAATTGTTTTAACTTTTGGGTACAAATGTTTTTACTCTGGCTGTTCATGGCCCTGAGTCCGAAAGGAGAAGGGCTGCATATAAATCTAATAAAAGATAAAGATAAAAGAAAGATAAAGACTATATATATATATCTCACTGTAGAAATATGGAAACAGAAATAGAAGTAGATAATAATAAAAGTAAATAAAAGTAGATGATAATCCACCAGATAGATTCGTGACTGGCTGACCGATGTGACTGGCTACACTCACATTGTGACTGGCAATGTGATGTGACTGGCTACACTCAATGTGTAGTCCTCAATGGGACTGGATCTACATGGTGGGAGGTATGCAGTGGGGTAGGGTTTTTTTTTTCTCCCCAAGGTTTACTGGGTTTTTATTTTTAAACATGTATCAACATCAATACATGAACAGTGTGGCCTCTGGTATGGTTCATGTTAATACAAATAGCAACAGTCAATTGTTACATTAATCAAACTTATATAATCCTAATATTAATGTACGTTATTATTTTAAAGTAGTTATTCGATATTTCAACGTTCCATTCTAATGTCAATAATCTTCTTGAACATGCATAGTATGTTTACCATCTTTCAACCTCTCATCTTTCCATCTAATTATTACTTATATTCAATTTATATAGAAATTATATCTACTAATATTCTCGCTAATTCTTATTTCTACCTCTCTTCTGGCTTCTAGTCAGGTCACTCTTACTAATCCTAATGTTAATACACATATTTATGTTAAAACGTAATCTTTTATATAAAGATGTATATTCTTATTTCTACCTCTTATTTCTGCCTAATGATGGTTTTTAATCAGGCCATCATTATATTAGGAAAAAGAAAGAAAGAAAGAAAGAAAGAAAGAAAGAAAGAAAGAAAGAAAGAAAGAAAGAAAGAAAGAAAGAAAGAAAGAAAGAAAGAAAGAAAGAAAGAAAGAAGGGAAATGCTATTGCCCATTTTATTACTTAAATTCTTATTCAGTTTTTGGCCTTCCTCCCATATTCCTCTCTTGGATCTTTGTCACTGTCAGCATCTGTATCTTCATCTCTATCCTCCTAAACTCACAAATCTCCAGAATATCCACCTATACTCTTATCTTCCTTTCAGAAACATCTTCCAGATTATCCAATTCCCATTCCAATTCTATATCTCTCAAAAAGTTTTTCTCATCCTCTTGTTTTATTTGGTGATTTGTCTGTTCTATATTTTCCTCCATTCTTTCCGCTGCCTCCTCTCTTTCCTGGCCTCTTTGATCTTCATTCATTGCCGGTTGTACCATATTTTCTACTTTGTCACTTATGTCTTGGATTACGTCTTTTATCTCTCTTTGGTTCTGTGTCATGGTATCCCTAATGCTTTGAAACATCCATGCTATTTCTCTTGAAATTTCACTCATTTTCCCCTGAAATGGCATCTTGTCTTAGTTTAATAAATCCACTTTTAGTCAGGGCCACAAACAATATATTTAGTTTTAGTTTTGTTTTTTTTAATTTGATTTATATGCCGCCCTTCTCTGGAGACTCAGGGCGGCTTACAGTGCGTTAAGCAATAGCCTTCATCCTTTTGTATATTTTATACAAAGTCAGCTTATTGCCCCCACAAACTGGGTCCTCAATTTACCCACCTTAGAAAGGATGGAAGGCTGAGTCGACCTTGAGCCTGCCTGGGATTGAACTCATAGAAATAGTTTGGTCATCAAAGAGTTCAATAATCATAGCACTTTACATCTCAGGGTTATTAATCAATTCTTGGTGGCACAGTAGCTTAAGTGGTGTTAAAGTGATACCAGCTGCCTGCAATTACTGTAAGTTTGAATCTCACCAGGCTCAAAATTGACTCGGCCTTCCATCCTTTCAAGGTAGGTAAAATGAGGACCTAAATGTGGGGGCAATAAGCTGACTTCATATAAAAAAGAACACTGCTTAGGTAGGGCCGAAAGCCCTACTAAGCAGGTATATACAAAAGTATGAAGGTTATTGCTTAATGCATTGTAAGCCGCCCTGAGTCTCTGGAGAAGGGCGGCATATAAATTAATTTAAAAAAAAAAAAATCCATTTAAATAGTCCAGATAGTTTCTACATAACAAAAGTCACTTTACTTCACTTAAAAGTCATCCTTATCCTCACAATAGTAAAACAATTAATTATAGGACAGTTAGTATCACCGCAATCCTTCAAAAAGATGTTGCTTGTTTTTTCTGTCAAAGTTTTCCTAGATTTGTAGCAGTGTAGTATGTTCCATTCACCAGTAGATGGAAGCATCAACAGAGGTTTCAGCTTTGTTTCAAATGTGGTAAATTAAAATTAAAATTTAATTCAGTCTATAGAGACAAAATTAAATACTCAAATCAATTCAGGTACATAGTTCCAGCATATTATAATGTCTTTCCATAACAATGTCTACCCAGTTTAAAATCCAATTTTCTTTGATTAAAAAGTCTTTAGCTTTTCTCCCCTCTTTTATTCAGGTCTAGGATTTTTCTCTCTATGATAGTTCACCACTTTGAAAAAGCACCTCTTTTCTTCTCTGGATTTTCTTCTTTTTTCCTTTAACTTTAGGGACTACATGCAAAAAAGAAAAGAAAAGAAAAGAAAAGAAAAGGAAAGGAAAGGAAAGGAAAGGAAAGGAAAGGAAAGGAAAGGAAAGGAAGGAAGGAAGGAAGGAAGGAAGGAAGGAAGGAAGGAAGGAAGGAAGGAAGGAAGGAAGGAAGGAAAGAAAGAAAGAAAGAAAGAAAGAAAGAAAGAAAGAAAGAAAGAAAGAAAGAAAGAAAGAAAGAAAGAAAGAAAGAAGAATCTTCTCACCCAGCTCCAATCAACTGTTCTCTAACTCTGCTCCAGCCCCAGCTTAGGTATTACTTGGTGGCTCTAGCTTTGTGGCAACCATGTTTAGATTGCCTCTTCTCCTTCTCATGGCTGAAAGGGAAAGAAAAAAACCCGGGGTCAGGTAGGAGAGTTGTGACTCTCCACAACCTTGCAGGGCACCCCTCTTTGCTTCATCTCCCTTACAGGGTGGCTTTGGCTCCTTTCGGAGCCCACTGATGGAGAGAACTCAGCATGGGAGCATGGAGACTTGCTTGACATGTCTGATCCCGCTGCAACGTCAACCAGAAGTCTGTTCCGGTACTCTTCAATATCTTGCCAATAACATTGTGCCAATATTTCCATCTGGAAGAGTGCTGCAAAGGAAGGCTCTGAGGAGTGGGGCTCTCAAGAGTCACTTTATTTATTTTTAAAAAATAATTGTTATTGAATATTTTACATTTTTAAAAACCAAAAACATAATAGAAAAAGAGGATAAAAGGAAAAAAGGAAAAGGAAAAAGAAAAGAAAAAAAAGAACATCAACACACACCAAATAGTAAAATACAAAACATAAATAACAACATTATAAAATATTTTACAATTATCACAATTAAACAATTATCTTTACTTTTGAATTCAATCTTCCTAATCATTCTCTTATTCTTGTGTAACCTTGCTGAGCATTCTTACTGAGAGTAGTCAACAAAGAACAAATGGGCCATATGTTCATCAACAAAGGTGACATACAGAAAGTGTCAGAAGATAGATGGAAGAAAGCATGCCAAAAACGTATCTTTCTGAGATCATAAATCCACTCAACTGGAATAGGAGAAATAGCATTAAACAATATAGAGGGATACACGAGTTACATACATATACTTCAACTCATATCATCACTGATTAAGTGAGATTCATTTAGATTCGTTCTTTGACTAAAAATGTAGAGAGCTGAAAAAGGTTTGCTACTTTTAACGACTATATCAAGCTGTAAACTAGGAGGCAAAACCATTTACAAGAATTGAAGGCAGGAAAGGGGGGGGGGGGAAACTACTGTGGGAAGGAGCCAAGCCTAGAAACCTGTTGGCTCCTAAATATTTCAATCAAATCAGTCCTCAAACTAAAGTACCATGCAGTAAATATACATCAAATTAACATCAAGGAGAATACTCAGTTCTACACATCTTTGAAGAAGACAAAAGAGTCAGAGCCATCTAAATCATACAGAGGAAGCTTTTTCATAAGATAGACACTGAAACATAGAAGTCCTATGTAATGGGTTAGGACCACTTGCCGCAGCCAACTTGCCATGGCCAATTCATCACAGACAACTTGCTGCAGTCAAATCACCATGGAAAAACTAACAGCAGAACAAGAATTGCAATAATATTGAAGAAATAGTGGAATAGAATCCTTAAAGAAAGGAGGGACAAAATGAAATGTGAATGATAAAAATTAAAATATTTAAATTGTTTTAAATATTTAAATTGAGTAGTTGAATTGCTCCCAGTTAACTGGCGGCAATGAACTGGTAACAGTTAATTGGCCACAATGAATTGACTTTTAATGAGTTGGCTGTGGAGAGGTAGCTGTAGCTATTTGTCTCATTCTGTTATGTAATTGAATATGTCGTATACTCTCTGCCTTAAATGTATTCTTGGAAAAATTATCAGACACGTATGTAAAGAAAGATGATTTATAATTTTCGTTTCATTAACTGATGCTTATTGTTCAGTTCAGGTCTAATCACAATGATAAAACACTTGGGAAGAAAGATACACACTAATAAACCAGCACTGGAGGAAATCATGGAGAAGATCTCTACAGCTAACATATATTTCCCCCTTGTGCTTAGATAAGTTGGAACAAAGCAAAGCCAAACACTGCAGAAGACCAACATGCTGAAGGTGATGAATTTGGCTTCATTGAAGCTGTCAGGTAACTTCCTAGCTAAAAAAGCAGCAGAGAAGCTAACCAGAGCAAGAAAACCCATAAAGCCCAAAACACAGTAGAACATGACCGATTCCTCATTGCACTCCAGGATGACTTCTTCAGACATTGACTGTGTATCGAAATCAGGGTATGGTGGGAAAATTGACAACCACACTATGCAAATAGTGGTTTGAACAAGGGAGCAGGAAAAAAGAATAAAAGTGACCATTCTTCCACCCATCCATTTCCTCATTTTGGAGCCAGGTTTGGTGGCCATAAATGCTAGAACCACTACAAAGGTTTTGGACAATACGCAAGAAACTGCCACAGAGAAGATGAGTCCAAAAGCTGGTTGACGAAGGAGACACAGAACTTTGTTGGGTCTCCCAATAAATAGAAACACACAAAGGAAAGAGAGGAGGAGAGAAACAAGGAGCGTGTAGGTGAGATTCCGGTTGTTGGCTTTGACAATGGGAGTATCTTTATACTTAATGAAAATTGTAAGCACCAAAATTGTCTTAAAACAAAAACAAAGAGAAAGGGCGGTAAGTATGATCCCCACAGGTTCTTCATAGGATAAAAAGCTAATCTGCTTTGGAAGGCATGTATTTCTATCCGGGTTTGGATAATGATCGTCTGGGCACCGAGAACAGTCATCCATGTCTGAAAAAGAATGAAAGAGAGATGTATATTCTGGCTTGTACACATTGTCATACTGAACTCTTAATTTATTCTCCATTGAAATTGTCCATTTTGATTTTCATAACTTTGATGCTTTCATCAGGGCCATTAGAGGTGACAATTGGTATAACTATAATAGCAGTGGTGGGATTCAAATAATTTAACAACCAGTTCTCTGCCCTAATGGCCAGCTGAAAAGGTGTGACTGGGTGGGCATGGCCAACTCAGCTCACTCACATTGAAGGGGCCTCGTCTCGCACAGTCCCTCACCTGAACTCCCGGCCACTCACCTCACCTTCAAAATGTTTATGAAAAATGGAATTGTTTGAGAGACTCAGAGTTTAAATCTGAGTTAAACTAACCTAATCCATGTCCATGAGTCTGGTATCAAAGATCTACACATCTTTCTTTAGTTCTACCAACCCCACCCCAATCACTTAAAACTCAACTTAGTCCTCAATTTAAAACCACAATTAGGATCAGAACTTTTGTTGTTAAGTGAGGCAGTCATTAAATGACTTGTACCCAATTTTATGACCTATTTTGTCACAGTTGTTAAGCAAGCTTCTCATGGTTGTTAAGTGAATCCAGTTTCCTACACTAACTTTTTTTTAAAATTTGATTTATATGCCGCCCTTCTCCGGAGACTCAGGGCAGCTTACAATGTGCTAAGCAATAGCCTTCATATTTTTGTATATGTTAAAAAGTCAGCTTATTGTCCCCACAAACTGAGTCCTCAATTTACCTACCTTAGAAAGAATGGAAGGCTGAGTCAACCTTGAGCCTGGTGAGATTTGAACTTACTAATTGCAGACAGCTGGACTTAAATTACAATGCATAATCTGATGAACTATCAAGGCTCCTACTTCCAACTTTCTTGGAAGCCAGTTGAAGAAGTTGCAAATTGCAATCATTTGACCCCAGGACATCAATACATGCTGGTTGAATGCCTGAATTTTGAGCACAGGACTGCAGGGATTCTGCAATGGTCATAAGTGTGAAGACCAATCTTAAATCACTTAAATCACAATCCTGAGAAATGCCCCTTTAGTATAGAACTATTATTTTTGCAACTTTAAGCTCTTTTCATTCTAAAATGGAAATTATAGTAGATGAAGCTGCAGAAGCTAGGGATAATGCAAGAAGTGAACAGCAATTTCAGCTCCTCCAAATTTCCCACTCCTACTTATTCCTTTGTTAATAGAATTTGTTTCTACTAAATAATAAAAGAAGTCTACTTATTTACTTACGCTACAAGTGTGCAATTTAAAATTTTCTAGTTCTGAGAAATATGGACATAATATTTGGATTACTTATGATCAAACTGATTTCTGGATGCTTTTCCTTATAGAAAAATCTTCTGTCCCACAGCAAATCCTTTCTAAAAGTTGTGTCCAGGCAGCCTCCCGGACAGTTTGGGGTTGCAGCCTCCCATCCCAAAACATCCCCCACCCCTCTATTGAAGTGGATCCTGGGCACTGTGCTGCAATATAGGAATGGGAAATGGAGTGGCCAGCAGAAGAGAAGGAGGAGGATCATGCTGGACCATGGGGACTGTGTGGGATGCTGTGGGAAAAGCAGGCAAGCGGTAATGGACTGTGGAGGCCCCATGGGAGGAAGGGGAAGGCAGACAAGCAGGCTGGGCTGCAGGGGTTATGTGGAAGACCACAGGGCGAGGAGCAAAGGAAGGCTCACTAAGAAGAGATCAGCTGGGCCGTGTGGTCGAGACAAGCAAGGGACTCAGAGAGCTCAGCAGCTCTACTGCAGTTGTGACTCTAGGCAAGCGGGCAAGGCAAGACTGGGATGGAGGTGAAGGGAGGAGCAGATTGTGTGGGCATGGAGGGAGGCACCAGTGATGGGATCAGCCGGTTCTCTGAACTGCACAAAAAGTTAACAATCTGTTTGCCCAAACAAGTGTGAACCGGCTGTATCATACCTCTGTATAATAAATACTATATCCTTAGCCGCATTATATCTTGAATCTCCCTACCCTTCTCCATTGATATTTTCCCCTCTGGACATGGAAGACAATCATAGCAGCAAAATGACTCCCCTTCTTTCTTCACCTTGCTGCATCCTGGCCTACAAGGATCATTACATAAAGACCAAGGTGGTGCCTATCAAGAAATAAAATATATATATATATTTGATATAGGAATTTCATGCATTATAAAAATTAAAATGCGAAGCATCCAAGAAATATCAAACCTATATCATTCATACATGTAAGTAGGATTTCCTTTTACACAGTCAGAGCTCCAAACCTGGTTGTGGAACCAGGTTTTAGAGTCTCAAAAACGGCCAGCATGAGTCTGGCTATCTTGACCTCCAGAAAAGTTCCAGTCGAAGGGTAACACAGCATAAAAGGAACGTTTTATAGGCTTTAAGTATTCTTTGGCAGGTGAAACCTGAAGCAAATTCCTCCTGCCTGTCTGTATGGATTGGGGAGAGATGATACCTCCATTAATCTTGTTCTAAGCCATGAAGGGCTTTAAAGGTTGACACCAGCATCTTGAACTGCAGAAGATAGCTGACTAGCAACCTATTTAACACAGAGAATAGGCATATTGCATATGCCAAATAAACTAGTAGTCACTTACTAGATGCTCTATTTGTATTCTGCACTAGTTAAAACTTCTGAACTCTCTTCAAGGGCAGCTCCATGTCACAGCATAATCCATATGAGAGGTCACAAGAAAAACTGTGACAAATATTTCTATACCAAATATTTCAAATGTAAACATTCATATGGGTCTTTTTTTCCTTTTCCCATGGGATTTCTACAGAGGTTAACCAAGAGATGATGCTATGAATTTTCCATCAACAGAGAAACATTTTTATGCTGTATAAATGAAGGAAGACAAATCTACATTCATACATCTAACCTGAAGAAATCCTACTGGCCACGTGATGGAATCCCCAGAGATATTGAAGAATTTGTCAGGTGGAGCTGTGGGATCTATTCTTCCAACTTTGACCCTAATAAAGGACTGGTTTGGGAATGTGATCCAGTTGATAATATCAAATCCGCCAATGAATTCTCCATTTTTGTCAAAAGTGATCTTTTCACCAACACTGTTGTTGAATGAGACACTTCGTAGAAAGGAATGAAGCTATAATATAGTGATAAAAAGAGGGAGTGACGGAGGAAAGAAAGAAGGGAAGGAAGGATTTATACTGGATATTGCTTGTTTGCTTTTATTTTAGTTGTAGATTAGGACCAAACATTTGAAAACAAGAATAGAACCAAATATCGTATTAATATAATAAAATGAAAATGTATAAACATAATATATGTGCCTGTGTGTGTCTGTGTCTCTCTGTGTTTGTGTGTGTGTCTTGATTTTGCTCACAATCACCTTACTTAGAGGTTATTTGTGTTCAATCATAATTCAAATAAAAAAGGTCAGGTCCAGGTAGTAAGAATACGGATATTTCTCATTTTAGAAACAGGTGTTTCTAATTCTTTCTATTACCTGGCTATGGTATTACAAGTGTATTGGTCACCCAAAGTGACACAAAATTTCCATTTCCTCATCACCAAGGTATTTTACTATGTCATTGAACATTCCCTACAAAAGGTTAGAAAGGAGGACATTATAACAGCAAACTCTTCTAGTGCCTTTAGGGACTATCTGTATTGATAAAGTGCATAATGTGGAGATGTTTCTGTTCTCTTAACAAAAAAATAATTATGATATTCATAAATTTGACAGTTAGATCAGGACTTTTTCAGTTGGCAATTGGAGCATATATATATATATATAAGCATTTGAAATGATCAAATAAATCAATGTTTTGCATGAATTTCCTAAATCTTATCCATAAATTATAATCTTAAAACATGGTTGTTTTCTCCAATGTATCCCACTACCTCCTTCATTCCCACTTATTGAGGTATTGTTCAAGGAAAAATAAACAGGGGGGAAATGTTCTGAAGTAAGCTACCGGTTCCAAAGATCAGCTGTGCAACAATCAGCTGTGTCGCATGATTGTTGGAACCTTTTATAAAAAACTTTCTTTTAGCATTTTTTTACTACCAGTTCCAGCAATCCAGTAGAGGAAAGAAAAAAGAAAAGAAAAGAAAAGAAAAGAGAAAAAAGAAAAGGTCCGAAGATCAGCTGTGCAACAATCAGCTGTGCCACATGATCGTTGGAACTTTTTTTATATTTTTTTAAGCATTTTTTACTACTGGTTCCGGCAACCCAGTAGTAAAAAAAAAAATGCTTAAAAAGTAAAAAAAAAAGTTCCTAAGATCAGCTGTGTGACAATCGGCTGTGCCGTGAGATTTTTGGAACTTATTTTTTACCTTTTAAAGCATTTTTTTACTACCGGTTTGCTGGAACTGGTAGTGGAAAAATGATGGGGAAAAAAGGGGGGGAGAATTTTCCAACAATCATGCAGATATGGCAAACTGGTAGCATTTTTTACTGCTGGTTTGGGTGACCTCGCCTGAACCGGTAGCATTTCACCTCTGAAAATAAGTGTAGCAGTTACTGAATACATTACAATAATGAGAACAGAGAATGTACAGTAAAAGGAACACATCCAACATATTTTCTGTTTTGTTCTACAATAAACAGGAGTTAACAAGGACCCCTAGAGTAAACAGCTTGGCACAATGGTTTTTAGTGACATAAAAGCAGAGTCTGAGTGTGGAATAATCCTGGCAGTGAGAAATAATGTACAGAACAGCAATGCAAGTGAGCCTTAATAGAAGGTCTATGATGAGATTCATGCAGAACATCTTCATCAGGATATGCCTTGAAAATTGGGCATACAAAATGGTTTATATTATTCATTGCAAACATTCCCACCTAAAATAAATAGGAGTTAACAAGGACTCCTAGAGTAAACAACATAGCACAATGGATTTTAGTGACATAAAAGCGAATCTGATTAAGTTTCCAACGATTGACTTCTGAGTGTGGAATAATCCTGGCAGTGAGAAATAATGTACAGAACAGCAATGCAAGTGAGCCTTAATAGAAGGTCTATGATGAGATTCATGAAGAACATCTTCATAGGAAATGCTTTGAAAAGTGGGCATGACAGTCCTTTGAATAATCAAAAAAGTCTGTGTGATTCATTAGAAACATTCCAATCAAATCTTCTAGAACAAAAAGTTACCAAGCCTCTGATCCAGCACATAATGGAAGTGGGAAACCATCTCCTTCCATCTACTTAAAGACTCATCTTTATAACAGTTAATATGAGGGACTGAAAAATATTCAAAAGGTTGTTGCAGGAGTTTTGCACAATGCCTGTGTATTTATTTATTATTTATTTGTCAACAAGTACAAGGAAACAAGTAACATAGACATGGACACATGAAAAAAATTGGCACAAATAAAAGGATATAAATAGGCAAAACATAGCCATAAACACATAGAATTATTACATATTATACTATTATGCCATAAGAGCATATAAATATTCCAGTTCAATAGGTCAGTAATCTATTTCACTTTTAAAATCATACCAATCTCCTAAAAATATTATTCATTAAGGTTTATGAACAGGTGTTGGTACTACACATATGGTAATTTCTCTGCTTTAGATTTTACCTGCCATGACACTTGATTCAGAAATTGCTGCCTTCTTTCGTTCACTAATATCCTTTGCCTTGACTTTGATAAATAGAGAGATTGCAAAGCATGTGCCACAGCATAGGCTGCATTGTAAACATTATAGCTCTGGCCACTCATGCATGTTTCAAACACAGATGTAGGAAGAGTCTCAAGCTTCTCCTGCCCAGTACATTTGTTCTCAGAGGTTTCTGTTTCAGGATTGGTGAAGAAACAGTTGAATGCCTGTTCCCAGAAATCTTTCCTAAAGTAATCATGCTGGTTGTTGACTGGACTTATGCTTTTGAGAAACTTTGGAAAGTCTTCGATCTCCTTTGTGTGAACTGCAAAGGATAAAGCACCTTCCAGGAAACGGATATCCCACGATCTATGAAAGGAAATTGAAGTGTAATCTGTCTGAGCTGTTGTAACCCAGATTTTTGTCTTCTTTGGTATATCTTCCACTTCTGCCAATTGCAAGTACATTCTCAGAAAAGTTATGGATCTACTTTCACCATATAAGACTACGACATTGGCTGTGCTGTTCATGAGAACTTGGTATATTTGGACTCCATCATCTATTACTTCATTAAAATCAACGTAAAAAGCTACATAAGGAAAGTCTTGTATAAAATCAAAGCAGATGCCATGCTTGGAAAACATGGGAAGCACCTCCTGGACAAATTTCTCTCCATTGTCATCATTCACGGCCAGAACTCCAATCCAGATCCATCTAAAATGCAACAATAGCTGAAGAAGAGCATTATGCTGGTGGGATTCATCTGGAAACATTTGTTGGAAGAAAACGGCTTGAGTCTCTTTATCCATGAGTGGAGCAGAGCCATAGGTCAACTAAAGGAAGTAAAAAACAAAGATTGTTGGGAGCTTCTGAAAATCTGTACATACAATTGAATCTTTGGGTGTCCTTGGGCTTATAAAACATGCTCCAAATATTTGCATTTATTTCAAAATGTTTATGGAGATTCTCAGTCATCCATGTCATGGTTGTCCCAAAGTTGCTTTTTCAAAAGGCAACTGGACTTTCTGATTTTTCTTTGAAGATATTTCACTTTTTATCCAAAAAGCTTTTTCAGCTCTGACTGAATGGTGGGGAATGGACCAATGCATACTCTTTGCAGACAGCTAACACCTGGCACAACATAGGAGAACAAAAACATTAGGGCTAGATTCAGTAGTCCATCTGTATTTAAAGATAGCAAAGTCCATATTTTGGAGAGAGAGAACCATTGGTTTGAAAGAGGTGTCAAAGTGTCTATCTATGCCAAAATTGAGCAGCCCACTCTATACAGAGAGGCAGGGATACCACATCATCTATCTCCAGTCTACAACCCAGTCCTTTCAAGAGTTCCAAGAAGGCTCCACACCCATTTGCACCAAGTCACCTTAATGACTCACAAAAAGAATGAAAATGACCAGCTGTCTGCAAGCAGTATACATCCTTTCATTCCCCAGAATCCAGTAAGAGCTGAAGAAACTTCTTGGGTGAGAAGCAAAATGTCTTTTTAAAAAATCAGAAAGTCCAGTTACCACTTGAAAAAATCACCTTGGGACATTTATTTCCAAGCATATCCATGGTACAGGAGTGAAAGCAATATTTTTGTAGAAGAACTCTCATTCTTTGTCTTTGTAAATAAATGTAAAACACATGCAGGCACACACACACACAGAGTAAAACTGTCCTAGAATAGGAAACATTAAGGCTGAATCTGAATTTGGTGCCTGGAATTTCAGAATATTTACCTATGCCAAACACCTTCTGGCCAAAGTTGTCATTAGTCATTTGTCAATCCAAACAAACAGAAATGAACGTCTATGAGTCCAACATTTCTTTTCCTTCTTCCTACTTAAATCTTTCCAGAGTATTTTTGAAATGCTATCGGCCTACAGAAGGAAGTATCCATAGATGCTCAACACACTTAAAACAACATAGCTATTATCTTCTTCAAAATTTCTCTGCTTTTCTACTGGAGAAGAATATAGATTTGCTGGAAGTGAAGGGAGATTTCCCACAATTTACAGGACATAGAGATTGTATTACAACTGGAGGAAGATCCCTAAGTTGTTTTAAGCAGGTTGATTTCCTTCTTATTATTTTGAAATAGACATACAGGCCAGTTCTTCTCTTTACCTCCTATTTAGAAAAATCTTCAAAACTTCCTTAATGGGTATTTATCAAAAAGTTGTATACAATCTGAACATGTTCTTCATCATAAAAGCTAACACTCTAAGCTTGTTCAGGTAGTGAGTCATCACTCTTACCTGAGGAACTTTGTAGATATTCAAAACAGTTGTCCCATGAAGACAGATGTCAGGTCCCACAAGCACAGCAGCCAGATTTTTGGGGAACCCACATCTGTAGTTAGGAATGAATCTGCCCTGGGTGAAGAGAAGCCCCATGGAAGCAAGGTAAGTCCAACTTGGACTAAAATTGCTGTTATAGATGTGAAAGCCCAGTGTGACATTGGGTAGGATCTGAGGATTTTCATTGATCTCCTTGATGGCAAACACTAAAGCCAGAATGTGCTGATAGTTTTGATAATATATTCTGTAACAAAAATCACATAACACATTTAAAAGGATCTACTTCAGATGACAGCATGTCCAATCTTCCAGACTTATATCTCGAAGAAAGAAACTCAAGTTTCCTATCAGTAATAGCAATTTAAATATTAATCATAGGCAATACAGTTCCCTCATATTTTAGTTGTACATACGTCATGTACAGAAATCTATATTCTCTACCTAGAATTAATTAGATATCATTTGTCATAACAGACTTTTAATCTTAAAATGAGATTACAATTAATGTACAATTAATTGTACATTAATAATCTTTAATTATTTACATGGTAAATAATTGTAATAATTACAATTATTTACAATGTACAATTAAAATGTACATTGAAAATAAATCAAGATATCCTATGTTTGAAAGAAAAATGTTTTTGTGTTGTTGTTTTTTTTAATTATGGCTTAGAGGAAAAACTTTTGAGCATCATATAATTGAACAGTTGGACTCAGAACTGAAAAATCAATCAAGAAGAAACATACATAAGTCCATCTTGAAGCTCCTCAGAAGGATGTCGATTGAAATCAATGGGATCAGAAAATGATGAGAAAACAGAAATGATGCTACCAATGTTAACTTCTCCCAGCTGATGATATGTGTGACGAATAGGAACAGGCTCATCATGGTCACATTGAACATTAGGATCCTGGCATGCCACTTGAGGCATTACTATCAACAATGATACCATCAATGCTAACATCATCCATAGAAGTCTTATTTCGGTATACAAATGTCCCTGTCTGCAACATGATTCTTGAAGGTGCCCAAGTACAACAGTCTGACATGACTTCATCAGCTGTTTTTGAGACAGAGATAGCTACCACTGTTTATACTCACAGGCTTCTAAAGGCTTCTAGTTTGAATGTCATGGAAACCCTTAACAATGCTGTCATTGTCAGGTTATTGTTTTGCCTTGGAGTCCCATAGGATTTGGAAGATACAAACAGGCTAATTTCATAATGATAGAGAGACCAGCATATGTATAGAGATTTTTTACATTCAGAACTCAAAAAAAAAAAAAGTGAGGGACTTCTGAGGGAGGAAGTGATGGAAAAAAGAATGAAATCACTATATCAGTGTAGAAATATGGAAACTGAAAAAGAAGTAGATAATAAAACTGACACAGCTTTAAGAATAGAACTAAGACAGGAAGTTTATTTTTTAATTATTAGCTAAAACTACTCTTTAATCCAACAGGCCTCATATTAACAGAAATAACTTCCAATTTAACTGAGGTATATAGATAAGAAGTCACTCTTCCATCTTATCTGTTGAAGTGAAGTGATTCTTCAGTAACTCTTCTAGCTTAGGAGTTGAAACTGCAAGTGCTCCTACCACCACTGAACCATGTTGACCTTTAATTTCCTTGTGCTTTCTAATTCCTTCTTCAGGCCCTGATACTTCTCAGATTCTCATATTTCTTCTTGATGTTGCTGCTATTTGGCTCTGTTGTATCTATCACCATTGTTCTCTTCTGACCTATGTCTATTACCACAGTGTCTGGCCAGCAGTTACATGCCTCCTGTTTGAGTTCGAAAGAACAGGCAGGGAGACTGAGGCAACGGTTGAAGAGAACGGTTTATTTAACAAGACTAACAGCTACAAGCAGGCAGAACGGGAACAGAACTTTTAGCGCCTGCTTATTTCTCCCGTTGGTTGAGCTGTCAAGTCTCAGCCAATCGGGAGCGCTTCTGTGTTGCCGGGTAGCGATGCATCAT
Source organism: Coluber constrictor foxii (assembly GCA_038048745.1). Classification (NCBI taxonomy): domain Eukaryota; kingdom Metazoa; phylum Chordata; class Lepidosauria; order Squamata; family Colubridae; genus Coluber; species Coluber constrictor. The sequence continues at coordinate 26,950,721 of CM075961.1, forward strand.
GTCTGTAATACTCCTTTCCCCCTTGGATGGCACAAGCGTAGTCCTGAAGGTATTCTGGGCACCTGCCTGCACACTCTTCCTGATCGACGAAGTTCGCTGCCCTGGTATGGCAGGGGAGGAGCTAGCTTTGGACTCTCGTGGATCGTCTTTGAAGGAGGCATTAGCCCCAGGGCTGTCGGAACTGCCAGCGACTGCAGATGCAGTGCCAGGAGGCTCAGCAGGCAAGAGGAGACCTGGTCCTACAGGTAAGCAGGCTGGCTGTGGTGCAGGTAGTGGTGGTGCATCCAGGGCCTTATTGTCCCACAGAGCCAGGGTCATAGATGACTCCGTTGATGGATCCATGGCAGGCTCCATGTGTCTCAGAGTCTGGATGACAGAACAACCCCATAATTGATTTATGTTGCACCGCCAGGCTCATCCGTCCTCGAGCTCAAGGTCTTCATCCTATAGGTGCCGGGATGGCTCTCGTGCAAACGTTTCAAAATAGACCCACGCAGCTTGGGGAAATCACCACCCTGCTGCCCCATAGTAAGCAACCCCGGGAAATGGAAAGTTCATGCTGGTGGGTGACATAAGGTCTAAAATCACCTGGCACGGGGCCCTGCGGCCACCCCCTGTGGACCCAATCTAGAACTTGCACTAGGGTGGGGTCCTTGGCGGAGTGCTTGGCAATGTCTGATGCTGTCACCAAGGCAGGGAACTCATTGATCAACAGGACAGACGACTCAGGGGCAGGGTCTTCCATGGCTATTGGAAGGGGAAAATGGCTGCATTCGCCAGATCAGCCCCTGGGCGATGGACCATCTCCAAGAAAACTGACCACCGGGACATGTGAGGGGACATAATCTGTGTGGTCTGTTTATCTCCTGCCAATAGGCCCAAAAGGAGCTTGTGATCAGTGACCAGCTGAAAGAAATGGCTATAGACGTAATCGTGGAACCATTTTACTGCGGCCATGACTGCCAATGCCTCCTTATCCAGTTGGCTATAATTCCTCTCAGTCGAGGTTGTGGAATAATAGGCAATTGGAGCCTCAGATCCATTGGGCAGGAGGTGGCTCAACACAGCCCCAATGCCATATGGCAAGGCATTGCAAACCAAGGTGAGGGGAGTCTTATCACTGTACTGTACCAGCATGGCATCAGAAGTGAGGAGGTTTTTTACAACAGCGAAAGCTGTCAGTGGGCTCGAGGACCCCCTGGGCCAATAGCTTGTCCAGTTCCGCTTTGGGACAGTGTGCAAGGGGCACCCGTCTAAGCTTGAGCCTTATGGGTGACCCCTGAGGATCAAGGTTAAGGGAGATGGGGGAACCCCCATATTTACCCAGGGTGCCATTGAAAACCTCAGCAAACTCAGTGGTTAGGGCCTCGAAGTCAACAGTGATGGTGGCATGAATGCCAGTGACGTTGAGCCCTAATGCATCGAACCAGTCTAGCCCTAACAAGCTGGGAAGGCTTCCCTTAATGACAATTATGGGGAGGAGCCCTGAGAAACCCCCCTTTTCCACTGAGAAGTGGGCACACCCTAGAATGGGAATACTATTTCGCTGGTAGTCATGGAGCCTGGTGTTGCAGGCCCTCAACTGTCCAGGTGTCATGGTAGGCACCAGCTTCCTCAGTGTCTTCCAGGCAATGATGGACTTGGAGGAACCGGTGTCCACTTCCATTCTGCATGGCATCCCTTCTACTTTGACACACAGGAAGATCTTTTTGTGATGGCCAGAGGAAGCATGGCTGACAGACACAGTGGGGTTTGTTCTGTCCCGGGATACGGCAAAACGATAGTCCTTCGGCGCATTGTACCCCTTTTGGAAAGGTTTGGATTGAGCCGGAGCACTTGAGGCAGTGTCTTGAGAAACAGAACAGCAGACCTTAGCCAGGTGGCCCTTTTCCTGCAACGGCGGCAGATGGCATTCTTAAAGTGGCAAAAGGCGCGAGGATGGCTCTCCCCGCATACCAGCTGCTCGAGGAGGGAGTCGTCAAGATTCTGAAATTTGCAATAAATCACCTCAGCTCAGAGGGAAGCAAGATATTCATTAATGGATTCTCCCTCCTTCTATAATCTCTGGTGGAACACGAACTGACGGGTAATGCAAGAGGGAGGGGGTGCGTAGTGACCCTTCAGCTTTGCCAACAAGGTGGTCCAAAGTACCATGGAAACAGGTTGCAGAGCCACAAGAGCCCTAGCTGTAGCAAAGATTTGAGGACCACATGCGTTTAAAAAATGGGCTCGCTTTCTGTCACTAGAGTAGTCTGTGTAATCGTTAGCTTGTAGAAAACAGTCAAAACACTCAATGTAAGCATCTCACGTTTCGGAAGCCAGCTCAAATGGGGCGAACGCTGCTGGGTTAGCCATTGTGGGGGAAAAACAGACTGAAAGGATGGAAATTTTTTCCTCACAGCCAGAAAGGCATCTCTACCTTGTCCTGAGGAAAACAGTGCTTACCCCCTGGGTAAATACGGGGGTTCCCCCATCTCCCTTAACCTTGTCCCTCAGGGGTCACCCATAAGGCTCAAGCCTAGACAGGTGCCCCTTGCACTCTGTCCCAAAGTGGATGCGGAATTGGACAAGCTATTGGCCCAGGGGGCCCTCGAGCCCACTGACCATTCCAAAAGGGAGACCCCCATTTTCATCCCTGTCAAGCAGGATGGGTTTATCTGCATATGAGGTGATTTTAAATGCACACTCAATCATGTATTACAGGCACACCCTTACCCGGTCCCTATGGTCCAGCACTTACTGCATTTTTTGGGTCAGGGCACCATTTTTGCTAAGTTAGACATGGCCCAGGTGTATCAACAACTCCCTGTTGATGATGCCATGGCTGCCGCCCAAACCATGGTCACCCATAGGGGTGCCTTTAAGTGTCGCCACCTGCAGTTTGGGGTCAGCATCATGCCAGGCATTTTTCAGAGCCTCATGGAGCGGTTATTGCCGGGAATTCCTGGTGTCATTCCTAACTTCAATGACGTTTTAATTTTGGCTACCAACAAACACAACCTCATCGAATGCATCCGCCAGGTGCTGATTAGTTTCCAGCAAAATGGCCTGGAACTCAAGAAGGCCAAGTGTAGTTTCAGGGTACCACAAGTTGAATTTCTAGGGTTCCTTGTTGATCGTGCTGGTATCCACCCTACCCCTTCTAAGGTTGAGGCCATTAAGAAGGCCCCACAACCTACATGCAAAGCAGAGTTACAGGCTTTCTTAGGCCTACTCAATTTTTACAGCATTTTTCTACCACATAAGGCGTTTCTGGCAGAACCACTACACTAGTTGTTCGATAGCAAGGCCTCCTGGATTTGGGGAAAACCCCAGGCCGCAGCTTTCACTGCTGTAAAAAACCTCCTCACTTCTGATGACGTGCTGGTACAGTACAGTGATAACACTCCCCTCACCTTGGTCTGCAATGCCTTGCCATATGGCATTGGGGCTGTGGTGAGCCACCTCCTGCCCAATGGATCTGAGGCTCCAATTGCCTATTATTCCACAACCTTGTCCTCGACTGAGAGGAATTATAGCCAACTGGATAAGGAGGCATTGGCAGTCATGGCCGCAGTAAAATGGTTCCACGATTACGTCTATAGCCATTTCTTTCAGCTGGTCACCGATCACAAGCTCCTTTTGGGCCTATTGGCAGGAGATAAACAGACCACACAGATTATGTCCCCTCACATGTCCCGGTGGTCAGTTTTCTTGGAGATGGTCCATCGCCCAGGGGCTGATCTGGCGAATGCAGCCATTTTCCCCTTCCAATAGCCATGGAAGACCCTGCCCCTGAGTCGTCTGTCCTGTTGATCAATGAGTTCCCTGCCTTGGTGACAGCATCAGACATTGCCAAGCACTCCGCCAAGGACCCCACCCTAGTGCAAGTTCTAGATTGGGTCCGCAGGGGGTGGCCGCAGGGCCCCGTGCCAGGTGATTTTAGACCTTATGTCACCCACCAGCATGAACTTTCCATTTCCCCATTGCTTACTATGGGGCAGCAGGGTGGTGATTTCCCCAAGCTGCGTGGGTCTATTTTGAAACGTTTGCACGAGAGCCATCCCGGCACCTATAGGATGAAGACCTTGAGCTCGAGGACGGACGAGCCTGGTGGTGCCACATAAATCAATTATGGGGTCGTTCTGTCATCCAGACTCTGAGACACATGGAGCCTGCCATGGATCCATCAACGGAGTCATCTATGACCCTGGCTCCGTGGGACAATAAGGCCCTGGATGCACCACCACTACCAGCACCACAGCCACCCTGCTTACCTGTAGGACCAGGTCTCCTCCTGCCTGCTGAGCCTCCTGGCACTGCATCTGCAGTCGCTGGCAGTTCCGACAGCCCTGGGGCTAATGCCTCCTTCAAAGACGATCCACGAGAGTCCAGAGCTAGCTCCTCCCCTGCCATACCAGGACAGTGAACTTCATCGATCAGGAAGAGTGTGCAGGCAGGTGCCCAGAATACCTTCAGGACTACGCTTGTGCCATCCAAGGGGGAAAGGAGTATTACAGACATGATGCATCGCTACCTGGCAACACAGAAGCGCTCCCGATTGGCTGAGACTTGACAGCTCAACCAACGGGAGAAATAAGCAGGCACTATTGGCTGTGCCCTTGACAGCCGCTATATAAATAGCGGCTGTGACTAAAAGTTCTGTTCCTGTTCTGCCTGTCTGTAGTTGTTAGTCTTGTTGAATAAACCGTTCTGTTCAACCATTGCCTCAGTCTCCCTGCCTGTTCTTTCGAACTCGAACAGGAGGCATGTAACTGCTGGCCAGACACTGTGGTAATAGACATAGGTCAGAAGAGAACAATGGTGATAGATACAGCAGAGCCAAATAGCAGCAACATCAAGAAGAAATATGAGAATCTGAGAAGTATCAGGGCCTGAAGAAGGAATTAGAAAGCACAAGGAAATTAAAGGTCAACATGGTTCAGTGGTGGTAGGAGCACTTGCAGTTTCAACTCCTAAGCTAGAAGAGTTACTGAAGAATCACTTCAGTTCAACAGATAAGATGGAAGAGTGACTTCTTATCTATATACCTCAGTTAAATTGGAAGTTATTTCTGTTAATATGAGTCCTGTTGGATTAAAGAGTAGTTTTAGCTAATAATTAAAAATTAAACTTCCTGTCTTGGTTCTATTCTTAAAGCTGTGTCAGTTTTATTATCTACTTCTATTTTTGTTTCCATATTCTACACTGATATGGTGATTTCATTCTTTTTTCCATCACTTCCTCCCTCAGAAGTCCCTCACTTTTTTTTTTTTTTTTTTTGAGTTCTGAATGTAAAAAATCTCTATACAGATGCTGGTCTCTCTATCATTATGAAATTAGCCTGTTTGTATCTTCCAAATCCTATGGGACTCCAAGGCAAAACAATAACCTGACCATGACAGCATTGTTAAGGGTTTCCATGACATTCAAACTAGAAGTCTGTGAGTATAAACAGTGGTAGCTATCTCTGCTTGAAAAACAGCTCATGAAGTCATGTCAGACTGTTGTACTTGGGCACCTTCAAGAACCATGTTGCAGACAGGGACATTTGTATACCGAAATAAGACTTCTATGGATGATGGTAGCATTGATGGCATCACTGTTGACAGTAATGCTTCAAGTGGCATGCCAGGATCCTAATGTTCAATGTGACCATGATGAGCCTGTTCCTATTCATCACACATATCATCAGCTGGGAGAAGTTAACATTGGTAGCATCATTTCTGTTTTCTCATCATTTTCTGATCCCATTGATTTCAATCGACATCCTTCGGAGGAGCTTCAAGATGGACTTATGTATGTTTCTTCTTGATTGATTTTTCAGTTCTAAGTCCAACTGTTCAATTATATGATGCTCAAAAGTTTTTCCTCTAAGCCATAATTAAAAAAAACAACAACACAAAAACATTTTTCTTTCAAACATAGGATATCTTGATTTATTTTCAATGTACATTTTAATTGTATGTTGTAAATAATTGTAATTATTACAATTATTTACAATCTAAATAATTAAAGATTATTAATGTACAATTAATTGTACATTAATTGTAATCTCATTTTAAGATTAAAAGTCTGTATGACAAACGATATCTAATTCATTCTAGATAGAGAATATAGATTTCTGTACATGACGTATGTACAACTAAAATATGAGGGAACTGTATTGCCTATGATTAATATTTAAATTGCTATTACTGATAGGAAACTTGAGTTTCTTTCTTCGAGATATAAGTCTGGAAGATTGGTCATGCTGTCATCTGAAGTAGATCCTTTTAAATGTGTTATTTGATTCTTGTTACAGAATATATTATCAAAACTATCAGCACATTCTGGCTTTAGTGTTTGCCATCAAGGAGATCAATGAAAATCCTCAGATCCTGCCCAATATCACACTGGGCTTTCACATCTATAACAGCAATTTTAGTCCAAGTTGGACTTACCTTGCTTCCATGGGGCTTCTCTTCACCCAGGGCAGATTCATTCCTAACTACAGATGTGGGTTCCCCAAAAATCTGGCTGCTGTTCTTGTGGGACCTGACATTTGTCTCCACGTGGCAACTGTTCTGAGCATCTACAAAGTTCCTCAGGTAAGAGTGATGACTCACTACCTGAACAAGCTTAGAGTATTAGCTTTTATGATGAAGAACATGTTCAGATTGTATACAACTTTTTGATAAATACCCATTAAGGAAGTTTTGAAGATTTATCTAAATAAGAGGTAAAGAGAAGAACTGGCCTGTATGTCTATTTCAAAATAATAAGAAGGAAATCAATCTGCTTAAAACAACTTAGGGTTCCTCCTCCAGTTGTAATACAATCTCTATGTCCTGTAAATTGTGGGAAATCTCCCTTTACTTCCAGCAAGTCTGTATTCTTCTCCAGTAGAAAAGCAGAGACATTTTGAAAAAGACAATAGTTATGGTGTTTTAAGTATGTTGAGCATCTATGGATTCTTCCTTCTGTAGTCTGATAGTATTTTAAAAATACTCTGGAAAGATTGGTGTAGGAAGAAGGAAAAGAAATTTTGGACTCATAGACATTCATTCATTTGGACTCATAGACAATGTCGGCTGGCGGCCCCCTGGGGGAGAGCCTTCTCTGTAGGAGCACCCGACCTGTGGAATGAGCTACCTCCTGGAATATGATGGACCTCTATGCTTTCCGAAAGGCCCTGAAGATTTATTTCTTCCAACAAGCCAGCGTAGCTTAGACTGTTTTAATGGGGATTTTAAATTTTTAAATTTATTGATTCTGGGTTTTAAATTGGGATTTTTCGATTTTGTAGATTTGAGATTTTAAATTGGTAATGCCAATGATTTAATTCATGTTAGCTTTTTCTTAACTTTTGTACTATATGTGTTTTAAGTCTGGCTGTTGATCGCCCTGAGTCCCTCTGGGGAGAAGGGTGGTATATAAGTTGAATAAATAATAAATAAATAAATAAATAAATAAATAAATAAATAAATAAATAAATAAATAAATAAATAAATAAATAAATAAATAAATTTCTGTTTGTTTGGATTGACAAATGACAAATGACAACTTTGGCCAGAATGTGTTTGGCATAGGTAAATGTTCTGTAATTCCAGGCACCAAATTCAGATTCAGCATTAATGTTTCCTATTCTAGGACAGCATTACTCTCTTTCTCTGTGTGTGCCTGCATGTGTTTTAAGCTCGAGGACACCCAAAGATTCAATTGTTTGTACAGATTTTCAGGAGCTCACAACAATCTTTGTTTTTTAACTTCCTTTAGCTGACCTATGGCTCTGCTCCACTCATGGATAAAGAGACTCAAGCAGTTTTCTTCCTACAAATGTTTCCAGATGAATCACACCAGCATAGTGCTCTTCTCCAGCTATTGTTGCATTTTAGATGGATCTGGATTGGAGTTCTTGCCGTGAATGATGACAGTGGAGAGAAGTTTGTCCAGGAGGTGCTTCCCATGTTTTCCCAGCATGGCATCTGCTTTGATTTCATACAAGATTTTCCTTACGTAGCGTATTACATTGATTTTAATGTTCAAGTAGCTGAAGGACTCCATATATACCAAGTTCTCATGACCAGCACAGCCAATGTTGTAGTCTTATATGGTGAAAGTAGGTCCCTAACTTTTCTGAGAATGTATTTGCAATTGTCAGAAGTGGAAGATATACCAAAGAAGACAAAAATCTGGGTTACCACAGCTCAGACAGATTACACTTCAATTTCCTTTTATAGATCCTGGGACATACATTTCCTGGAAGGTGTTTTATCCTTTGCGGTTCACACAAAGGAGATCGAAGACTTTCCAAAGTTTCTCAAAAGCATAAGTCCAGTCAACAACCAGCATGATTACTTTAGGAAAGATTTCTGGGAACAGGCATTCAACTGTTTCTTCACCAATCCTGAAACAGAGACGTCTGAGAACAAATGTACTGGGCAGGAGAAGCTTGAGACTCTTCCTACATCTGTGTTTGAAACATGCATGAGTGGCCAGAGCTATAATGTTTACAATGCAGTCTATGCTGTGGCACATGCTTTGCAATCTCTCTGTTTATCAAAGCCCAGGCAAAGGATATTAGTGAAAGAAAGAAGGCAGCAATTTCTGAATCAAGTGTCATGGCAGGTAAGATCTAAACCAGAGAAATTGCCATATGTGTAGTACCAACATCTGTTCATAAACCTTAATGAATAATATTTACAGGAGATTGGTATGATTTTAAAAGTGAAATAGACTACTGACCTATTGAACTGGAATATTTATATGCTCTTATGGTATAATAGTATAATATGTAAAAATTCTATGTGTTTATGGCTATATTTTGCCTATTTCATGTGTCCATATCTACGTTACTTGTTTCCTTGTGCTTGTTGACAAAAAATAATAAATAAATAAAAAATAGGCATTGTGCAAAACTCCTGCAACAATCTTTGAATATTCTTCAGTCCCTCATATTAACTGTTATAAAGATGAATCTATAAGTAGATGGAAGGAGATGGTTTCCCACCTCCATTATGTGCAGAGGCTTGGTAACTTTTTGTTCTAGAAGATTTGATTGGATTGTTTCTAGTGAATCACACAGACTTTTTTGATTATTCAAAGAACTGTCATGCCCACTTTTCAAGGCATTTCCTATGAAGATGTTCTTCATGAATCTCATCATAGACCTTCTATTAAGGCTCACTTGCATTGCTGTTCTGTATATTATTTCTCACTGCCAGGATTATTCCACACTCAGAATCATTGAAATCGTTGGAAACTAAATCAGACTCTGCTTGTATGTCACTAAAATCCATTGTGCTATGTTGTTTACTCTAGGAGTCCTTGTTAACTCCTATTTATTTTAGGTGGGAATGTTTGCAATGAATAATACAAACCATTTTGTATGCCCAATTTTCAAGGCATATCCTGATGACGATGTTCTGCATGAATCTCATCATAGACCTTCTATTAAGGCTCACTTGCATTACTGTTCTGTACATTATTTCTCACTGCCAGGATTATTCCACACTTAGACTCTGCTTTTATGTCACTAAAATCCATTGTGCTATGCTGTTTACTCTAGGGGTCCTTGTTAACTCCTGTTTATTGTAGAACAAAACAGAAAATATGTTGGATGTGTTCCTTTTACTGTACATTCTCTGTTCTCATTATTAAAATGTATTTAGTAACTGCTATACTTATTTTCAGGGGTGAAATGCTACCGGTTCAGGCGAGGTCACCCAAACCGGCAGTAAAAAATGCTACCAGTTTGCCATATTTGCATGATCATCTGAACTTTTTTTTCTTCATCATTTTTCCACTACCAGTTCCAGCAAACTGGTAGTAAAAAAATTCTTTAAAAAGTAAAAAATAAGTTCCGACAATCTCATGGCCCAGCCAATTGTCACACAGCTGATTTTAGGAACTTTTTTTTTTTATTACTGTATTGCCGGAACCAGTAGTAAAAAATGCTAAAAAAAAGTAAAAAAAAAATTCCAACGATCATGTGGCACAGCTGATTGTTGCACAGCTGATCTTTGGACCTTTTCTTTTTTCTTTTCTTTTCTTTTCTTTTCTTTTCTTTTCTTTTCTTTTCTTTTCTTTTCTTTTCTTTTTTTCTTTTCTTTTCTTTTCTTTTCTTTTCTTTCCTCTACTGGATTGCTGGAACTGGTAGTAAAAAAATGCTAAAAGAAAGTTTTTTTTTAAAAAAAGTTCCAACAATCATGCGACACAGCTGATTGTTGCACAGCTGATCTTTGAAACCGGTAGCGTACTTCAGAATATTTCCCCCCTGCTTATTTTTCCTTGAACAATACCTTAATAAGTGGAAATGAAGGAGGTAGTGGGATACATTGGAGAAAACAGAAACATCTCCACATAATGCACTTTACCTATACAGATAGTCCCTAAAGGCACTAGAAGAGTTTGCCAGTTACAATGTCCTCCTTTCTAACCTTTGTAGGGAATGTTCAAAGACATAGTAAAATAACTTGGTGAGGAGGAAATGGAAATTTTGGGTTACTTTGGGTGACCCATACACTTGTAATACCATAGCCAGGTAATAGAAAGAATTAGAAACACCTGTTTCTAGAATGAGAAATACCCGTATTCTTACTACCTGGACCTGACCTTCTATATCTGAATTATGATTGAACACAAATAACCTCTAAGTGAGGTGATTGTGAGCAAAATCAAGACACACACAGAGAGAGAAAGAGACAGACACACACAGACACATATATTATGTTTATATATTTTCATTTTATTATATTAATATAATATTTTATGTTTTAAATTTTATTGGGCCAATTCTTGTTTAATTTTTTTTTAAATTTTTTTAAAATTTTGTATGTGATGTTTTTACTTTTGGCTGTTCACCACCCTGAGTCCAATAGGAGAAGGGCGGTATAAAAATTGAATAAAATAAAATAAATAAATAAATATTTTGCTTCTATTCTTGTTTTCTTGTTTTCAAATGTTTGGTCCTAATCTACAACTAAAATAAAAGCAAACAGGCAATATCCAGTATAAATCCTTCTTTCCCTCCTTCCTTCTTTCCTTCCTTCCTCCCTCCCTCTTTTTATCACTGTATTATAGCTTCATTCCTTTCTACGAAGTGTCTCGTTTAACAACAGTGTTGGGGAAAAAATCACTTTTGACAAAAATGGAGAATTCATTGGCGGATTTGATATTATCAACTGGATCACATTCCCAAACCAGTCCTTTATTAGGGTCAAAGTTGGAAGAATAGATCCCACAGCTCCACCTGACAAATTCTTCAATATCTCTGGGGATTCCATTACATGGCCAGTAGGATTCCTTCAGGTTAGATGTATGAATGTAGATTTGTCTGCCTTCATTTATACAGCATAAAAATGTCTCTCTATTGATGGAAAATTCATAGCATCATCTTTTGGTTAACCTCTGTAGAAATCCCATGGGGAAAGGAAAAAAAGACCTGTATGAATGTTTACATTTGAAATATTTGGTATGGAAATATTTGTCACAGTTTTTCTTGTGACCTCTCATATGGGTTATGCTATGACATGGAGTTGCCTTTGAAGAGAGTTCAGAAGTTTTAACTAATGCAGAATGCAACAGAGCATCTAGTAAGGTTATTTGGCATATGCAATATGACTATTCTCTGTGTTAAATAGGTTGCTAGTCTGCTATCATGGGCAGTTCAAAATGCTGGTGTCAACCTTTAAAACCCTTCATGGCTTAGAACAAGATTAATGGAGGTATCATCTCTTCCCAATCCCTACCAGGCAGGCAGGAGGAATATGCTTCGGGTTCCATCAGCCGAAGAATGCTTAAAGCCTATAAAACGTTCCTTTTATGCTGTGTTACCCTTCGAACTTTTCTGGAAGTCAAGATGGCCACAATGATGCTGGCCTTTTGTGAGACTCTAAAACCTGGTTCCATGACCAGGTTTGGGGCTCTTACTGTGTAAAAGGAAATCCTACTTACATGTATGAATGATATAGGTTTGATATTTCTTGGTTGCTTTGCATTTTAATTTTTATAATGCTTGAAATTCTTATATCAAAAATATTCTTTTTTTAATTTCTTGATAGGCACCACCTTGTTGTAATGATGTAATGATCCTTGTAAAGCAGGATACAGCAAAGTCAAGAAAGATGGAAAGTCATTTTGCTGCTATGATTGTCTTCCATGTCCAGAGGGGAAAATATCAATGGAGAAGGGTAGGAAGATTCAAGATATAATGGGGCTAAGCATATAGCACCTATTATAGTTATAACAATTGCCACCTCAAATGGCCCAGATAACAGCTTCAAATTTATGAAGATCACAATGGACAATTTCAATGGAGAATGAATTAAGGTTTCAGTATGACACTGTGTATAAGTCATTATATTCATCTCTCTTTTGTTCTTTTTCAGACATGGATGACTGTTCTCGGTGCCCAGATGATCATTATCCAAACCCTAGTAGAAATACATGCCTTCCAAAGCAGATTAGCTTTTTATCCTATGAAGAACCCGTGGGGATCAGTCTTACCGCCCTTTCTCTTTGTTTTTGTTTTAAGACAATTTTGGTGCTTAAAATTTTCATTAAGTATAAAGATACTCCCATTGTCAAAGCCAACAACCGGAATCTCACCTACATGCTCCTTGTTTCTCTCCTCCTCTCTTTCCTTTGTGTGTTTCTATTTATTGGGAGACCCAACAAAATTCTGTGTCTCCTTCGTCAACCAGCTTTTGGTCTCATCTTCTCTGTGGCAGTTTCTTGCGTATTGTCCAAAACCTTTGTAGTGGTTCTAGCATTTATGGCCACCAAACCTGGCTCCAAAATGAGGAAATGGGTGGGTGGAAGAATGGTCACTTTTATTCTTTTTTCCTGCTCCCTTGTTCAAACCACTATTTGTATAGTGTGGTTGACAATTTTCCCGCCATACCCAGATTTCGATACACAGCCAATGTCTGAAGAAGTCATCCTGGAGTGCAATTGTGGAATCGATCATGTTCTACTGTGTTCTGGGCTTTATGGGTTTTCTTGCTCTGGTTAGCTTCTCTGCTGCTTTTTTGGCTAGGAAGTTACCTGACAGCTTCAACGAAGCCAAATTCATCACCTTTAGCATGTTGGTCTTCTGCAGTGTTTGGCTTTGCTTTGTTCCAACTTATCTAAGCACAAGGGGGAAATATATGTTGGCTGTGGAGATCTTCTCCATGATTTCCTCCACTGCTGGTTTATTAGTGTGTATCTTTTTCCCCAAGTGTTTTATCATTGTGGTGAGACCTGAACAGAACAATAAGCATCGGCTAATGAAAAGAAAATTGTAAATGATCTTTCTTTATATATGTGTCTGATAACTTTCCAGGTTCCAGTAGTTCTTCCTAAATATTAGGCATTTTCCAAGCAGGGATTCAAATAGTAATCATTTGATAAGTACATATCAGGATTGTAGGAGATCACATACAAGAGTTTGAGGACTGATTTGATTGAAAGATTTAGGAGCGAACAAATTTCTAGGCTTGACTCCCTCTCACAGTATTTTTTTTCTTCTCTTTCCTGCCTTCAATTCTTATAAATGGTTTTGGCTTCTAGTTCACAGCCTGACATAGTCATTAAAAGTAGCAAACTTTATTCAGCTCATTACATTTTTAGAGGAAGAACAAATCTAAATGAATCTCACTTAATCAGTGATGATATGAGTTGAAATATATGTATGTAACTAGCATATATGCATATATCTGTATTGTTTAATGCTATTTCTCCTATTCCAGTTGAGTTGATTTATTTATGATCTCAGAAAGATCAGTTTTTGGCATGCGTTCTTCCATTTGTCTTCTGACACTTTCTGTATGTCAAGTTTGTTGGTGAATATATGGCCCATTTGTTCTTTGTTGACTACTCTCCTATTCCTTTCCATCCAATAACTTAGTAGTTTCCAGGAATAAATGAGCCTTTGCCTTATAAACAGTTCCAAGAAATTTTAGGAACATTTTCCTCACTTTATCTGGATTTAGAGAAAGGTTCCAGTGACAGCAAGTATAACTCTATAAATCCATTGCAACCATCTACTAGTCATTGATATTACAACCAAACGCCTTCTCTTCTTAGAATTGCCCCTAATATGATAATTAAGTCAGCATGGATGTTTTAGGGGGCTGAAGATTAAAACATATGAAAAATATGAAGTTTACTTTTATAATTGCTTTTACTATTGTAATCAAAATCTTCAATAAAATTGTTTTTTAAAAAAGAATATGATCTAGCTTATTTCTCTTCCAATGGTGGAATTCAATTTTTTTTACTCTTCCAATGGTGGAATTCAATTTTTTTTACTACCAGTCTGTGGGCATGGTTTGGGGGCATGGTGTAGCTTGGTGGGCACGGCAGGGGAACGATACTGCAAAATCTCCCTTCCCACCCCACTCTGGGACCATCAAGAGGTGGTATTTGCCAGTTCTCTGAACTACTCAAAATTTCCACTACTGGTTCTCCAGAACCTGTCAGAACCTGCTGAATTTCATCCTTGTCTCTTCCTAAATTGACTAGATGGACACTGAGTAAAAGATGAATCATACTGAAACAAAATTAAGTCAAACCAGTCTTGTACAATTACCAAACATGGGAAGATTGATGATCTAATTCTTCCTTGGAACTGAAAGGCAATGAATGGAAATATTTCTCTTCCTCTACATAACTGAAGACAGACCCAGACTCCCTTTCCCCTAAAGTTTGGGATATATCAGGGCATGAAAGTGATTCTGGAGAGCCACGCTCATCACAGCCTTCCTTTGCAGCCCTCTTCCAAATGGAAATATTGGTAAAATGTTATTGGCAAGCAGTGTAGCATCTCTAATTTGTATCAGTGAAATGTTTGTTGTCTTCTATAGAACTCTACATCTTATATTTGTTGCTGTGGCCAGAATAGTTTCCTACATGTTGCAATTGTCATTAATGTTTACCCAGAGAAACTAGAGTAATTTCACCTCCTGGCATTTTGAATTACTGTTTTCTTCTTAATCAAGTGCTGCAGAACCATAAATACACCAGATAGATTTATGACCATGCAACATGTTGTGATCTGTTGATGTGATCTGTGATATTTTCAGTGATCGTACTCCAGTATATTGATCAGAAAGGGGAAAGAATGAAAGTTGGATACAACTGGTTTCATGGATTGGACCCCAATTCAAGTATTTTCCTTTGCTTTAAAAAAAGATGTCATTGGGTCATTTGTGCTTGCTACAGAGATAAGGTCTTTTCAATTTCTCTCCCTGACCACATGAAGTTGCCTGGGAATTCACAACACCTCATTGCTTCGGAAACAATTGAGAGATCTCTTTGTTTAAACCTAAAGGTTCCTTGTGTAATATCTCCATTCCTTTACACACATTCTAATTTTCATATGAAATAAGTTGAGCAGTAAAGCCAAATTTATATTTCTTATTAAATTTTATACTTTATTTATATTGAGAAAATTATGATAGGCATTGATCAAGAAAAAGAAAGTAAGTGATTACAGTCAAATAAGTATAAATTAATTTTGCTAATTGGTTAACCAAAGTGTGTAGGAATCACACCATAGTAATAAAGGGTGACTTTAATTATCTGATATCAACTGGGAGATAAACTCTGCATCAAGTGGACTGACTATCTGACAACTTTGTCATCCAAAAGGTAAAGGAGGGAACTACAGGGTTTGCTATAATGGACCTAATGAACCACAGTGGTGCAGTGGTTAGAATGCAGTACTAGAGGGTACATCTACTGACTGCCATCTGACTGCAATTTGTCAGTTCAAATCTCACCAGGCTCAAGGTTGACTCAGCCTTTCATCCTTCCAAGGTGGGTAAAATGAGGACCCAAAATTGTTGGGAACAATATGCTGACTCTATAAACTGCTTAGAGAGGGCTGTAAAGCACTGTAAAGCAGTATATAAGTCTAAGTGCTATTGCTATTGCAAATTCTTACTAACAGAGAAAAAGTGATAGAAAGTTTGAAGTTACCAGAACTTTCTGGGAATGTGACCATGTCTTATTGGAATTTAATATAATGCAAACACAAACAACAGAACAAAAACCATTTTCTTAGACTTTAATCCAATGTAAAGAAAAAATCCAAGGTACCATGCAATAAATATATGCAACAACTTAACATCTAGGAGAAAACTCAGTTCCTTGAAAACTTCACATCCTTGAAGAAGACAAAAGGGTCAGAGCCATCTAAATCATACAGAGGAAGCTTTTTCATAAGATAGACACTGAAACATAGAAATCCTATGTAATGGACCACTTGCCGCAGCCAACTGGCCATGGCCAATTCATGACAGCCAACTTGCTGCAGTCAAATCCCCATGGGAAAAGTAACAGAAGAACAAGAATTGCACTAATATTGAAGAAAGAGTGGAATAGAATAATTAAAGAAAGGAGGGACAAAATGAAATGTGAATGATAAAAATTAAAATATTTAAATTGTTTTAAATATTTTAATTGAATAGTTGAATTGCCCCCAGTTAACTGGTGAGTTGGCCATGGTGAGTTGTCCCACAATGAGTTGACTTTAATGCGTTGGTTGTGGCAAAATGCCTGTAGCTACTAGTCCCATTCTGCTATGTAATTGAATATGTTGTATACTCTCTGGCTTAAATGTATACTTGGAAAAAATTATCAGATACATATATAAAGAAAGATCATTTACAATTTTCTTTTCATTAGCTGATGCTTATTGTTATGTTCAGGTCTCAATACAATGATAAAACACTTGGGAAAAAAGATACACACTAATAAGCCAGCACTGGAGGAAATCATGGAGAAGATCTCCACAGCCAACATATATTTCCCCCTTGTGCTTAGATAAGTTGGAACAAAGCAAAGCCAAACACTGCAGAAGACCAACATGCTAAAGGTGATGAATTTGGCTTCATTGAAGCTGTCAGGTAACTTCCTAGCTAGAAAAGCAGCAGAGAAACTAACCAGAGCAAGAAAACCCATAAAGCACAAAACACAGTAGAACATGATTGATTCCTCATTGCACTCCAGGATGACTTCTTCAGACATTGACCGTGTATCGAAATCTGGGTATGGCGGGAAAATTGTCAACCACACTATGCAAATAGTGGTTTGAACAAGGGAGCAGGAAAAAAGAATAAAAGTGACCATTCTTCCACCCACCCATTTCCTCATTTTGGAGCCAGGTTTGGTGGCCATAAATGCTAGAACCACCACAAAGGTTTTGGACAATACACAAGAAACTGCCACAGAGAAGATGATCCCAAAAGCTGGTTGACGAAGGAGACACAGAATTTTGTTGGGTCTCCCAATAAATAGAAACACACAAAGGAAAGAGAGGAGGAGAGAAACAAGGAGCATGTAGGTGAGATTCCGGTTGTTGGCTTTGACAATGGGAGTATCTTTATACTTAATGAAAATTTTAAGCACCAAAATTGTCTTAAAACAAAAACAAAGAGAAAGGGCGGTAAGACTGATCCCCACGGGTTCTTCATAGGATAAAAAGCTAATCTGCTTTGGAAGGCATGTATTTCTGTCAGGGTTTGGATAATGATCATCTGGGCACCGAGAACAGTCATCCATGTCTGAAAAAGAACAAAAGAGAGATGAATATAATGACTTATACACAGTGTCATACTGAAACCTTAATTCATTCTCCATTGAAATTGTCCATTGTGATCTTCATAAATTTGAAGCTGTTATCTGGGCCATTTGAGGTGGCAATTGTTATAACTATAATAGGTATTATATGCTTAGCCCATTATACCTTGAATCTTCCTACCCTTTTCCATTGATATTTTCCCCTCTGGACATGGAAGACAATCATAGCAGCAAAATGACTCCCCTTCTTTCTTGACCTTGCTGTATCCTGCTTTACAAGGATCATTACATAAAGAACAAGGTGGTGCCTATCAAGAAATTAAAAAAAAATATTTTTGATATAAGAATTTCAAGCATTATAAAAATTAAAATGCGGAGGAACCAAGAAATACCAAACCTATATCATTCATACATGTAAGTAGCTCAGGCTCACAATGAACAAAGGCTTGCAACAAATATATAAAAAAATAACAAAAAAGCTTCATGCAATATGTTACAAACAAGCAAAAAGTCAACAATTGGTCCATTGCTGGGAGAAAGTAGCGAGAAGGTGACAAGCAACAGGGAGAAAGCAGAACTACTTAACTCGTTTTTTTTGCATCTGCCTTTACACAAAGGAAAAAAAAAACAACAGTCCAACCTATCAAAAACATCACCACAAAAACAGATTAGGAACACAAGTTAAAATAGGGAAGAAAATGGTAAGTGAGTACATGTCTACCCTAGATGAGTTCAAATCACCAGGACCAGATGGATTACACCCCAAGGTTCTGAAGGAACTGGCACAGGGGTAAAATCTACTTACCTTCCTACTGTTTTGGAAGTGCACAAACCTGTAAAAAAAAAGGTTACTTCCTGATAGAAACCAGGAAGTAATGATGACTGGGCGGGTGGGCAGAGGCTCGCACTGCTGTCATTACCAGTTCTCCAAACCACCCACTGCCATTGCTACTGCTTCGGCTGAACCAGACCAAACTGGTAGTTTTTCACCCCAGAACTGTCAGATGTGATCTCAGAACCACTGAATTATAACTTTCAAAGATTCTGGAGCACTGGGGAACTGCCAGAGGACTGGAAAAGAGCTGATATAGTTCCCATATTCAAAAAAGGGGGAAAAAAACAGATCCAGAAACTACAGACCTATCAGCCTGACCTCAATACCAGGGAAGATTCTGGAAAATATAATCAAGCAACGAATCAGCGAACACCTAGAAGCAAACAAAGTAATAACCAAAAGCCAACATGGGTTTGTCAAAAACAGATCATGCCAGAATAATCTTATTGAATTTTTTGACAAAGTGACAAAACTAGTGGACCAGAGGAATGCTGTCAATATAATTTACTTGGACTTCAGTAAGGCATTTGACAAAGTAGACCATAACCTACTCCTTGATAAAATAGAAAAATGTGGGTTAGACAGCATCACCACCAAATGGATACGTAACTGGCTGACCAATTCCACTCAGTTCCTGCATCTATATGGAGGGAGATATGCAGTGCGGTACCCAGGGCTTTGTTTTAGGCCCAATATTCTACAACATATTGATCAATGACTTGGATGAGGGGATAGATGGGGAACTCATCAAATTTGCAGATGACACCAAGCTGGCAGGAATAGCCAACACTCTGGAAGATAGACTTAAGCTATAGAAGGATAGCTGACAGACTTGAATATTGGGCACTATCTAACAAAATGAAATTTAATGGTGAGAAAAATAAGGTTCTACATTCAGGCAAAAGAAAATCCACAGGTACAATATATGTGGTGCCTTGCTCAATAGTAGTAACTGTGAGAGGGATCTTGGAGTTCTAGTGGACAATCACTTAAATATGAGCCAGCAGTGTGCTGCAGGTGCCAAAAAAGCCAACACAGTTCTAGGCTGCATAAACAGAAAGAATCAAGATCATGTGATGTGTTAATACCACTTTATAATGTCTTGGTAAAGCCACACTTGGAACACTGCATCCAATTTTGGTCGCCATGATGTAAAAAATATGTTGATAATCTAGGAAGAGTGCAGAGAAGAGCAACAAAGATGATTAGGGGACTTGAGGATAAACATAAAAAGAATGGTTGCTGGAACTGGATGTGTATAGTCTTATGAAAAGAAGGACTAGGAGTGACTCAATAACAGTGTTCCAATATCTTAGGGGTTGCCACAAAGAAGACGGAATCTGACTATTCTCCAAAGCACCTGAGGGTAGAACAAGAAGCAAAGGGTGGAAACTAATCAAGAAGAGAAGCAACTTAGAACTAAGGAGAAATTTCCTGACAGTTAGAACAATTAATCAGTGGAACAACTTGCCTCCAGAATTTGTAAATGCCCCAACACTGGAAGTGATTAGATAACCATTTGTCTGAAGTGGTAGGGTTCCTGCCTAAGCAGGGGGTTGGATTAGAAGACCTCCAAGGTCCCTTCCAACTCTGTTATTTTATTTCCCTTCACTAAGCCAGAGCCTCAAGCTGATCATGGAACCAGGTTTTAGAGTCTTACAAAAGGCCATCATGATTTTGGCCTTCTTGACCTCCAGAGAGAGAAAGTTCCAGTAGAGGGGTACTAGAGGAAAAAAAGGGACATTTTATAGGCTTTAAGCATTCTTTGGCTGATGGAACCTGAAGCATAATCCTCCTGCTTGCCTGGAATGGATTAAAATAATTGGGGAGAGATGATTTCTCAAGTAGCCTTGTTCTAAGCCATGAAGGGCTTTAAAGCTGACACCAGCACCTTTAATTGCACGTGATAGCAGACTGGCAACCAACTAAGCACACAGAATAGTCATGTTACATATGCCAAATAATAATAGACATTTACTAGATGCTCCTAGTTAAAACTTTTGAAGTCACTTCAAGGGCAGTTCCATGTTATGGCATAATCCATATCAGAGGTCACGAGGAAAACTGTGACACATATTTCTATACCAAATATTTGAATTTTTCCCCCCTTTCCCCGTGGGATTTCTACAGAGGTTAACCAAAAGATGGCATTATGAATTATCCATCAAGAGAGTGACATTTTATGCTGTATAAATGAAGGCAGAAAAAGCTAGATTCATACATCTCACCTGAGGAAATCCTACTGGCCACGTGATGGAATGCCCAGAGATATTGAAGAATTTGTCAGGTGGAGCTGTGGGGTCTATTCTTCCAACTTTGATCCTAATAAAGGACTGGTTTGGGAATGTGATCCAGTTGATAATATCAAATCCACCAATTAATTTTCCATTTTTGTCAAAAGTGACCTTTTCACCAACACTGTTGTTGAACGAGACACTTCTTAGAAAGGAATGAAGCTATAATACAGTGATAAAAGAGGGAGGGAGGGAGGGAGGGAGGGAGGGAGGGAGGGAGGGAGGGAGGAAGGAAGGAAGGAAGGAAGGAAGGAAGGAAGGAAGGAAGGAAGGAAGGAAGGAAGGAAGGAAGGATGGATTTATACTGGATATTGCTTGTTTGCTTTTGTTTTAGTTATAGACCAGCAGCAAACATATAATACAACAATCGTTGGAAAACAAAGTAGAAGCAAAATATGATATTAATACAGTAAAATGTACATGTGTAAACAGAGAATTACAAAATAAAACAAAAAACAAAATCTGTGAAAGATATACAAAATTACACTTTGTAGTGCAAATAATATATACAGGTGAAACTCGAAAAATTAGAATATCGTGCAAAAGTTCATTTATTTCAGTAATGCAATTTAAAAGGTGAAACTAATATATGAGATAGATTCATTACATGCAAAGAGAGATAGTTCAAGCCTTGATTTGTCATAATTTTGATAATTATGGCTTACAGCTCATGAAAACCCCAAATTCACAATCTCAGAAAATTAGAATATTACATGAAATCATTAAAAGAAGGATTGCACATAGAACAATATCGGACCTCTGAAAAGTATAAGCATGCATATGTACTCAGTATTTTGTTTGGGCCCCTTTTGCATAAATTACTGCCTCGATGCAGCGTGACATGGATGCTATCAGCCTGTGGCACTGCTGAGGTGTTATGGAAGAAAAGGATGCTTCAATAGGGCCTTCAGCTCTTCTGCATTGTTCAGTCTCACATCGCTCATCTTTCTCTTGGCAATGCTCCATAGATTCTCTATGGGGTTCAGGTGAGGCGTGTTTGCTGGCCAATCAAGCACAGTAATCCCATGGTCATTGAACCAGATTTTGGTACTTTTGGCAGTGTGGGCAGGTTCCAAGTCCTGCTGGAAAATGAAGTCAGCATCCCCATAACGCGCATCTGTGGAAGGAAGCATGAAGTGCTCCAAAATCTCCTGGTAGTTGGCTATGTTGACCCTGGACTTAATGAAGCAGAGTAGACCAACACCAGCAGATGACATGGCTCCCCAAATCAACACACACAGTGGAAACTTCACACTGGACTTCAAGCATCTTGCAGTGTATGCCTCTCCATTCTTCCTCCAGACTCTGGATCCTTATTTTCCAAATGAGATGCAAAAATTGCTCTCATCAGAAAAGAGGACTTTGGATCACTGAGCAACAGACCAGTTCTTTTTTTCTTTAGCCCACGTAAGATGCTTCTGATGTTGTTTGTTGTTCAGGAGCGGCTTGACAAGAGGAAAATGACATTTGAAGCCCATGTCCAGGATCCGTCTGTGTGTGGTGGCTCTTGATGCACTGACTCCGGCCTCAGTCCACTCCTTGTGAAAGTCCCCAACACTTTTGAATGGCCTTTTCCTGACAATCATCCCTGTTGCTTGTGCACCTTTTTCTTCCATGCTTTCCCCTTCCACATAACTTTCTATTAATGTGCTTTGATACAGCACTTTGGGAACATCCAATTTCTTTTGCAATTACCTTTTGAGGATTTCCCTCCTTATGGAGGGAGTCAATGATGGTTTTCTGCACAACTGTCAGGTCAGCAGTCTTTCCCATGATTTAGATTCCTACTCAACCAGACTGAAATACCATTGAAAGGCTCAGGAACCCTTTGCAGGTGTTATAGCTTAATTAGCTGATTAGAGTGGGACCCTTTGAGCCTAGAACATTGAACCTTTTCACAATATTCTAATTTTCTGAGATGGTGAATTTGGGGTTTTCATGAGCTGTAAGCCATAATCATCAAAATTATGACTAATCAAGGCTTGAACTATCTCGCTTTGCATGTAATGAGTCTATCTCATATATTAGTTTCACCTTTTAAGTTACATTACTGAAATTAATGAACTTTTGCACAATATTCTAATTTTTCAAGTTTCACCTGTACATAAACCTTGGTTTTGCTCAGAATCACCTTACTTGGTGGTTATTTGTGTTCAATCAAAATTCAGATATAAAACACAGCTACAATGAAATGTTTACTTCAGGTCCAGCTAGTAAGGAACAGATATTTCTATTTCTAGAAACAGAAATAGTTATCTCTAATTCTTTCTATTGCCTGGCTATGGTGTTACAAGTGTGGTAATGTATACACCTCAGAGGTGACCCAAAGTGACCCAAAATTTCAATTTCCTCCTCACCAAGTTATTTTACCATGTCAAATGGTTAGAAAAGAGGGCATTATAACAGGCAAACTCTTCTGGTGCCTTTAGGGACTATCGCTATAAATAAAGTGCATAATTTGCAGATGTTTCTGTTCTCTTAACAAAAAAATTTCATTATGACCTTCATAAATTTGATAATTTCATCATGACTTTTTCAGGTGGAATTGGAGCAAATACACACACGCACACACATACACACACACACACAATATACTAAACTGTTTGAAATGATCAGATAAATTAATACTTTCCATGAATTTTCTAAATCCATAAATTATTATCTTAAACCAAATTGTTTTCTCCAATGTATCATACTGCCTCTTTCATTCCCACTTACTGAGGCATTATTCAAGGAAAAACAAGAGTAGCTCTTACTAAATAGATTATAATAATGAGAACAGAGAATGTAAAAAAAAAAAACACACATCCAACATATTTTTTGTTTCGTTCTAGATTAAACAGGAGTTAACAGGAGCCTGTGTATTAGACAGGATTAGACAGGAGCCTGTGTAGCGTAGAGGGCTAATGCCTCCTACTAAAGGCAGCAATTAACACCAGCTGCCTGTAATTTCTCTGAGTTCAATCCTAGCCAGGCTCAAGGTCGACTCAGCCTTCCATCCTTTCTAAGGTGGGTAAATTGAGGACCCAGTTTGTGGGGGCAATAAGCTGACTTTGTATAAATATACAAAGTATGAAGGCTATTGCTTAACACATTGTAAGCCGCCCTGAGTCTCCGGAGAAGGGCGGCATATAAATCAAATAAAAATAAAATAAAATAAAATAAAATAAACAAGGACTCCTAGAATAAACAACATAGCTCAATGGCTTTTAGTCCATTTTTAGAGATGGAGTGGACCATCTCCTTCCATCTACTTATAGACTCATTTTTATGACAGTTAATTTGATGGACTGAAGCATATTCAAAGGTTGTTGCAGGAGTTTTGTAGAACACCAATTATAACTTTAATATTAGCATATAAATATTCCACTTCAGTAAGTCAGTAGTATATTTCCCTTTTAGAATCATACCAATGTCCTAAAAGTATTATTCATTAAGGTTGATGGACAGATGTTGCTACTACACAAATGGTACAGTTCTATGCTTTAGATCTTACCTGCCATAACACTTGACTTGGAAACTGCTGCCTTCTTTCTTTCACTAATATTCTTTGCCTGGATTTGAATAAATACAGAGATTGCAAAGCATGTGCCACAGCATGGACTGCATTGTAAATATTATAGCTCTGGCCACTCATTCGTGTTTCAAACACAGATGTAGGAAGGGTCTCAAGCCTCTCCTGTCCAGTACATTTGTTCTCAGATGTCTCTGTTTCAGGACTGGTGAAGAAACAGTTGAATGCCTGTTCCCAGAAATCTTTCCTAAAATTATCATGCTGGTTGTTGATTGGACTTATGCTTTCGAGAAACTTCGGAAAGTCTTCAATCTCCTTTGTGTGAACTGCAAAGGATAAAGCACCTTCCAGGAAACAGATATCCCATGATCTATGAAAGGAATTGGAAGTGTAATCTGTCTGAGCTGTTGTAACCCAGACTTTTGCCTTCTTTGGTATATCCTCCACTTCTGCCAATTGGAGATATGTTCTCAGAAGTGATAAGGATTCAGTTTCCCCATTTAAGACTATGACATTGGCTGTGCTGTTCATGAGAACTTGATATATATGGAGTCCTTCACCTACTTGATCATTAAAATCGACATAAAAATCTACCTTAGGGAACTTTTGTATGAAATCAAAGCAGATGCCATGCTGGGAAAATGTGGGGAGCACCTCCTGGACAAATTTCTCCCCCTTGTCATCATTCACAACAAGAACTCCAATCCAGATCCAGCTAAAATACAGCAATAACTGGAGAAGGCCCCTACGTTGGTGGGATTCATCTGGAAACATTTGTTGGAAGAAAACTGCTTGAGTTTCTTTACCCATGATTGGAGTAGAGCCATAGGTCAGCTAAAGATAGTAAAAAGCAAAGATTGTTGTGAGCCTCTGAAAATGTGTACATACAATTGAATCTTTGGGTGTCCTTGAGCTTATCTACTAAAACATGCTCTTATTTCCAAATGTCTATAGAGATTCTCAGTCATCCAGGACATGGTTGTCCCAAAGTTGCTTTTTCAAAAGGCACCTGGACTTTCTGGTTTTTCTTTGAAAATGTTTTGCTTCTCATCCAAAAAGCCACCAGGCTTGAAATTTTGGGATTAGACAATTTAGAACTATGCCACCTTCGGTCTGATCTAAGTGTAGTACACAAAATGATCTGCTACAAAATCCTACCAGTCAATTACTACTTCAGCTTCAACTGCAATAATACACGAGCACACAATAGATACAAACTTAAGGTAAACAGTTCCAAACTTGACTTCAGCAACAGAGTGGCCAATGCCTGGAATGTACTACCTGACTCTGTAGTTTCTTCCCCAAACCCCCATAACTTTAACCTTAGACTGTTTGTTGACCTCACCCCATTCCTAAGAGGTCTGTAAGGAGCGTGCATGCCAAATTTCTCTGGTTTTCTACTGGACAAACTTGTTGGATTAGAAATGAAGGGAGGTTTCTCAAGGCTTAAAGGATGTAGAGACTTTATTACAACTGGAGGAGGTTCCCTAAGTATTGGATTTAAGCAGGTTGATCTCTTCTTATTTTGAAATAGACACACAATCCAGTTCTTTCTCCACTTACTATTTAGATAAATCTTCAAAACTTCCTTAATGGGTATCTATCAAAAAGTTATATACAATCTGAATATGTTCTTTATCATAAAAGCTAGCACTCTAAATTTGTTCGGGTAGTCAGTCATCACTCATACCTGAGGAACTTTGTAGATGTTCAGAATAGTTGCCCCATGGAGACAGATGTCAGATCCCATAAGGACAGCAGCCAGATTTTGGGGGACCCCACATTTGTAGTTAGGAATGAGTCTGCCCTGGGTGAAGGGAAGTCCCATTGAAGCAAGGTAAGTCCAACCTGGACTAAAATGGCTATTATAGATGTGAAAGCCCAGCGTGACATTGGGCAGGATCTGAGGATTTTCATTGATCTCCTTGATAGCAAACACTAAAGCCAGAATGTGCTGATAGTTTTGATAAAATATTCTGTAACAAGAATTACATAACACATTTAAAAGGGTCTGCTTCAGATGATGGCATGTCCAATCTTCCAGACTTATATCTCAAAGAAAGAAACACAAGTTTCCTACCAGTAATAGCAATTTAAATATTAATCATAGGTAATAAAGATCCTTCAGATAATAGTTGTTTGTATATCATGTACACAAATCTATATTCTCTACCTAGAATGAATTAGATATAATTTGTCATAATGGACTTCTGACCTACATTGAAAATACATCAAGATATCATATGTTTGAAAAAAAAGATGTTTCTGGATTTTGTTATTACAGCTCAGAGGAAAAACGTTTTGAGCATCATATAATTGAACAGTTGGACTCAGAACTGGAAAGATCAATCGATTAGGAACATACATAAGTCCGTCTTGAACCTCCTGAGCAGGATGTTGACTGAAATCAGGGGGATCAGAAAATGACAAGATCACAGAAATGATGCTACCAATACTAACTTCTCCAAGCTGATGATATGTGTGATGAATAGGAGCAGGCTCATTATGGTCACATTGAATATTAGGATCCTGGCATGCCACTTGAGGCATTACTGTCAACAGTGATGCCATCAATGCTACCATCAACCATAGAAGTCTTCTTTTGGTATACAAATCTCCCTGTCTGCAACATGGTTCTTGAAGGTGCCCAAGGAGAACAGTCTGACATGACTTCATCAGCTGTTTTTCAGACAGAGATAGACAGTAATATCTACCACTGTTTATACTCATAGACTTCTAAGGGCTACTAGTTTGGATTTGATGGGAAACATTAACAATGCTGTCATGGTCAGGTTATTGTTTTGCCTTGAAGTCCCATAGGATTTGGAAGATAAAAACAGCTTAATTTCATAATGATAGAGAGACCAGTGTCTCTATAGAGATTTTTTTACATTCACAACTCAAAAAAAAAAAAAAGTGAGAGACTTCTGAGGAAAAAGAATGAAATCACTTATGTATCTATATCAGTGTAGAAATATGGAAACAGAAATAGAAGTAGATAATAAATTTGACACAGCTTTAAGAGTAGAACTAAGAATTACAAGGGTAGAAGACAGGATGTTTATTTTTAATTATTAGCTAAAACTATTCTTTAACCCAACAGGCCTCATATTAACAGAGATAACTTCCAATTTAACTGTTGTATATACATAAGAAGTCACTCTTCCAGCTTATCTGTTGAAGTGAAGTGACTCTTCAGTAACTCTTCCAGCTTAGGAATTACAAGTGCAAGTACTCCTATCTTTACTAAATCATTTCAACCTTTAATTTCCATGTGCTTTCTAATTTCTTCTTCAGGCCCTGGTATTTCTCCAGCTTCTTCTTGATGTTGCTGCCATTTGGCATTGCTACATCTATCACCATTGTTCTCTTCTGGCCCTTGTCTATTACCACAGTGTCTAGTTCATTGACCAACACCTACATGCCTTCTCTATCTGGAAATCCTACACAACCTCTGCCCTCTGATCACAGCTTGCCAGTTATGAATCCCACTTCTGACATTAGATTCCTGTGGAATCAAAACACAGGACCTAAAGCAAGTAATCAACATGTGCTGATGGATTTCCACCAAAGAACATTGAGAGAGACCGCACCCCACAAAAGGATGCACTGAATTTTATACATCTCAGAAAGAAGGAGGACACTAATGCATAAGATGTAAAGCCATCTTTATATATATACTGATAAGTAAATGGTCTCAGGTTACTATAGGTAATGGAGCTCATTACCTATAGTAGGTTGATATCTACAATATAGGTTGATTGTGTCTGTTTATCACCAGAAACGAAAGGAAGCAATGAAGCAATAAATGATGGCAGAAAGGAATAAATCAATAAATCGGGGGGGGGATCCCCCATAAATCAAGAGGAGGGGACAGTTTGGGAATGTCAGATGCCAAAGGAAAACATCTCCCATGGCAAATCAAAGGGATTCTTGGAAAATATACAGAGATAAAATGCTGCAGGCTGTAATGCACTATATATATTATCTAAAATTGGTTTTCCCACAGTACAGTATTATTTTCCTACGTTCATGAATAGACTCTTGTTTTTCCTTGTTATACAGATAGTCCTTGACTTATAACCTTACATTTAGTGACAATTCAAAGTTGCAATGTGATTGGGAAAAAATGACTTATAACTGTTTTCCACATTTATGTCCATTGTAGCATCCCTGTGCTGATGTAATCAAAATTTTGACGCCTGGAAATTGACTCATATTTATGATTGTTGCAGTGTCCTGGGGTCATGTGATAACCTTTTGTGACCTCTGACAACCAAAATTAATGGGGAGGCTAGATTTACTTAACTGTGTTACTAACTTAACAACTGCAATATGTCAGGGTTCCAAGTAACACCCCCAATGAAATAAAACTCTGAGGCTTGAAGTTCCTCAAAGCTAACTTTTATTAGAGATGTCATATTGGCACATCTGGGAAAACCCGAATCTGGGTATCCACACCTAAAAGAAAGTTCAAGACCTTGCACCTCTACCACATATCCACCACACATCCAATCAGCTACTGTCCAGAATAGAAGATGCCTCCTCATTCTTCTCCACACAGATGCAGGGCACAATGGCCTTGACTTTCTATAAAGAATTTTATTGTGACTACATATCTTCTTCTCTCTATGTAATCCCCCCTCCCAATTTCCCACAGTAGGATTTGTGGCAGTCCTGAAGCCTGAAGGCACAACAAAGGTAGAAAGATGGCTTTGAGGTCTGACACAATGATTCACTTAACAGCTGTGGTAAGAAAGGTAATAAGATGGAGCAAAACTCAACAACTGTCTTGCTTACTGATGGAAAATTGGGGCTCAATTGTGGTCATCATTCTAATGAAAATTATAACTCTGGTTATCTTCATAATAAGAAATACAGGTAAATTGGTGGGTAGATAAAATGGATAGATAGATAGATAGATAGATAGATAGATAGATAGATAGATAGATAGATAGATAGATAGATAGATTATGGTCTTTGGTCAGCACAACTTTGAATAAGGGATGAAGCAGAAGGAAAAATACATTTAATTTCATTTCATCAATTTTTTCCATGTTATTGAAATATAGAAACAGGTTGCAATGAAAATAGATTTATGGATAGAGAGCAAATGGTTATGACCCAGCATGAAAATCTTTTGTAAAATGCATTTAAATGTATGGGATTCACAAACTCAATATGTTTTCATTTCGAAGAAGCCTAACAAATCCAAAACTTATATCCTATAATACTATGTTAAATATATATTCATAAAATGGTAGTTAGCTTTTGCTATATTTAAGTAGGGCCTTATGAATTGTAAGTATAAAAACCATGAAAATGTCTTTACAAACATTGAACATTGTTTGAGTCAATATCTGAAATATCCTAACAGGAACCAAGACACCTAGTTCAAAATGAGTGTTGAAAAGGGGAAAGGATTATTTATTTATTATTTTATTTATTTATTAATTAGATTTGTATACCGCCCTTCTCCTTACGGACTCAGGGCGGTGAACAGCTGAAATAAAAATTCAATACATAAAAGTTAAAAATTAAAACGCATATACATTAGGCTGAGAATTAAAACCAAATAAATATTAAAATGCAGCAACGCTACAAACATTAAAAATTTAAAAATTTTAAAAAATTCTAAAAATGCAGCAGGGATCAGGCTAAACCGGCAAGTTGAAAAAGATGCGTCTTCAGGGCCCAATGAAACGTCCGGAGGTCGGAGATAATTCTCAATTCTGGAGGAAGATCATTCCAGAGGGTAGGGGCTGCCACAGAGAAGGCTCTCCCCCTGGGGGTCGCCAGCTGGCATTGTCTGGCTGACGGCACCCTGAGGAGGCCCACTCTGTGGGAGCGAACCGGCCGGTGGGAGGCAATTGGCGGCAGAAGGCGGTCCCGTAAGGGTCCGCCTATACCCGATTAGGGTATACCCGATTAGGGTATAGAATCTTGGAAAATGGTGAAAATGTAGCAACTTTGAATAACTTTATTGTCACTTTAAATGTATACTAATAGGCACACATTAAAATGAAATTTCTTTGCATACAGTTCTCAAAGGGTCACCACTTCTAATATACACTATGTAAACATGACAAAATAAATAAATACAAAATTATGTATATACCCTCATACATATATTATATGACTTAGAGAAACAACACATTTAGTTTGGATGCATACATGTACACTTGGTTTACTTATTCCTCTTCATGCGTTGGTCTCTGTGGTTTAGAAAACAATAATGTAGCACTTTGACAGAAATATGCATCCCAGTAATGAGAAGACCTCCACAGCTACCATGGCTTTGCCTTTTGTACTCAGATAGGCTGGAAAGAAGGAGACCCACACACTGCAAAAGGCCAATGTGCTGAAGGTGATGAACTTGGCTTCATTAAAGCTGTCAGGTAAGTTACGGGCAAGAAAAACCACAATAAAGCTGGCAATGGCCAAGATACCCATGTAGCCCAAAATAAAGTAGAAAAAAAAAGCTGACCCCTCATTGCATTGTCATGGTTTTGGCCACTACACTAGAAATGGCCATGGAGAAAGTGACACCAAACATTGATTGTCGGAGAAGGCAGGTCACTTTGCCAGCTTGGTTGAGGAAGAGCAAAGTGGAGAGAAAACAAAGCAGGGTATAGTAAGGGACAGATTGTTGGCTTTGACGATAGGAGCATCTCTGTGCTTAATAAAAGTTCCAAGTACCCAAGATGTCAAGAAGAAGAAACAAAGAGCTGCTGAGGCTAAATCAATTCCCATTGTTGTTAGTTTCGAAGTCATGTCCAACCCATCACGACCCCATGGACAATATTCCTCCAGGCCTTCCTGTCCTCTGCCATCCTCTGGAGTCCATTTAAGCTCACGCTGACTGCTTCAGTGACTCTATTCAGCCACCTCATTCTCTGTCGTCCCTTTCTTCTTTTGCCCTCAATCTTTCCCAGCATTAAGCTCTTCTCCAGTGAGTCCTTCCTTCTCATTAGGTGGCTAAAGTATTTGAGTTTCATCTTCAGGATCTGGCCTTCTAAAGAGTAGTCAGGGTTGATCTCCTCTAGGACTGACTGGTTTGATCACCTTGGAGTCCAAGGGACTCGCCAATTCCTAAGGCTTCTTCAAAGGTTAGACCTTCACCTGTTTCAGGATACATCCTTTCTTTTCTTTATTTGGATAATAACCTTCTGAACATTCAAAACAGCCATCCATATCTGGAAGGAAAATTAAAGAATTTGTCACCTAGACATTTCAAATTATTGAAAATCACCTTATTATTTGTATGCATCCAAGTAGTTTATTAAAGGTTGCTTAAGTCTACTGTAAATTGGTAGAATGCCTAACCTACCATTTTGATTTGAAATCTTCCCTTCTGGGCATGGAACATAGTCATAGCAGCAGAACTAATCCTCCTTGATCCCTCTCTTCCAGGATCCAGGGAAACAAGGGTCATTACATTTAGAAAGTGGAAGAACCTGGTGATAATCATAAAAGGTTTTGAATTCAGAGATACTTAAAACAGTTCGTATTTTTTTGTCCTTTACAGAGGGAAGATATTTTTGACTTCCCCAAAAAATACTGAATTCATCAACTTCATCAACAATTTAAAAATATGTAGAGATTACAATGATGGACAAAAAGTTCTGTTTGAAAGGTAAGGTGTTTAAATCATAATAATATCATGGAAACATGGCCTTTCTTGTGATTATAAATGGAAATGCAAATGAAATATGCAAGCATGCTTTTATATTGTAATGTCATTTTGTCAATTTGACAAACGATTGATCATCAACATTTGGAAAAAAATGCCATTGTTTATTTAAAAAAACAAACAAACCAGAAATCAGATTTCTAAACAGACTGCATTCAATATGCGATCATAATGGATTAAGTAAATTGATACCTGGTTAAAAGCTGGGTTCAAGACAATCACATCTTCATCCATGAATAATTCTTTCCCTTTTGGAGCCTGGAGATCTATCTTTCCAACTCTGAAAGGATCAGTTTGGAAAAAGTGATCAAGTTGGTGATGTTGAATCCACCTGTTGCTTCCCCTTCCTCATTCAAGGACATTCTGTTTCCAGCTGAATTGTTAAAAGAAATGCCTTGAAGAAATGAATGGAGCTATTTGAAAGAGAATGAAAAAGAAAGGGAGGCTGAATATGATGTAGTAGAGAGGAGAACATTGTATTCAAGTTTCATTGATGTATTCTTCCTATTCCTATAACAATTATTAAATATGTACACTTAGAAATTTGATAATTGATATTTCATAGAAATGTAATGGGTTTTTATTAATTTGATATTATTTTAAGGAAAGATAAGAACGAACCAAAGCAGAATGGAAATAAACTATTGGGATTAAACAGATTTCTTCAATTGTGATTCAGTAGTATAAATATATTTGATAATCTGAAATAAGACAAATTTCCTTTAGCCAGATTTGAAAATTTGAGACTCATTCTTCAATAGATAATTGTGAGATAGAGATTATTGCAAAGCATGGATTGCTGAGATAGGTAGATAGATGATAGATAGATAGATAGATAGATAGATAGATAGATAGATAGATAGATAGATAGATAGATAGATAGATAGATAGATAGATAGATAGATAGATGTGTGTGTGTGTGTGTTTGGGTGGGTCTATATGCATATGCAGTATGCATATGCAAACAAACATGCAAATACACACAGAGAGATGTATTGCACTACTGAAAATGCTGAATTTTTTGAAGGTTATAATATTTCACTTTTCAAATCATCCAAAATATCATCCCTATATGTCTATGTCAGGGGTCAGCAACCTGTGGCTCTGGAGCCACATGTGGCTCGTTCATCCCTCTGCTGTGGCTCCTTGTTGTCATTCAGCCTCAACAATTGATAGGGCTTTTGATTAGGACAGGTAGAGGAAAAAGGATACCGTACTAGGAGAAGACTCTAAGGTGGGGGAACCAGACTTCCGGTCAGCAGAGGAAAAAGGACACTGTGCTAAGACAAGACTCTATGGTAGGGAACCGGACTTTTGGTCGGCTCCAGAATTGAATGGGGGATTTCCAGTTAGGACCTTTATGGCTGTTTGAGTGTTTAAGGTTGCCGACCCCTGGTCTGTGTGGATGTGTGGTGTGATGGAAATTTAAAAAACAGTGTTTTCACATTGAAGGGTTCTTTTAATATTCTTATTACTGGGGTTTTTATCTTTTTCTGATTCTTATACATAAAGCATTTCCATTGTTTCTTCTTTAAGGTGAGTTTGCGTGAAACACTATGAGCATATGATTATCTACTGTACCTTATAATTATCCAATTAGACATGATGATCTTCACTTGTTTTTCAAATCCTTGAGAGTATCAGAGGAAAATCATGAACAAAGGCTAAGGATGCTATTAATATTCCTTCAAACATTCAGAGCTGGGGCTGTAGACAGACACGTTTCACCCCTTGAACACTAATACATTACACTGTCCAGTTTGGTCTTCGAAACAATTGAGAGAAACATGGCAGGCTCTGCAATTTGGAAATATGCATTTGCAATGATTGGCCACTCACCAAGAAAATATGCATTTGCCAAAGTAGAAGAAGGTCCATTTGTATACAGAAGGAAGACTTTCAATCAATATGGTGGTATTTATTGTTTCATTATTGGTATCAATGCCTGGGTAGTGTGTAAGGTCTCCAATCATAATTGCAATGTTGGTAAACCTTTCCCTATTCGTCATAAATATGTTCAGTCTGGAGATCTCAGAATTGCTGGCATTATTTCTCAGCTCTATGTCTTTTCCAGTCCTGTTACTTTCAATCAACCCCCTTCTCTGGAACTGCTTGATGATTTTGTGTAAGTCTAATATTTTTACCCCCAGTGTTGAATCAAATGATTCTCAAGGCTATCTCTACCATCACCCAGTAATGAACAGGATGCCTTAATCTTTTTAATCACTTAATCCTTTTGTTTAACAATTAACTTTCTGTCTGAGAATATGATCTTCTGTGAATGATAATGAATGATATTATCATATCATATCATATCATATCATATCATATCATCATCATATCATATCATATCATATCATATCATATCATATCATATCATATCATATCATATCATAGCACTTTGCTAACAGTGTTTTGTGTTATTGTTGATAAACAATGAAGGGATAGCAGAAGAGCCCAGATTGTGTTTGACTTAAATGTATGGGGTCTAAATTTAACTAAGAATAGCTGTGAATCCCTTTTGCATTACAGGTTTCAGAAGTAGCATCCTTAACTCAGTGGTGGGATTCAAATAATTTAACAACCGGTCCTCTGCCCTAATGATTTCTTCCAACAACCAGTTCACCAAACTGCTCAGAAAGTTAACAACCGGTTCTCCCGAAGTGGTGCGAACTGGCTGAATCCCACCACTGCCTTAGCTCCTAGGTACCATCCATTATTATGAAGTTGGTTTGTGATATTGTGAATTCTACATAAATGTACAATGCAAATTATATTGGTTAAAACAAAGACAGTGCTTGCTTGTTCAGAAATGTCCAAAGGAGTGGAGTGTTTGCATTCACTTGGATAATAACAAAATCGTTTAATTTTTTTTATATAATTTATGAAACGCTCAGTATTAAGGTGATTAAAGCATAAATATGGGAAATATTTTTGGAACCATTTACTTTTAAAACAGCATGCAGTTTTCATTGCAGGGTATTGTTTCAGAGTTACCAACACATCCTAGCCTTAGCTTTTGCTATAAAGGAAATCAATGAAAATTCCCAGATTTTACCCAATGTCACCGTGGGAGTCAACATCTATAATAGCTACTTCAGTCCAAGCTGGATCTATCTTGCCTCAATGGAGCTTCTCTTTGCTCAAAATAGATTCATCCCAAATTTTAAGTGTGGCATTCAAAACAATCTAGCTGCAGTCATCGGGGGACCTGATATCTGTCTCCACATGGCAACCATACTGGACATCTACAAAATTCCCCAGGTAAAGTGTACATATTAACTGAACAAGCCATTTACTGTTCTTGCAATTGTTTGGATGTCATTTTGTGGCTGAGGTTTGGAAAAGGATATGATTGAAAATAACAAAAACAAATAAAGTGTTTGTTTGTCTTTAAAAAAACAACACAAAAAACAACATAAAAAAACAAAACATGTCAAAAAATAATGTATTGAACATTATATACCGTCAACGGTAATTTTACAGCATTCCGTATCGACATACGTATTTTGCTTTTGTAGTTCTCTATTCTATCATTTCTATTTACTTCTCAATAGTAGTATAATAGCACTACTCCAATACACACACACACACACACTATAATATTCATTGTTCTTATTTAATTTGCTTTCATTTGCAGTTAGAAAGACCAGTTTACTTGGTATGTATTTTAGGCTTCAGCAATCTAATGGCTTCATTCAGAATCTGTTTCTGGATCACAAAGCAGTGCGTCATTTTATGTCTCAGCTCTCTGCTTTAAGTTATAAAGTCACAAATACAAACGTTTCCTCTAAAGCTAAAAGATGTCCATTGTTTTTTTTTTTTGGGGGGGGGGAGAAATACTTAATTCAGATTTTGATTGCCTTTTGATTGATTGCATAATCAGTATTCATAGTTGGCAAGGAGAGGGATCTGTGAAACTGGAAGACAAGTTGATACTGTATATATTAATATTTCTGTATGTTTAAGTATTATCTTTTGCATACAGTTACCGAAAGTCTTGGTCTGTTAGAAAATTATGGAACAGTATGCTAAAAAGACATGTTCAAGGTATGCAAGAAAATCAACCCAAATACAAAATCAGAAATCACATGATTAACTTTTTGTTGGCATAGGATGCCCAATCTGGTTCTAAATTCTGTTGCATGAGGTTTTAAGCCTTTCAACCTCACAACATTTTCATGCTTATTGTGTTCTCTGGTGTAAAGGTTCCCATTCATTTTAATGAGAGCTTCTTCCCAGTGCAAAAGCTCTTATGCATCCCTAATATAGGACTGTGGTATGAAACCTCCACTAACATTTGCTATTTATTTTTCAAAAGAAACTGCTGCGATTGTTCAGGTGTGCTTGTGTGTGTGTGTGTGTGTGTGTGTGTGTGTGTGTGTGTGTGTGTGTGTGTGTTATGTTCTTCCAGATTTGGCTTTGAGCAGTAGAGTATACAGTATTTAAGAAGAGATTGGACAATCATTTGAGATCTGAAATGATATTGGGTTTCCTGCTTGAACAGGAGGCAGTTGGCTTTACTTTTTGTCCAGATGTTTTCTATAGCAATGAATTGAAAATACTTTCATGTCCACGTGGAAAAAAAATGCAAATTGTCCAATTTGTTCATAATCATCATAGGAAGACATGTGAGTGTATCCATGAAAAACATCCCAACTGATTTCTTTGAAAATAGACATTATAATTTAAAAAGCATAACACTATTTAGAGAGCAAGTTTGGTACAGGGATTAAGGCAATGGGCCTGAAACTGGGAGATGTGAATTTTAGTCCCACCTTAAGCATGAAGCTAATTGACCTTGGGCCAATCATTCTTGCTTTGTCCTAGGAAGCAGAAAATAGCAAACCACTTCTGAAATCTTGCCAACCTCTCCAGGCAATCATCAGGGGTCAAGCCTGATTTCAAGGGAAAGAAGAAATTTAGCACCATTAAGATGGAAAAACGGTCTCACACATTCTTCATTCTTCTGTTTCATTTTTCTCAGCTGACCTATGGCTCTGCTCCAATCATGGATAAAGAGACTCAAGCAGTTTTCTTCCAACAAATGTTTCCAAATGAATCCCATCAATATAAGGGCCTCCTCCAGTTATTGCTCTATTTTAGGTGGATCTGGATTGGTGTTCTGGCTGTGAAGGATGACAAAGGGGAGAGATTTGTACAGGAGGTGCTCCCCACGTTTCCCCAGCGTGGCATCTGTTTTGATTTCATAGGAGAGTTCCCCAATGTAGCATTTTACAGTGATTTTACAGATGTGATGGAAGAAACCTACAAAACCTACTCTATTATTGCGAAAAGCACAGCCAAGGTGATTGTCTTATATGGTGCAATGGAATCCATGAACTTTTTGAAAATGTTAGTTCAGTATTCAGAAGTGGAGGATAAGTCAGTGAAGACAAAGATCTGGATCATGAATGCTGAAATGGATTTCACGTCCATTTCTATTCAAAGAGATTGGGATGTCAAATTCCTCCAAAATGCTTTATCCTTTGCAGTTCATTCAAAGGAGGTGCCAGGCTTCCAGGAATTCCTTCTACTCAGAAATCCAACCGCAGCAGAACACGATGGGTTTCTCAGGAATTTCTGGGAGCATGCATTCCAGTGCTTGTTTCACAGCTCTGACCTAGCTAATAAACATGGCACAATCTGTACAAGGAAGGAGAAGATGGCAACCCTTCCTGCATCTGTGTTTGAATTTAGCACCACTGCCCACAGCTATAATGTATACAATGCTGTCTATGCTGTAGCTTATGCTTTGGAGGCAATGCATTCATCAAAACTCAAGCACAACCTTATTGTGGGCAGGAGAGGCTCCAATCTTCAGAATCAGCAATTGTGGCAGGTAATGTTTAGAGCAGAGATATGAAGCAGATCTGCAAGTTCAGTCGACGGGCCAATTAGAAGATTCACTCTAAAGAAAAGTAGGACATCTAAGGGCTGTATCTATCACTGTCCATTTTACACCATCTTAGGACCACAGAGGACATAAGAAGCAATTATACATGAACATGTCTAGAATTTTTCATTAAATACAGCTTCAGTATTTATAATTGTCCTGGTCTTTGACTGAAATAAGCATGTGACTTGACTATATTAACACTACAATCTCCTTATATAGACTAGACCAGCGACGGCGAACCTTTTCAGCACCGAGTGCCCAAACCAGAGCATGAGCATGCACGTGCACGCGCCTGCACTGGAGCACTGGAAATCCAAGGACCAGCTGGCCAGTGCTCATGCACACACCAGCCACCTGGTCTTCATGCGCTCGAAAGTCCTGGAAACCCGAAGACCAGGTGGCCTGAACACGCATGAGTACCAGCCAGCTGATTTTTGGGTTTCCAGTGCTCCACCACACACGAAGAACAGCTGGCATGTGTGCCTGAAACCCAAAGACCAGCCTGCCAGTACATATGCACCACCCAGCCACCTGGTCTTCATATGCACCAGAGCACTGGAAACCCGAAGACCAGGTGGCCTGCATGCTCACCAGCCAGCTGGTTTCTGGTGTTCCACCGCACATGAAGAACATCTGGCATGTGTGGTGGAAACCAGAAGAGCAGCTGGCAATGGCACGCATGCCCACAGAAAGGGCTCTATGTGCAACCTCTGGTATGCATGCCATAGGTTCACCATCACGGGACTAGACCACTGGTTTGATTGAAACTTTAGAAAAATAATTGTTGTGGCCCACCAGCGGCCTGAGCAAATCGTGGCTGATTCTGATGATGAGGAGGCTGGTATGGGGTTGCGCCAGCAGCCTGCGCAGCCAGCACTCACGTCGGACAGCGAGGAGGCTGAAGAGGATGTAGTGCGAGAGGCAGAGACTCAGCCAGGGCCTTCAGAACCTCCAGAGGCTCCTTCAAGTGGAGAGAGCCAAGTGGAGGAGCCTCTCCTCAATGCTCGAGCACGCAGTGCGGCCAAAAGGCAGGAGTGGCTATTCAGGAGGAGGAAATCTCCTCGAGAGTAAGGTTTAAGGATAATTGGCCATTCTCTTAGCCTATTTAAGTCGCATGCAGTTAGTAATTTCTTGCTGGAAACAACGTGTAATTATTAGAGAGCATTTTTGAAGAGTGAATGTCTTATCGTATCTTGTCTTTTGGGCTGGTTGCCAACCTTTGCCGGACTTTATTTATTCTTGGTACGTTATAACTTTGATAAGGACTATTGGTGTGTATCACAATCCTTGGGAATCCAGAGCTGGGGCAGAACAATAATTGAAGACATCCCCTGCATTTATAACATCTCTATTGCCCTTCAGACAAAGATATATATCCAGGTACTCATTATCATATGGCTCACACACTGAAGGAGAAAATGAACACATAATAATAAGAGCATTTCATTACATACAAATGTTTGGAAATTGATTCTCCTCTTTCATCAGTTCCAGTGCTAGAGCTGTTGACGATATTTTAGAAATGAGGTCCTATAGTCAGGCATTCATATTCTCATATTATTTTCACTATTGCTCAGAAGAATATCTGCTGGAGATAAATGCTTCCCTCTATGTTAAAACTCATTTTAACAACCAGAATGTCCCCTTTTCCTCATGTGACATCTTCCAAGGCCTTCCATTACAAAATGATATATTGAAATATATATGTACATTTTCATGTGCTTAAGAAACTCAGAGATTAATAATGAAATATGATTTAAACATCTAATGAACTCCATATGAAATAGATTTTGACCAGAAATAGAATGATGAATGAGTCTTTCATATTTTATCTTCCCTCTCACCCTTTTCAATTTAGCTTAACCATTTCTTGAGAAGGGTCTCATTTAACAACAGTGTTGGAGAAAAGATTTCATTTGACAAAGAAGGGGAATTCATTGGTGGATTTGATATTAATAACTGGGTCACATTCCCAAACCGGTCATTTTTTAGGATCCAGGTTGGAAGGATAGATCCTATGGCTTCCCCAGATAAATTCTTCAATATTTCTGAAGATTCCATCATGTGGCAAAAAAGCTTGAATGAGGTAAGGACTGAGTAGCTATGTTTTCTTTTATTTAAACAACAATGTACCCTATGACTATCATTAAGTGTTGTACCTTATGATTCTTGACAAATGTATCTTTTCTTTTTATGTACCCTGAGAACATATGCACCAAAGACAAATTCCTCGTGTGTCCAATCACACTTGACCAATAAAGAATTCTAATTCTAATTAAAAACATTCTGGAATGAAATGTGTTTCTTAGCTCTTTCCCTGGAACTAGAAAATTCTCATTTTATATTAAATGTAAAATATGCTTATAATTTTTTAAAGGCTGATTTCCTAGGAGCAGAAAAAAGATTAATATATGTCTATTGTTTGTAGATAGCTATCAAATATTTTATAAATTGCTATAATTTACATGACCAAAAAAGCTTCTTTTTGGCTCTAATTATTTTCTTAGTCATGCACTTTGAAAACTTGGTTTTGAAATTTGGGTGCAATCATATGTATGTATGTATGTATGTATGTATGTATGTATGTATGTATGTATCTGTCTGTCTCTCTCTCTCTCTGTCTGTCTGTCTGTCTATCAATTATCTGTCATCTATCTATCTACCTACCTACCTATCTACAGTATCTATCTATCTATCTATCTATCTATCTATCTATCTATCTATCTATCTATCTATCATCTATCATCTATCTACCTACCTACCTACCTACCTATCTACAGTATCTCTCTCTCTCTCTCTCTCTCTCTCTCTCTCTCTCTCTCTCTCTCTCATCTATCGTGTATGAAGTATTGGGGTTTTTTTGAACTGTTTCCCCTACCTATTCAAATTGATACCCTCTATATAATGCAGGTCCCATCACTCCTACAACTCAGCCTCTATTTTCCTGGATAGGGATGATACATAATGTGGCCAAATAATCTAAATCACTGTTTATTTATTTATTTATTTATTTATTTTAAAAAGCTTGATAACTTTAAGATCTGTGAAATCCAACTCCCATGTTGGCTGGGGAATTGTGAGCATTAAAGTCTACATATCTTAATATTGCCCACTTCAGGAAAAAAAAAAGAACCCATTGATCTAGAGATAGGTTGGACAATGCAGTGGATTTTGTTTCCTAGTCAAAATGTACATAATTGTTCTACAAGTTGTCACCTCACAAACAGGAGTTTACAGAAGTTTATTTCCCCTGAATTCAGTCCCAGGCTCTCATCTAACTATTCATAAAAGGCACAGTTAATAATGGAGATCTATTTTTAGAAATAAACAGGAAACAAAAGAATAGAGTAGAGTAGAGTAGAGTAGAGTAGAGGAGAGGAGAGGAGAGGAGAGGAGAGGAGAGGAGAGGAGAGGAGAGGAGAGGAGAGGAGAAGAGAAGAGAAGAGAAGAGAAGAGAAGAGAAGAGAAGAGAAGAGAAGAGAAGAGAAGAGAAGAGAAGAGAAGAGAAGAGAAGAGAAAATAGACCCTAAAATGTAGGATATTTGATAAACAGAAACATTCTTCTAGCTTTGACTAGTTATAGACAATGACGTTATCAATTGTCCTTATTATTACTCTGAATAGAATAGAATAGAATAGAATAGAATAGAATAGAATAGAATAGAATAGAATAGAATAGAATAGAATAGAATAGAATAGAATAGAATAGAATAGAATAGAATAGAATACTTTATTGGCCAAGTATGATTGGACACACAAGGAATTTGTCTTTGGTGCATATGCTCTCAGTGTACATAGGTGAATAAAATACATGCATCAAGAATAAAAAGATACGGGGGTCAGAGGAGGGGAGTAGAGGAGGGAGGGGTAGGGGAGAGGGGGGGGGTAGGGGAGGGAGGGGTTGGGGGGAAATGGAAATAAAATTTTATTTGTAAAACTTTTTTAATAAAAAAAGAATAAAAAGATACAACACTTAGTGATAATCAAGGTTACTAATAAGCTATCAAATCGCACTAGGAAACAAATAAAAACAATATAAATTGAAAGATACTAGCAACATGGTTATAGTAATAAGTGGGAAGAGATAGATACTAGTAAGGAAGAGAAGAATAATATTAATGCAATCTTAGTAAATTATTTGCCAGTGTTGTGGGAATTAGTTATTTAGCAGAGTGATGACATTTGGAAAAAAAACCTGTCCTTGTGTCTAGTTGTTCTGGTGTGCAGGGCCCTTATAATATCGTTTTGAGGGAAGAAGTTGAAACAATTTATGTCCAGGATGTGAGGGGTCTGTAGATTTTTTCACAGCTCTCTTTTTGACTCATGTAGTATACAGATCCTCAATGGAAGACAGTATAAAGTATAAGTATAAAGATCTGAAAAGGTGCTTTCTTTCAATGAAGTTTCAAATGAAACTTACCTTCATATATGCAAAAAAAACAAAAAAAAAACCCAAAAAAAATCAAAATGGTTCCCTCATTTGTAAGATTAAAGCAAGGTGACCCTGTGTTTTATCTTCTCTGTTTGGGGATTCCTCTCAAGTCTCCTTCCCAATA
Source organism: Coluber constrictor foxii (assembly GCA_038048745.1). Taxonomy (NCBI): domain Eukaryota; kingdom Metazoa; phylum Chordata; class Lepidosauria; order Squamata; family Colubridae; genus Coluber; species Coluber constrictor. The sequence continues at coordinate 26,993,041 of CM075961.1, forward strand.
TTCAAATGTCAGAAGAGGTCAAAATCAATTTTTGCCTCCTCAGTTCTGGGTGATCTGCTTCCAAGCTTACTGGCTTCAGCACGTGCGCAACGAAGACGGCTCTTTTGAAGCTGTCTCTATTTGCTGATGGTCTTCTAGGCTGGCCTGCTTTAGCAAACCCTGAAAGATTGCTTTCACCATGAACTAAAGGGAGTCATCCTGGAACCTTTTTAGTATCTGCTGATATTCTGCCTGGTTGGATAGCTTTGGTGTAAACTTCAGGCATGCACTTAAGCTATCTGGAATAGAGCCATCCCTACCTGCTTACCGAAAGCTTTAGTTAGCTCCTTTAGTTAAAGGAGTATTGCTTGCTTCTTTTTGTAATACTGTGTTCTACAGGTAAGCCATATGAAGAAGGTGAGAAACACTTCTCTATTAGTTGGCTAATGTTCTGATCAGTACTGCAGTTGAGATGTCATTTGTGTTGTGACCTAGGCTCACTTAGTCATTACAAGACACAATTAGTCCCAAACAAACCTATTTTATTATAATAGCTGAGAATTACTTCATTCCCAGATGAGTCCAAATTAATTGCAAACCAAGTCTTTCAGAATAAGTCCTTTGGCTTATCACAAACCTTTATCTTCTTTGGCACCCTGCCAAAGGCCTTTCTTGGCAAAGCCCCGTGAAGTTCAGAAACAAGAGACGCTGACTGGAAACAGATTTAGCAGTGTTGCTTTCCTACAAAGAGCCCAAGAGTCTTTGCTGCTCTTTTAAACCTTATGGGAGGGGCCAATCATCTCCTGGCCTTACTCCAGAGTGGTCCCTTTTGCTTTAGCTGCTCTTGCCTTCTGGCAGCTCTGCGCATGTGTGCACTAGGAACAGGCTCCTCCTGTTCCTCTGCCTCTCTGTTGTCCAGTTTTGGAGGCTCCAGAGTCTGTGCATCACTCCCAGATGGCCCTGGCCCCATCTCTGCCTCTGATGCAGAGCCTATGTCCAGGCCTTCCCCAGACTCCAGGACTGGCCCATTGTCCTCCCCAGCCTCCTCACTGTTCGACTCTGCTGCCAGCTCTGCAAGCTGCTGGTGGATCACAACAATTTGTCTAAAGCTTGGCCTTCTTTTTGACATCAGTCAGAACCTTTGGTGATGTCTCTGAACCTTAGCTTTCCAGGTGTAGGAAGTTAGCACCTACCCCTCTCCTAGAAAAATGAAATATTCTAGGAAATATTAAAAAGGCAGAATATTATACCTCCCTGGATAAGAAATGGAGAAACATGTTTTTTAGGCAGGAAGCAGACTCACTCTTAATAGCTCCCACACTCTCAATACCCCACAGCAGATGTCAGCACTTAAGAGATAAAGAGATAGCTAGATCTATTCATAAGCAAAGGCCCTCAGTCCAGATCCAACAAAGATAGGATTATCCCTCTACCCATCGAGCAACAGAACTCACCACATGGCATCTGGGGAGATCACATCACCCAGCAAGATTCAACCACATTTGGGTCTCAAAAGATGACCTACAAAGTTACCCATGGCCCCATGGGAGTCTGACAACCAATCAGAATACAAACTCAAATTCAAAGCCCAGCAGAGGATATAAATCTATCTCTCTCCCTCTCTGTCTCTCATCCATGTGCCTTTTTTCCCAGGAGCTCAAAACCATGTGGTCCTGTTCACCATTAAACCATCTGCTGGAGGATCACAACAATTTGTCTAAAGCTTGGCCTTCTTTTTGACATCAGTCAGAACTTTTGGTGATGTCTCTGAACCTTAGTTTTCCAGGTGTAGGAAGTTAGCACCCACCCCTCTCCTAGAAAAATGAAATATTCTAGGAAATATTAAAAAGGCAGAATATTATACCTCCCTGGATATATAAATTCAATAAATAAATAAAATAAATAAATCTTTTCAAGCAGTCTCCATGTTTCCAGTGTCTTTCTCCCCACTTGGAATTGAACCCAGATGATCCATGCTCCATAGCATGGATCAAACCCAAAGGGCATCAAGTTAGAAACCCTTCAAAACAGTCAATATTGATGAAGAAGATTAAGAAAATCCTTCTTTTTTCACCCCTGATCTACAGTGATTTTTACCCCTGATCTACAGTGATTTTTACCCCTGATCTAGAGTGATTTGATGCCCTCCAAAGAGCTTCACTGATCCCGATCAGCTGAACCTTTTACATCAAAAGTAAATCCTGTTACTTCCATGCCTCAAAAGGTTGCAGCAAATCTAAACTGTTTCTCACAGGGCTACAATAAAATACAAATCAAGCCTTTTCCCACCACAAAATCAATTATAAATGAAAATGACTGCAAAAGTAAAGATAAAGAGGGAAAACTGAATGCTCAAATATGCACAACACTGCTGTGGGTATATATGCATAGTCAAGTTAAGTTTAGCTACAAGCAACAGCCTCAAGATGGGTCAAAATGTGCAAAATAGTGGTTACGAAATCATGATTAAAGCACCCCCTCTTTGTACAGGCATGGTATATTGGCAAATATACAAAAGTCATGGGGCACCAGATAGTGTTGCTTAGACGTTTGACAGTTAAACAGATGCTAAGAATCTTTTTTCTGGTAAAGGTTCTCAGTTGAAAAGATCAACTGCATTCATGAGCTAGAAATCAAAGGATGAAGAATACTTTGGCTTCAGGAGCCGGTTAAAGAAACTTTGGGGGACACATTCGAAGAAGGGTGGCTATTCCATGAAATCATTGCAGACCAAGTATTCTTTCCCAATAATTTAATAATGGTTCGATAGTAATTTTTTTACTTCATGTCTAAGCTTGAAATTCTGCAGCAAGGTAAAAATTACTCAAATGCCTTTTAAAAAATTTAACAATATTCTCAATTTTTGCATAGGCACATCCCCTTTCTTTGTGTAGTGATCCTTGCCAAAGAGGGCATAGCAAGACCAAGAACGAATCAAGACCATTTTGCTGCTATGATTGCCATCCATGTCCAGAAGGGAAAATTTCAAACAAAGAAGGTAAACATTTTTGAGAAGTAATGGAATAAGCTACCTTATTAACAGGGTTATTTATTTGGATTATTTATTTATTTGGATTATTTATATAATTACCAATGTCATACAAATGACTCTGGGTAGTGTACAAATATTAAAACGTATCTTCTCCTATGTGTTGAAATTCCCTTGCATTTAAAGCTATTCACAATGAAAAGGATTGTGAAAATACATTACATACATATTTGTAACCAAGAATGATATACAGAAAATAACATAGTATGTGATATCCAAGGTAGAATGAAATGCATGGCAGGTAAAGGCTTTGGGTATGGGCCAAGATTTCCGTCCCTCAATTATTCTCTAATCTTCAGAAGTCCTCAGTGAATATAATTTCATATTAAAATGGTTAAGTAGTCAATGTCACTGTTCATAACTAGCTTCTCTTTCAGAGTTATGCAACACTAAGGCTTGATGAATGAAAAACAAGGCACAGAATCATTGTTGTTGTTTTTTCCAGATATGGAAGATTGTTTTCATTGTCCAGAAGGTCATTATTCAAACCACGACAAAGATGCATGCATTCCAAAACGCATAACTTTCTTATCCTATGAAGAACCTTTGGGGATCAGTTTAGCTATCTGTGCTCTTTCTTTTTCTTTTATCACAACTCTGATGCTTGGGATCTTCATTAAACACAAATACACCCCTATTGTCAAAGCCAACAACCGGAATCTCACCTACACTCTTCTAGTTTCTCTCCTCCTCTCTTTTCTTTGTGTTTTATTATTTATTGGGAAACCTGATAAGATTGTGTGTCTCCTTCGACAACCAGCTTTTGGAATCATCTTCTCCATGGCAGTTTCTTGTGTCTTGGCCAAAACTTTTGTTGTGGTCCTAGCTTTTATGGCCATTAAGCCAGGATCTAGTATGAGAAAATGGGTGGGGAAAGGAATGGACAGTTTCATTGTTCTTTTTTGTTGCCTCATTCAAACCACTATCTGCATCATATGGCTGGCAATTTTTCCACCTTATCCAGATTTTGATGTGCACTCAATGTCTGAAGAAGTCATCATGGAGTGCAATGAAGGATCAGTCACCATGTTCTACTGTGTGTTGGGTTTTATGGGTTTTCTGGCAGTGGTTAGCTTCTCTGTTGCTTTTCTAGCTAGGAAGTTACCTGATACTTTCAATGAAGCTAAATTCATAACTTTCAGTATGTTGGTCTTCTGCACTGTTTGGTTATGCTTTATTCCTACCTATATAAGCACAAGGGGAAAATACATGTTGGCTGTGGAGATCTTCTCTATGGTCTCCTCCAGTGCTGGCTTATTGATGTGTATCTTTTTCCCCAAATGTTTTATCATTGTAATGAGACCTGAACTGAACAATAAGCATCAGTTAATGAAAAAAACATTTTAAACTTCAGCTATGTCAGCCTCAAATTGTTATAAGCCCTCAATTGTGGACATCTTTAAAAATATTTATTTTATAAAATTATTACTTTAGGCTGAACTGAGGAAATGGGGAGCCTTCTTATTTATGGTTCCCATTTATGTTGTTATTTCCAACTCCATTATCATTTAGTGCTACAATTTCCTTCCTTCCTTCCTTTCTCCCTCCCTCCCTCCCTCCCTCTCTCCCTTTCTCTTTCCTACCATGTGTCAAGAATTCTTATCTATAAATGGAATACAAGTTTTATTAATTCATATTGTGAGCTGACTTTCATTATTTGCAACTTACCAATTGTATTTTAAAATAAAATATTTCAATTATTAATTAATAATTCTTGATATTTTAAATAACCACTCTAATCCATACTGTTTCTCAGTGGAAAGGCAAATCTTTAATAAGTCAGCATGGTTTAGTAATTAAGATGCTGGACTAAAATCAGAAAGACGCAGATTCACATCCATCCATTGACACAAAATCAGCCATATTTCTCCAACCAACTTATCTTATAGTTGTAAAGAAAAATTGGAAGAGGCAATCAGTCAGGAGTGTGTTAAGGTCCTAGAGGCAATCTAACCAATTCATAAATAAATGAGTCCTGTGTCAGCGTTCCAAGTAATGCACCCATAGAAAGCAGAACTCCGAGGCAGGCAAATTCCTAAAAGAACAGTTTATTAGATACATCATATTGGCACAACTTGTGAAAGCCATCTCCAGAGTTCCCTTGGCTTTCACCTAATTAAAAAGTAAAAGTTTCCCCCCTTTCCCCAAGTCACTGGTCACGCTGTCCAATCTTCACTCCTCCTCTGGCCGGCCACCTATGAGAATGTCCTTGGTTCCCACAGGAAAACTTTATTGTTTTGGCTACAAAGCCCCATCTAACTATTTCCTCCCTTGCTCTATTGGGTGGCAACCCTGAAACCTCCAACATGACCTCAGTCATGTTCACTTCAGGATTGCTTAAGAAATGGTCTTAAAGGAACAACAAAAATATGAAAGGCCTTTTCTGAATCAATCACTGAATAGAGAGAAGAAGTTACGTTCTCTGGCTGTCAATAAAATGTTTATGTCAGCCTCTCAGTGCTGACATAGTAAAGAGGGGGTTAAATTCCTGTGGGATTAGTAAGAGAGACTGCCATAGAATGATTTAGATAATGACCAATAGGATAAGGAAGCAAGCCAGGAAAGGGAGGGAATTTGGAGCAGAGGTCATTTCCTGACTGCATATGAGTCCGTGAAGACGTTGTTCTAACAAATAAAAGTTTTTTTTTTCTTTATTATTAAAATGTGAGAGGCATTTTATTTTCTTTAGACAACTCGAGCTCGGACAGACAGTCAGGAAAATCTTTTAAAACAAAACAAAAAAAACTTCATTCTACGGCAGTCTCTCTTACTAATTCCACAGGAATTTAACCCCCTCTTTACTATGTCAGCACTGAGAGGCTGACAGTTTTCTTCATGCCTTCTCCTAGCAACCTGGCCTAGAAGATGGATTGCTGGAATCAGGATAGAAGTTTCAGGATGATGTTATTTTCATCTGCTACAAATGCAGTTATGGTAACACTCTAGAATTTATTGCATTCTGTTATTGAAGGAATATAAATTAATACATTAACATTCTATTGGTCTCCATGTCAGTTACTGGCTTGGAGACCTTGTTGATGCATATATTCATCACTGCTTTACTCTGTCAACTCCTTTATGGTCCCTCTTGCTATGCCCATTTTTATTTTTTATTTTGCTGCAGTAATTGAGGCAATTCTTCACAAAAGGAATGAAGATAGGGATATAGCTTCTTTCTCTTATTTACAGCTTTCACTAAATAAAATGTTTCAAAGCTCCAGAGAACAGCAGGGTAATACAGAGGACTGGAAAAGTGCTGATGTGGTTCCAATCTACAAAAAGGAGAAAAAATGGATCTAAGAAAATACAGCTTTATATCAACACCTAGGAAGGTGTTGGAAACTATAATCAAGCAGTGGCTTTGTGAGCAAGACAATTACTAGAAGCCGCAATAGGTTTGTCAAAAATAGATCATGCCAGACAAACATCATTGTCTTCTTTGACAAAGTGACTAAATTAGAAGATAAGGAAAATGCTCTGGACAAAATTTATTTAGACTTTAGTAAGGCATTTGACAAAGTAGAATTGCAGCTTACTTCTTGGTAAGATAGAACAATATGGGATAGACAATACTACCACCAGATGTATTCACAAGTGGCTGATCAACCATAGTCAGTGGGTAGTCCTTAGTGGAACTATATCTACATGGGGGGAAGTAGGCGATGGCCAACTTCAAGATTTTGTCTTAGGCCCAGTCCTCTTCAATATCTCTATAAATGATCTAGATAAGGCGATAGAAGGGCAATTCATAAAAGTTACAGATGACACCAAGCTGGGGGGCATAGCTAACACTTTAGAATATAAACTCAACATTTGGAAGAATCTTGATAGACTTGAACACTGAGCCCTATCCAACAAAATGCAATTTAGTGGTGAGAAATATAGGGTTTTATATACAGTATAGTCAAGAAAAACCAAATACACAGACACAGAATAGGTTGTATTTGGTTCAATAATTTCAATAAAAATTTTCTTGATATCATTCACTGTTTATTGTTTCTGGGGAATCTGGTATGTTTTATTTTGAGCTGAAATACATTTTTTTTTTCTGAATGCAAGAGCTCAGAATTTTGGGTTAGTTATTATAATTAAACATCGGTTATCTGTTTCTGTCTTTGAAACCCATGGGATTCCAAGGCAAATGAAGAAATGAAAGATGTTATTACTATTCCCCATGATAATCTAACATAACTGGAAGCCCCAAACCTATGTGAGTTTATTCAATAGTATGTTGCACTGCCTATTTCTGGCTGAAAAACAGAAGAAGTCAGGGCTGTTGGAACTCTTTGATGACATCCAAGGATCATGTTGCAGGTAGGGATATTTGTATAAAGAAAGAAGCCATTCATGGAAGATGGTCATATTCCTGCAATCATTGTTTCTCTTGATGCTTCAAGTGATTTGCAAGGAATCCATCCATCGTTGTGACTTGGATGAGCCTCTTCCTATTCGTCACACATATCATGAGCTTGGAAATGTTAACATTGCTGGCATTATTTCTGTATTCTCAACGTATTCTGACCCCCTTGATTTCAGTCAACATCCTTCTCAGGGATTTCATGATAGACTTATGTAAGTACATCATCCATTTATTTTCAAGCTTTGGACCTTACAGTTCAATCATATGATGATCAAAATGTTCTCTTGTAATAACAAAGACTCCAGATACAAACACATTAAATCGAATTTTCAATCAATTCCCATGTAAAGTTGAAAAAAAAATAAGAAAGACGAATTAATCAATTTCCTTGTGGATATAAACAGTTTTTAGAAGATGGAGTTTGATATTGGTCCTTTTTCATGTATTTAAAAATAATTATTATAATTTCAAGACAGTGTTCATCTTGTATTAAAAAGAACTAAAGATTCTGCAGGAGTACATATATGTTTTGCTCTGAATTCTCCAGAATTCTAGGCAAATAGTAAATATTTTTCAGTAAAACACATCAGCTTATCATACTACTGAAAGCCTAAACCTGTCATATTGCGAAGCAAAAAATGGGCAGTAGAGAGTTTGCTGGCTGCCAGAAAAAAAGCCTAGAAACTAGTGGATTGTGATTTCACTGAACTAGGGCTGCATAAAAATCTTAGTTTACATAGGAAGGACCTGGCTAAAGAGAAATACACATAAAGCAAGCAATAAAACAAAAAATAAAAAATAAAAATACATCAACTTATTATATTACCAAAAGTTTAAACCTGTCATATTGCGAAGCAGACCCTTTTTAATGCATTATGTAATTTTTGCTACAGAATATTGTTTCAGAACTACCAGCACATCCTTGCCATAGCATTTGCTATCAAAGAGATCAATGAAAATACCCAGATCCTACCCAACGTCACTCTGGGATTCCAGATTTATAACAGCAATTTCAGTCCAAGTTGGACTTACCTTGCCTCAATGATGCTTCTCTTAACTCAGGACAGACTCATCCCTAACTACAAGTGTGGGGTTCCAAAACATTTGGCTGCAGTCATTGGGGGACCTGGCATCTCTCTCCATATGGCAACTCTTCTGTGCATTTACAAAGTCCCTCAGGTAAGATATGTTGAGTATGTATGGCACTACCTGAAGAAGCCTAGAGTGTTAGCTTTATAATAAAGAGCATTTTTCAAATTCTATACCACCTTTTGATAGATGAAAGCTAACAAAACTAACAAATTTTAGTTTGTTGCTAAAAAATTCCCAAATAATAGAAATAATGTTGATAGTGTAAAGGAAGCTTTAAAGATATCTAATAGTCCTTGCTGATGAACTAAAGTCATTTGGCACACAACAATCCATGAACATTTCAATGAACATTTATTACCACCAATAAGGGTATGGAAAAAGGGATGCGGTGGCTCAGTGGCTAATATGTTGAGCTTGTTGATCGAAAGGTTGGCACTTCAGCAGTTTGACTCCCTAGTGCCGCGTAATGGAGTGAACTCCCGTTATTTGTCCCAGTTTCTGCCAACCTAGCAGTTCAAAAGCACGTAAAAAATGCAAGTAGAAAAATAGGGACCACTTTTAGTGGGAAGGTAACAGCATTCCGTGCACCTTTAGTCCTGCCAGCCACATGACCATGGAAACATCTTCGGACAGCACTGGTTCTTTGGAGATGAACACTGCCCCCTAGAGTTGGGAACAACTAACACTTCTGTGTGAGGGGAACGTTTATCTTTTTAAAGGTATGGAATAGCAAAGGTTTAAGGTATTCTAATTATCTAACTTGGTCAAATATTCCATTTGGTTCAACACTCCAAATAAAAATTAAAAAATAGAAAAAGGAAGAGTCTGACTGAAACAGGACATGAAAAGGATGGAAATATTCCTTGAAGATCAAATAGAGATTTAAGTTTATCAGGCTTCCTAAAATTCCCAATAATTTATCTAGAGAATCGAATCGAATCGAATCGAATCGAATCGAATCGAATCGAATCGAATCGAATCGAATCGAATAGAATAGAATAGAATAGAATAGAATAGAATAGAATAGAATAGAATAGAATAGAATAGAATAGAATAGAATAGAATAGAATAGAATAATTTTATTTATATACCGCCCTTCTCCCGAAGGACTCAGGGCAGTGTACAGCCGATTTAAAAACATAAATATAAAAATATCATAGTTAGTATGCAGATAGTACGCAGAGAGGAGAAACGAACATAAATCAAGGTGGATGAACACAGCACTTGGAGATCCTTCCCTTCCTGGTATAAGGTCCATTTTTCCTCTAAACTTTGGCCTTTGAAAACAGTAACAGGAAATAATGTATCTAGGTTTCCATGGATGTTGCTCTCTCTCTCTCTCTCTCTTAATATAATTTTTAAAAGTGATCCAAACTATCTTTAAAGAAAGATAAAAGAATGGAAAAAAATGTAGGAAAACAAATATATAAAGAAGTGACTTACAGCTTTCATCATAATAAATATAACCAAATTTAATGATAATTTTCCATTTCCATACTAATATCTCCATTTATATATTACAACCAAAATATTTAACCTACTTTATCATACTTTTTTTTCATTTATACTTCTCTTTCAAATTTGAATACATTCTCATAGATTCTAGGAAATACCTGTTCGTCATTTGTATTAAAAGAAAAGATTGGATGGTGACATCATGGATGCCCAGCTGAGGGCTCCTTTCACATCTCTGTTAAGTTACCCAACAAAGTGGTATTCATTTATCTCTTTGTAGCAGCCCACTTTCCAACATCAGCAGAAGTTGGACCCTGTGACGAGAGTTCAACCCACCCTGCTCAGCAGCAACCAGGGCTCAAACATGAGTCTGCTGATCATCACCTCATCAAACTAACTTCATGAGAACTGTGAACTACACTCCCTATCATTTATAAAGAATTCTAGCATCAAAAGTTGGAAAAAACATATTTTTTCATACTTTAAATATTTCAAATAATTGTAACAGATTATTTATAGATCTTCACCACTGATATCATGTCCTGCTGCCACTAGTTGTTCCCTTGATTTTAATTTTACATTCTCCTTGACAAAATTCGACTGCTTCATGATGAATTAGCCATTTGTGTTTCCCTATTATTTCTCATCTATAACATTGTATGGTGACAGGCATGAAGGTGTTTGTGGGAACAATATGGCTTTGCATCTATTCTATAGTCTCAACTATGTCTAACATAATGATTTTTAAAACATAAATTAACCTTAACTTTGTCATAACACAAATATCCATGCCACCCAAATTTTAGGTCATACCTTTCTAATTCCAAAAGTCATCTATTTTTCAGCCTACCAAATCTTTCATTCAAATCAAATGACAAACTGCAGAGTACAATTTCAAACCAGGAAATCCCAATCTTTCCCTTCCTTTGCATTTTGTAACAACTTATATTTAACTCGCTGTCTTTTCTTCTAGTACAGAAATTAAGGTATCACCTTCTGCCACTGTTTTAATGGTGGATGAGCTGTCAAAACAGGTACTGACTGAAAAAAAAACTTCTTAAGCAAGGGATTCATTTTTATAACTGAACGTCTCAGAGTTGACAGTTGCTGCAAATTAAAATGAACTATGTAAAGCAACAAAATCATGAACTTTTAACTAAACCAGCATAAACGTAAAGGTTTGCCCTGTCCAATCATGTCCATCACAGGGGGATGCTTCTCATCTTCCTTTCTTAGTCAAGGGAGCCAACATTGTTTGAAGACATTTCTGTGGTCATATGTCCAGCATGAATATCTGCCAAGGTACATGGAACTATTACCTTCACACCAAAGTGCTACCTATTTATTTACTTGCATATGAATACTTTCAAACTGCTAGATGGATGGGATCTAGGACAAGGAGATGAGCTCAACCAGTCATGCAACATTGGAGTATCAAACCGGGGCTCTCAGTTTTAAACTGAGGCACTGCAGGTCCCCAAACCAGCATAAAATTGTGAAAAGGAAAAAGGGAAGTATGTTAAAATTACAAGAGGGAAAGATTATATTAATGAACTATGCAGCCCCACAAAAAGTATTTCTTCAATTTTATTTCAACTTTCGTAATTCTTCCCTATCGTTTTTCTTAGCTGACCTATGGCTCTGCTCCAGTCATGGATAAAGAGACTCAAGCAATTTTCTTCCAACAAATGCTTCCAAATGAATCACACCAACATAGGGGTCTCCTCCAGCTATTGCTCTATTTTAGATGGATCTGGATTGGAATTCTTGCTGTGAATGATGACAATGGAGAGAAATTTGTACAGGAGGCACTTCCCATGTTTTCCCAGCATGGCATCTGCTTTGATTTCATACAAGAGTTCACCAGTCTATCTTTTTACAGTGATTTTACTGATGTAGTAGATGAAGGAATCCAAATATACCGAGTTCTGATGAAAAGCACAGCCAATGTGATAATCTTGTATGGTGAAAGTAGGTCCATACCTACCCTGAGAACATTCCTCCAGTTTTCAGAAGTGGAGGATATACCAAGGAAGACAAAAATCTGGTTCATAATAGCTCCAACAGATTACACCTCAGTTTCCTTTCACACATCTTGGGATATCCACTTTCTGCAAGGTGCTTTATCCTTTGCAATTCACACAAAGGAGATCCAAGGCTTCCAGAAATTTCTTGAAAGGATAAATCCAAGGAATAATCAGCATGATCATTTTCGGAAAGATTTTTGGGAACAAGTGTTCAATTGTTTGTTTTACCACTCTACAGCAGAGAAGACTGAGAAAAAGTGTACCGGTCAGGAGAGGCTTGAGGCCCTTCCTACATCTGTGTTTGAAACACTCATGAGTGGCCAGAGCTACAACATTTACAATGCTGTCTATGCTGTGGCACATGCTTTGAAATCTCTGTATTTATCCAAGTCTAGACACAGAACAATCGTGAAAAAAGGAAGGAAACAATTTCACAATCATGTCTTGTGGCAGGTAAGATTTCAGCAGAGAAATGCAGAAACCTGGAAGGATTTATATTGTTTCAGGCATCTGATCTTTATAATTTAAATCCTTCCCCTCTTCCACCATTCAGTCAGAACTGAAGAAACTGCTTGGATGAGAAGCAAAATGTCTTCAAGGAAAAACAAAGTTCAGTTGCCTTTTGAAAAAGCATCTTTGGGTCAACTATGTCTGGGATGACTCATAATCTCCATAGTCAATATTATGTAAGAATATCAAAATTAGGTCTAAAAGTTAAATGAAACAATGTTGTAGCCAACTGAAATATTTATACCATCATATTGAAATCACAAAAGGCATTCTACCAAATTATAAACACATATCTTAGAATTTGCTTCTGTCCATTAAAGTAACTGCCATTTCAGCCTGTAAGCAAATGGAGATACTAATAAGTAAGTAAATCCTACCTCTAGATCATGGGTGTCAAATTCGCAATGTTATGTTTCCATCACGTGATGTATTGTGGCATTTTCCCTTTCATGGAGCTGGGGTTGGCGTGGCCTTCATGTGACACATCTGGCCCATGGACCTCCAGTTTGACACCCTTGCTGCTTTGAATCATTCTTTTGTTCTAAGTGTTTTGTTTTTGAATGCTTGCATTTAGTCAGCACAGTTCTTTCTATTGTTGAAAATATACTTTCATATACTGAGAGTATATGAGCCAAGGTGACGCAGTGATTGGTACTGCAGGCTACTTCAGCTGACTGCTAGCTGCAATTCAACAGTTCAAATCTCACTGGCTCAGGGTTGACTCAGCCTTCCATCCTTCCGAGGTTGGTAAAATGAGGATCCAGATTGTTGGGGGCAATATGCTGATTCTGTAAACCTCTTAGAGAGGGCTGTAAAAGCACAATGAAGTGGTATATAAGTCTAAGTGCTATTGCTATTGCTACACTCATGCCCCTCATTTTAAGGCATTTCCCGATGAGGATTTTCTGATGCAAACCCTAGGTGGAAGAGGAAGGGCTGATAATATTTTGACATCCTTACTTTAAAAAGATGTAAGATATTAGAGTGATCCTTTTCCATCAGGGATAATGTTTCATAGATCATTAGAGACTCACTTGCATTTCTACACATACTGTAGGTATTCACAACAGCAATGTATAATATAACAATATATATTTTTAGAGCAAACGAATGAAAAAGAAATGGAACAAGTTTATAGCTTCCACAAACAAGGTTCTAGAAGGAACAAGGGAGGGAGTGAAGGTATTTTGTTTTAACATCTCAGGTTCTTAATAAAAGTGGAGCAAGGCAGGATGTCAGTTTTGGCATACCTCTTTTCAAAAATAGGTACTACTAATGGGGGAAAGGATCATAGATTCCAAAATGGAATTTAGGTCATCAAATCCAACCCCTGCTCAGTGCAAGGTTTCAAATTCCGTCCATATCAACAGAAGTTGATTCTGTCTTTTCTAAAAAAACAAGCAGAAAAGAAATGCCCTTTTGTCATCAATTCCTACTGTTGAACATCTTCTATTTAGATATAATTTCTTAGTTAGTTAGTTAGTTAGTTAGTTAGTCGTTTTCTAAAATTATTTTCTAAGGAGAGAAGCAACCTAAAACTAAGAATAACCATTTGTCTGAAGTGGTGTAGGGTTTCCTGCCTCAGCAAGTGTTGGACTAGGAGACCTTCAAGGACAAAGTTCCAAATAGCGCAGTCTTGGAACATGCTGGAATTTCTAGCATGTATACACTATTGAAACAGCGACGTCTACACTGGCTTGGGCATGTCGTGAGAAGGGCTGATGGTGGGATTCCGAAAAATCTCCTGTATGGAGAATTAGTGCAGGGAAAGTACCTCAGAGGGAGACCACAGCTACAATATAAGGATATCTGCAAAAGACCCTGGGAATATAATTAACAACTAGGAAAACTTGACTTCCAATTGTTCAGCTTGGAAGCAGCATGGCCTTCTCCAATTCGAAGAGACACTTGTTCGGCAGGCTGAGGCAAAGGCAGTCCTGGAACTAGTGAAATCTGGGAGCTGGGCAGGGGTCAGAATGTATCTGCCCTCAGTGTGGAAGGAATTGCCACTCTCCAATGGTCTTCTTAGTCACACTAGATGCTGTTTTAGGACCTCTTTCCAGAGCATGATACCATAGTTTTATGAGACTGAAGGATACCAATGAAGATAAATTTCCTGAGAGAACAATTTTCCTGTGAAACAGCTTGCCTCCAGAAGTTATGGATGCTCCATCACTGGAGATTTTTAAAAAGAGACTGGACAACCATTTGTCTGAAATGGTATAAAGTCTCAGTACAAACTCTACAATATCAAACTATAACCTTATACATACTAGTATTTTTATATATATTTGTATGTGATTGTTGTGATCTTGGTCTTCCCTCTGGTCCGCTCCCCTAGCAGAGCCTAGCTTTGCCTATCCTTTTTCTGATTGGCTGTCTGTTTGATAGCCCACTATAAAAGGAGCTGTCAAACGGGCAGGCGTGTTCATTGTTATTCTGGTCTGTTGCCGGGTTGTTGCCATTAACTGCCTGTTAGAAATAAACATTAGCTGTTACGAAGATCTGTTTCGTCTCTGTTTTTGCTGCGCCCGCTTTATCTCTAAACAGAACACTGGCGATGAAGGTGGGATTGCAGCACTGAGGGAACAGATCAAGCTGAGGAACTAAAAAGAGTGAGTAACCTTGTGCACAGCTCAATCGCTAAAGATGAGACATCATTCCTGGATTCAGTTATGCGGTCAAGGCACAATTTGAAAAATATGTGACTCACAGTAATTTCATGCCATTCAACCTGGCCACAGAATCCTGGGAGGCTTACGTGGTGCATTTCAAATGTTTCCTCATAACTAATGCCTACACGGACTGTCAAGCGACCGGAAGCTTCCTCAGTTTCTGTGGGACAGAAATGTTTGAGACCACGAGAACATTCATGGCCCCACAATCGATTCATTCAGGATCCTGGGACAATTTTAGGAAGAAATTAAGAAACCACTATGCTCCAGCTCCCTCAAGAATTGCTCACTGCCAGATTTTCTATATAGAGACCAGGCAGAAGGTGAAAGAAGTCAGGTGATAGATTGAAGTTTTATAAAATTTTCACTAGGGTTATATTTTCTAATCACATATTAATAATATTTTAATTATATTTCAGTAATGTGAAATTTTGGAATGATGGCGGAGTTTTAAAATTTGATTTGTTTAAAGAAACATCCTCTAATTTGTCTCTTTCTCTCTCTTTACATCTCTATATTTCAGCTTCATTCTTTTCTGAAAGGTATTACATTCAATAATAGTGTTGGTGAAAAGATCTCCCTTGATAAAAATGGAGAATTCATTGGTGGATTTGATATTATCAACTGGATCACATTCCCAAACCAATCCTTTCTTAGGGTCAAAGTTGGAATGGTAGATCCCACAGCTCCAGCAGACAAGTTCTTCAATATTTCCATAGATTCCATCATGTGGCCAGTAGGCTTTAATCAGGTTAGCTGTTTGAATCTAGATTGGTCAACATTCATTTGTGTAGCATAAAGTATCTTTACCAATGAAATTCCCATAGCATCAGTTTTAACTAATCTAATTACAAATAACCTAGGGAAGGAAAACACCTAGGGAAGGTGCCTGGAGGCTGTACGGTTCTGGATGGGGAGGAACAGACTCAGGCTCAACCCATCCAAGACCAAGTGGCTGTGGTTCCTGACATCCCGATATAGTCAGTTGGCACCATCTCTGACTATTGGGGACGAGTCATTGGCCCCCACGGATGGGGTTTACAACTTGGGCGTCCTCCTGGACTTACGGCTGTATTTAGAAGGGCATATGACGGCCAGGGCTGGGAGGACATTTTATCAGGTTCGTCTGATTCACTAGTTGCGTCCCTTTCTGGATTGGGACTCATTACGTACGGTCACTCATGCCCTTGTCACCTCATGCCTGGACTACTGCAATGCTCTCTACATGGGGCTCCCCTTGAGGAGCACCCGGAGGCTCCAACTGGTCTAGAATGCAGCCGCGTGGGTGGTGATGGGAGCGACATGGCGCTCCCATGTGACCTCCCCCTCCTGTATGAGCTGCACTGGCTCCCAGTGGTCTTCCGGGTGCGCTTCAAGGTTTTGGTTACCACCTTTAGAGCTCTCCATGGCTTAGGACCAGGGTATTTACAAGACCGCCTTCTGCCACCGGTAGCCTCTCACCGACCAGTTTGCTCCCATAGAGAGGGGCTCCTCAGGGTGCTGTTGGCCAAACAGTGTCAACTGGTGGCCTTCAGGGGGAGAGCCTTCTCTGTGGGGGCACCTGCCATCTGGAATGAACTCCCACCAGAGATAAGGAGGATTCAGGACTTACGCACTTTCCACCACATCCTAAAAATGTTTTTATTCCAACAGGCGGGTCTGGCCTAACTCTCCCTTTTAAATTAGGTTTTAAATGTTTATATAAATTGGATATTTTAAATTTTTTGAGCCTAAATTTAATCTTTTTTAATAGTTTTTAACTTTTGTATGTTAATTGTATTTTATTTTGGCTGTTCACTGCCATGAGTCCCTCTGGGAGTAGGGAGGTATATAAATTTGATAGATAAATAAATAAATAAATAAATAAATAAATAAATAAATAAATAAATGCAAGAATGCTTAATTTCTAATGGCTGGTTTACAATACTGCACCTTTTATTTTGTTCCCCTATTAGTTACAGATAAGCAATTTACTGGTTTTGATGTAAAAGATCCAGTTCAGTGTACTAACTATCATCAAACTAGTGACATCATTTTTTTAAAAAAAATGAGAAAATTTATGTAATCAGCATAGAAATTGCCTTTAAAGAGTGGGGATGATGGTTATAGAAAAGCCACCAATATCAATCATAATAGATATTCAATGAATTTGTTTGAGAAAAAAAAATACATCTCAAAATAATGTCATCACACTACTTCTGCTTATCAATATTTTTTTATTATGTTGATTCTATAGAAACAGTATCTCTCCAAGCACTTCCTTTACCCTCTGCATCTTAAAATATCCTTTTTCATTTAATGATAGGCTTTACCTCTATCTTTATGTAATGATCCTTGTGAGACAGGATACAGCAAGGCCAAGAAGGAAGGGGAGTCATTTTGCTGCTATGATTGCCATCTGTGTCCAGAGGGGAAAATATCCAAGGTGAAAGGTAGATAATTTCCAATTATAATGGGATTACGGTACAACACTGTGCATAATCCACTATATCAACTGCACTGTGTTCTTTTTCAGACATGGATGATTGCTCTCCTTGTCCAAATGACCATTATTCAAACCTCCATCGAAATAGGTGTATTCCCAAGCGGATCACCTTTTTGTCCTACAAAGAGTCTATGGGAATCAGTCTAACTGTTCTTTCCCTTTGCTTTTCATTGAAGACAACTTTGGTGCTTATAATCTTTGTTAAATATAAAGACACCCCCATTGTCAAAGCCAACAACTGGAATCTCACTTACACTCTCCTTGTTTCTCTCCTGCTCACTTTCCTTTGTGTATTTTTATTTATTGGGAGACCTGGTAAGATTGTGTGTCTCCTTCGACAATCAGCTTTTGGACTTATCTTCTCTTTGGCAGTTTCTTGTGTATTGGCCAAAACCTTTGTTGTGGTCCTGGCATTCATGGCCACCAAACCCGGGTCGAAATTGAAAAAATGGGTGGGTGGAAGAATAAACACTTACATTATTCTTTCCTGCTCCCTTGTTCAATTAAGCTTTTGTACTGCATGGCTGATAATATGCCCACCATACCCAGATTTTGATGCACACTCATTGTCTGAAGAAGTCATCCTTGACTGCAATGAGGATTCCTTCATGTTCTGCTGTGTTTTGGGTTTCATGGGTTTTCTTGCTTTGGTTAGCTTCTCTGCTGCTTTTCTAGCTAGGAATTTACCTGACAGTTTCAACGAAGCCAAATTCATCACCTTCAGCATGTTGGTCTTCTGCAGTGTTTGGCTATGCTTTATTCCAACCTATCTAAGCACAAGGGGAAAATATACGTTGGCTGTGGAGCTCTTCTCCATGATCTCTTCCAGTGCTGGATTATTGGTGTGCATCTTTCTTCCAAAGTGTTTTATCATTGTGATGAGACCTGAATTGAACAATAAACATCAGCTCATGAAAAGAAAGTTTTAAATGTTTGTCTGTTTGCCTTATTTATATGTACCCAGATATTTTGATCATGCTTGGAAATATTTCTTTGAGGAGAATTTTTTTTTAGGTAGAATTGATTAAATAAGCAATATTTTCTCTGTTCTATGTTTTTGAAAATTAATGTTTGTGTGTGTATGTGTGTGTATTTTCTAGAATAAAACGAAAACATGAAGTCAGAAAAATATACAGAACATAATTAATTCCCAACTGTCAAATGCAAAGACAGCAGATAGAAATGAAACATCATTTCTATCATATGTGTCTCATATTTCCCATGTACTCTACTACAAAGTAATTATTTGGGAACTTATAATTTCTAATTTTTCCATCTCATGCTGTTTGCTTCACAAGTTCTGGTTCACATTCCTTCACATTGAAGGTTTATCTTCTAACCATTCAAAGTTACAATGGCGCTGAAAGAAGTGACACCACTGTTTTTACACGTACCATGTAAATGTTAACTATACTTTATAGAAATTATTATTCCTCTATTTGCATATTGCATCTGTATCTATCTAATTTAAATAAAAATTTGTTGATAAGAATCTCTGCATATCATCTCTAGGATACCTGGCACATTTTCTTTTGAGATACAAGTCATTTTTTCTGAGTGGAAGAGTTCAGAATTCTCAGTTGTTGTTATTACAATTAAACATTGGTTACCTGTTTTTAAACCCATGGGATTCCAAGGCAAACAAAACAATAAAGGATATTATTATTATTCCCCATGATATTCCAACCATGGTTGGATGCCGCAAAGCTCTGTGAGTTTATTCAATAGTATGTTGCACTGCCTATTTCTGAAAAACAGAAGAAGAAGTCAGGACTCTTGGAACTATTCAGAGACATCCAAGGATCATGTGGCAGACAGGGGTATTTGTATACAGAAAGAAGCCTTCATGGAAGACGGTCATATTCCTGCAATCATTGTTTCTGTTAATGCGTCAAGTGGTGTGCAAGGAATCCATCCATCGTTGTGACTTGGGTGAGCCTCTTCCTATTCGTCACACATATCATCAGCTTGGAACTGTAAACATTGCTGGCATTATTTCTGTATTCTTAACATTTTCTGATCCCCTCGATTTCAGTCAATATCCTTCTCAGGGAATTCATGATAGACTTATGTAAGTACATCATCAATTTATTTTCAACCTATGAACCTCACAGTTCAATCATATGATGATCAAAATGATCTCTTGTAATAACAAAAACTCCAGAAACAAACACATTAAGTAGAATTTTCAATCCATTCCATGTAAAGTTGAAAAAAAGAAGACAAAGCTGAATCTCTATTATAATAAATCACACCAAGATATTTATAAAAATAGATATTACTTCGTATTAATTTATAAATCTATAACTAAAATTGGCAGTAGGGGAGAGGCTATATTTCTCATTATAACTTTTATCATTTGATACTCCCAGTGCCAAAATTAATCAATTTCCTTGTGGATATAAACAGTTTTTAGAAAATGGAGTATGATATTGGTCTTTTTTCATGTATCTATAAAAAATTCTTATAATTTCAAGACAGTGTTCATCTTGTATTAATAAAATAAGTCCAGATTCTGGAGGGATATATATGTGCTTTGCTCTGATTTTTCCAGGATTCTAGGCAAATAGTAAATATTTTGTAATAAAATACATCAACTTATTATAGTACTGAAAATTTAAACCTGTCATATTGTGAAGCAGACCCTTTTTAATGTACTTTGTTATTTTTGCTACAGAATATGGTTTCAGAATTACCAGCACATCCTTACCATTGCATTTGCTATCAAAGAGATCAATGAAAATAAACAGATCTTACCCAATGTCACTCTGGGCTTTCAGATTTATAACAGCAATTTCAGTCCAAGTTGGACTTATCTTGCCTCAATGATGCTTCTCTTAACTCAGAGCAGATTCATCCCTAACTACAAGTGTGGGGTCTCAAAACATTTGGCTGCAGTCATTGGGGGATCTGACATCTCTCTCCATATGGCAACTCTTCTGTGCATCTACAAAGTCCCTCAGGTAAGATACGTTGAGTATGTATGGCACTACCAGGGGAAGCCTAGAGTGTTAGCTTTTATAATAAAGAGCATGGTTCAAATTCTATACAATCTTTTGGTAGATGATCAGATGAAGAATTTGATAGATAAGCATTTGAAGAATCCTAACTTCAAAAGTTGGAAAAAAAGATATTTCTTAATAGTTTAAATATATCAAATTCAGATTCCTGGAAGCATCGCAGCAAGACAGTCGTGGAATTAGTGGGCTCTGATGAGCTCCGTGAAAACCCAGAATGATGAACCACTATCTAGCAGTCTTTGGAACAGAACCGTCCTGTTGGGATGGGGATGAAGGAGAGGCACCTTGGAAGACCAAGTGGAACAAGCAAGTTCCTCTAAGGTCAGAGGAATTTCCCTCTAAATCGGCAGTGGGGGCAGCAGCCATTGCAGCTGTCATGAAGCTGGGGCAACCGGGCCAAGCAATGAGCAAGAGCGGTGAAAGGAACAGAGCTTTGAAGCTGGGTGAGTGACAGCCAACCCAGATGAAATAACAGCATTAAAAAACTTTTAAATTTGGGAAAACCCCAATGATAAACTGGCGGCTAAAAGGCACAGGGAGAAACAAGAGGAGGTTGGAAGCAGAATTTAAAGGGATAAAAACCCAAAAAGAAAATTGACTTTTTGGAAGGAAATTATTTGGAGAACATCAAAGATCAGAAGAAATAACCCTAAATATGAAAAAAGGGTTGGAAAACAAGCAGATCCTTTTTTTCTCTTTTTTGAAGGTTAAGACAAACAAAAGAAAATTGAAATAAGCCCCTTGTTTTGGAGAATTTTGAACTTTGTTTGAGATGACAGTGGTGAGAACTCTGGGAGAGGATTTTTCTGTTTTCAAACAGCTTGACTTTGGAGGGAAGAAAGAAAAAAAAGATCTTTAACAAGACTTTTAAAATTGGAA
This sequence comes from Coluber constrictor foxii, assembly GCA_038048745.1. Lineage (NCBI taxonomy): Eukaryota > Metazoa > Chordata > Lepidosauria > Squamata > Colubridae > Coluber > Coluber constrictor. Next base: position 27,014,572 of record CM075961.1, read on the forward strand.
TAAGACTAATTTGGAAAGAGTAAAATGGAGCAAGAAATTAGAGAGATGATTATAATGATGTATTCAACTTTGAAAACGGTAATAAGGGAAATGAAGACGTTGTATGGAAAATCGAAATCTGAGGACTTAATAACTGAGATACAGTAGAAGATGTTCAATCTGACAAGGATTTAAAAACAGAGATCCAAGATGCAGAGATTGAAAACAAAGAAGAAGATAAAGACAATGAGACTAATTATGCAAAATTAACTGAATATGAGGACAGAAACTATCAAAAGGAGATTTTGGAGATTATGTTGAAATTAACAATGGGAAAATAAAGACGATGGGAAGAGACAAAGCTGGATAGAGAGAAGGAACAGAAAAACACAAAAAGCTTAGATGATTAGACTGGGATTAACAGTGGAATGACAAAAAAGAGAGAAAAGGATTGGAAAATACTAAGAAATATAGGGCAAAATAGAAGAATCCAGGACTTTGATTCACAAAATGATTATATTGAGGTTAAAAATGGCAAAACAAGAGAAAGAGAAAAGAGAGGGGAAACAATGAGACAGATAGGGCAAAATAGAGAACTCAAGAAGTTAGAACATAAAAGAAAAGAGGGGAAAGAAAAGAATAAAAATAAAAAAAGGAACAGAGAAAGGAAGATAGAAATGACAGAAGAATATGTTACCAATACTTAGAATTGAAATATGGATTGAAGCTAAAATATTTGAAAATTAGACTATGTAAAAAGAAAAGATATTAATGGCCATAATGTTAATTTTTATTAAGATGTTGGATGGTATTATTTGAGAAAATTGATGGCTATAATAATTGGGATATTGTTTAAATACCTATAACAATTGTAATAATTTGAAGATTTTCAACAATACATTTATCTAAGTAAAAAAGTAAAGAAAATTGAAACAATATAGGATTACGATTTAATTAAATAAGACTTATTTAATTGGCTTTTATATAAATGGTATTGATAAATAGATAAAATTTATGGAAATAATTGGGAATTGTATTATGTTGCATTATTTGAATAAAGAACTCTGTTTAATTGTTAAATTGGTATATATTCAAGATTAGAGATAAGATTTAAATTTGATGAAGTAATAATTAAATAAAGATTTAATGAATATTATATGAAGTAATAACAAAATGTAGGGAAATTTTAGAAATTGAAATAAGATTCAGAAATATAAACATGTTTGAGCAGTATTGTTATTAGTGAGAATTTAGGGTAAAAATTGTGAAATGTATTATGAGGTATTATTTGAATTAAGGTTTAAAGTGAATTAATAGAAGGGTAACTGTTTTGATTAAGTTAATATAAGTAAGCTTATTATAAGATGGTAATAGTTGGGATATGTGAGCCAAGATTAAGAAATAAATGTTATGGCAAAAATAGAATATATAAAATTGTGTTAAAAATTTATTTATTTATTTATTTATTACATATATTTATATCCCGCCCTTCTCCCGAAGGACTCAGGGCAGCGAACACATGTTAAGAAACATGTACAATAAAATCGCATTTTAAATCAAATAAATAATTAATGATAAATAATAAACCCAGAATCAGAGTCAGCCTATTTGCTTCAACAGCCAAGTCTTCAGCTCCCGATGAAAGGAGCAGAGATCAGGAGCCGTCCGGAGCTCGGTAGGTAATTCATTCCAGAGGGTTCCAAAGATGGAACAAAAAGCTGAACAAATTTATGATCGGATCAATGTTCTGTTCCGAAAAGATGTATTGTATGTTTGTCGGTGTGTTTAAAAAAAAAATTAAAAAAAATTTGCAAAAAGAATATAGCTTAAATATTTCAAATTATTGTAACAGATTATTTATAGATCTTCACCATCGATATCTATATCCTGCTGCCACTAGTTCTTCACTTGATTTTTATTTTATATTCTCCTTGAGAATATTCTAGTGCACCATGATGAATTAGCAATTTGTATTTGGCTATAATTTCTCATCTATAATATCATGTAGTGACAGATATGAACGTGTTCCTGAGAACAATATGGCTTTGTATCAATTCCATAGTCTCTACTATGTCTAACATGCATCAGCTGTCAAAGCAGGTACTGACTAAAAAAAAAAAGTTTTAAGCAAGGCATAAATTTTTATAACTGAACTTCTCCTCAGTGTGGACAGTTGATGCAAAATAAAATGAACTCTGTAAAGCAAAATATTTTGACCTATTAACTAAGCCAGCATAAAATTATTGGTTTGCCCTGTCCAGTCCTGTCCATCACAAGGGGTAGTTCTCATCTCTGTTTCTTGGCCAAGAGAGCGAGCTTTGCCCTAAAACATTTCTGTGGTCATATGTCCAGCATGTCTAACTGCCAAGGTATATGGAACGCTGTTACCTTCCCACCGAAGTGCTACCTATTTATATACTCGAATATGCATGCTTTTAAACTGCTAGATGGATGCAATTGGGGTAGCAGTGAAACCCAGAAGGTTCTGCAGAACCTATAGTGGAAATTTTGAGTAGTTTGGAGAACCAGCAAATACCTCAGAGCGGGGTGGGAATGGAGATTTTCCAATATCCTTCCCCCAGGAGTGGGGACAGAATGGAGATTTTGCAGTATCCTTCCCCTGCCATGGCGATCACTCCATGGCCACCAATCCACACCCACAGAACCGGTAGTAAAAAAAATTGAATTTCACCACTGGATCAGGGACAAGCAGGCATACAAATTTTGAGTATCAAACCTGGGCTTTCAGCTTTCAACTGAGGTATTGCAGGTCTCCAAACCAGCATAAAAATGTGAAAATGAAAAAGGGAAGTATGTTAAAATTACAAAAGGGAGAGATTATATGAATGAACTATAATTTCATCAATGTTATTTCCACTTTCATAAATTCTTCCCTGTTATTTTTTTCTCAGCTGACCTATGGCTCTGCTCCAGTCATGGATAAAGAGACTCAAGCAGTTTTCTTCCAACAAATGCTTCCAAATGAATCTCACCAATTTAGGGGTCTCCTCCAGCTATTGCTCCATTTTAGATGGATCTGGATTGGAGTTCTTGCTCTGAAGGATGGCAATGGAAAGAAATTCGTACAGGAGGTGCTTCCCATGTTTTCCCAGCATGGCATCTGCTTTGATTTCATACAAGAGTTCACTAATCTATCTTTTTACAGTGATTATACTGATGTAGTAGATGGAATAATCCAAATATACCAAGTTCTGATGAAAAGCACAGCCAAGGTGATAATCTTGTATGGAGAAAGGATTATAACTGCCCTGAGAACATGCCTCCAGTTTTCAGAAGTGGAGGATATTCCAAGGAAGACAAAAATCTGGTTGATAACAGCTCCGACAGATTACACATCAGTTTCCCTTCACACATCTTGGGATATCCACTTCCTGCAAGGTGCTTTATCTTTTGCAATTCACACAAAGGAGATCCAAGAATTCCAGAAATTTATTGAAAGCATCAATCCACGGAATAACCAGCACGATCATTTTCGGAAAGACTTTTGGGAACAAGTGTTCAATTGTTTGTTCTCCGATTCTACAGCAGAGAAGTCTGAGAAAAAATGTACCGGTCAGGAGAGGCTTGAGGCCCTTCCTACATCTGTGTTTGAAACACTCATGAGCGGCCAGAGCTACAACATTTACAATGCTGTCTATGCTGTGGCACATGCTTTGAAATCCCTGTATTTATCCAAGTCCAGATACAGAACAATAGTGGAAAAAGGGAGGAAACAATTTCACAATCATGTCTTGTGGCAGGTAAGATTTCAGCAGAGAAATGCAGAAACCTGGAAGGATTAAATTGTTGCAGGCATTTGTATTGTTACAGTCTTTGTAATTTAAATCCTTCCCTCCTCCACCATTCAGTCAGAACGGAAGAAACTTCTTGGATGAGAAGCAAAATGTCTTCAAGGAATTTTTTTTGAATTGATATTCAAAACAATAATGTATAATACAGGTGAAACTCAAAAAATTAGGATATCATGCAAAGGTTCATTTATTTCAGTAATACAACTTAAAAGATGAAACCTTTTATGCAAAGCAAGATAGTTCAAGCCTTGATTAGTCACACTTTTGATGATTATGGCTTACAGCTCATGAAAACCCCAAATTCACAATCTCAGAAAATTAGAATATTGTGAAAAGATTCAATATTCTAGGCTCAAAGGGTCTCACTCTAATCAGCTAATTAAGCCATAACACCTGCAAAGGGTTCCTGAGCCTTTTAATGGTCTCTCAGTCTGGTTCAGTAGGATTCAAAATCATGGAAATGACTGCTGACCTGACAGTTGTGCAGAAAAACATCATTGACACCTTCCATAAGGAGGGAAAGCCTCAAAAGGTAATTGATTCAAAAGGCAATTGATTCCAAAGAAGTCGGATGTTCCCAAAGTGCTGTATCAAAGCACATTTATAGAAAGTTATGTGAAAGGAAAAAGGTGCTCAAGCAGCAAGGATGACTGCAACCTGGAGAGGATTGTCAGGAAAAGGCCATTCAAAAGTGTTGGGGACTTTCACAAGGAGTGGACTGAGGCTGGAGTCAGTGCATCCAGAGCCACCACACACAGAGGGATCCTGGATATGGGCTTCAAATGTCATTTTCCTCATGTCAAGCCGCTCCTGAACAACAAACAACATGGGGTTTTCATGAGCTGTAAGCCATAATCATCATCAAAATTACAACAAATCAAGGCTTGAAGTATCTCGCTTTGCATGTAATGAGTCTATCTCATATATTAGTTTCACTTTTAAGTTGCATTACTGAAATAAATGAACTTTTGCACGATATTTTAATTTTTTGAGTTTCGCCTGTGTAATAATGTATAATTTTAGAGCAAATGGAAAAGAAATGAACTAAGGGGAAATTTCCTGACAGAATAATTATCCAGTAGAACCTCAGACTGGATAGGGCAACCAGTCTCAGTATAAAGTCTATACCAGGGGTGTCAAAGATTCGGCCTGCAGGATGGTTAAATCTGGTCCACAGGGCTGCCCTGGAAACAGCAAAGGACTTGCTTGAGATGCTTCAGCCTGGTCCAGGCTGCCCAGGTGCTGATCTATAACCTGGTGGCAGCCATTTTCATTGGCAGAGTGCTGCAGAAGGTCGTTGCAGCTGAAAACAGAGAACTCACCCACCCCAAGCACCATTTTTGCTGGCAGAGAGCTAGCAAAGCAACCTTGCATACCCTCCACTGCATAGGGCTGTGGACAGCCTGTGCTGCCATTCAGAGTCCTCTTCATGGCTCAGGAGAGACAGCAAGGCTCCTCTGGAGGATAAGGGTTTGCCACTCTGCCTGGTCTCACCTTCCTCTGCTAGAGAAAATGGATTGCCCCCAGCCCAGCCTGGGTCACCAGAGGTGTTCCCAACACAAGTGATGTTGAGTGAAAAGGCCTACCACAGCCACGCCCACACTGACTATGACCCCTACCCCCCTGAATTCAAACACAACCCTGATGTGATCCTCAATGAAATTGAGTTTAACACTTCTGGTCTATATTATCAAATTATATATTTGATCAGATTACTTAACTGAGGATAGATTTCACTTTTATTAACTTTTCACTAGTTATATTTTGTGATCAAATATTAATAATACTTTAATTATATTTCAGTAATGTGAAATTTTGGAATGATGGTGGATTTATTCAATTTTTTTAAAAAAATCTTTTTTTAAAAAAAAAGAAAATATTCTAATTTGTCCCTTTCTCCCCCTTTACATCTCTATATTTCAGCTTCATTCTTTTCTGAAAGGTATTACATTCAATAACAGTGTTGGTGAAAAGATCTCCCTTGATAAAAATGGAGAATTCATTGGTGGATTTGATATTATCAACTGGATCACATTCCCTAACCAGTCCTTTCTTAGGGTAAAAGTTGGAATGGTAGATCCCACAGCTCCAGCAGAAAAGTTCTTCAATATCTCCATAGATTCCATCATATGGCCAGTAGGCTTTAACCAGGTTAGCTCTTTGAATCTAGATTGGTCAACATTCATTTATGTAGCATAAAGTACCTTTACCAATGAAATTCCCATAGCATCAGTTGTAACTAATCTAATTATAAATAACCTAGGGAAGGAAAACATATATATGCAAGAATGCTTAATTTCTAACGGCTGGTTTACAATACTGAACTTCTTCTTCTTCTTCTTCTTCTTCTTCTTCTTCTTCTTCTTCTTCTTCTTCTTCTTCTTCTTCTTCTTCTTCTTCCTCTTCCTCTTCCTCTTCCTCTTCCTCTTCCTCTTCCTCTTCCTCTTCCTCTTCTTCTTCTTCTTCTTCTTCTTGAATTTTTTTATTTATTTTTAAAACAGAAAACATAACTGCTCCCCAGTATGTCTCCTCCTCTCCTCCTAGGTTTATTTTTACTGGATCACAGCATAATAAACTGTTTTCCAGGGATGCTTTTCTCCACTCCTTACCTTATATTTAACTGGTTCACAGTTTGGCTCTAACCGCTCTCCAGCGTTGCCTCCTCCACTCCTCCTAGGTTTATTTTTAATTGGTTCACAGCCTAGTCAGCTGCTTTCCAGGGATGCTTTCCTCCACTCCTAACCTTATATTTAACAAATTCACAATTTAATTTTAACCATCTAATTCCTAAAATCATACTTCTTTAGCAATTTAAGATAGTAATAGGTTAACAAATCTTATTGTTATTCAAGAATTCATTTCTTTTCTCTTGTTTGCTATAGAAAAACAACATTTTAAAATGAGTTTCAAATCCATTTTCTATAAACAGTAAAACACTTATTAATATTTTTAGAGAATTCTTTCAAAGTATTCACATTTTTCTATTAATCACATTTCTCACTTTAAAAATGAGCTTGTATAAATAGTTCTTAACAGTATTCAAACTTTATTCACATTTTCTTATTTTTTATAAAGCACAATATTTTAAACCATTTTAAAGAAACAATTTCCTGTAATTGTTAAATCTATCAGTAATTCTTATTGGTAATCAAAGATTCATTCATAGTCTTTATATTTATTATAGCTTACAGCATTTTAAACCATGCTTATTAATAAAAAAGAAAAAAAAATTAAAGAAATTTCTTTCAAAGTATCCATATTTGAAATAATATTCCTCGCTTTAGAAATCATCATCTATAAATAGTTCTTAACAATATTCAGATATCCACATTTCCTTACTTTCTATAAAAAAGACCAATTTCCTGTAATTATTAAATCTATCAGCAATTCTTATTAATACTCAGAACATCATTCATAATCTTCATATTTCTTGTAATTTTTTCTATATTCCCATTCCCCCCATTTTTTTTAAATGCTTATTTTAATAATAATAAAGAAGGGTAAACTTAACAAAGAGAAAGGGAGAGGAAAAAAGAGATAGAAGTATGACAATATATATATAAAAAGATTCGAAAGAAAAAAGGGGAAAAGGAAAATCAAAAAGAAAGGAATGAGATAAAAAAATAATACAGAGCAAAAAAGAAAAAGGTAAAAAGAAAAGAGAGAGAGGAGAGGGAAACTCTCTTCCTTACATTGTTTAAGAATCAAATTACATAAAAAAAACATTTACATCCATTTTAATCAACTATGGTGTTTTTCTCATTCTGTCCAAACTCTTCCTTCTTTTTTCCCTCCTTTTTCCAGTTCCAATATCCATAAGGTTATAAAGACCAACAGATTTAGTTCTTTTGTATTCCATGTATGGAATCATCATGTTCTCTTCTAGGGGTATGCCCTTCTTCATTACAACACCATTAATCAGCAGTTTTAACTGTTCCAAATAGCTTTTCTTCCCTACTGTCCATAAGTAGTTCAAAAACAAATTGAATACATCCAAAATCAGATCTCCTTAGTTTTTCCTCAATATACTCCAGTTCGAGAAATAAGAGACAAAGTTTCTTCTTCAAACAGCAAGGAATACACAATTTGCACTTTCCACTTTCACTTCTGTTAACAAGCGTCCATCTTAAACTTCCTCCACTTATTTTCCTCACAGCTTTTAAAAAGACATTCCATTTCCTCTTCTCCTTCATTCTCTTTACAGCTAATCCATTCTCTTTAATAACCAAAAATCTATCTAAAAACAAACATTTAATTCAAAAAGCAGATAGTAGATATCATCATCCTTTAAAGGGTCTTCTTTTCTCCTTGTTAATTATTTTAAATCTTTTGCCCCACTGATTCTTAGCCACTGTTAGGGCCAGGGCATTGTTAGTCCCAAATATTTCAAAGCTGTTCCCACCTGGGCTGGTCTTACTCACCCAGCATTCAAACAACTTGCTCCAGCATCTCCTCCTGCACTTCACTTGTCCCGGCTGCCACTGTTTTGGGCCATCTCTGCCTCTCCCACCGCTGCCAGCATAGAGGGTTATCCTCCGGCCTCAAGGAACCTCCTCAATCCTCTTGACTGTCTGAGGAGGTCCCTCTTGGTCCCCCTGTCCCTACAGCACAGGGGAGGTCTGCAGATCTACCGGCGGGGGCTTGGCAGATGGGATTTTCACGGGGCTCCAAAGAGTCCCGCTATTTCCACATCGGAATCACCTTGGTCCCATCTGGAAGTTTTCAATACTGCACCTTTTATTTTGTTCTTTAACCAGGTTAGTTGTTTGAATCTAGATTGGTCTACATTCATTTATGTAGCATAAAGTATCTAGGGAAGGAAAACATATATATGCAAGAATGCTTAATTTCTAATGGCTGGTTTACAATACTGCACCTTTTATTTTGTTCCCCTATTAATTATGGATAAGCAATTTACTGGTTTTGATGTAAAAGATCCAGTTCAGTGTACTAAATTTCATCAATCTAGTGACATCAAAATTTTTTAAAAATGAGAAAATTTATCTAATCAGCATAGAAATTGCCTTTAAAGAGTGGGGATGATGGTTATAGGAAAGCCACCAATATCAATCATAATAGATATTCAATGAATTTGTTTGAGAAAAAAAACATCTCAAAATAATGTCATCACACTACTTCTGCTTGTCAATATCTTTTTATTCTGTTAATTCAACAGGAACAGTATCTCTCTAAGCACTTCCTTTACCTTCTGCATCTTAAAATATTTTTCTTCATTTATTGATAGGCTTTACCTCTATCTTTATGTAATGATCCTTGTGAGACGGGATACAGCAAGGCCAAGAAGGAAGGGGAGTCATTTTGCTGCTATGATTGCCCCCTGTGTCCAGAGGGGAAAATATCCAAGATGAAAGGTAGATAATTTCCAATTATAATGGGATTACGGTACAACACTGTGCATAATCCACTATATCAACTTCACTATGTTCTTTTTCAGACATGGATGATTGCTATCCTTGTCCAAATGACCATTATTCAAACCTCCATCAAAATAGGTGTATTCCAAAGCGGATCAGCTTTTTGTCCTACGAAGAGTCTATGGGGATCAGTCTAACTGTTCTTTCCCTTTGCTTTTCATTGAAGACAACTTTGGTGCTTATAATCTTTGTTAAATATAAAGACACCCCCATTGTCAAAGCCAACAACCGGAATCTCACTTACACTCTCCTTGTTTCTCTCCTGCTCACTTTCCTTTGTGTGTTTTTATTTATTGGGAGACCTGGTAAGATTGTGTGTCTCCTTCGACAATCAGCTTTTGGACTCATCTTCTCTTTGGCGGTTTCTTGTGTATTGGCCAAAACCTTTGTTGTGGTACTAGCTTTCATGGCCACTAAACCCGGGTCGAAACTGAGAAAATGGGCGGGTGGAAGAATAATCAGTTACATTATTCTTTCCTGCTCCCTTGTTCAATTAAGCTTTTGTGCTGCATGGCTGATAATATGCCCACCATACCCAGATTTTGATGCACGCTCAATGTCTGAAGAAGTCATCCTGGAGTGTAATGAGGATTCCTTCATGTTGTGCTGTGTTTTAGGCTTCATGGGTTTTCTTGCTCTGGTTAGCTTCTCTGCTGCTTTTCTAGTCAGAAAGTTACCTGACAGTTTCAACGAAGCCAAATTCATCACCTTCAGCATGTTGGTCTTCTGCAGTGTTTGGCTGTGCTTTATTCCAACCTATCTAAGCACAAGGGGAAAATATATGTTGGCTGTGGAGATCTTCTCCATGATCTCCTCCAGTGCTGGCTTATTGGTGTGCATCTTTCTTCCCAAGTGTTTTATCATTGTGATGAGACCTGAATTGAACAATAAACATCAGCTCATGAAAAGAAAATTTTAAATGTTTGTCTGTTTGCGTCTGATTATTTGTATGTATCCAGATATTTTGATCATGCTTGGAAATATTTCTGAGGAGATTTTTTTTTTTAGGTAGAATTGATTAAATAAGCAATATTCTCTCTGTTCTATGTTTTCTGTTAGAAAATGGCTATTGCCTAACTTGTTGGATTGGAAATATATATAAACCATCAATGCATGTTTGCAGTCAAAATGTAATTTATAGCTTTAAGACTGTAATGCTGTATTGCATCATACTGTATTCTGATTGACTATCTCTGTAGCCAACACACTTAAGATCAACCTTGAATCATGGCTTATTGTTCTTATTACATTATTATTGCTACCTGTGCTCCTCTATGCCCGTTCTCTCTGCATGATCACTGCTTTATCATTGCTACTTGCTGTTTTCTACTGTTTTACAGCTTGTTTTAATGCTGTACTTGTTCCTTTTTGCAACTCCAAAAAGAACTGTTTTATTGCATATGCTACAACAACTGGTAATAAAACTTTGTTCCTGAAATATCCCTAGATTGACATTTTAACTATCTTTATCTGTGTATGACCTGGATTGTTTATTGGACTTTGCTTTACTTTTTCCTAAAAGGAAAAGAATATCACAACTCAGTTTTTCTGTGTATTGACAGTGCTTATTCATTATCACTCTCAGCCGCTTTCATGTGCACACCCTTGTTACTCAAGCTTTATTCCTGCGTCTATTCTTCAACATTTTAGAAAACTGGTGTGTGTGTGTGTGTGTGTGTGTGTGTGTGTGTGTGTGTGTGTGTGTGTGTGTATTTTCTTGTATCAAACCAAAACATGAAGCCAGAAAAATATACAGAGTATGTTAATTCAGCATCTGTCAAATGAAAAGACAGCAGATAGAAATGAAACATCACGTGTCTCATATTTCCCATGTACTCTACTACAAACTAATTATTTGGGAACTTATATTTTCTAATTTTTCCATCTCATGCTGTTTGCTTCACAAGTTCTGGTTCATATTCGTTCACATTGAAGGTTTATCTTCTATGACCTGTAGGATCAACATTACTGCATTGCTATTAACTTGAACAATATTTCCCTAATGCCATTTGTAAAAATGGTGAATAAGAAAATGGGAATGTAGTTTAGAAAAGAAAGGTTTTTAATGACCCTCTGATTGTATCCTAATTTTCTAAAGAGATCATCCAAACTCCCACAAAATTGTGCTATATCATCCGAGCAATGTAAGTGGCCTGGATCTTTCTTAGAAAGCATCTACAGTAGGAAGAAGGGGAAATCTCCAAGATGTGACAGCTGCCCTTTTAGTGAATGCATGTCTTCTCCTTCTCCTCCTCCTCCTCCTCCTCCCCTCCTCCTTTTATTTTCTTCTCCTACTGCTTCTTCTTTTACTATCATTTTCTCTTCTCTTCCTTTTCCTTTTACTATCTTTACGACAAAGTGACTATTTTCACCATAGTTTACAAATACAGGCTGTCCCCTAATTTATGACTGGTAGCTTAGCTAAAACTTCTCAATGTCCTTTCATTTCATTCATTCTCAGGTTATTTCCATAATTTTTAATTTCCTGATTCTCATGTCATATTTCACATAAGCATTTCTTAAATAATTCATTCTGGTGACATTTAATTTAAATAAGAAAGTTGAATATAAGATCCTCCATTAGGTTTTTGTGTACATATAAAGGACTAATGGTTTAATTGATTTCAGTTATAATGTTTTTTTTTAAAAAAATAATTTTATCTTTCATATTAGTGGTCCACTTTCCAATAACTTTTTTAAAAAATCACCAATTAAAGGTTTTTGTTAGATTGATATACTGTATGTTTGTGCAATTATGAGGCAATAAAAATGGTAGAATTTAACACAAAAAAGATTAAATCTGTATTTTACTAAGACTTATGAAGGGATAAGCAATCCCTGTTCCTCCCCCACCCCCCAGTTTAAGTATTTTAATTAAAATGATTAACGTTGTTGAAAGGAAAACTGCTTTTCAGAGAAAAAAAAATATTCCATCCATGATGGCAGCAAAATCAGGATTTGTTGCCTTTTCACCAGGATTCCTTGTCATCATTAATGGAATTGTGAATCTTGAATTGTACCAACACATTCTATAGGAAAAAGTTCAGGGTATCTGTCCATGAAGTGAAACCCAAAAGAAAGTGGGTCATGTAACAAAAAATACAACTTGTATTGGCTAAAGAAAAAGAAAGTTAATGTTTTGGAATGGCCAAGCCCAAATTCTGACCTTAATCCTAGAACCCTAATCTTTCTAATGTTGTAGAAGGACCTGAAGGAGATTGTTTCATACAAGGGAAGCCACCAACATCCTTCAGTTGAAGCTGTTCTGTAGGGCAAGTGGGCTAAATTTCCACCAAGCCAATGTTCAGGATTAATTAACAGTTATCAGAAACATTTACTTGCAGTTATTTCTACTCAATTTCTTCATAGGTTACAGAAAGCAAAAATTCGTATATTTTTATCACACACAAATATATAGTTTTGGGTCATTTTTTTCAATAAATATATGGATAAATATAATATTTTGCATTAATTTCTTTAACTGGATTCTTTTTCTCTAGTTTTAAGACTTGTGTGGAAAAGAGATCCATGCGAACTTGGAGGAAATTTGTCTTTACATTTGTTTTGTAACATTTAAAATAACCAAAATAATCAAGCAATGACTTCAAAAGCTTGGGATAATTGGGATTGTTCAATATTTAGACCAGTGGTCAACCAAATTTCCAGGAGTACAACTTAGACTGAGCGGCATAACAATCCCAGAAGAAGAAGAAGAAGATGAAACTCTGTTAAAAAAGAATACAGGTAGTCCTCAACTTACAACAGTTCATTTAGTGAAGTTAAGGTCGAAGTTACAATGGCACTGAAACAAAGGACATCACAGTTTTTACACATACCATGTAAATGTTAACTACACTTTATATAAATTATTATTTCTGTATTTGCATCTTGCATCTGTATCTGTCTAGGGAGATTTTCTAATTTTAATAAAAAATTGTTGATAAGAATCACTGCATATTGTCTCTAGGGCACCTGGCATGTTTTCCTTTGCAATGCAATACACTTTTACTGAGTGGAAGAGTTCAGAATTCTCAGTTGTTGTTATTATAATTAAACATTGGTTACCTGTTTTTAAACCCATGGGATTCCAAGGCAAACGAAGAAATAAAGGATATCATTATTATTCCCCATGATATTCCAACCATTGTTGGAAGTCATAAAGCTCTGTGAGTTTATTCAATAGTATGTTGCACTGCCTATTTCTGTCTAAAAAGCAGCAGAAGAAGTCAGGTCTCTTGGAACTATTCAGAGACATCCAAGGATCATGTGGCAAACAGGGGTATTTGTATACAGAAAGAAGCCTTCATGGAAGACGGTCATATTCCTGCAATCATTGTTTCTGTTAATGCCTCAAGTGGTGTGCAAGGAATCCATCCATCATTGTGACTTGGATGAGCCTCTTCCTATTCGTCACACATATCATCAGCTTGGAAATGTTAACATTGCTGGCATAATTTCTGTATTCTTAACATTTTCTGATCCCCTCGATTTCAGTCAATATCCTTCTCAGGGATTTCATGATAGACTTATGTAAGTACATCATCAATTTATTTTTTAACCTATGAACCTCACAGTTCAATCATATGATGATCAAAATGATCTCTTTTAATCACAAAGACTCCAGATACAATCACATTAATTAGAATTTTCAATCCATTCTCATGTAAAGTTGAAAAAAAGAAGACAAAGCTGAATCTCTATTATAATAAATCACATCTAGATATTTATAAAAATAGATGTTACTGCATATTAATTTATAAATCTGTAACTAAAACTGGGGAGGGGGGAGCCTATATTTCCCATGATAACTTTTATCATTTGATACTCCCCATGCCAAAATTAATCAATTTCCTTGTGTATATAAACAGTTTTTAGAAGATGGAGTTTGATATTGGTCCTTTTTCATGTCTTTAAAAATACTTCTTATAATTTCAAGACAGCGTTCATCCTGTATTAGAAAAATAACTCCAGATTCTGGAGGGATATATATATGCTTTGCTCTGAATTTTCCAGGATTCTAGGCAAATAGTAAATATTTTGTAGTAAAATACATCAACTTATTATAATAATGAAAATGTAAACCTGTCATATTGTTAAGCAGACCCTTTTTAATGTATTATGTAATTTTTGCTACAGAATATTGTTTCAGAATTACCAGCACATCCTTGCCATAGCATTTGCTATCAAAGAGATCAATGAAAATGCTGAGATCCTACCTAATGTCACTCTGGGCTTCCAGATTTATAACAGCAATTTCAGTCCAAGTTGGACTTATCTTGCCTCAATGATGCTTCTCTTAACTCAGGGCAGATTCATCCCTAACTACAAGTGTGGGGTCTCAAAACATTTGGCTGCAGTCATTGGGGGATCTGACATCTCTCTCCATATGGCAACCCTTCTGTGCATCTACAAAGTCCCTCAGGTAAGATACATTGAGTATGTATGGCACTACCAGAAGAAGGCTAGAGTGTTAGCTTTTATAATAAAGAGCATGGTTCAAATTCTATATTATCCTTTGGTTGATTATAAGATGAAGAATTTGATAGATGAGCGTTTGAAGAATTCTAACTTCAAAAGTTGGGAAAAAAAGACATTTCTTAATAGTTTAAATATTTCAAATTCAGATTACCGGACGTGTTGCAGCAAGACAGGGAATTAGTGGGCTCCAATGAGCTGTGACAAACTGCTGTCGAGCAGTCTTTGGACGAGTACTGTCCTGTAGGGATGGGGAAGAAGGAGAGTCAGCTCGGAAGACCGAGAGGAACAAGCAAGTTTCTCGAAGGTCAGAGGAATTTCCCTCTAAATCGGCAGTGGGGGCAGCAGCCATTGCGGCTGTCATGAAGCTGGGGCAACCGGGCCAAGCAATGAGCAGGAGTAGTGAAAGGAACAGAGCTTTGAAGCTAGGTGAGTGACAGCCAACCCAGATGAAATAACAGCACTAAAAAGCTTTTTAAATTTGGAAAAAACCCAGCGATAAAGGGCACAGGGGGAAACAAGAGGAGGTTGGAAGTAGAATTTAAAGGGATAAAGTATTGCTTAATTGGGACTGGACTAGATTGAGTAGATATTTTTAAAGGGAAAAAGAAGAAAAGAAACTTGCTAATTGAAACAAGATGGATTCTATGTTAAATTACCTATAAGAATTGTGCATTTTAGAGAAACATCTTCAGGAGGAAAAGAACGGTGCAACTTGTAGCTTTTGTTTTGGAATATTTTGAACTTTGTTTGAGCTAACAGTGTTGAGAACTTTGCGGGAGGATTTTTCTGTTTGCAAAAGGCTTGACTTTGGAGGGAAGAAAGAAAAGAAAAAGATCTTTAACAAGACTTTTAAAATTGGAATAAGACTAATTTGGAAAGAGTAAAATGGAGCAAGAAATTAAAGAGATGATTATAATGATGTATTTGACTTTGAAAATGGAAATAAGGGAAATGAAGACATTGTTGCATGGAAAATCAAAATCTGAGGACATAATAACTGAGATAGAAGATGTTCAATCTGACAAGGATTTAAAGACAGAGTTAAAAGATGCAGAGACTGAAAATGAAGAAGATAAAGACAATGAGACTAATTATGTAAAATTAACTGAATATAAGGACAGTAACAATCAAAAGGAGATTTTTGGAGATTATATTGCAATTAACAATGGAAAAATAAAGAGGATGGGAAGAGAAAAAGTTGGATAGAGAGATGGAACAGAAAAAAATCTTAGATGATTAGACTGGGATTAACAGTGGAATGACAAAAAAGAGAGAAAAGGGTTGGAAAATACTAGGAAATATAGGGCAAAATAGAAGAGTCCAGGACTTTGATTCACAAAATGGTTACATTGAGGTTAACAATGGCAAAACAAGAGAAACAGAAAAGAGAGGGAAAACAATGGGACAGATAGGGCAAAATAGGGGAACTCAAGAAGTTAGAACACAAAAGAAAAAAAGGGGAAAGAAAAGGGTAAAATTAAAAAAAAAAGGAACAGAGAAAGGAAGATAGAAATGACAGAAGAATATGTTACCAATGCTTAGAATTGAAATATGAATTGAAGCTAAAATATTTGAAAATTAGACTATATAAAAAGAAAAGATATTAATGGACATAATGAATTAATTTTTATTAAGATGTTGGATGGTATTATTTGAGAAAATTGATGGGTATAATAATTGGGATATCGTTTAAATACCTATAGCAATTGCAATAATTTGAATATTCTCCACAATACATTTATCTAAGCAAAAAAGAAAAGAAAGTTGAAACGATATAGGATTATGATGTAATTAAATAAGACTTATTTAATTGGGAATTGTATTATGTTGCATTATTTGAATTAAGAACTCTGTTTAATTGTTAAATTGGTATATTTTTAAGATTAGAGATAAAATTTAAATTTGATGAAGTCATAATTAAATAAAGATTTAATGAATATTATATGAAGTAATAACAAAATGTAGGGAAGTTTTAGAAATTGAAATAAGATTCAGAAATATAAACATGTTTGAACTGTATTGTTAATAGTGAGAATTTAGGGAAAGAATAGTGAAATGTATTATGAGGTATTATTTGAATTAAGATGTAAGGTGGATTAATAGAAGGGTAACCGTTTTGATTAAATTAATATGAGTAAGCTTATTATAAGATTATAATAAACTTACTCCTCCATATGGGAGCGCGGGATAGAGCTGAGGATTTTGCGCAATTCCTGCACGATAAAATACTCATATTCAGGAAGGCTTGGATTCCGATTGGGTGGGACCAGGAATGTGTGTGTGACAGAGGCGAGTCCTGAGAGTGTTATCTGGGAGGAGTTTGACTTTGTGGTTCCTGAGGATGTGGACAGGATTTTGGGTAGGTTGAGCCACATGTTTTTTGGACCCGTGTTCCTCTTGGTTGGTGCTCTCCTCCATGAGGCTGGCTCCAGAAAATTAAAAACGCTTCTTTGAGTGAGGGTTTCCTCCCCTCCATCCTGAAAGAGACAGTGGTGAGTCCCCTCCTCAAGAAGCCCTCTCTGGACCTGGCTGTATTAACAAACTATCGTCCAGTCTCCAACCTTCGCTTTGTGCTGAAGGTTGTTGAGAGTGTGGTGGCGCAACAGCTTCCCCGGTACCTGGATGAAGCAGTCTATCTAGATCCGTTCCAGTCTGGCTTCAGGACGAGATGCAGCATGGAAACGGCATTGGTCACATTGGTTGATGATCTCTGGAGGGCTTGGGACAGGGGTTGTTCCTCTGCCCTGGTCCTTTTAGTTCTCTCAGCGGCTTTTGATACCATCAACCTTGGTATCATGCTGCACTGGCTGGAGGGGCTAGGAATGGGGGACACCGTGATGCTTTGGTTCTCCTCCTTCCTCTCTGGCCGTATGCAGTCTGTGTTGGCAGGGGGACAGAGGTCGACCTCAAGGTGCCTTACTTGTGGGGTGCCACAAGGGTTGATCCTGTCGCCCCTCCTGTTCAACATTTATGTGAAGCTGCTGGGTGAGATCGTCTGTGGTTTTGGGGTGAAGGTCTATCAGTACACTGATGACATGCAACTGTACATCTCCAAACCACCCAAATGATGATCTTGATGTGATGTCCTGATGCATGGAGGCCATGCAGATCTGGATGGGAAGGAACAGGCTCAGACTCAACCCCTCCAAGACTGAGTGGCTGTAGCTCCCGATGTCCCAGTATACCCAGCTGGTGCCATCGCTGCTATTGGGGGTGAAACATTAGTCCCCTCAGAGAGGGCTCTCAATTTGGGTGTCCTCCTGGATGCACGGCTGTCTTTAGAAGGACATATGACAGCTATGGCCAGGAGGGCTTTTTATCAGGTTCTCCTGATGTATCAGTTGTGTCCCTTTCTGGACCAAGATGCCCTGCACACAGTCACTCATGCCCTTGTCACATCCCGTCTGGACTACTGCAACACTAAGTATATCAGGCTCCCCTTGAAGGCTCCAACTGGTCCAGAATGTGGCCTCACGGTCTATTATGGGTGCGATTCCACTGACCAACACGCTGCCACAGAGAGGGGCTCCTCAGGTGCCATCAGCAAAACAATGTAGGCTGGTGACCCCCAGGGGGAGGGCCTTCTCTGTGGGGGCACCCGCCCTCTGGAATGAATTACCCCCTGAGATATGCATGATTCTCGATCTCCACACCTTTCGCTGGGCGCTTAAGACCCTATTATCTTAGCAGGCTGGCCTGGCTGAATAAGATAAAATTTGGGCAAGGTATTTTAAAGTATGGGTTTTAATGGAGAGAGCCAAATTTGTTTAATTCGGTTTTAATTGGGTTTTAAATGTTGTATAGTGTATTGTTTTATTATAGCTGTACACCGCCCAGAGTCCTTCGGGAGAAGGGTGGTATATAAATCTAATAAACTAAAGTAATTAACTAACGAAGATGGTAATAGTTGAGATATGTGAGCCAAGATTAAGAAATAAATGTTATTGCAAAAATAGAATATATAAAATTGTGTTAAAGATGGAACAAAAAGATGAACAAATTTATGACCGGATCAATGCTCTCTTCCAAAAAGATGTATGGTATGTTTATCTGTGTGTTTTTTTAAAAAAATAAAAAATAAATAAAAAAATATAGTTTAAATATTTCAAATTATTGTAACAGATTATTTATAGATCTTCACCTTTGATATCTATATCCTGCTGCCACTAGTTCTACACTTGATTTTTATTTTATATTCTCCTTGAGAATATTCTAGTGCATCATGATGAATAAGCAATTTGTCTTTGGCTATTGAATTTGGCTATTTAATTTCAACACTGGATCAGGGACAAGCAGGCATGCAAATTTTGAGTATCAAACCGGGGCTTTCAGCTTTCAACTGACGTATTGCAGGTCTCCAAACCAGCATAAAAATGTGAAAAGGAAAAAGGGAAGTATGTTAAAAGTACAAAAGGGAGAGATTATATGAATGAACTATAATTTCATCAAAGTTATTTCAACTTTCATAAATTCTTCCCTATTGTTTTTCTCAGCTGACCTATGGCTCTGCTCCACTCATGGATAAAGAGACTCAAAAAGTTTTCTTCCAACAAATGCTTCCAAATGAATCTCACCAACGTAGGGGACTCCTCCAACTATTGCTCCATTTTAGATGGATCTGGGTTGGAGTTCTTGCTCAGAAGGATGGCAGTGGAAAGAAATTTATACAGGAGGTGCTTCCCATGTTTTCCCAGCATGGCATCTGCTTTGATTTCATACAAGAGTTCACCAATCTATCTTTTTACAGTGATTTTACTGATGTAGTAGATCAAGTAATCCTAATATACCAACTTCTGATGAAAAGCACAGCCAAGGTGATAATTTTGTATGGAGAAAGGATTATAACTGCCCTGAGAACATGCCTCCAGTTTTCAGAAGAGGAGGATATTCCAAGGAAGACAAAAATATGGTTGATAACAGCTCTGTCAGATTACACGTCAGTTTCCCTTCACACATCTTGGGATATCCACTTCCTGCAAGGTGCTTTATCCTTTGCAATTCACACAAAGGAGATCCAAGACTTTCAGAAATTTATTGAAAGCATAAATCCATGGAATAACCAGCACGATCATTTTCGGAAAGACTTTTGGGAACAAGTGTTCAATTGTTTGTTCTCCCATTCTGTGGCAGAGAAGTCTGAGAAAAAATGTACCGGTCAGGAGAGGCTTGAGGCCCTTCCTACGTCTGTGTTTGAAACACTCATGAGTGGCCAGAGCTACAACATTTACAATGCTGTCTATGCTGTGGCACATGCTTTGAAATCCCTGTATTTATCCAAGTCCAGACACAGAACAATAGTGAAAAAAGGAAGGAAACCATTTCACAATCATGTGTTGTGGCAGGTAAGACTTTCAGCAGAGAAATGCAGAAACCTGGAAGGATTAAATTGTTGCAGGCATCCAGTCTTTATAATTTAAATCCTTCCCTCCTCCACCATTCAGTCAGAACTGAAGAAACTTCTTCGATGAGAAGCAAAATGTCTTCAAGGAATTTTCTGAATAGATATTCAAGATAACAATGTATAACGTATAATAATGTATAATTTTAGAGCAAATGGAAAAGAAATGAACTATAATTATCCAGTAGAACCTCAGGCTGGATAGGGGAACTATTTGTCTGAAATGATATAGTCTCAATATAAAGTCTATATCGGACATTTTAAATTTGGGGTTTTAAATTTGGGGTTTTATATTTCTACATTTGAGCCAAAATTATTTAATAAATTTAATTATTTTTAATTTTTATTTGTCTTCGTGCTTTTAATAGGCTGTACACCGCCCTGAGTCCTTCGGGAGAAGCGCGGTATAGAAATAATTTATTATTATTATTATTATTATTATTATTATTATTGGTTAATCTGTAGTGAGATTCACAGTCTTTGAGGCTGGTTAATAGCTCAGCAGCTCGAGTCCTAACCAAGGACCTAGGAACTGTTAAGATATCGTCGGAGGATGTAAGCTGTTCCGAGTAAGGTGGTTTTTTGTAGAGTTAAAATGTTCAAGTCTGGTAAATACCAGGGGTGCCAAAGATTCGGCCCGCAGGATGGTTAAATCTGGCCCACAGGGCTGCCCTGGAAACAGCAAAGGACTTGCTTGAGATGCTTCAGACTGATCCAGGCTGACCAGGTGCTGATCTGTAACCTGGTGGCAGCCATTTTCATTGGCAGAGTGCTGCAGGAGGCCGTCACAGCTGAAAACAGAGCACCCCGCCCCCGAGCACCATTTTTGCTGGCAGAGAGCTAGGAAAGCATCCTTGCATACCCTCCACTATGGAGGGCCACGGATAGCCTGTGCTGCCATTCAGGGGTCCTCTGCATGGCCCAGGAGAGACAACAAGGCTCTCTGGAGGCCAAGGGATTGGCCCTCTCTCTGGTCTCACCTTCCTCCGCTATAGAAAATGGATTGCCCCCAGCCCAGCTTGGGTCACCAGTGGTATCCCCAACACAAGTGATGTTGAGTGGTAAGGCCTACCCCAGACACTCCCACCCTGACTATGACCCCTACCCCCCTGAGTTCAAACACAACCCTAATGCGGCCCATAATGAAATCAGGTTTGACACCTCTGGTCTATATTATCAAATTATATATTTGATCAGATTACTTAACTAAGGATAGATTGCAGTTTTATCAACTTTTCACTAGTTATATTTTGTGATCAAATATTAATAATATTTTAATTATATTTCAGTAATGTGAAATTTTGGAATGATGGTGGATTTATTCAATTTTTTAAAAAAAATTCTTTGTGTAAAAAAACATCGTCTAATTTGTCTCTTTCTCCCCCTCTACATCTCTATATTTCAGCTTCATTCTTTTCTGAAAGGTATTACATTCAACAACAGTGTTGGAGAAAAGATCTCCCTTGATAAAAATGGAGAATTCATTGGTGGATTTGACATTATCAACTGGATCACATTCCCAAACCAGTCCTTTCTTAGGGTGAAAGTTGGAATGGTAGATCCCACAGCTCCAGCAGACAATTTCTTCAAAATCTCCATAGATTCCATCACGTGGCCAGTAGGCTTTAACCAGGTTAGCTGTTTGAATCTAGCTTGGTCAACATTCATTTATGTAGCATAAAGTATCTTTACCAGTGAAATTCCCATAGCATCAGTTTTAACTAATCTAATTACAAACAACCTAGGGAAGGAAAACATCTATATGCAACAATGCTTAATTTCTAATGGCTGGTTTACAATACTGCACCTTTTATTTTGTCCCTGTTAATTATGGATAAGCAATTCACT
This sequence comes from Coluber constrictor foxii, assembly GCA_038048745.1. Classification (NCBI taxonomy): domain Eukaryota; kingdom Metazoa; phylum Chordata; class Lepidosauria; order Squamata; family Colubridae; genus Coluber; species Coluber constrictor. Next base: position 27,036,522 of record CM075961.1, read on the forward strand.
AGTTTTGGTGTAAAGGGTCCAGTTCAGTGTACTAGATTTCATGAGTCTAATGACATCAATTTTTTTAAAATGAGAAAATTTATGTAATCAGTATAGAAATTAACTCTAAAGAGTGGGGATGATAGTTATAGGAAAGCCAGCAATTGCAATCATGATAGGTATTCAATGAATTTGTTTGAGAAAAAAATCTCAAAATAATGTCATCACAATACTTCTGCTTATCAATATATTTTTATTCTGTTGATTCCACAGTAACAGTATCTCTCCAAGCACTTTCTTTACCCTCTGCATCTTAAAATATTCTTCTTCATTTATTGATAGACATTACCTTTATCTTTATGTAATGATCCTTGTGAGACAGGATACAACAAGGCCAAGAAAGAAGGGAAGTTGTTTTGCTGCTATGATTGCCATCTGTGTCCAGAGGGAAAAATTTCCAAGGTGAAAGGTAGGAAATTTCCAATTATTTTATTTTTTTTTAATTTTATTTTATTTTATTTCAAATTTATATACCGCACCTTCTCCCTAGGGACTCAGGGCGGTGTACAGCCAGATAAAAACATACAATACAAATATTAAAAACAATTAAAAAGAAATATATTAATTTGGCTCCAATTTAAAATAACAAACCAATAAAAAATATTTAAATATATATATAAATTAAGCTTGTTTAAAAAGGAAAGTTTTTAGGGCACAGCGAAAGGCACCGAGGTCTTGGATTCTCCTTATCTCTGGAGGCAGCTGATTCCAGAGGGTTGGTGCCCCCACAGAGAAGGCCCTCCCCCTGGGGGTCACCAGCCTACATTGTTTGGCTGATGGCACCCCGAGGAGGCCCTCTCTGTGGGAGCACACAGGTCGGTGGGAGATCATCAGTAGCAGCAGGCAGACTCGAAGATAAGTAGGTCCTATGCCATGGAGTGCTTTAAAGGTGGTAACCAACACCTTGAATCACATCCGGAAGACCACTGGAAGCCACTGCAGCTCACGCAGGAGCAGTGTTATGTGGGAGCGCCAAGTGGCTCCCGTGATTACCCGCGCGGCCACAGTTGGAGCCTCCGGGTGCTCCTCAAGGGGTGCCCCATGTAGAGAGTGTTACAGTAGTCCAGGCGTGAGGTGACGAGGGGGTGAGTGACTGTAAACAGGGAATCCTGATCAAGAAAGGGCCGCAACTGGTGAATCAGGTGAATCTGACAAAAGGTCCCCCTGGCCACAGCCGTCAGGTGTTCCTCAAAGGACAGCTCATATCCAGGAGGACTCCCAGATTGTCTCCCCTCCGCGAGATACAATGAGTCACCCCAATAGTCAGTGATGCAGTCAACTGACCATATCGGGATTCCAGGAACCACAGCCACTCCGTCTTGGAAGGGTTGAGCTTGAGCCTGTTCCTCCCCATCCAGATCCACACAGCCTCCAGGCACTGGAACATCACTTCAAGGGCATCGTTGGGGTGGCCTGGGGTGGAGATGTACAGCTGGGTGTCATCAGCGTACTGGTGGTACTTCATCCCAAAGCCACAGATGATCTCGCCCAGTGGCTTCACATAAATGTTGAACATAAGGGGCGAGAGGACCGACCCCTGAGGCACTCCACAAATGAGAGGCTTTGAGGTCGATCTCTGCCCCCCGCCAACACAAACTGTGACCAGTCTGAGAGAAAGGAGGAGAACCATCGTAATACAGTGCCCCTCATCCCTAGCTCCTCCAACCGGTGCAGCATGACACCATGGACGATGGTATCAAAAGCTGTTCTGAGATCTAATAGGGCTAGGACAGAGGAGCAACCCTTGTCCCGTGCCCTTCAGAGATCATCTACCAATGCGACCAATGCCATTTCCATGCTGTACCCAGGCCTGAAACCCGACTGGAACGGATCTAGATAAGACGTTTCCTCCAGGAATTGGGGAAGCTGTCGCGCAACCACACTCTCAACAACCTTTGCCACAAAGCGAAGGTTGGAGACAGGACAATAGTTAGCTAATATTGCCGGGTCCAGGGACGGCTTCTTTTTATTATTATTATTGAAAAAGTTTTACAATACAAATTTTTTTCATTTTTTCCTCCCCCGCCACCCCAACCCCCACCTCCCAACCCCTCCCCCTGCCTCCCTCCACCCCAACCCCTTCCCTCCCCATCCCCCCCTTGACTTCCGCTACAGATTTTAAAAAGAAGTTTAGAACAAGAAAGAGATTTTTTTTAAATATTCAAATTTTAAATTGAAGAAATATCAAAAGAAGAGGAAAAAAAAAGAAAAAAGAAAAAACAAACAAAACAAACCCAATACTTATAAGAAAGTAGTATAACAATAAACCTATAAATATTAATGTTTTTCTAAAGTTAACAATATTGTAATAAGAAAACCAGTAATAATAAAATCTATCTCATTAACCAACCATCAGTATTCATTTATCAATCAATAAAGTACTTATAATATTCAAACCAAATTAAAAAATATCATACCTTTCTGTAATCCATTAATATTAACATTACTAATCATATACCCAAATCAATCCCCTATAATAAAATATAGTATATCACCTCCATATCCATATCAAATAATTTTGTCCCAACTACACTCCTTAACTAAAAAAAAACAAGAACATAAAACATGAAATATAATATATATAATCATACATATATAATTATAATTATACAATTGTATCCAAATAAAAAAAAGTTTTTCTATCTCCATAATTCAAATTTCAACCTTCTCCTCATCTTGATTGAAGTTAAATATACTTTCTCCAACAGAAATCCAATTCCAATAAGCTTCGTCTGCCAGCTGCCCCCATCAGCAAAATAAGGCATCTCTCCACACAACCCCCCCCCCGAGTGACTTTATGAATAATATCCAACCACGCCAGGGACGGCTTCTTGAGGAGAGGCCTCACCACCACCTCTTTCAAGGCAGTGGGGAAGTAACCCTCACTCAACGAAGCATTGATAATTCCCTGGAGCCAGCCTCGTGTAAACTCCTGGGAAGCCAGTACTAACCAGGAGGGACACGGGTCCAATAAACATGTGGCCGCATTAAGTCTCCCCAAAATCCTATCCACGTCATCAGGAGTCACAGAGTCAAACTCTTCCCAGATAACATTCTCAAGACTATTCCTCGTCACCTGCCCGAATCTACCCAGTCAGAGTCCAAATCCCCTTGGATCTGAGCGATTTTGTCATACAGGTATCATCCAAAATCTTCAGCCCTGCCCTGCAGGGGATCCACCCGCACTCCCGGGTGAAGGAGGGAGCGGGTCACCGTAAACAGGACAGCCAGACGATTCCCTGATGACACAATAAAAGCGGAAAAGTAATTAAACTTTGCCGCCTTTATCGCCACTAGGTAGGTCTTAATATGCGACCTTACCAGTGTTCGATCAGATTCAGAGAGACTGGCCCCCCAACTGCTCTCTAGGCGTCTTTTCTGGCGTTTCATCTGGAAATGCCAGGACAATTATAATGGGACTACGGTACAACACTGTGCATAATCTACTATATCAACAGCACTATGCTCTTTTTCAGACATGGCTGATTGCGCTCCTTGTCCAAATGACCATTATTCAAACCTCCATCGAAATAGGTGTATTCCAAAGCGGATCAGCTTTTTGTCCTATGAAGAGTCTATGGGGATCAGTCTAACTGTTCTTTCCCTTTGCTTTTTATTGAAGACAGCTTTGGTGCTTATAATCTTTGTTAAATATAAAGACACCCCCATTGTCAAAGCCAACAACCGGAATCTCACTTACACTCTCCTTATTTCTCTCCTGCTCACTTTCCTTTGTGTATTTTTATTTATTGGGAGACCTGGTAAGATTGTGTGTCTCCTTCGACAATCAGCTTTCGGACTCATCTTCTCTTTGGCGATTTCTTGTGTATTGGCCAAAACCTTTGTTGTGGTACTAGCTTTCATGGCCACCAAACCCGGGTCGAAACTGAGAAAATGGGTGGGTGGAAGAATAATCAGTTATATTATTGTTTCCTGCTCCCTTGTTCAATTAAGCATTTGTGCTGCATGGCTGATAATATGCCCACCATACCCAGATTTTGATGCACGCTCAATGTCTGAAGAAGTCATCCTGGAGTGCAATGAGGATTCCTTCATGTTCTGCTGTGTTTTGGGCTTCATGGGTTTTCTTGCTCTAGTTAGTTTCTCTGCTGCTTTTCTAGCCAGAAAGTTACCTGACAGCTTCAATGAAGCCAAATTAATCACCTTCAGCATGTTGGTCTTCTGCAGTGTTTGGCTGTGCTTTATTCCAACCTATCTAAGCACAAGGGGAAAATATATGCTGGCAGTGGAGATCTTCTCCATGATCTCCTCCAGTTCTGGCTTATTGGTGTGCATCTTTCTTCCCAAGTGTTTTATCATTGTGATGAGACCTGAATTGAACAATAAACATCAGCTCATGAAAAGAAAATTTTAAACGTTGGTCTGTTTGCCTCTGATTATTTATATGTACCCAGATATTTTGATCATGGTTGGAAATATTCCTTTGGGGAGATTTTTTTTTTAGGTAGAACTGATTAAATAAGCAATATTCTCTCTGTTCTATGTTTTCAAAAATTGGTGTGTGTGTGTGTGTGTGTGTGTGTGTGTGTGTGTGTGTGTGTTTTCTTGGATCAAACCAAAACATGAAGTCAGAAAAATATACAGAACATGTTAATTTACATCTGTCAAATGTAAAGATAGAAGATAGAAATGAAACGACACCAGTGCCTCATATATCCCATGTACTCTACTACAAACTAATTATTTGGGAACTTATATTTTCTAATTTTTCCATCTCATGCTGCTTGCTTCACAAGTTCTGGTCCTCTGAAAGATGTGGCATCTGTCCTTTTAGTGAATGGATGTCTTCTACTTCTCCTTTACCTCCTCCTTCTCCATTTATTTTCTTCTCCTACTGCTTCTCCTTTCTCTATCATTTTCGCTTCTCTTTCTTCTCCTGTTATTATCTTTATTACAAAGTGACTATTTTTCACCATAGTTTACAAACACAGGTTGTCCCCTAATTTATGACTGGTAGCTTAGCTAAAACTTCTTAATGTCCTTTCATTTCATTCATTCTAGTATGATTTCCATGATTTTTAATTTCATGACTCTCATGTCATATTTCACATAAGCTTTGCTTAAATAACTCATTCTCGTGGCGTTTAATTTAGAAAAGAAAGTTGAATATAAGATCGTCCATTAGATATTTGTGCTCATATGAAGGACCAGTGGTTTAATTGATTTCAGGTAGAATGTTTATTTTTTAAAAAAATAATTCATCTTTCACACTAGTGGTCCACTTTCCAATATATATAAAAAAATCACCAATTAATTTTTTTGTTAGAATGATGTATGTATGTATGTATGTATTTTTTATTTATTTATTAGTTCAATTCATATGCCGCCCTTCTCCGGAGACTCAGGGCGGCTTACAATGTGTTAAGCAATAGCCTTCATACTCTTGTATATACCTGCTTAGTAGGGCTTTTGGCCCCCTCTAAGCGGTGTTCTTTTTTTATACAAAGTCAACTTATTGCCCCCACAATCCTGGTCCTCATTTTACCTACCTCGAAAGGATAGAACGCTAAGTGAACTGTGAGCCTGGTGAGATTCAAACTTGCAGTGATTGCAGGCAGCTGGTTTTACTTAACAGTACTTAACAGTACTTAATCTGCTGCATCACAAAGGCTCATGGATGGAAAAAAATATTCCATCCATGTTGGCAGCAGGGTCACGATTTGCTGCCTTTGCACCAGGATGGCTGGTCATCATTAATGGAATTGTGAATCCTGAATTGTACCAGCAAATTCTATAGGAAAATGTCAAGGTATCTGTCCTTGAAGAGAATCCCAAAAGAAAGTAGGTCATGCAACAAAACACACATTTTTGTACAATCAAGGACTGGCTAAAGAAGAAGTAGTTAATGTTTTGGAATGACCAAGCCCAAATTCTGACCTTAATCCTAGAGAAATGTTGTGGAAGGACCTGAAGCAGAATGGTTCATACAAGGGAAGCCACCAACATTCTTGGTTGAAACTGTTCTGGAGGGTAGAATGGGCTAAATTTCCACCAAGCCATTGTGCAGGATTAATTAACACTTATCAGAAGCATTTACTTGCAGCCATTGCTACTCAAGGGTTAGGATTAGAGTTAGGGTACATACTGGTTACTGAAAGGAAAGATTCTTATATTTTTGCCACACACAAATATTTAGCTTTGGGTCATTTTTTTTCCAATAAATATATGGATAAATATGATGTTTTTGATTAATTTGTTTAATTGGATTCTCTTTCTTTAGTTTTAGGACTTGTGTCGAAAAGAGATCCATTCCAACTTTGTTGAAATTTGTCTTTACATTTGCTTTGTAACATTTAAAATCACCAAAATAATCAAGCTATGTCTTGTAAAGCTTGGTATAATTGGGATTGGTCAATATTTTGACAGTGGTCAACGAGAAATTCCATGAGTATAGCTTAGACCAGTGATGGCTAACCTTTTCCAGACCAAGTACCCAAAGCGCACACACCCAAACCCCCAAAATTCATTGTGCGTGTGGCCCCAGCACATGTGCCCCACACAACCCCCCAATACCAGAAGTAGAAGATGAAATTCTGATAAAGAAGAATGTAGGTAGTTTTTGACTTGCAACATTTTATTCAGTCACTGTTCAAAATTACAACGGCATTGAAAGTAGTTACTTATGACTATTTTCAAAAGTACCATGTAAAAGTTAACTATACTTTATATTCATTTTTACTTCTGTATTTGTATCTTGTATCTCTATCTATCTCTATCTATCTAGGCAAAATTTTCTAATTTTAATACATGGCATGGGACCCTACATGGCATGGGACTGGGGTATCTACAGGACCATCTTCCGCCTGCCTCCCACCGCCCTGTGCGATCACAGAGGGCTGCCCTCCTCCAGGTGCCATCGGCCAGACAATGTTGACCGGTGGCACCCAGGATGAGGGCGTTGTCTGTGGGCTTACCAATTCTTTGGAATGGGTTACCCATGGGGCTACGGATGGCCACTGACCTCCGCTCCTTCTGCCGTGACCTGAAGACATGGCTTTTCCAACAAATTTGCTGATCTGATGGGTGATTTTAATTGGGGGATTTTAATTTGAATATTTTTGTAGTTAGTTTTATTTTTTTATTGTTTTTAATTTCTGTGAGCCACCCCGAGTTCTTCAGGAGAAGGGCAGCATATAAGTATGAGAAATAAAATAAATAAATAAAATAAATATATAATAATAAAAGTTTCTTGATAAGAATCAAGGCATATTATCTCTAGGGTACCTGGTATGTTTTCTGTTGAGATGCAATACACATTTTCTGACTGGAAGAGCTCAGAATTCTCAGTTGTTATAATTAAAAATTGGTTACCTGTTTTTCTTTTTGTAAACCCATGGGATTCCAAGGCAAATGAAGAAATAAAGGATATTATTACTACTCCCCATGATATTCCAACCACTGTTAGAAGCCACAAACCTCTGTGACTTCTAAGAAGAAGTCAGTTTTCTTGGAACTATTTGGAGACATCCAAGGATCATGTTGCAGGCAGGGGTTTTTGTATAAAGAAAGAAGCCATTTATGGAAGATGGTCATATTCCTGCAATCATTGTTTCTCTTAATGCCTCAAGTGGTGTGCAAAGAATCCATCCATCGTTGTGACTTGGATGAGCCTCTTCCTATTCGTCACACATATCATCAGCTTGGGAATGCTAACATTGCTGGCATTATTTCTGTATTCTCAACATATTCTGATCCCCCTGATTTCAGACAACATCCTTCTCAGGGATTTCTTGATAGACCTATGTAAGTAGATCATCAATTCATTTTCAACCTATGGACCTTACAATTCAATCATATGATGATCAAAATGATCTCTTCTAATAACAAAGACTCCAGAAACAAACACATTAAATAGAATTTTCATTCCATTCCCATGTAAAGTTGGAGGGAAAAAAGACAAAGCTGAATTTCTGTTATAATAAATCACATCTAGATATTTATAAAAATAGATGTTGCTGCAGATTAATTTATAAACTTATAACTAAAACTGGGGGGAGCCTATATTTCCCATGATAACTTTTATCATTTGAAATTTACAATGCCAAAATTAATCAATTTCCTTGTGTATAAACTGTTTTTAGAAGATGGAGTTTAATATTGGTCCTTTTTCATATATTTAAAAATAATTCTTATAATTTCAAGACAGTGTTCATCTTGTATTAAAAAGAACTACAGATTCTGCAGGAGTACATATATGTTTTGCTCTGAATTCTCCAGAATTCTAGGCAAATAGTAAATATTTTTCAGTAAAATATATCAGCTTATCATACTACCAAAAGCCTAAATCTGTCATATTGCGAAGCAGACTCTTTTTAATGTATTATGTAATTTTTGCTACAGAATATTGTTTCAGAATTACCAGCACATCCTTGCCATAGCATTTGCTATCAAAGAGATCAATGAAAATACCCAGATCCTACCCAATGTCACTCTGGGATTCCAGATTTATAACAGCAATTTCAGTCCAAGTTGGACTTATTTTGCCTCAATGATGCTTCTCTTAACTCAGGGCAAATTTATCCCTAACTACAAGTGTGGGGTCCCAAAACATTTGGCTGCAGTCATTGGGGGACCTGGCATCTCTCTGCATATGGCAACTCTTCTGTGCATCTACAAAGTCCCTCAGGTAAGATATGTTGAATATGTATGGCACTACCAGAAGAAGCCTAGAGTGTTAGCTTTTATAATAAAGAGCATAGGTCAAATTCTATACAACCTTTTGATAGATGATCAGTTTTAGCTTGTTGCTAAAATATTCCCAAATAATAGAAATAATGTTGATAGAGGTCAGGAAGTTTTTAAGATGACTAATAATCATTGTTGATGAACTAATCACGTTTGGACCCAACAATCCATGTCTTGTAATTCAGTGAATATTTATTATCACCATAACAATAAAGGTATGGAATACAAGAAGTCAAATATTTTCTTGGGTTAATAGCAAAGGTTTAAGATATTCTAATTATCTTACTTGGGCAAATAATCCATTTGGTTCAACACTCCAAATAAAAGTTAAAAAATAGAAAAAGGTAGAGCACTAATGACTGAAACAGGACATGAAAAGGATGGAAACATTTCTTGGAGATCAAATAGAGATTTAAGATTATCAGGTTTCCTAAAATTCCCAATAATTTATCTAGATAGTATGCAGAGAAGAGAAACGAACAGAACTCAAGGTGGATGAACATAGGGGATCCTTCCCCTCCTGGTTTAAGGTTCATTTTTCTTCTAAATGTTGGCCTTTGGAAACAATAAAAGGAAACAGTATAGTATTCAATATATCTAGGTTTCCAACGATTTCTTTTTCTCTCTCTCTTTTAATATAATTTTTAAAAGTGATCCAAACTATCTTTAAAGAAAGATAAAAGAATGGAAAAATTGCAGGCAAAAAAAATAAATAAAAAATAAATATATAAAGAAGTGACTTACAGCTTTCATCACAATAAATATAACCCAATTTAATAATAATTTTCCATTTCCATTCTAATATCTCCATTTGTATATTACAACCAAAATATTTAACCTACTTTATTGTACCTTTTTTTTTATTTATACTTCTCTTTCAAATTTGAATACATTCTCATAGATTCTAGGAAATACCTGTTCGTCATTTGTATTAAAAGAAAAGATTTAATGGCGACATCATGGATGTCCAGCTGAGGGCTCCTTTCACATCCCCGTTAAGTTACCCATCAAAGTGGTACCCATTTATCTCTTTGTAGCAGCCCATGTCAGCAGAAGTTGGACCCTGTGACGAGAGTTCAACCCATCCTAATCAGCAGCAACCAGGGCTCAAACATGAGCCTGCTGATCATTACCTCATCAAACTAACTTCATGAGAACTATGAACTACGCTCCCTATTATTTATAAAGAATTATAGCATCAAAAGTTGGAAAAAACATATTTTTTCATACTTTAAATATTTCAAATAATTGTAAGATATTATTTATAGATCTTCACCATTGATATCTATGTCCTGATGCCACTAGTTCTTCCCTTGATTTTTATGTTATATTCTCCTTCACAAAATTCGAGTGCTTCATGATGAATTAGCCATTTGTCTTTGCCTATTATTTCTCATCTATAACATCATATGGTGACAGGCATGAAGGTGTTCCTGAGAACAACATGGCTTTCTAACATGATGAATTTTAAAACATAAATTAACCATTATCATAGCAGAAATATCCATACCACCCAAATTTTAGGTCATATCTTTCTAACTCCAAAAGTTGTCTATTTTTCAGCCTACCAAATATTTCATTCAAATCAGATGACAAGCTGCAGAGTGCAATTTCAAACCAGGAAATCCCAATCTTCCCCTTCATTTGTATTTTGTAACAATTTATGTTTAATTCGCTGTCTTTTCCTCTAGTACAGAAATTAAGGTATCACCTTCTGCCACTGTTTTAATGGTGGATGAGCTGTCAAAACAGGTAGTGATTGAAACATATCATTTTTCTTAGCTGACATATGGCTCTACTCCAGTCATGGATAAACAGACTCAGGCCGTTTTCTTCCAGCAAATGCTTCCAAATGAATCTCACCAACATAAGGGAATTCTCCAGCTATTGCTCTATTTTAGATGGATCTGGATTGGAATTCTTGCTGTGAATGATGACAATGGAGAGAAATTTGTACAGGAGGCACTTCCCATGTTTTCCCTGTATGGCATCTGCTTTGATTTCATACAAGAATTCACCAATGCAGCTTTTTACAGTGATTTTACTGAAGTAGTAGATGAAGGAGTCCAAATATACCGACTTTTGATGAGAAGCACAGCCAATGTGATAATCGTGTATGGTGAAAGTAGATCCATGTCTACCCTGAGAACATTCCTCATGTTTTCAGAAGTGGAGAATATTCCAAGGAAGACAAAAATCTGGTTCATAATAGCTCCGACAGATTACACCTCAATTTCTCTTCACAGATCTTGGGATATCCATTTCCTGCAAGGTGCTTTATCCTTTGCAATTCACACAAAGGAGATTCAAGACTTCCAGAAATTTACTGAAAGCATAAATCCAAGGAATGATCAACATGATCATTTTCGGAAAGACTTTTGGGAACAAGCGTTCGATTGTTTGTTCTCCCATTCTGCGGCAGAGAAGTCTGAGAAAAAATGTACTGGTCAGGAGAGGCTTGAGACCCTTCCTACATCTGTGTTTGAAACACTCATGAGTGGCCAGAGCTACAACATTTACAATGCTGTCTATGCTGTGGCACATGCTTTGAAATCTCTGTATTTATCCAAGTCCAGACACAGAACAGTAGCGAAAAAAGGAAGGAAACCATTTCACAATCATGTCTTGTGGCAGGTAAGACTTTAAGCAGAGAAATGCATAAACCTGGAAGGATTTATATTCTTGCAGTCATCTAGTCTTTATAATTTAAATCCTTCCATCCTCCACCATTCAGTCAGAACTGAAGAAACATCTTGGATGAGCAGCAAAATGTCTTCAAGGAAAACCAAAGTCCAGTTGCCTTTTGAAAAAGCACCTTTGGGTCAATTATATTCAGTATGACTGATTATCTCCATAGTCAATATTATGTAAGAATATCAAAATTAGGTCTAAAAGTTAAATGAAATAACATCTTAACCAACTGAAATATTTATATCATCATATTAAAATCACAAGAGGCATTCTACAAAATTATAATCACATCTCTTAGAATTTGCTTCTTCTTCTTCTTCTTTTTTTAGGTTTTTTTTTTCCAAACTTAAACATAAAATATAACTTTCAAGAACAAAGTCTTGATCTGGTCATAGATGGTTACCAAGCTTACATTCCTTTAACGAGCTCAATTCACCATTTCCCATTACATCTTTTATAAGTAAAAAATTCAAAACTTAAAAGAACCAGTTTTAACATCAATCTTCATCTAGATAAATCCCTTATATCAATACAAATTAATTTCAAATTCACTGTCACTCATTTTTATATCTATATATCAGTTCTAATCATATCTTTTTCTTCTTTACATTTACAATCCATATCAAAATAATTTTTAACAATATTCTATCCTCTTATTAAGTGTTTATCTTACAATTTTATCACCATTAATCTTAATTTCAAATTCAATACAACTCCATTTTATTACACTTTATAAAACAAAATTCTATCTAGTTTTAAATCCTTTGACCCTTATCCTCAAATCTTACTATCTAGCTTTATCAATTTATCTTAATTTTCCCCCACACTTTGCATATTATACAGGTTTATCACAAAAACATGTTTTATTTAATCCAATTTCTGACATGTTTTCTACCATTTCCCTCTATTTCCCCTCTATTATATTTGGCTGTTTTCCAGAATATTCTATTTGATTAAGCATGATCTCAGCATAATCCCTCCAAAACACCAACTATTTAGTTAATTTCAATGTAGTCTCCTTCAAACCGACCACCATTATTGGCTGATTTCCAGCATATTATGTTTGGCTGATTTCCAGCATAATCTCCTCCAACTCTCCCATAGTTATTTGGCTGATTTCCAGCATTTCAAACTAGTTTCCAATGTATTTCCTCCATGTCTCAAACTCTTATCTACTTGGTATCCATTCCACTTATTTTAATTTCCCCCTAGGATATAATTATCTATTTTAGATCATTTCCCCATCATATTCTTTCAATTTAATTCTCAATATATTTCATAATAATAATCATTTCCAGCATATATTCTGTTAATCCACAATTTATCACTAGTATTCATGTATTTTATATTTTGTTCAATAAAACCTTAGTCATCAATCTAACATTGTTTGCAAATTAGAATTAAAGCATATTACATCAAACAATAAATTTTCTTAGAATTGTCCCTCCTCTAAATATACTCTTCTTTATTGCTTTTAATCCCCTATATGTCATCCTCTATTTTAGTTGCCATCTCTTATTTTCTATTTTTATTACTTCAGAAACCTTCCTGTTTTTATCCAAAAATCAGATATACCTTTAGGCTTTTAAACTTTACATTTCAATTAATTACATTTAAACTTATCCACTTTATTTCTTCCTTTTCTTCTTTTTCTTATCTGTCCATAAATGTTTCATTTCAAAGTTTCTCTGTTCAAATTGAGAAATTGTGTATGCCCCTTTAATGCTTTTATAATGTCTGTTCCAAGTGTTATGGATCAACTTCCTGTCTTTTATTGCTGACCACACCTAATTTTGTTTGCTGAGCTTGTGGTTCTCCATTGTCAAACTTCCAAACTATTCTTCCTTTCTTCTTTCTTAAAATCAGCTGGGACAAAATAGGAATCTCCAAAATCCATAAATCTAATGTTAATTTCAAATAATCCAAGGTAAAAAGCCATTTAGCATGTTTCTTTTCCAAACAGAAAGGGAAATCTCTTCAATCCACTCTCCTGCTTAGTCACCGCAGACTCCATGGCTATTTTGTAGCCATCCATTTGTCTATCTTCATTAGCTTCATTAACTTTCAAAGGTGTTAGCTCCCAAAGAAACATTTCTCCAATCCAGTCCAAACTGAAGCAAAATCAATTTTCAGAATTATTAATGCCAATTCTTCCAAGCCAAATTTACTAAAACAAAGTCAATTTTGGATCTTCATTTCCATTTTTTACTTTTTTCCCCTTCAATCTTTAAGCCCCACCTCTCAGTAGCTGCTGTTTAGCATTTGGAGTCTTATTTTTTTTTTTTTAAAAAAAAAAATCCAAATCAATGTGTAGTCTTGCCTGGGTTGGGTCACTCACCCAGCTTCAAGATATTCGCTCTTTCCTCTTCTTCCTCCAGCACAAGCTTTGTTCCCGGTTGCCGCCATTTTGGGACAGCTGCCATGGCTGTCGTTCCATTGCCACCAATGTGAAGAGAAAGCCTCCAGCCCTGAGGAACCTGCCCATTCCTCTTGGCCACCCAAGGGTCTCTTCTTGTCCCCCTGTCCCTGCAAGACAGGGGAGGTCCGAAGACAGCGGCAGCTTAACAGATGGGGTTTTGACAAAGCTCCACAGAGCTCGCCATTTCCCTCTCTGTGTCCCCGCGGCACCAACCTGATGTTCTCTAGAATTTGCTTCTGTCCATTAAAATAACTGCCATTTCAGTCTGTAAGTAAATGGAGATACTAAGTAAGTAAGTAAATGCTACCTCTAGATCATGGGTGTCAAACTTGCGGCATCATGTTTTCATCACGTGATATATCATGACATTTTTCCCCTTTGTTGAATTGGGGAGGACGTGGACTGCCCGTGGGCCAACAGTTTGCCACCCCTGATGTTCTGAATCATTCTTCTGTTCTAAATGTTTTGTTTTTGAATGCTTGCATTTATTCAGTACAGTTCTTTCTATTGTTGAAAGTTTACTCATCCCCTCATTTTAAGGTATTTCCCAATGACGCACTTCTCATGGAAACCCTAAGGAGCCTTGGTGGTGCAGCAGACTAAAGTGCTGTTAAGTAGCACTTAGCTGCCAGCTGCCTGCAATTACTGCGAGTTCAAATCTCACCAGGCTCAAGGTTGACTCAGCCTTCCATCCTTCCGAGGTAGGTAAAATGAGGACCCGGATTATGTGGGGCTATAAAGTGACTCTGTATAAAAAAACCACCGCTGTCGGGGGGGGGGGGGAAAGCCCTACTAAGCAGGTATATACAAAATTATGAAGGCTATTGCTTAACACATTGTAAACCACCCTGCGTCTCCGGAGAAGGGTGGCATATAAATCGAACCAATAAATAAATAGATAAATAGCTAAATAAATAAATGGAGTAGGAAGGGTTGATAATATTTTGACATCCTTACTTAAAAAAGAAGCAGGATACTGGAATCGTCCTTTTCCATCAGGGATAATGTTTCATAGACCATTTGAGACTCACCTGCATTTCTACACATAGATATTCACAACAACATATATATAACAGTAATATGACAATATATAATTTTAGAGTAAATGAATGAAAAAGAAATGTAACAACTTTATATGCTTCCAGAAACAACGTTCTAGAACAGGGATGTCAAACTCAAGGCCGCAGGTCAGATTCAGCCCACAAGGTGTTTAGATCTCGCCCACGGTGCCTCTCCAAAGGAAAACTGAGCTTGGGAGGCATGTACAGCACTCCCGAGCACCATTTTCATTGACAGAGGGTTGCAAGAGGCCATCCCAGCCGAAAATGGAGCTCAAGAGCCTGTTTTTGCTGGCACAGCGCTTGGGCCACAGGCATCCCCAACACGAGTGACCTCAAGCTGGCCATATCCACCCTGGCCACACCCACCCTTGTCCCCCAAGGTCACAACCCTGATGCAGCCCTCAATGAAATCAAATTTGACACCGCTGTTCTAGAAGAAATAAGGGATGGAGTGAAGGTATATTTTTTAACCTCTCAGGGTCTTAATAAAAGAGGAGCAAGGCAGGATGTCACTGTGGTCATACCTCTTTGCACACATATGTACTCATATGGGGTGAAAGAATCATGCATTCCAAAATGGAATTTAGGTCATCAAATCCAACTCCTGCTCAGTGCAAGATTTCTAATTCTATCAACATCAATAAATGTTGATTCTGCCATGAAAAATAAGCAGAAAAGAAATGCCCTTTTGACATCAATTCCTACTGCAGAACATCTTCTACTTAGTTATTGTTTCTTAATCAGAATATTGTTTTCTAAAATTACTGTATTTTTCAGAGTATAAGATGCAGCTTAATTTTTGTGGAGGAAAATAGGGGGGGGGGGGAATCTGCCTATCGGATATTCATCTGGCTAGCATCCTTAGTCTGGTTCAGCTTCAGCACATTAGTTCGCTGGTTTTGAGTGCACCTACACACTTTTTATCCCCTGCTTCTAAAGCACAGCCGATCTTTGGAGAGAGAAGCAATAAGAAAAGCAGCCTAAGCACGAAGATCACTTCACTCATTAGCATCTCCTTAGGGCTGAAACAGTGAAACAGCTTGCCTCCAGAAGTTGTGGATGCTCCATCACTGGAGATTTAAAAAAGAAAAAAGATTGGACAACCATTTGTCTGAAATGGTATAGTCTCAATATAGATTCTATAATATCAAACTATAGCCTCATAAATACTAGTATTTTTCGTATTTTAATTTGTCTCTTTCTCCCTCTTTACATTTCTTTATTTCAGCTTCATTCTTTTCTGAAAGGTATTACATTCAATAACAGTGTTGGTGAAAAGATCTCCCTTGATAAAAATGGAGAATTCATTGGTGGATTTGACATTATCAACTGGATCACATTCCCAAACCAGTCCTTTCTTAGGGTGAAAGTTGGAATGGTAGATCCCACAGCTCCAGCAGACAAGTTCTTCAATATCTCCATAGATTCCATCATATGGCCAGTAGGCTTTAATCAGGTTAGCTGTTTGAATTTAGATTGGTCAACATTCATTTATGTAGCATAAAGTATCTTTATCAGTGAAATTCCCATAGCATCAGTTTTAACTAATCTAATTACAAATAACCTAGGGAAGGAAAACATCTATATGCAAGAATGCTTAATTTCTAATGGCTGGTTTACAATACTGCACCTTTTATTTTGTTCCCCTATTAATTATGGATAAGCAATTCACTAGTTTTGAAGTAAAAGGTCCAGTTCAGTGTACTAGATTTCATCAATCTAGTGACATCAATTTAAAAAAAATGAGAAAATTTATGTAATCAGTATAGAAATTATCTTTAAAGAGTGGGGATGATGATTATAGGAAAGCCAGCAATTGCAATCATGATATTCAATGAAACCAATCTCAAAATAATGTCATCACAATAGTTCTGCTTATGAATATATTTTTATTCTGTTGATTTCACAGTAACAGTATCTCTCCAAGCACTTCCTTTACCCTCTGCATCTTAAAATATTCTTCTTCATTTATTGATAGGCATTACCTCTATCTTTATGTAATGATCCTTGTGAGACAGGATACAGCAAGGCCAAGAAGGAAGGGGAGTCATTTTGCTGCTATGATTGCCGTCTGTGTCCAGAGGGGAAAATATCCAAGGTGAAAGGTAGGAAATTTCCAATTATAATGGGACTATGGTACAACACTGTGCATAATCCACTATATCAACTCCACTGTGTTCTTTTTCAGACATGGATGATTGCTCTCCTTGCCCAAATGACCATTACTCAAACCTCCATCGAAATAGGTGTATTCCAAAGCGGATCAGCTTTTTGTCCTATGAAGAGTCTATGGGGATCAGTCTAACTGTTCTTTCCCTATGTTTTTCATTGAAGACAACTTTGGTGCTTATAATCTTTGTTAAATATAAAGACACCCCCATTGTCAAAGCCAACAACCGGAATCTCACTTACACTCTCCTTGTTTCTCTCCTGCTCACTTTCTTTTGTGTTTTTTTATTTATTGGGAGACCTGGTAAGATAGTGTGTCTCCTTCGACAATCAGCTTTCGGACTCATCTTCTCTTTGGCAATTTCTTGTGTATTGGCCAAAACCTTTGTTGTGGTCCTGGCATTCATGGCCACCAAACCCGGGTCGAAACTGAGAAAATGGGTGGGTGGAAGAATAATCAGTTACATTATTCTTTCCTGCTTCCTCGTTCAATTAAGCTTTTGTGCTGCATGGCTGATAATATACCCACCATACCCAGATTTTGATGCACGCTCAATGTCTGAAGAAATCATTCTGGAGTGCAATGAGGATTCTTTCATGTTCTCCTGTGTTTTGGGCTTCATGGGTTTTCTTTCTCTAGTTAGTTTCTCTGCTGCTTTTCTAGCCAGAAAGTTACCTGACAGTTTCAACGAAGCCAAATTCATCACCTTCAGCATGTTGGTCTTCTGCAGTGTTTGGCTGTGCTTTATTCCAACCTATCTAAGCACAAGGGGAAAATATATGCTGGCAGTGGAGATCTTCTCCATGATCTCCTCCAGTGCTGGCTTATTGGTGTGCATCTTTCTTCCCAAGTGTTTTATCATTGTGATGAGACCTGAATTGAACAATAAACATCAGCTCATGAAAAGAAAATTTTAAACGTTGGTCTGTTTGCCACTGATTATTTATATGTACCCAGATATTTTGATCATGGTTGGAAATATTCCTTTGGGGAGATTTTTTTTTAGGTAGAACTGATTAAATAAGCAATATTCTCTCTGTTCTATGTTTTCAAAAACTGGTGTGTATATGTGTGTGTGTGTGTGTGTGTTTGTGTGTGTGTGTGTGTTTTCTTGGATCAAACCAAAACATGAAGTCAGAAAAATATACAGAACATGTTAATTTACATCTGTCAAATGTAAAGATAGAAGATAGAAATGAAACGTCACCAGTGCCTCATATATCCCATGTACTCTACTACAAACTAATTATTTGGGAACTTATATTTTCTAATTTTTCCATCTCATGCTGCTTGCTTCACAAGTTCTGGTCCTCTGAAAGATGTGGCATCTGTCCTTTTAGTGAATGGATGTCTTCTACTTCTCCTTTACCTCCTCCTTCTCCATTTATTTTCTTCTCCTACTGCTTCTCCTTTCTCTATCATTTTCGCTTCTCTTTCTTCTCCTGTTATTATCTTTATTACAAAGTGACTATTTTTCACCATAGTTTACAAACACAGGTTGTCCCTTAATTTATGACTGGTAGCTTAGCTAAAACTTCTCAATGTGCTTTCATTTCATTCATTCTGGTATGGTTTCCATGATTTTTAATTTCATGACTCTCATGTCATATTTCACATAAGCTTTTCTTAAATAACTCATTCCTGTGGCATTTAATTTAGAAAAGAAAGTTGAATATAAGATCCCCTATTTGATATTTGTGCACACATGAAGGACAATGGTTTAATTGATTTCAGATATAATGGGTTTTTTTAAATAATTCATCTTTCACATTAGTTGTCCACTTTCCAATATATTAAAAAAAATCACCAATTAAAAGGTTTTGTTAGATTGATGTACAATATGTTTGTGCAATTATGTGGCAATAAAAATGATATAATTTAACACAAAAGATTAAATCTGTATTTAACTAAGATTTGTGAAGGGATAAGCAATCCCTATTCCTGGGTGGGTTTTTTTTTCCCAGTTTAAATATTTTAATTAAAAGGGTTAATGTTGTTGAAAGGAAAACCCTGTTTTTCAGAGGGAAAAAATATTTATTTATTTATTTATTTATTTATTTATTTATTTATTTATTTATTTATTTACTTACTTACTTACTTACTTATTTATTTATTTATTTATTTATTTATTTGTTTATTTATTTATTTATTTATTTATTTATTTATTTATTTATTTATTTATTAGTTCAGTTTATATGCCGCCCTTCTCCAGAGACTCAGGGCGGTTTACAATGTGTTAAGCAATAGTCTTGATACACTTGTATATACCTGCTTAGTAGGGCTTTTGCCCCCCCCCCCCCAGCGATGTTCTTTTTTTTATACAAAGTCATCTTATTGTCCCCACAATCCGGGTCCTCATTTTACCTACCTCGAAAGGATAGAACGCTAAGTGAACCGTGAGCCTGGTGAGATTCAAACTTGCAGTGATTGCAGGCAGCTGGTTTTACTTAACAGTACTTAACAGTACTTAGTCTGCTGCACCACCAAGGCTCATGGATGGAAAAAATATTCCATCCATGTTGGCAGCAGGGTCACGATTTGCTGCCTTTGCACCAGGATGGCTGGTCATCATTAATGGAATTGTGAATCCTGAATTTTACCAGCAAATTCTATAGGAAAATGTCAGGGTTCTGTCCTTGAAGAGAAACCCAAAAGAAAGTAGGTCATGCAACAAAACACACATTTTTGTACAATCAAGGACTGGCTAAAGAAGAAGTTAATGTTTTGGAATGGCCAAACCCAGATTCTGACCTTAATCCTAGAGAAATGTTGTGGAAGGACCTGAAGCAGAATGGTTCATACAAGGGAAGCCACCAGTATTCTTGGTTGAAACTGTTCTGGAGGGTAGAATGGGCTAAATTTCCACCAAGCCATTGTGCAGGATTAATTAACACTGATCAGAAGCATTTACTTGCAGCCATTGCTACTCAAGGGTTAGGATTAGAGTTAGGGTACATATTGGTTACTGAAAGGAAAGATTCTTATATTTTTGCCACACACAAATATATAGTTTTGGGTCATTTTTTTCAATAAATATATGGATAAATATTATGTTTTTGATTGAATTGTTCAATTGGATTCTCTTTCTCTAGTTTTAGGGCTTGTGTCGAAAAGAGATCCATGCCAAGTAGAAGGAAATTAGCCTTTACATTTTTTTTTTGGTAACAATTAAAATAACCAAAATAATCAAGGTATGTCTTGGAAAGCTTGGGATAATTGGGATTGTTCAATATTTAGACCAGTGGTCAACCTGAAATTCCAGGAGTACAGCTTAGACCAGTGATGGCTAACCAAGTGCCCAAAGCAAGCACACCCGAGCCCCCAAAATTCATTGTGCGTGTGGCCCCAGCACATATGCCCCACCCACCCCCAATACCAGAAGTAGAAGATGAAATTCTGATAAAGAATATAAGAAGTCCTCAACTTACAACCGTTTATTTAGTGATCATTCAAAGTTACAATGGTACTGAAAGAAGTGACATCACTGTTTTGTGATGTTTTGTAACATGTACTATGTACATGTTAACTATACTTTATAGAAATTATTATTCCTCTATTTGCATCTTGTATCTTTATTTATCTAGGCAAATCTCTGAGGTAACTGGTATGTTTTCTTTTGAGATGCAATACACTTTTTCTGAGTGGAAGAGCTCAGAATTCTGAGGTGTTATATTAATTAAATACTTGTTACCTGTTTCTCTTTTTTAAACCCATGGGATCCCAAGACAATTGAAGAAATGAAGATTATTATTACTATTCCCGAACCATGGTTGAAAGCCACAAAGCTCTATGAGCTTATTCAATAGGATGTTGCACTGCCTATTTCTGTCTGAAAAACAGAAGAAGTCAGGGCTGTTGGAACTATTTGGAGACATCCATGGATCATGTTTCAGGCAGGGGTATTTGTATATAGAAAGGAGCCATTCATGGAAGATGGTCATATTTCTGCAATCATTGCTTCTTTTAATGCCTCAAATGGTATCCAAGGAATCCATCCATCACTGTGATTTGGAAGAGCCTCTTCCTATTCGTCACACATATCATCAGATTGGAAATGTTAACATTGCTGGCATTATTTCTGTATTCTCAACATATTCTGACCCACTTGATTTCAGTCAACATCCTTCTGAGGGATTTCATGATAGACTTATGTAAGTACATCATCAATTTATTTTCAAGCTCTGGACTTTGCTGTTCAATCATATGATGATCAAAATGTTATCTTGTAATAACAAAGACTCCAGAAACAAACACATAAAATCGAATTTTCAATCCATTCCCATGTAAAGTTGAAAAAAAAGACATAACTGAATCTCTATTATAATAAATCACATCTAGATGTGTATAAAAATAGATATTGCTGCAGATTAATTTATAAATTTATATCAAAAACTGGGAGGTGGCTATATTTCCCCTGATAACTTTTATCAGTTGAAATTTACAGTGCCAAAATTAATCGATTTCCTTGTGTATATAAACAGTTTTTAGAAGATGGAGTTTGATATTGGTCCTTTTTCATGTATTTAAAAATAATTCTTATAATTTCAAGACAGCTCATCTTGTATTAAAAAGAACTCCAGATTCTGCAGGAGTATATATATATATGTTTTGCTCTGAATTCTCCAGAATTCTAGGCAAATAGTAAATATTTTTCAGTAAAATACATCATACTACATACCACCGAAAGTTTAAACCTGTCATATTGTGAAGCAGACCCTTTTTAATGTATTATGTAATTTTTGCTACAGAATATTGTTTCAGAATTACCAGCATATCCTTGCCATAGCATTTGCTATCAAAGAGATCAATGAAAATACCCAGATCCTACCCAATGTCACTCTGGGCTTCCAGATTTATAACAGCAATTTCAGTCCAAGTTGGACTTATTTTGCCTCAATGATGCTTTTGTTAACTCAGGGCAGATTCATCCCTAACTACAAGTGTGGGGTCCCAAAACATTTGGCTGCAGTCATTGGGGGACCTGACATCTCTCTCCATATGGCAACTCTTCTGTGCATCTACAAAGTCCCTCAGGTAAGATATGTTGAGTATGTAAGGCACTACCAGAAGAAGCCTAGAGTGTTAGCTTTATAATAAAGAGCATAGGTCAAATTCTATGCAATCTTTTAGATGATCAGTTTTCAGCTTGTTGCTAAAATATTCCCAAATAATAGAATGTTGATAGAGTTCAGTTTTAGCCTATTGATGAAATACACCTAAATAATAGAAATAATGTAAGACAGGTGAACCCCAGCTCTCGGGTATCCTTCTCATCATGCTGCAAAGTCATTTTACATGGTTCAAACTATGCATCACCTTTTGATCTATACTCCATAAGAAAGCTTTAAAAGTGACTAATAGTCATTGTTGATGAACTAAACGCATTTGGCACACAATCCATGTCTTGTAATTCAGTGAACATTTATTACCACCAATGAAGATATGGAATCCAAGAAATCAAATATTTTCTTGGGTTAATAGGAAAGGTTTAAGGTATTCTAATTACCTAACTTGCGCAAATGATCCATTTGATTTAAAACTCCAAATAAAAGTTAAAAAATAGAAAGGTAGAGTTTCTTGTCCAGTAAGTCTGTATACTTCTCTGGGACAAAGAAATACATTTTGGCCTTTTGGAGAAGGAATACTTTATTAAAAGAAAAGATTGAATGGTGACATCACAGTTGCCCAGGGGATGCCTAATTGAGGGCTACTTTCACATGCCCAGTAAGTTATCCATCAAAGTGGTACCATTTATCTTTTTGTAGTAGCCCATTTTCAAATGTCAGCAGAAGTTGGACCATGTGACAGGAGTTCAACCCACCCCACTCAGCAGCAACCAGGACTCAAACACTATCCTGCCAATCATCATCCTATCATCCTAACTTCATGAGAACTGTGAACTACGCTCCCTATCATTTATAAAGAATTCTAGTATCAAAAGTTGGAAAAAACATATTTTTTGCATACTTTAAATATTTCAAATAATTGTAACAGATTATTTATAGATTTTCACCATTGATATCTATGTCTTGCTGCCATCAGTTCTTCCCTAGATTTTTATTTTATACTCTGCTTGACAAAATTCGAGTGCTTCATGATGAATTAGCCATTTGTGTTTGCCTATTATTTCTCTTCTATAATATCATGTGGTGACAGGCAGGAAGGTGTTTCTGAGAACAATATGACTTTGTACTGATTCCATAGTCTCAACTATATCTAACATGCATCAGCTGTCAAAGCAGGTACTGACTGAAACAAAAACTTCTTGAGCAAGGCATTCATTTTTATAACTGAACTTCTCCCAGTGTTAACAGTTGCTGCAAATTAAAATGAACTATGTAAAGCAACAAAATTATGAATTATTAACTATGATGATCTGCCAAGGTATATGGAATGATGTTACCTTCCCAATGAACTGCTACCTATTTATCAACTCGCAGATGCATGCTTTCAAACTGTTAGATGGATAGGATCTGGGGCAAGGAAAGATGCTCATCCAGTCATACAATATTCAAGTATCAAACCTTGAATCAAACATTCAAGTATCAAACTTCAGATTTCCACTGAGGCATTGCAGGTCCCCAAAACAACACAAAATTATGAGAAAGAAAAAGTATGTTAAAATTACAAGAAGGAAAGATTATGTGAATGAACTATGCAGCCACACAAAAAGTAATTCATCAATTTTATTTCAATTTTCATAAATTCTTCCCTATTGTCTTACTTAGCTGACATATGGCTCTGCTCCAGTCATGGATAAAGAGACTCAGGCAGTTTTCTTCCAACAAATGCTTCCAAATGAATCTCACCAACATAGGGGTCTCCTCCAGCTATTGCTCTATTTTAGATGGATCTGGATTGGAGTTCTTGCTGTGAATGATGACAATGGAGAGAAATTTGTACACCAGGTGTTTCCCATGTTTTCCCAGCATGGCATCTGTTTTGATTTCATACAAGAGTTCACCAATGTAGCTTTTTACAGTGATTTTACTAATGTAGTAGATGAAGGACTCCAAATATACCGAGTTCTGATGAAAAGCACAGCCAATGTAATAATCTTGTATGGTGAAAGTAGGTCCATGTCTACCCTAAGAACGTATCTCCAGTTTTCAGAAGTGGAGGATATTCCAAGGAAGACAAAAATCTGGTTCATAACAGCTCCGACAGATTACACCTCAGTTTCCTTTCACACATCTTGGGATATCCATTTCCTGCAAGGTGCTTTATCCTTTGCAGTTCACACAAAGGAGATTCAAGACTTCCAGAAATTTACTGAAAGCATAAATCCACGGAATAACCAGCACGATCATTTTCGGAATGATTTTTGGGAACAGGTGTTTAATTGTTTCTTTTCCCATTCTGTGGCAGAGAAGTCTCATAAAAAATGTACTGGATGGGAGAGGCTTGAGACCCTTCCTACGTCTGTGTTTGAAACAGTCATGAGTGGCCAGAGCTACAACATTTACAATGCTGTCTATGCTGTGGCACATGCTTTGAAATCTCTGTATTTATCCATGTCCAGACACAGAACAATAGTGAAAAAAGGAAGGAAACCATTTCACAATCATGTGTTGTGGCAGGTAAGACTTTCAGCAGAGAAATACAGAAACCTGGAAGGATTTATATTCTTGCAATCATCTGGTCTTTATAATTTAAATCCTTCCCTCCTCCACCATTCAGTCAGAACCAAAGAATGTTCTTGGATGAGAAGCAAAATGTCTTTAAGGAATGTTTGAAAAAGCACCTTTCGGTCAACTATGTCCATAGTTGACCCCACCTTTGGGTCAACTATGGAGATTATCCAGTGATAATCTCCATAGTCAATATTCTGTAAGGGTATCAAAATTAGGTCAAAAAGTTAAATGAAACAACATCTTAACCAACTGAAATATTTATATCATTGTATTGAAATCACAAAAGGCATTCTACAAAATTACAAACACCTCTTTTAGAATTTGCTTCTGTCCATTAAAATAACTGCCATTTCAGCCTGTAAGTAACTGGAGATACTAAGCAAGTAAGTAAGTAAGTAAATGCTACCTCTTGATCATGGGTGTCAAATTCGCGGTGTCATGTTTCCATCATGTGATGTATTGTGACATTTTTCCCATTCATGGAGCTGGGGTGGACATGGCCTGCATTTGACGCATCTGGCCCGTAGGTCACCAGTTTGACACCCCTGCTGTTCTGTATCATTCTTTTGTTCTAAATGTTTTGTTTTCGGATGCTTGCATTTCGTCAGCACAGTTCTTTCTATTGTTGAAAGTATACTCATACCCTCACTTTTGTTGTATACTCATACCCTCACTTTTGTTGTGACCCAGTAGGTATTATCAGACACAACCAGTTTGAATACAAACAGACTTTATTAGAAAGCTGAGAATTAACTCATTCTCAGCGTATTTCAAGTAATTCAAAACAAATTCTTCATTACACAATTCTTCAGCCTTATCACCAACCTTGGTCTACTGTGGCAAACTGCCAAAGGCTTTTCCTGCAAAAGTTCAGAAGCAGAAGACGTTGACAAGAAATAAATGCAGCAGGACAAGAAACAAATCTATCAACATTGTTTTCCGACAAAGAACCCAAGAGCCGTTGCTGGTCTTTTAAGACTTATGGGAAGGGCCAATCATCTCTTGGCCTTACTCCCGAGTCATCCTTTTTGCTTTAGCTGCTCTTGTCTTCTGG
Source organism: Coluber constrictor foxii (assembly GCA_038048745.1). Lineage (NCBI taxonomy): Eukaryota > Metazoa > Chordata > Lepidosauria > Squamata > Colubridae > Coluber > Coluber constrictor. Next base: position 27,062,296 of record CM075961.1, read on the forward strand.
CAGCTCTTCTCATGTGTGCGTTAGAAACAGGTTCCTCCTGTTCCTCTGCCTCTCTGCTGTCAGCCTCTGGAGGCTCCGGAGTCCACACATCACTCCCAGATGGCCTGGTCCCATCTCTGCCTCCGATGCAGAGCCCTCATCCGGACATTCCCCAGCCTCCAGGACTGGCCCATGTTCTTCCTCAGCCTCTCCACTGCCCTTCTCTGGTGCCAGCTTTGCAGGCTGTTGACGGACCACAACAACTTTAAGGCATTTCCTGATGAGGATCTTCTCATGTAAACCATAAGTGGAGGAGGAAGGGCTGATAATATTTTGACATCCTTACTTAAAAAAGAAGCAGGATACTGGAATTGTCCTTTTCCATCAGGGAGAATGTTTCATAGACCATTTGAGACTCACCTGCTTTTCTACACATAAATATTCACAACAACAATGTATACTATAACAATGTATAATTTTAGAGCAAATGAATGCAAAAGAAATGGAACAAGTTTATATGCTTCCAGAAACAAGGTTCTAGAACAGGGGCACCAAACTTGAAGCCCGCAGACCAGATTCGGCCTGTGGGGTGCTTAGATCTGGCCCCCGGTGCCTCTCCCAGAGAAAACAGAGCTCAAGAGCCTGTTTTTGCTGGCACAGCACTCAGGCCACAGGTACCCCTGACACGAGTGACATCAAGTGTCAGGGTTCCAAGTAATACCCCCAATGAAATCAAACTCCGAGGCTTGAATTTCCTCAAAGCTATTTTTTTTAATAAGTGATTTAAAAAAAAAAAAACAAGTCATCATTAATCAATCAGTGTAACATCTGGGTACAATTTTTTTTGTGTCATCATATTCAACATTTATCATCATTTTCTTAGTACATATTTATCTTTCTTCTTACATTTAAATTTAATGTATTACAACATATTTTCCCATGTTTCTTATTTTTACATTGTCTATTGTCTATATTCAGTCTCTCTCCATTGATAAAATTGCCTCCATATGTTGTAATACTCCGATTCTTCCTTCTCTCTAATTGCTAATGTTAATCTACTCATTTCTGCAAATTTTAATATTTTCTTAATTAGCTCTCCCTTTGTAGGAATTTTTTCTGCTTTCCAATTTTGTCCAAATACTATTCTTGCTGCTGTTATTACATGTATAATCAAATATGTATTTTCTTTACTAAATTTCTCTGGTAAGTGCCCAACAGGAACAGCTCTTGTTTAAGATCAATGTGTTACTGTATCATTTTCTCTAACCAAATTCATTTTTTTTGCCTAATAATTTCTTGCTTCTGGGCATGTCCACCACATGTGATAGTATGATTCCAATGTCTGGTGGCATTTCCAACATTTAATTGATTTATCTTTGAACATTTTTGCCAATCTTTCTGGTGACATGTGCCATCTATAAAACATTTTATACAAATCCTCTTTATATGCTGTAACCATTGTTAATTTGTAATTTCTTTTCTGTAATTGCTGCCATTTATCTAATTCTATAGAATGTCCAAAAATTTTTGTCCATGCTATCATTGTTTCTTTTACTTATTCTTCTTCTTCTAATTTAACTCCAAGTAAAAAACTATATAATTTTTTAATCATTTTCTCATCTGTTCCTGTGAGCATCTCATCCAATTCTGTCATCTCCAAGTAAAAACCATATAACTTTGCATCTTTTTTTTCATATCTCGATTGTATTTGCAGTTGTATATACCACTCCATAAGCATCACTTGTTCTACTAGTTCTTGTTTCATTTTCAATTCCCCCTTTTCTGATAAAATAACTTTATATCTGATAAATATTCCCCATATTAATAATATTTGGATATACTAATGCTTCCATTATTGAAAGCCATGTTGGTATTTTCAAATAATACCAACATGTTCTATCAGTCTGGGTCCTACTTCTTGAGGCTTCTCTAAAATAAACACTAGATCATCTGCAAATGCTTGTAGTTTGTATTCTTCTTTTTAAATTTTCATCCATTTTATCTCTTCATTTTATCTAATATTTCTATTTAGCACCTCTAATATCAACACAAATAGCAATGGGGATAGAGGACATTCCTGCCTTGTTCCTTTCATAATATTAACCTTCTCTGTCATATCTCCATTTATTATCACCTTTGCAGATTGCTTACTATAAATTGTCTCAATCATATTTATAAATCTTCCCCCAAGTCCATAGTCTGCAATTGTTTTATCATAAATTGCCAGTTCACATTATCAAAAGCCTTCTGTGCATCTAGAAACATCAATGCTGTTTGCTTTTCTTCATAATATTCCAAAGTATTTAAGATTGTCCTCATATTGTCTCTGATCTGTCTCTTTAGTAAGAAACCATTTTGATCAGTGTGAATAAATTCATTTAACAATCTCTTCAATCTATTCGCCATTATTGATGAAAATATTTTATAATCTGCATTTAACAAGGAGATCAGTCTATAATTTTTAACTTGTAAGTCTGTGTCTTCTTTCAGTATAAGAGTAATATATGCTGTTATACTGAGTTGGGTATTTTTGCATTTACTAAAAGTTCATTAAATACTTCCAACATTATATTGCTTATTAAATCCTGCAATATTTTGTACAACTCTGCTGGCAAACCGTCTGGACCCAGCATTTTACCATTCTTTTGCTTTTTAATCCCCTCTGTTAATTCCATCATTGTTATTCTTTCTCCCAAAGCTTTCTTGTATTTTTCTTGTACTTTAGGTAATTCAGACTTTTCTAAGCATTGCTTTATCTTCTCTTCAGTTATTATCTTTTGTTTATAGAGTTTCTCATAGTATTTCTGTACTATTTTCTTCTTTTCCTCATTTTGATAACATAAAATTCCTTTCTCATCCATTAATTGATTAATTAGTTTCTCTCTCTCTCTCTCTCTCTCTCTCTCTCTCCCTCTCTCCCTCTCTCCCTCTCTCTCTCTCTCTCTCCTTTTTCATTTTATAAGCCAACCATCTACCTGGCTTATTAGCATTTTCAAAAAAAAAATTGTTTGGACATCTTTATTTTATTTGCCAAGTCCTCTTTTTCAATTAAATTCATTTCATGTATTCTCAAATCCATTTGATTTTTAATCTTCTTATTTTGCATGTCTTTTTGTAATTCTATCTCTAACTTCTTGTATTTCTCTTCCAATTTTTTTGAGATTGTTTTTTCTTTTTATTTCTTTTTCCCAATTAAGTAATTGCCAACCCTCAAATGTATGCTTTTTGCTATATTCCACACATTTTGCAGGGAGGTATCTTCCTTTTTATTTTCCTTGAAAAAAAAAAACCAATTCTTTCTCCATATATTGTTGAAATTCTTTTTCATTTAATATTGTTTGATTCAAAGTCCATCTTAATCTCTTTCTTTGTCCCTTCCATGTGATTGTAATTGGGTTATGATCTGCCTAAATGCTTGCTTCAATATTTATATTTTGCACATGAACTAATATATCAATTGAGATCCATGTCATATCTATTCTGGACCATGACCTATGTCTATTTCAATAAAATGTATACTGTTTCTCTTTCAAATGCCTTTCTCTCCAGGCATCTTGAATGCCTAGTTCCTCTACCATTGTAAAAAAAAAAGCTTTTGGAAGAGTTTTTCTAGGCTTTTTGTTAATCTTTGTCATTTTATAGTCCAAATCAACTTCTGTTATCACATTAAAGTATCCCATCATGCTGATATTTTCATGCTCAAATTCTATTATTTTCCTATGTAAATTTTCCATAAAATTCTTCTTGATTTTCATTAGGTGCATATATCGCCACAAGAGTATATATTGTATATATTATAATGTTTATAATTCAGTGTTACTTCCACCATAAGGATCCTCTCTTCTTCATTGGTAAATATTTGTTTCAGTTCTAATTCCTTTTTAATATATAATACTACACCTCTTTTACTTTGATGTGTCAATGCAGAAAATAATTCTCCCAATTTTGGATATTCCAATAGTTTTTTGTGTTGTTGTCTAATATGAACTTCTTGTAAACATATTATGTCCATTTTTAGTTTTCCCAATTTATTAAGAGTTCTTTTTCTTTTTACTGCCGAATTTAGATGAGTAATATTTATTGATATTGCTTTTATTTCTTCTTCCATACTTTACTTATTACTAGTTTTTGTCGAACTTGTCATTCTTAACTCTCTTTGAGCTTTAGGGTCTTTTAACCTTGCTCCTTCTCTTATTGCTCTTTCTTCTTGTTCTCTTGCCATCTTTCTTTTTTGTTCTTCTTTTTCTTCCTGGACTCTAATCTCTCTTTCCTCTCTTGTTCTTTCCTCTTCTTGAAACCCCAAATATGCCTCATAAAATAGTTCCGCTTTCTCTATAGAGTGTAATCTATGTCTTTGCTCCTGCCAGTACACTAATATTCCTTCGGGTATTAACCATCTGAAATTTACTCCTTTTTTAATTAGACCTTTTGTCAAGAACTGATATTCTCTTCTAAAATCTCTTACCCTTCTGGGTATCTGTTTCAACACCACTATCTCTCTACCATTATATTTTATAGGAGTATTCCTTGCTGTCTGTAATATTTCTGTTTTTATTGCCTTCTTGATGAACCTTACATGCACTTTTCTTGGTAGTTTATTTATCATTACATATCTTGTGTGTACTCTAAATATCTCATCAATCCCATTTAATATCTTTTCTTTGGTTTCCTCCATCATTTCTGCCAATATCTCTGCAATAACTTCAGCCAGATTGTCCCCTTTTCTTCTTCTATATTTTGAAACCTTAGATAAAAATATGCATGATCCATCTTGAGGGAAATAATTGTCTTTTCCTGATTTTTGTCAATTGTTGTAAGTCTATCATCCATCTCTCCCACTCTTTTTTCTGTTGATTCTGCTTTTTCTTCCACTTTTCATATTCTTTCATCATTCTTTCCAATCATCCCCTTGACATCTTTAAGCTCTCCTTCTACTTTTTCTATTCTCTCATCCAATTTACTTATTCTTTCTTTGAGATCTTCATGTAAGGCCTGCATCATGTTTTTTATTTCCAATTGTATGGCCATAGTGTCCAATGTTCTTTGAGCCACAGGACTGGAAGTTGTAGCTGTGGATGGTAACTGTGTTGTTGTCTTCTTCATCTTGTAGCATCTTAACACTGTAATCCACCAGGTTTGTAATCCAAATATACCTTTGATTTATAATCCAAATATCTTATCCACCCATTTGAATAGATTAGCAAAGCAAGCAAGCAAGCAAGCAAACAAATAAACCAAGGGAAAAGGGGGAAAAAGAAAAATAACAAAAATAAAAGATGAAAAGCTCAATCAACCCAAAAATCAAAAATGCAAGGGAGGAAGAAAAGAAAACCAAATAAAAACCAAAACCAAAAACTCCAAAACTTCTCACTCTTCAGGTTCTTCATCCAAATCTGAAGGTGCCACCCAGTCACTTCTTCACAGCTGCAGGGCAAAGCAGCCCTGACTTTCTGGAAAGAATGTTATTTAGGCTACTACATATCACCTACTCCATACAATTTCCCCTCCCATTTTCCCACAGTAGAAATTGTGGCAGGCCTGAAGGCTCAAAGGTAAAAGATGGCTTCCAGGTATGTCATCAAGCTGGCCATGTCCACCATGGCCAAACCCACCATGGCCCCTGAGGTCAAACACAACCCTGGCATGGCCTCAATGAAATCAAGTTTGACACCACTGTTCTAGAAGAAACAAAAGTGGCAGTGAAGGTATATTTTTAACTTCTCGGGGTCTTAATGAAAGATGAGCAAGGCAGGGTGTTATTGTGGGCATACCTCTTTGCAGAAATACGTATTCATATGGAGTGAAAGAATCATACATTCCTAAAAGCAATTTAGGTCATCAAATCCAACCCGGCTCAGCGCAAGATTGCAAATTCAATCACCATCAACAGATGTTGACTCTGCTTTTTCTAAAAAATAACCAGAAAAGAAATGCTCTTTTGTCATCAATTCCTACTGCTAAATGTGTTATATTTAGATATCATTTCCTATTTAGAATATTTCTATTTTATTCTAAGATTTCTATTCTATTCAGAGTTTCTAAAATTATTTTCTAAGGAGAGAAGCAATCAAGAACTAAGGATAAATTTCCTGACAGAACAATTATCCAGTGGAAAAACTTACCTCCAGAAGTTGTGGATGCTCCATCACTGGAGATTTTTTAAAAGAGACTAGACAGCCATTTGTCTGAAATGATATAATATAGAGTCTATAATATCAAACTATAGCCTTATACATACTAGTAATTTTTTTATATATCTATATATGATAATCTGGCTTAACTAATTATAGCAATTAGATGATAGATTGCAGTTTTATAAAATTTTCACTAGGGTTATATTTTCTAATCACATATTAATAATATTTTAATTTGATTTCAGTAATGTGAAATTTTGGAATTTCTAATTTGTCTCTTTCTCCCTCTTTACATTTCTGTATTTCAGCTTCATTCTTTTCTGAAAGGTATTACATTCAATAACAGTGTTGGTGAAAAGATCTCCCTTGATAAAAATGGAGAATTCATTGGTGGATTTGACATTATCAACTGGATCACATTCCCAAACCAGTCCTTTCTTAGAGTCAAAGTTGGAATGTTAGATCCCACAGCTCCAGCAGACAAGTTCTTCAATATCTCCATAGATTCCATCACGTGGCCAGTAGGCATTAATCAGGTGAGCTGTTTGAATCTAGATTGCTCAGCATTCATTTATGTAGCATAAGGTATCTTTACCAATGAAATTCCCATTGCATCAGTTTTAACTAATCTAATTACAAATAACCTAAGGGGAAAAAATATATATGCAAGAATGCTTAATTTCTAATGTCTAGATTACAATACTGCACCTTTGATATTGTTCGCCTGTTAATTATGGATAATCAGTTCACTGTTTTTGATGTAAAAGATCCAGTTCACTGTACTAGATTTCATCAATCTAGGGACATCAAAAATTTAAAACAATCAGAAAATTTATGTAATCAGTATAGAAATTGCCTTTAAAGAGTGGGGATGATGGTTATAGGAAAGCCACCAATACCAATCATGATAGATATTCAATGAATTTATTTGAGAAAAAAAATCTCAAAATAATGTCATCACACTACTTCTGCTTATCAATATATTTTTATTCTGTTGATTCTACAGGAACAGTATCTCTCCAAGCACTTCCTTTACCCTCTGCATCTTAAAATATTCTTTTTCATTTATTGATAGGCTTTACCTCTATCTTTATGTAATGATCCTTGTGAGACAGGATACAGCAAGGCCAAGAAGGAAGGGGAGTCATTTTGCTGCTATGATTGCCGTCTGTGTCCAGAGGGGAAAATATCCAAGGTGAAAGGTAGATAATTTCCAATTATAATGGGATTACGGTACAACACTGCGCATAATCCACTATATCAACTGCACTATGTTCTTTTTCAGACATGGATGATTGCTCTCCGTGTCCAAATGACCATTACTCAAACCTCCATCGAAATATGTGTATTCCAAAGCGGATCAACTTTTTGTCCTACGAAGAGTCTATGGGGATCAGTCTAACTGTTCTTTCTTTGTGCTTTTCATTGAAGACAACTTTGGTGCTCACAATCTTTGTTAAATATCAAGACACCCCTATTGTCAAAGCCAACAACCGGAATCTCACTTACACTCTCCTTGTTTCTCTCCTGCTCACTTTCCTTTGTGTTTTTTTATTTATTGGGAGACCTGGTAAGATTGTGTGTCTCCTTCGACAATCAGCTTTTGGACTCATCTTCTCTTTGGCAGTTTCTTGTGTATTGGCCAAAACCTTTGTTGTGGTTCTAGCATTCATGGCCACCAAACCTGATTCTAAATTGAGGAAATGGGTGGGTAGAAATATGGTCAGTTATATTATTCTTTCCTGCTCCCTTGTTCAATTAAGCTTTTGTGCTGCATGGTTTATAATATGCCCACCATACCCAGATTTTGATGCACACTCATTGTCTGAAGAAGTCATCCTGGAGTGCAATGAAGACTCCTTCATGTTCTGCTGTGTTTTGGGCTTCATGGGTTTTCTTGCTCTAGTTAGCTTCTCTGCTGCTTTTCTAGCTAGGAAGTTACCTGACAGCTTCAATGAAGCCAAATTCATCACCTTCAGCATGTTGGTCTTCTGCAGTGTTTGGTTGTGCTTTATTCCAACCTATCTAAGCACAAGGGGAAAATATACGTTGGCTGTGGAGATCTTTTCCATGATCTCCTCCAGTGCTGGCTTACTGGGATGTATCTTTTTTCCCAAGTGTTTTATCATTCTGATGAGACCTGAATTAAACAATAAACATCATCTCATGAAAAGAAAGTTGTAAACCTTTATCTATTTACCTCTGATTTTGTGTATGTAGTGATATATTTTGATTGTGCTTGAAAATATTTCTTTTGGGAGAATTTTTGTTAGGTAGAACTGATTAAATATACAGCATTCTCTCTGTTCTATTTTTTCCAAAACTGGTATGTGTATGTGGTTATGTGTGTATGTGTGTGTGTTTGTATTTTTTAGCAGCAAACCAAAATATGTAGTCAGCAAAATATACAAAAAATCCTAATTCACATCTATCAACTACTGCTGAGAGAACTGAAATGCCATCAGTATCTCATATTTCCTACATACTCTACTAGAAACTAAATATTTGGGAATATATGTTTTCTAATTTACCATCTCATGTTTTTAGTTCACAAGTTCTAAAATTTCTCAAGGTGTTTCAAATGGTTCTCTTGATATTATTGTTCAACTTTTTTTTAATGATTTTTAAAAAATATTAGATTGATGTTCATCATTGCTTTTTGATCTGAGACTTTTTGGTGACAATTATACTGAATATTTTATTAGTTGCAAAGTTGAAAAAGTTGGGCATATACTTATCTCCTCTATAATTATAAAATTAACTATGATTATCTAGGCACCTGTTCTAAATCCCACAGGATCACAAACCCATGTTGTAAAATTTGATTACCGCTCCAATGGCAATCTAAATTATTTGTCAGTTGATCACTGATAAATGGACAATGAAAACCTTCCTTGATAGAATTGAATGACATTAGGTGGATACTGTATCCATGTGTGCTCACACTCTGAATGAAGGATTTGTTCCTTAATTATTTATGCACACAACTGGATATTGTGCATTTCACAGGAAATTTATAGGATTTTTAGGCAAGGTCTTGTAAAGTTGCAGTTCAATATTCTGATGAATGAGAAGAAGTAAACAGACAAAGAAGTTGATTGATTATTGGGATATCAACTATAGTTGTTTTCTTGGTGTTGTTACTAGTAACAATGCCTCAAGCAGCATACACAGTTCCTGATATTAATTGCAATGTTGATGATCCACTTCCTATTCTTCACAAGTATTCTCAGTCTGGAGATTTGACTATTGCTAGTATTATTTCTCAAGTCTATACTTTTTCCAGTCCAATTCTTTTTGATCGTCACCCTTCCAGCGAACTTCAGGATGAAGTGATGTAAGTTGTTCATTTCTTCCCATGTAAGATTTCTACACCACCATCAATTCACATGACACAAAGGACAATTTACTTTGAACTGCTAGAATACACTGTATTCACATATACAGTATCTTCAGCTTTGTAAAAAGGATAGTTTGTATTGTTCTTTATTTTATTATTCAATTTCTCTGATTGTTCCAGTATAATGATCTCCCAAAAGTCAACATTCTAAGAGTTATGCTAACAATCCATGAATGAATAAGGACAAGATCTATTTCTAACAATTCTTAGGTGTTGTTCCTAAGCAAAACTTCCTGGAATAGTTTTATATGGCTTAATATTTAGTTCATTGGGCTTGGTTCTCATTGAAATCTAAAGAGCCATAGCCAGAAGTCAATTTTTCATTGAGTTCATACAAGTACCTCAAGCATCTCTGTTGATTGAAAATGACTGCTTGACTGCTTAGGTTTATTAGGGGAGCATGAACCCAGCTATATCCTAAAGAATTCCCAAATGATAAACACTGTTGTTCAGGATTACAGATTTGTAATTTTGATGTTTCCATTTTATTTTTCAGAGATAAGCGGAATTATATGTGTATCGCTCTTTATGAAGTAATGTGATATAGAACTGAAACATAATAGGTGTTGCAGTCTTTAACAAAGGATTTAATTTTCATGACAGGGTTGTATTTCAGAGTTACCAATATGTCCTGGCCCTGGTTTTTGCTGTAAAGCAGATCAGTGAAGATCTCCAGATCTTGGCCAATGTCACCCTTGGGTTCAACATCTATAATAGCAATTTTAGTCCAAGCTGGACCTTCCTTGCCTCAATGAGACTTCTTTCCATGCACGGCACATTCATTCCAAACTATAAGTGTGACATGGGGAACATTCCCATTGCAGTAATTGGAGGACCTGACATCTGTCTTCACATGTTGAACCTCCTGTCTCTCTACAAAATTCCACAGGTATTCCCAGGATTATATAAATTTCTCTCAGTTCCTATTATAACTAGTTGCAATTCTTTAGAAGCACTGTGTTTGGGAGAAGGGAAATATCAGTATGAGGTTAGGCTTTAGGGGTTCAATGAATTCATTGTAAGAAATGATTCATGATGTCTAATAGAATGGACAAATGTCTCTCTATATGAATCATTAAAACAGCTGCATCTTTTGAGCAGAAACTGCTCAAGGCACAGTATTTGCAAAGTATCTGTTGAAAGAAAAAGTATACATTCCAAAGAATTACTTTTTAAATATGTGTAAATATCTTCAGTATCTTTTTTAAAAAAAATTAAAGGTTGTCATTCATTTAGAGAAATGGATACTACATGCTATTTTTATTAATATAAATCATGGTAAAGTATCCATCCTAACTCAATAACTATTTCGTCTGAGGTGTGACAGAGAATCCCCCTCCTCAATTTGGGAAAGTGCTTAAGGGGTTCATTGGAGTGAAATGACTTTAGTCATTTGCAATGCAGAAGTGGTCATTTTTCAATCTTAATCGCCCTATACATATTTTGCAAAAAGGGTGTCCAGACCATTATTCTTAGCTTTTCAGAGGATTGCTGGAGACCATAAAAGGATGGCTAGCTCCCTTATTCCATACTTTGCATGTTTGATATAATGACCCCATTTGGGAGTCCTTTGGCAGCTTATATTATATTAATTAGTTGTTCTTCCACTTCAAGTTGTAGATATTAGTTTCCAAATCTGAAAGTTTCTGAACGGAATAGAATTTGAGTATATTGAAGAGAACAGTAGTGGCAATGCTAGTGGAAAATATCAAGAATGTTCCTCTAACTTAGAATATATATACGTCAAACACCTAGGTACCAATTGTCCAGTTGATTGCTGTCTGAGTCACCCTTATTTGGCTCAGATGGGATGTTGAAGCCTCTTGCCCAAAATCTTTACACTGTACCACATTCACACAAGTTCTGAATTGAAACCTGGGTTTGAGCATTCTTGATGTTTAGAAAGCAGCAATAAAGTTCAGAAGATATACTTTTAGTCAGACCAAAAAAAAAAAAAAAAAGAGAGAGAGAGAGAGAGACATTAACACAACTTTTGGTTTCGTGTGGTTTCTTTTACAAAATTCTCTAGCTCACATATGGCTCTGCTCCAGTAATGAATAAGGAAACCCAAGATGTATTTTTACAACAGATGTTTCCCAGTGAGGCCTTACAACATCAAGGAATCCTTCTGTTGCTGTTATATTTCAGGTGGACATGGATTGGTCTTCTTTCTGTGAAAGATGAAGCAGGGGAGAAGTTTGTACGAGATGTAGTCCCCAAGTTCTCTCAGCATGGAATCTGCTTTGATTTTATGGAATGGTTCCCAAATGTAGCTTTTTACAGTGATTTTATGGAAGTAATGGATAAAGGACTTGAAATATATGAAGTTCTCATGAAAAGCACAACCAATGTGATAATAATTTTTGGTGACCTTCGGACCATGTTAATTTTAAGAACACTTCTCCGTTTTTCAGAAGTAGAAGATTTAGGACTGAGAGAAAAAATCTGGGTTATGCCAGCACAAATGGATTTTACATCAGTATCCCTTAACAAAAACTGGGATATATGTTTCATCCATGGTGCTTTGTTCCTCTCCTCTAATTCAAAGCAAGTGTTTGGATTCCAGGAATTTCTTCAGAGCAGAAATCCAATGACAGAACCACACGATGGCTTTATCAGAGACTTTTGGGAGCAGGTGTTTGATTGCTCATTTCCCAAATCTAAAAAACGAATTAAAAGGCCTGAGAACCTCTGTACTGGAGAAGAGAAATTGGACACTCTTCCTACTTCTGTTTTTGAACTTAACATGAGTGGCCATAGCTACAATGTGTACAATGCTGTCTATGTTGTGGCACATGCTCTGCAGTCATTGCATTCTTCTAAACACAAGCAAAGAAAATGGGTGAATTTAGAGAAGCAGAAGTTTCAGGACCTACAATCATGGCAGGTAAGTCTATAGCAGAGAACATCAAAACAATGTATAGTATTTAACTTTTGATTTAGATCTTGAAAAATTCTTCATAACAAAATCTACTTGGTCTTTTTCTTTAAATTCAATCTGCAAAAAGACACTCAATATTCACAACACAAGCCTAAAAGATACAATAAATTATTATATGCATATCCAAACAAACAAGCCTAAATATGCACGTATATACAAATGGTATGTCTATATCCAAGAACACTGGGGCCCTGTGACTTTAAACATGCTGTAATATAAGATGAATGCTATTATAAAACCCATCAGTGGACATTAGGAGGCGCATCGTGATGGAAAGATTTCTCTGTGTTCTTCTTCTGGGCAGGTCTCTACCCTGGTATGTTCGATTTGGCATGCCAATCAAGCAATTTACCAAATGTTTTTTATAATTCTCCACACATACATAAAACAACATACTTAAACAAATCATGCACCTGGAGAATAGACACATAATACCTGAAGAAGAGCTGAAGAACAATCCAAGATAAAAAAGATATGATGGCCATGTGCTGGGAAACAAAGTCCAATGAGTGTCCTTCAGAGGTGGTATTCGGACTGGTTCAGACAAACCGGTAGCAGAAATCACGGGTGAGCCCACCCCCCCTTCTCCCCCCTGCCCCGGTTCTATGCCATCCTATTTAGGCATGTTTTTTAGCTGCGTGCATGCATGCATGCAAGCCATGTGCACGAGCAAAGCACATGCATCAAAGGCTGTGCTTTGTGAGCATGAAAATGTGTGCATGCTCACATTTGCGAACTGGTAAGGAAGGTAAGTGACTACCGTCCCTGGTGTCCTTACAAACAACATGAACAATTTGGTGCAATCTTCTCATTCCATTAGATTGAATACCACAGCCAGTAAAAGGTTGCTATGGATGGTTTCCCAGAATTCCTACAATCATTCACAACACAGTCCTTACAAGCACACTTTTAAAACTTCTGAGCAACAAATAAAGGGGGGGGGGACACTAAACTGGGAGGAATAGCCAAAATCCCTGAAGACAAGCTCAGGATCCCAAAAGATCTTGACAAACTTGAATAATGGGGTCTATCCAACAAAATGAATATTAATGTGGAGAAAAGCAAAGTTAAGAAACGAAAAATCAAAGGTATAGGTACAGAGTAGGTGTAACCTGGCTCAAAAACAGTATCTGTGAAAGGGACCTTAGAGTCCTAGTGGATGATCACTTGAATATGAGCCAGCAGCAGTCAAAAAAGTTAATACAATCCTGAATTGTATAAACAGGCATAGAATCAAGATTGCATGAAGTATTTGAACCACTTTATAAAACCCTAGTAAGACCTCACCTGGACTACTGCAACCAATTTTGGTAACCATACTACCAAAAAAGAAAAGAAAAGTTGAAAAAAGTTCAGAGAAGAGCAACTAAGATGATCAAAAGCCCGAAGACTAAAACATACAAAGAACGTCTGCAGGATTTGGGTTTGGCTAGTCTAAAGAAAAGAAGAATTGGGAGTGACACGACAGCAGTATTCCAGTATTTGTGTGGCTGCCAAAAGAAGAGGGGGTCAAATTATTCTACAAAGCACCAGAAGGCAGGATAAGAAACAATGGTTGGAAACTTGAGGAGAAACTTCCTAACAGTGGGGACATTTAACTAGTGGGACAGTTTGCCTTCAGAAATCTTGAGGGCTCCATCACTGGAGGTTTTTAAGAAGAGACTGGACAGTCACTTATCTGAAATATTATAGGTTCTCCAGTTTGAGCAGGGGCCTGGATTTGAAGACTTCCAAGATCCCTTCCAGCTTTATTCTTATTCTTATTCTTATTCTTATTCTTATTCTTATTCTTATTCTTATTCTTATTCTTATTCTTATTCTTATTCTTATTCTTATTCTTATTCTTATTCTTATTCTTATTCTTATTCTTATTCTTATTCTTATTCTTATTCTACTCTACTCTACTCTACTCTACTCTACTCTACTCTACTCTACTCTACTCTACTCTACTCTACTCTACTCTACTCTACTCTACTCTACTCTACTCTATTCTATTCTATTCTATTCTATTCTATTCTCAGATGTCCTGAACAAGGACATGAAAATTGTCCATGAAGGAAAAGTCTCCATGAAAGAGCAATGAGAAGATTCAATTTCCACCTATGCAAAAATGCATGTTCTCATCCTGGCATGTCTGAAGAACCACAACTCATCCCAGCTGAAATGTGAATTGTGTAGTTAATGTTTAAGCAACAGCAATAGGATGGAATGCCATTCTCAGTTCCTACGTATCAACTTTGGTTGATGCACCAAGAGCCTTGGTGGTGCAGCAGACTAAGTGCTGTTATGTAGCACTTAACTGCCAGCTGCCTGCAATTAGTGCGAGTTCAAATCTCACCAGGCTCAAGGTTGACTCAGCCTTTCATCCTTCTGAGGTAGGTAAATTGAGGACCCGGATTGTGTGGGCAATAAGCTGACTTTGTAGAAACACCACTTATTGGGGGGGGGGGGAGCCCTAATAAGCAGGTATATACAAAAGAATGAAGGCTATTGCTATAAGTGCATTGTAAGCTGCCCTGAGTCTCCGGAGGAGGGTGACATATAAATTGAACTAATACATAAATAAATAAATAAACTTGAGATTTAGCAGAAATGAAATAAATTTTCCTTCCCTTTATGATATTTCTGTTTCTCTCCAATCTAGCTTCGCCCTTTTCTGAGAAGTGTCTCCTTCAACAATAATGTGGGTGAAAAGATCTCTTTTGATAGATATGGAGAATTTATTGGAGGGCTTGATATTATAAATTGGATCACTTTTCCAAACAGGTCGTTTTCTAAGGTCAAAGTGGGAAGAATAGATCCATTTTCTCCTCCAGACAAAATCTTCAATATCCATCTGGAGTTCATCACATGGCCAAAAAACTTTAATCAGGTAAAAGGATTTAGGTCATCTGCCCTAAATCTTTTCAGCAAATTTAAAGCAAAATAAATCAATATCCTCAGCCTTTGTTAAAAGTTATTTTTTAGCTTAAACATTGGGTCAAAGTCAACTTCCTGGTGCATTTGATTCATCTTGTAAGAAGAACAGTCTTGACAGTAGGACAATATTTTAATATAAGTAGATATGAAGAATGAAATATGGAAATTATGAATAAGAATTAAGCATTAATTGAAAATTAGAGTTTGAATGATTATATTATTAAACATGCATAAAAATATTATGATTAGCAGTAAAATGATAAAATTAAACAATGGGAGATTAGATAATGAAAGAATATATTTTAATGTAAACATGTGTATTAATAGTAGAATAACATGGATTGGAAAGAACATGAATAGATTTATTCTATATGATTAAACGATTGTGATTGGTATTAGAAGTATACATTGAAACACTGAATAATGAAAAATGAAGGACGAAACTTTAATATAAATAGATGTGAAGAGTTAAATAAGGGAAATATGAATAACAAAGCAGAGGAAAGATGGAAGATAGAAAAGAAATGTCTTTGAATATTACAGTGACATAGGGGAAAAAGTTAAAATAGAGATAGAAATAACAGGGGAATGATAGTGTGTGTGTGTGCGTGTGTGTGTGTGTGTAGTCATTTAAAGAAGGATCTTTCTGTTAGCAAACCAACTTTACTGAAATTGTTAGGAAAAGGCCAAATTGGGATGAATTGGGATTGCTGTAAAATTTGTGGTCTAAATTTGGACACTCTATCTATCTATCTATTTATCTATCTATCATTCTATCTATCTATTTAACTATCTATCTATCTATGCCACCCATCTCTTATATTTAGTCCTGCATGAAAGGTTTGTTACTGATTGTTTCAGTTATATTTATCAGATCGACTCTTACTTTGTTTAATTAGATTGAATTGATCAATCTATCAATTATTGATCAATCAGTCAATCTTATTATCAACTCTAAAGCAAACCTGCTTTTGTGAATGTGAATTCTATGTGTCATCACACCCCACATGTTTTAATTTAGTGCAAAATTCCTGATCTGAACTGTAATCTGTAAGTCATATACAGTAAGGGCATTCTAGGCATCATTTTGGAATAAAGTATAAAGATCTTATGTACTTCTTTTTTTCCCCTACGCTTTGCTACCTTTCAATAGTGTTAGGCTGCAGTTATAGCTCCTATATTGCCCTAACCATGATAGCCAGATATTGATGTGTACAACATATAGGTTGATGAATATAAAAGTCTATTATAGATTTTCACTTACCTGAAACACCACATTTATCATTCATTCATTCATTCATTCATTCATTCATTCATTCATTCATTCATTCATTCATTCATTCATTCCATATAGCTGACAATCTCATTAGAATGTACCCTGGGAGGTATAGCACAATTAAATAAAACTACAATATAAAAAGGAGGTTGATGGGTAGGTGGTTAAAGATGCTGAGCTTGTCAGCTGGCGAGCTGACAGCCCGGGTTTAAGACCCAAGCACTGTGTAATGAGTGAGTGCTTGTTCCTGCCCCAGCTCCTGCCCACCTAGCAGTTCAAAAGCGTGCAAATGCAAGTAGATAAATGTCAACCCTGAAGCCACTTTGGAGTGTCTTCAGGGCTGCCACAGCAAGGCTGGTTGGAGCTGTGACAATGGGAAGGATGAGTAGAGATAACTGGACTCTTGTATCCAAAATAAAAATTCTTTCTCCTGGGAATCAAGGACGTTCCCACCATGTGCTGGCGAGACATGAACTGAATCCTACTGGAGTGGAGACTGTGACCTAGTTGGAAATGTAGATTGGGGGGAAGAAACTTTGAAATTAATTTGGGTGAGGAAAACCCAGGGACCTTCAGAGTCGGATTTTCATCAGATGTGCCAATATGATGTGCCTAATAATTTTGGACATTGAGGAATGCCTTGGCCTCAGAGTTTTGATTGCATTGGGTCTGTTACTTGGAACCCTGACAATAAATAGGTATGAGTTTAGTGGGAAGTTGACAGCATTCCGTACTCGTTTGGGCACAGATGGAACCTGTAGCATGCCCTCTCTGTTGGTCTTTATACTATACACTTTATGCTATATTTGAGACTCTGAATTTTGAATA
Source organism: Coluber constrictor foxii (assembly GCA_038048745.1). Taxonomy (NCBI): domain Eukaryota; kingdom Metazoa; phylum Chordata; class Lepidosauria; order Squamata; family Colubridae; genus Coluber; species Coluber constrictor. The sequence continues at coordinate 27,079,773 of CM075961.1, forward strand.
TTGCCATTGCTCAATCCTAGGAACCCTTTAAAGGAATCTTGACATTTTTGCATGATAACTTTTTTGTGGAGGGGTTGCATGATATATTTCATTAATTGTTAATTACATTGAGAGGCATTCCTTCAAGATGACAGCTACCTTTGACCAAAATATTTATCACACACATATTTTTCCCCCAAGAATATTGTAGGTTCTAACAGCTGTTCTGCAACTCTTTGATTATTAAACCAATAAGTCTTGTCAGTATTTGTCATGCATCCATTTTAAAATGTTGATTTTGCAGCATGGAGTAAATCTCAAATCTATCTATCCTTCTATCCATTTGAATGCTAATATATTATTCTTATTTTTGCGGGAATAGGTGTACCCCATTTCTTTGTGTAATGATCATTGCCAGAAAGGCTTTCGGAAGACCAAGAAGGAAGGGAAGCCATTTTGTTGTTATGATTGCCTTCCGTGTCCAGAAGGGAAAATTTCAGCTGAAATGGGTAAGTGATATTAGAATAGAATAGAATAGAATAGAATAGAATAGAATAGAATAGAATAGAATAGAATAGAATAGAATAGAATAGAATAGAATAGAATAGAATAGAATAGAATAGAATAGAATAGAATAGAATAGAATAGAATAACAGAGTTGGAAGGAACCTTGGAGGTCTTCTTGTCCAACCCCTGCTTAGGCAGGAAACCCTACACCACTTCAGACCAATGATTATCCAACATCTTCTTAAAAATTTCCAGTGTTGTAGCATTCACAACTTCTGCAGGCAAGCTGCTCCACTGATTAATTGTTCTAACTGTCAGGAAATTTCTCCTGAGTTCTAAGCTGCTTCTCTCCTTGATTAGTTTCCACCCGTTGCTTCTTCTACCCTCAGGTGCTTTGAAGAATAGCTTGACTCCCTCTTCTTTGTGGCAGCCCCTGAGATATTGCAACACTGCTATTATGTCTCCCCTAGTCCTTCTTTTTGTATCATATCATGTACAGAGGGTTCTTTTAAGAAAAAACTAAGTAATGAAAATGAATCAGCTTCTGAGCAGTTGTCTAGACAGGCAGCAGTGGGTTTCCAATATTCTAACCACTGGTTTGCCGCACACATGCACACTTCCGGCACATGAATCCGGCCATCCACGCATGCTCTTTGCTTGCATGTGCACCTTCTGCACATGTGCCTGGCCTAGAAAACATGTCTAAATAGGATGTCACAGAGCTGGGGCAGGTGGGTGGGCATCCGCAGGCACTGCTACCTGTTTGCCCGAACCGGTATGAACTGGATGAATACCACTTCTGTAGATAGGTATGCAATACTCTCACTTGTGAAATTATTCATAATAAAAAAAGTGCATGAATTGATAAAGATACACTTCAGATATAAGCACAGGGGAGATGCAGAAATTCACTATGAAGTACAAGGAGAGAATGAGACATAAAATAGATAGCAATAGCACTTAGATTTATATACCGCTTTATAGTGCTTTGCAGCACTCTCTAAATGGTTTACAGAGTCATCATACTGCCCCCAACAATCTGGGTCCTCATTTTATTGACCTCGGAAGGGTGGAAAGCTGAGTCAATCTTGAGCCAGTCAGGCTCAAAGGATTCAAATTCCTGGCAGTGAGCAGAGTTAGTTTACGATACTACATATTAACCACTGCATCACCAGAGCTTTGAGCTTTGAGTTTCCTATTGACATTTCAGTGCCTGGATTCTTCCCTGATCAGCATTGAGTAAATTTTTAAGAAAAATGCCATTTTAACCCATCTTTACTTCTGCTAACTAGATGGATAGGTGCGTATATTTTTGGCAATATCTGTGAAGTGGTTTGACTGTGTCTTCTTTCTGAGACTGAGAGGCAGTGAATGGCCCAATGTCACCTAACTGTTTTTCATCTGAAAAGGGAGGACTGGAATTCACATTTTCCCTATTTTTAGACAATCCATCTTTAAGCACTTCAGCAAACTGGTCATCAAATCAAAGGTCCCTATAGTATTAAGTGAATACTTGCATTTGACCATCACTGTGAAGTGTCTGGATCAGAACCAGTGGTGGGATTCAATTTTTTTTACTACCGATTCTATGGCCATGGCTTGGTGGGTGTGGCATGGCTTGGTGGGTATGGCTTGGTGGGCATGGTAGGGGAAGAATACTACAAAATATCAATTCCCACCTCACTCCAGGGGAAGGATACTGTAAAATCCCCATTCCTCCCCATTCCAGGGGAAGGTTATTTCAAAATCTCCATTTCCTCATGATCAGCTGGGACTCAGGAGGCAGAGAATAGATGGGGGTGGGGCCAGTCAGAGATGGTATTTACTGGTTCTCCGAACTACTTAAAATTTCCACTACCAGTTCTCGAGAACTGGTCAGAATCTTCTGAATACCACCTCTGATCAGAACTTTCTAGTATCATAGTCCTTTTCAATCATCCCTGGCCAAAATATCTTTAAATCAGAGTTTTTTGGTATTATACATCTTGTACAAATTGCACATACACACAACTCTGTGTCTGGTTGCATACAATTTGGACAAGAGGATAAGTTAGCATGACTATTTTTTATCTCTCCCATTGATGCCATGGTTATTGGGAGACTGAGAGATTATTTCCCATATTATTTCCAGCAGATTTTGTTTGGGGCATTTATTTGTTTCTTTAGTCTTGTTTTCATTTTCATATCTCAGCCTGAGTGTCTTGTCATGTTCTATGAATGGGTCACTGGCTATAAATAGATTTGGGGTGGTTAGTTTAGGCACAGATAACTGTTCTCAAGTTCAAGGTCAATACAATACAAAGTACATCATGGCCGTGTTCCATCAATACAGGACATATAATGATTAGTGTAATAGATTATAAATGGATTTTTGATTGTTGTTTTTAGATACAACTGACTGTTCTCCATGTCCAGAAGATCAATACCCAAATCACAACAAAAATTCCTGCATTCCAAAAGTCATAACATTCTTATCGTATGAAGACCCTCTGGGAATAAGTTTGGCTGTTTGTACTCTTTCTTTTGCTTTCATCACATCTTACATGCTCAGGATCTTCATTAAACACAGGGACACTCCCATTGTCAAAGCCAACAACAGGAACCTCACCTACATTATCCTCATCTCACTTCTACTCTCTTTCCTTTGTGTCTTGTTATTTATTGGGAGACCAAATGAAGTTGTGTGTCTTCTTCGACAACCAGCTTTTGGCATTATCTTCTCAGTGGCAGTTTCCTGTTTGTTGGCCAAAACCATTGTGGTTGTCTTAGCATTCATGGCTACCAAGCCTGGGTCCAAAATGAGGAGATGGGTGGGGAAGAAAATGGTGAGCTCCATTGTATTTTCCTGCACTCTTGTTCAAGCCATCATTTGTGCTTCATGGCTGATGACATTCCCACCATACCCAGATTATGATCAGCATTCAGTCTCTCAAGAAATCGTACTAGAATGCAACGAAGGATCGGTGATCATGTTTTACTGCGTCTTGGGTTTTATGGGCTTTTTGGCCATTGTCAGCTTCTCTGCAGCTTTCCTAGCCAGGAAATTACCTGACAGTTTCAATGAAGCCAAATTCATCACCTTCAGCATGTTTGTCTTCTGCTGTGTTTGGTTGTCCTTTGTTCCAAGCTACCTGAGTACCAAAGGAAAATATATGGTGGCTGTGGAGATCTTCTCCATATTATCTTCCAGTGCTGGCTTATTGGGTTGTATCTTTGCCCCCAAGTGTTTTATCATCTTGTTCAGACCTGAACTGAACAGCAAGCATTTGCTCATGAAGAGATAATTTTTTAAATCCTGAAAAATTAATACCAGTAACTAATGCAAATTTTTTGGAATGGGATGAGGTCAAACAACTCAAAGTCATCATAGCACATTGTGCTGCATTAAGACAAATCAAAGTACCTTTATTACAATGTGATCAGTTGTGCTGTATTTATTATTGTGTAGAATACAGGTAGTCTTTCACTTAGAAACATTTGTTTAGTGATCATTCAAGGTTATGACAGCGCTGAAAAAAACAACTTACAACTGATCCTCACATTTACTATTTTACAGCATTCTGGATCTTCCCAAGTGATTTCTGACATAGATTTTTGTCTATGAGGGAAGCTGGTTTAATTTAACAACTTTATGCTTCACAACTGGGATAATTCATTTAAGACCATGGCAAAACTGAGAGTAAAATTGGGATTGACTCACTTAACAACTACCTTACTTAGGAATAGAAGTTCCACTTGCAATTATGGTTGAAAATTGAGAATTAGTTGCAATGTGACTGCTCTAAACATATTTACATTGATTTTCAATATTCTAAGTAGTGAAGATAACAAGGCAATTTCAAAGTCTGCTAGAATTCTAGTGCCACTATAGATATTGTATCTCTGGAAGGCATCAAGATATTGTCTATGTCTGCACTAATTCAGAAGTATAAGAAGAATTAATTTATATTCCAATTGTAAAGCATGCGCTTATATAAAGCATTTGATATTTGTACAACACAATGGGAAAATCAACTTTGTAATATGACTTTTGCCTGTATTAAAGCTGCTTACAATTATCCAAAGAGCTGGATTAATGGAAACAGACTCTTAAGCATCTTGAAGACAGGATGCTTAAGAATCTGTTTCCAATAGTCTAGATCTTTCGATATTGAGCAAAACTCAAAAATTTGCAGTGAAGTGAGGACATGTAGAAAAGAGAGCACTATTCTATTTGTCCTTTCTTGTAATTTCAATCTCCAGAATTGAGAATTCAGTACTTAATTCTTTGAGTAGTCTGAGAATTTAGTAATTAATTCTTTGGGAAGCATATGTCTGTATTGTATACAACGTATTAAGTTTACACATGGGCACATATGCTGGCTTTCCTTGTAAATTATCATTTGAGATATTGAAATATCCAAGATATAAAAATGTTCTCAAGATTTCTCAGCATTTTCTCCCTCGGGGAAGGCTTCAAGCAATGATTTTGAAAAGAATACCACATCCCATTTTTCACAATCTATCTTCTAGATATACCAGATTATGGCTATAACTACCATCATGGCATAGCAGGTGATAATCATTATCTACTGTTCATGCAATAGACATAATTCTAGTTTATTGTCAATCTACATTTCTTTCCAGATGAAATCATTACAATATTACGCTGCTGGACATTAATCCATTTCAAAACTGTAGATTCTACAAAGCGATTGACACCCCTACAAATTGTTATTTTTGTAATGCTCCAATATGCCTCTGCTTCATTTGTAGATAGTCATTCTCTTTCTTCACTTAATACTTTAACTTCTCTATAGTGATATATTGCCCATCTTTTGTTGTTGCTCTAAATTAGGGTTGTCAAACTTCCAATGTCACATCATCACGTGACATATCACAACTTCCCTTCCCCTTAGCTAAACTGGGAGGGGGCGTGTCCAGCATGTGACGTATCTGTCCCATGAGCTGCAAATTTACACTCCTACTCTAGATTGTTGGCTACAGTCTCCCACAAGTCTGGGTCTAAAATGAGGAAATGACTGGAGGAAGTGAGGTCCATTGTATTTTACTGCTCTCTTTTCAAGCCACCATTTGTGCCTCACAGCTGATCACATTCCCATCATTTCCCACATTTTTGTAACCATTTAATATCTCAGGAAATTGTAGTGGAATGCAATGAAGGATTTGTGACCATGTTTTATTGTGTTTTGGAATTCATGGGCTTCTTGGCCATTGTTGACTTCTTGTCAGCTTTTTTAGCGAGGAAATTATCTGATGGTTTCAACATAGCCAAATTCCCTATCCTCAACATGCTTTTGTTCTGCAGTGTTTGGTTTTTCCTTACTCAAGTCTACTTCATCATTGTGTTTGGACCTGAACTAAGCAAGATGCATCTACTAATGAAAAGAAGGTATTGAAAACTAAAATGTTGCCATGAACCAAAGGAAGAAACTGAAACTTCACAGTCATATTAAGAAGGATATTTTTATATCATGAGGAAATTTTAGGCTGATGGTAATCGAAGATAAACTTTTCATCCCTATTCACAGATTTAGCCAGAATCCTCTTTATTTTCTTTGAATTTTAATTCAGCTAGATAGAACTGAGAAGATAATTGAGATCTTGTTTCCTTTTATAAAAGCAGACTGGGAGCATCTTGTTAAGGCTGCTTTGCTATGAAGGATGGCCTTCCTCACTTCTAAGAATAAAATAGAAGACAACTATTGCTTCATCCTGCCTCTCCAATTGCCTCATTATTTGTTTATGCTTCCTCTGCCATGTTTGTCACATTTCAGAGTTTGAAATATTCTGGTCCCATCTACCCTTTAAAATGACACAGATACAACTTTAGAACCATTCAAAATCTGTAACATAAAAGCAAGCTTCTCACTTAGCATCAGTGGTGAAATCCAAATTGTTTTACTATCGGTTCTGTGGACGTGGCTTGGTGGGCGTGGCTTGGTGGGCGTGGTGTGGGCGTGACTTGGTGGGCATGGTGTGGCTTGGTGGGCATGGTTTGGTGGGCATGGTAGGAAAAGGATACTGCAAAATCTCCATTCCCACCCGACTCCAGGGGAAGGATATTGCAAAATCTCCATTCCCACTCCACTCTGGGGCCATCCAGAGGTGGTATTTGCCAGTTCTCTGAAGTACTCAAAATTTCCACTACTGGTTCTCCGAATTGCTCAAAATTTCCACTACTGGTTCTCCAGAACCTGCCAGAGCCTGCTGGATTTCACCTCTGCTTAACATACTGTACATTGTTTTGGTTGCTTTCTATGGGAATAAACTTCTTATTCTTGTTCTTCCTTAGTCCATGCACACACAAAAATGTCATTTGCTAAGGTAGAGTAAACATGTTTTCTTTTTTGATGCCTCTTTGTAAATCCTATTATGTTACTCATAAGAAACATGAACATGATGTTTCTTGTCATTATCAAATTAACATCAAACAATTCTCTCCATGTCTCATGAGAGATGCCATAACCATCAAAACTGCAAATCTAAACTGAACTGTGTGCAATTCCCAGCTAGACTTGGAGATAGAGGTAGAATAAATATGTCTGTGAGATTTCAGAGAAGTTGTAATTGTAAACAAATGAATTGCCTTCCAGGTAATTATCAAATTAATCCCAATTATTACTGCTCCTTTTACAAGTCCCTGGACAAGTGAGATATGTCAAACAAAATTGTAATCGAAGACAAAGGTGTACCATTCTTGATCTGGATTTGAAGAAACTGTATTTATTTATTTTTTTATTAAAAATGCTTATTTGACTATAAAGGCCACCTAAACCAGCAGAGTAGTCTTTCAAATGAGGCTATGCTATTTAGCAAAGAAGTCAATAAGAGATCATATGAAGTCAAAGAAAGCGATTTTTTTTTAAAAAAAAGGAATTATGTCATGCAAGTTTTGTAAGCTGGTTGTCATGTTTTGGCCTCACGTGCTCTGCAAAATTCCTCACATGAATTGCACCATCAGTGATCCTCTTCCAATTCTTCATAAATACTATCAGTTAGGAGATATTATCCTTGGTGGAATTTTGTCTCAGATCTACATATTTTCAAATACAATTACCTTTCAGGAACGACCTTCTACTGACCTTTTCTATGAAACTGAGTAAGAGACATAGAAAATGTATTTGTCAAAGTTTTGCTCTGTTCTGCCGGAACCTTCTTTTGCTAATCTTTCCTCCTACACTCTTTCCCTCAAAAAGGCACAGATCAGTAGTGGGTTCCACTTATCTTCACTACCGGTTCAGAATCGGGAGTGTGTGCGCAGTGTTTCTGCATCCGCCGCCACTACCGGTTCGCCTGAACTGGGGCGAACTGGTAGAAACCCACCACTGGCACAGATCGACTGTGCAAGTCCCTGTTCATGAACATTGCAATTGCTTAAGAATGTTTGGATTATGAGATCCAAGCAAACATTTAGATGTAAAATTGCGTGCAGTCTCACCATGTATATACAGTATGATTAAGTTGATTAAGTTTTGGATATTTGTGGTTTAGATGGTGAATTTCTCTGCTCGTTCTATGGTATGGTTTAAAATATTTTATATGTATGTAGTTGGTGAACATTGAATAGAATAGAATAACAGAGTTGGAAGGGACCTTGGAGGTCTTCTAGTCCAACCCCCTGTTTAGGCAGGAAACTTTACACCACTTCAGACAAATGGTTATCCAACATCTTCTTAAAAACTTCCAGTGTTGCAGCATTCATAACTTCTAGAGGCAAGTTTTTCCACTGATTAATTGTTCTGTCAGGAAATTTCTCTTGAGTTCTAAGCTGCTTCTCTCCTTGATCAGTTTCCACCCATTGCTTCTTGTTCTACCCTCAGGTGCTTTGGAGAATAGCTTGACTCCCTCTTCATTGTGGCAGCCCCTGAGATATTGGAAGACTGCTATCATGCCACCCCTAGTCCTTCTTTTCAATAAACTAGACATACCCGGTTCCTGATATATGAATCAATATTTATTCAGGGTTATTAAAATTAGGTAAAATGGCATTTATTAGCCAGAAATCTTATTGCTTTGTAATATATGCCATCTTTTGATCAAATTTTCCGCAAGTCAGCCTTTAAACTTCATTTCAGAGTGGTGACTCAGCTCTACCAACACATTTTGTCTTTGGCATTTGCTGTAAAGGAGATCAATGAAAATCCTCATATTTTGCCCAATTTCACTCTGGGCTTCCATATCTATAACAGTCATTTTATTGCAAGCTGGACATATCATGCCTCAATGGAACTCTTCTCAACACAAGGCAAGTTCATCCCTAACTACAAGTGTGACACAGAGAACAATCCAGTATCAGTCATTGGAGGTCCTAATTCAGAAATCTTTATCCACATGGCAGCTATCCTGTCCATTTACAAGGTTCCACAAGTAAGGTATTTTCTTCTCTTTTTTAAATTTTATTTTCATATGCTATCATTAACAAACACACACAACCTTAACTGTTCCCTTCCTCTATAAAGACAGCATCCCAGCAGAGGGAGGGGACAATTAAAGTTTCTACAAAGGCTGCACAGTACATGTTATTTGTGTGTTAACAGTGGAAGTGTTTTTTTGAAAAAGGATTTGTTCACGAAAGAGAAGAGTGAAGAAAAGTGGCCCATACCAAGCAGACTGCCCGTAAAAAGACTTCAGCTTCAACCACAACAATACACAAGCACATAATAGATACAAACTTATCGTAAACCGCACCAAACCTGATTGCAGAAAATACAACTTCAGTAACTGAGTTGTTAATGCCTGTGATTCCCTACCTGACTCTGGTTTGTTCCCTAAATCCCCAAAACTTTACCCTTAGACTGTCTACTGTTGACCTCACCCCATTCCTAAGAGGTCTTTAAGGGGCATGCATAAGCACACCTGTGTGCCTACCATCCCTGTCCTAATGTTCTCTTTTATTCATATCCATTTCATGTATTCATAATTATGTTTATACTTATATCTGTTATCTAATACATGCTTGATGAAATAAAATAAAATAAAATAAAATAAAATAAAATAAAATAAAATAAAATAAAATAAAATAAATAAAATAAAATAAAATAAAATAAAATAAAATAAAATAAAATAAAATAAAATAAAATAAAATAAAATAAAATAAAATAAAATAAAATAATAAAATAAAATAAAATAAAATAAAATAAAATAAAATAAAATAAAATAAAATAAAATAAAATAAAATAAAATAAAATAAAATAAAATAATTAAATTAAATTAAATTAAATTAAATTAAATTAAATTAAATTAAATTAAATTAAATTAAATTAAATTAAATTGTAAAGTAAAGTAAAGTAAAGTAAAGTAAAATAAAATAATAAAATATAAAATAAAATAAAATAAAATAAAATAATAAAATAAAATAATAAAATAAAATAAAATAAAATAAAATAAAATAAAATAAAATAATAAAATAAAATAAATAAAATAAAATAAAATAAAATAAAATAAAATAAAATAAAATAAAATAAAATAAAATAAAATAAAATAAAATAAAATAAAATAATAAAATAATAAAATAAAATAAAATAATAAAATAAAATAAAATAAAATAAAATAAAATAAAATAAAATAAAATAAAATAAAATAAAATAAAATAAAATAAAATAAAATGCCACTGGTGGCAAAGCTCCACATAAACAGCTGGCTACTAAAGCTGCTAGGAAAAGCATCCCTTCTACTGGTGGAGTCAAGAAACCTCATTGCCACAGACCTGGTGCTGTGGCACTGCGTGAGATTCGCTGTTACCAAAAGTCAACAGAACTTTTGATTCACCAGCTTCCATTTCAGAGGCTCGTAAGGGAGATTGCCCAAGATTTCAAGACAGACTTATGATTCCCAAGTGGTGCACTACAGGAGGCTAGTGAAGCCTATTTGGTGGGTCTGTTTGAAGACACAAATCTCTGTGTCATCCATGCCAAAAGAGTTACCATTATATCCAAAAACAACCAGTTGGCTCGTAGGATATGGGGCAAAAGAGCTTAAAAGGAAGCAGTTTTTATGGTGTTTTGTAGTAAATTCTGTTTCAATTTGGGACTTTTTTTTATTTGAAATTGCTTATATGTTACATTTGTACTTAAGTCATTCCATCTTTCACTCAGGGTGAACGCTAACAGTGACTGTTCACATAGTACTCAGTGATGTGAGCCCTGCTGCTCAGTAGTGACAAATTGCTAATATGCAGAAGGAATGGGTGATCTTTCATGCTTTTCATGCATGTTTCTGTATGTTAATGACTTGTTAGGTAGCTAACATTGTAAGGTAGTAGAATTGATATAAATATCTACAGGGTTCTTTTGCAATAAAACTGGTTATAACTTGATTTAAGTGTTTAACAATTGGGGCTGTTACGTCTGACCATATATCACTGTGACTGAATGTGGACTTTCTGAAGGGGTAAAGTACAAGTCTTAACCACAGTGTTACTTACAGTTTCCTAAAAAATGTAAACCTGGCAGTTATAGGATACACTATGTGCATTTATAATAGCTATTTTATATATTGTAGTGTCAACATTTTTAAGTTAAATGTTTTACATAAGAAAAATAAAATAAACACATACACATACCTTTTTTGGCATGAAGATGTCACCCAAATAAGCATCTAATTAAAATAATGATACCTTTTTTAATATAATTTTTCTTTTTATTAATATAAATAAAAAAGAGCAACATATTCAAAATCCATATAGACAGTGTGTTGTCTGGTTACAGTTCTTTTGAGTAATAAGCATCACAATAACGATAATAGTATTCTCTAATAGTAAACTCATAATAACAGTGCTTTTCCCTCATACCATCAACACATATTAATTGTTAATACTAATCAAAATTAATCAAAGGTAATAAGTTACGGTAAACAATCATAATAATAAGATTAGTCTTTCTCTTATGGTTTTTGAAGTTCTAACTAATGACACCTTGATCTTTCAGCAACGAGGAAGTATTTATTAAAATATTTTCATGTTAAAAATAGTTCTGAAGGAGTCCTTGGTCCATAGCTTTTGATATTAGACAGCGTAGGATTTGTCTCTGGTATCATAAATAATGATTTGGGTTTCGGGTCAGTGAATAAACTTGATTGGGGGCATGATGGCTTAGCAGTTAAAGATGTTCTGCTTGTCAGCTGGGTTTGAGACCCAAACTCTACGCAACAGGGTGAGCTCCCATTCCTGCCCCAGTTTCTGCTCACCTACCAGTTCAAAAGCATGCAAAGGCAAGTCGAGTAATAGGTACCACTTCAGTGGGAAGGTTACAATGTTCTTTGGCATATAGTCATGCTGGCCACATAACCACAGAAAATGTCTTCAAACAACATTCACTTCATCAGCCAAGACAAAGACATGAGCACCATGCCCTAGGATTGGACATGACAGGGTGGGGAAATCTTTACTTTTATAAAGTTGATTAGCAAAATAGCATTGAATTCAGGATAAAATGTGGTACCCAAGAGCCCCTCAGTAGAGACAACCTGGAGCTTTTCTGTTTTAGCTCACAGTCTAACCAAAGTAAGATTTGTCCCTAATATTGACTGGCATGACAAAATCAGAAAAAAATCAAACTTGACCTCTAGGATTTCTCTGTAGGAAAAATGCATGTAATTTAATTATTTTGGGGCTATGTGATGCACATAGACACAACTGACATGCCTTTATATATCAATTATTCTAATGACTAGCCCATGGTCAATTAGATACTTTGTGCATGAGGCAAGACTACAACTCATGGCCTCCTGGTTTATAGCCTGGTTCCTTTACCACTACACCAAACTGATTTTCTAGGATATTCCAACAATTTATAGAGACTCCAAATGGAATAATGACCTTCATTACCAAATAGTATAGCTAGTAGCCCTGATTCATCCATACTCAGTGAATTTAATTGAAATTGAAATATTTAATCAATTTTCAGATCTCTGTTCCATGGCCTCTTTTCCTTCCTTCCTTCCTTCCTTCCTTCCTTCCTTCCTTCCTTCCTTCCTTCCTTCCTTCCTTCCTTCCTTCCTTCCTTCCTTCCTTCCTTCCTTCCTTCCTTCCTTTCTATTTTAGTTCACCTATGGTTCTTCTGCTGAGTTAACTAGGAAAACTCAGATTGCTTTGTACCACCAGATGTTTCCAAATGTCAACAGACAATGCAGAGGAATTCTTCAGTTACTCTTACATTTCCAGTGGAGGTGGATTGGAGTCTTATATGACAATGATGACAATGGAGAGAGGTTTGTCCAGAAAGTTGTTCCTCTGTTTTCTCAGAAAGGAATCTGCTTTGATTTCATTGAAAGATTCCCAGTAATCACTTTTGTTGATAACATTGATAAAATGGTGACAGAAGGATTTCAAACATACCATGTTGTAACTGAAAGCACTGCTAATGTTTCTATTATTTATGGTGATATTAAGACCATGGTGTTTATTAGAATGTTTCCCGCCATACTAAAATATGAGAATATTGCAGCAATAGCAGTATGTAAAGTTTGGATTATGTCAGCTCAGATGGAGTTCACATCCCTTCCCTTTCAAAAGCATGAGAATATAGACTTCCTCCATGGTGCTCTCAGCTTTGCAATCCATTCAAAGGAGATATTAGGATTCCAGGAGTTTCTTCATATGAGAAAACCTATCTTGGAAAAGGAAGACAGGAATGGTTTTCTTCGTCCCTTCTGGGAAGAAGCATTTGAATGTTTGTTTCCTGGATCCACATTGGACAGCCAAGCAACAATGACCTGCACGGGTCTGGAGAAGCTGGAGGCACTTCTTTCATCTGTTTTTGAGACAAGCATGACTGCCCATAGCTACAGCATTTATAATTCAGTCTATGTTGTGGCACATGCTTTATACACTATGCTTTCCGTGGAAGTCAAGAGGACAGGAAGGGTCCATAAAGGAAGACAGATCCTTCTCAATCAACTTTTCTGGAAGGTAATAGTTTGTGGAAGCTGATATGACTAGGTGACTCAGTAGCCTAACTGGGTGGCTCAGTGGCTAAGACACTGAGCTTGTCGATCAGAAAGGTTGGCAGTTCGGCGGTTCGAATCCCTAGTACAGGTCTCCTGCATGAGCAGGGGGTTGGACTAGATGACTTCCAAGGTCCCTCCCAACTCTGTTACTGTTATTGAGGGAAATCATCTTGAGGGGAGGTACTCTTTTCCCCTTTGGCATGTCATTATGAGGTTGCAGGTTTTTCACTCCCTTTTGAAATGGATCAAATTAGGGTTAGCATTCTAAATATAATATTTTTATTTTAATGTTCCAGTAACAATCTTGCAAGTCTGAATATGTGTTTTCCGCTGCATAGATTGCGCCTGTGACTATGTAGGGCAGACAGTGTTAGTCTTGGTTTAAAACCTAAGAAAGAAAACCCATGACTCCATGTTTGTAGAGGAGAGATACTTTTACTGAGTTTGAAATGATAGCAAAGAAAGAAAAGCAAGATCTGAAGCAAAAGGCATGAAAGATCCATATTGAAAGTATCCCCAAATCCCTCTCCCAAGGACCCAGGCTGAATGTCCAGTCCCCAACCCATATGGTGTCAGATGGGTGCATCTTCAGGTGTTTTTGCCCATCTGGTATTCTGGAATGGTTGACCTTGACTGGGTATAAACAAGTCCATTCAGCTGGCCAGTAGATCATGAGACCAATCCTCCCTTTTCGTTCACACAGAGCATCTCTCTCCAGCTCACTTCCCCACCCAAATGGCAATCTCTCTCCACCCTCCCCCACATTACTATGGCAGCTGATAGCAAGCAAGCTTCATAGAAGCTGACAGACAGGGAGAAAGCTACCCACTAGATTGCAAGAACATAAGCAAGCAAGTCAGATGAGGAGACCCAAACTCATTGGTAGCCTCACACTGTAATGAAAAAGGACCCACGTTCAATCTTGCAGCTACTAAGATAGTTGGCGAGCAGGCACAAAGCAGCCAGGGAAGTGACTGAAGCATGGAACACCTCATCAGTCAACAGGAGTGCTGATTTACCACCAGCTTATCAAGTACTTAGGAGACAAGAGCTTGGCAGCACAAGCAAATAGCAGCCAATGACTTAATAGCCAGCCATCAACACCCCAATCAACATCTAAAAGTCATGTACAACAGGTACCAAATACCACACATAGAACAGCCAAAAACATACACTCTGCTAGAGAGAAGTTCCCCGAAGGTGGGCTCCAGCATCAGTTTGAAAGCTTGGAAGACTAAACCTCTGGTCTGGTGACCAACCCAGATTGCATTATGTAACATTATCCTGGGATAAGTCTATCCACCTTCATTCATTTCCTCCCATGCTCACTCTATCTTTGAGAGTGAGACATTTGTTGTTGTTGTTGTTGTTGTTGTTGTTGTTGTTGTTGTTGTTGTTGTTATTATTATTATTCTCAAACTCAAATTTCTTCTATGTGATCACTGTCTTGGTTTTGGCTCTTCCTCCTGTTCCTTCAGGATATTTCTACTGCCCATTATAAAGACATGGATATAAGTCAATGACAGTCACCCTAGAATGTCCCAATGTATAATGTCTATTCAAGGGGTCAGGCCTAGCATTCCTGCAAAAGAGTTTTTAAGTTATGTGTCATGATCATTTCCTCTTTCATTGCAATACCATTCTGATTCATGTTATTTGCCTTCTTCTTCTGTTTAATATGGAATAGATCCAGGGATGGGCTACTCAGGGTTCACAGGGGTTCGAGAGAACCTCTAGCTAAGTTTCTGTGCAGTTCAGAGAACCTCAAATCCCACTCCTGGCTGACCCCACCCAGCCCACCCCACCCAGGAGTCCCCATGTGGCCCATTTTGGTTGCAGGTAAGTGCAGGGCACACACAGAGACTTGGGGAAGGTGAAAAATGAGCCTACCAGAGTTCGGGATGTCTGGAAATGGGCCTGTTCCAGAGGGCCTCTGGAGCCTGGGGAGGCCATTTACGCCCTCCTGGATGCCCAGAGGAAAGCCTCTGGAGCCTGGGGAGGGCAACCCCCCCCCCTGCCGTGGTGCAGGAGCCTGACTAAGCCATGCCCACCATGGGCACACCCACCCAGCAAATGGGCAAAGAACCCCTTCCTAACATTTTTGAAGCCCATCCCTGAATAGATCTTCTTTAGGGAGATCAAATTCAAATGGGGAAATATTATTTTATTATATACTGATGAAGTGCTCCCTTCTCTTCCCTTCTTTTTCCCTTCTTAAGATGAACCATTTTGTGAGACATGTCTTCTTTAATAACAGTGTTGGGGAAACACTTTACTTCACTCCAAATGGGGAACTGGAAACTGGATTTGATATTATCAATTGGGTTATATTCCCCAACCAATCCTTCTTTAGAGTCAAAGTTGGAGAGCTACAACCCCTGTCTTCTGAAGAAGAAATGTTCACTATTTCAGAGAAAGCTATAATGTGGGCACACCGGTTTAATCAGGTAGGCTTATGTCTCATATTGGCCTCTTCCTCATATGCATGGCAATGTGCCTTCCACCTGTCTTTGATTTGGGAGGAAAGTATATTAATATGAAAAATAGTGCTCCCGCATTCTATATTTACTCCGACTTGGAAAAAGATAAGTGTTGCTTGCCACATTAATTGTAAGGAGAACAACAAGTGGAATCTCTTCCTTCTATCACACATCCTATCCATGGGAAAACTAAATTTCAATTGCTCTGCTAGACAGGGATATGAGACAGAGAAGTATATACCAGTGATGGCTAACCTTTTTGTTGTTGTGTGCCAAAAGCACAAGTGTGCTCCTGCACCCATAATGCAATGCATGTGTGGCACCCCTATATGCCCCACCTCCTATGCATGCACATATACTTCCCCTGTGCTCCCCCCCATGCCACGTTTTGGTCTAGTAGGCCTCCCTGCAGCCTCCTGGGAGCAAAATTGGACTGCAAGAGGGGGCCCATGCAGCACCCTCTGTGCCCATTTTGGACCCAGTAGGCCTCCCAGCACTTATAACCCATAATGCAATGTGAGTGCAACTCCTGCATGTGCCCTGTCCACCCACGCATGCAGTTGCACCCACTCCCACTCCCCCCACATGTCTCCTGCATGCCCCCCATGCATGCCCCCCGCACATGTGCACATGTCTCCCACATGCACCCCACGCTCTGCACATGCATGACAGAGGACCAAAAATCAGCTGGCCAGTGAGAGGCACATGCATGGTGGAGCTGAGCTGGGGCAAGGGCTTACGTGCCCACAAAGAGGGCTCTGCATGCCACCTGTGCCATGCATGCCGTAGGTTCGCCATCACAGGTATATACTGTAGTCAAAATTAGAATTTTGCTAAACTGAGGTTATTACAATGACTGTCTCCCCTTTGATAGATTAAAACCAGTCAGAACAAAACTATAGGAAGGAAGCTTTATAGCTGCATGAATACAATTTGAATCCTGCTGCGGAAATGTTTTCTCTTCTTCCGGGACAAAAATGCAAATCATGTTGCGTTTTTCTAAGAAATTCATAAGCACATCAGCCTTTTAATGTTACTAGGAACAGGCATTTAAAACAAAAAACTGCATGACTTCTATCCTCAAAGAAAAATGAGGCAATGGAAGAAGCATTTAAAAAATCAGTCAGAGTTCTAGCAAAAGTGTTTCTGATTACAGTCATAGCCAATTCATATAATACAAATTCATTCCTTCTAAGGGAGATTAAACTTTTTCTGATTTGGAAAAAAAAATAGTGATATAGTAGGTTAAATCCTATATGTGTGATTTTACATTGACTCATTAAAGTCTCCAGAAACACTTGAAGGGTTTTTAATTTTGTGTACCAGTGGGACCTATATTTACATTAAATATTATCTATATTATGTTATTTATAACAAAACAACATATTTGTCAGATTCGGGTTAATGTCAGGGTTCCAAGTAACACCCCCAATGAAAGAAGACTCCGAGGCTTGAAGTTCCTCAAAGTTCCATTTTATTAGAGATGTCATATTGGCACATCTGGGAAAACCCGAATCTGAAAGCTTCCAGGTTTTCCCCACCCAAAGGAAAGTCCAAGTCCCTGACCAGAACCCACAAGTCCATAACATGGCCCAATCAAAGCACTGTCCTAACTGAAGATGCCTGACTAGGTGGCTCAGTGGCAAAGACATTGAACTTGTTGATCAGAAAGGTTGGCAGTTTGGCGGTTCGAATCCCTAATACAGGTCTCCTGCATGAGCAGGGGGTTGGACTAGATGACCTCCAAGTACACTTCCAACTCTGCTACTGTTTGCCTCCAGGTGCAGGGCAAGATGGCCTTGATTCTTTAAGAAAAGAATGTTATTATGACTATATATCACCCATACTCCATACAACCCCCCCTCCGTTTCCCACAGGAGTAAATGTGGCAGGCCTGAAGGCCCAATGCAAAAGATGGCTTCCAGGCCTGACAATATTTATTCATGCAATTTTATTCTCAAAGACTTTAACTTTGATATGTGGAGCTAGAAATCCTAAAGAATTTCCTTCTAAGAAACTACAGACAATAAGAACTATAGATACTGTTGATATACACAGTTATAACAGAAGAAAAATGTTTTTATGTCTTTTCTGAATAGACACAGCCCTCTTCTCTTTGCAATCCCAGTTGCCATTCAGGCTATAGCAAGGTGAAGCAAGAAGGAAAGCCATTTTGCTGTTATCATTGTATATCTTGTCCTGAAGGGAAGATTTCAAACCACAAGGGTAAGCAATATCATGGACAGAAATGACTCCCAGTCAGTGGTGGTATTTAGCAGGTTTTATCTGGTTCGGGAAAATGGTAGCGGCGACTGTGGGAGGCACATCCGTGTCATCATGTCCCATTTTTTATGCTCTGTGCATGCTCGCTCACATTTGCGAACAGGTAGCAAAGGTAAGTAAATACCACCCCTGCTCCCAGTCTGTGCTCCAGGCAAAAATCAATTTGGACTTTCTAAACTAAAATTGTGGCTATACACTTAACAAATCTTTACACTTGCCCAATTGCCAGGGATTTAAAAGAATCTGAATTTATCTTCAAATATCTCATGAGATGAAGTCAATTGAGGTTCTCCATCATCCAAGTTATGGTTGTCCCAAAGGTGCTTTTCAAAAGACAACTGGTCCTCTCACCAAGAAAGTCCAGTTGCTTTTTGAAAAGCATTGTGGGTCACGAGAAGAAGCTTTTATAGATAAATGGCGAAAATGGAAAAGGAAAGGGGAAGAAAGTTGCTAGATTAGACCTTGGATCATTTTCCAATCCAAGTAAGGCCATCTGATTTTCTTTTACTTATTTAAAATGGACATTCATTTGGTCTGACTGTGGAAGTTCATAAATGACATGAAATGAAGAGACAAACAAATAAATATACAAATAAATTGCTCAGAAGAGAAGGAGGAGGATCCGTTTCTTTATTTGGCCCCATTTTTAAATGGAGCGGTATTATTCAACATTTTGTAAAATCTGAATTTGATTGGTTTAATACAATATTTTAGTTCTGGGGTTTCTTTTTCAGACATGGACAACTGCTTTCCGTGTCCACAAGATCATTATCCCAACAAGGAGCAGGATTTTTGCATTCTAAAACATGTAACATTTTTGTCCTATGAAGAACCTTTGGGGATCACCTTCACCAGTTTGATTATTATTTTTTCTATCATTACTATTTTGCTGCTCTGGCTCTTCATTAAACACAATGACACCCCTATTGTGAAAGCCAACAACGAGACCCTCACCTACATTCTTCTCATCTCCCTCCTACTCTCGTTTCTCTGTGCTTTGCTATTTATTGGCCAGCCTCATCAATGGACATGCCTTCTTCGGCAAGTTACTTTTGGCATCATCTTCTCTGTGGCAGTTTCTAGCATTTTGGCAAAAACTATCATTGTAATTCTTGCTTTCATGGCTACCAAGCCAGGGTCCAGAATTAGAAAATGGATGGGGAAGAGACTGGGTCTTTCTATTGTCCTTTCTTGCTCTTTTATTCAAACCATTATTTGTATTGTATGGCTATCAACCTCTCCCCCATTCATAGATGTTGACATGTATTCCATGCCAAAGGAAATTGTCTTGATGTGTAATGAAGGGTCAACCCTCATGTTCTACTGTGTCCTCGGTTTTATGGGTTTCCTGGCAACGATTAGCTTCATAGTGGCTTTCCTAGTCCGGAAGTTACCTGACACTTTTAATGAAGCCAAATTCATCACTTTCAGCATGCTGGTATTTAGCAGTGTTTGGTTGACCTTTGTTCCCACATACTTGAGCACAAAGGGGAAATATACGGTGGCCATGGAAATTTTTTCTATTTTGTCCTCCAGTAGTGGACTACTGACTTGTATTTTCTTCCCCAAATGTTATATTATGATAAAAAAACCAGAACTGAACAGTAAGGTACAACTAAGAAGAATGACAATGGAGTAACTGAAAATGTTCTGATTTTGTGATGAACAAACAGCGTGTAATAAAGGGATACAATTTGCAAATAACTTTGTCATTCTTAATGTGGATTTTTTTTTAAAAAATGTTGTTTTTAATTTATGTAGTAAAAGCTAATTTATTTATTTAGAAGTTTTATATGGCCGCCACTCACTCTTCATGAATCTGGAAGGCTTACAAAAATACAATAAAATAATAAAATAAAATAAAATAAAATAAAATAATAAAATAAATAAAATAAATAAAATAAAATAAAATAAAATAAAATAAAATAAAATAAAATAAAATAAAATAAAATAAAATAAAATAAAATAAAATAATAAAATAATAAAATAAAATAAAATAAAATAAAATAATATAATAAAATAATAAAATAAAATAAAATAATAAAATAAAATAAAATAAAATAATAAAATAATAAAATAAAATAAAATAAAATAAAATAAAATAAAATAAAATAAAATAAAATAATAAAATAAAATAAAATAAAATAAAATAAAATAAAATAAAATAAAATAAAATAAAATAAAATAAAATAAAATAAAATAAAATAAAATAAAATAAAATAAAATAAAATAAAATAAAATAAAATAATAAAATAAAATAAAATAAAATAAAATAAAATAAAATAAAATAAAATAAAATAATAAAATAAAATAAAATAAAATAATAAAATAAAATAAAATAAAATAAAATAAAATAAAATAAAATAAAATAAAATAAAATAAAATAAAATAAAATAAAATAAAATAAAATAAAATCTTAATATACAACATATCCATGGAGACTCTCAGTTATCCAGATCATGATTATCCCAAAGGTGGGGTTTTTTGTTTTTTTTCCAAGAGGCAACTGGACTTTCTGGTTTTTCTAAGAAGACATTTCGCTTCTCATCCAAGAAGCTTCTTCTTCAAATTACTGTTTGAAAGAGGGGTTAAAGAGTCCATCTATGTCAAAATTGAACAGCCCTCTGCCAACAGAGGAAGAGGGATACGACATCATCTATCTCCAATCTACAACACAGTCCTTTCAACAGTTCCAAGAAGGCTCCACACAATTTGCACCACTCAGGTGACCCTCATGACATAGATAAACCTCCTGGTGGCTTTAACAACCTGCTAAAAGAATACAAATGTCTAACTGTCTGCAAGGAGTATAAATCCTTCCATTCCCCAGCATCCAGTCAGAGCTGAAGAAGCTTCATGGATGAGAAGCGAAATGTCTTCAAGGAAACCCAGAAAGTTCAGTTGCCTCTTGAAAAAAAAAAGCAACTTTATATCAATATACACTGAGGTGGGACTCTACTGGTTCAGACCGGTTTGCGCAAATCAGTAGCTCCAACGATCAGCTGGGAACGAACCGGTTCGCTCTGATGATCAGGTCACCCCACCCCATTGCCCCTGCTCTTTACTTACCTTTATCTTCTCAGCTGATTGGTGCGGTAGAGCAGATTGCCACACCTCAGCTGTGTTACTCCCAAATGGTAACACAGAAGGTTAGTATTTGCAAAACTGTGTGTGCATGCAAAGCTTACGATCACCAAACCGGTTGTTAAACCAGCAGCATCCCACGACTGACTATGCAACAATAAAAACAATAACAGCCCACCCATTCCACCCCGGCAATAGCAAACAGACAAACAAGCCACTTAATGGGCTCCATCCCACTCTGGTTCCTCAGGCCCATTGGCAAAACCAGGTCTTCAGGGCCTTGCAAAAGAATGTCAAAGTGAGACCAAGTCTAATCTGTGTGGAAGGGAGATACCAC
The DNA here is from genome assembly GCA_038048745.1 of Coluber constrictor foxii. Lineage (NCBI taxonomy): Eukaryota > Metazoa > Chordata > Lepidosauria > Squamata > Colubridae > Coluber > Coluber constrictor. Next base: position 27,101,391 of record CM075961.1, read on the forward strand.
AGAGAAGGCCTTTTTTGGAGTCCCAGAGTCCCCTTTTTTAGGAGGCAGGACCCACGATATTCCCTGCCCCCCGAGTCTTGTGGGTCAGGTGAATATAACTAATGCAAAATAAAGTATGAGAAAATAGAAAAATAAAAGTTGAGAAGCTACAGGAATATGAAAAGAAAAGAAATAGAGAAAAAGAAAAACAACAACAACAAAGTCAATAATAAAGTAGCTTCTAACCTTCATTCTATTGAGCATAAGTTATTATAAGAACCTTTCATCCTCTGTTAAAGTTAGAACTATTTTTTTTAAATGTAGCTTGCATAAATATTGTGACATTCATCCATTAATCCTAACCTGATAAGGTAATTTTTATTCAGTGCTTCTTGGCAGGGAGAACAATCAACAGATGGAACAGAAGTTGCTTTCAGAAGTTGTGGGAGCTTCATCACTGGAAGCTTTTGAGAAGAGATTGGACTGCCAACTGTCGGGGGGTTGGACTAGACGACCTACAAGGTCCCTTCCTGTTAATCTGTATCTGTATCTCTGTTCAAACAAATGTATATTACAAAACAATGTTCCCTAGAGAAATTCAAGAAAGGAAAAGTCAGTGGGGTGAGTCTGACTTTATAGTGAGATGTAGGAGTGGTCACAAAAATCAAGTTCTTCAGCTCTACGTGTATAGTGACAAAAATTGAGGTAACCCATGCTTATGATATTAACCTAAACAAGCAATGAAACACATTTTAAAAATGGTTTTATTTTCATAGAAAAGAAAGATTTGTGTTATTCAGTTCTGACTTAGCTTATAATGTTATGTCAAATATTTAGAATTAGAATCAATTGGAATTATTAGAATAGAGCTGGAAGGTACTTTGTAGGTCTTCTGGTCTAGCCGTCTGCTCAAGCAGGAAAACCTATACCCATGATGGCGATGTCAGCTTCTCAGTGGTGACATAGTAAAGAGGGGGTTAAATTCCTGTGAGATGATTAAGAGAGAGAGTGCCGTAGAGTGATTTAGATAATGACCAATAGGATAAGGAAGCAAGCCAGGAAAGGGAGGGATGATGGAGCAGAGGTCATTTCCTGGCTGCATATGAGTCCGTGAAGACGTTGTTCTAACAAATAAAAGTTTTTTTTCTTTATTATCAAAATGTAGAGGTATCTAAATTTCGTTCAGACAACTCTAGCGTGACAGGCGAACCTATGGCACGCGTGCCACAGGTGGCACACGGAGCCATATACGTCGGCACGTGAGTGTTGCCCTAGCTCAGCTCCAGCATGCATGCATACGCCAGCCAGCTGATTTTTGGGCATTTTGGGCCCACCAGAAATCGGGAAACAGGCAGTTTGTGGCCTCCAGGGAGGTGGGGAAGGCTGTTTTCTCCCTCCCCAGACTCCTAGAAAGCCTCTGGAGCCTGGGGACGGCAAAAAACAGGCCTTCTGGGCCCACCGTGCCATTGTGTGCCAAAAGCAGGGGGAGCTCGGGGGGAGGGGGGCTGTTACACGGGCATGCACGGGGAGCAGTCACATTGAATTATGGGTGTCGGCACACATGCACTCTGTTCTGTCCCCAACCCCATGCACACACACCAACAGATGTTCGAGAGTTAAAGACCAAACCAGCCAGCAAAATCCTTTTCCTTAAGATAACAGAACTTGGCAACAAACTAGTGGCTGCCTGCCAAGAGTTTATTATTTACAAAGAGGAGAGATAACTTCTCCCCACTTCTGATACATCAAAAGAAACAGCTCAATAATTACAGAGTCAATCAAGTCCAGAGATAATCCTGCAAAGTCTATAGCCAAAAGTCCGACAATGCAGAATGGCATGGAAGCTTTCAGCTTTGTTCGTCACAAGGTTTGACTGGCCACCACGCTCCCTTTTATATCCTGTGGGGTGTGGTCCAGTGACTCAGCTAATTTCTGGCACGCCTTCCCCTCTGTTGTGCATGCTTCTCCCTGCTCCGCTGCTGAGGATCCAGCCAGCACTTATCTCCTTTGTCGCTGTCCACCTGTGGCTGCAGGGATGTGCTTGGCTCTGGGCCTATCTCTTGCCCTTCGGTGTCCTCCGGAGGCATTGCCAGGGAGGAGGGTCCTGGAGAGGGAGGCCTAGCTAATTCCTCCCCCTCACTCTCAGAGTCTGTATCTGCCGATGACACAGGCTCAGGCAACGGAGCCACAACACACTCGACCCCCCCCCCCCCGTGCTCCCACCCCCGCTTTTGGCACGTGATGGCAAAAAGTTTGCCATCACTGACCTATACCATCTCAGACAACTGACTGTCCAGACTCTTCTTAAAAACTTCCAGTGATGAAGCACCCACAATTTCTAGAGGCAAGCTGTTCCACTGCTTAATTGTCCTCACTGTTAGGAAGCTTCTCCTTAATTCCAGGTTGCTTTTCAATTCACATTTCACTCCAATCCCATTGAAAAGAAAATAAAAACCCCCAAAGTTTGATATGGAACACTAAGGAATACCTAGTATCTTTATTTATTTTTATTTCCTGAGGACCTTTGGGTCTTTTGCTAATCCAGTGAGCATGGATGGAGATGGCTTTTGATGAAAGATACTGAGTATATTCCTATGATATCGCATAGAATTTGTGATCTTAAATAGGTGGTTATTTTTCTGGCAATTATCAAATTAACTCCAATTACTTTTGCTTCATCCTCAAGTCTCAAGGAAATTTCATTAATCACCAGAAAAAGTAAAGCAAGATGCAGAAGCATTATTTGCTCTATAATGTAAAGAAGCAGTGTATATGCTGTATATATGTTGGTGCTGCCCTGTAATGCATTACAAGAGTGCTATAAAGCAACTGAGTGGTCATTCAAGTTAGGCCATGCTATTCAGCCAAGAATTTATTACAAGACAAAATTGGGCAAATGAAAGACTGCAAAGAAAGAATTCTATCATGCAAATTAAAGAATTTCTGTATTGCCTTAGTACATTTGTCTGGGCTACTCTCAGAGATTCCTCACATGAACTGCATTGTTAGTAATCCTGTTCCAATTCCTCATCAATCAGGAGATGTCATTGTTGCTGGCATTTTGTCTCAGATCTATATATTTTCAAACACAATGGACTTTCATCAAAAGCCTTCTGCTGACCTTTTCTATGATACTGAATACGATGCTCATTAATCTAAAACTTATTAATCAGAAGACGGGTTTCATGGATTTGTGCTAATTCTATATTGTATTAACCCTTCTTCTGTGAAAACTGAAATTGTTTAAGAATATGTTGGATGTAAAAGTCAGTTCAGCAATGCATTGAAAATAAATGGTTCTATTCAATCTCATTCATGTAGATGAATTCATAATTCCGATAACAATCTTCCCAAATATTTTAAAATATCTTTCATCTGATCATTTATACTCAGATATAAACTTGCTTTGATTTCACTGTTTCTAAAATGAACATCAACAGATTTAATTTCCTGGAAATTTAATTATTCATAACAATATACTGCTTATCTATCTGTCTGCCTGTCTGCCTGTCTGTCTGTCCATCCATCTGTCCACTCACCCATCCATCCGTCTGTCTGTCTGTCTGTCTGTCTATCTTCAATGAATCATCTGTTTCATATCAAAAAGCTGCAAATTTAGTATGGCTGAAAGATTGGGCTACTCTACAAAACAAAAGACTCCTAACTCTGGAAGGACATGACCTCCAGAAGGGCTGGCATGCATATCTCTGGAAACCTGGAAAAAAAACAAAAACATACTTCCATAGACATAAAATAAGGGAGACCCTGATACAAACATGGGGAGAGATAAGACAGAGGCAATACATAAAAATTCCGAGATGGCTCTCCACCATGGAGGCATTAATATACCCAAATGTTCTGGAAATAGGAAAGATGTTCAGATATAAAGAGATATTGGATGGACCTTAAAACTAGGGAAGAATTGAGGGAGCAAGGCATTATTATAGACTGGTGGCCATATACTCAAATTACATCACGATATAAAAAGGACAAGGAGGAATTCGGTATAGAGACAGGTATAAATGGATTCGATAAGATTTGGATGGGTTCAGACGAGAAAATTTTAGCTAAATTATACAATTATCTATTGGAATATGACACTGTAGAGGAGGTGGTTAAGGAGCCGATGTTGGCCTGGACTAAAAATATTGATCAAAATATAAATCTGGACGAATGGGATACAACTTGGAATAAAAACCTTAAAATGACCAGGGCAGTGACTTACAAGGAGAACTACTATAAGATGTTTTATAGGTGGCACATGGCCCCTGCAAGGATAGCGAAGATATACCCCAACTTGAGAGCAAACTGTTGGAAATGCGACCATCAACAGGGCACCTTCTATCACTGTTGGTGGATCTGTAACTACGCACAAAAATATTGGAAGACGATATCAAAGTGGATTACGGAAATTATAGGAGAGGATTTTGATTTCGACCCCAAAGCACTTCTCCTGGGAATCTTAAAAACAGAGTATGTTAAAGAGAAAAAGTATCTAATTATCCACATAGTGACTGCCGCAAGGATTTCTTTTGCCCAGTACTGGAAGGAAAAACAGCTACCTTCAGAAGAACTTGTTATAAAGAAAATATTGGAATGTGCAGAAATGAATAAATTGTCCCTAGAAATCAATGACAGAACAGATTCGGAGTATTATGGTGTGTGGGGCATGTGGTACGAGTGGCTGGAGAGAAGAAAAAAAACGAGATAGTATATATATATTACTGTGTATTATTATGTGCAATAATTATTAAGATAAAATCTATCACTATTACGTCCACTTATCCACTTATAAGAAGTAATAGTATATGTATATGTATGACAAGATAAAAGTTTATGTATCTGTTTATGCACCATGGAACTGAAAATGTTTCTTATTGTACTGTTGATTTGTATAAATAAAAATAAAGAAAAAGATACTGAGTACGATGCTCATTAATCTAAAACTTATTAATCAGAAGACAGGTTTCATGGATTTGTGCTAATTCTGTATTGTATTAACCCTTCTTCTGTGAAAACTGAAATTGTTTAAGAATATGTTGGATGTAAAAGTCAGTTCAGCAATGCATGGAAAATAAATGGTTCTATTCAATCTCATTCATGTAGATGAATTCATAATTCTGATAACAATCTTCCCAAATATTTTAAAATATCTTTCATCTGATCATTTATACTCAGATATAAACTTGCTTTGATTTCACTGTTCCTAAAATGAACATCAACAGATTTAATTTCCTGGAAATTTAATTATTCCTAATAATATACTGCTTATCTATCTGTCTGCCTCTCAGTCTGTCTGTCCATCCATCTGTCCACTCACCCACCCACCCACCCACCCACCCATCTCTATCTATCTATCTATCTATCTATCTATCTATCTATCTATCTATCTATCTATCTATCTATCTATCTAACTATCTATCTGACTTCTGTAGCTAGGAGCATTTAATGATGATGATAAATATTAATTCATGAGCTTAATTAGGGAGAAGGGGAGACCTGATGCAAGTGACCATTGAATCTATCAGTTATACAATTGTTCACAATTGCAGAAAGATTCTGTAGAATTTAGATATAATTGCAGCATGAAGCACAAAAGCAATAATGATATTGTATTGTGTATGGAACTCCGTTGTATACTTGCATTCTTGGCAATTTCCTGATGTTAAACAATGTTTTTAAAGCAGTATCAGTATTCAACAACATTCATCAGCAACCATATGAGGGTAATTATGACTTCATGAAGTTGAAGTCATTCACATTACATTTCAATGAATGAAAAAATATCCTACATCTCTTTTTCTGAAATCAATGTGGTCAAGTTGACATGTAATTTTCATTTCAGGGTAATAACTCAGCTCTACCAACACATTTTGTCTTTGGAATTTGCTGTAAAGGAAATCAATGAAAATCCCGAAATTTTGCCCAATCTTACCCTAGGCCTCCATATCTACAACAGCAACTTTATTGCAAGCTGGACCTATCATGCCTCAATGGAACTCTTCTCAACACAAGGCAAGTTAATTCCTAACTACAACTGTGACACAGAGAACAACCTAGTGTCACTCATTGGAGGACCTGATTCTGAAGTCTATATCTACATGGCAGCCATCCTGTCCATTTACAAAATTCCACAAGTAAGAGTCCCCCCCAGTTTTTCACTCAGTCTATATGTCTAATTGTGTCTATCAGCTACATATCTATCTCACACTGAAACGTGCACAGAGATAGTTTTGTTAACGAAAAATTAAAAGTGACATTTGAATAAATATTTTATAGATATAAGAAGAAGCATCACTTATTAAAGGACAAATCATTTTCAAATACATATTTCTTTCTTTTGGTTATTAAATTACGATCTAAATTACGATTAATAAAAATTATTTAAAATAAATTAATAAATACATATTTGCAGAGAATAAAGCAATCCTGCATGTTAGTTTATAGAATTTTCAATACTGTTGTATTGATCAATGACAATAGAACAAAATCTTATAATGGAATGGATGAGAGAATGATAGAGAAATTAGAGAGAGAGAGAGAGAGAGAGAGAGAGAGAGAGAGAGAGAGAGAGAGAGAGAGAGAGAGAGAGAGAGAGAGAACAACTTTCCACTCTTTTTTTTAAAAAAAAATTGATTTATATGCCGCCCTTCTCCGAAGACTCAGGGCTGCTTATAGTGCATTAAGCAATAGCCTTCATACTTTTGTATATATTTATACAAAGTCAGCTTATTGCCCCCACAAACTGGGTCCTCAATTTACCCACCTTAGAAAGGATGGAAGGCTGAGTCAACCTTAAGCCTGGCTAGGATTGAACTCACAGAATTACAGGCAGCTGGATGTTATTTGCTGCCTTTAGTAGGAGGCATTAGCCCCCTACGCTACTCAGGCTCTTTGAAAATTGTGAGGAGTAGAGGACCACAGATTCTACTATGCAGTTAAATCATTTGCTGGAATTGATCGATAAATGGTTTCAAACCCACAGTAAGATCTAAGGTTGTAGGCACCTGTTCATTTCTAAATAGAATTAAACATTTATTTCCAGCTCATGGCTAACATAAGTAAAAATGTCACACAACCTATACCTTGTGGAAACAATAGAAGTATCACCGTCCCTTCAAGGGGGATCTAGAAGGAAATCAAACAAAACTCCTCAAATACCAAAATATCACTGTGGAAAGAATAGAGGTATCCCCCTCCCATCTAGGGGGATCTGGAAAGATAAAATACACAACTTCTTAAAACGAGGGAATGCCATAATATCTATGCATCGTAATGCTATACAATGGAAGGTGAACTGCCTGTATCATTCATTGTAAAAAAGAATAAAACAAATTTAAAAAATTAAGTGTACAGTAGAACTTCTGGTCATGAATGCTTCTGAACATGACCAAATCGGGTTCCAATAAAAAAAAAATCACTTTTTTTTTTACGGCTGATTTCCCCTTTTGCGCCGTTTTTTTTCCTAAGCGCCAAATTTTCAAAATTAGGTTTGTTCAGGTTACAACCAAATCGGGTTGTAACCAAAGTAAGAACGAATGAGGGTCGTGATTGAAAGTTCTACTGTGTTTGTATTCCAAATTCCCCTCTGTACATTTTATTAGCAATTTAAAAAAGCATTTAAACGTTGGCCACTTATTCTCTCATCAAAAACAAAGTAAACATCTCCTATGGGAATCAACATATTTTCTTCACTAGGCAAAAACTGAAAAAAAAAATTCTCTGGAAAAAAAAAGACTGCATAGAAGGCTGTTTCAATTCAACAACAATCAACGTATCTTGAACCCAGGGGAGATTGGCAGAAAGATAATAAGGCTGTGTGTCAGAGTCATTGCCACAAGCTTCCTCCCTCTGTTCTCCTCTGCCAGAATATCTGTTCAAACCCTGATAATATTCCAGATACCAAATTTGCCCTCACACGCATCTCAAAATACCCAGTGGTGGATATTCTGAATGGGTGCACTCTCAGAAACAAAATTTGAAGTAATCCGCTTCAAGGATTAATTTATTAGAGAGGGCTGTAAAAGCACTGTAAAGTGATACATACTGTAAGTCTAAGTGCTATTGCTATTGCTAATCACTGGATTAACCATTGAAATAATGCAACCGTTCCTGTACAATAGGATGAAAGATTGAGATATTTCCAAGAGTGAAGATGTTACTCCTCCTGATTTTCCTGGTGGAGAAAATAGTGACTCTGAGCTGCCCTGCAAGTGATGCTTTCACTGTTCCACAGGAGTGGTACCAACCTGGTGACCTCATCATTGGTGGGATGGTGTCCCACATCCTTTACAACAGTTTTGAAATTAATTTTAAGCAACATCCTTCTATGACATCCTTGTATGACATGCCAACGTAAGGATTCCCCCCCCCCAATCTTACTCAGTTTCCCCAAATTGCTTATGAGAGTAATGTAGGCTATATATCTAATCTAAATCTCTGTCTTTCAAATGTTTCTAGTTATGGGGAAATAAACAATTTTCTTTATTTTATGGTAAACTATTTGTCATGTAATGTATGAATCTTTGGTGCAAAACATCTTTTAAAAAACGTTTAGCAGCCTTAAGGGTTTTGTTTTTTTTTAATCTACTTGTCACTCTTAACAAAACATACATACAATAAATGGCTGACACATACTGCAATTATTCATACTTTATTTTTTGAGAAACGTGTTAGAAATTAAATGTGGTACCACGAACGAAGCACTATTTTTATTTCTTATAGCACCTATTTGTTGCAAATCATAGAAATACTGAAGAAAAAGCAAATTATTCAGCAATGTTTCTACCTATTACGTTCCTACTTTCGTCAGAGAAAGAAATGTTTGTTATTCATACAGAAAAGATTCCACCTTATGAGAGTGGTCAACTTCCTTTTTCAGTGGGGGTATTTAAATCATTTGCAGTGTAATAATGAAGTTCTACCAACACATTCTTCCTTGGCCTTTGCTGTGAAGGAGATCAGTGAGGACTCCCAGATCTTACCTAACGTCACTGTTGGGTTCCACATCTATGACAGTAACCTCTGTGCAAGGATGACCTACAGCAGCACTCTGGACCTGCTTTTCAAATCCCCAAAATTTGTCCCTAACTACAAATGTGATAGCTGGAAGAATCTCATGGCTGTCATTGGAGGAGTAGATTTTCTCATATCATCATGTATAATGGAAATTATAGGATTCTTTAAGATTCCACAAGTAAGTCCTGAAAAGGATGGGAAGAAAATTCTTCATCTTATTATTCTTATGGAACAATTAATGCACATCAAAGATTAGGCTTAGGTTTCTATTAAAACGTTCTGCATTGCTTAAAAAAAATCACAACTTTGTTGTATACTGATTTGTTGCAAATCAGGGACACACTTTGCATTGTTGAAAACTATACAAATTATTGAGTGTTTTACAAAGACACTCATCTTCTCACTTACAACAGAGACAAAAATGGTTGTTACTCATATATCAATGCTTTCACCATAAAAGAATTGTCAACTTATTTTGTTCAATGGGGGTGTTTAACCTATTTGCAGTGTAATAACCAAATTCTACCAGCATGCCCTCGCCTTGGTCTTTGCTGTGAAGGAGATCAATGAGGACTCTCAGATCTTACCTAACGTCACTGTTGGGTTCCACATCTATGACAGTTATCTCCATGCAAGGACGACCTACCGCAACACTCTGGACCTGCTTTTCAAATCCCCAAAATTTGTCCCTAACTACAAATGTGATAGCCGGAAGAATCTTGTGGCTATCATTGGAGGAATGGATTTTCTCATATCATCATCTATAGCTGAAGTTATAGGATTCTTTAAGATTCCACAAGTAAGTCCTGAAAAGGATGGGAAGAAAATTCTTCATCTTATTATTCTTATGGAACAATTAATGCACATCAAAGATTAGGCTTAGGTTTCTGTTAAAATGTTCTGCATTGCTTAAAGTCTATTACTTTATTCATTTCTGAAACTACAATGCCAAATAAGGGGCCTGGTGGCTCAGCAGACTAAAGCCTGTTATTAACATTCAGCTGTCTGCAATTACTGTAAGATCGAATCTCACCAGGCTCAAGGTTGACTCAGCCTTCCATCCTTTCTAAGGTAGGTAAATTGAGGACCTAGTTTGTGGGGGCAATAAGCTGACTTTGTATAAAATATACAAAAGTATGAAGGCTATTGCTTAATGCATTGTAAGCCACCCTGAGTCTTTGGAGAAGGGTGGATATAAATCAAATTTAAAAAAATTACAGGAAGTGAGTAACAGTTCCTGAGCCATGGTGGTGCAGTAGTTAGAGTGCAGTACTGCAGGCTACTTCTGCTGACTGCTGGCTGCCTGCAATTTGGCAGTTCAAATCTCACCAGGTTCAAGGTTGAGTCAGTCATCTATCCTTCCAAGATGGGCAAAATAAATATCCCAATTGTTGGGAGCAATATGCTGGCTCTGGTAAACTGCTTAGAGAAGGCTGTGAAGCACTGTAAAGCGGTATATAAGTCTAAGTGTTATTGCTATCAGGGGTCTGAATATTTGAATGGCTTCTATTAAAACAATTGATCTAGTACATAAATTTCAAATATTCCAAGATATTTGTTTCTATATTATTTAAAGAATGCTAGGGGAAAATGTTGCTTGGATATATTTTATATGAAAACAAAGTAGGAAAATTTTATCTAAAGACTCAACAAAATACTGTTGGATTTTCTTTTAGCTGATATATGGCTCATTAGCCGAAGATGCATTTGAGACCAGTAAGTTCTCTTCACTTTATTTTATGGTCCCAAAAGAGGACCATCAGTACAGTGGGATTGTCCAACTGCTTCATCATTTCAGGTGGACATGGATTGGGGTATTTTCTGTTGCTAACAACAATGGAGAAAAATTCTTACAGAAAATACAGCCGTTATTTTACCAGAATGGAATCTGCTCAGCATTTATAGAAAGGCTTCCTCAAAAATTCCACTTGGAACAATTCTCAGAACTTTATCACACAATCTCCATTATTTCCATTAATATGATGAATAGAAAAACAAATGTGTTTCTTGTCTATGGAGAAGCCTGGACAATTATGTGGCTAAGTGTTGTCACAATTACGGTTGACCCTGAAAGAAAGGAAACTGCATTATTTGGAAAGGTGTGGATCATGACTGCACAGATTGATTTCATATTATCTGGATTTCAAATCAATTGGGATCTCCAGATGTTCCATGGGGCTCTTTCCTTCACTGTTCATTCAACAGCAGTTGCAGGTTTCAAGGAATTTCTTCATACCATCAATCCTCTTTCAGACTGCAGAGATGGGTTTCGGCAGTATGTTTGGGAACAAGCATTTGATTGTTCATTTCCAAAACCAGAATTACAAGGAATGGACAATGCTCAGTGCACTGGGGAGATGAAGCTGGAGGATCTTCCTGGGCCTATATTTGAAATGGAAATGACTGGCCAGAGCTACAGTGTCTACAATGCTGTTTATGCTGTGGCTCATGCTTTGCAGGCTCTCTACATGTTGAGGTTCAATAGGAGGAAAACTATGATGATTAAAAAAAATGATCGTCCAAATCTGCAGGCTTGGCAGGTATTCCCTTTGAATTGGACTTTTCTTTTATTTCAATGAACAGTTTGACGTAGAATTATCTTTTGAATCCATTGTGGAAACTCTTAATATTTTCTGCATGTGGAATCAACTTAAGTATGAGAAAAATAGAGAAATAAGGAAGGATTTATTGACAGTGAGAACAATTAATTGGTGTAAAAACTTGGCTTCGGAAGTCATTGGTCCTCCATAATTGGAGATTTTTATGAAGAAATTGGAGAGTCATGTGTCTGAATTGTTGTAGGGTCTTCTTGGGCAGGACATTCTGCTAGAAGACCTCCAATGTCCCTTCCAACTCTGTTATACTATTCTATATAAAATATACACAGAAAAACCAGTTTCTGTTATTAAAATAGGAAATAGAATAGAATTCTTTATTGGCCAAGTGTGACTGGACACACAAGGAATTTGTCTTGGTGCATATGCTCTCTGTGTACATAAAAGAAAAGATAAATTGGTCAAGAATCAGAAGGTACAACACTTAATGATAATCATAGGATACAAATAAGCCAATCAAATTATATTAGGAAACAGTCGATATAAATTGGAAGAATGCAAGAAAGCAACAAGATTACAGTCAAACAGTCATATGTGGAAGGAGATGGGTGATAGGAACAATGAGAAGATTAATAGTAATGCAGAGTTAGTAACTAGGGAATAATTGCTAAACAAATAATTGGGGGAATTATTTGTTTAGCAGAGTGATGGAGTTTGGGAAAAAAACTGTCCTTGTGTCTAGTTGTTCTGGTGTACAATGCTCTTTAGCGTCGTTTTGAGGGTAGGATTTGAAACAGTTTATGTCCAGGATGCGAGGGGTCTGTAAATATTATTACAGCCCTCTTTTTGACTCTTGCAGTATACAGGTCCTCAATAGAAGGTAGGTTGATAGCCATTATTTTTTTCTGCAGTTCTAATTATCCTCTGAAATCTGTGTCTGTCCTGTTGGGTTGCAGAACCAAACCAGACAGTTCTAGAGGTGCAGATGACAGACTCAATAATTCCTCTGTAGAACTGAATCAGCAGCTCCTTGAGCAGTTTGAGCTTTCTGAGTTGGCACAGAAAGAACATTCTTTGTTGTGCTTTTTTGATGATGTTTTTGATGGTAGGTGCTTATTCTAGGTCTTGAGATATGGTAGAACCTAGAAATTTGAAGGTCTCTACTGTTGATACTGTGTTGTGTTGTTTACTGAGGTGGTGGTATGGGAGGGTTTCTCCTAAAGTCTACCACCATTTCTATCGTTTTGAGTGTGTTCAGTTCCAGATTGTTTTAGGCGCACCATGAGGCTAGATGTTCAACCTCCCATCTGTATGCAGATTCATCATTGTCTCGAATGAGACCGATCACTGTCGTGTCATCTGCAAACTTCAGTAGTTTAACAGATGGATCGTTTGAGATGCAGTCATTGGTATATAGAGAGAAGAGAAGTGGAGAGAGCACACAGCCTTGGGTGGAGCTCTGTGCTAATTGTAGAGGTATCTGATGTGATTCTGCTTAGCTTCACCTGCTGCTTCCTATTTGTTAGGAAGCTTATGATCCACTTACATGTGTATTCAGGTACCACTAGCTGGTTTAGCTTAGTTAGAAGAATGTCTGGAATGATGATTTGAATGATGGAATATTATGCTGTCATTCAGGTGTTCTGCTTTTGTGGTCATCCAGAAACTGCTATAAAAATCATGGTTTAGGTGTCAGTAGGAGTTATTTAATAAATCAACATAGCTTGTACAATAATAGATAGTTCAAATGATAATTTAGATTACTTGTCATTGTCTCCTTGAAAAATAATCAATTCTCTAAGAACTTTCTGTGTGGCTCATGAACTTTTCATGAGTAAAAGCTTAGCTTTCTCTCTCTATCAGATATTTAGGGGAATGATGTGGTAGTCCTTCTTAGATGTGCTATCTATTGTATGAAACAAACCTATGTTATAATCTCTACCTCTCAACTGTCAATCAAATAATGCTTGAGTCTCAGATTGTAAAATCTGGCTTTAAAAAATTAGTCAGAATTCAATATGTTGTTCCCTTCTCTATTATATTGCTTTTAATCACCTCTCTCTTCTAATCTCTTTCAAGTAGCTTCATCCATTTCTTCAAGGCATTTCTTTCAACAATTCAGCTGGGGAAAGAGTGTTCCTGAATGAGAAAAGAGAAGCAACAGGTGGATTTGATATCACCAACTTGATCACTTTTCTAAACAGATCCTTTCAGAGAGTCAGACTTGGAAAGATGGATCCCCAGGCTCCAAAAGGGAGAGAATTATTCATGGATGAAGATGTGATTGTCTGGAACCCAAAGTTTAACCAGGTTTTGAATTATTGTAACAAATATGCTTTAATCCATTATGATCTGATACCGAACGTAATTCCTTTAGAAATCTGATTTCCAGTTTTTTAAAATAAAAAGTGGCACGCTCTGTTCAAATGTTTTTGATTATCAAGCACTCATCAAACATATTACAATTCAAAAGCCAAGTTTGTATACTTAGTTTGCATTTCCATTTGAAATCACAATAGTGGCCATGTTTCCATGAAATTGTCACCCTCTGCAATTATTTCCTCTCCTTTTCCTTCAAACAAGACCATCACTGTCCTTTCTACAACTTTTTAAGTTGTTTATGAAATTGATAAATTCTGAATTGTTTTGGGAAGTCAAAAATAATTTCCTTGCATATTTGATAAAAATTACAAACTGTTTTAAACATCTCTCTTTTCAAAAACTTTTATAATTATCACCAGGTTTGTCCACTTTCTCGATGCAATGATCCTTGTTTCCCCGGATATAGGAAGAAGGGGATTGAGGGGAATCAGTTCTGCTGCTATGACTGTGTTCCCTGCCCAGAAGGGAAGATTTCAAATCAAAATGGTAGGGTAGCAATTCTACTATTTTTCATTAGGCTTAAGCAAACATTAATAAACTACTTGTTGTATAAAATTAATAAGGTTATTTTCAATATTATGGAATGCATAGATACAGAAGTGAAATGCTCCTGTTTTGGACCGGAACACCCGATCTGGTAGCGATGGTAGTGGGTGGTTCGGAGAACTGGTAGCAAAAATCCCTGCCCCCCCCCCCATCACCAGCTGAGCCACGAGATCATCAGAGCCTGGGTTTTTTTTACTTTTAAAAGCATTTTTTCTACAACCTCTTTGGCTGAAAAAATGCTTTTAAAAGTAAAAAAAAAAAAGCCTCTGAAGATCACGCGGCTCAGCTAGGATAGTCAGAGGCTTCTAAAAGCATTTTTTTTCTGAAACCTCTTCAGCCGAAGAGGTGGTAGGGGGGAAAAAATGCCTTTAAAAGCCTCTGGCGATCCTAGCTAAGTTGCCTGATCGTGAGAGGCTTGTAAAATCATTTTTTTCTGCAACCTGTTGTAGAAAAAATGCTTTTAAAAGAAAAAAAATGTTAGCCACGCCCACCCAGTCACATTACCACCCCACCAAGCCACGCCCACAGAACCGGTAGTAACAAATTTTAGATTTCACCCCTGCATAGATGATAAAACTTTACTTTTCTTCCAGATATGAAAGATTGCTTTGAGTGTTCAGGAGATCATTATCCAAACAAAGAAAAGAATGGCTGTATCCTGAAACTGGTGGTGTTTCTAACTTTTGAAGAAACCTTAGGAATGGGTTTAGCCTCAGCAGCTCTCTGTTTCTTCTTCTTGACATCTTGGGTACTTGGAACTTTTATTAAACACAGAGATACCCCTATTGTCAAAGCCAACAACCGGTCCCTCACCTACACCCTGCTTTTCTCTCTTCTGCTTTGTTTTCTCTCCTCTTTGCTCTTCCTCAGCCAACCTGGCATGGTGACCTGCCTTCTCCGACAATCAATGTTTGGCATCACTTTCTCAGTGGCCATTTCTAGTGTATTAGCCAAAACTATCACTGTGGTTGTGGCTTTCATTGCCACTAAACCAGGATCTCAGATGAGGAAGTGGGTGGGGAAAAGATTGGCTTTTTCTATTGTACTTTCCTGCTCTCTCTTTCAAGTATGCATTTGTATTCTTTGGTTGTCAACATTTCCTCCATTCCCTGAGTTGGACATGCACTCAGAACGCCAAGAAATGATTTTACAGTGCAATGAGGGGTCAGCTTTATTCTTCTACTGTGTCTTGGGCTACATGGGTATCTTGGCCATTGCCAGCTTTATTGTGGCTTTTCTTGCCCGTAAATTACCTGACAGCTTTAATGAAGCCAAGTTCATCACCTTCAGCATGTTGGCCTTTTGCAGTGTGTGGATCTCCTTCTTTCCAGCCTATCTGAGCACCAAAGGAAAAGCCATGGTAGCTGTGGAGGTCTTCTCCATCTTGTCCTCCAGTGCTGCATTACTGGGATGCATATTCTTGCCAAAGTGCTACATCATTGTTTTGCGGCCTGAGCTAAACCACCGGGAACAACTTATAAAGAGAATGTAGGGCATCATGTGTTCTTTCTGACTGTGGAAATGATTAACAGAACAAAAAGAGTAGAATGCTATAATATCTACTAGAAATTATAGACGTCATTGTTTCTATCAAACAACCTTTTATTAAAATTCATTGTTGCCTATTCCAAATGAAGTGCTCATTTTGCTACATTTTCAGCAGTTCTCCAAGATGGTTTAACCTAATCCTTTTTTCCTTTGAATACATCAAAGCTTTTTTGAGATTTTGAGCATCTATCCCTTTATATTCTTAGAAGATTGGAGAGATTTGCTTTAAGGATGCCTAAAGGTTTGCAGCTTTCAGTTCTTGAAATGTAAAAGTTAGAAAATCTTTGAACATGTAACAGACGTTTAACTGTGTTTTTGGAAATGTTTTCATGAACGATAACTCTCCATCCACTAATGTATATCTACTGTACCTAATTACCAATTGTAATAATGTTGCAATTTAGGGACATTATATAAAACATAGTCTTCCTTCTAACTCTTCCCATTAGAAGTATATGCTGACCATTGACCATAATAAATTATGATTTAATTTGGTGTGATTTGGGTATGTCTTCTATTAGTCTTTTGGATAAGACCCTTTCCATTATGCAATGGCTAATAAAATACATCATCAGGCTAGAAAGCAGGAGACCCTGAGTTCCAGTCCCGCCTTAGCTATGAAAGTCATCTGGCTATCTTTAGGACAGTCCTTCTCTCTCAGACTAACCCACCTCACAGAATTATTATTTGGGGAAAATAGGAAGATGAAGGTGTCTTAGATATTTTAATGCCTTGAGTTATTTGTAAAAATAATGAAACTTATATGTGTGTGTGTGTGTGTGCGTGTGTGTACATGTATGTGTGTGTGTTTGTGTTTTAATTCCATGATGTCAGTATTGTTGTTGGTCCACATTAGCATTCTCTACCTGGAAATGTGGATGAATTCCTCATCCAAAGGGCAATCTGGCTTAATTCCTTAATAGATTAAAAAAAAAGTTTTGTCTTCTCTATTAAATGACTCTGTTCATTTTACATGGTTAATGGGAGTCCTGCTCCACTGTAAGAAATGAACCCGAATTTTAACAATGAAGCCTATTTTTATTGTCATTCTCCCTTGGATCATCATTCCTGACAGTGAGAACAATTAATAAGTGGCCCAACTTGCCTGCAGACGTTGTGAATGCTCCAACACTGGAAAATTTTAAGATGTTGGATAACCATTTGTCTGAAGTGGTGGAGGGATTCCTGCCTGGGAAGGGGTTGGACTAGAAGACCTCCAAGGTCTATTCTATTCTATTCTATTCTATTCTATTCTATTCTATTCTATTCTATTCTATTCTATTCTATTCTATTCTATTCTATTCTATTCTATTCTATTCTATTCTATTCTATTCTATTCTATTCTATTCTACCTTAACTGACATCTTCCCAATAATAAACCATGAGACACTTCTTATCTGACGAATACCAAAATAATTATTTCCTTAGGCCCAAACTTGCTGAGCAAAAGCAAAATTCAACAATGATCAAGATGCAAGCATTTGTTTGCTTATAAAGTACCATATTTTTCGGAGTATAAGACGCACCAGAGTATAAGACGCAGCTTAGTTTTTGAGGAGGAAAATAGAGGGAAAAATCTGCCTACCAGGTATTCTTCTGGCTAGCATCCTTAGTCTGGTCAGCTTCAACACATTAGTTTGATGGCCTTTGCTTAGGGATAAAAAACAGCTTCTAAGGTATAGCTGAGAGGAAGCAGCAATGAGAAAAGCAGGCAAAGCACTGGGGGGGGGGGCGGGAAGAGATTGCTTCACTCAGTGCCTAGTTAGGGCTGAAAAAAGCTTCTAAAGAATAGCTGAGAGTCGGAGCAAAGCATGGTGATCATTTTAAGCGCTAGCACCTCATTCAAGCACAGAGTCAAGGGAGCAGGCAAAGCTGTGAAGATCACTCACTAGTGCCTCATTAGGGCTGAAAAAAAGGTTCAAAAAAGCTACATTCACAGTATAAGATGCACCCAAATTTTCAGCCTCTTTTAGGGGGGGGAAAGGTGTGTCTTACACTCTGAAAAATACGGTATCTCTTGAATCACAGGGAAATGGGCACAAGGGGGGAAATGGGCCAATTAGATTCATTGCTATAGGGACCCTTCTGCCTCTCCCTTCTGCCAGAGTGTCTATTCACACCCGATGATAGCCAAGATTTGAATTGGCACTCACATGAATCTTCAAATAGATACTGATGGATTTTTGTCATTAAGTGCACTTTGACACATAAACCTTAGCTCAATCATTGGAGGAATATTGGATTACTTTTCTACAGGGGTGAAATCAGGGGTGGGTTGCTCCCGGTTTAGTCTGATTCTTGTGAACCGGTAGTAACTGAGGCGGGAGGCTCTGCCCACCCACCCGGATGTCATCATGAACGATCAGCACATGTGCCGAAGCTTTTGTGCATGTGCAGAAGTGTGCATCTGTGCACACTCCCATTGAGAACCAGTAGTGGAGATAAGTAGAACCCACCCCTGGGTGAAATCCAGCAGGTTCTGACAAGTTCTGGAGAACCAGTAGTGGAAATTTGGAAAACCGGCAAATACCACCTCGCTGGCCCCAGAGTGGGATGGGAATGGGGATTTTGCAGTATCTGCCATGCCATGCTCACTATGCCACAACCACCAAGCCATACCATGCCCACCAAGCCACGCCCACAGTACCAGTAGTAAAAACATTTGAATCTCACCACTGCTTTCCTATCATTTGATAAAAGAGATGGACATTTTCACCATAACTAAAGAGTCAAAATGTTGTTCCTTCCGATATTCTTGGGGCACAAACAAATACCCCTGAGCTGCCTACAACTGATGTTTTCCTTGTTCCACATGAGTGCTACCAGCCCAGTGACTTTATTCTCAGTGGGATGGCATCTCAATTTTTCTACCATTTTTATGAAATTGAATTTAAGGAACATTTGTCTCTAATACAGTATGATTTACCATTGCAAGGATTTTATTTTTCTTCCCATGAATTTCATAATCTTAACTACAATCCCAAAAAATACTTATAGGAGTGAAGGCATTTTGAGCCTAAATGAAAGGTTTTGTATAAAATCTATGGCTTCTCTGTATTTCAAATACATTTGGTTTCCCGCTTCTTTGCCTTTCAAATGACTCCTTTCTGCATTCCGGAAAGAGTGCAGAGAAGAGCAACAAAGATGATTAAGGGCCTGGAGACTAAAATATATGTAGAATGGTTGCAGGAATTGGTATGTCTAGTCTAGTGAAAAGAAGGACTAGGGGTGATCTCGAGGGTGGGGTGGCCAGCTGGATGCACTATTTGGCCACCCTTCCACTTTTCCCCACCATTTAGAGTTAGAGTTAGAGTTTATTTCTATACCGCCTTTCTCCCGAGGGACTCAGGGAGTTTCACAGCCATATTAAAACAATCCATACAAAAATTAAAATTACTTAAATAAGTTAAAGCTATTTGGCCGTTATTAAAACCCCTTATTAAAACCCCATTAAAACCAATTTAAAACCCACTAAAATTAATCTATTCAGTCAGGCCGGCTTGGTGAAACAACAGAGTCTTCAGAGCCCGATGGAAGGTGCGGAGGTCGGGAATCTTTCTTAAATCCAGGGGCAGTTCTTTCCATAAGGCAGGAGCTCCCACAGAGAAAGCTCTCCCCCTGGGGGTCGCCCGCTGACATTGTCTGGCTGACGGCACCCTGAGGAGGCCCTCTCTGTGAGAGCGTATCGGTTGATGGGAGATATTCAGTGGCAGAAGGCAGTCCTGTAAATAACCCAGCCCTAAGCCATGGAGCGCTTTAAAGATGGAGCACCTTGAAATGCACCCGGAAGACCACCGGAAGCCAGTGCAGCTCGCGCAAGTGGGGAGATACCTGGGAGCTACGAGTCGCTCCCATAACCACTCGTGCGGCCGCATTCTGGACCAGTTGGAGCCTCCGGGTGCTCCTCAAGGAGAGCCCCATGTAGAGAGCATTACAGTAGTCCAGATGGGAAGTGACAAGGGTGTGAGTGACTGTGCGTAAGGCATCCCGAACCAGAAAGGGACACAACTGGGAAATCAGGCGAATCTGATAAAAGGCTTCCCTGGCCACAGCCGTCATATGATTGTCTAAAGACAGCCGTGCATCCAAGAGGACACCCAAGTTGCAAGCCCTCTCTGAGGGGGGGTAAGATCTCATCCCCAATAGCCAAAGATGGTACCAATTGGCTATATCGGGGTGCCGGAAGCCTCAGCCACTCTGTCTTGGAAGGGTTGAGTCTGAGCCTATTTCTCCCCATCCAGATCCGTATGGCTTCCAGGTAACTGGTCATATCGCCCCTGTTCTAATGTCCCTTTTTACTCGTATCCTTTTCAGGTATTCAAATCATGTTTATACATTTATCTGTTATTTTATATATGCTTGACAAATAAATAAATAAAATAAATAAATATCCATGCTGTATTTCCCCCTTTAAATTAAAATCAATGATACAAAGAGATATAACACTGACTCAGGATTAGATTAGTAATTAACTAAATGCAGACTAACAGCAGCAAATGAATTCTACATGATGATCAATATCCTGGTAATTAAAAATAAATAATTGCACCTTTGCAACTTCTCCATGGTGGTGGATCCAGGAAAGCTTCCTGATTTACCGAGGAGCTCCAAGAGATGAAGTGCCAGAAGAGACATCTTGAGTGACGCTGGAGGACCAGTAACTCCGAATCTGACCGAACACTCTTAAGAGCCTTTATTGGGACCTATTTAGTGGTGATATGGGCAGCAAAATGTTCACATTTTTCCACACTTATTGCATCAGCTGATTTGTGCCTGGCTGCCCTATTTAGGGTGACTCCCTCCCTCCTTAATGCAGGGGGAGTGGAGGAGCCCTTGCAGGGTAGAGCTGAAGAGTTTGTGCAGTTTCTGTCGGATAAAGTCACTCAGATTCGATGGACCTGGACTCTGATTGAGCAATTACGACCGAGATTACGGGGGAAGGTCTTAGTCCTATTGTGTGGGATGAATTTGAGCCTGTGACTCCTGAGGAAGTGGACAAGGCTGTAGGAGAGATGAGTTCCTCCACTTGTTTGTTGGACCTGTGCCCCTCCTGGCTGGCTATGGCCAGCAGGGAGGTGACACGAGGCTGGCTCCAGTCTTTAGTTAACAAGTCCTTGAGGGAAGGGGTCTTTCTGCAACCATTAAAGGAAGTGGTTATAGGCCCCTCCTCAAGAAGCCTTCCCTGGATCCAGCAGATTAAAGAACTTTCATACAGTCTCCAATCTACACTTTGTGGGAAAGATTGTAGAGAAAGTGGTAGCACTTCAGCTCCTGCGGTCATTGGAGGAAACAGATCATCTAGACCCTTTTCAGTCTGGCTTCAGGTCTGGCTACAGCACGGAAACTGCCTTGGTCACATTGAATGATCTCTGGCAAGCCCGAGATGGGCGTCATTCCTCCATCTTGGTGCTACTTGACCTCTCAGCGGCTTTTGATATCATTGACCATGGTGTCCTTCTAGGACGACTAAGGGAGTTGGGAATGGGAGGAACTATGTTATGATGGTTCTCTTCCTATCTCTCTGGTCGGTCACAGTCGGTATTAGTAGGAGGACAGAGATCTACCCCTAAGCCCCTCATTTGCAGTGTGCCTCAGGGCTCGGTCCTCTCTCCCCTCCCATTTAACATCTACATGAAGCTTCTGGGTGAGATCATCTGATGATATGGGGTGAGGGATCAGCAATACGCTGATGATACCCAGCTATATATCTCTACACCACATCAATTTAGGCGGTGGATGTAATGTGCCAGTGCCTGGAGGCTGTGAGGGTCTGGATGGGAGTCAACAGGCTCAGACTTAACCTGGAAAAGACCAAATGGCTGTGGGTATTGCCTCCTGAAGACTATGTTGATTGTCCATCCTCAGTTCTGGGGGGGGGGGTGAGAAATTGTACCCCTCAGAATAGGCTCATAATTTGGGTGTCCTCCTAGACTCACAGCTAAGATTAGAGCAACATCTGACAACTGTAGCTAGGGGGATCTTTGCACAGGTTCGCCTAGTGCACCTATTGTGACCCTACTTGGATCAGGAGGCTCTCCTCACAGTCACTCATGTCCTTGTCATCTCACAGTTAGATTATTGCAACACGCTCTACATGGGGCTACCCTTGAAAAGTGTTAGGAGACTACAGTTGGTCCAGAACGCAGCCATGTGAGCTGTCATGGGTGCACCTAGGTACACACACATTACACCAATTCTCCACGAGCTGTGCTGGCTCCCTATTGGTCTCCAGTCACAATTCAAGGTTTTGGTTATTACTTTTAAAGCCCTACATGGCTCAGGGCCAGGTTATCTTTGAGACTGCCTTCTATCGCATAGCTCCCAGCAACCGGTAAAATCCCACAGAGTTGGTCTCCGCTGGGTCCCATCAGCTAAATAGGGCTGGCAGGCCCATGGGGGAGGACCTTCTCTGTGGCTGCCCCAGCTCTCTGGAACCAGTTACCTCATGAGATCCGGACCATCCCCACCCTATTGGCCTTCCGAAAAGCAGTGAAGACCTGGCTTTTCTGGCAGGCCTGGAGCCGTTAATCTCACTGTTGCAATCTGGCGAGTTCCGGCCATGAATGGTGTGAATGGGTTTTAATAGTTTTTAATGTTTTGATTTTTAATGTTTTTATATATGGTTTTTAAATGCATTGTAAGCCTCCTTGAGTCTTCGGAGAAAGGTGGCATACAAGTTGATTGAATAAATAAATAAATAAATAAATAAATACTCCTGGCCATAACTCCAATTCCTTGCAGACTAATTTATTTGCTAATGGGTTTAGCTCACAGTTGGTGCTGAATGTACCATTTCCGTCACACTTTACATGATGAAAGATACTACTTTTACTCCAGTCCCATTGAAAAGAAAAGAAAACCCCCTGAAGTCTGATATGAAGCGCTAAGGAATACCTTGTATTTTTATTTCTTTATTTGTAAGGACCTTTGAGTCTTTTGCTAATCTGTGGATAATGCTGGATGGAGATGATGATGATGAATATATCCCTGTGATATCATATACTGTAGAATTTGTGACCTTGAATAGGTGGTTATTTTTCTGGCAACTATCAAATTAACTCCAATTACTTTTGCTTCATCCCCAAGTCTCAAGGGAATTTCATTAATCACCAGAAAAAGTAATGCAAGAGACAGAAGCATTATTTGCTCCATAATTTAAAGAAGCAGGCATATGCTATATATGTGTTGGTGCTGTCCTGTAATGCATTGCAAGGGTGCTATAAATCAACCGAGTGGTCATTCAAGTCAGGCTATGCTATTCAGCCAAGAATTTATTACGAGACAAAATTGGGCAAATGAAAGACTGCAAAGAAGGAATTCTATCATACAAATGAATGAAGCTTTCTGTACTGTCTTAATTCTTTTGTCTGGGGTATTGTCAGAGATTCCTAACATGAACTGCATTGTTAGTGATCCTGTTCCAATTCCTCATAAACACTATCAATCAGGAGATGTCATTGTTGCTGGCATTTTGTCTCAGATCTATATATTTTCAAACACAATGGACTTTCACCAAAATCCTTCTACCGATCTTTTCTATGATAATGAGTAAGATGTTCATTATTCTAAAACTAATTATTCAGAAGACGGGTTTCATGGATTTGTGCCGATTCTATATTGTACTAACCCTTCTTCTGTGAAGACTGAAATGGTTTAGGAATATGTTGAATGTAAAAGTAGATTCAACAATGCATTGAGAATAAATGGTTCTATTCAATTTCCTTCATGTAGATGAATTCATAAATCTGATAACAATCTTCCCAAATACTTTAAAATATCTTTCATCTGATCATTTATGCTAAGATATAAACTTGCTCTGATTTCACTGATGTTCACTTCTAAAATGAACATCAACAGATATAATTTATTATCAATAATTTCCTGGAAATTTAATTATTCATAATAATGTATTTGTCTGTCTGTCTGTCTGTCTATCTATCCATCCATCCATCCATCCATCCATCCATCCATCTATCATCTCTCTCTCTCTCTCTCTCTCTCTCTCTCTCTCTCTCTCTCTCTCTATCTATCTATCTATCTATCATCTACCTATCATCTATCTCTCTGTCTCTGTCTGAATTGTATATGGAATTCAGTTGTCTACTTGCATTCTTGGCAATTTTCTGTTGTTAAACAATGTTTTTTTTTAAGTGGTATCAGTGTTCAACAACATTCATCAGCAACCATATGAGGGAAATTATGGGTTCAACATGTTTAAAGCTGTGAGTTGAATGAAAATGTCCTGTGCTTTTTTTTCTGAAATCAATGTACTCAAATCGACATGTAATTTTCATTTCAGGGTAGTAACTCAGCTCTACCAACACATTTTGTCTTTGGTATTTGCTGTAAAGGAGATCAATGAAAATCCCCAGATTTTGCCCAATCTCACCCTAGGCCTCCATATCTACAACAGCAATTTTATTGCAAGCTGGACATATCATGCCTCAATGGAACTTTTATCAACACAAGGCAAGTTAATCCCTAACTACAACTGTGACACAGAGAACAACCTAGTATCAGTCATTGGAGGACCTGATTCTGAAGTCTGTATCCACATGGCAGCCATCCTGTCCATTTACAAGATTCCACAAGTAAGAGTCCCCCCCCCAAGTTTTTAACTCAGTCTATATGTCTAATTGTGTCTATCATTTATGTATCTATCTCACACTGAAACGTGCACAGAGATAGTTTTGTTAACTAAAAATTAAAAGTGACATTTGAATAAATATTTTTAAGAAGAAGCATCACTTTTTAAAGGAGAAATCTTTTTTTTTCTTTTGAGGTGAATTGTATAACTCTGGCTAAAGGTTGAACTCATGGTCTCCTGCATTCTAGCCTGATTCCTTAACCTCTAGACTAAACTCGTGCTTTTATCATTTTCATTTTTAATTCAGCTCACTCTGTTGGAAATTCTGTGTTTATCCCTCTTTATCTACTTCCAATGGGGATGTGGTGGCTCAGTGGCTAAGACACTGAACTTGATGATCGAAAGGTCGGCAGTTCAGCAGTTTGAATCTCTAGTGCCGAGTAAAGGAGTGAGCTCCCATTATCTGTCCCAGCTTCTGCCAACCTAGCAGTTTGAAAGCACATAAAAAATGCAAGTAGAAAAATAGGGATCACCTTTGGTGGGAAGGTAACAGAGTTCCATGCACCTTTAGTGTTTAATCATGCTGGCCACATGACCACGGAGACATCTTCAGACAGTGCTGGCTCTTCGGCTTGGAAATGGAGATGAGCACCGTCCCCTACTGCAACTGCAATATTTTTTCCTATCCTATTTTTTCCAAAAGGGAACAAATGGCACATATGTGCGAGGGGAACTTTTACCTTTATCTACTTCGAAAGGATTTTTTTTTACATTCCTGTAGTGTGAGCTCATTAACTACATTCAAGCAATCACCACTGTAATACACAATTCTTCTTGAATCTCTGGATGAGTAAATCACTCTCTAATTTTATTCTGCCCATTCATGGAGAATAACATCTATAGCTATATTGCAATCATTCATAATGTTGCATAATTTTCCACAAAATATACATTTTTTATTAAGTTATGAAGGGTAAAGTGCAGTTTCCACCAACCTATGAATTGCTTTTGGCATACATCAATAATAGCTTCAATGATACTAATTTATATATTCTGATGTATATTTTATTATTTCCATTCATTACATTTATACCTTAATTTCCCGAAACACAGCTATCAACTGCACAAAATCCTCATTCAGCTTCAGTTTTTTCTTTTACTCTCAATGATGAATAATGTGTCAAGCACGTGCTGCATGCACATTACACATCAAATGTGCGCTGTGCACGAGCATGCATAGTACACACCAAAAGGAGGCTTCAGAAGGTAAGTGGAATAGCTGGGGGGGGGAATCAGATGTGGCACACAAGTTTGGGAACCTTTTAAAAACTTTTTAAAAACATTTTTTATTATCGGTGCTCCGGAACCAGTAGTAAAAAAAAATATTTTTAAAAAGTTTTAAAAAGATTCCAACAATCAAACGTCGCTCAGCTGATATTCGGAACTTTTTTAAAAACTTTTTTTTATTACCGGTGAATCAGTAACATTTTTTTACTGCTGGTTCAGGCAAACTGGCCTGAACCAGTAGCATTTCATCCATGATTTTACACCTGTCATTCACAATGACTCTAATCTTTCATCATAAAATGGTCATATAGATATGGATATGTTGAATTTGGTTAATCAATATATTTTTGGGATACTTGTTGCTTGAAATCATGATAAAATGTGTTTGCATTGAAGATCACTATCGTTAAGAATTTATTTGAGATTTTTTCTAAAAACTTAAAAACAGCTAATGTTCTCCTATGGCTTATGTAATCATAGAAATGCTATGAGGAGCAACAATTATTAGCGAACTTGGTTTTGTAATCTTTTTATGTAAAAAGCAAAGTTTATCTCAGTCACATTCATGTAAAATATAAAAATAAAGATGTATCTAGATATAAATACTCAAATACATTTTTCTTTAATTTCTATAGTTCACGTATGGCTCTGCTTCTGAGATGAATAGGAAAACTCACGCTATTTCCTATCACCAGATGTTTCCAGATGTACAGAGACAATATAAAGGGATTCTCCAGTTACTGTTGCATTTCCAGTGGACATGGATTGGGGTACTCTATGACAATGATAACAATGGAGAGAGATTTATCCAGGATGCTCTTCCTATATTTTCTCAAAGAGGAATCTGTTTTGATTATATTGAAAGATTCCCATTAATTACATCAGTCACTGACATTGATAAGATGGTGACAGAGGGAATAAATCAGTATGATGTTATAATTAAAAGCATTGCTAATATATCCATTGTTTATGGTGAAATTGAGACCATGATATTTTTCAGAATGTGTTCCATATTGTCAATATATGAGGATGTATCAATAATGGCAAAAGGAAGGGTTTACCTTATGACGGCGCAGATGGAATTCACATCATTCTCCTTTCAAAAGAATGAAGACATAGATTTGCTTCATGGCTGCCTGTCCTTAGCAGTTCATTCAAAGGAAGTCCCAAGATTCACTGAATTTCTTCAGTTGACAAATGCTACGTATGAAATAGAAGATAGCTTCATTCAGGTTTTCTGGGAAGAAGTTTTTGGATGCTCCTTTTCTGGATCTATGGTAGACAGGGAAGAACGGATTCCCTGCACAGGTGAGGAGAAACTGGAGAATCTTCCAGCATCATTATTTGAAATGAGCATGACCTCCCATAGCTACAGCGTCTACAATGCAGTCTACACCATGGCATATGCTTTGCAGAACATGCTTTCATTTCAATCAAAAAAGAAAAAGAGTGTCCATGAAGCAACCCAAAGCCTACTGGCTCAACATCTGTGGAAGGTAATGTCCTGGACAAACATATTTCAATTTGGTCAATGTGGTTCATGGAAGAAATTCTAGACTAACTAGAAAAGTTTTATACTTTGATAGTTCTTAAGACCATTTTGGAAAATAGCTGATAACAGCCATGAAAGCTATACTGCTTCACATGTGAACCCTATTCTCAGTATATAACATGCTTTTCCTAAATAGGATGCATTTCTATTTAACTCTTCCATTATTAGTTCTATACAGATTGAAATCATGATTCCAAGCAGCTCCAATTTTGCATGGAGAAATCTGTTTGATCAGCCACAGAAAAACATTGATACAGCTTCATTGTATCCAATGTTGTACCTCTACAAACAGGCTATTTGATTGATAGTTTCCTATGAACCTAACCATATGTAACCATAGGTCAAGGTAGTTGTGATACTGATGACTCAAATAAACAGGGGATTGTGCTCCGAAATGAAGAACTTACTTTGGAAAGGGGAAAGTGTGAACCAGG
The DNA here is from genome assembly GCA_038048745.1 of Coluber constrictor foxii. NCBI lineage: Eukaryota > Metazoa > Chordata > Lepidosauria > Squamata > Colubridae > Coluber > Coluber constrictor. The sequence goes on from CM075961.1 coordinate 27,129,279, forward strand.
TATTACACATCGGTCACACAAGAAGAGCATGGTATCTAAAAAGAGAAGCAACCTTCTGGTTGGTGATTCAATTGTAGGGGATGTAAATTTAGGAAAAGATATGGAGGCTTTGAAAGACAGCAGTGGTGAAATCCAATTTTTTTTTTACTACCAGTTTGGTGGCCATGGCAGGGGAAGGATACTGAAAAATCTCCATTCCCACCACACTCTGGTGTGGTGGGACCTACCAGCTATAGGTGGTATTTGCTGGTTCTCCAAACTACTCAAAATTTCTGCTACCAGTTCTCCGAACTGCTCAAAATTTCCGCTACCAGTTCTCCAGAACCTGTCAGAACCTGCTGGATTTCACTCCTGAAAGACAGGTGTCTGCCAGGTGCTACTGCCAGCAGAGACAAGAGGCGTATTCTTAAGATAGCGAAGAATACCAGTAAAGACTGTGATGTTGATGCTATTATACATCTTGGTACAAATGATCTGTCCCAAAAGGATGAATATTCTGTGCAGAATGATTTCCAGAGCTTGGGGTATGAACTTTGCTTAACGCATTGTAAGCCGCCCTGAGTCTCCGGAGAAGGGCGGCATATAAATCTAATTATAAATAAAATAAATAAATAAATAAATAAATAAAATAAACTTAGTACTATAGGTTGTAGGTTTATCTTTTCAGAGGTTTTACCGGTATATAAGGGGAAAAAAGGGAAAGGCCAGTGTGTAGTGGAGTTTAATGTGTGGCTAAAGGAGTGGTGTAGAAAGAGAGGCTTTGGTTTTATTAGTCATGGTGTCTGTAACTGGTCCAATTGTCTGCAACTGGTCCAATGGTGTCTGCAACTGGTCCAACTGGTACAAAAGAGCTGAATTGCATCCATCAAAGAAAGGTACTGCAATAAATTCACAGACTTTCTGGATAACCATTTAAACTGAACAGCGGGGACAGAGAATTAATTGATACAGAACATTTCTGTCCCCAGCAATCGAAAATGAATAGGGTTATCAACGCATGTAACATAGATGTCTATACAGGTAAGATTATCAGTCCTGCTGTCAAGCAAAACCAAGCATTTAATAGTGAGTGCCATACCATGTGCACTAATCAAACAGGTGGCAAGAAAGTAGGGGCAGTCAGACGCAACACAGGTTATGTAGACAGTAAACACAGGGTCAATCAAAATGGACTCAAATGTCTATATACCAATGCACAGAATATGAAGAATAAACAGGATGAATGAGAAATTCAAGTAAATGAGAGCAGATATGATATTGTTGCCATTATGGAAACTTGATGGGATGAAACCCACAATTGGAACATACAGCGAGAGGGATATAAATTATTTAAAAGAAGTAGACCAAATAAAAAGTTCTACTTTATATAAGAAATAACTACATCTCTACAGAAATAGAGCACAACAATGATGGCAATTATCTTGAATGCATTTGGGTCAATATTAAAGGGGGGAAGGGAAATGATGTTGCCATAGGACTATATTATAGGCCACCCAACCAAACAGAGGAAGTAGATGAACATTTTGCTAGTCAGATAACTAAGGTAGGTAGGAAGCACATCACAATAGTAATGGGGGATTTTAATTATCCTAACATCAACTGGGAGACAAACTCTGCACCAAGTAGAAGATCCAACAGGTTCCTAACAAACCTAGCAGACAACTTTGTTTCCCAAAAAGTAGAGGAGGGAACAAGCAATATTGGACTTAATTCTCACTAACAGAGATGAAATGATAGAGGGTATTGAAGCTACAGGAACCTTGGGGGCAAGTGATCATGCAATATTGGAATTCAACATTATGCAAACACAAGTAGTAGAACAAAGTCAAAGTAGAGTCTTGGACTTTAAGAGAGCCAATTTCAATCAATTTAGAAAGAGCTTGGGAAGGATTCCATGGATGAGAATCCTCAAGGGGAAATTAACTCAAGAATCTTGGGAAATTTTGAAAAGTGAGATTCTGAAAGCCCAGTCTAGCACAATACCAATGAAGAAGAAAAATAATAGATCTCAAAAGAAACCAGCATGGCTACACAAAGAACTCTCTGACAAATTGAAAGACAAAAAGGACAAGTATAAAAGTGGAAAGAGAGGCAAATAATTAATGTAGAATATCAGCAAATAGTCCGAGCCTGTAAAGATGAAGTGAGGAAATTTAAGGCTCACAATGAACAAAGGCTTGCAACTAAAATAAAAAAAAAAATAACAACAACAACAAAAAAGCTTCTTCCAACATGTTAAAAACAAGAAAAAAGTCAAGGAAACAATTGGCCCATTGCTGGGAGAAAGTGGCAAGAAGGTGACAAACAACAGGGAGAAAGCAGAACTACTTAACTCGTTTTTTGCATCTGTCTTTAGACAAAAGGAAAAAAAAAACAATCCAACCAATCAAAAACAGCACCACAAAAAACAGATTAGAAACACAAGTTAAAAAAGGGAAAAAATGGTAAGTGAATACTTGTCTACCCTAGATGAGTTCAAATTATCAGGACCAGATGGATTATACCCCAAGATTCTGAAGGAACTGGCCGATGAGATCTCAGAACCACTGAATTATATCTTTCAAAGATCCTGGAGCACAGGGGAACTGCCAGAGGACTGGAAAATGTAGTTCAATGTACATCAGTAGAGTTGATGTAGTTCCCGTCTTCAAAAAAAGGGGGAAAAAAACAGATCCAGAAACTACAGACCTATCAGCCTGACCTCAATACCAGGGAAGATTCTGGAAAAGATAATCAAGCAATGAATCAGCAAACACCTAGAAGCAAACAAAGTAATAACCAAAAGCCAACATGGGTTTGTCAAAAACAGATCATGCCAGACTAATCTTATTGCATTCTTTGACAAAGTGACAAAATTAGTGGACCAGAGAAAAGCTGTAGATATAATTTAGTTGGACTTCAGTAAAGCATTTGATAAAGTAGACCATAACCTACTACTAGATAAAGTAGAAAAATGTGGGTTAGAAAGCATCACCACCAGATGGATTCATAACTGGCTGACCAAACACACTCAACATGTAGTCCTCAATGGAACTGCATCTACATCAGTGGTGGGTTGCCCCCAGTTCGCACCAGTTCTATAGAACCAGTAGTAAAACCAGTGGGAGGCTCCGCCCACAGACCCTGACATCATCAGAATGCTTCTGCATATGCCCCGTTGTAAACAGGTAGTAAAGGTAAGTAGAACCCACCGCTGAACTACATGGAGGGAAGTATGCAGTGGAGTACCCCAAGGCTCTGTTTTAGGCCCAGTACTCTTCAACATCTTCATCAATGACTTGGATGAGGGGATAGATGGGGAACTCATCAAATTTGCAGATGACACCAAGCTGGCAGGAATAGCCAACACTCCAGATAGTTTCAAGATACAGAAGGATCTTGACAGACTTGAACATTGGGTGCTATCTAACAAAATGAAATTCAACAGTGAAAAAAGTAAGGTTCTACATTTAGGGAAGGAAAACAAAATGTACAGGTACCGTATATGTGGTACCTTGCTCAATAGTAACTGTGAGAGAGATCTTGGAGTCCTAGTGGACAACCTTTTAAATATGAGCCAGCAGTGTGCAGCAGCTGCCAAAAAGTCAACACAGTTCTGGGCTGCATAAACAAAGGGATAGAATCAAGATCATGTGAAGTGTTAATACCTCTTTATAAGGCCTTAGTAAGGCCACAGTTGGAATATTGCTTTCAATTTTGGTCACCACAATGTAAAAAAAATATGTTGAGATGCTAGAAAGATTGCAGAGAAGAGCAACAAAGATGATTAGGGGACTCAAAGATAAAACATATATCTATTCTATTCAGGCACAATTCACATTCAATTAGGGATATGTATGACCTTGCATAGCAATGTCTATCAAGAATCAAAAATTTGAAGCCTCCTCAGAAGATGCATTTATTCATCCTAACTTCTCCTTTTTCTCCAGAACCCTATTCTAATCCCTGTTTTCTTCCTGTTTGTTACACATGAAACAAACTTAAATGGAAGAGAGCAATGTCATTAAATATATCCTGATATTTCATCTTCTCTCTTCAGCTCAACCATTTTGTGGAAATCATTTCATTTAACAACAGTGTTGGGGAAACAGTTTTCTTCAATCAAAATGGAGAAATGGAAACTGGATTTGATATTATCAACTGGGTAACCTTCCCAAACCTTTCCTTCCATAGAGTCAAAGTTGGAGACATACAACCCTTGTCTCTCGCAGAAAAAACATTTACTATTTCAGAGGAATCCATAATCTGGCCAAAGTGGTTTAATCAGGTAGGTCTTGTAGCTCCTTAAATTGTTTTTGAGAATTATACAGGTTGAAAAAAAAATATTCCTTCTGAATGATTCATCTATGAAAGCACTTACCACTATGGTTATTTGTAGATATGCACATTTCCAAATGGAAAGTATTCTTCTCTTTCTTTTATATTTAGACACAGCCTTTTTCTCTCTGCAATGACCATTGTCATCCAGGTTACAGGAAGACCGAAAAGGAAGGGAAACCATTTTGCTGCTATGACTGCCTTCCTTGTCCTGGAGGGAAGATTTCTAATCAGAAAGGTAAGTGGTCATTTGTAGAGGAATAGTTGTTTACAAAGTGTGTGTAAACACAAAGTGTGTGCTTACACACACTTTGTGATCACAGCTGCTGAGGTACTCAGATTGATTGATGATTGATTCAATTTCTATACTTACCCAATCAACCAAGTGAGTCTGGGAGGCTTACAATTCTAAAATTTAGACGATTTAGAAAATATTACAATAATAAAAACACCCACCAAATGAACAATACAAACAGCACCTATGATATAGTGGCAGTGTGGAAGCTTCTGGTGCTAATATTATTGACATAATAGCATTCTTCCTTTGGTCAAGGTCATGGTGTTTATGCATCAAGAGGAAGAGTGGTTGCAGGGATGGCTCAAGTTGGGATGGATGATGATTGGACCATGTGACAGACTGTTGGGTGACGGGGCTGGATTTGGGGTTTTGATTTACTGAGGGAAAACCTGGAACTTTGAGAAATGCCTGCCTTTTACTTGGAGTTGAAGATTTTTTGGAACACTGACATTTAGTAATAATAAAGCCAGGTAACAGGGCTGCTAATAGTAGCCTAATAGTAAACTCAGGTAACAGTGCCATTAAAAAAATCCATATACATAGTCAAGCATTTAAAGCTTTGCAAGAAGCCAATAGGGTTGGAGCCATTCTAATCTCTGAAAGGAGAGTATTCCATAAGGCAGGAGCTGCAGCAGAAAACCTTCTATTACCTGCCAGCTGACATTCTTTGGCTGGTGGGATCTGTAGCATGCTCAATCTGTCAAATTGGATAGGTAGAAACCCTTGGATAAAGGCAGCTCCTTGGAAAACCTTATCCCAACCCATGCAGGACTTTAAAGATGACAACCAGAACCCTAAATTGCACTGGGAAACACATTGGCAATCAGTGCAACTCATCAAGTAGTGGTCTCAAATGTGCCATGCAACTGGTGTCATTAATTACAAATGAAGCTGTATTTTGTACAGCAAAATGCTCTTCAAGGGCAGCCCCATGTAGAGCACATTACAGTAATCTAAGCAGGAGGATCTAAGGGTGTGGGTGATGGCAAGCAATGCCTCCTGGTCAGTGGTGAAATTCCATTTTTTTTACTACCGGTTCTGTGGCTGTGGCTTGGTAGGCATGGCAGGGGAAGGATACTGCAAAATCCCCATTCCCTCATCACTCCTGGGAAAAGGATACTGCAAAATCTCCATTCCCACCCCACTCTGGGACCAGCCAGAGTTGGTATTTGCCGGTTCTGCAAACTACTCAAAATTTCTGCTACCGGGTCTCCAAACTACTCAAAATTTCCACTACCAATTCTCCAGAACCTTATCCCAACCCATGCAGGACTTTAAAAATGATAACCAGAATCTTAAATTGCACTGGGAAATACACTGGCAATCAGTGCAACTCATCAGGTAGTGGTCTCACATGTGCCATGCAGCTGGTGTCATTAATTACAAATGTAGCTGTATTTTGTACCAGTTGAACTTTACAAATGCTCTTCAAGGGCAGCCCCATGTAGAGCACATTACAGCAATCTAAGCAGGTGGTTACAAAGGTGTGAGTGATGGTAAGCAAGGCCTCATGGTCAATGGTGAAATTCAATTTTTTTTACTACTGGTTCTGTGGCTGTGGCTTGGTGGGCATGGCTTGGTGGGCGAGGCAGGGGAAGGATCCTGCAAAATGCCTATTCCCTCCCCACTCCTGGGGGAAGGATATTGTAAAATCCCCATTCCCACCCCACTCTGGGACCAACTAGAGTCGGTATTTGCCGGTTCTCCAAACTACTGAAAAATTTCCTCTACCGGTTCTGTGAACTACTCAAAATTTCCACTACTGATTCTCCAGAACCTGTCAGAACCTGCTGGATTTCACCCCTGCTCCCAGTCCAGGAATGGATGCAACTGGTGCACCAGCCATAGATGTGCAAAGACTCTACTAGCCACAGCTACCAACTGCTGGTTTTCCATTATGCAGTTGTGTACATGTTTAAATAGTTAATAAGATGTCATTATTTCAGTATCATTTTCATGAAAACTGTTAATAGAATAGAAGACTGCTTTTCTTTTTTCACAGACATGGACAACTGCTTTCCGTGTCCACAAGATCATTATCCCAACAAGAAGCAAGATTTTTGCATTCTAAAACATGTAACATTTTTGTCCTATGAAGAACCTTTGGGGATCACCTTCACCAGTTTGATTATTATTTTTTCTATCATTACTATTTTGCTGCTCTGGCTCTTCATTAAACACAATGACACCCCTATTGTGAAAGCCAACAACGAGACCCTCACCTACATTCTTCTCATCTCCCTCCTGCTCTCGTTTCTCTGTGCTTTGCTATTTATTGGCCAGCCTCATCAATGGACATGCCTTCTTCGGCAAGTTACTTTTAGCATCATCTTCTCTGTGGCAGTTTCTAGCATTTTGGCCAAGACTATCATTGTAATTCTAGCTTTCATGGCTACCAAGCCAGGATCTAGAATTAGAAAATGGATGGGGAAAAGACTGGGTCTTTCTATTGTCCTTTCTTGCTCTTTTATTCAAACCATTATTTGTATTGTATGGCTATCAACCTCTCCCCCATTCGTAGATGTTGACATGTATTCCATGCCAAAGGAAATTGTCTTGATGTGTAAAGAAGGATCAACTGTCATGTTCTACTGTGTCCTTGGTTTTATGGGTTTCCTAGCAACAATTAGTTTCATAGTGGCTTTCCTGGTCCGGAAGTTACCTGACACCTTTAATGAAGCCAAATTTATTACCTTTAGCATGTTGATATTTTGCACCATCTGGCTATCATTTGTTCCCACATACTTGAGTACAAAGGGGAAATATATGGTGGCTGTTGAGATCTTCTCCATTTTGTGCTCCAGCGGGGGTTTACTGGCTTTTATCATCTTCCCAAAATGTTACATCATTCTGGTGAGGCCTGATTTAAATAACAAGGAACAGCTAAGAAGGGGAAAAAATTAAGAATTTAACATTGGGTGCAAATAAATAGATTTCCTTAAAGCTATTCCATTTTCAAGTAAATATCTTGTACTTGGTTTCTGTGGTCTCATTATATAATCTCCTTCTCTAAAACTGAATTGAATTGAATAAAATTGTCAGGTTATAGAATTTAGGTGTCACATATCCAAAGTGACTTGCACCAGTAACTGTCCAGCCATAACTGTCCATGTAGAATGAGTTAAAAATTTGAATACTCTCCATGGATAATCCATTCAACGTGAATAAGGTTGCACTCATGGAGTTTACTTTCCATATCTCAGTAGATATTTTGTAGGCATATCTTAATTGTTTTCTGTTAATCTGTATCTTTGGCCTCATTTTCATCTTCATGTTTCAGACTAAGTACATAATGGCCATGCTCTATCAATAGAGGACATGTAATGATTAGTGTAACAGATCATAAATGGATTTTGATGGTTGTTTTTAGATACAGCTGACTGTTCTCCATGTCCAGAAAATCAATATCCAAACCACCAATAAATAAATAAATAAATAAAAATTCCTGCATTCAAAATGTCATAATGTTTTTATCATATTTATTTATTTATTTATTTATTGAATTTCTATACCGCCCTTCTCCCAAAGGACTCAGGGCGGTGAACAGATTAAGATTTCATATACATATAAATATATTTTATAAACAGTAAATAATAAATTGAGTCAACTTGGTGTATCTACTAAGACCTTGGCATAGAATTTTGATGTTTATGCTAGCCCTGCTTGTTGAAGACTCTCGGGGAATAAGTTTGGCTGTTTGTGCTCTTTCCTTTGCTTTCATCACATCTTATGTGTTCAGGATCTTCATTCAATACAGGAACACTCCCATCTTCAAAGCCAACAACAGGAACCTCACCTACATTATCCTCATCACTCTTTTTCTTTTCTGTTTCTTGGACAAACCATTACAGTGAAGTGTGGACATCTAGAAAAGAGAGCACTGCTTTAAATCTTCTTTTTTGTAGTTTCAATTTCCACCTCTGAGAATTCAGTACTTAATTCTTTGGAAAGCATATATGTGTACTGTATACAGCCTATTAACTTTACACATGGCAGGGGTGAAATCCAGCAGGTTCTGAGAGGTTCTGGAGAACCGGTAACAGAAATTTAGAGTAGTTTGGAGAACCAGAAAATACCATCTCCGGCTGGCCCCAGAGTGGGGTGGGAATGGAGACTTTGCAGTATCCTTCCCCTGCCATACCCACCTAGCCACACCACGCCCACCAAGCCACTCCCATAGAACTGGTAGTAAAATAATTTGGATTTCACCACTGACAAATGGGTACACATGGTTGCCTTTCTTGTAAATTATCATTTGAGATGTTGAAATATCCAAGATTGGGTTTGAAGATAGACATTCTCTTTCTTCGCATAATACGTTAACATTCTCTTTGGTGACATACTGCCCAAATTTTGTTGTTGCTCTATATTGTTGGCTACAGTCTTCCACAAGTCTGGGTCTAAAATGAGGAAATATATGGAGGAAATGAGGTTCACTGTATTTTACTGTTCTCTTTTCAAGACACCATTTGTGCCTCATAGCTGATCCCATTCCCATCATTATAACCATTCAATGTCTCAGGAAATTATAATGGAATGCATTGAAGCATTTGCAATCATGTTTTACTGCGTTTTGGAATTCGTGCGCTTCAAACCTGTCAAGCAATCTTAGTCAGAAAACAATTAATTTTAAATCTTAATCTGAAAACCAAATATATGATATTCCTTGGGGGGAAATAAAATGTCTGCAGAAAGGAGAATAAGGTCAAAGAATTAATGATCTTTGTGATCATATTAAAAGCAACTGTGTTCTCTTTGCTGATGATGTAAATCTATTCAACACCACCGACAATCCTACTACCCTTCAAAAAGACTTTGACTATGTGTCAGATTGGTCAAACAAGTAGCAACCTCAAATCTCAACCAACAAATGCTCTGTCTTGCACATTGGCAAAAAAAATCAGAACATAAAATACAAGTTAGATGGACATTACCTTGTAGGTGACCCTCTCTCTGTCAAGGACCTTGGAGTATTCATTTCTAAAGGTCTAAGTGCCAAAGCCCACTGTAACAACATTGCCAAAAAGGCATTAAGGCTTGTTAACCTAATCTTGTGTAGCTTGTTCCCTGGTAATATTGTTCTACTAACTATAGCATACGAAACATTTGCTAGACCAATTCTCAAATACAGCTCATTTGTCTGGAACACGCACTGCATATCAGACATTAATACAATTGAGACAGTCCAGAGATATTTCACGAGAAGAGTACTCCACTCGTCTACCCGCAATAGGATACCTTATGCCTCAGACTTGAGATTTTGGGCTTAGACAACTTAGAAGTACGCCGACTTCAGTCTAACCTAAGCGTATTACATAAAATTATCTGCCACAATGTCCTACCTGTCAATGACTACTTCAGCTACAACCACAACAATACACAAGCAAACAATAGATACAAACTCAAGAAGTTTGGAGTAAACCAGTCCAAACCTGATTGCAGAAAATATGACTTCAGTAACAGAGTTGTCAATTGCTGGAATGTACTACCTGACTCTGTGGTTTCTTCCCCATACCCCCAAAACTTTAACCTTAGCTTGTCTACTTTTGACCTCACCCCATTCCTAAAGGTCTGTAAGAGGCGTGCATAAGCGCACCAAAGTGCCTACCACCCAGTGGTGAAATGTAAAATTTGTTACTACCGGTTCTGTGGCCGTGGCTTGGTGGGGGGTTTAATGTGAGTAGGTGGGCGTGGCCAACTTTTTTTTTTTACTTTTAAAAGCACTGTTTCTCCAACCTTAAGAGGTTGCAGAAAAAAATGCTTTTAAAAGCCTCTGACAATCAAGCAACTCAGCTGGGATCGCCAGCAGCTTTTAAAGGCATCTTTTTTTTCTACAACCTCTTCGGCCAAAGTGGTTGCAGAAAAAAAAGCTTTTAAAAGCCTCTGGCGATCCCAGCTGAGCTGTGTGTTTATCAGAGGCTTAAAAAAAAACTTTTAAAGGCATTTTTTTGGCCAAAGAGGTTGTAGAAAGAATGCTTTTAAAAGTAAGGGGGAAAAAAGCCTCTGATGATTGTGCGGCTCAGCTGGGCATGAGGGGGGGGATGTGCAGGGATTTTTGCCACCCGCTGCCATCGCTACTGGATTGGGCGATCTGGTCCAAACCAGGAACATTTCACCCTGCTACCGCCCCTAATGTCCCTTTTTACTCGTGTCCTTTTTAGGTATTCAAATCATGTTTATACTTTTATCTGTTGTTTTACATATGCTTGACAAATAAATAAATAAAATAAAATTTCCATGCTGTATTTCCTCCCTTTAAATTAAAATCAATGAAACAAAGAGATATAACATCTACTAAGGATTAGATTAGTAATTAACTAAATGCCGACTAACAACAGCAAATGAATTCTACATGATGATCAATATCCTGGTCAATTAAAAATAAATAATTGCTCCTTTGCAACTTCTCCATGGCGGTGGATCCAGGAAAGCTCCCTGGTTTACCGAGGAGCTCTGGGAGATGAAGCTCCAGAAGAGACGTCTAAAGCGACGCTGGAGGACCAGTAACTCGGAATCTGACCGAACACTCTTAAGAGCCTTTATTAGGACTTATTTAGTGGTGATACAGGTAGCTAAATGTTAGCTGTTTTCTGCACTTATTGCATCCACTGATTCATGCCCAGCTGCCCTATTTAGGGTGACTCACTCCCTCCTTAATGCAGGGGGAGTGGAGGAGCCCTCGGAGGGTAGAGCTGAGGAGTTTGTGCAGTTTCTGTCGGATAAAGTCACTCATATTTGGATGGACCTGGACTCTGATTGGGCAATTACGACCGAGATGATGGGGGCAGGTCTTAGTCCTATTGTGTGGGATGAATTTGAGCCTGTGACTCCTGAGGAAGTGGCCAAGGCTGTAGGAGCGATGAGTTCCTCCACTTGTTTGTTAGATCTGTACCCCTCCTGACTGGTTATGGCCAGCAGGGAGGTGACACGAAGCTGGCTCCTAGTCTTTAGTTAACAAGTCCTTGAGGGAAGGGGCCTTTCTGCAACCATTAAAGAAAGCAGTTGTAAAGCTCTTCCTCAAGAAGCCTTCCCTGGATCCAGCAGAATTAAAGAACTTTCATCCAGTCTCCAACCTACCCTTTGTGGGAAAGGTTGTAGAGAAAGTGGTGACACTTCAGCTCCTGGGGTCACTGGAGGAAATGGATTATCTAAACCCTTTTCAGTCTGGCTTCAGGCCTTGCTACAGCATGGAAACTGTCTTGGTCACACTGATGAATGATCTCTGGCAAGCCCGAGATGGGCGTCATTCCTCCATCTTGGTGCTATTTGACCTCTCAGTGGCTTTTGATACCATTGACCATGGTATCCTTCTGGGACAACTACAGGAGTTGGGAGTGGGAGGAAACATGTTATGATGGTTCTTCTCCTATTTCTCTGGTCGGTCACAGTCGGTGTTAGTAGGAGGACAGAGATTGACCCCTAGACCCCTCATTTGCAGCGTGCTCAGGGCTCCGTACTCTCTCCCCTCCCATTTAACATCTACATGAAGGTTCTGGGTGAGATCATCTGACGATATGGGGTGAGGTATCAGCAATACGCTGATGATACCCAGCTGTATATCTCTATCCCGCATCAATTCAGTGAGGTGGTGAATGTGATGTGCCTGTGCCTGGAGGCTGTGAGGGTCTGGATGGGAGTCAACAGGCTCAGACTTAACCCGGAAAAGACCAAGTGGCTGTGGGTATTGCCTCCTAAAGACTATGTTGATTGTCCATCCTTGGTTCTGGTGGGGGGGGAGAAATTGTCCCCCTCAGAAAGGGCTCACAATTTGGATGTCCTCCTAGACTCACAGCTAAGATTAGAGCAACAACTGACAACTGTAGCTAGGGGGACCTTTGCACAGGTTCGCCTAGTGCACCAATTGCAACCCTACTTGGATCACGAGGCTCTCCTCACAGTCACTCATGCCCTTGTCACCTCACAATTAGATTACTGCAACATGGGGCTACCCTTGAAAACTGTTCGGAAACTACAGTTGGTCCAGAACACAGCCGTGGAGCTGTCATGGGTGCACCTAGGTACACACACATTACACCAATTCTCCACGAGCTACACTGGCTCCCTATTGGTCTCCAGTCACAATTCAAGATGTTGGTTATTACCTTTAAAGCCCTACATGGCTCAGGGCCAGGTTATCTTCAAGACCGCTTTCTACTGCATAGCTCCCAGCAACCGGTAAGATCCCACAGAGTTGGTCTCCTCCGGTCCTGTCAGCTAACCAGGGCTGGCGGGCCTGCGGGGGAGGGCCTTCTCTGTGGCTGCCCCAGCTCTCTGGAACCAGTTGCCTCCTGAGATCCGGACCATCCCCACCCTACTGGCCTTCCGAAAAGCGGTGAAGACCTGGCTTTTCCGGCATGCCTGGGGCCGTTGATCTCACTGTTGCGATCTGGCAAGATCCGGTCATGAATGTTGTGAATGGGTTTTAATTGTTTTTAATGTTTTAATTTTTAATGTTTTTATATATGGTTTTAAAATGCATTGTAAGCCGCCTTGAGTCTTCGGAGAAAGGCGGCATACAAGTTGAATGAATGAATGAATGAATGAATGAATGAATGAATGAATGAATGAATTAAAAAAAATAAAAATAAAGCTCCTGGCCATATTCTCCAATTCCTTGCAGACTACATAATTAATTTGCTAGTGGGTTTAGCTAACAGTTGGTTCTGAATGTACCATTTCAATCGCATGTTACATGACGAAAGATACTAGTTTTACTCCAATCCCATTGAAAAGAAAAGAAAACCTCTGAAATCTGATATGGAGCGCTAAGGAATAGCTTGCATTTTTATTTCTTTATTTCTAAGGACCTTTGAGTCTTTTGCTAATCCATGGAGAATGCTGGATGGAGATAGCTTTTGATGAAAGATGATGAATATATTCCTGTGAAATCACATAGAATTTGTGATCTTAAATAGGTGGTTATTTTTCTGGCAATTATCAAATTAACTCCAATTATTTTTGCTTCATCCCCAAGTCTCAAGGAAATTTCATTAATCACCAGAAAAAGTAAAGCAAGAGACAGAAGCATTATTTGCTCTATAATTTAAAGAAGCAGTGCATATGTTGTATATGTGTTGGTGCTGCCCTGTAATGCATTGGAAGGGTGCGATAAAGCAACCGAGCGGTCATTCAAGTTAGGCTATGCTATTCAGCCAAGAATTTATTACAAGACAAAATTGGGCAAATGAAAGACTGCAAAGAAGGAATTCTATCATGCAAATGAATGAAGCTTTCTGTATTGTCTTAATTCTTTTGTCTGGGGTACTCTCAGAGATTCCTCACACGAACTGCATTGTTAGTGATCCTGTTCCAATTCCTCATAAATACTATCAATCAGGAGATGTCATTGTTGCTGGCATTTTGTCTCAGATCTATATATTTTCAAACACAATGGATTTTCACCAAAAGCCTTCTACCAACCTTTTCTATGATACTGAGTACGATGCTCATTATTCTAAAACTAATTATTCAGAAGACGGGTTTCATGAATTTGTACCGATTCTATATTATATTAACCCTTCTTCTGTGAAGACTGAAATTGTTTAAGAATATGTTGGATGTAAAAGTCAATTCAGCTATGCATTGTGAATAAAAGGTTCTATTCAATCGCATTCACATAGATGAATTAACTATGCACCATGAAGCGATATATATGTCTAAGTGCTATTGCTATTTCAGATTTTGCAAGACTTCTGAAGCTAGGAGCATTTAATGATGATGATGATAATGATGATTAATATTGATTCATGAGCTTAATTAAGGGGAAGGGGAGACCTGATGCAGGTGACCACTGAATCTATCAGTTATACAATTGTTCACAATTGCATATAAATATAATTGCAGCATGAAGCACAAGGGCAATAATGATATTGAATTGTGTTTGGAACTCAGTTGTATACTTGCATTCGTGGCAATTTCCTGATGTTAAACAATGTTTTTAAAGCAGTATCAGTATTCAGCAACATTCATCAGCAACCATATGTGGGTAATTATGACTTCGCTATGTTTAAAGCTGTGAAATAAATGAAAAAATATCCTACATCTCTTTTTCTGAAATCAATGTGCTCAAATTGACATGTAATTTTCATTTCAGGGTAGTAACTCAGCTCTATCAACATATTTTGTCTTTGGTATTTGCTGTAAAGGAGATCAATGAAAATCCCCAGATTTTGCCCAATCTCACCCTAGGCCTCCATATCTACAACAGCAATTTTATTGCAAGTTGGACCTATCATGCCTCAATGGAACTCTTCTCAACGCAAGGTAAATTAATCCCTAACTATAACTGTGACACAGAGAACAACCTAGTGTCAGTCATTGGAGGACCTAGTTCTGAAGTCTGTATCCATATGGCAGCCATCCTGTCCATTTACAAGATTCCACAAGTAAGAGCCTCCCACCCCAGTTTTTAACTCAGTCTATATATCTAATTATGTCTATCATTTACGTATCTATCTCACACTGAAACATGCACAGAGATTGTTTTGTTAACTGCAAATGAAAACATGACATTTGAATAAATATTTTTATAGAGATAAGGAGCAGCATTATGTTTTAAGGACAAATCATTTTCAAATAAATGTTTCTTTCTTTTGAGATGAACATTATGCCTTTCCTTTAAGTTCAGGATGAATTCTCTTCCTTTTGGAAACAAAAGAATAGGAAAAAATACAGCAGTTGCATTTTCCTTTACTATAAAATGGTAATGAAAACCTCTGAAGAACATAGATTTTCCTTTAGTGAGAAACAAGCAAATCTGTAAAATACTGGGGGATGTTTTTTTGTTTATCCATAAATGAAACAAGAATATTATAATATTTCTTTTCAGTATATGCAGTGTTGTAGTGATTGAACTCTATCTCGGGCTAAAGGCTGGCCTTGAATTCATGGTCTCTTGCTTTACTAGCATGATGCCTTAACCCATACACTAAACTGGTGCTCTTATCATTTTCATTTTTAATTCAGTTCACTCTGCTGGAAATTCTGTGTTTATCCCTCTTTATATACTTCCAAATGACTTTTTTTTTTTACATTCCTGTGGTGTGAGCTCAATGATTATATTCAAGCAATCACCACTGTAATGCACAATTCTTCTTGAATCTCTGGATGAGTAAATCACTCTCTAATTTTGTTCTGCCCATCCATGGAGAATAACATCTATAGCTATACTGCAATCATTCACAATACTGCATAATTTTTTTACAAAATATTCTTTTTTTATTTAATTTTTTATTGTAAACACATTAAAACAAACACAAACATACAACATTTATATGCATAAACTCTTTTTACAGCTTTCTTAATATTTACTATTTATACAGATTTTAGCTTTATCATGTTCCATATTGCTATCTATCTACTTTATTTCATCTACATTTTACTTGACCTTTACATTTCAGTCATTTATGTTGTAATTTACCAATTTCCCTACTTGATTTTAACACTTCTTTCTCTCTCCTTTATTCCTCTTTCTCATTTTTCCTATCCTTCAACCATTCATACCATCTATACCAAAGTTTATAATATTCTGTATCCTCTTTTTCCTTGAGTTCTTTTGTCAGTTTGTCCATCTCTGTGCATTCTATTTTTTTTTAATTAGCTCCTCTTCTGTTTGTGCAGCACCTCTTTTTCCAATTTTGTGCATAGACTATGAGGGCTGCTGTTAGTATGTGTAGTATTAAATATTTTATTTCAGTCATTTATGTTGTAATTTATCAATTTCCCTACTTGATTTGTATAGTTTTCCATGAAAATCCCTAGCAAGAATGTCTCTGGTTCTCCCTTTATTGTGTTATTTTCTCTAGCCACATTTTGACTTAGGCCCAAAATTTCTTTGCCACTGGGCAAGTCCACCAGAGATGGTAATATGTTCCATAGTTGCTTTTACACTTCCAGCATGTCGGTGAGTTACTAGGGAACATCTTGGCTATTCTGGCTGGAAATAAATGCCATTTATGGAACATTTTAAACTGGTTTTTCATGTATGCCGTAGATAATGTCAATTTCATGTTTATTTGCCACATCTTTTCCCACTTCTCTAATTCTACTGTGTGATTGAAGTTCCTTGCCCATTTAATCATAGTATCTTTAACTATTTCCTCTTTCATTTTATACCATAATAAGAATTTATATATTTTACTAATTAGTTTCTGTTCCATCCCATATACAATTTTATCCAATTCGTTTTGCTCAAATTGTACCTCATTAGTCTTTATATCTTTTGTATATTTTGATCTTATTTGTAAATACATCCACCATTCAATTTCCCTATTCAAATGCTGTTCCAATTCTTGTTTTTTTAATTTTCCCAAATCATTTAAAATATCCCTATATCTAATTATATTGGTTCAGTCTATTAAATTTGGATGTATTAGTGTTTCATTAGGCGAGATCCAAATAGGTATTTTTATATAGTATTGCTTTTGGATTTTATTCCAAATTGATAATAATGCATTCCTAATTATATGTCTTCTAAAATATCCATGAGTTTTATATTTTTCATCCCATAGGAATGCATGCCATCCTACCTGTAGATCGTGTCCTTCAGTTGTTAATATTCTTTTATTTCCCAACTCCATCCATTCCTGTAACCATGTTAGGCATGCTGCTTGGTAGTAGATCTCCCATTCCAGAAGGGCTACTCCTCCTCTGTCCCTGGTCTCTTGCAGAATTTTTAATCTAATTCTAGGTTTTCTCCCTTGCCATATAAAGTTTGAGATCAATCTGTTTAATAAATCAAAAAAACTTTTTTCTAATCTTATCGGTATAACCTGGAAGAGGAATAGAATTTTGAGCAGGATGTAATTAAAATTACATTTTAATTGCAGCGACTCTTCCCATCAATGAAATTTGTAGATTCTTCCAATTTTACAAATCTTTTCCAATTTGCAGTATTAATTATCATAATTGTCCTCTTTGATTGAGGAACCTCTTGCAGTTAGCGAAATCCCTAAGTATTTTATGTTTTTAGTTATTTGAATATTCATACTATTTTCTAATTCTATCTCTTGTTTCTTTCTTTCTTTCTTTCTTTTTTTGGTAAGCTTTTTAGTTAGCCATTTAGATTTATTTTTATTAATTTTTAATCCAGCCACAGTGCCAAATTCTTCTATTTTTTGATCAATTTAGGGCCTGATTTTAAAAATTCCTCTATTATGAAAACCATGTGGTCTCTGATTCATCCTTACTTTCTTGTTTTTCTTCAAGGTAGTTTTTGTAGAATTCTTGAGCTTTTTCTATCGAATCCACCTTAAATTTCCTATCCTGCCATGTAATGAGAATGCCTTCGGGAATAATCCATTTGAACATTACTTTGTATTTGATAAGATGTGATGTTAGGAATTGATACTGTTGCCTTTGCGCTTGGATTCTATGTGGGACTTGTTTTAGCATTATAATCTCTTTCCCTTTATATGTTTTGGTCTCTTCTCTTGATTTTTTGTAGATTTTATCTCTTCTTCTTCTTCTTCTTCTTCTTCTTCTTCTTCTTCTTCTTCTTCTTCTTCTTCTTCTTCTTCTTCTTCTTCTTCTTCTTCTTCTTCTTCTTCTTCTTCTTCTTCTTCTTCTTCTGTAAATCTTATGTGCACTTCTCTTGCTAAACGATGTCTTCTTACATAATTGTTGTGCACTCGATCAATTTCATCTATAGTGTCTTTTATCTCCATCTTATTTCTCTGTGTTAACTCTGTTATCTTCCTCTTTCTCCTCCATGACATTCTGAAAACGTAGAAAATATGAGGTTTTCTCCATTTCCAGGAATATAATTGAGTACAATTCCTTTTCTATTGTGATACTTTCTGCTCCCCTTTTCTAGTTTAAGGTCTAATTGGTCTACCTTGATTTCTATTTTTTTAACTTTTTTTCCCCATGATTGTTTGTTGTATATTTTCCATCTTTTCCTTCATATTTTTAAAATCTTCCTTTACTTCTCCTATCTCATTTTTGATTTCTTGATGGTGTTTTCTGGCCTCTTCTTGATTATCCGCCATTCTTTCTTGTGACTTCATCAACATCCCTTGGATCATTTGGAGCATATTTTGTATACTATTTGGCTCTGTTTTATCTTTTTCCTTCCCTAACATATTTTCTATTGACTGTTGGGTTGTAGGAGAAGCCATGGATGTTGGGTTAGAGATAGGCTTTTTTTCCGGTCTTGGCTACTGTTACTGTGGTTGACATTGTTAAATTTCTAGTAAAGTTCTTCCACAGGATAATAAAAGTAAAATATTTGATTTAATTTTAAACATTCTTCTATGCTTACTACTTTCCGATTTAATTGTTTAATTGTTGAAAACTTAATTTAACTGATATCACTCTTTACTTTTGATTACTAGTTCTACTCAATATATATCTCAATTGTATTTATATTGTTTATCTCTCTCTCTCTCTCTCTCTCTCTCTCTCTCTCTCTATATATATATATATATATATGTATGTATGTATGTATGTATGTATGTATGTAAATGTCTATTTGTCTATATTCCCCTCCCTTTTTTGTTTTCCCTTCTTTTTTCTCAATTTGTAACCACAATTTTCTTAGTCAATATTTTATAGTTACCTTTTATCACTGGTTCTTATATATCAATCACTACTACTCAAATCAAATTTTACCATTCAATTACTCTTTAACAATCATTTCCCCCCTTTTCCCCCAAATCAGATTAATTCATTAATTATTTATTCTTTTTCAAATATTTTTTGAAATAAAATAAGTTTTTGGATGTTATCTAAAAACTTAAAAACAACTAATGTTCTCCTTTTATGTAAGGATAAAAACACTATGAGGAGCAAAAAACGATTAGCGAACTTGGTTTCATAATCCTTTTATGTAAAAAAGAAATTTTATCTCCATCACATTCATGCAAACAATCAGAATAAAGATTTATCTAGATATAAATACTCTAATACATTTTTCTTTAATTTCTAAAGTTCACATATGGCTCTGCTTCTGAGATGAATAGGAAAACTCAGGCTATTGCCTATCACCAGATGTTTCCAGATGTACAGAGACAATATAAAGGGATTCTCCAGTTACTGTTGCATTTCCAGTGGACATGGATTGGGGTACTCTATGACAATGATAACAATGGAGAGAGATTTATCCAGGATGCTCTTCCTATATTTTCTCAAAGAGGAATCTGTTTTGATTACATTGAAAGATTCCCAGTAATTACATCAGTTACTGACATCGATAAGATGGTGACAGAGGGAATAAATCAGTATAATGTTGTAATTAAAAGCATTGCTAATGTATCAATTGTTTATGGTGAAATTGACACCATGATATATTTCAGAATGTGTTCCATATTGTCACTATATGAGGATGTATCAATAATGGCAAAAGGAAGGGTTTACCTTTTGACGGCTCAGATGGAATTCACATCATTCCCTTTTCAAAAGAATGAAGCAATAGACTTTCTTCATGGTGCCCTATCCTTAACAGTTCATTCAAAGGAGGTCCCGAGATTCACTGAATTTCTTCAATTGACAAAGGCTACCAATGAAATACAAGATAGCTTCATTCGGGTTTTCTGGGAAGAGGCTTTTGGGTGTTTCTTTTCTGGATCTATGGTTGATAGGCAAGAAAGAATTTCCTGCACAGGTGAGGAGAAACTGGAGAACCTTCCAGCATCATTGTTTGAAATGGGCATGACCTCCCATAGCTACAGCCTCTACAATGCAGTCTATGCCATGGCATATGCTTTGCATAACATGCTTTCATTTCAATCAAAAAAGAAAAAGAGTGTCCATGAAGCAACCCAAAGCCCACTGGCTCAATATTTGTGGAAGGTAATGTCCTGGACAAACAGATTTCAGTTAGGTCAATGTCGTTCATGGAAGAGATTCTAGACTAAGTAAAAAAGTCTTATACTTCCATATTTCTTAAGACCATAAAAATTGTAAAATAGCTGATACCAGCTATTTTGTTTCACATGTGAATACCATTCTCACAGTGTATAACATGCTTTTCCTAAATGGGATGCATTTCTATTTAACTCTTCCATAGTAGTTCTATACAGATTGAAATCGTGATTGCAAACCGCTCCAGTTTTTCATGGAGAAATCTGCTCGATAAACGATAGAAAAACATTGATGCAGCTTCAACATTCATGCAATATTGTATCCAATGTTGGACCTCTGATAGGCTATTTGTCTGAGAGTTTCCTAGGAACTTAACCATATAGGCACAATTCACATTCAATTAGGGATATGCATGACCTTGCATAGCAATGAATCAAACAATCAAAAACTTGAAGCCTTCTCAGAAAATGCATTTATTCATCCTAACTTCTCCTTTTTCTCCAGAACACTATTCTAATCCCTGTTTTCTGCCTGTTTGTTACACATGAAACAAACATAAATGGAAAAGAGCAATGTCATTAAATATATTCTGATATTTCATTTTTTTCTCTTCAGCTCAACCATTTTGTGGAAATCATTTCATTTAACAACAGTGTTGGGGAAATAGTTTTCTTCAATCAAAATGGAGAAATGGAAACTGGATTTGATATTATCAACTGGGTAACCTTCCCAAACCTTTCCTTCCTAAGAGTCAAAGTTGGAGACATACAACCCTTGTCTCTCACAGAAAAAACATTTACTATTTCAGAGGAATCCATAATTTGGCCAAAGTGGTTTAATCAGGTATTTCCTGTAACTCTTTGAGTTCTATTCGAGAATTATACAGGTTGGGGGAAAAAAAGAGTTTTTTGAAGTAACTCTTCTTCCAATATCTCAGAAAGTTGTCTGAAAATACAGAGAAAATGTCGAAAGAAATGTCAGATAATGATAACATAGGAGAAAGTATCTAACAAAACATGAAATGTTCAACTATTTCCTTTTACACGAAGTATCAATATGCAGGAATCATATATTTCAGGATCAGCATGTCACGTCTCCTGGCTTAATACATCCATGCAGGAATGTCAGATTTATTAGATTGCATCCATCTATACCACAGATCCTATCCAAAATCATGATTTAGATATAGTTGGAAGCTATGTGAGGGGTAAATCTAAGAAATTCAAAATGTGACATTTCAATGGCATTCGATTAGTGCTGACATAGGTCAGATTAATTCAATTTTTTTCTCTCTGATTCACTACCTATCTATTACTCTCTATATGAACTTTTGGATTCACAGAAACAATTGATAAACTAATTTTCCCTAAAGGATTCTGCATTATAAATGATCATATATGAATTCCTTCTGAATGATTCATCTATGAAAGCACTTACCGCTATGGTTATTTGTAGATATGCATATTTGCAATATGGAAAGTATTTTTCTCTTTCTTTTCTATTTAGACACAGCCTTTTTCTCTCTGCAATGACCATTGTCATCCAGGTTACAGGAAGGCCAAAAAGGAAGGGAAACCATTTTGCTGCTATGACTGCCTTCCTTGTCCAGGAGGGAAGATTTCTAATCAGAAAGGTAAGTGATCATTTGTAGAGGAATAGTTGTTTACTGGTTGTCTGTGATCACAGCTGACTATCTTCTGAGCTACTCAGATTGATTGATGATTTATTCCATTTTTGGCAATTTAGAAAACGTTAAAATAATAAAAACACCCACCAAATAAACAGTACCAACAGCATCTATGATGATAGTGGCAGCATGGATGCTTCTGGTGCTAATATTATGTAGTTTGACATAATAGCATTCTTCCCTTCGGTCAAGAGCATGGTGTTTATGCATCTAGAGAAGGAGTGGTTGCAGAGATGGCTAAAGTTCGGACGGATAATGATTGGACCATGTGACAGACTGTTGGGTGAAGGGGCTGGATTTGGGGTTTTGATTTACTGAGGGAAAAACCGGAACCTTCAGATTTGGGTTTTTCCAGATGTGCCAATGTACCTACTCTAATAAAATGGAACTTTGAGAAATGCCTGCCTCGAAGTTTTTACTTGGAGTTGGAGACTTTCTGGAACACTGACATTTAGTAATAATAAAGCCAGGTTACAGGGCTGCTAATAGTAGCCTAATAATAAACCCAAGTACCAGAGCCATTAAAAAATTCCATATACATAGTCAAGCATTTAAAGCTTGCAAGAAGCCAATACGGTTAGGGCCATTCTAATCTCTGAAAGGAGAATATCCCATAAGGCAGGAGCTACAGCAGAAAACCTTCTATTACCTGCCAGCTGACATTCTTTGGCTGGTGGGATCTGTAGCATGCTCAATCTTTTGGATCAAACTGGATAGGTAGAAACCCTTGGACAAAAGCAGCTCCTCGGGTAACCTTATCCCAACCCATGCAGGACTTTAAAGATGACAACCAGAACCTTAAATTGCACTGGGAAACACACTGGCAATCAGTGCAACTCATCAGATAGTGGTCTCACATGTGCCATGCAGCTGCTGTCATTAATTACAAATATAGCTGTATTTTATACCAGTTGAACTTTACAAATGCTCTTCAAGGGCAGCTCCATGTAGAGGACATTACAGAAATCTAAGCAGGAGGTTACAAGGGTGTGGGTAATGGCAAGCAAGGCCTCATGGTCAATGGTGAAATTCAACTTTTTTTTACTACCGGTTCTGTGGCTGTGGCTTGGTGGGTGTGGCTTCGTGAGCGAGGCAGGGGAAGGATACTGCAAAATCCTTATTCCCTCCCCACTCCTGGGGGAAGGATATTATAAAAGCTCCACTCCCATCCCACTCTGGGACCAACTAGAGTTGGTATTTGCCGGTTCTCCAAATTACTCAAAATTTCCTCTACCAGCTCTCTGAACTACTCAAAATTTCCACTATCAATTCTCCGGAATCTATCAGAACCTGCTGGATTTCACCCCTGCTCCCAGTCCAGGAATGGATGCAACTGGTGCACCACCCATAGGTGCATTCTACTAGCCACAGCTACCAACTGCTGGTTTTTCATCATGCAGTTGTGAACATGTTAAAATAGTTAATAAGATGTCATTATTTCAGTATCATTTTCATGAAAGCTGTTAATAGAATAGAAGACTGCTTTTCTTTTTTCACAGACATGGACAACTGCTTTCAGTGCCCACAAGATCATTATCCCAATGAGGAGCAAAATTTATGCATTCTAAAATATGTAACATTTTTGTCCTATGAAGAAACTTTGGGGATCACCTTCACCAGTCTTATTATTATTTTTTCTATCATTACTATTTTGCTGCTCTGGCTCTTCATTAAACACAATGACACCCCTATTGTGAAAGCCAACAACGAGACCCTCACCTACATTCTTCTCATCTCCCTCCTGCTCTCGTTTCTCTGTGCTTTGCTATTTATTGGCCAGCCTCATCAATGGACATGCCTTCTTCGGCAAGTTACTTTTAGCATCATCTTCTCTGTGGCAGTTTCTAGCATTTTGGCCAAGACTATCATTGTAATTCTAGCTTTCATGGCGACCAAGCCAGGATCCAGAATTAGAAAATGGATGGGGAAGAGACTGGGTCCTTCTATCGTCCTTTCTTGCTCTTTTATTCAAACGATTATTTGTATTGCATGGCTATCAACCTCTCCCCCATTCGTAGATATTGACATATATTCCATGCCAAAGGAAATTGTCTTGCTGTGTAATGAAGGATCAACTGTCATGTTCTACTGTGTCCTTGGTTTTATGGGTTTCCTGGCAATGATTAGTTTCATAGTGGCTTTCCTGGTCCGGAAATTACCTGACACCTTTAATGAAGCCAAATTTATTACCTTTAGCATGTTGATATTTTGCACCATCTGGCTATCATTTGTTCTCACATACTTGAGTACAAAGGGGAAATATATGGTGGCTGTTGAGATCTTCTCCATTTTGTGCTCCAGCGGGGGGTTACTCACTTTTATCATCTTCCCAAAATGTTACATCATTCTGGTGAGGCCCGATTTAAATAACAAGGAACAGCTAAGAAGGGGAAAAAATTAAGAATTTAACATTGGGTGCAAATAAATAGATTTCCTTAAAGCTATTCCATTTTCAAGTAAATATCTTGTACTTGGTTTCTGTGGTCTCATTATATAATCTCCTTCTCTAAAACTGAATTGAATTGAATAAAATTGTCAGGTTATAGAATTTAGGTATCACATATCCAAAGTGACTTGCACCAGTAACTGTCCAGCCGTAACTGTCCATGTAGAATGAGTTGAAAATTTGAATACTCTCCATGGATAATCCATTCAACATGAATAAGGTTGCACTCATGGAGTTTACTTTACATATCTCAGTAGATATTTTGTAGGCATATCTTAATTGAATTCTGTTAATCTGTATCTTTGGCCTCATTTTCATCTTCATGTTTCAGACTAAGTACATGATGGCCATGCTCTATCAATAGAGGACATGTAATGATTAGTGTAACAGATCATAAATGGATTTTGATGGTTGTTTTTAGATACAGCTGACTGTTCTCCATGTCCAGAAAATCAATATCCAAACCACCAATAAATAAATAAATAAATAAAAATTCTTGCATTCAAAATGTCATAATGTTTTTATCATATTTATTTATTTATTTATTTATTGAATTTCTATACCGCCCTTCTCCCAAAGGACTCAGGGCGGTGAACAGATTAAGATTTCATATACATATAAATATATTTTATAAACAGTAAATAATAAATTGAGTCAACTTGGTGTATCTACTAAGACCTTGGCATAGAATTTTGATGTTTATGCTAGCCCTGCTTGTTGAAGACTCTCGGGGAATAAGTTTGGCTGTTTGTGCTCTTTCCTTTGCTTTCATCACATCTTATGTGTTCAGGATCTTCATTCAATACAGGAACACTCCCATCTTCAAAGCCAACAACAGGAACCTCACCTACATTATCCTCATCACTCTTTTTCTTTTCTGTTTCTTGGACAAACCATTACAGTGAAGTGTGGACATCTAGAAAAGAGAGCACTGCTTTAAATCTTCTTTTTTGTAGTTTCAATTTCCACCTCTGAGAATTCAGTACTTAATTCTTTGGAAAGCATATATGTGTACTGTATACAGCCTATTAACTTTACACATGGCAGGGGTGAAATCCAGCAGGTTCTGAGAGGTTCTGGAGAACCGGTAACAGAAATTTAGAGTAGTTTGGAGAACCAGAAAATACCATCTCCGGCTGGCCCCAGAGTGGGGTGGGAATGGAGACTTTGCAGTATCCTTCCCCTGCCATACCCACCTAGCCACACCACGCCCACCAAGCCACGCCCATAGAACTGGTAGTAAAATAATTTGGATTTCACCACTGACAAATGGGTACACATGGTTGCCGTTCTTGTAAATTATCATTTGAGATGTTGAAATATCCAAGATTGGGTTTGAAGATAGACATTCTCTTTCTTCGCATAATACGTTAACATTCTCTTTGGTGACATACTGCCCAAATTTTGTTGTTGCTCTATATTGTTGGCAACAGTCTTCCACAAGTCTGGGTCTAAAATGAGGAAATATATGGAGGAAATGAGGTTCACTGTATTTTACTGCTCTCTTTTCAAGACACCATTTGTGCCTCATAGCTGATCCCATTCCCATCATTATAACCATTCAATGTCTCAGGAAATTATAATGGAATGCATTGAAGCATTTGCAATCATGTTTTACTGCGTTTTGGAATTCGTGCGCTTCAAACCTGTCAAGCAATCTTAGTCAGAAAACAATTAATTTTAAATCTTAATCTGAAAACCAAATATATGATATT
Source organism: Coluber constrictor foxii (assembly GCA_038048745.1). Lineage (NCBI taxonomy): Eukaryota > Metazoa > Chordata > Lepidosauria > Squamata > Colubridae > Coluber > Coluber constrictor. Next base: position 27,155,543 of record CM075961.1, read on the forward strand.
CCTTGGGGGGAAATATAATGTCTGCAGAAAGGAGAATAAGGTCAAAGAATTAATGACCTTTGTGATCATATTAAAAGCAACTATGTTCTCTTTGCTGATGATGTAAATCTATTCAACACCACCAACAATGCTACTACCCTTCAAAAAGACTTTGACTATGTGTCAGATTGGTCAAACAAGTAGCAACCTCAAATCTCAACCAACAAATGCTCTGTCTTGCACATTGGCAAAAAAAAATCAGAACATAAAATACAAGTTAGATGGACATGACCTTGTAGGTGACCCTCTCTCTGTCAAGGACCTTGGAGTATTCATTTCTAAAGGTCTAAGTGCCAAAGCCCACTGTAACAACATTGCCAAAAAGGCATTAAGAGTTGTTAACCTAATTTTGCATAGCTTCTTCCCTGGTAATATTGTTCTACTAACTATAGCATACAAAACATTTGGTAGACCAATTTTCAAATACAGCTCATTTGTCTGGAACACGCACTGCATATCAGACATTAATACAATTGAGACAGTCCAGAGATATTTCACGAGAAGAGTACTCCACTCATCTACCCGCAATAGGATACCTTATGCCTCAGACTTGAAATTTTGGGCTTAGACAACTTAGAAGTACGCCGACGTCGGTCTAACCTAAGCGTATTACATAAAATTATCTGCCACAATGTCCTACCTGTCAATGACTACTTCAGCAACAACCACAACAATACATGAGCAAACAATAGATACAAACTCAAGAAGTTTGGAGTAAAGCAGTCCAAACCTGATTGCAGAAAATATGACTTCAGTAACAGAGTTGTCAATTGCTGGAATGTACTACCTGACTCTGTGGTTTCTTCCCCAAACCCCCAAAACTTTAACCTTAGATTGTCTACTTTTGACCTTACCCCATTCCTAAAGGTCTGTAAGAGGCGTGCATAAGCGCACCAAAGTGCCTACCACCCAGTGGTGAAATGTAAAATTTGTTACTACCGGTTCTGCGGCCGTGGCTTGGTGGGGGGTTTAATGTGAGTAGGTGGGCGTGGCCAACTTTTTTTTTTACTTTTAAAAGCACTATTTCTCCAACCTTAAGAGGTTGCAGAAAAAAATGCTTTTAAAATCCTCTGACAATCAAGCAACTCAGCTGGGATCGCCAGCAGCTTTTAAAGACATCTTTTTTTTCTACAACCTCTTCGGCCAAAGTGGTTGCAGAAAAAAATGCTTTTAAAATCCTCTGACAATCCCAGCTGAGCTGTGCGTTCATCGGAGGCTTTAAAAAAAAAATTTAAAGGCATTTTTTTGGCCAAAGAGGTTGTAGAAAGAATGCTTTTAAAAGTTAGGGGGAAAAAAGCCTCTGATGATCGTGCGGCTCAGCTGGACATGGGGGGTGGGGTGTGCATTTTTGCTACCGTTTGTCTGAATCACCCGCTGCCATCGCTACTGGATTGGGCGATCTGGTCCAAACCAGGAACATTTCACCCCTGCTACCGCCCCTAATGTCCCTTTTTACTCGTGTCCTTTTTAGGTATTGAAATCATGTTTATACTTTTATCTGTTATTTTATATGTGCTTGACAAATAAATAAATAAAATAAAATTTCCATGCTGCATTTCCTCCCTTTAAATTAAAATCAATGAAACAAAGAGATATAATATCCACTAAGGATTAGATTAGTAATTAACTAAATGCAGACTAACAACAGCAAATGAATTCTACATGATGATCAATATCCTGGTCAATTAAAAATAAATAATTGCGCCTCTGTGACCTCTCCATGGTGGTGGATCCAGGAAAGCTTCCTGGTTTACCGAGGAGCTCTGGGAGATGAAGCTCCAGAACAGACGTCTAGAGCAAAGCTGGAGGACCAGTAACTCCGAATCTGACCGAACACTCTTAAGAGCCTTTATTAGGACTTATTTAGTGGTGATACAGGCGGCTAAATGTTCACAGTTTTCCACACTTATTGAATCCACTAATTCACGCCCATCCGCCCTATTTAGGGTGACTTGCTCCCTGCTTAGTGCAGGGGGAGTGGAGGAGCCCTTGCAGGGTAGAGCTGAGGAGTTTGTGCAGTTTCTGTCAGATAAAGTCACTCAGATTTGGATGGACCTGGACTCTGATTGGGCAATTAAGACCGAGATGACGGGGGCAGGTCTTAGACCTATTGTGTGGGATGTATTTGAGCCTGTGACTCCTGAGGAAGTGGAAAGGCTGTAGGAGTGATGAGTTCCTCCACTTGTTTGTTAGATTTGTACCCCTCCTGGCTGGTTTTGGCCAGCAGGGAGGTGACACGAGGCTGGCTCCAGGGTTTAGTTAACACGTCCTTGAGGGAAGTGCCCTTTAATGGAAGTGCACTTCCATTAAAGGAAGTGGTTGTAAGGCCCCTCCTCAAGAAGCCTTCCCTGGATCCAGCAGAATTAAAGAACTTTTGTACAGTCTCCAACCTACCCTTTGTGGGAAAGGTTGTAGAGAAAGTTGTGGCACTTCAGCTTCTGCAGTCATTGGAGGAAATGGATCATTTAGACTCTTTTCAGTCTGGCTTCAGGCCTTGCTACAGCATGGAAACTGCCTTGATCACACTGATGAATGATCTCTGGCAAGCCCGAGATGGGCGTCAAACCTTTATATTGGGGCTACTTGACCTCTCAGCGGCTTTTGATACCATTGACCATGGTGTCCTTCTGGGACGACTAAGGGAGTTGGGAATGGGAGGAACTATGTTATGATGGTTCTCCTCCTATTTCTCTGGTCGGTCACAGTCGGTGTTAGTAGGTGGATAGAGGTCAACGCCTAGACCTCTCGTTTGTGGGGTGCCTCAGGGCTCGGTCCTCTCTCCCCTCCCATTTAACATCTACATGAAGCTTCTGGGTGAGGTCATCCGACGATATGGGGTGAGGTATCAGCAATACGCTGATGATACCCAGCTGTATATCTCTACCCCAGTCAATTCAGTGAGGCAGTGGATGTGATGTGCTAGTGCCTGGAGGCTGTCAGGGTCTGGATGGGAGTCAACAGGCAAAAACTTAACCCGGAAAAGACCGAGTGGCTGTGTGTATTGCCTCCTAAAGACTATGTTGATTGTCCATCCTTGGTTCTGGGGGGGGGGAGAGAAATTGTCCCCCTCAGAATGGGCTCACAATTTGTGTGTCCTCCTAGACTCACAGCTAAGATTAGAGCAACATCTGACAACTGTAGCTAGGGGGACCTTTGCACAGGTTTGCCTGGTGCACCTATTGCGACCATACTTGGATCAGGAAGCTCTCCTCACAGTCACTCATGCCCTTGACACCTCACAGTTAGATTATTGCAGCACACTCTACATGGGGCTATGCTTGAAAAGTGTTATGAGACTACAGTTGGTCCAGAACACAGCTGTGCGAGCTGTCATGGGTGCACCTAGGTACACCCACATTACACTCTGCGAGCTGCACTGGCTCCCTATTGGTCTCCAGTCACAATTCAAGGTGTTGGTTATTACCTTTAAAGCCCTACATGGCTCAGGGCCAGGTTATCTTTGAGACTGGCTTCTACTGCATAGCTCTCAGTGACCAATAAGATCCCACAGAGTTGGTCTCCGCTGGGTCCCATCAGCTAAATAGGTCTGGCAGGCCCATGGGGGAAGGCCTTCTCTGTGGCTGCCCAAGCTCTCTGGAAGCAGTTACCTCCTGAGATCTGGACCATCCCCACCCTACTGGCCTTCCGAAAAGCGATGAAGACCTGACTTTTCCGGCAGGCCATTGATCTCACTGTTGCGATCTGGCGAGATCCAGCCATGAATGATGTGAATGGGTTTTAATTGGTCTTAATGTTTTAATGTTTAATGTTTTTATATATGGTTTTAAAATACATTGTAAGCCGCCTTGAGTCTTCAGCAACCATATGTGGAGAAAGGCGGCATACAAGTTGAATAAATAAATAAACAAAACAAAAAACAAAGAAACAAAGAAAAAAAAAATAAAATTCCTGGTCATATTCTCCAATTCTTTGCAGACTAATTTATTTGCTAATGGGTTTAGCTCACAGTTGGTGCTGAATGTACCATTTCCGTCACACTTTACATGATGAAAGATACTACTTTTACTCCAGTCCCATTGAAAAGAAAAGAAAACCCCCTGAAGTCTGATATGAAGCGCTAAGGAATACCTTGTATTTTTATTTCTTTATTTGTAAGGACCTTTGAGTCTTTTGCTAATCTGTGGATAATGCTGGATGGAGATGATGATGATGAATATATCCCTGTGATATCATATACTGTAGAATTTGTGACCTTGAATAGGTGGTTATTTTTCTGGCAACTATCAAATTAACTCCAATTACTTTTGCTTCATCCCCAAGTCTCAAGGGAATTTCATTAATCACCAGAAAAAGTAATGCAAGAGACAGAAGCATTATTTGCTCCATAATTTAAAGAAGCAGGCATATGCTATATATGTGTTGGTGCTGTCCTGTAATGCATTGCAAGGGTGCTATAAATCAACCGAGTGGTCATTCAAGTCAGGCTATGCTATTCAGCCAAGAATTTATTACGAGACAAAATTGGGCAAATGAAAGACTGCAAAGAAGGAATTCTATCATACAAATGAATGAAGCTTTCTGTACTGTCTTAATTCTTTTGTCTGGGGTATTGTCAGAGATTCCTAACATGAACTGCATTGTTAGTGATCCTGTTCCAATTCCTCATAAACACTATCAATCAGGAGATGTCATTGTTGCTGGCATTTTGTCTCAGATCTATATATTTTCAAACACAATGGACTTTCACCAAAAGCCTTCTACCGATCTTTTCTATGATAATGAGTAAGATGTTCATTATTCTAAAACTAATTATTCAGAAGACGGGTTTCATGGATTTGTGCCGATTCTATATTGTACTAACCCTTCTTCTGTGAAGACTGAAATGGTTTAGGAATATGTTGAATGTAAAAGTAGATTCAACAATGCATTGAGAATAAATGGTTCTATTCAATTTCCTTCATGTAGATGAATTCATAAATCTGATAACAATCTTCCCAAATACTTTAAAATATCTTTCATCTGATCATTTATGCTAAGATATAAACTTGCTCTGATTTCACTGATGTTCACTTCTAAAATGAACATCAACAGATATAATTTATTATCAATAATTTCCTGGAAATTTAATTATTCATAATAATGTATTTGTCTGTCTGTCTGTCTGTCTATCTATCCATCCATCCATCCATCCATCCATCCATCCATCCATCCATCCATCTATCATCTCTCTCTCTCTCTCTCTCTCTCTCTCTCTCTCTCTCTCTCTCTCTCTCTCTCTCTCTCTCTCTATCTATCATCTACCTATCATCTATCTCTCTGTCTCTGTCTGAATTGTATATGGAATTCAGTTGTCTACTTGCATTCTTGGCAATTTTCTGTTGTTAAACAATGTTTTTTTTTAAGTGGTATCAGTGTTCAACAACATTCATCAGCAACCATATGAGGGAAATTATGGGTTCAACATGTTTAAAGCTGTGAGTTGAATGAAAATGTCCTGTGCTTTTTTTTCTGAAATCAATGTACTCAAATCGACATGTAATTTTCATTTCAGGGTAGTAACTCAGCTCTACCAACACATTTTGTCTTTGGTATTTGCTGTAAAGGAGATCAATGAAAATCCCCAGATTTTGCCCAATCTCACCCTAGGCCTCCATATCTACAACAGCAATTTTATTGCAAGCTGGACATATCATGCCTCAATGGAACTTTTATCAACACAAGGCAAGTTAATCCCTAACTACAACTGTGACACAGAGAACAACCTAGTATCAGTCATTGGAGGACCTGATTCTGAAGTCTGTATCCACATGGCAGCCATCCTGTCCATTTACAAGATTCCACAAGTAAGAGTCCCCCCCCCAAGTTTTTAACTCAGTCTATATGTCTAATTGTGTCTATCATTTATGTATCTATCTCACACTGAAACGTGCACAGAGATAGTTTTGTTAACTAAAAATTAAAAGTGACATTTGAATAAATATTTTTAAGAAGAAGCATCACTTTTTAAAGGAGAAATCTTTTTTTTTCTTTTGAGGTGAATTGTATAACTCTGGCTAAAGGTTGAACTCATGGTCTCCTGCATTCTAGCCTGATTCCTTAACCTCTAGACTAAACTCGTGCTTTTATCATTTTCATTTTTAATTCAGCTCACTCTGTTGGAAATTCTGTGTTTATCCCTCTTTATCTACTTCCAATGGGGATGTGGTGGCTCAGTGGCTAAGACACTGAACTTGATGATCGAAAGGTCGGCAGTTCAGCAGTTTGAATCTCTAGTGCCGAGTAAAGGAGTGAGATCCCATTATCTGTCCCAGCTTCTGCCAACCTAGCAGTTTGAAAGCACATAAAAAATGCAAGTAGAAAAATAGGGATCACCTTTGGTGGGAAGGTAACAGAGTTCCATGCACCTTTAGTGTTTAATCATGCTGGCCACATGACCACGGAGACATCTTCAGACAGTGCTGGCTCTTCGGCTTGGAAATGGAGATGAGCACCGTCCCCTACTGCAACTGCAATATTTTTTCCTATCCTATTTTTTCCAAAAGGGAACAAATGGCACATATGTGCGAGGGGAACTTTTACCTTTATCTACTTCGAAAGGATTTTTTTTTACATTCCTGTAGTGTGAGCTCATTAACTACATTCAAGCAATCACCACTGTAATACACAATTCTTCTTGAATCTCTGGATGAGTAAATCACTCTCTAATTTTATTCTGCCCATTCATGGAGAATAACATCTATAGCTATATTGCAATCATTCATAATGTTGCATAATTTTCCACAAAATATACATTTTTTATTAAGTTATGAAGGGTAAAGTGCAGTTTCCACCAACCTATGAATTGCTTTTGGCATACATCAATAATAGCTTCAATGATACTAATTTATATATTCTGATGTATATTTTATTATTTCCATTCATTACATTTATACCTTAATTTCCCGAAACACAGCTATCAACTGCACAAAATCCTCATTCAGCTTCAGTTTTTTCTTTTACTCTCAATGATGAATAATGTGTCAAGCACGTGCTGCATGCACATTACACATCAAATGTGCGCTGTGCACGAGCATGCATAGTACACACCAAAAGGAGGCTTCAGAAGGTAAGTGGAATAGCTGGGGGGGGGAATCAGATGTGGCACACAAGTTTGGGAACCTTTTAAAAACTTTTTAAAAACATTTTTTATTATCGGTGCTCCGGAACCAGTAGTAAAAAAAAATATTTTTAAAAAGTTTTAAAAAGATTCCAACAATCAAACGTCGCTCAGCTGATATTCGGAACTTTTTTAAAAACTTTTTTTTATTACCGGTGAATCAGTAACATTTTTTTACTGCTGGTTCAGGCAAACTGGCCTGAACCAGTAGCATTTCATCCATGATTTTACACCTGTCATTCACAATGACTCTAATCTTTCATCATAAAATGGTCATATAGATATGGATATGTTGAATTTGGTTAATCAATATATTTTTGGGATACTTGTTGCTTGAAATCATGATAAAATGTGTTTGCATTGAAGATCACTATCGTTAAGAATTTATTTGAGATTTTTTCTAAAAACTTAAAAACAGCTAATGTTCTCCTATGGCTTATGTAATGATAGAAATGCTATGAGGAGCAACAATTATTAGCGAACTTGGTTTTGTAATCTTTTTATGTAAAAAGCAAAGTTTATCTCAGTCACATTCATGTAAAATATAAAAATAAAGATGTATCTAGATATAAATACTCAAATACATTTTTCTTTAATTTCTATAGTTCACGTATGGCTCTGCTTCTGAGATGAATAGGAAAACTCACGCTATTTCCTATCACCAGATGTTTCCAGATGTACAGAGACAATATAAAGGGATTCTCCAGTTACTGTTGCATTTCCAGTGGACATGGATTGGGGTACTCTATGACAATGATAACAATGGAGAGAGATTTATCCAGGATGCTCTTCCTATATTTTCTCAAAGAGGAATCTGTTTTGATTATATTGAAAGATTCCCATTAATTACATCAGTCACTGACATCGATAAGATGGTGACAGAGGGAATAAATCAGTATGATGTTATAATTAAAAGCATTGCTAATATATCCATTGTTTATGGTGAAATTGAGACCATGATATTTTTCAGAATGTGTTCCACATTGTCAATATATGAGGATGTATCAATAATGGCAAAAGGAAGGGTTTACCTTATGACGGCGCAGATGGAATTCACATCATTCTCCTTTCAAAAGAATGAAGACATAGATTTGCTTCATGGCTGCCTGTCCTTAGCAGTTCATTCAAAGGAAGTCCCAAGATTCACTGAATTTCTTCAGTTGACAAATGCTACGTATGAAATAGAAGATAGCTTCATTCAGGTTTTCTGGGAAGAAGTTTTTGGATGCTCCTTTTCTGGATCTATGGTAGACAGGGAAGAACGGATTCCCTGCACAGGTGAGGAGAAACTGGAGAATCTTCCAGCATCATTATTTGAAATGAGCATGACCTCCCATAGCTACAGCGTCTACAATGCAGTCTACGCCATGGCATATGCTTTGCAGAACATGCTTTCATTTCAATCAAAAAAGAAAAAGAGTGTCCATGAAGCAACCCAAAGCCTACTGGCTCAACATCTGTGGAAGGTAATGTCCTGGACAAACATATTTCAATTTGGTCAATGTGGTTCATGGAAGAAATTCTAGACTAACTAGAAAAGTTTTATACTTTGATAGTTCTTAAGACCATTTTGGAAAATAGCTGATAACAGCCATGAAAGCTATACTGCTTCACATGTGAACCCTATTCTCAGTATATAACATGCTTTTCCTAAATAGGATGCATTTCTATTTAACTCTTCCATTATTAGTTCTATACAGATTGAAATCATGATTCCAAGCAGCTCCAATTTTGCATGGAGAAATCTGTTTGATCAGCCACAGAAAAACATTGATGCAGCTTCATTGTATCCAATGTTGTACCTCTACAAACAGGCTATTTGATTGATAGTTTCCTATGAACCTAACCATACTTAACTATAGGTCAAGGTAGTTGTGATACTGATAACTCAAATAAACAGGGGATTGTGTTCTGAAATGAAGAACTTACTTTGGAAAGGGGAAAGTGTGAACCAGGTATTACACATCGGTCACACAAGAAGAGCACGGTATATAAAAAAAGAAGCCACCTTCTGGTTGGTGATTCAGTTGTAAGGGATGTAAATTTAGGAAAAGATATGGAGGTTTTGAAAGACAGCAGTGGTGAAATCCATTTCTTTAATACTGGTTCTGTGGGCATGGCTTAGTGGGCTTAGCAGGGGAAGGATACTGCAAAATCTCCATTCCCACCTCACTCTGGGGCCAGCCATAGGTGGTATTAGCTGGAACTACTCAAAATTTCTGCTACCAGTTCCCTGAACTGCTCAAAATTTCCGCTACTGGTTCTCCAGAACCTTTCAGAACATGCTGGATTTCACCCTTGAAAGACAGGTGTCTGCCAGGTACTACTGCCAGCAGAGACAAGAGGCGTATTCTTAAGATAGTCAAGAATGCTGTAAGGACTGTGATGTTGATATTATTATACATCTTGGCACAAATGATCTGTCCCAAAAGGATGTATTTTCTGTGCAAAATGATTTCCAGAGCTTGGGGTATGAACTTAATACTAGAGGTTGTAGGTTTATCTTTTCAGAGATTTTATCTGTATATAAGGGGAAAAAAGGGAAAGGCCAGTGTGTAGTGGAGTTTAATGTGTGGCTAAAGGAGTGGTGTAGAAAGGAAGGCTTTGGTTTTATTAGTCATGGTGTCTTCAACTGGTCCAATGAAAAACTGTACAAAAGAGCTGAATTGCATCCATCAAAGAAAGGTACTGAGTTACTTAGCAATATATTCACAGACTTTCTGAATAAACATTTAAACTGAACAGCGGGGACAGAGAATTAATTGATACAGAACATTTCTGTCCCCAGCAATCCAAAATTAATAGGGTTATCAGTGCATGTAACATAGATGTCTGTACGGGTAAGATTATCAGTCCTTCTGTCAAGCAAAACCAAGCGTTTAATAGTGAGTGCCATACCATGTGCACTAATCAAACAGGTGGCAAGAAAGTAGGGGCAGTCAGACGCAACACAGGTTATGTAGACAGTAAACACAGGGTCAATCAAAATGGACTCAAATGTCTATACACCAATGCACAGAGTATGAGGAATAAACAGGATGAATTAGAAATTCAAGTAAATGAGAGCAGATATGATATCGTTGCCATTATGGAAACCTGGTGGGATGAACCCCATAAATGGAACATACAGCTAGAGGGATATAAATTATTTAAAAGAAACAGACCAAATAAAAGAGGAGGTGGAGTTGAACTATATATAAGAAAGAACTACATCTCTACAGAAATAGAGCACAATAAGGATGAAAATTCTCTTGAATGCATTTTGGTCAATATTAAAGGCAGGGGGGGAATGATGTTGCCATAGGACTATACTATAGGCCACCCAACCAAACAGAGGAAGTAGACGAACATTTTTAAAGTCAGATAACTAAGGTATGTAGGAAGCACATCACAATAGTAATGGGGATTTTAACTATCCTAATATCAACAAACTCTGCACCAAGTGGAAGATCCAACAGGTTCCTAACAAACCTAGCAGACAACTTTGTTTCCCAAAAAGTAGAGGAGGGAACAAGGGGATCAGCCATATTGGACTTAATTCTCATTAACAGAGATGAAATGATAGAGGGTATTGAAGCTACAGGAATCTTGGGGGCAAGTGATCACACAATATTGGAATTCAAAATTATGCAAACACAAGTAGTAGAACAACGTCAAACTAGAGTCTTTGACTTTAAGAAAGCTTATTTCAATAAACTTAGAAAGAGCTTGAGAAGGATTCTATGGATGAGAATCCTCAAAGGGAAATTAACTCAAGAATCTTGGGAAATTTTGAAAAGTGAGATTCTGAAAGCCCAGTCTAGCCCAATACCAATGAAGAAGAAAAATAATAGATCTCAAAAGAAACCAGCATGGCTACACAAAGAACTCTCTGACAAATTGAAAGACAAAAAGGACAAGTATAAAAGTGGAAAGAGAGGCAAATAATTAATGTAGAATATCAGCAAATAGTCCGAGCCTGTAAAGATGAAGTGAGGAAATTTAAGGCTCACAATGAACAAAGACTTGCAACTAAAATAAAAAAAAATAACAACAACAACAAAAAAGCTTCTTCCAACATGTTAAAAACAAGAAAAAAGTCAAGGAAACAATTGGCCCATTGCTGGGAGAAAGTGGCAAGAAGGTGACAAACAACAGGGAGAAAGCAGAACTACTTAACTCGTTTTTTGCATCTGTCTTTAGACAAAAGGAAAAAAAAACAATCCAACCAATGAAAAACAGCACCACAAAAACAGATTAGAAACACAAGTTAAAAAAGGGAAAAAATGGTAAGTGAATACTTGTCTACCCTAGATGAGTTCAAATTATCAGGACCAGATGGATTATACCCCAAGATTCTGAAGGAACTGGCCGATGAGATCTCAGAACCACTGAATTATATCTTTCAAAGATCCTGGAGCACAGGGGAACTGCCAGAGGACTGGAAAATGTAGTTCAATGTACATCAGTAGAGTTGATGTAGTTCCCGTCTTCAAAAAAAGGGGGGAAAAAACAGATCCAGAAACTACAGACCTATCAGCCTGACCTCAATACCAGGGAAGATTCTGGAAAAGATAATCAAGCAACGAATCAGCAAACACCTAGAAGCAAACAAAGTAATAACCAAAAGCCAACATGAGTTTGTCAAAACAGATCATGCCAGACTAATCTTATTGCATTCTTTGACAAAGTGACAAAATTAGTGGACCAGAGAAAAGCTGTAGATATAATTTAGTTGGACTTCAGTAAAGCATTTGATAAAGTAGACCATAACCTACTACTAGATAAAGTAGAAAAATGTGGGTTAGAAAGCATCACCACCAGATGGATTCATAACTGGCTGACCAAATGCACTCAACATGTAGTCCTCAATGGAACTGCATCTACATCAGTGGTGGGTTGCCCCCAGTTTGCACCAGTTCTATAGAACCAGTAGTAAAACCAGTGGGAGACTCCGCCCACAGACCCTGACATCATCAGAATGCTTCTGCATATGCCCCGTTGTAAACAGGTAGTAAAGGTAAGTAGAACCCATCGCTGAACTACATGGAGGGAAGTATGCAGTGGAGTACCCCAAGGCTCTGTTTTAGGCCCAGTACTCTTCAACATCTTCATCAATGACTTGGATGAGGGGATAGATGGAGAACTCATCAAATTTGCAGATGACACCAAGCTGGCAGGAATAGCCAACACTCCAGATAGTTTCAAGATACAGAAGGATCTTGACAGACTTGAACATTGGGTGCTATCTAACAAAATGAAATTCAACAGTGAAAAAAGTAAGGTTCTACATTTAGGGAAGGAAAACAAAATGCACAGGTACCGTATACGTGGTACCTTGCTCAATAGTAACTGTGAGACAGATCTTGGAGTCCTAGTGGACAACCTTTTAAATATGAGCCAGCAGTGTGCAGTAGCTGCCAAAAAGTCAACACAGTTCTGGGCTGCATAAACAAAGGGATAGAATCAAGATCATGTGAAGTGTTAATACCTCTTTATAAGGCCTTGGTAAGGCCACAGTTGGAATATTGCTTTCAATTTTGGTCACCACAATGTAAAAAAAGTATGTTGAGATGCTAGAAAGAGTGCAGAGAAGAGCAACAAAGATGATTGGGGGACTCAAAGATAAAACATATATCTATTCTATTCAGGCACAATTCACATTCAATTAGGGATATGTATGACCTTGCATAGCAATGTCTATCAAGAATCAAAAATTTGAGGCCTCCTCAGAAGATGCATTTATTCATTCTAACTTCTCCTTTTTCTCCAGAACCCTATTCTAATCCCTGTTTTCTTCCTGTTTGTTACACATGAAACAAACTTAAATGGAAGAGAGCAATGTCATTAAATATATCCTGATATTTCATCTTCTCTCTTCAGCTCAACCATTTTGTGGAAATCATTTCATTTAACAACAGTGTTGGGGAAACAGTTTTCTTCAATCAAAATGGAGAAATGGAAACTGGATTTGATATTATCAACTGGGTAACCTTCCCAAACCTTTCCTTCCATAGAGTCAAAGTTGGAGACATACAACCCTTGTCTCTCGCAGAAAAAACATTTACTATTTCAGAGGAATCCATAATTTGGCCAAAGTGGTTTAATCAGGTAGGTCTTGTAGCTGTTTGAGTTCTTTTTGAGAATTATACAGGTTGAAAATTTTTTTTTCCTTCTGAATGATTCATCTATGAAAGCACTTACCACTATGGTTATTTGTAGATATGCACATTTCCAAACGGAAAGTATTCTTCTCTTTCTTTTATATTTAGACACAGCCTTTTTCTCTCTGCAATGACCATTGTCATCCAGGTTACAGGAAGGCCGAAAAGGAAGGGAAACCGTTTTGCTGCTATGACTGCCTTCCTTGTCCGGGAGGGAAGATTTCTAATCAGAAAGGTAAGTGGTCATTTGTAGAGGAATAGTTGTTTACAAAGTGTGTGTAAACACGAAGTGTGTGCTTACACACACTTTGTGATCACAATTGCTGAGGTACTCAGATTGATTGCTGATTGATTCAATTTCTATAGTTACCCAATAAACCAACTGAGTCTGAGAGGCTTACAATTCTAAAATTTAGACAATTTAGAAAATATTACAATAATAAAAACACCCACCAAATGAACAGTACAAACAGCACCTATGATATAGTGGCAGTGTGGAAGCTTCTGGTGGTAATATTATATAGTTTGACATAATAGCATTCTTCCTTCGGTCAAGGTCATGGTGTTTATGCATCAAGAGGAAGAGTGGTTGCAGGGATGGCTCAAGTTGGGATGGATGATGATAGGACCGTGTGACAGACTGATGGGTGACGGGGCTGGATTTGGGGTTTTGATTTACTGAGGGAAAACCCGGAACCTTCAGATTTGGGTTTTCCCAGATGTGCCAGCGTACCTACTCTAATAAAATGGAACTTTGAGAAATGCCTGCCTTTTACCTGGAGTTGAAGATTTTTTGGAACACTGACATTTATTAATAATAAAGCCAGGTAACAGGGCTGCTAATAGTAGCCTAATAGTAAACTCAGGTAACAGTGCCATTAAAAAATTCCATATACATAGTCAAGCATTTAAAGCTTTGCAAGAAACCAGTAAGGTTGGAGCTATTCTAATCTCTGAAAGGAGAATATTCCATAAGGCAGGAGCTGCAGCAGAAAACCTTCTATTACCTGCCAGCTGATATTCTTTGGCTGGTGGGATCTGTAGCATGCTCAATCTGTCAAATTGGATAGGTAGAAACCCTTGGATAAAGGCAGCTCCTTGGATAACCTTATCCCAACCCATGCAGGACTTTAAAGATGACAACCAGAACCCTAAATTGCACTGGGAAACACATTGGCAATCAGTGCAACTCATCAAGTAGGGGTCTCAAATGTGCCATGCAACTGGTGTCATTAATTACAAATGTAGCTGTATTTTATACAGCAAAATGCTCTTCAAGGGCAGCCCCATGTAGAGCACATTACAGTAATTTAAGCAGGAGGATCTAAGGGTGTGGGTGATGGCAAGCAATGCCTCCTGGTCAGTGGTGAAATTCCATTTTTTTTACTACCGGTTCTGTGGCTGTGGCTTGGTAGGCATGGCAGGGGAAGGATACTGCAAAATCCCCATTCCCTCCTCACTCCTGGGAAAAGGATATTGCAAAATCTCCATTCCCACCCCACTCTGGGACCAGCCAGAGTTGGTATTTGCCGGTTCTGCAAACTACTCAAAATTTCTGCTACCGGGTCTCCGAACTACTCAAAATTTCCACTACCAATTCTCCAGAACCTTATCCCAACCCATGCAGGACTTTAAAAATGATAACCAGAACCTTAAATTGCACTGGGAAATACACTGGCAATCAGTGCAACTCATCAGGTAGTGGTCTCACATGTGCCATGCAGCTGGTGTCATTAATTACAAATATAGCTGTATTTTGTACCAGTTGAACTTTACAAATGCTCTTCAAGGGCAGCCCCATGTAGAGCACATTACAGCAATCTAAGCAGGTGGTTACAAAGGTGTGAGTGATGGTAAGCAAGGCCTCATGGTCAATGGTGAAATTCAAATTTTTTTACTACTGGTTCTGTGGCTGTGGCTTGGTCGGCATGGCTTGGTGGGCGAGGCTGGGGAAGGATACTGCAAAATGCCTATTCCCTCCCCACTCCTGGGGGAAGGATATTGTAAAATCCCCATTCCCACCCCACTCTGGGAGCAACTAGAGTTGGTATTTGCCAGTTCTCCAAACTACTCAAAATTTTCGCTAGCAGTTCTTTGAACTTCTCAAAATTTCCACTACTGATTCTCCAGAACCTGTCAGAACCTGCTGGATTTCACCCCTGCTCCCAGTCCAGGAATGGATGCAACTGGTGCACCAGCTATAGGTGTGCGAAGACTCTACTAGCCACAGCTACCAACTGCTGGTTTTCCATTATGCAGTTGTGTACATGTTTAAATAGTTAATAAGATGTCATTATTTCACTATCCTTTTCATGAAAGCTGTTAATAGAATAGAAGACTGCTTTTCTTTTTTCACAGACATGGACAACTGCTTTCAGTGCCCACAAGATCATTATCCCAATGAGGAGCAAAATTTATGCATTCTAAAATATGTAACCTTTTTGTCCTATGAAGAAACTTTGGGGATCACCTTCACCAGTCTTATTATTATTTTTTCTATCATTACTATTTTGCTGCTCTGGCTCTTCATTAAACACAATGACACCCCTATTGTGAAAGCCAACAACGAGACCCTCACCTACATTCTTCTCATCTCCCTCCTGCTCTCGTTTCTCTGTGCTTTGCTATTTATTGGCCAGCCTCATCAATGGACATGCCTACTTCGGCAAGTCACTTTTAGCATCATCTTCTCTGTGGCAGTTTCTAGCATTTTGGCCAAGACTATCATTGTAATTCTAGCTTTCATGGCTACCAAGCCAGGATCCAGAATTAGAAAATGGATGGGAAAGAGACTGGGTCTTTCTATTGTCCTTTCTTGCTCTTTTATTCAAACCATTATTTGCATTGTATGGCTATCAACCTCTCCCCCATTCATAGATATTGACATGTATTCCATGCCAAAGGAAATTGTCTTGCTGTGTAATGAAGGGTCAACTGCCATGTTCTACTGTGTCCTTGGTTTTATGGGTTTCCTGGCAACGATTAGTTTCATAGTGGCTTTCCTGGTCCGGAAGTTACCTGACACCTTTAATGAAGCCAAATTTATTACCTTTAGCATGTTGATATTTTGCACCATCTGGCTATCATTTGTTCCCACATACTTGAGTACAAAGGGGAAATATATGGTGGCTGTTGAGATCTTCTCCATTTTGTGCTCCAGCGGGGGGTTACTGGCTTTTATCATCTTCCCAAAATGTTACATCATTCTGGTGAGGCCCGATTTAAATAACAAGGAACAGCTAAGAAGGGGAAGAATTTAAGAAGTTAACGTTAGGTGCAATTAAAAAGATTTCCTTAAAGCTATTCCATTTTCAAGTAAACATCTTATATTTTATACAGCTTGGTTTCTGTGTTCTCATTATATAATCACCTATTCTACAACTGAAATTGAATAAAATTTGTTAATTACAAGAAAGACAATGTATGGTATGGTTCTTTTCAACCAGGTATCTGTAAAAAAATTGATAACTTTTATGTCGTCAGTTGACAAGCAGCAGCATGTAATGTTCAGCTTATGGAACGTAGGTGTCACATGTCCAAAATGACTTGCACCTATAATTGTCCTCCCACAACTGTCCATGTTGTATGAGCTGAAAATTTGAATAGTGTCCAAGTGGTGTAGGATTTCCTGCCTAAGCAGGGGATTGGACAAGAAGACCTCCAAGGTCCCTTCCAGATTCTCTTCTCTTCTCTTCTCTTCTCTTCTCTTCTCTTCTCTTCTCTTCTCTTCTCTTCTCTTCTCTTCTCTTCTCTTCTCTTCTCTTCTCTTCTCTTCTCTTCTCTTCTCCTCTCCTCTCCTCTCCTCTCCTCTCCTCTCCTCTCCTCTCCTCTCCTCTCCTCTCCTCTCCCCTTCCCTTCCCTTCCCTTCCCTTCCCTTCCCTTCCCCTCCCCCTCCCCCTCCCCCTCTCCTCTCCTCTCCTCTCCTCTCCTCTCCTCTTCCCTTCCCTTCCCTTCCCTTCCCTTCCCTTCCCTTCCCTTCCCTTCCCTTCCCTTCCCTTCCCTTCCCTTCCCTTCCCTTCCCTTCCCTTCCCTTCCCTTCTCTTCTCTCCTCTTCTAAAAATTGCATTGCAGTAATCCACCCATTCAGACTAAGGCATGAATGACTATGAGCAGAGCCTCCCAGTCCAGGAATAGGCATAACTGGAACAAAATGCAAAGCATAAGTGCCACCTGCTCATCAAACAGGAGCCACAAATCCAGGTGGATCCCCAGATTGTGCACAGGATGTGTCTGGGTTCATTCAGAACAAGAGACGGAAGGTTCTGGAAGAGCCAGGGGGACCAGAAACCCAAATCCACTTGGTCTTATTAGAACTTTTGCTGAAATCTGTTCTTTCCTCATCTAGAACCTCACAAATTTCAAGACAGAAACTGGATGATCCGGTGTAGGGATATATATTTGGGAACAAACAAAGGCAATGAATGATGATACAGCATCCCAGACTGATCAACCTCCTGAGCAATTTCTTGTAGATGTTAAATAGTAGAACAGAGAATATTGAGCTGTAGCATCTGTGAGCTGGGCCATTCCTCCCCTATAATATCAACAGGGACCAGCATATATTCCTGTCCTTGTTGAAGCATGTTTTGGAAAGAAAATGTAACCATTACTTATTTACATTTGAAATTATTATACTTCTTACTTTAGTGAGCCTTACTATTACAACATTGAAACAGCATTAAACAATGTGATTAAAAAATAATATTAAAATTTAATATTAACACTCTGATCTCCAGATTTTTCTGTAAAATTAAAATATGCACACCAACACATCCAATGCAATTTTTAATCATATGCTTCCCACAATACACAGAGAACCGTACTTTGTAGCTCAGAAAAATGGATACAGAAGAAACATTACAGTGTTACATTTCTTTCTTAACGTCTTGCTCCTTTCTTGTTTTCTAGATTTTTGGGGGGTTATTTTTTGGTAATATTTCCACTGCAATTACTAATTTAATTAGTTTTATTTCAGTGCTATCTCTTAATTCCAAGAGAATTGTTGTACCCAATCAGATAGGAACAACTACCACCTTGTTCTCTGAAAAAAATAAAAATAAAAGATGCCCAATGGACTTTGGAGAAATATCCAATGGACTTTTCTATTCATGATTTTGTTTTACCTATAGAGTCTCAATTAGGGATTTCTTCCCTACAATTATCCATTTAAACACAACAACTTCTGAATTCCCCAGAGATCTCAGACAAATTGTAAGAACTGCAAACCAGAAAAGCAATATAACCAAATAAAAAGTTATGAGGAAACACAAGGTGATATTCTAAACTGGGATTAGAATTCTGAATTTTGACATTTGAGTTTACATAGGGACCTATATTAGACTGAATTGATGAAATACTGTTCTGAGTGGGATGAATTGGCTTAAAGAAAGAACTGCTTCATTCAGGATTGTGGTATTTGAAGCATTAATTATAGTGCTTTTACCCCAAGTGATGTGCATGATTCCTCATACTAAATGCAGCATGAGTGAGCCTCTGCCTTTTCTTCACCAGCACTATGAACCTGGAGACTTCATTGCTGTTGGCATTTTGTCTAAGATCTACATATTCTATACAGTGATGGACTTCAGAGAAGCACCGTCTAGTAATCTCTTTGATGAAATCCTGTAATTTTATTTGAAACACAGAGATATTTGTTCATTTGTAATCTTATCTCAGATAGTTTCCTCATAGGCAATGAATAATATTCTAAATAATGAGATAAAAATATTATAATGTGTATTTATTGAGCTGTGATTTCCACCCCATTAACATTTTGTGGATCCAAGAAAAACTTTCAAAGGGGGAGGGGAATAATATAGGTAATATATTATATTTTATGCAATGCCAACAAATGTTCAATACATTTGGCCTAATTTTCATAGGGTTTTAAAAAAGATTGGCACCCTTGTCAACTATGTTATTTACATGTTTCCATATTTTTATTGTAATAATGGCCAGGATAAAATTAAAAACGAAAGAGATGAAATTAAAAAGTTTGAGTAAATTGTGCACTCATGGTAGCGAGTAGAAAAATGAAGACGAAAAATATTTTTAAAAATTGCAAAAACTCTGTGCAGCTATGTCAGTGGTGGGTTTCTATCAGTTTGCCCCGGTTTAGGCAAACCTGTAGTGATGGCGGGAGGCTCCGTCCACCCACCCAGACATTGTCAGGGATGTTCTGCACATGCACAGAAGGTTCTGAGCATGCACCAAAGTGCCATGCACGCTCATACTTCCAAACCAGTAGTGAAGGTTAGTGAAACCCACTACTGAGCTATGTGCTTCAGCATAATTGATTTCAAGTATTTCAGACTCCAAAGTCATTTTTTCTTGAAAATTGTACTACAAAATAATATATTGGAGAGGGACAGAAATTATTCTTTTCACCAATACTGTATATTTATAATATATTTAGAGTGGTGGGCTTATAAAAACTGGTGAGAAATATTCAACTGAAGTACATATGTTATGTACTTTAAAATGCGTTGTAATAAACTCTACTAAAGATCATGTCTTGAACAGTGTGAAAGAATATATAATTTTCCTTTCAGAGTGATGACACCAATCTATCAGCAATTCCTCGCTTTGCAATTTGCAGTCAAGGAGATCAATGAAAACCCCCACATTTTGCCCAATCACACCCTGGGCTTCCATATTTATAACAGTTATTTCATGCCACATGGACTTACCGTGCCTCGTTAGAACTGTTCTCTACCAAGGAGAGATTCATCCCTAACTACAGGTGTGATATGAAGAAACGACCAATAGCTGTCATCGGAGGACCAACATCTGCAGTTGGAGCCCACATGAACACCATCCTGTCCCTATACAAGATGCCACAGGTACAATGGCTACATGGAAAACAGGCGCTTTTGAAGTTTTTTATGTCTTTCTTCCAGTAGTGGGTGCTTCTCATGGGATGAAAATAGAGTGAGAGGTTTAGGGAGTAAATGGAGCCATTGGATCTTGCCAAGTCTTTAGCTGTTTATTTTGGACAGCCTATTGTCTTAGGCAGTGGTGGGATTCAACATTTTTTACTACTGGTTCTGTGGGCATGGCAGGGGAAGGATACTGTAAAATCTTCATTCCCACTCCACTCCAGGGGAAGCATACTGCAAATTCCCCATTTTCGATCAGTTGGGACTCAGGAGGCAGAGAATAGATGGGGGCTGGGCCAGTCAGAAGTAATATTTACCAGTTCTCCGAACTACTCAAAATTTCCACTACCAGTTCTCCAGAACTGGTCAGAATGTGCTGAATACCACCTCTGGTCTTAGACCATAAACATGTTAGTGGTGAATACAGCAGACCAGAACACGCTATGAACAGATTGTTATTTCTGAAGGTAATTTTATTTTTCAGCATATATCACATTTGATACTACAGGGCGCACTGTAAGTTCTGCTTTATCAATAAAATACAGATATAGCTGTTCTATGAAATGCAAGGTAAGATTAGCATTTGATAAGAGCCTTGGTGGCACAATGGTTAGGGTGCAGGCTACTTCTGCTGACTGCCGGCTGCCTGCAATTCAGCAGTTCAAATCCCACTAGGCTCAAGGATGACTCGGCCTTCCATCCTTCCAAGGTGGGTCAAAATGAGGATCCAGATTGTTGGGGGCAATATGGTGATTCTGTAAAGCACTTGGAGGGGGCTGTGGAGAACTGTGTATTGTGCTAGGTGCTATTGCTATTGATCAATTGCACCAAAGCAACCCTACTTATGAAGGAACTGATCAATTATTTCAACAAATAATGACATTCTAGATACCTTCTGCTCATTTCTTCCCACCGAAAAATAGATAGTTCATTGCATCTTACCTACTTTCTTTAATATTTTCTAAATTCAGATGTAAACTATGGCTAGAAAGGAAGTAATCCTTCATTGTTAATTCCTGGGTTTTTGTTTTCTCTAATGTTTTCTCCATAAGATTGAAAACTGTTATTTTTTTTCCCAATCCCACTTTTCCATCTATCTCTTCAGTTCATCTATGGCTCAACTCCAGAGATAAATGAAAAAACGCAAGAGGTTTCATACCAACAGATGTTCCCAAATGTGCACCATCAATACAATGGAATTCTTCAATTGATACACTTCCAGTGGACTTGGATAGGGATGGTGTATACAAATTGTGAGAATGGTGAAAAGTTTGTACAAAATGTGGTTCCCGTGTTTTCCCTGAGTGGCATTTGTTTCGCTTTTATTGAAACTTTGCCAGCCATTACTTACTCAAATAATATTTTAGCTTCTGTGGAAGCTGGAATTGAGACATTCAAAATTATCATGAGAAGCTCTGCCAATGTAGTGTTAATCCATGGCGAAGCTGAAGATATGATTATTTTGAGGATCATTCCCACCATATCCCAAGTGGAAGATGTACCATTATTGGCAAAAGTTAAAGTGTGGGTGTTGACAGCTCAGATGCATTTCACATCACTTCCCTTCCAAAGGAATGATGACCTAGACTTCCTCCATGGTGCTCTCTCCTTTGCAATTCATTCAAAGGAGGTGTCGGGATTCCGGGAGTTTCTTCAGATGAAAAAGCCTAACATGAAAAAAGAAGATGCCATTATCAAGCTCTTCTGGAGAAATGCATTTGAATGTTCGTTCTCCAACTCCATGACAGAGGAGAAAGATGCAGTCATCTGCACTGGTGAAGAAAACCTGGGAAATCTTCCTTTGTCTGTATTTGAAATGGACATGACTAGCCACAGCTACAGTGTCTACAATGCAGTCTGTGCAGTGGCCCATGCTTTGCAAGGCATTCAGACATCCATATTCAGGCACCGAGCAGGAGCTCGTGAAGCCAAACTAAACCTTCTGAAACAACATCTGTGGAAGGTAAAGTTTGAACCAAGTAAATTGTAAATGACAGAGGGCTGGCCATATTTGCAGGTAAACTAATAGAGCCTAGATTGTGGAGGGTCACTATTCTCCTAAATTTTTAAATTAAAATATTTAAAATTAAATTAGATAAGCACACCACACTGCCATCATGTGAGATGTGCTGTACTTCCCATTACTAATATGCCACAATTCCTAGGAATTATTAAGTTCCAAATTCTTTGAAATGAAATCTTTTAAAAAAGAGAGAGTGAAGAAAATGAGTGCCACTTAATGCTAGAATGAAATTGAAATACGTATTTATCCTTAAAGGTAAAGATTTCCCTCGCACATATGTGCTAGTCGTTCCCAACTCTAGGGGGCAGTGCTCATCTTCGTTTCAAAGCCAAAAAGCCAGTGCTGTCTGAAGACGTCTCTGTGGTCATGTGGCCAGCATGACTAAACACCAAAGGCACAGGGAATGCTGTTACCTTCCCATGAAAGGTGGTTCCTATTTTTTCTACTTGCATTTCTTACATGCTTTCCAACTGCTAGGTTGGCAGAAGCTGGGAGAAGTAACGGAAACTCACCCTGTTACGGGGCACTAGGGATTTGAACCACTGAACTGCCAACCTCTCGATCCACAAGCTCAGTGTCTTAGCCACTGAGCCACCATGTCCCTCTATTTATATTTATATATATTTATCCTTAGCTGAACTCAAAAAGGGATTGGACAGGAATTCCTAGGAAAAGACAGTTTGGTCTAGTGATTAAAGCACAAGGCTACAAAACAGGAGACTGAATTCTAGTCTTCCTTAGAAATGAAAGCCAGCTGGGTGACTTTGGGTGAGTCACATTCTTTTAGTCCAATTCAGCTCACAGGGTGGTTGTCAGTAAAAGAGGAGGAGGAAGGAATATGTTCTTCTGCCTTGACTTACCACATTTTTGGAGTATAAGACGCAATCCCCCCCCCCAAAAGGGACTAAAAATTTGGGTGCATTTTATACCCCAAATGTAGCTTTTTCAAAGCTTTTTTTCAACCCTAATAAGGTGCTAGCGAGAGAAGCAATCTTCTGTGCTTTGCCTGCTTTTCTCATTGCTACTCCCTCCTACAATCAGCTGTGCTTTAGAAGCTTTTTTCAGCCCTAATGAGGCGCTAGTGAGTGAAGCGATCTTCTGTGATTTGCCTGCTTTTCTCATTGCTTTTGTCTCTGACAATTAGCTGTGCTTTAGAAGCTGTTTTTTATTCCCAACCAGAGGATAAAAAGCACACACGTGCACTCAAAACTAAAGTACTAAAGCTGACCAGACTATGGACACTAACCAGATAAATACCTGGTAGGCAGAATTTTTTCCCCTTATTTTCCTCCCCAAAAACTAAGGTGCGTATTATACTCTGGTGTGTCTTATACTCCAAAAAAATATGGAATTTATAAAAATAATGAAGGTGGGATAAAAATAAGAAAACAAAAATAGGTGTTGTATATTGATTGGGAACCTGAAAAATAGTTCCTATATTAATAGCAATGGCATTTGGGCTTATATACTGCCACATAGCACGTAACAACACTCTTGGATTGGTTTACAATGTAGAAACATTATTTTCATATTGCCCCCAATGATCTGGGTTGTCATTTTACTGACTTTGGAAGGATGGAAGGCTGAGTCAACCTTGAGCTCTGTAAGGATTGAACTCCAGATTATGGGCAGAATTTGCCTGCAATATTGCATTCTAATCTCCAGGGCTCTTATATTTTATTTATTTGATTGATCATGTGCCATTATTGTATTTATTGTTACTGTAACTGAGTCCATAAACCAAGAAACAGTGATATTCATAAGGAGTTGAACTTATCTTCAAGGAAATGTTGACTTTATTTTTTATTTTAAATCTATAGAATGTTGAGATAAAGATAAAGGTTCCCCTCGCATATATGTGCTAGTCGTTCCCAACTCTAGGGGGCAGTGCTCCTCTCTGCTTCAAAGCCGAAGAGCCAGCGATGTCCAAAGACATCTGTGTCATCCTGGTTATGTGGCCAGCATGACTAAATGCCAAAGGCACACAGAACACTGTTACCTTCCCACCAAAGTATTTTTGTACTTGCATTTTTTTTTACGTACTTTCAAATTGCTAGGTTGGCAGAAGCTGGGACAAGTAACAAGAGCTCATCCTGTTATGCAGCACTAGGGATTTGAACCACTGAACTTTTGATCGACAAGCTCAGGTCTTAGCCACTGAGCCACCAGTTCCCAATAAAGTTGAGATATTCAATGTTAAATGTAATTGCAATTTTTTCTCCTTACCAAAATATGATTGAAAGTAATCATTTTAATGTTTTCCTGAAATAAAATCGGGAGGTTTTTTAAAATTCAGTTTTCAGTCAATTGTTCTTCACGGATGTAGATCTTTTATTAATGTGTGCCGCTTGTTATATGTTTTATTCTGTTTGGAAGTGATAATTGTCCTAAAGAAGACAAAGAGAAGGGAACATTATTCTTAATATACTGGAATGTTTACTGTGCACTTTTTGATTTTTCTTCTTTTTAAAAATGTAGTTCAATCAGTTTGTAAGGAGGGTGTCTTTCAATAACAGTGCAGGAGAAAAAGTTTCCTTCAACCAGTATGGAGAGTTGGAGGTTGGATTTGATATTATGAACTGGATCGTATTTCCAAATCAGTCTTTTCTGAGAGTCAAAATTGGAGGATTCAATGGCATGGATTCTCAAAAAATAATGTTTTATTCTCCTGAAGAATCTATTGTGTGGCCTACGAGATTTAATCAGGTATGGTCCAATTACAGTTTAAATTATTTTTCATCATTATTCCATTGTTAGAAATATTTATAGATACAACATCCCACCCTCCTGTTACATTCAGAAATAAAATCCTCCATAGCTTTTTCCTACTCCTATACATTTTTGATGAGTCATTGTGTGTATGGAGAGATATGAATATATGAGAAAGCATGGTGGCCAGGGGTGAACTCCAGGAGGTTTTGACAGGTTCTGGAAAACTGGTAGCAGAAATTCTGAGTAGTTAAGAGAAGTGGCAAGTACCACCTCTGGCTGGCCCCAGAGTGGGGTGGGAATGGAGATTTTGCAATATCCTTCCCCCAGGAGTGGGGAGGGAATGGGGATTGTGTAGTATTCTTCCTCTGGAGTGGGGTGGGAATGAAGATTTTGCAGTATCTTTCCCAAGCCACACCCACCAAGCCATGCCCACAGAACCGGTAGTAAAAAAAAAATGAATTTCACCACTGTGAATTTGATAAAAAGATAGTTTGGGATCTGCATGGCATGGTTTGGTAGGCATGGCAGGGGCAGGATACTGGAAAATCCCCATTTCCTTCCGATCATCTGGGACTCAGGAGGCAGAGAATAGATGGGGGTGGGGCCAGTCAGAGGTGGTATTTACCGGTTCTCGAAACTACTCAAAATTTCCGCTACCAGTTCTCCAGAACTGGTCAAAATTTGCTGAATACCACCTCTGCCTGGAAGGTATCCTCCATTTCTGGTTTGCCACAAGAAAGTGTAACAATATTCAAATAAATAATAGAGGTACAATCTTGTCCAATCAAGAGCATTCTCTCCTTTCTTAATGGACAGGTCCAGCCACTTTCTCTATGTAATAACAAGTGCCGCTCGGGATATAGTAAGAAAAGGATAGAATCAAAGCCATTTTGCTGCTATGATTGCCTTCGATGTCCTGATGGAAAGATTGCTAGCCAGGAAGGTAAGAGATGTTGTATAGAAAGCTGAAAGATATATTGACAGCAATACTCAAAGGCATGCCTTCTTTTATTATCCAAAAGTTGTTGATGATCACGATGCTTTAATTCATCACAGAATATCACAGTATTAAACAAAAACCAGAAATAGAATCCCTGTTGGATTTTCTGAGTTTCCTTTGCTTGCTGCAGATGTTTCATTATCAAGCTAGGTAACATCATCAATGCATGGGGGAGTTGTAAACCACATACTTTTCTCTAGAATAGGGGTGTCAAAGTTGATTTCATTGAGGGCCACATCAGGGTTGTGTTTGATCCTGGGGTGGGGGTAGGGGAGCATGGCCAGGGTCGGTGTGGCCAGCTCGATGTCACTCAAGTCAGGGGCACCTGTGGTGGCCCAAGTGCTCTTCCAGCAAAAACAGGCTCCTGAGGTCCATTTCAGCTGTGCCAGCATCCTGCAATCCTTTGCCAGTGAAAACAGAGCTGGGAAGTGCACCCTGCAGGCCTCGTGAGCTCTGTTTTTGGCTGCAATAGCTTCCTACAACCCTCTGCCAGTGAAAATGGAGTTGGGAGTGCCAGCCGTGGCCCTCAAAAACTCCATTTTTGGCTGCAACGACCTCCTGCCACCCTCTGCCAGTGAAAATTGAGCTCGGGAGGGCCTCATGCAGCCCTCCCAACCTCTGTTTTTGCTGGCAGAGGCATTGTGGGCCAGTCCTTCACTGTTTCCAGGGTGGCCCCATGGGCCAGATCTAAGCACTCCATTGGCTGGATCTGGCCCCTCAGGTCTTGTGTTTGACACCCCTGCTTTAGAACCAATCAGCAAACTTCATCTCCAATGGGGTGATAATGTTACTCAGCCTGGTAATGAGACTGAGGACAGAAGAAAGCTCAGAGAACCAGAACAATCCAACCACATAAACAGCTGGAATAGTAAACTGGACATATACAGGATTAAAAGCCCTAGATAGGGAAACCAGAAAAATAGTAGCAATGAATCTTGCCCTTCACCCATGAGGTGATATTAACCAACTCTACTTGCCGTATTTTTTGGAGTATAAGACACACCTTTTCCCCCCAAAAAAGACGGTGAAAATCTGGGTGCGTCTTATACTCCAAATGTAGCCCCTCCCAGCTTCTCAAATGGATGTTTCAGAGGCTGAAAAAAAGCATCAGAAATGAAGCTTCAGAAAAGAAGCCCTCAAACAGAGCTTCAGAGGCTTTTTTCCTGTTTCAGAGGCTTTCAGAGGTGGGGGGGGGGCAGGAGCAAGGCACAGAGCTCACAACCAAGGAACCTGTTGTTAAAATTCACCCCTGGGAACAGCTGATTGGAGATATTCCGGGAGGTCAATCCACCTGCCAATCAGCTTTTTTCTTATTTTCCTCCCCAAAAACTAAGGTGCATCTTACACTCTGAAAAATATGGTACCAGGAAAATAGGTGACTATGTAATCTATGTATGTACCAATAATAATAGGTGCCTTGGGTTCACCACTTAAACACCATTGACAAAATCACTATTGATCAATTGCAAAAGGCAAGTTTACTCAGAACAGCTTATATCCTGTGACAATACCTCTAACACCATCAAACATCATCACCTGCCTATCCCAAGTCCATAGGAAATGCCAATAGATGGACAAAAATCCCAAAGCCAATCAAAATATGTGGCTGTTTGATTGTTATTAATGACATTATTTGTGGTTATTTTATTTGTGGTATACTGTAATTGGATATAACAATTTGGTCTTCTCAACTGTTTTAGAAATAGAAATTTTATAAAATTGGTTATGCAAATTAAAATAAAAGCAAAGATCACATTGGACTTCTTAATCTCTTTCCGAACTCCTAAATGGTAAAATCACTCTTAAAGTTGTGATTTGAGTCAAGACCAATTAAATGAGATAAAATCTAGAGTTCATTTATTGTCAAACTTACCTGCATCTGGTAGCATCACCAGAAAGTGTCTGTATGCAAAAGGTCTCAAGGTGTCATAACAATTTTTAATCTGCCTTTGAAAATTAAAACAAACAGTGCTGTAAAGTAGTGCATATTTAACTGCAGGAGTAATAATTTTATACTCTGTCCCCATGATCCCCAACTGTCAATTATGTGTGATTTTCAAGAGTAACAGTGAGACTTCAAGCTACAAAGCAGTGGTGGGTTGCTCCTGGTTCAGTCTGGTTCTTGCAAACCGATAGTAATAGTGGCGGAAGGCTCCGCCCACACATCCCAATGTCATCACTGATGATCTGGGCTTGCGCAAGCGCTCCCATTACAAACCGGTAATAAAAGTAAGTGGAACCCACCCCTGCTACAAAGCCACGTAAAAACAGAATGTTTACAGATTACAAAATAAAATTCCAGTTACAAATTCCAATTGCAAATACCACAATTTCACAAACCACGGGTACACCACGCCTCCTTTTTAATATACAAGAAGCAAATAGAATATTTTTGTTTGTTTTGTTTTTGTTCTGAGGAAAATTTTGAGTTTCCTAGGAATTTCATTTATTTGAAATGCTGGCTTGTTAGTCATTTCTGGTGATAGACTTTTATGCAAATGGTAGAAAGTTATTTCATTCTCAAATTCTAACTAATTATCATTTGATGATGCTCACGTTCACATTTGATTAGTGAAAAGAATTTCAGAACTACCCTGCATTTAAACTAATCATTTCTTTTCTAGATATGGATGTCTGTTTTCATTGTTCAGAAGATCAGTACCCTAACAATAGCCAAGATTTGTGTCTCCCGAAAGCGTTAACATTCTTGATGTATGAAGAACTTTTGGGGACCATTTTAGCCAGCTCTGCTATTTTCTGTTCTTTCATTACAGCTGTAGTCTTCTGGATTTTTATTAAACATCAGGATACTCCTCTAGTCAAAGCCAATAATCGGAACTTGACCTACATTCTCCTGGTTGCCCTCTTGTTATCTTTTCTTTGTGTTTTGCTATTTATTGGCCAACCATCCAAGATGACATGTGTCCTTCGTCAAACTGCTTTTGGAGTTGTCTTCTCAGTGGCTGTATCTTGTGTTTTAGCCAAAACTATCATTGTGGTTCTGGCTTTTATGGCCACCAAGCCTGGGACCAAGATCACCAAGTGGGTGGGGAAAAAACTTGCCATGTCTGTAGTATTTGGCTGCTCCTTTGTTCAAGGGATTATATGCACGGTGTGGCTGATAACATCTCCCCCATTCCCTGATGCTAACATGAGTTCCATGACAGAAGAAATAGTCCTGGAATGCAATGAAGGATCCACCTACATGTTCTACTGTGTCTTGGGCTACATGGGTTTCCTTGCCTTTATTAGCTTTATAGTGGCTTTCCTAGCAAGGAATTTACCTGATGCTTTCAATGAAGCCAAATTTATCACCTTCAGCATGTTGGTCTTCTGCAGTGTCTGGTTGTCCTTTGTTCCAACATACCTGAGCACAAAAGGAAAATATATGGTTGCTGTGGAGATCTTCTCTATCATAGCCTCCAGTGTTGGAATATTGATTTGCATCTTTTCCCCCAAATGTTTTGTCATTTTATGGAGACCTGATCTAAATAAGAAAGAAAAGCTAAGCACCAAAAATCATTAGTAGAATATAAACCTGGATGACCCTTAATTCTTTTGAATTAGTCAATGGTGCTTTAGCTATGTATTTGATACGTTTGTGTGTGTCAGTGTGTCTAATCTGTTGTGAAAACATAGGGCTCACAAAGCCCTTAATGCTCCTACGACCACTGGGACCATTTTGCCTTTTACTTTTCAAATGCTCTTTCATTCCTCCTTCATGCTCTGATACTTCTCCAGCTTCTTGTATTCCTCCTTCCTGGTGTTGTGTCTTTGTGTCATTACATCTATCATTTCCTCTGTCTTCTCCTCCTTATCTTTTCCCATGATCTCCAGTTGATTAATTGATTAAACCCGCCTTTCTACCTGGATCTGGAAATCCAACAGGATCTTAGCCCTATTATTCTCCACAATCTTCTCTAGAACCTCCTTTATGAGATTAAGAAGTTCTTGGGAGGGACTAGTCCATACATTGTACATGTGTTCCTGTACACAGTATCAATTACTTGGTTGTGCCATTCAGGTTTTGCTGCTCCTGCCTACATTTTACATCTGCCACTATGTTCAGAGACTGTCTCTGAAGTCTCTGCAAAGTCTGTACCTTGGGTCCTGTCTAATGCAATAGATCCTGATTCTATTGATCTGGTGTTTAGTGCCAGTTCTTATGCTGTTATGATGAATGCCTCATTGCTGTCTTTTAGTCCAGATCTTTCCAGCCACTGGTAGGATTTCCTAGTGTCAGCCACCTCACCCATCTGTCAATGACATATCATGTGCAGGGTTTTGTCTTGCCATTTCACCTTCTTAGCTTGATCTCCCTCTCGTGCCTGCTGCTGTCTCTGGAATTTTCTCAGCAGTTGATCTTTGGGTGTCATCTTTACTGCTGAATCTTTGGGTTTGCCCAGGACAGTGGCTTTGACTGTGTGTGTGTGTGTGTGTATACATATATATAAAATAACTTCACAAAAGAACCTCCAGTGCCCAAAACACATTGGTTCAATTCAGCTACAAAAACAACAGTTCCCATCCACTCCTTGACTCATATGCCTTGGGTAATAGCAAGGCCTTCAAAGTTCAAGACATTGTGCCATCTATCCTCAACTCAATACAACTGTGAAATCCATCCCCAATCTTAGAATCTACCATCAAGCAGTGGTCCCCAATCTTTCAGACCTTGGGGACCTCTAAATGAATCATTTTAAATCCCACAGACCACTAATATGATCTGCCTAATGACCTGCTAGGTGAGCGTGGGTAGGTGGTCATGTGACTGAGTGGGCATGGTCAACTCAGTGTCACTCACATCAAGAGGTGCCTCATTGGCCTCTACTCACCTCTCCCCTCCCAGCCACTCCTCCCCTCCCCGCCTGGGCTCCTTAGGCTCCCTACAGAAAGCAGTTGTTGGGGCAGCCACTATGAGAAAGAGTTAGCAAAACAGTTGGCCCTCTGGTTCTTTGCTTCGGTGCTTCCCTTCAGCCTTCACCCAAATCCCCACACCAGGAGGCTGAAACAGACCCAAGTCAGAATTTCTGCCCCCCCTCCAAACTACACAAAAAGACCCCAAAGAGGGAGACTCTCTGCAGCAACACAAACATTCATTGCACGTATCTATCCCAGGGGCTGTAGTTTGCGGACCCCTGATTTAGTGCAATATAAAAAATGCAAATAATTTTTCTGTGGACCCCCAAAATTTTCTCACAGACCGCCAGTGGTTCATGGACCACCAGTTGGTGATTGCTGCCTAAAGCATGCCATCATAAAGATGAGATGTCAGAGTACATACAGCTTTACTACATGAGGCAACCCAGGAGCAGTAACAGCAAACAGAGGTTTGTAATAAATAGTGGTTTTTACCTATAAAAGAATATATACTATACATATATGTACTATAGGCAGAAGTCAAATAATCAGTAAATTACGGCAGGGAAGAATACATGGCAAGAAAGAGATGCCCTAATAGGGCCTCTTCTTATTATACAGGCTCTTAAAGGGATAACAGCCAAAAAACCTTGCTGACTTATTCCCATCATTACATCATTGCATCATTGTAGCTGGCCAGTTCTTAAATAACTACCCTGACATGAGACGTCATAAAGAGCCAGGATAAATGTACTATCCCCATTCCACTCCCAACAAAGGTCATCCAAAAATGTGTCCAATGATGTTTGCAATTCAATTTGGGCTTGTGGGATGATACAGCAGAGCCTCAGTAACAACCCCCAGCTCCCTTTGGAACACTACAGCATTCACCTGTTGCTAGGGAGGACTGATTGAATAGGATCTGCCTCTTTGGAGAACAACATAACATAGGAGAATCTTATATCAGGGCATGATGTGACTATGACAAAGGAAACAAAGAAAACAGCCCCTTCAAATGATATTGTCACTCAAGTCAATAGAACCTGGTGGTGCAGCAGACTAATAGTCTATTATTAACATTCAGCTGCCTGCAATTACTGTAAGTTCGAATCTCACCAGGTTCAAGGTTGACTAACCTTCCATTCTTTCTAAGGTAGGTCAAATGTGGACCCAGATTGTGGGGGCAATAAGCTGACTTCCTATAAATATACAAAAGTATGAAGGCTATTGCTTAACGCATTGTAAGCCGCCCTGAGTCTCCAGAGAAGGGCGGCATATAAATCAATTTAAAAAAAAACAGCTCTGACAAGCAGACCATGTGGCTACAGTTTTAAATCAGGACATGAATAACCTGGATAGGCCCATAATCAACATGGGGCCATGAACTCCTGAGCTGCATATGAGGCCCTCCCAGGGGTGGCAAAATAAAGTCCCACACACAATAAGCCTGGAGAACACCACAGGCAATCCCATCAGAGAGAGATGTTGTTACCCAGCAGGAAGTCTGGGTACCTGATCCCTCCTCTTCCCTTTCACCTGCTTTGTTTGAAATACATGCCATTTTTTCCCTAACATTCTTACTGGAATGACAACTATGATATTGCCCTTAATAAGACTTTTCTGTTGTGGCTCCATTGCCTGAGCCTGTGTCATCAGCAGGAGAGGACTCTGAGAGTGAGGGAGAGGAGTTGGCAAGGCCTCCTTCTCCAGGACCCTCCTCTCTGGCAATGCCTCCGGAGGACACCGAAGGGCAAGAGATAGGCCCAGAGCCAAGCACGTCCCCACAGCCACAGGTGGACAGTGATGAGGGTAATGAGTTTTGGCTGGACCCTCACCAGTGTCGCAGAGACAGGCGTGCACAACCGAAAAAAAGGCGTGCCTGTGATTAGCTGACTCACTGGACCACACCCCACAGGCTATAAAAGGGAGTGAGTTAAGCTTCAACTCTGTGACGGACAAAACTTATAAATCTCTTGGAGTCTTCAGATTTATTCCTGCATTTCAGCTTCAGCTATTATTTCTGGACAATTGTGGTATGTATTTTCTGCTCAATTGATAAAGGTCTTGGCAAGCAGCTGCTGGGATTGCTGCCAAGCATCTTATCAGACTAATTGGTTGCCTGCCTGTTTATTTAACCCCCAACTGTCTGAGTGTGTGTGTGTTTGTTTGAAGAGGACAGAACATTTTCATTATTATAATGGTGGAGAATATCAGGTCAGGAGAGATGTGACTAATACGTTGCCTCCTACCTATTATTGAATTCTAAATGGGACATTTCTCTTTTGTAATTACCAAGATATTTTTCAACTGCATGTTCTAATCCCAAATGAGTTCTTCTACCAACTATGGTACCTGCCATTTCTTGTTATTTCACCAGAAAAGCATAAACAATATTTGTACTGAAATATAACCATGGCATTTTCTCATTTATAATTCATTTCATCTGTACTTTGGAATTTGTTATGGCCTTCTTTGAAATTATCAAATATCTATGCAACAAATCAAAGAATCTGAGGATGTGGATAGCAACATTCCCTTGCCTATTTCAACTTGGGGATACTTAAGCGGTAGTTAGGTAACTGAGGTTGAATAATTGTTATTGACAATTGTTACTGACATTAGTAACAGGCTGGGAGACTGAACTTTGAAGAGGAACTGATTCATTCAGGACGATGGTACTGGGAATCATACTTTCAATGATTTTGGCCCAGGTGTTATGTAAGAGTCCCATTTCTAAATGCAGTGTCAGTGATCCTCTACCTTTTCTTCACAAGGAATACAGACCAGGAGACCTCAACGTTGTAGGCATTCTGTCTAAGATCTATATATTTTACAACATGATAGACTTCAGGGAACCACCCTCTAATAATGTTTTTGATGACATTGCGTAAGTTTTTTCTACCATTCATGATATAAGATAAATGCAGTTGATTGTTCATCAGTATGTATTTATTTCTCTGGGTTTGAATCTTCATTCAAAGAAAATCTTACATTTGAATTGATTCTGGTTTATGTATCAAGCACTCATAAAGGTTAACCCTTTATGGTCTTTGTGACCATAAAGACAGGGACCTAGAGACAGAGTGCTCCAGGATGATCTATTGTCAATGTGTCCATTCAAAACTTCCAAAAATACACCTATCACTACTGTAATGGATCATTCCAGTTTCTGCTGCCGGACATCTTCTTTTTCTCTTTCTTTCTATCTTTACACACTTCTTAAGAGTGATAAGTTTTTACATGATATCTCCAGATTATAATAGTGTGAGCCTGATCATTACATCACCTTGATGTGAAAAAGATGTGGAGATTCTAGAAAGAGTGCAGAGAAGAGCAATAAAGATGATTAGGGGACTGGAGGTTAAAATGTATGAAGAACAGTTACTGGAATTGGGCATATCTGGTTTAATGAAAAGAAGGACTACGGGAGGCATGATAGCAGTTCCAATATCTCAGGGGCTGCCACAAAGAAGTCAAGCTATTCTCCAGAGCACCTGAGGGCAGCACAAGAAGCAATGGGTGAGAACTAATCAAGGAGAGAAGCAACTTAGAACTAAGGAGAAATTTCCTGACAGTTAGAACAATTAAGTCAATGCCTGGAATGCACTACCTGACTGTGGTTTCATCCCAAAACCCCCAAAATTTTAACCTAAGACTGTCTACTGTTGATCTCACCCCATTCTTAAGAGGTCTGTAAAGGACGTGCATGAGACCACCAGCGTGCCTACCATCCCTGTCCTAATATTCCCTTTATTTGTATTCTTTTTATGTATTCAATTCATGCTTATACTTATATATATTATCTAATACGTACTTGACAAACAAATAAAAAATAAATTAGTCAGTAGAACAACTTGTCCCAGAAGTTGTGACTGCTCCAACACTGGAGGTTTTTAAGAAGAGATTGGATAACCATTTGTCTGAAGTGATGTAGGGTTTCCTGCCTAAGCAGGGGGAGACCTCCAAGGTCCCTTCCAACTTCTATTCTATTCTATTCTGTTCTGTTCTGTTCTGTTCTGTTCTGTTCTGTTCCGTTCCGTTCCGTTCTGTTCCATTCCATTCCATTCCATTCCATTCCATTCCATTCCATTCCATTCCATTCCATTCCATTCTATTCTATTCTATTCTATTCTATTCTTTATTTATTTATTTCAATTTATAAACCACCCTTCTCCTTGCGGACTCAGGGCAGTGAACAGCCAAAATAAAACATGGTATACAAAAGTTAAAAACAATTAAAAATTATTAAATATTTTTGGCCGACAATTAAAACAAACCAATTTCAAACCAATTTCAAATTTAAAACAGAAGATTCTATTCTATTCAGGCTTTGAGTGAAAATTTTGGATTGAAATATTTTATTTGATTAAATGTATATGCCAAGCTATACAAAGCTTGCCCTATGTCACTAGATGTACTATCAGTTCTTCCCTAAATTAGTAATAACCCAGAGTAGTGATCTAACATCTTCTTCAATTACTAAAGAGTTGGTAAGTGGAATTTCTTCTAAGGCTCTGATGGTGAACCTATGGCACACGTGCCAGAGGTGCCACAAAGCACCCTCTCTGTGGGCACATGAGTTGTCTCCCAAACTCAGCTCTGCCGTACATGTGTGCATGTCTCCTGCCAACCATCTGGTCTTCGAGTCTCTGCTGCAAATACATGTGTGGTGAGGTGCATGCATGGAGGCCACACACACACATGGGAGGAAAGCCGCATGCATGGGGGGCAGGCCACATCCCCAGGGGCTGCACGCAGATGGATGGGGGCAGAGCACACATTGCATTTTGGGGATTCAGGCATGCACACACACAATCGGTCCAGAAAAGGTTAGCCATCACTGTTCTAAGGGATCTTGGAGGCAGCACATAATTTCAATATTTCTATTTCTTAAAAAATAAATCCCCTTGATTCCATTTACTATCTGTAAATTTGTATCATTTAATGGAGCAGTTCAAAGTTAGAACCTCCTTTTGCATTTTGAGATCTTTGCAAACACATTCCATTCCTGTTTTTATTTTTAATAAAAACCATCACAGATTTAATTGTAATATTGCTTCTTGTCTTTACTAACAGCTTACTGAAAGCTTTTGTACAATTCCTTCCGGAGATCCTTAATTTCCTAGGTTTGGGCTTTTTTCCTCCTTCTTAGTTATTTCTACGACATCCCTTTTGCTCTCCTGTTTCTTGATCTTTAGCAGTCTCTTTTCACATCCATCTTAACAACTGATTTTCCTGAGGAAACTTGAGTTACTGAGAGAAATACAATATTCTAAATTGTAAAAAAAAAAAAATCTGGTAAGATTTTTTAGAATAGAAAAAAATCTGAATTTGAATATAGTTGTTGGGTTTTACCTATATCAATAAAAATGCTTTGCATTTTGCTAAAATGAAATATTCTAAGTATGGAGTTATGAAACAAGTACTGTGAAAAATTATATTTACTTTTAGGATCATGACACCTCTATACCAGCAGTTTCTGGCTTTGCAATTTGCAATTAAGGAGATCAATGAAGATTTGCATATTTTACAGAATCACACCTTGGGCTTCCATATCTATAATAGCTATTTTACTACAACTTGGACCTATCGTGCTTCACTGGAGGTATTTTCTTCTAAAGACACATTTGTTCCTAACTACAGCTGTGACCAGCAGAAAAGACCAATAGCTGTTATTGGAGGACCAACCTCTTCAATTCAGACCGATATGACCACCATCTTGTCTCTCTACAAAATACCCCAGGTACAATTCTTGCTTGGAATCTTGGAGGGGGGAAGGAAAATACATGGGATTTTTTTCTCCAAGCATTTTCAGAATAATATGGTACAGAGCAGAGGTAATTTGATCTAGTGGTTAAGGCACTAGGCTAGAAACCAGGACATTGTAAATTCTAAGTAAAGGTAAAGGGTCCCTTCTCACATATATGCTAGTTGTTCCCAACTCAAGGGCGCAGTGCTCATCTTCATTTCAAAAATGAATGTTTTGTAATTAGAGACATTGACAATAGTTAAGATGTAGTATGAGTGGGGAAACTGAAATGACTGTTCCTCGCAGGTAGATGAGTTTGGAGCATCTTCCTCTGTCACTTTTAAAGTGTGAAGTTGAAAAACATCTACTTAGTAACCCTCTCTTCAGAAGCATCTGAATTGTAATCTCAGGTAGAAAACCAGGCCATGGAATAATGAATGAATTAATCAATTGATAGGAAGAGAATACCAGATTTGAAAGATCAGGGTTCAGAGCTTCAAAACACATACAATATTTTATTTATTTATTTATTTATTTATTTATTTATTTATTTATTTATTTATTTATTTATTTATTTATTTATGTGATTTATATGCCGCCATTCTCCCCAAGGACTCAGGGTGGCTTACAAAAACAATCATAATACAAATCACAATAAACACATTAAAATGCATTAAAATCCCATAAAATCATTCTAAAAACTATATAACCCCACGATCGTAATATTCTTTAAACAGCTATGTCTTTAATCCCCGGCGAAAGGAGTGGAGGTTGGGGACCGTCCTGAGGTCGGTGGGAAGACTATTCCAGAGGGTCGGAGCTCCGACAGAGAAAGCCCTCCCCCTGGGGGCCGCCAGCTGACATTGCTTGGCTGATGGCACCTGGAGGAGGCACATTCTATGGGAGCGCACTGGACGGTGGGAGGAAGGCAGGAAGTGGTCCTGTAAGTACCCCGGGCCTAAGCCATGTAGGGCTTTATAGATTAAAACCATCAGGAGAACAACCGGTAGCCAGTGCAGCCCACGCAGGAGAGGTGTAACACAGGAGTAACGAGAAGCCCATGTAACTACCCGCACAGCTGCATTCTGGACTAACTGGAGTCTCCAGATATGTCCCAAGGGTAGCCCCATGTAGAGGGCGTTACAGTAATCCAACCGAGAAATAACCAGGGCATGGGTGACCGTGGTGAGGGCATCTCGGTCCAAAAAAGGGCGCAACTGGCGTACAAGACGTACTTGCGTGAAGGCCCCCCTGGTTAATCTGTTGTCCTAGAAGTTAGCACATTTTCAAAGGATAGTTCAGTCAATCTCTTTCCCCAGATAGTTTTACCCAAAATATAATTGATTCCTATAGTGGTGGGATTCAACTGGTGTAACAATCAGTTCACTGAGACAGCACTTCGTCCATGCATGCTTGCTTTGCTTGTATGTGTTCCAAACACGTATGCACGGTTCTTTTGAAAACAGCTCTAAAAATTACATTGTATTGCAGCCCCAATCCGCTCTACCGCACCTATCAGCTGGCCTTCAAAGGAAATATAGGTCAGTATAGCGCAGGGGTGAGCAGGAGGGCCCACCTGATTGTTGGAGGTAGGGGTTCACCCAAACTGGTTCGAAGGAGCAGAATTTCACCCCTGATTTCCTATCCCTCTTCTTTCTCTGGATTGCAAGTGATTCATAAATCTGGGAGCCATGCTGAGATTACTATTAGGGTTTCCCAAATTCTTTAATGAAATGTGGATTTAAATTTCTAACAGTCTTTGATGCTGAAATTCTAGTTTCAGACTCTTCAGCTTTCAATAAATATCACTGCATACACTCTTTTTTTTTCTCATCTGCTCCACATTTCCATGTGATTTCTTCAGCTCATTTATGGCTCAACTCCACAAATGGATGCCAAAGCACAGAGTGCTGCCCATCAGTTGATGTTTCCACACATGGACCATCAGTACAAGGGCATTTTGCACTTATT
The DNA here is from genome assembly GCA_038048745.1 of Coluber constrictor foxii. NCBI lineage: Eukaryota > Metazoa > Chordata > Lepidosauria > Squamata > Colubridae > Coluber > Coluber constrictor. The sequence goes on from CM075961.1 coordinate 27,194,035, forward strand.
GCTACACTTCAGATGGACTTGGATTGGGATGATCTATACAAATAATGACTATGGTGAAAAGTTTATACATGACATGGTTCCCATGTTTTCTCAGAATGGCATCTGCCTCGCTTTCAGTAAAGAATTGCCAGCAATCTCTTACTCAGATGATATTTTGTCTTCTGTGGAAGCTGGATTTCAAATGTACGATGTCATTATGGGAAGCACTGTTAACGTAGTGATGGTTTTTTGTCAAATTGAAGACATGATTCTACTGAGATTATTTCCCACCCTGTCCAAACAAGAAGGAAAACCACTATGGAAAAGAGTCAAATTGTGGGTTATGACAACTCAGATGGATTTCACCTCACTTCCCTTCCAAAGAAATGAGGACACAGATTTCCTTCATGGTGCTCTGTCCTTTTCAATTCACTCAAAGGAAATAGTGAGATTCCGGAGGTTTCTTCAGACGAGAAACCCTACCTTGGAAGAAGAAGATAGCTTTATGAGACTTTTTTGGGAAAATGCATTTGAATGTTCATTCTCCAAATCCTTTATGGATGAAGAAAATAAGACCATCTGCACTGGAAAAGAAAAGCTTGACAGTCTTCCTACATCTGTGCTTGAAATGGACATGACCGGCCACAGCTACAGTGTCTACAATGCAGTCTATGTAGTGGCACATACATTACATAACTTCCAGTCATCTCTTCCCAAATACAAAAGAGGAGAGCAGGAAGCCAAAGAGAAACTTCTAAAACAGCCACTCTGGAAGGTAATGTCTTGATCAAACAAAGAGCAGAGGGCTCATCATACCTGCATGCATTATAACAGAATCTAGATTGTGAAATACATTTCTCCAACAATACCTGAATCTCAATTTGTTCAATGGTCTGCAAGCACCTCACTTCCCTTTCAAAGAAATGAGGACACAGATCTCCTCCATTGAAGATATAACAACCAGTTTTGTCCAGAGGTTAAGGCACCAGTCTAGAAACTGGGATACTGTGAATTTTAGATCCATTTTAGGCATGAAACCCAGGTGGGTGAATTTGGTCCCATCTCAACCCAACTCTTCTCAACAGTTGTTTTTGTAGTCTTTGACTTATAAGAGTTTGTTTAGTGACCATTTGAAATTAGAACAGCGCTGAAAAAGGTGACTTATGAGTCCAAGCGATGGGATTCAAAATTTTTTACTACTGGTTCTGTGGGTGTGGCTTCTTCAGCATGGCCTGGCAGGGGAAGGATACTGTAAAATCTCCATTCCCTCCCCACTCCACCAGAAGGTTACTGCAAAATCCCCATTTCATTCCAATCAGCTGGGACTTGGGAGGCAGAGAATAGATGGGGGCAGGGCCAGTCAGAGGTGGTATTTACCGGTTCTCTGAACTACTCAAAATTTCCACTACTGGTTCTCCAGAATTGGTCAGAACCTGCTGAAACCCACCTAATTGGGCTCAATTGTGGTTACAAGTTGAGGACTACTAGTATTAGATATATTTGCTGCCTTGAGTTCTTTGTAAAAATAATACAGATAGGATATATAATTCTATAAATTATAATTTTAAAAGCTATGAATTTGCAGTCAGCATTATTGACTAGAATTGGTATGCTTACTGGCCTTGTTAAAAGTTCATGGATTATATATATTTATGATGGTTTTGATTTTTGTATGCCATTCAGAGTCACTATTTTGAGATGGGTAGCTCTATAAATAATTTGATTAAATAAACTATACCCTTTTGAACAGTAAAAAAAAAGCATTAACTTTTTGTATATGAATGAATGACTTCTGTACTCCTTTTCTTTGTTTTGCAATTAAGCTCAACTATATTATGAGAAGAGTCTCATTCAACAATAGTGTTGGAGAAAAAATTTCCTTCAACCAGTATGGAGAGTTAGAAGTTGGATTTGATATTATTAATTGGATCACTTTTCCAAACCAGTCTTTCCTGAGAGTCAGAGTTGGAAGGATAGACCTGGTTGATTCCAAAGAAGAGATGCTTACTCTGGTTAAGGATGAAATTGTATGGCCATGGAGGTTTAACCAGGTATGATCTAACTATCTTCTAACTATACCCTATTAGGAGTCAATTACTAAAAGAATTCAAAAAGCAAATGTTTCATTCAATAAGAACATTTGGAAAGAGAAATCCTGGTGCAATATCCTATCACTCTTCTCTTTCTAGCAGGGGTGGGATTCAGCCAGTTTGGACCGGTTCAGGCAAACCGGATGTTAATTTTAACCTGGTTTGCCAGACCAGTTTTCCAAGGACTGGCTGACCCCACCCACCCCACCGCTCCCAGGAGTCTCCACACAGCCAATTTTGGATGCCAGGCAAGTGCAGGGCACGGGTGGAGGCTCTAGGAGAGCAAAAATTGGGTCTACTGGAAGAACCAGAAGTCTGGAAATGGGCCTGTTGCCAGCCTCCGGAGGGCCCCCAGAGCCTGGGGGAGGCCGTTTTCACCCTCGAGGTATGCCTCCAGAGCCTGGAGAAGGTGAAAAACAGGCCTACCGGCAGTATTGTCACTCTCAAAACAGGCCCATTTCCGGCCTCCGGAGAGTCTCCGGTGCCCAGGGACACCATTTTTGCCCTCCTGGAGACTCGAGGAATGCCTTCAGAGCCTGGGGAGGGCAAAATCACCACCCCCCTGCCATGGTGCAGGAGGCCGAGTAGGTGACACCCCATAGCCATGTCCAGTGGGCAGTGAACCGGTTGTTGAAATTTTTCAATCCCACCCCTGTTTTCTAGTTATGTGTATCTGTCTCCCTGGGTCTCTCAAACATTGTCCAATTGGCTAGCATTAGGATATATTTCCTCTTGCTTATTTGCTGGGATTATTTTACTGTATTTGTCTATGAATTCACGGATAAGAATATGTGAGAAAAGCAACAGATGGTTTGGGTTTTTTTAAAAAATACTTTGAAAGAAAAGTAGTATGTGTTTCAACCAGATTTTCCCAATATCCAAAGATTTTGCAACATCTTTTGGCTAACAATTATATTTTGATGCCCCAAGAATGCAGTATATACACTATCATAATAGATGCAACATTATTATCCCATGAATTCATCAATCAATAAAGGAAACATAACCTTACATGATATATAAACACAGAGGTTATTATTCAGCAGGTTCTGACAGGTTCTGGAGAACCAGTAGAGGAAATGTTGAGTAATTCAGAGAACCGGCAAATATCATCTCTGGCTCGCTCCAGAGTGGGGTGTGAATGGAGATTTTGCAGTATCCTTCCCCTGACATGCCCACCAAGCCGTTTCCACCAAGCCACACATGCCCACCAAGCCACGCCCACAGAAATGGTAATAAAAAAATGTGAATTCCACCACTGGTTAAACATGAATATTGGAAGATACAGCATACTTGATATTTACGTTCAAACTGTTTAGAGAAATACAGTCTCTCTTTTTATTACAAACAGACCCAGCCACTTTCTCAGTGTAATAACAAGTGTTCTCCTGGCTATAGTAAGAGCAAGATAGAAGGGAAGCCATTTTGCTGCTATGATTGTCTCAGATGTCCAGATGGAAAAATGGCTAACCAGGAGGGTAGGAGACTTCATTTGTATAGCTTTTAGGCATAGTAAGAATAAAACACATTGACATTCCTGCTATCATACCTTAATCTTCTGTGGATGTAAATAAAGATGTAAATTTCTTGTCTAAGATCCTAAAACCCATGTCATCCATAATAATGAAGAGATCCACATTTTGATCTTCAGGGTTTTTTTTCATGGATAATTTCTCAAGTCCCTTACTTCTGTTCTTTTATTGACTATGTTTAAATTTCAATATTTTTTTGCCCAGTGAAATCTTTTATATGTAGCTTTATTTTATGTAAATAAAAACACCAAGTACCTTATTTATGGAGGACATACTGTATTTTTTGGAGTATAAGACACACCAAAAGTATAAGATGCACTCTGTTGGTAAATTGTTAATGTTGAATATACTTGGGGAGGAAGGAGATAAAGTTTGTTTCTCTTTTTATTTCTTTTTTTTTTCTCTTGGGGTTGTATACAATATACTAATATATACAATATCTTTTCTTTTTTAATGTATTTTTGAATTAGCGATTCTATTAGTTTTAACTGTTTAATATATTTTTTTTGATAAATTTTATTTTAAAAATGGAATATTGCAGAGAGAACTTTGGACAAAATATAAAAGACAAACACTTTTTTACTGATATTAAGGCAAATTCAATAGTACAATATCCTGACTTTGTATTTTCTTTTTTAGACATGGATCATTGTATTGAATGTCCACAAGATAAGTACCCAAACAAGAATCAGGATTCCTGTAGCCACAAAGTTATTACTTTTCTCATGTATGAAGAAAAACTGGGAACTATTTTGGCTGCTTCCACGCTATTCTGTTCTTTCATCACAGTAGTAATTCTTTGGATCTTTATCATGAATAAGAACACCCCTCTAGTTAAAGCCAACAACCAAGGTCTTACCTATGTTCTCCTCATTGCTCTCCTATTATGTTTCCTTTGTGCTTTATTATTCATTGGCAAACCCTCCAAGGTGACATGTGCCCTTCGTCAAACTGCCTTTGGCATCATCTTCTCAGTGGCCATCTCTTGTGTTTTAGCCAAAACCATCATTGTGGTTGTAGCTTTCATGGCCACCAAGCCAAGTTCCAAGATGGCCAGATGGGTGGGGAAAAAATTAGGTGGGTCCATAGTATCTTGCTGCTCTTTTATTCAGGTTATGATTTGTATAACTTGGCTGGCAATCTCTCCCCCATTTCCAGATTCTGACATGAATTCAACAACAGATGAAATCATTTTGAAATGTAACGAAGGATCAGTCTTCATGTTCTACTGTGTTTTGGGTTTTATGGGTTTCCTTGCTATTGCCAGTTTCATGGTGGCTTTCCTAGCAAGAAAATTGCCCAACACTTTCAATGAAGCCAAGCATATTACATTCAGCATGTTGATCTTTTGTAGTGTGTGGCTGTCTTTTGTTCCAACCTATCTGAGCACAAAAGGGAAATACATGGTTGCTGTGGAGATCTTCTCCATTATAGCCTCCAGTGCTGCATTGCTGATTTGCATCTTTTCCCCTAAATGCTTTATCATTATTTTTAGACCTAACTTGAACAATAAAAAACAACTAACAAGGAAAAAACAATAAAAGGGTATTCATGGCCCTTTAATCCTTTTATTCATTCATAATATCCCCAGAGGTGCAGTGGTTAGAGTGCAGGCTACTTCTGCTGTGCTATTTCTGCTGACTGCTGGCTACCTGCAATTTGAAGTTCATATCTCACCAGGCCCAAGGTTGACTCAGCCTTCCATCCTTCTGAGGTGGGTAAAATGAGGACCCAAATTGTTGGGGTAATATGCTGACTCTGTAAACTGCTTAGAGATGGCTGTAAAGCACTGTAAAGCAGTATATAAGTCTAAGTGCTATTGCTATAATCTTATACCCATGCACCTGACCAAGGTCCTACTAAACTCTGGATTAAAACCTGGACTCTCTGCTTCACTCAGTATCACATCCCTATTGAAAGTACTGCATTCTCTCATTGTAGTTCTCAAGTACAATCCAAAATAATATTAACCCATAAAGTCCTGGCTTTTATTTTTTGCAATCTGAATGTTCCATTGCAGTCAAAGTTACATTTTCACTGACTTCTGGCCTTTCTGTCATAGATATTTTTGCATTGCCTCATTCTTTGGGAACAGCTTGTCTGTTTTCTGAAATAGGCATGTGAAAGGTCCTCTTATTCCAGTATAAGAAGAGCAATAGCACTTAAATTGATATACCACTTCACAGTGCTTTACATCACTCTCTAAGCAGTTTACAGAGTCAGCATATTGCCCTCAACAATCTAGGTCTTCATTTTACCAACTTTGGAAGGATGGAAGGCTAAGACAACCTTGAACCAGTCAGGATCGAACTCATAGCAATGGATAGCAATAATGAATTCTAACCACTGTGCCACCATGCTTAGAAGAGGCAAGAAGTAGAGCCAGTGTTCCACAAATAGAAACGTCTCATTAAATCACTTTACACAATTTACCTTTCCATATAATGTGATTAAGAACCACAAGCAGCACAAGTGGCACATACAAGAATATGTGAAAATGAGGAATTCCATCTTTATGTACTTCATTATGATGTAACAATACAAATTGTATATGTAACCTGTTAGGTTGTTCCATGCCTAGCACTTTCAATGAAACCAAGCATATTACCTTAAGCGTATTGGTCTTTTACAGTGTTTCCTTTCTTTCAACATATCCTAGCACAAAAGAAAAATATATGATTGTTGTGGAGATCTTCTCTATTACAGTCTCCAATGATGGTTACTGATCTGCATAGTTTTCCTCAAATGCTATATAATTTTGTTGAGACCTAATCTGAATAAAAGACAGCAGCTAACAAGGAAAAAGCAATAACAATATATAGAATTGCATGATGCTTTGATATTTACTCATTAGTTTAGAATCCTGTCACTATGAACTTCATGGCATAGGGCCATGTTATTAGATGGAGCACCTCCTCTGGATTACATGCCCATCCCTTCATACCATCAGAGGTATGTTGCTGTCCCATCTGCTAAGAGATTACATCCTTATACAGGAGACAAATAGTTTCCACTGTGGAACCTGCCCTATGGCACATCACCAGGTGAGATAGGCTTTGCCAATCTTCTAGAATTCCTTAAATCCTCTTATATCAACAGACCAGGGGATCACAAGGTAAATTTCATCTCATGAACTGCCTCCACTGCTCATAATCTACTCTCGTTTTGTATTTGTATTAAATTTTGTATTTTTAAATTGTTTTTCTAGATTTTTGCATATTGTTCAGAGCCACATTATATGGCTGCCCATCTAAATGTGATTTTTAAAAAGACCTTAAGAACTCCTTATTGAAATCTCATGGGCTTTTTCCTCAGTGTATACTGAATATGTGTTAAGTATAGATGTTATAGAATTAATATTTTTCATTAGATTTAGACTGAATATGTTGTAATGACTGTGTAATGGGTATATATTGAAAACTATACTAATACCTGAGAACAGGCACTCAAAATTTTACTTTAAGAGCTGTCAAGTAGTCATTGATGAAACAGTTTAATTTAATTTATCAAAGTTAAAGAGGGTAAATGATAACATTTACAACTTCAGGAGGTATTTTGATAAGATAAAGAGATAATTTGTAGTATTCTAGTTAAGGAGATGATGAAAAAATAAAACCTTGAAAAATGCTTCGGCTCAGATACTATACACCAGTGGTGGGTTGCTCCCAGTTCTATCTGCTTCTTGTGAACTGGTAGTAAAAGCGACAGGAGCCTCCATCCACCCACCTGGACATCATAAGGTATGATCTGCTCATGTGCAGAAGCTTCTGCGAACCAGTAGTAAAGATAAGTAGAATTCACCCCTGCTATACGCTTAGTTCTTTTAACCTAGCTGCTAATCCTCTGAGTACTTTATATTTGACAGATACAATAAGAAGACTAAGATACACATTATGACTCTATGATTAACCATAAACCACATGACAATCACTTGGGGGATTGGAGGAAACTGCAGTGGAGAAGGGGAAAACTGCAGTGGAGGTTGGGGAAAAGTGCAGTGGAGAAGATAAATTAGAAACTATTTTTTTTAAAAAAAATTGATTTATATGCTGCCCTTCTCCGGAGACTCAGGGTGGTTTACAATGCATTAAGCAATAGCCTTCATACTTTTGTATATTTATACAAAGTCAGCTTATTGCCCCCACAAACTGGGTCCTCAATTTACCTACCTTAGAAAGGATGGTAGGCTGAGTCAACCTTGAGCCTGGTGAGATTTGAATTTACAGTAATTGCAGACAGCTGATGTTAATCACAATGGTTTTAGTCTGTTGAGCTACCAGGCTCCTACCTTAGATACCTTAGATATCTGTTTGGAAAGAGCCTGGCTGAAGACAAGATGGCAATTCATTTCAGAGAGCTCCATTTCATGTTGGACATGGATTCTATGAAACTCCAAGTAGCCACCTAACATCCAACTGGATTCTCACAACTTTATTAACCTCATATATTGAACAGAGAAAAGAGGCTCCATTTAAAGTATCTGGATACATCAATTTTAGCACCCTTTGTCTCAATGTTACGGTGGAGATACCTTGATAGTCCAGGTAGCTACCTCTTTAAACAGTTGGTATTTAGATAACCATTTTTTAGAGTAATAAGGACTATCCAGATATTACATTCCATATTATAAGGAAAGATTGCATTGCATACAATGTAGATATTAGATATCTGTCTTTGTCTTTGGCCATAACTTGACTCATTTTGAACATTATGAAAACTTCACCTCTAACAAACTTTTCCTCTTTGAAGAAGAAGATGATGATGATGAGCCTGACTTTTGGTGATTCTATGGGCCCAGTCACTCCAGTTCTTCCAATCTTCCTTCCTTGAAATTAACATTCATTTTCAAATATTACATTTTGAGTTTTTCACTTGATAAACATGCTAATAAACTAGTGATAGAAAGCTATAAGAGTCATATCTATAGATCTGATTTTTTTAAAAGTTTCATAGATCAATGATGTTACACCAGAGATTATTGTCTGTACAATTTTCAGCTCAAGCATAATTATTTGTACAGCTCCCTAAAGAATACAATTAATTGATAGCAGCACATTGAACCAAGACTAATACCTGCTATCAATATTCATTCTGACCTAAGACAGAGGCAGACAATATTTTATCTGTTTGATTATATTCATTATTAAGACCAGACATACAATAAGTGTTATTTCAAGCCAATATATTTTATTCAACAAGAAGGAATATGTGAACAGGAAATCTTGAAGAAAAGTCTTTATTCAAGATGGAGATGTTTCTGGCATCAATGCTGGTGATACTGATAAATGAAGAAGCCTCTAGCAGTTCAACTGTGAAATGCCCTATAAGCCTCCCTCTTTCTATTCTTCACAAGTATTACCATCCTGGTGATGTTATCATTGGAGCCATTCTCTCTCAGATCTATGTGTTTTCCATTTCCACAACCTTTGAAAGAAATCCTTCTTTTGATGTGTCTGATAATATTGTGTAAGGCCTTTCATGTTTTCCCCTGATTTGTCTCCATGTTACGTTTCCTTCAAGCTCTTTTCTAATGATCAAGTGATGTTAGTTTCTCTGAGCTGGGGGCCACCATTACATCATTGTTTGAATTATTATAAAGATGATAACAAGTCTAACTAAATTGTCCTGAAACTTCCTCCTGAAACTTCCTCTTGAGTTCAAAGGGGATTGCACTAAAAAGATTCATTCAATTTCTTTTGAGATGCTTGTTAATCCTAACAGAAAACTGATTCACTGATATAGAGCTTTGAATTTTTTTTTAATTTCCAGAGGTAAATATTTATGAATCTAATCACTGAAATACAAGTAGAACTGTATGTATTTTTTTAAAAAAAATAATATACTTAAAGCAGGGATAAAATGCAGCTGGCTTCCCTACCGGCTCGGAAGAGCGTGACTACCAGTAATCTATAGGGGATCATGTAATACAAGTTAAGTAAGGTACTAAATATCTGGAATGAATGAAGAAAAATAATTATTTTGTATTATTATTAAATGTTTATTTTTTAGGAACAGATAATGAATTTGTTGAATGAAGAGGCAGACATTTGTTTAGATTGCAAGATCTAATTATTAATAAAATAATCTCCTTGCAGTGTAATAACTCAGAACTACCAGCAGATGTTAGCCTTGCAATTTGCTATTAAGACAATTAATGAAAATTTAAGGATTTTACCAAATGCCACACTGGGTTTCCATGTATTGAACAGCAATTTCCGAGCCAAGTGGACCTACCGTGCCTCACTGGAACTTCTGTCCACACAGGGAAAGTTTATCCCTAACTACAAGTGTGATGTGCAGGATAATATAGTAGTGGCTATTGGGGGACCTAATGCTGATGTGTGTCTCTTCATGGGAATCATTTTGAACATCTACAAGATTTCACGGGTGAGTTGTCCTCACACAATACAGTTAAGCAGGGAACACTTCTGCAATATGGCTTTGATCCCATGAGGAATATATAAATATATAAAGAGGGCTGTGAAAATATCTACAGACCCCTCACATCCTGGACATAAATTGTTTCAACTTCTACCCTCAAAACGATGCTATTGGGCTCTGCACACCAGAACAACTAGACACAAGGACAGTTTTTTTCTGAATGCCATCACTCTACTAAACAATTAATTCCCACAACATTGTCAAATTAACTTGCTATTGCTATTCTTCTTCTCATCCTTTCTAGTACCTATCCTTCTCATCCTTTCTAGTACCTATCTCTTTCCATTTATGGCTATATCCATGTTGCTTGTATCTTTACAACTTATATTGTTTTTATTGTTTCCTAGTATGATTTGATTGCTTATTAGTATCCTATGACTGTCACTAAGTGTTGTATCTTATGATTCTTGATGAATATATTTTATTTTTTCTTTATGTACACTGAGAGCATATGTTCTATTCTATTCTATTCTATTCTATTCTATTCTATTCTATTCTATTCTATTCTATTCTATTCTATTCTATTCTATTCTATTCTATTCTATTCTATTCTATTCTATTCTATTCTATTCTATTCTATTCAGGACAGGTTTTCTTTGAACAGCAAACTTCATTAAAGGGATGGCTCTTTACCAATGATACTGGTTTATGAGCCAAAATAATGAACACATCATTCATGTATCTCCTTAGACTTAGAAGTATGAGACAGAGTTGGGTAAACTGTATTTCCTATGCCTTGGAGCTTCCATTGCCCTACTCACATAGCTTAAATTGAAAAGCAAATCATGTATGCATTTCAAATACTTTGCAGATTCAAAGATGTATATATATATATGTATAAAAGTTAAAGAAATCTACACATTTCTGAGTGAGTATAGAGTAGAACATTTTGACCATGCTTCCAGTATCTAGTAGCTGTCAGAGGTGATGCAGACTCTGTCCAAGAACTGGAGTCTTTTAGTGTTCTAGTGAATCAAGATTATAGTGGTGCTTAAAAAAAACCAATGGTAACTTCAATGATGAGTTACATTACAAAGAGCCTAAACTGGATAGCATGACCTTCAGAATGTATGGGAGCATTAACAAAGATATCATTCAAATTTTTAAAATAGCAAAATGGTACTACATATCCCATGCACCTTTGTAGATAATTTGAGCCTTTCCATTCCTTGTGGATGAATATGAGATTACATGAGGGTTTATTTTAATGATTATCTATTAAGAAAAGTTTCTTTTGCTTATTTCTCAGTAAGTAAATACAAGTCCATTATACTTAAAAATCCCAAATTATCACTTAATTTGATAGAAATCTGAACTAAAAACAATCCTTGGGAGATATAATTTAGCAATTTAGAAATGGTTAAAGCACTCCAATTAATTTTATTCAGAAAATAACTCAGAAACATATCCCTCTTTACTCTTTGCTGCATTCTTAGATGGCATTTGGATCCTCACCAGCTGACTTAAACCGAAGAGTTTTTCTTTGCCAGATATTTCCAGACATCAACCAACAATACAAAGGAATTCTCCAGCTATTGCTCTATTTTCAATGGTTGTGGATTGGAGTGATTTTCATTAATGATGACAGTGGGGAGAAATTTATAGAAAATCAGATCCCCATGTTTGTCCGCAGAGGTATCTGCTTTGATTTTATAGAAACATTTCCACAAGTAAATTTTTCAACTGAAATCACTGAAATGATTGCAGAAGGAGAGAAAACGACTAGGATCATTATGGAATCCACTGTTAATATAGTAGTTGTACATGGAGAAATTCAATCAATGGTGGTTTTACGGGCAATGCTTCATATGTCTGAATTTGAGGATGTCCCAATGAAAACCAAAGTATGGATTTTCGTAGCTCAGATGGATTTCACATCAATGTCTTTTCAACGAAACTGGCCCATTGACTTCATCCATGGTGCACTCTCTTTTGCAGCCCACAGTGAGGAAGTGCTGGGATTCCATGGGTTCCTTCAACACAGGAAGCTGACATCTAAGCAGGAAGACAGCTTTTCTAGGGATTTCTGGAAAGAGGCATTTCAGTGTTCTTTCCCCACTGTTCCTGGAGAAACAATGAATGAAGACATGTGCACTGGAGAAGAGGACCTGAGTTCACTTCCTGGGTCAATTTTTGAAATGAGCATGACCAGCCACAGCTACAGCATCTATAATGCTGTCCATGTAGTGGCAGAAGCTTTACACAATAAATACTCAACTGCAGTGAAAAAAGTAGCAAGACAAAATGAGCAGAGGCAGCAGCTTCTCAAACAACAATCTTGGCAGGTAGTTTCCTGAGCTCAATAATATATGGAAATACTAGAGGATGCATGTACAGACATTTTTGGTTGTTCCAGGCAATGGTACTTGGTGGTTCAAGTTTTGACATCATTGCCTATCATTTTAGACCTTCAGGCAATAGTTGTGACATGGCTGCCCTTTCAGGTTTGCCTTCAAAGTGAGTTGTAGCTGATGCTTTTTCAAGAGGCAACTGAACTTTCTGCTGAAGAAGCTTCTTGGATGAGAAGCAAAACATCTTCACAGAAAAATCAGAAAGTCCAGTTGCCTCTTGAGAAAGAGCCTTTGGGACAACCATGATCTGGATGACTGAGACTCTCCATAGAGATTAAGCTGATTGGATGTTCCTCATGAATGGGACTCTAAGATAATGATCATCAGCTTCATTTATTTATATTTTTCTTTTTAAGATTTTTTTCTTTTTACTTCTGTTCATGGTCTAAAATATATAGAAGAACATAGAAACTTTGCATCTGTTAGCAAAGTACTGACTATTGATATGTTTCCTTTTCCAAAAATATTGAGTTAATTTTTCCCTGGCTTTTAGCTTGAGGAATGAGAATTAGATTTTATTGCCTTTTACTTTAGTTGTGAGATATCTATTGCTATCTAAGTGGATGGCAATCTTTATGATCAACTTGAAATGAATGAAGTTGCTTTTCTGTGCTAATATTAATTAACCTTTAATTGTTCCTACCAGTGAGGAAACATGGATTCTCCTAGACAGCAATGAAGTTCTAGAAATTTTATAGGAATCTTTGTAGACAAATTGGGAAATTTGTTCACTAAATGCAACCCAGTCTAGAAGCAATCTCATATATTCCAGTACAATAATCACTGCAAAATAAATTAAGAATACCTACATCAATATTAATAAATTTTCCAAAAAAAACCAACAAAAAACTGGGAAGAATGAATTAAAATCAGCCATCTGAAATATCTAGGATAAATCTGTACACCAGACGACTTCTTTTACTCACAGAATGTTTCTACTATGCAATTTGGGTGTTACTATATTCAATTAATATGGTGCTGATGTTGAGGATGATAATTTGTTGTCTAATTTTTCTCCAGCTTCATCACTACTTGAGAAGTGTTTCATTTAACAACAGTGTTGGTGAAATGCTTTCCTTTAATTCCAAAGGGGAACTAATAGCAGGATTTGATATTATCAATTGGGTCACATTTCCAAACCAGTCCTTCATTAGAGTCAAAGTTGGACAAGTGGCACCACAGAATGCCTCTGACAAAATATTCACCATTTCTGAAGATACAATCCAATGGCCCAAGGCTTTCAACCAGGTAGAACTCACACTATATGTCAATCATTTCCCCACCATATATTGATGGATGTGGCACATCTCATTTCATCCTATTCCACCCTTTTGAAATTGTGTTTCATGTTCTTAATTTCAATTCTGCATTACACAATCTGCCCACAACAGTGTATTTCCCCAAATTTCTTTGCTTTGGTGTAGTGATAAAAAGGAATAGGGGAGGGGGAATCAACAAATATCTGGGATACGTTTGTATTGAAAGAGCATAATTAATGACAAGATATAAGTACACTTCAAGCCTGTGAAAGTTCCCTGGGTATTTATAGACATCAAAGTGTTTGTCTGACAGGGAGCCATTGGGAGGGGCCTTTCTCCCTCCTACTCCCCCTATTCCCATGCCCATCATCCATGCCTTCTCCTTTCCCCCTCCCATGCACTCTTCTTTCTCGCCCTGTCTATGATCCTGGCACTTTGCCCAAAATCCATCAGGCGCTTCCCCATTGGTCCACTGGAGGGCAAATGTCACAGCTGGCTTTCCAGAGGAAATTGTGAAGGAACTGACATCTCAAACAATTGCCACTCTAGGACACCACAATCGCTCTCCTCAATGGCCCAGTCATTCCACAGTTATGCTGGAACACACACAGTCAGACACAAACACACACACCCAGGGGTGTCGTACCCCCACAACATTTGTTTCCAGAGGGTAAATCATCTGTGCATCAGGTTTGGTTGAAATTGCTTGAGCAGTTCCAGAGTTATTCTGGAACAAATTACAAAATTAACCAAAATTTAAGCAATAAGTTACTTCATTTTGGTTTCCAGTTTAGCATTCTGCTGAGATACTGATTTGAATTTACTGTAAAAAAAATTATTATAATTTTGAGTAACTTGTTAAATCAAATGGATCTCATCCTAAAAATATCCAATGTCTTTAAGAAGGTATTGTCAAATGAGATCTGTTGCACTCACTTGTGCTCATCACTTCATCACCCCTTTGAATTCTTTCAGCACTAAGCTCTGTTTTTGATAACTATCAATTAATGTTTCTGTAGAAGAACTCTGTACATAATTTGGAGATAGTTACTTTCAATATCCTTTTAGGAATGATAAAATATTTTCCTCTCATGTTTCTGGACAGGTGCTCCCTCTTTCTCTGTGTAATAGCCATTGCAATTCTGGATACAGTAAGACAAAGATTGAAGGGAAACCCTTTTGCTGCTACAATTGCACTCGATGCCCAGAGGGGAAGATTTCTAATCTAAAGAGTAAGACTGAATTTTAAGAAAATGCATTCATGTACAGTCTGCATGTTTCATATTATTCTGAACAGTTTGTTTTTCAGCCTGGCAGTCACAATGGTATTTGGCCCCACTTATAGACAGCATTTGCATATCTACCATTGTCCAGTGCAAATTTGGTTCAATGTGGTCCATATTACATGGGGCTGGTCAAATCCAGGTAGTTTTTCCAAGATAAAAGGCAAACTTCCACATTGGAAGGGGGCACATTTATCCAATGTTGCTTCTACATATTCCATATTCCACATACTCCATCTATTAAGCCCCATCTGCAGGATGCAGGCAGCACATGAAATCATACCCCCTCTGGTCTGCAGAAAAACCTGTCTCCATGGAGCAGGTCAGTGGTGGTATTCAGCCGGTTTAGCCGGGTTTGGGCGAACCGGTAGTGTGATCTGTGGGTTCAAGCTGACTCTCTAATAATAGCAATATTTTCTGGAAGCCTAAAGATAAATGTGTATTCAGTGTCAGGGTTCCAAGGAACACCCCAACAAAATAAAGCTCCGAGGTCTGAGGTCCCTCCAAGTTCCAATTTATTAGAGATGTCATGTTGGTACTTCTGGGAAAACTCAAATCTGAAAGCTTCCAGGTTTCCCCCACCCAGCTAAGAGTTCACAGCCCTGCCCCACACTCACAAGTTCATCACATTGTCCAATCAACTCTTCACACTCCACCGGATACAATCTTCAGGCAGCCTCCATCAGACACAGGCAAAAGTCCTTGAATACGGAATGTTGTTATGACTAACTTTCTACCACTCCAACAACAACCCCCTCCTAATTTCCCCAGCTAAAATATGTGGCACTTTAGAAGCAAAAGAAAAAATTGTCTTCCAAAACTGACAGGCTTTCCCCCCTCTGGAAAGGAATGCATCCTGGGACAAGACTGAAGTCAAGGGTTAACACAATTAGTACGTTAACCCCCTCTCCCTCCCCATCCCAGGAGGACCCATAGGCTTATCAGGGAAGTTATCATGAAATAACCTAACTAAGTTGTCTGCCTGAACATCCCAACTCTTCACCCACGTGGCTTCAGACAAGGGGTGAACTTCCAATGAATCAAATATTGGAAACTTCCCCTCTGCAATCTAAAGTCCAAAATCTTCTTCACCTCATAATGAGTCTCAACCTGCACTACAATTGGCTTTGGGGGAGCAGCAGGTTGAGGTTTCAATTTAGACATCCTTTAAATGTGATTACCTGTGTTATTGCACTTTATTGTCTCTTTTCCTTATATTCTTGTTTTACATACAGTTTTAGTCTATTAAATAACTACATTTTTCTTTCTTCTTCTTCTTTTTTAAACAGACTCAGATGACTGTTTCCAATGTCCAGAAAATCAGTATCCCAATGTGGATCGGAATCTGTGCCTTCCAAAAGGTATCAGCTTCCTGTCATTCAAAGAACCTTTGGGAATCACGCTCACTCTTTCTGGCCTTTTGTTTTCTTTCCTCACAGTTTTTGTGTTTTACATCTTTATTAAGTACCGGGAGACTCCCATTGTCAAAGCCAACAACCGGAACCTCAGCTACGTTCTCCTAATTTCCCTCTTACTTTCTTTCCTTTGCACATTGCTTTTCATTGGACAACCCACCAAGTTTATGTGTCTCCTTCGACAAACAACTTTTGGCATAAACTTCTCAATAGCCGTTTCTTCAGTTTTGGCCAAGACCATCATTGTGGTTCTTGCCTTCATGGCCACCACACCAGGATCTGGGAAGAGAAAATTGTCTGGGAAACACCTGGCTAGTTCCATTGTTCTTTCCTGTTGCTTCGTTCAAGCCTTGATTTTCAGTGTGTGGTTAGTAACTGCTCCCCCCTTTCCTGATGTTGACATGCACTCCATGATGGAAGAAATTATTCTGGAATGCAATGAAGGCTCCATCACCATGTTTTACATTGTCTTGAGCTTTCTGGGCTTTCTGGCTACCATCAGCTTCATAATGGCCTTCCTGGCCAGGAATTTGCCTGACAGTTTCAATGAAGCCAAGTTTATCACCTTCAGCATGTTGGTCTTCTGCAGTGTCTGGGTGTCCTTTGTTCCAACTTATTTAAGCACAAAGGGCAAATACATGGTAGCTGTGGAGATCTTTTCCATCTTGACCTCCAGTGCTGGATTATTGTTCTGCATCTTTTCCCCCAAAATTTATATTATTTTACTAAAACCTGAGTTGAACTGCCGAAAACACCTAAGGAGTAAATGCCGTTAAAAATAATTTTAGTCAACGTCTAAACCCAAAAATTTACTATCCTGTTTGATCCACAAGACAAGCACCATTTTGGGTGCCATAGCACAAGAAGTTCAGCCATGTATCAAGAGAATTACCTTTTATGTCTGTATAAATTTGCATTGTATGGATGAGGATAATATTCTTCTATTATAGATTTTTATTTTTTTATATTATAAATAGATTATTGTAGGGATCCTACAATATATATGTGTATATATATATATATATATATATATATATATATATATATATATATATATATTTTTAATATTTTTGCTGATAATTATAAATAAGTAAGGGAGGCTGTGATAGATCTATTTCGAGCTTATTGGCTCTCGTCAGACAGTCATACCCTTTACTGGGATTTGAACCTGGGCAGTCTGCTTGTATATATATATATACATACACACATATATATATATACATACACACATACACCTATTGTATACCAAGTTGGGTAGGATCATTAAGTCAGTATGAAAGTTATGTTAATAAATAAATAAGCATTAAGAAATTAAACATCAATTGATTAGCAATTTTGATGGCACATGATGCAAGATATTCCTGTATGTCAGATCAACAATAAATCATTTATTTTTATAACTTTATTATTATAATTGACCTCGTGTCATTTTATTTATTTGCATTTATTTAACAGATTAACAGAATAAAAATAGTTTACCTATATCATCTGGTAGATTATGGGAGCATAGTAAAGGTAAATACCAGTGGTGAAATCCAAATTCTTTTACTACTGTTTCTATGGGCGTGGCTTGGTGGGTGTGGTGTGGCTTGGTGGGCATGGCAGGGGAAGGATACTGCAAAATCTTCATTCTCACCCCATTCCAGGGGAAGAATACTGCAAAATCTCCATTCCCACCACACTCTGGGCATGGTTCTTAAAATGTAATCTTAACAGTTGGAGGGAAATTGTTTAATTGATTCACTTTCTTTTAGTTGTAAGCAAAGTTTTATTTTGTATTTGTATTGTCTTCTGTACAGTTCACAGAGGCATAATGCTGGAGTTGAGAAGCCATAATAAATGTAATAAATAAATAAATAAATAAATAAATAAATAATAAAATAAAATATCACTAAGCCTTTTTTGATAGACTCAAAAATAAGCATGTTACGTATCCTCATCTTTCTTTGCTAGTTAGCGTTTCACCTAGAAGCGTTAATACTGTGGGAAGAAATCTCCATCTGGTTCAGTTCCAAGCCAGGAAAAAGACACTGGAGACAAAATGGAGGCTGGAGGCTGATTGGAAAGACGGTCCATTTATTGATGAAGCAGAACCACCAAGCACATGTGATTCTTGGTAGCTGACCACATCAGGGGTGGGTTCTACTTACCTTTACTACAGGTTTGCAACAGGGCCGTGTGCGCCCTCGCTTTGTTCGTGCACGCTTTTCTGCACAAGCGCAGAAGCTTCTGCACATGCACAGAAGCATTTTCATGACATCAGAGGCAGTGGGCGGAGCCTCCCGCCAGTTTTACTACCAGTTCTATAGAACCTGGGCAAACCAGGGACAACCCACCACTGGACCACATGGAGTTGAGAGAGAGTGTCTTTTTTACCTTCTCTTGGGCTTTGCCCTTGAGCTTCCTGTTCCTGTGCAAGAACATGTATTCTATTGGTTGTTGTCAGACTCCCATGGGGCTGTATGGGATCATGTTTGTTTGAGTCAAGTTTGATTGAAGTGTGCTGATGCAATGAAGGGGCTTGTTGGGCATTTCCTATTGTGGCTGAGGGCTAATCCTACCTTTGTTCAGACCTTGCTGCAAGGAGTAATAGATTACCAAATCTGCATTTCAAATCTGCATTCTGAGGCCAGTTTAGTATCTGCTTTGGGCCAGGGAGCTAAGGCTCTGAGTTTCTGTTTTCAGAAACATGTTTCTCCTTTAGAGAAATAGAATATTCTGCCTTTTTAAATATTTCTCAAAATATTTCATTCTTCTAGGAGGGGTGGGTGCTAACTTTCTACAACACTATATCACTTATATAAATATACTAGCTGATAACCCGGCATTTGCTGGGTATTTATTTATCCCAATCCTGTATTAGACAGGAAGAGCAACTTCACCCTGAGCCCTGATTTCGGTGAGAATTAAATTAATTAAAAATGTTTTCTCTGTGACAATGGTGAACTTAATTTTTTTTTTTACTACCAAGTGTAGCTTGGTGGGTGTGCTGTGGCTTGGTGGGTGTGGCTTGGTGGGTGTGGCTTAGTGAGCATAGCAGGGGAAGCATACTGCAAAATCTCCATTCCCACCCCACTCCAGGGGAAGGCTACTGCAAAATCCCCATTCCTTCCCCACTCCTGGGGCAAGGATATTGCAAAATCTCCATTCCCCTCTCACTCTGGGACTAGCCAGAGGTGGCATTTGCTGGTTCTTCAAACTACTCAAAATTTCCGCTACGGTTCTCCAGACTGCTCACAATTTCCGCTACTGGTTCTCCAGAACCTGTCAGAATCTGCTGGATTTCACCCCTGGTTTGTCCCAGGAATGGGCAATAGAGCTGAGAGCTTTTATTGAGGAAGGGACTTCTGAAATCTGTGTTTTTGAGCTTTGGGTTTGATCATAGTATGAAGTTTGCAGAATCATTACATGAAACTACAGAAAACACATCTTGTAACATCATTTTGTGGATGAGTGGAGAATGCACAAATAGACCAGTTTGCCAGGACCAAATAATTGATTAAATGATTGAAAGCATTTATTTACTGTGGACTTCACAAAGACTCTCCTTTCTTTCATGTCTGCATTTTCTTCTCTTCTTTTTTTTCATCTTTGTTGAGGTTTTTTGTTTTGTTTTGTGTTGTGTTTTTGAGATTTGCTATCATCCATTGCAAATTTCTTTATTGCTTAGTGGTACCCGGAGACATTTTTTCCCTCTGAAAGATGACAAACAAAATGCTCATTCTTGTTCAGGATTTCCAAGGCCTGGGATTCTAAGTTAGTGATTACCTCAAATCTAATGACTAGTATTAATTATGATTGTCAGGAGACATGGAGATACTCCAGTGGATCAAAAACTGTTAATACACCATGCTCCATTCCTATCTGCAATTAAATTTAGCCAGTGAATTTTGCCTTAAAATCTAAATTTCCCATCCTCTTCATACACACATGCACACACTCATGCAGACCAAGTAGATTTTTGGGGGTTCTTAAATTGGAAATCTAGTAACACACACACATACACAAAAGTTGGGTGTGAATCCCGAATGAATTGTTTCATTTTATGCGGTGTGTCTGCCACATTCCTGGCAATACTTCGGCCACAAGTGATATGTAACATTTCTCACAGTAAATGCAGCACCGCTGATCCTCTGCCTATTCTTCACAAACAATACCAGGCAGGGAACATCAACATTGCTGGCATCATTTCTCAGATCCACCTGTTTTACATGATGATGGACTTCAAGAAACCTCCTTCCAGTGACCTCTTTGAAGATATTTTGTAAGTGTTCAGTGATGGCAAGATGCATGCATGTAAAGATGCTATTGTGAGTAAGAGTTAAGAGCATTGCTTCAATTGTATCACATATGCATCGTGCTCACATCTATGTAGATATCTAGCATAAAGGGTGCCATTTGGCCTTGATATAAGGCTGAGTACTTTATGTAGAGTAGGAAATTTTATTTTATGTAGAGTATAAAATAATTGCTGATCATGTAATATATGCATGTACTGTATTCACTGGCTTTGGATAAACATATACGTAATGATTTTATGGCATTTATATTTCTATATAATAATAGCCTTCATCTGTTTGATAGATATGGTATCGCCAAACAAAGAATGTTAGAAAACAGATATTTGTTTTTGTTGAGGTAATGGTTAGAATGCCCCTTTTCCATTATCTAAATGTCATAAATGTTAGATTTAGCCAGGGTCTAGTCTCTGGATATATTGTACCATATACTCAATTTAATTATATTTTTGTATAGACAAATTTATCCAAAGAGTACTTCGTCTGTCATAATATGAAAGTTGCATGAAGGGAGCTACGAGCAAAATTTTCTTCCTTAATAATCTCGGTCTCTCTCTCTCTCTCTCTCTCTCTCTCTCTCTCTCTCTCTCTCTCTCTCTCTTAAATTTGTTTGCCACTCATCTCTTTTCAAGATGACTTTGGGTGTCTTACAAACATTAAAGTCCAAAAAGACCTTGAATAATAAATATTCCTAACAGCAGTAATAAATTACATTTACAAAGAGAGGGGGAAGAGAGGGAATGGGCATGGGGGGAGGTAGGGCCTTCTCTTAATCCAGCAGCCATATTTGATGAACATCCTAAACTAATCAAACATGGAGAACTGTTCTATTCATGCCATGTAGATCTTTCCAGAGAAAAGATGGAATTGAAGAAAAGCTGAATGGCAAAATAGTCCATGTTGATTTCACTAGCAACAGCCATAAAAAAATGGCCCAGTGATTGATAATCACTTTAGACATCTGACCAAGCATCACTGGCATGCTAGTTAATACACTCCTAGAACAAATATATTGGAATATCAGGCAGGAGCAACCTGGTTAATCTGATGATTATCAATTTTTTTTTAAAAAGTGCTTTGATTATTTTAATAGTTAATAGTAGTAGTATGAATCAAACCTATTCTTTCATATACATATACCAACACCTCATGTTATCACTGAAAGGATAGGCAAAATAGACAACATATTCTGAGTTAAATATATTATAGCAGTGCACGTAACTCTCTCTTCAGAGTCATAACTCAGATTTACCAACACATCCTCGCTTTAATATTTGCTGTCAAGGAGATCAATACTAATCCCCAGATTTTACCCAATGTTACACTGGGCTTCCAAAACTATTTTATTTCAAAATGGATGTATCATGCATCAATGGAACTCCTTTCGTCTAAAGGCAGATTAATCCCTAATTACAACTGTGACATCCATAAATATCCAGTAGCAATAATTGGAGGACCTGACACTGAAGTATGTCTTCATGTGGCCATCATTCTGCACATCTACAAGTTTCCTCAGGTAACCATGTATATGGAGTACATATACAATCTGGTTAAATATAACATTCCTTTTAAATAAGACTTGGTCCCTGGGAGAAAGTAAACCATAACTAAAATCAAGAGGCATATTTTTCTTTCACGCCTATTTTGAAATCTATGAAATATATATTGTTAATGGCTGCTCCTTTTTCAGTTGCAAGTGTAATAATATTGGAAAACCTCATGATTTTAGCAAAACCTGGAACGTTCACCAAATGTTACTGGATACATTCACAGGACATACTTAATAACTGAATTTAGCCCTGAGTTCACACAACAGACTGAACCACATGTCCAGATTTATAAAGTATAGGAAGAGACAAAGAAATGTAAGCAAATTTAAGACTAGCAAAGATTGATTAGTGTGCACAATTGATCTTAAAAGTTTATGCTTGAAAGCATTCAAGGAACTCAACTGCCAAATCTAAAACTGTTGTTATGAAATGGAACTAAACTTTTGTGTTGTGCACTATAATTAGAAAAAAAATATTGACACACTTTTTTTAAAAAAAATAATAAAGTTTATTGCCTCCTTTTTAAACTGTTCTGTATTTTCTATAGTTGATGTATGGCTCTACTCCAGCAACAAATAAGCACAAACAGGATGGTTTCTATCACCAAATGTTTCCAAATATGGATTTTCAGTATAAGGGGATTCTTCAGTTACTGAAGCATTTTATGTGGACATGGATTGGGGTCTTGTGTATGAATAATGACAATGGGGAGAAGTTTGTACAAAATGTGGTCCCCATGTTTGCCAAGAGTGGAATCTGCTTTGACTTCATTGAAAGATTTCCCTTAATTTCTTATTCTACTGACATTCACACTATGGTGAAAGAAGGGATGATAATGTACAGTATTGTGATGAACAGCACTGTCAATTCAGTGTTGATTCAAGGTGAAATTGATATAATGATAATTTTGAGAATGATTCCTGGTATGTCAAAATATGAAGAAGTACCATTACAAGGGAAGAGTAAAATCTGGATTATGACAGCCGAAATGGATTTCACGTCTCTTCCCTTTCAGAGATGGGAAGACCTAGATTTTCTCCATGGGGCTCTATCCTTTGCCGTTCATTCAAGAGAGGTCTTAGGGTTTCAGGAATTTCTTCAGATGAGAAAGCCAACCTTCAATCAAGAAGATAGCTTTATTGGGGTTTTCTGGAAGGAGGCATTTGGATGTGTATTCCCAGACTCCATAGCGGAGGAGAAACACAACTCCATGATGGAAAGTCAACCAATTTGCACCGGGGAGGAGAAGCTAGAGACTCTCCCAGCATCTATTTTTGAAATGGACATGACTGGCCACAGCTATAGTGTCTACAATGCAGTCTATATTTTGGCACAGGCAATACACACTGTTCTGTCAACCACCTTCAAATACAGAGCAAGAACAGGCAAACTAAGACTTATTGAATTTCTCAAACTTCACCCATGGAAGGTAATATTTCAAGGACACTGAGAGGTGTCAAGTATACAGCTTTATAGCTTTATCTCTATCTCATCATTGCAGACAAATTATATATTTAGTCCAATGTCATTTTGCTTTGGTCATAGTGTATTTCCTCTTCAATTAAAAAAGATTTCATTTTCTTGCCAGTAAAATCTATAGAAGCACAAATAAATTAATGAAACTATAATTATTGTTATAATTGCTACATATATTATTATTAGTGTTACTATATTTGTTGGGTTTTTTTGCTAAAATGAAATACTTGGACAATATACTGTTTTCAAAATACTTTCAATATTTATATTGAAAAAAGATCAGCTACATACAAAAACATTTATTTCTGATATTTCTGAAATGAAATTAGACTTTCACTATTTTATAGACCTTGATAAATTGTTTGTTTCTTCTGTTTCTTCTTACTTTATGTTTTTGTTTTGTAGCTCAATGAAATTGTAAGAAGCATCTCATTCAATAATACTGCAGGAGAAACACTATCTTTCAATCAAAATGGAGAACTAGATGCTGGATTTGATGTCATCAACTGGGTCACATTCCCAAATAAATCCTTTTTAAAAGTCAAAGTTGGTGAAATAGGATCTATGACTTCCCAAGAGGACATGTTAATGATCCACAAGGAAGCCATCATTTGGCCAATCAGGTTTAACCAGGTTGGGCTGAAATTCATGTTTAGATAATCCAGGATAACATTACCTTCTAGGTTGAATAGATGTGAGATGTGGAATATTTGTCTTCTGATGCTGGAACTAAGAGATGTGCTAGGGATATATTGTACTGATTAATATTATAGGGAAGGATGTTTAGCAATATTGCTTCCAAGTCATAAAAAAGTTCAGCAGTGATATAACAACTTAACCATTTGAATAAAGCTTTTATACAGTTATATAGTATTGGAAAAGGGAATAAATTCAATGTAACCAATAACAATCTACATATCAGAACAAATACCTCTCTTTCAACCTACTTCCCTATTCCATGATGACCTTTGCAGAATACAATCCACTCCATTAATACAATCATGTTGTTATTGTTAGTTGTGAAGTTGTGTCTGACCCATCACAACCCCATGGACAATGTTCCTCCAGGCCTTCCTGCTCTACCATCCTCTGGAGTCCATTTAAGCTCACGCCTACTGCTTCAGTGACTCCATCCAGCCATCTCATTCTCTGTCATCCCCTTCTTCTTTTGCCCTCAATCGTTCCCAGCATTAGGCTCTTCTCCAGTGAGTCCTTCCTTCTCATTAAGTGGCCAAAGTATTTGAGTTTCATCTTCAGGATCTGGCCTTCTAAAGAGGAATCAGGGCTGATTTCCTTTAGGACTGACTGGTTTGATCCAAGGGATTCTCAGGAGTCTTCTCCAGCACCATAGTTCAATGGCCTCAATTCTTTGGCGCTCAGCCTTCCTTATGGTCCAATTCAATCATATATTGCCTTAAATCACAGCACCTACCAGCAATCTAAAAGACCTTGATTCATAGGGAAATAAGTCAAATGGTTGGGTTTATTAGTTCCCACAATACCAAATAAATAAATTAATTAATTAAAAAAAAACTCAAGGGTGTTGAAAGTAAAAAATAAATAAATAATCCACAACTATTCTTGTGTCAGCAGAAGATGAGCTTGGTTTAAAGAGATTTTTTATCTTAGCTTTATTTAAAATACAATCTGAGTGGTAGCTTTTAACATCCCATAGTATTTCCATTGCCTTGCCTCTTCCCAGCCTGATACATTGTGGAGTTTTGTCTCCACCCTGAAGCTGACATATGTGTAGCCATATTTTATTGTAGCTTTTGTCTATTTTTTCTTAGCTTTCTTTAGGTTTTCTGCAAAGGAATTTAACGGTGGTTCAGGCTCACCACACTCTAGCAGTAGGAAGGGGGGTTGTAGCTATAAGGGGAACTATTATGGCTAGATGGCCTTACTTCCCGTGGGAACTAAGAAGGTGCCTGCAGCTGGAGGAAGGTGGAGTTTGGAGTTATTTGTCTGGGGGACAGTGAGCTGATTGGAGAGTGTGACTAAGGGGAGCAGTTTAAAACTTTTGCTTTTATTGCGTGTAATTATGGAGTCTGGCCAGAGTCAGAATTACACCAAGACCTTGCCAATTTGATAGGTAAAGGTAAAGGTTCCCCTCACACATACGTGCTAGTCATTTCTGACTCTAGGGAGCAGTGCTCATCTCTATTTCTAAGAGGAAGAGCCAGCACTGCCTGATGACAATTCCATGGTCATGTGGCTGCCCTGACTAAGTGTTGAAAGGGCACAGAACGCTGTTACCTTTCCACCAAGGTGGTCCCAATTTTTCTACTTGCAGTTTTACATGCTTTCGAACTGCTAGGTTGGCAGAAGCTGGGTAAGTAACAGGAGTTCACTCCATTATGCGGCGCTAGGGATTTGAACCGCTGAACTGCCGAACTTTCTGATCAACAAGCTCAGCGTCTTAGCCACTGAACCACCGCATCCCACCATTTTGATATTCCGAATAAATGGACTTTGATGAAAAATGGATCCCTTGGATTTTTATTCTGGGGACATATTACTCAGAACCTTGCCATTACTGTTACTATACAATCTTGGGAAAAGAGCAAAGCATTTTTTTCCCCATTTCCTTTATGCACAGGTCCAGCCACTTTCTCTGTGTAATAACTATTGCTCTTTGGGTTTTGCTAAGACCAAAATAGAAGGGAAGCCATTTTGTTGTTATGATTGTCTTCACTGTCCTGAAGGGAAGATTTCCAATCTCACAGGTGAGTGGTGATAAATGAGTGATGCCTGAGTTTGTAGATATTCATTTCTATGCAGCCAAATCTTTTTGGTCTGGCTTCTGGATGGTGGTTGTATTTCATCTATGGGATGGGTTTGGGTTTGAATCTGGTGAGGATGATTGGTGGTGGTGTCATGTGTTATCTTGGGTCCAGTGTTAATCTTCGTGGCTGGGGCTCTTCTGTTGACTAGGGCTAGTTTCCAGATGTCCGGCAGGTGGGAAGTATTGTCATGTTTATTCGTGTGTTTCTCTATTTCGATGGCTTCCATGATTATTGTCTTGTCAAAGTGTTCAGCTTTGAAGATTAATTAATTTCCTTCAAAGTCATTTTGTGTCTTGCTGTTTTAAGGTGCTGGAAAAGGGAGGAAGTTTTTTCTTTTTTTCTGATTGCATTCTTGTGTTCTGCAATGCGTGCATTTGTGTGTG
Organism: Coluber constrictor foxii; assembly: GCA_038048745.1. NCBI lineage: Eukaryota > Metazoa > Chordata > Lepidosauria > Squamata > Colubridae > Coluber > Coluber constrictor. The sequence goes on from CM075961.1 coordinate 27,220,878, forward strand.
TGTGTGTGTGTGTGTGTGTGTGTGTGTGTGTGTGTGTGTTTTCTTTCAAAGCAACCTGGTCTATCCAAATATGGTAAGGAGCATACTGCTTCCTTTTTGCCTTTCAGTCCCAATCCAGGAGCCCTCAGGCAGTTGCTTTCATGACAAACTATTTTGTGTTAAATGTATATTTATTGACAAATAAATAAAGGGAGACTAATATAGATCTATTTCAAGCTATTTAGCTCTCATCATCTAGCCATATCCTTCTGGGATTCTTTGTCAGTAAATGTGTGTGTGTGTGTGTGTGTGTGTGTGTGTGTGTGTGTGTATGTATATGTATGTATGTATGTATGTATGTATGTGTATGTGTATGTGTATGTGTATGTGTATGTGTATGTGTATGTGTATGTGTATGTGTATGTGTATGTGTATGTGTATGTATATGTATATGTATATGTATATGTATATATGTATATCAACCAATAATCAATATTGCTGCTATATGTAAACAAAGAAATGGCAAAAATACATACACAGAGAGAAAGACAAAAAAAGACTTCTCAGTGATCCAGGATAATTTTTCTGTGGAGGAAGCATACCAAATTTTCACTGAGTGTCATGAATAGTCTTTCCTTTCTCACTCACCTTTCCCTGTTGTATTTACAAGATCACTGAAATGAAAGATTTTATGTATGCAGTTAATAAATGGGGTCCATCAGTGACCAAATATATCTTATTTATTTATTGGTTCAATTTATATGCCGCCCTTCTCCGGAGACTCAGGGCGGCTTACAATGCATTTAAGTAATCTTGAAAAATATTTTCTATTTTTTTTTCCAAATGTTGGTAACAGTGTCATATGTTTAATTTCAGTGCAACCATCTTTCTAACCAGAGTGGTTTTTTCCCCCTAGATATGAATGACTGTTTTTCATGTCCAGAAGATCAGTATCCAAACAAGGATCAGAACTCATGTCTTACAAAAATTGTAACGTTCCTAACATATGAAGAATCACTGGGGACCTCCTTGGCCATTTGTTCTCTTATGTCTTCTTTTATTGTATTGTTGGTTCTGGGTATCTTCATTAAGCACCAGGACACTCCCATTGTCAAGGCCAACAACCGAAATCTCACCTACATCCTTCTCATATCTCTTCTGCTTTCATTCCTTTGTGCTTTACTGTTTATTGGCAAACCTCATAAAGTGATATGTGTCATACGACAAAGTACTTTTGGTATAATATTTACTGTAGCTGTATCATGCGTGTTAGCAAAAACCACCATCGTGATTTTAGCTTTCATGGCCACCAAGCCAAACTCAACCATGAGGAAATGGGTGGGGAAAAGGTTGGCTATTTCCATTGTACTTTTCTGCTCTTTCATTCAAGTAGTTCTTTGTACTGTCTGGCTGTTGACTTTTCCTCCATTCCCTGATTTCAACATGCATTTAATGGCAGAAGAAATTGTTCTGGAATGTAATGAAAACTCCTTTGTCATGTTCTACTGTGTCTTGGGCTTCATGTTCCTCCTAGCCCTCGTCAGCTTTACTGTAGCTTTCTTTGCCAGGAAATTACCAGACTCTTTTAACGAAGCCAAATTTATCACCTTCAGCATGTTGATTTTCTGCAGTGTTTGGCTTTCCTTTGTTCCTAGTTATCTGACTACAGGGGGCAAACATATGGTGGCTGTGGAGATCTTCTCCATTATAACATCCAGTGGGGGGCTCCTGGTATGCATCTTTTTCCCTAAATGCTATATCATCACACTGAAGCCTGAATTGAATAGCAAGCAACATCTAAGACAAAGAAAAAACTAAAAAATATAGAATTATATTGCTTCTTTTAATTTAGCTAAGTGAAATTATTAAAGCCCAAACTGAATATCTATAAGCCTTTCCCATCTGTGCCAGTTACAATTACAACATCCGCAACTTTCCATCTCATTTTAAGATCAGAGAACTGGCTCCATTTTTAATGTTTTATGGTATGCCTCACCCAGAGTTGTATAGATGGTTGATATCAAATTATGTTAAATAAATAAGAAAATAAATAAATCTCAAAATAGAATCAAGCCTGTGGTTTCCATGAAAAGGGCAAACTCTTGAATGTTAAGAAATGCCATGTAAGCTCATCTCTCCGCTGTGCATCATTTACATTCTGGAGTTTAATTTTGGTCAATGCTTCTCTAACATCATCAATCTATTTCCAATTCCTGAAAGATGCCACACATCTTTGAGCTTTTACATGCTTAAAGAATTATTTTTAGATTTCTGAATTAAGATCGTATCATATATTTTTTTCATGAGTGAGAAACAGGGAAATTTCTTCAGAGATTGTAAAACATTACAACGGAGGCCCCTTCCCTCCCCTCCCCTTCCCTTTACAATCATCAAGAACAGAAATCACACCAATCCACAGTTATTGGAAATACAGAAGATTAAGAATCCTTTTACACAGCTGGTCTATATCTGATTATCAAAAAATCCTTGCAATTTCTCATTGATTACTGAAACAGAGGAATTGGTGGAGTGTATAAGGAATTGGTATATAAGGAATTGATGGAGTGTATAAGGACCACAGAGACTTCTTCAGAAAGCTCTGGCTCTTTGGCTTTGAAACTGAGATGAGCACCACCCCCTAGAGTTAGGAATGACTAGCAAATATGTCCGAGGGAAACCTTTACCTTTATGTTTATAAGGAAACAAAAGAAATAAAGAAAAAACGAGAGAGAGAGAGAGAGAGAGAGAGAGAGAGAGAGGGAGGGGGGGAGAGAGAGAGAGAGAGAGAGAGAGATGACCTAGATATAGATATGACACTGAGGAATCAGGTTGTGATTTGGTACATATACAGTATTTACAGGCTTCAAAAATTTTAGCAAATTTAACAATTTTCTGCCCAGTTGCTGGGTGGGCATGGCTATGGTGGGCATGGCCTAGTCAGCCTCCTGCACTATGGTGGAGAGGTCATTTTTGCCCTCCCTGGGCTCCAGGTGCTTTCCTTGAGCTTCTGGGAGGATGAAAATGGCCTCCCCAGGCTCCAGAGGCCCTTTGGAGGCCAGAAATGGCCCATTTCTTGCCTTCCCCAACTTCCATTTTTCACCCTCCCTGAGCCTCTGTGAGCGTCCTGCGCTTACCTGCATTCAAAATGGGCCGCGAGGGGACTCCTGGGAGGGGCGTGGTGGGGTTGGTGGGGCTAGCCAGGAGTGGGATTTGGGGATTCTCCAAACTGCACAGAATCTTAGCTAGAGGTTCTCCTGAACCCCTGCGAAGCCCTGGGTATTTACCTATTCTTTATATAATGGTATCCACCATCAATCTGAAACAATTCTAAGCGGTATTATAATTCAAATGAAGTTACTTCCCTTTACAATAATAGCCTCTGTCTGCAAAATGTTATATAATCCCTAGAGCACTGATGAATGACTCCTCTAAGACTCATAGATGCAGAGCATGCTTGCCATAAAGACAGCAGCAGTAGGACCCTAAATAACAGTAACTACATTACTCTGGGCGTCACTCTCGTAATTAGGTATTAAATATTCTGGTGTAGACGGAAGTGCTAATAAAGCAAATTCTTCTAAAGGTAAAGCTTTCCCTGTCAATCATGACCGAATCTAGGGCGCAGTGCTCATCTATGTTTCTTAGCTAAAGAAACCAGCATTGTATGAAGAGAATTTCTGTGGCCATGTGGTCATCATGGTTATATGTCAAAGGTACACAAAACGATGTTACCTTCCTATAGAAGTGGAACCTATTAATCTATTTGAATGTAAATGCTTTTGAACTGCTAGTTGGGCAGGAGCTGGGGTAAGGAATGGGACTTCACCTCATTGCATGGAGCTTGAGTCTCAAACTTTGACTGTCAGCTCTTCAGCTGACAAGCTCAGCATCTTTAACCACTGAGTCATTGCACCTGTATTTGTTATGTCTATTTTAGGTATAAATTACTGTTCAAGACATGGAACCTAAAAGTTCCATCTTTGGATTTTCATTAATTGTCTTATGGTAAGTACAGAATAGAAGTTCTGAGTTATTGCAATGTTAAAGCATTGGGTATCTTCTTTAGAACATGACAGGTGAATCAGACTGTAGATTAAAAGAAGCATAAATAGATATATCTTACTCTCTAAGGTAGATTTTGTCTTCCAAAGCATAAAGGAAGCAGAAATCAAAATGTTTGCAAAGATTGTTTTTTTATTTTAAATATTATTTCAGTGTTTCTTTACTCTGCTCAAATAACTAGTAATAACTCTCTGCAGGGATTCTAGGAATATGGTGAATTTCTTAAACAAAACACAAATATTTACATTTCAAGGATATGTGCTTTATAAATGTCTTTTTCCAGTCTGAAGGAAATTAGTATAATCTCATTTATTTATTCAGAGAGATCTGTCCCCAAACAGAATGACTTACAAATATTTACAATACATGGCTCAAAACATTCAGTTAAGAATTTTTAAATTAGATTGATTTCTTTTTTAATTAGTGATGGCTCTCATGGACAGATTTTGTGGGAAGGGAGGGAGGGAGGAGGGAGGAAGGAAAGAAGGAGGGAGGGAGGGACTGAGGGAGGGAAAGCAGGAAAGATTTGTCAACATTCAAGAGTTTATTCTTAATATGGAAATCATGGACTTGATTCTATTTCAATATATATTTTGTATTTATTTAATATTACTTTATACCAAGCACCTATTCAACTCTAGGTGTGGTGTGTCATAAAATGGAACCAGCTTTCCAATCCTAAAATCAGATGGAAAACTGTAGATGTAATGACACCAATTGCAACTGATAGATGGGAAAGGCTTATAGATCTCCAGTTTGAGTCCTTCATGCTCTTGTGTGATAAAATTAAAAGAAGGCAATGCAATTCTACATCTTTCAGTTTTTTCTTTGTTTTAGTTGCTGCTTGTTATTCAGTTCAGGCTTCAGTAGGATGATAAAGCATTTAGGGAAGAAGATGCACACAAGAAGCCCTCCACTGGATGTCATGATCGAGAAGATCTCCACAGCCACCATATGTTTGCCCCCTGTAGTCAGATAACAAGGAACAAAGGAGAGCCAAACACTGCAGAAAATCAACATGCTGAAGGTGATAAATTTGGCTTCATTAAAAGTGTCTGGTAATTTCCTGGCAAAGAAAGCTAAAGTGAAGCTGACAAGAGCTAGGAGGCCCATAAAGCCCAAGACACAGTAGAACATGACAAAGGAGTTTTCATTACATTCCAGAACAATTTCTTCTGCCATTAAGTGCATGTTGAAATCAGGGAATGGGGGAGAAGTCAACAGCCAGACAGTACAAAGAACTATTTGAATGAAGGAGCAGAAAAATACAATGGAAATGGCCAACCTTTTCCCCACCCATTTCCTCATGGTAGAGTTTGGCTTGGTGGCCATGAAAGCTAAAATCACGATGGTGGTTTTTGCTAACACGCATGATACAGCTACAGTAAATATTATACCAAAAGTACTTTGTCGTATGACACATATCACTTTATGAGGTTTGCCAATAAACAGTAAAGCACAAAGGAATGAAAGCAGAAGAGATATGAGAAGGATGTAGGTGAGATTTCGGTTGTTGGCCTTGACAATGGGAGTGTCCTGGTACTTAATGAAGATACCCAGAACCAACAATACAATAAAAGAAGATGTAAGAGAACAAATGGCCAAGATGGTCCCCAGTGATTCTTCATATGTTAGGAACGTTACAGTTTTTGGAAGACATGAGTTCTGATCCTTGTTTGGATACTGATCTTCTGGACATGAAAAACAATCATCCATATCTAGGGGAAAAATACTCTGGTTAGAAAGATGGTTGCGTGAATTAAAATTAAAAGCATGACACTGTCATCAAGGTTTGGAAAAATATTTTTCAAGATGGATTGAGTAATGGATGGAGCCCATTTATTAACTACATAAATAAATTCTTCAATTTCAGTGAACTTGTAAATATAACAGGGACAGGTGAGAGAAAAAGGAACACCTATCCATGACAATCAGTGACCCGGCTGATTTTCAGAGCTAAGGTGGTATTAGAATGTGCCATTCCCTGTTTTTTAGCCTGGTGGGCCAAAACTAGACCAAACTGGCTCTCTAACTGCCGCTATTCACCTTGTTGCTGGTTGTCATTTCTTCTCTCATTGCCATCATTAAAGCCTACCTCAGACAGTTAGGCTTTGGCAGAATGTGTCCAAAATATGATAATTTGAGTTTGACCATTTGTGTCCTGAATGAGAACTCTTGGCTTATTTGTTCAATGGTTTAACAAATATTTTTCAAACCTGAAAAGTATGATCTACCAAGATGTATTTTGATTTATAGAACCTGACATTTTATCTTGTTTCTGTTTCCATTAAAAAAAAAAACATCTGAAAGGCCTTCCCTTTTTTCAAAGAAAAATGCTTCTATTGTGGTAAAGGAACATGGTAGTTTTATATAGTGCTAATTGTACTATTTTTACTGTCAATCACTTTAGTAATTCAATTTAGAAATGTGAAATAGATCTGTGTAGAGCATAGGATTTGATCCCCCAAAGTGTCTTTGGGTGTGCAGAAACAGAAATGAATCTCTTCTCTGTGTCATCTTAAAGGGATGATATGACTGCTTGTAAATTTTGTAGGTGGGTGTTATATTGGTGCTCATTTCTGGAGAACCGGTACTGGAAATTTTGAGTAGTTTGGAGAACCGGCAAATACCACCTCTGATTGGTCCCAGAGTGGGGTGGGAATGGAGATTTTGCGGTAACCTTTCCCCGGAGTGGGGTGGAAATGGAGATTTTGTAGCATCCTTCCCCTGCCACACCCGCCAAGCCACACCCATAGACCTGGTAGTAAAAAAAATTGAATTTCACCACTATATCAACTATAAAAAAAATTTGGCTGCATAGAAATGAATATCTACAAACTTATGCATCACTCATTTATCACTACTCACCTGTGAGATTGGAAATCTTCCCTTCAGGACAGTGAAGACAATCATAGCAACAAAATGGCTTCCCTTCTATTTTGATCTTAGCATAACCCAAAGAGCAATATTTATTACACAGAGAAAGTGGCTGGACCTGTGCATAAAGGAAATGGGGAAAAAAATGCTTTGCTTTTTACCCAAGACTTAAAGGAAATGAAGGAAATGAAAAAAAAGGTTTTTTTTTCATTGATTGGTAGTAATAGTTATTATCTACTAAGCTTCACAATATATCATGTTTGGTGAGAAGTGTTGTGAATGATGTCAATGAAAAGAGGCAAGGCTAGTATGATTGGCTAGAGAAAAGGAACATGAACAAAGGGAATACCACCCAAGGACATAAATTAGGGAAATAAAATTAAATATCATTATATAAACACTGTCACACAATGAATGATATCTATACATAAATATGTAGACATATAGATTATCGAGTGATACAGATATACAGATATACAGATATACAAATACCAAAGCTACTCCAACTTTAGTGCTCAAGTCGTAGGATGTGTTTTTAATGTATAGAATGTGTTCATGTTAAGTTTGTCAATATGTGTGTACTGTATGTTTGTACATATATGTTTGTTTGTTCAATTAAAAAAAAAGAAAAGAGGCAAGGGGAGGAAAATAGTATGGGATTTAAAGAGCAAGCATTCTGACTCTTTGCCATGTATTTTAAATGAAACTAAGATAAAAACCTCCTTGAGTTAAGCTCATCTTCTGCTTATACAAGAATATGTCCAAGTAGGCTTTTTGGCACCTGAATGGAGGTTATTTTCTTCTGTCTTGGTGGAAGTTTTTTTTTAAGCTTCTGTGGGGTCCTTGGTGCTCTCTGAGTTTGGTGGCTTTCTTACAGATGTTTCATGATCAAAGTACACAACCTCATCGGTTTATTTAACTTCTTGCAGCCTTTAAACTTTCTAGAATTCTGGTAACTAAATACTAAGCCAAGCCTAGCTTGTCTCTCCATGAACCAATGCCTGTTAGATGCTGACCTTTTCTGTGATTTTAGTGGTATGGATTATATATTTTAAATGTTATCAGAGAAAAACAGGTAGGAGTTATTTGTCCTGATTTTTGGATCTATATTGATTATAATGTATGGGATTGGTGCAGGGTATCTGAGGAGTCCTCTTGCCACAATGGAACCTGCCCATCCAATGTGCTCCAGCAGAAAGGGCCTGCTGTGGATCTTTCTTCTGAGAAGGAATTCCAGTTGGTGGGGGTCAAGAGAAAAGCCTTCCCCACTGTGAACCATAAACTGTGGAACACTCTCTGCCAGAGATGAGATACACTCTTACCTTCTTAACCTTCTGGAAGGGCATTAAAATATTTTTTCCCACTTGGCTTGGAGCCCCAAAGGTGGAATTCTCCAATAGAAATGGTTGACAGGAGGAGGAGGAGGAGGAGGAGGAGGAGGAGGAGGAGGAGGAGGAGGAGGAGGAGGAGGAGGAGGAGGAGGAGGAGACCTCACCTCATTGCCATCTTGGTTTTAGTTTTATATAATTTTTCTTAATTGTAATTTTTTGTATGTTTATCTTTTTACTGCTGGTAAGCTGCCCAGTCGCCATGGCATTGAGATGGACAGAATATAAGAGAGAGAGAGAGAGAGAGAGAGAGAGAGAGAGAGAGAGAGAGAGAGAGAGAGAGAGAGTCCAAATATTCATGAACTAGAATGGAGACATGGTAACAAGGTCAGCCAATGGGAGCTGAAATAGTTTGGAGTCTGGACGTGGCTCAGCTCTGAGTCTGTGCAAAAAGGAAACTGAAACTAGTCTGTGTTAAGCTCTCAGCTCAGAAGCAGCAAATGAGTCTGAGCTTGTCTCTCTGCTGAACTGAAACTAAGAACTTACTTACTAAGAACTCTCCTTTCTATCACGTTGAAAGAATCTGCTATTGGTATTGTACATTTATCTTCATGCGTTATATGTATATAAAGAAGTTAATGAATCCAGCTGAATCAGTTTATCTGTGTGTGCTTTCTGGATTTGATTTTGCAACAAACTCTGACAGAAAGAAAAAGGAAGGAAGGAAGGAAGGAAGGAAGGAAGGAAGGAAGGAAGGAAGGAAGGAAGGAAGGAAGGAAGGAAGGAAGGAAGGAAGGAAGGAAGGAAGTCCCTTTTCAGCATTACATGACTACATAAAACCTTTATTTACATGGTCATGTTATTATGTCACTTTATTTAACTTGAAGGGAATATTGCCAATTAAGCCTCCCTTCCTATAACATTAGTTTCCCTAACTCGTCTCTTAGTCCTTCAGGCAGAAGGCAGGAAAAATTACCAGAAGTATTCCAAGCTCATATTTATTCAACTAAATATAAGTAACATGATCAAGACACAAATTTTGGCCCTACCTGGTTAAACCTGCTTGGCCAAATGATGGTTTCCTTGTGGATCACTAATATGTCCTCTTGGGAAGTCACCGATCCTATTCCACCAATTTTGACTTTTAAAAAGGACTTGTTTGGGAATGTCACCCAATTGATGACATCAAATCCAGTCTCCAGTTCTCCATTTTGGTTGAAAGATATTGTTTCTCCTGCAGTATTGTTGAATGAGTTCCTTCTTACAATTTCATTGAGCTACAAAATACAAAATCATACATACAAAATTAATAGAAGAACTGAACATTTCATCAGGTTCTACACAATAGTGAAGGCTTCACTCCACTTCAGGAATATGGGGAAAAACATTTTTCATATGTAGCTTATCTCTTAAGGAAGGAGAAAAGCAATGTTTACCAAAATTTTAAAGACCTACAAACTTACTTCAGTTGAAATTTGCAGCCACAAACAAGGGATCCAACAGTAGATCAATTTGTATGATCCTGTTTGGACAAAGAGAGGATGCAAGATGGCTCAAGCTGCTTACAGTTGTTCTTCACAAAGAAACAACAAAATAACTATGTGAGCAATTTATAATGATGTTCAAACATTATCTTTGAGGACCTGCCCCAGGTCTTGCATTGGAATTTGACTCAGTTATGTTAAATATATTGTGTCCTCTTAAGAACATGCTGTTCCCAGCAAAATATGTTACAAAACAAGATATACAATAAAATTTTCTTGATAAAAACAAATGAGACTCTGAACAAGAACTTGTTGTCAGATATGAAGAAAACATTGATTAAGGCTTTGAAAATTTAGAAGGCAATAAAAATGACTTTTCTAGAGAACAGTTAGAATAATTTCTTTTCGATTGGATTTACAAAAGAGACTGTTTAGCATGCTGAAGAAATGTGTAAGGATTAGTATCAGAATGAATTACAGATTCTTTCCTTACATAAATAAAATGAAAACAAAGTTGTGGGTTGAAATGAGACATTTTTTAGGATTTGCCTGTACCTCATTTGCCTGGATTTGCTTACATTTAACAAAAAAGTCTTAGTTCTTTCCATCTATAGGTGTTTTACATGTCCTAACTTTGTGGTATTGAAACAGACTTTCTATCTACTGCCTTTTTGCTCAAAGTATGGAAGTCTGGTGAATTATTTCTCTGAATTATTTCATGGTGGCTCCGTGGCTAAAATGCTGAGCTTGTTGATTGAACGGTCAGCAGTTCAGCGGTTCGAATCCCTAGTGCCGCATAACAGGGTGAGCTCCTGTTACTTATCCCAGCTTCTGCCAACCTAGCAGTTTGAAAGCATGTAAAAAATGCAAGTAGAAAAATAGGGACCACCTTTGGAGGGAAGGTAACAGCATTCCCTACGCCTTTGGCATTTAGTCATGCCAGCTACATGACTACGGAGATGTCTTTGGACAGCGCTGGCTCTTCAGCTTTGAAACGGAGATGAGCACTGCCCCCTAGAGTCGGGAATGACTAGCACGTATGTGTGAGGGGAACTTTTACCTTTACCTTTACCTATGGAAGTCTGGTTCTCGTTGTTACGTTAAATTTTAGTCTTTTATTCATGTCAGAATATTGGCATTACTTTATATTTGCAAAATGTGGATGTCTCACAGTTGAGAGTTAAGATATGGAATGTTTCTCCGAATGGGATAAGTTTTTGTTTGGGGAGGTTTTCTTTGGAATTGTTTATATTTGGAATAAGAAAAAAGTTGTGTGTTAGAAAGTTTTTTTTTTCCTAAGGGAGAAGTGGTTTCTTTTCATCACACTAAATTTTATTTTCTTTTATTTTGTTTACATTATGATACCAGGACTATGTTATGTATTTAAATGGGATTTTGTTTACTTTTAAAGAGTTGAGATGACCGTGTTGAATTTTATATACATTAATACTGAATTTTATATATAGTAATACATTAAATATTTATTATTTAATTAAAATTAATATATTAATATTATACTAATATGAATATATTAATTTTGTATATATTAATACTATATATTAATTGTATTAATTAATATAATTAATACAATCATATATCAATGTCAGTGTTTTAGAGCTCTGTTTGGATCCTTTGTTAATGACTAGATTGGAAAACACATTATTATCATTTTTAATCTACTAATTGTTAAGAATCACTGGAGAAAGTAATTATATTTGGAAGAGTTAGCGGTAAATGGAAACCAGGCAACCAAAGAATGTGATGGCTGGACACCATCAACGCCGATGGTCAGAAAAAAAAATATTTGAGAAAAACTCAAAGAGATAGATCGGAAGATGTGGAACGTAGAATTGCCAAGAGACAGACACAGCTGAATGCAGGCATGGGATTCAGCCTATTCGTTGTGTGCAAACCGGTAGCTCCGACAATCAGCTGAGAGCAAACCGGTTCACTCCGATGCCCAGCCGCCTGCCCCTGCGCTATACTGACCTATATTTCATTGGTTTGAAGCCCAGCTGATCCTTGCGGCAGAGCGGTTTGCCGTGCCTGAACTGTTTTACTCATTGGAGCTGCAGTAGAAGGTAAGTTTTAGAGCTGTTTTCAAATGCACCATATGCGCGCAGAGTGTGGTGCGCGTGCTCAGCAAGTCAGTTGTTACACTAGTTGAATCCCATCACTGGCTGAATGGATAACAGCATGGTCATCATGATTGTTACAAGAAGGGTTATGGGGTGAAGAATTTCAAATCTGGTAATGAAGAAGAGGTGAAGTGATAGTGAAATTGTTCACACTTGTCATGATGAGGATGAGAAATTGCTTTCTTGGTGGAGGGGGAGAAGGGATTTGCCAATTTAAGTCATACAGTATTTTCCAATGTCTTCTTAAGTTAGAAGCAAGGAGAGGGGATATTTACAGATAATGTAAAAGGGGAAGAAAGAAATTGAACTGCTTTGCTAGATGATTCTTGCAGGCTGTCATTTGAGCCCTTCTGAAAAATCTCACTCCCCTATAAGAAAGCTAAAAAGAGAAAATAATAATACCTAATTTTTATATGGCTCCAGGCATACATTTGATTATGATGAGGGTGACAATGATGATAATGCAATCACTAGTTAGGAAATATACTATTTAGTATTTAAAATCAGTTTAAAAGAATATTCCAAAACCCATTAAAAAAAAAGAAAGAAACAGAAATATTAGAAAATATCAGGCTGTATTTCTGCATTGCAGTACTGGAATAGTGTGTCCAGTGTGTCTGAGATATATTAACATAAATATAGAGAAGGGAAACATCTGGAAAGACAATCTGTTGGTTTTTTTTCTTGACACTCTTCTTTTATAAAAACTTTATTTAAGGCTTTTCAAGGAGGAGAAATACTCTATGTCCAAAAGGAAATGATATTGAAGTAAACATTTAATTTAGCTGTTTAATTTAGCTGATGACATGGGAAAAATCTACATACTTGACACTTGTCAGAGTCCTTGAGACATTACCTTCCATGGGTGAAGTTTGAGAAATTCAACAAGTCTTACGTTGCCAATTTTTGCTCTATGTTTGAAGGAAGTTGAATGAGCAACATGTATTGCCTGTGCCAAAATATAGATTGCATTGTAGATGCTATAGCTGTGGCCAGTCATGTCCATTTCAAAAACAGATGCTGGGAGAGTTTCTAGCTTCTCCTCCCCGGTGCAGATTGGTTGATGGTCCATCACAGAGTTGTGTTTCTCATCCATCATAGAGCCTGAGAACACGCACCCAAAAGCCTCCTTCCAGAAAACTCTAATAAAGCCATCTTCTTGGTTGAAATTTGGTTTTTTCATCTGAAGAAATTCCCGAAACCCTAGGACTTCTCTTGAATGAACCGCAAAGGAAAGAGCGCCATGGAGAAAATCTAGATCTTCCCACCTCTGAAAGGGAAGAGATGTGAAATCCATCTGGGCTGTCATAATCCAGATTTTAGCATGTTCTCGTAATGGTATCTCTTCAAATTTTGACATAAGAGGAAACATTCTCAAAATTATCATTATAAAAATTTCACCTTGCACTAACACTGAATTGACAGTGCTGTTCATGACCACACTGTACATTTTTATCCCTTCTTTCACCGTATCGAAAAAGTCAGTGGAATAAGAAATGAGAGGAAATCTTTCAATGAAGTCAAAGCAGATTCCACTCTGGGCAAACATGGGAACCACATTTTGTACAAACTTCTCCCCATTATCATTATTCACAAATAAGACCCCAATCCATGTCCACATAAAATGCTGCAGTAGCAGAAGAATTCCCTTATGTTGATGGTCCATATTTGGAAACATTTGGTGATAGAAACCGGCCTGTTTGTCCTCATCTGTCATTGGAGCAGAGCCATATGTCAACTATAAAAAAATACAGAAAGATTCAGAAAGGAGACAATAAGCTTTGATTTTTTTTAATAAGCTTTATTGATATACTTTTCAAAGTAAAGGTAAAGGTTCCCCTCACACATATGTGCTAGTTGTTCCCGATTCTAGGGGATGGTGCTCATTCCCATTTCAAAGCCAAAGAGCCAGCACTGTCTGAAGATGTCTCCGTGGTCATGTGGCCAGCATGACTAAACACCAAATGTGCAGAGAACGCTGTTACCTTACCACCAAAGGTGGTCCCTATTTTTCTACTTGCATTTTTTACATGCTTTCAAACTACTAGGTTGGCAGAAGCTGGAACAAGTAACAGGAGCTCACCCCGTTACGTGGCACTAGGGATTTGAACTGCTGAACTGCCAATCTTTCAATTGACAAGCTCAGCGTCTGAGCCGCAACGTCCCTTTTCAAACTGGTAGTGCACAAGTAAAAGTTTAGTTCCATTTCATATTGCCAGTTTTATATTTGATGGTAATATTCCTTCAAAATCATCTATCATAGGAGTTTAATGATAACTTTACACAATTTATGAAGCTTTGTTAGTCTTAAAATTGCTTGCATTTCTTTGTCTCTTCCTATGATTTACAATTCCAGACATTTTGTGAACTCAGAAAAAGGGTTATTTAGTTCTTAAAAAGGCTCTGTGAATGGGGCCAGTAACATTTGATGCAGCAGGAGCTTTCGAGGAGCTGTTAAGGAGTATGAGATTCTCAAGCCATTTATTATTATTATTATTATTATTATTATTATTATTATTATTATTATTATTATTATTATTATTATTATTATTATTATTCCATGGTGGCACAGTGGTTAGAGTGTAGTACTGCACGCACTTCTGCTGGCTGCCTGCAATTTGGCAGTTCAAATCTCACCAGATTCAACATTGACTCAGCCTTCCATCCTTCTGAGGCAGGTAAAATGAGGACCCAAATTGTTGGGGCAATAGGCTGACTCTGTAAACCATTTAGAGAGGGCTGTAAAGCACTGTGAAATGGTATATAAGTCTAAATGCTATTGCTATTGCTATTATTACCCACGCAATCAAAGAAGGAACAATCATTAATAAGTTTATTTCATAGATTTCAAACAAGGTTGAAAGAAAAATGTGCTCCATGATCTCACTGAGTTATGTGCTTTATCCCAGGGATCAAGTTTTATTGCAAAGGAATGTTATATTTAACCAGATTTTATATCTACTCCACGTACATGGTTACCTGAGGAAACTTGTAAATGTGCAGAATGATGGGCACATAAAGACATGCATCAGTGTCAGGTCCTCCAATTATTGCTATTGGATATTTCTGGATGTCACAGTTGTAATTAGGGATTAATTTGCCTTTAGACGAAAGGAGCTCCATTGAGGCATGGTACATCCATTTTGAAGTGAAAAGGCTATTATAGATTTTGAAGCCAAGTGTAACATTGGGTAAAATCTGTGGGTTAGTATTGATCTCCTTAACAGCAAATACTAAAGCCAGGATATGCTGGTAAATCTGAGTCATGATTCTGAAGAGAGAGGTACAAGAACTGCTACAATACATTTAACACAGAATATGGTAACTATTTCAGCCTTTCTTTCAAGTATAATGTGTGGAATTGGTCCACTTTCTCTCTACAGTATATATAATAGGTCTCATTCACACCCCTTATTTAAACTAGTCAGCAACTAAACTAATCAAAGCAATTTATCAGAAAGAACTGGCAGCAGTCAAATCAATCAGGTTCCCCCCCCCACCTCATCCCTGCTTCGTATTCTACCTTTTTCTTCTATGACTATATTAGGAAGGGTTTAGTATGTCAGTGGTGCCTTGACTATTGACCTGGGAGGTTACTGTAAGCAGCAAGCTGTGGAGCATACGTTTTATGGTTATTGCTAATGAAGTTCTTTATCATTCCATCTTTCTTCAATTCCATCTTTTCTCTGGAAAGGTTTACATGGCAAGACTAAGATACTGCTCCATGCTAGATTAGATTATGATGTTCATCAAAAGATGTTAGTATCAATCAGAATAGAGCTGGAAGAGAATTTAGAGGTCTTCTAGCCCAACCTCCGTGCTGGAACAGGAGGCCCTATACCACTTCAGATAGGTGGCTGTCCAACCTTCTCTTAAAAACCTCCAGTGATGAAGCACCTACAACTTCTGAAGGCAGACTGTTCCACTGGTTAATTCTTCTCACTGTTAGAAAGTTTCTCTTTAATTCCAAGTTGATTCTCTCCTTGGTTTAGTTTCCATCCATTGTTTCTTCTGTTGACTTCTGGAACTTTGGAAAATAAATTAACCCCGTCCACATCTTAGTGGCTCTTCTTTGCATTTTTTTTTCAAAGTCTCAACTCCTTTTTTGTAACGTGGTGACTAAAACTGAATGATACTAGGGAGGGAACCTTTGCTCCAGCTCCCTTCATACAGCTTTTGTGTTGTACAGAGGGAGCACCATTTGAATATTTATGGTTGTACAATAATATAATTAAATTAAGTATATGGTACAGTATCTCCAAAGAAAAGACCTGATTTTTACAGCCTGAATCTAACAATGCTGATATTTTGGGAAAGCAGGGAGACAGTTGGACAACAATAAATATCCATTCACTAAAATTCTTTCTTTGGCATTTGGTGACACCAGATTAATGAAACAGGTAAATGCAACAAATATGTTGAAAGTAGAAACTGTAAATACCATAAAATCTTTATGCACATGTAAAGGCATAAACATATGAATATATTGCACAAATAACCAGCATTTTTTTTTTTTGCTTTACAGATGCTGCAAGACCAAATGAGACACTCTATATCTTGACATCTATAAACATTCAAACAAATGCTCTTAACACTCATTTAAATTCAGTCTATTTTAAACATATCCCTCTGGCCATTTCTCTCTGAATACTTACATACTATCCTCAAAGAGGTCACTAGAAGGAGGTGTCTTGAAGTCCATCATCATTTGAAACAGGTAGAGCTGAGAAATGATGCCACCAATGTTGATGTTCCCTGGCTGATATTGCTTGTGAAAGATAGGCAGAGGATCCGTGGTGCTGCATTTACTATGAGCAATGGTACACATTACTTGTGACCAAAGCATTGATAGGAATGCTATGGGGACACCATATAGAAGGAACCAATTCATTCTGGGACTTGTATTACTTATCTCTACATTTTCTTGTCCTTCTAGATTCGGAGTTTGTTCTTGTGGGTTTGTGTGAAAAGGATGGAAAGTTCAGACTTATAAGATAAAAACTGTAGGTTAACTTTTACTGCAAATGGGAACCTTATAAAAGCTATTGACAGTCCTCAATCCACTTGAAGTGTGCCTCTTGACAATCAATGTTATTATTGTCATTATATTTGTTATTATTACATTTGAAATAATCACCAATTTAGAATAGCAGGTGCCATGGTTGGAAACTAATCAAAGAGAGAAGCAACCTGGGGGATTAAGGATAAACTTCCCAACAGTGAGAACAATTAATCAGTGGAACAGCTTGCCTTCAGAAATTATGGATGCTCCACAGTGCTGGGATTCAAGTAATTTAACAACTGGTTCTCTGCCCTAATGATTTCTTCCAACAACCAGTTTTCCAAATTGCTCAGAAAGTTAACAACCGGTTCTCCCGAAGTGGTGCAAACTGGCTAAATCCCACCATTGATGCTCCATCTCTGATAGTTTTAATGAAGAGACTAGATAGTCATTTATCTGAAATGGTACTGGTTCTCCTGCTTGGGAAGGGGGCTGCACTAGAAGGCAATTAATCAGTGGAACAACTTGCCTCCAGAATTTGTAAATGCTCCAACAGTGGAAGTTTTTAAGAAGAGATTTGATAACCATTTGTCTGAAGTGGTGTAGGGTTTTCTGCCTAAGCAGGGGGTTGGACTAGAAGACCTCCAAGGTCCCTTCCAACTCTATTATTCTAAATCCTCCAAGGTCCCTTCCAGTTTCTATTCTATTCTATTCTATTCTATTCTATTCTATTCTATTCTATTCTATTCTATTCTATTCTATTCTATTCTATTCTATTCTATTCTATTCTATTCTATTCTATTCTATTCTATTCTATTCTACTCTACTCTACTCTACTCTACTCTACTCTACTCTACTCTACTCTACTCTACTCTACTCTACTCTACTCTACTCTACTCTACTCTACTCTACTCTATTCTATTCTATTCTATTCTATTCTATTCTACCCTACCCTACCCTACCCTACCCTACCCTACCCTACCCTACCCTGTTCTAGTCTAGTCTAGTCTAGTCTAGTCTAGTCTAGTCTAGTCTAGTCTAGTCTACCCTACCCTACCCTACCCTACCCTACCCTACCCTACCCTACCCTACCCTACCCTGTTCTGTTCTGTTCTGTTTTGCTCTATTCTACTCTACTCTACCCTACCCTACCCTACCCTACCCTACCCTACCCTGTTCTGTTCTGTTTTGCTCTATTCTACTCTACTCTACCCTACCCTACCCTACCCTACCCTGTTGTGTTCTATTCTATTCTATTCTATTCTATTCTATTCTATTCTATTCTATTCTATTCTATTCTATTCTATTCTATTCTATTCTATTCTATTCTATTCTATTCTATTCTATTCTATTCTATTCCATTCCATTCCATTCCATTCCATTCCATTCCATTCCATTCCATTTTCTATCCTATCCTATCCTATTCACAAGTAAGAAAATGTAGTTTGTCATCTCTCAGAAGAAGTTGTCTCTGGTTGATAACAAGAAATAAAGGGATTTACATAGAATGAGAGTAAATCTTAGAAGAGCAAAAGGGTTAACTAGCTTTGCACCAGCTGACTTGCAATGTTCAGAGGAGGTCAGGTCATACGGATGTCCTTCCTCCAATCTCATCTCATCTCCAATCGCATCCGAGCGGGTTTGGTGCTGACTCCTGCTTCCACATAAAATGCTGCTATATTTTCCCACCAGAGTGGTATCTATTGATCTACATTTTTAAGTTGTTTTGAACTGCTATGTGTGCAGGAGCTAGGGGCAAATGATAGGAGCTCACACCATCATCTAGTTCTAGTTCACCCCTGTGGTTTACCCTAGATAACACACATGCATGAACAAAGTGAACTGGCAAATCTGACAGAACTACTGGTGAAAAGCATTGAAGCTTTCCCTGGCTATATGTGCTTAAATAAAAAAAATAAGACCCTTCACTTTCTTTTTTCCCCTTTTTAAATTCCATTTTCTATATTACTTTATTTTTCTTTCTGAGAAAATTTTCAATAATACTGTAAAGATGGTAATATCAATTAATAAAAATAGATAAAAATAATTATTTATTTAATGATAAATAATTAAAACAAACAGAAGAAATAATGTACACCCATAACAAAGGATACATATATCATGAAGAAAGAGGAAACAATTGTTCAATGCCAACCTACCATAAGCAGAAGTGTGTTTCAATTTTGTTTGCTACCAGTTCACTCACGGGCGCTCGGGCGCTCGCAACACTTCTGCACACACACAGAAGCTTCTGCACATAGGACAGAGATGTCCAGGCGGGTGGACAGACAGCCTCCCGCTGCCACTGCTACTGGTTCACCCATTCCAGGGTGAACTGATAGCAACCCACCACTGACCATAAGGCCTTGGAAAACTGTGTTTTTAACAATTTGTGGATTAACATCAGGATAGGATCCTTATATATATTCCAATCAATGGCCATGTTTGACCAAGGAAACCAGAATCAAACCCATTCTGCTTGATCTTACTAGATAGGCAGAAAGTACTACAGATGGCCACTTCCTCAAATAGCCAGACTCTATAAATTAGAGGACTTTATAGGTAAAATCAACATGTTGAATTGCACTTGGAAGCCAATTGGAAAGCAAGTTTTTAAAAGCACTGAGACACGGGGTCATAATGTAGCAGACCCATCACTATCTACACTGCTACATTATGAACCACTTCCAATTATTGAGTGGTCTTCAGTGAATATATCTGTATAAGTAGTCCTCATTTAGTGCCCACAATTAGGACCAATATGTTCTGCCCCAGCTTCGGATTCTCAGAGAATGTGACACACACCAACCTTCGCAACCACTGTTTAATTCCAAACAAACCCCTTTCAACAATGCAGGCTTCCCATGCAAAGGGTCCTTATCAAAGTTATTAAGAACAAAGTCCGATAAAGGTTAGCAATCAGCCCAGAAAACCAGGTATGAGAAGTCACTCGCTCTCCAGGATACTCTGTAGTAATGAGAGGTTGTTTCTAGCAAGAAAGCACTAGCTGTGTGTGACTTAAATAGGCTAAGGGAGTGGCCAATTATCCTCAAGCCCTACTCTCGAGTAGACCTCCTCCTCCTGAGTAGCCACTCCTGCCTTTATGCAGTCCTGCTTGCCTGAGCATTGAGGAGAGGCTCCTCCATTTTGCTCTCTTCACTGGAAGGAGCCTCTGGAGGTTCTGAAGGCCTTGGCTGAGTCTCTGCCTCTGGCATCACATCCTCTTTGGCCTCCTTGCTGTCTGACACGAGCGCCGGCTGCACAGGCTGCTGGCACAACATCACACCAGCCTCCTCGTCATTGGGATCAGCCATGATCCATGCAGGCCGCTGGAGGGCCACAACACAATAATTTGACTATTCACTGTACAGAGTTAGTGATAAAAGAAAACCAAGCCATCAAGGAAAATGATTTCTGGACATATCAAAGCTGACACCAGCCAGAGCATAGAAAATAAAGAAATAGTGCAAGATCAGAAGATGTGGAGAGACCCATAGAATCACCAAGAGTTGGATTCAACTTAATGGATAAAATCATCATCAATTTGGCTGTTAAGTGAAGCAATCACTAATTGAAAGCATGACTATTAGAGGTAGTCCTTGACTTACAACAGTTTGTTTAGTGACCATTCAAAGTTACAACGGAACTGAAAAATGTGACTTATGACCTTTTTTCACAGTTACAATCTTTGTAGCATCCTCATGATCATGTGATCAAAATTCAGATGCTTGGCAACTAGTTCATATTTAGGACGGTTACTGTGCCCCAAGATCATGTGATCTCCTTTTGCAACCTTCTGACACGCAAAGTCAATGGGGAAGCCAGATTCACTTAACAACTGGGTTACTAAATTATCAACTGAAGTGATTTACTTAATAACTAAGGCAAGTAAAGTCATAAAATGGGGTAAAACTCACTTAACAAATGTCTCACTTACCAACAGAAATTTTGGGCTTAGTTGTGGTAGTAGGTCAAGAACCACCTGTAATTATGATCTTACTTCAGCTTTCCTTTGCTCTACAGACCTTTAGAGGTTGTAGATTACTCACAATTATTTTTTTAAATCATCATCATAACTAGGAATGGTCAGTTGCTGACTAAGGCAGCTTTTTGGAGTATAAGATGGACTCCCCACCCCCCAAAAGTGGGTGAAAATTGTGGTTAGCCTTATACACTGAAGGTTGCCAAAACCCCACCTACCTGCCGATCCCCATCCTTCGACCATTTTCAGGCCAAAAATGCAATGCGCAGAGGCCGAAAAACAGGGTGCGGAGGTGGCGATCGGTGGCGATGTGCTGTGGCAATCTCTGCAGCCTGGAACAGGTCTAAAAGAAGACATGGAGATGCCGAAAATGCAATGTGTAGAGGCAGCATTGGGCTGTGGTAAACCCCGCAGCCTGGAACAGGTCTAAAAGAAGGCATGGAGAGGCCGAAAATGCGATGTGTTGAGGCGGCATTGGGCTGTGGTAATCCCCGCAGCCTGGAATATCTGTTTTTTATTATTATTATTAGTTTTATTTTTAAACAAAACAAAACATAAAACAACCATCATCCATTACAATTACAGAAAGAGTGTCGATCGGTTACAATTCTTTTGTGCTTAATCCCATATCCAAAAATAACAGGTTATTTAATTTCTGTTATTTGACAATTTATTATATCCCTTTATGATATTATTCTCATTTAACAATTATTTAACAATGGCTTGTCTCCCATTAAAAAATGCTTCATATATTTTATTATTACATTTATTTCATATTTCGTACTTCATTTTCATGCTTTATTATCTAGCCATTGATAAAATAAATCCCATATCATATAATATTGTTTAGCTTTCTGTTCTCTAATTTCAAATGTCAGTTTACTCATTTCAGCACATTCCATAACTTTCTTAATAACTTCATCTTCAGTAAGTATTTTCTCCTTTTTTCAATTTTTTACCAAATACAATTCTAGCCGCTGTTAAAAGGTTCACTATCAAATATCTCAGTTGTCTATTATATGTTTCTGGTAAAAACCCTAATAAAGATATCTCAGGTTTAAAGTCAATGTGTTTCTTTGTCCTTTTTTCCAACCACGTGTGGATCTTAGTCCAATATCTTTTAGCTTCTACACATGTCCACCACATATGGTAATATGAGCCTGGAGTCTGATGACATTTCCAACATTTCTCCGATTTGGTCTTCAACATTCTGGCTATCCTCGTCGGGGGTAAATGCTACCTGTAAAACATCTTATACAAATTCTCCTTATATGCTGTTGACATTGTATGTTATAATTTTGATTTTTTGCCATTTTCTAAATCAATACCATGACCAAAAATTTTCCTCCATGCAATCATTGTTTCTTTAACTTGTTCTTCTTCCAATTTTACTTCTAATAAATAACCATACAATTTTTTAATTAAAAATTTATCTAAATTAGTCAAGTTACTATAAAAACCCTCTGTCTTAGAATCTTTATCATATTAAGACTGTATTTGCATATATGAAAACCAATCCATCTTTATCTCTTGTTCTTCTAATTCTTGCTTCAATCTAAGTTCACCATTCATTCAATAATTCACTATATCTAACAACTTATTTCTTTCTACATGTTATTGAATATGAGAATGCTTCAATGGTGGATAACCAGACTGGAATTTTTAAATAATGATGTCTTTTAATCTTCTCCCAATTTGATAACAAAGACTCTTGTATAACATGTCTTCTAAAATACCCCTGTGTTTTGTGCTCTTGTACCATAAGAAAGCATGCCAACCCAGCAACAAGTCATGTCCTTCTAAAGCCAACAATCTAATATTTCTTAACATTATCCATTCTTTAGTCCACATCAAATTACTAGCTTGGTAATATAATTCCCAGTCCAGTAAACCAAAACCTCCTCTTAGCCTGGAACATTTTATTGGCGATATTCTGGGAGGCCAATCTGACCGCCAATCAGCTGCTCAGGCTGAATCAGGCTGCTATAACATGCTGAAGCTGACCAGGCTTTTTGCTGTTTGCTGCAAGGATGCTATCCAGATGAATACTCATGGATGCTGGTAGGCAGAGGCAGGATTTTTTTTTCTTCTATTCCTCCCCAAAAACGAATATGCATCTTATACTCCAGAGCGTCTTATATTGTGAAAAATATGGGTATATCATTCATAACATACCAGTCATTGTTTATTACCTTTCATTAACTGCCTCTTATTGTTCAGATCAGGCCTCAGGAGAATAATAAAACATTTGGGAAAACAGATGCAGCCCAATAACCCTACACTAGAAGATAATATGGAAAAGATCTCCACAGCCACCATGTATTTCCCCTTGGTGCTCAGATATGTTGGAAAAAATGACATCCAGACACTACAAAAACACAACAGGCTGAAGAAGATAAACTTAGTCTCATTAAAACTGTTTGGTAAATTCCGGGATAGAAAAGCCACACTAAAACCAACAATAGCAAGGAAAAGAAGATAGAGTAAGACACAATAAAACATGAGAGTAGAGCCTTCATTACATCCCAGGATGATTTCATCTGCCACTAAGTTCATATCAGCATCTGGATATGGGGGTGAGGTTATAAGCCATACAGTACAGGCAAGGACTTGAATGAGGGAACAAGAAACAACAATGTAATTATCTAATCGTTTGCCCAGCCATCTCTTCATCTTGGATCCTGGCATTGAAGCCATGAAAACAATCACCACAATGATGGTTTTGGCCAATATACAAGAAATGGCTACTGAGAAGACAATCCCAAAAGCAGGTTGTTGGAAAAGGCAGGTGACTTTTTCAGGTTGTCCAATAAATAATAGACTGCAAAGGAATGAGAGCACAAGGGAGATAAGGAGAAGGTAGGTGATGTTCCGGTTGTTGGCCTTGACTATGGGAGTGTCCTGGTATTTGATGAAGATCCCAAGCACCACAGTAGCAATGCAAGCAAAGACAATTGCTGTAATGGCCAAACTGGTCCCTAACGGGTCTTCATAAGACAGGAAAACAACATTTTTTGGAAGGCATGAATTGTAGTTGTTATTTGGATACTGTCCTTCTGGGCATGGTAAACAATCATCCATGTCTGCAAAAGAAAATGCTATTATTGCAGTGTGGAAGATTCTACATGAATCAAGACAAGGTTAATATTGAATGAAGAGAGAAGTTTAGCATAGTGGTTAATGCTTAATGCTTTAATGGGAGGCTCTCTAAGAATTATTTTTATTACTTTATTTATTGAATTTCTACACTATCCATCTCACCTAAATGATTCTGGGCAAATTACAACATAATAAAATAAAATATAATGTTATATATGTAAAGAAAGGAACAGACATCCTGCGAGCTCCGGAATAATTTAATTTAATTTAATTATTTAATTTAATTTAATTTAATTTAATTTAATTTAATTTAATTTAATTTAATTTAATTTAATTTAATTTAATTTAATTTAATTTAATTTAATTTAATTTAATTTAATTTAATTTAATTTAATTAATTTTTTAAAATTTTTATCACATTTCTATGCCGCCCAACTCCCAAGGGACTCTGGGAGGCTTACAACAAAAGTAATGCGAACAATGAACATAGAAAAATTATTTAAAAACATTATGAAAACATTTTAAAAACATGAAAAGCACATACACCATTCATGGCCAGATCTCACAAGATTGCAACAGCAAGATCAACGGCCCCAGGCCTGCCAGAAAAACCAGGTCTTCACTGCTTTCCAGAAGGCCAGTAGGGTGGGGATTGTCCGGATCTCAGGAGGTAACTGGTTTCAGAGAGCTGGGGCAGCTACAGAGAAGGCCCTCCCCCACGGGCCCGCCAGCCAGCATTGTTTAGTTGATGGGACCTGGAGGAGACCAACTTTATGGGATCTTACTGGTCGCTGGGAGCTATGCGGTAGAAAGCAGTCTCGAAGATAGCCTGGCCCTGAGCTATGTAGGGTTTTAAAGGTAATAACCAACATCTTGAATTGTGCCTGGAAACCAATAGGGAGCCAGTGCAGCTCACGGAGAATTGGTGTAATGTGGGTGTATCTAGGTGCACCCACAATAGCTTGCGCAGCTGCATTCTGGACCAACTATAGTCTCCGAACACTCTTCAAGGGTATCCCCATATAGAGCGCATTGCAATAATCTAACCGTGAGGTGACAAGGGCATGAGTGACTGTGAGGAGAGCCTCCTGATCCAAGTAGGGTCGCAATTGGTGCACCAGGCGAACCTATGCAAAGGTCCCCCTAGCTACAGCTGCCAGATGTTGCTCTAATCTTAGCTGTGAGTCTAGGAGGACACCCAAATTTCGAACCCATTTCTCCCCCACTAGAACCAAGGATGGACAATCAACATAGTCTTCAGGAAGCAAAACCCACAGCCACTCGGTCTTGTCTGGGTTAAGTCTGAGCCTGTTGACTCCCGGCACACCAGGCTCCGGCACATCATGTCCACTGCTTCACTGAACTGATGCAGGGTGGAGATATACAGCTGGGTATCATCAGCATATTGCTGATACCCCACCCTGTATCGTCGGATGATCTCACCCAGCGGTTTCATGAAGACGTTAAATAGGGGATGAGCCACCCCTCAAACAAGGGGTCTAGGCATCGACCTCTGTCCTCCTGCCAACACCGACTGTGACCGACCATAGAGATAGGAGGATAACCATCGTAACACTGCACCTCCCACTCCCAACTCCCTTAGTCATCCCAGAAGGCTACCATGTCCAATGGTATCGAAAGCTGCTGAGAGGTCAAGTAGCACCAAGATAGAGGAATGACCCCCAACTCGGGCTCAAGGAAGATCATCCATCAGCATGACCAAAGCAGTTTCCATGCTGTAGCCAGGCCTGAATCCAGACTGAAAAGGGTCTAGATAATCCGTTTCATCCAATGACGTAGGAGCTGAAGTGCCACCACTTTCTCTACAACCTTTCCCACAAAGGGTAGGTTGGAGACTGGATGAAAGTTCTTTAATTCTGCTGGATCTAAGGAAGGCTTCTTCTTTTAAAACTTAAGATTTTAAAATTTTAAAATAATTAAAATTTTATTTAACTAAGATTTCGTCAGCCATCTACTGACATCATCAGAGTATTAAACTACCATTACAGACATCTCTGCCTTTATATGCCATTAATCAATTTGGCCCTTGCGCATGTAATAGACCCTTCTAGCTGTAATCAGCTGTATTGTTTTTGCTGTTGCCATGCTGGATGATGGAGGTTTAATTGCTACTGTTTCCTCCCTCCTACTTGCTTATCAGTGGGGGATGATGTTAGCCTGTCAGCCACTGCAATTTGCTGCCTTGTCCAAGCTAGGGCTCTGCGTGCCATCTGTGGCAGGTGTGCCATAGGTTTGCCAACATGGTCATAGCCTGTGCTTTCTCATAGGGTCTTGACTTCATTTTATCACCATCTATTTGGCCAATATTTGTTTTGTGGCTTAGAGTACAAAGTTCCCTGTTTCTCAAATTCCTGGGAGGATATTAAAGAATAAGACAGGAAGTGTTGTTTTATTTCATTCATCTAAACACTTTTTCCCCTTATACAATTAGAGCAGGATCTCTTGAATACCCTTCCACACTCATTTGCATGGACCAATTAATTCTTTAAAAAACAATACAACTTACCTTTATGATTTGAAATCCTTCCTTCTGGACATGGAAGGCATTCGTAGCAACAATATGGCTTTCCTTCTATTTTGGCCCTACTAGAACCAGGATTGCAATTATCATTACACACAGAAAGAGGTCTTTCCTGAATGAAAGAGAAGAACAGAATTGGTTTGGAGCTATTGGCATGCTATGATTGATTGTTTTTTGTCAATAAGACATACATGCCATGAAGGAATTGCTCTAGACTAGCCAAACCCAAATCCTGCAACCATTCTTCATATGTTTTAGTCTCCAGGCCTTTAGCCATCTTAATTGCTCTTATACAACTTCAAATATATGAAAATGATATACCAGCAATTCTTCAAGCTACATATTCAGCACATTTCTGCAGTTAAATTTTGAGCTGATACGGGAAAGAGTAACCATCTGAAGGATTTACCAGTTATGGATAGGTGCAACTGATGCACAAGATGAACTTTTGTAAACCCTCCTGGCCACTGTGGCTACATGTTCTTCAACCAGTAAAATGTCCAAAGATGCATACTATATATACAAAATATATACTGTACCTGGTTAAATCTTATGGGCCATGTAATGGAACCTTCCTGCATGTTGAATGTTTTGGAAGAGAAAGAACTTGGGTCCACCCATCCGACTTTCACTTTTGTAAATGTGTTATTTGAGTAAGTGACCCAGTTGAAGATATCAAATCCTGCATTAATTTGCCCATTATCATCAAAGGAAATATTTTCTCCAACACTGTTTCTAAAGAAAGTATTTCTCAAAAATTTATGGAGCTAAATTGGGGAAAAGGTAGAGAGACAATGAAGTCACGTCTAGTCTCAAAAAAAAAAAAAAAGTAAAATCATTTCACATTTGTATGGATGGTACCTGCCATGACTGTTCATGTAGTCCTTTTTGTCTTCTGTCTTTCATCTTTGCTCTCTGTTTTGGCTTGGATGAAGTTACTGAATGCAAAGCATGTGCCATAATGTAAACTGCATTGTAGATGCTGTAACTGTGGCCAGACATGTTTGTGTCAAACACGGTCCCAGGCAGAGTCTCCAGCTTTTCCTCCCCAGTGCAGATTTCCCCATCTCTCTTCTCTAGGGTGGAATTTGCGAAATCACAATTAAAAGCATCTTTCCAGAAGATCCGGATGAAGCCATCCCTATTTTCTGAGAGAGGATTTCTTTCCTTCAGAAATTTCTGGAATCCTCTAGGATAGTTTGTGTGAACAGCAAATGATAGAGCCCCATGGAGGAAATGTAGATCCCAATCT
This sequence comes from Coluber constrictor foxii, assembly GCA_038048745.1. Lineage (NCBI taxonomy): Eukaryota > Metazoa > Chordata > Lepidosauria > Squamata > Colubridae > Coluber > Coluber constrictor. The sequence continues at coordinate 27,248,623 of CM075961.1, forward strand.
CTGATAAAACCAGGAGATGCAAAATCCATCTGGGCTGTCATAATCCACACTCGACTCTCGAATGATACACCATAAAATTGTGCAAAAACGAACATTGACCTTAAGATACTAATAGTATGTATTTCTCCTTGTATAATAACAGTATTGGCAGTACTTCCTGTGACCATACGTGAAGTCCCAAACCATTCCATTGATGTTTCAGCAACATGACTTGAAAAAGATATTTGGGGTATTTTTTCTAAGAAGTCTAAACAGATACCCTTCTGAGAGTAGATGGGAAGTATATCCTGTACAAATAAATCTCCATTATCATCATTTGAAGCAATCACACCAATCCAGGTCCACTTGAAATGCAGGAGTAATTCAAGAATACCCATATAGTGATGGGTCACATTTGGAAACATCTGGTGGAAGAAATCTTTGGTTTTCTCATTTATTACTGGAGAAGATCCATAAATGATCTTAGGATGGAAATATATGGGAAAAGATGAGACATCATGACAATCAGTCTTGTGATAGATTCAACTGAAAAGAAGGCATTGGAAAAAGGTTTTCTCTCCATTCCTCTCTATGTTACATTTAGCTGAGTTTAGTCTATTTCTTATTGTAAAAGAGAGTAAAATATGCCTTTCCCAAAAATCTGCTTTGAATACTAGAATCGCAAGGAATACTATGATTTTCAAAGTCCTTCAAAAAATATTTTGGAGAACATGAGTTCCTGGTTTAAGAGTATGGATTGATATGAAAATATGGAATGAGCACATTTATTACCTTTTGATCCTTCACACTATAATAATAGATTAAATAACCATCAAGTCGTTACAAGAAAAAAAAGTCAGAAACTTTCCATTTTCTAATAGTTAGGCGCAAAATCATACTTAAGTTTAAGGAACCTTGTTCTTCCTCATGATATTTCAGCACATACAACTCACCTGTGGAATTTTATAAGCGCTTAAGATGTTTGTCATGTAGAGACAAACTTGAGAATTAGGTCCCCCAATGACTCCCACAATGTTATCGTGAATATCACATTTGTAGTTGGGGATGAATTTGTCCTTTGTGGATAGAAGTTCCATCGAGGCAAGGTAGGTCCATTTTGCAAAGAAGTGGCTATTTAAAATGTGGAAGCCCAAACTCACATTAGGTAAGAGTTGGGTATTCTCACTGATTTCCTTCACAGCAAATACCAAGGCCAGGATATGCTGGTAATTCTGAGTGAATAGCCTACATCAAAAGAAAGAGTTTCAAGCTAGGTATATTTTTTTAGATGATAACACTCATTCCACCTAGACACAGCACTATGAAAATTGACCTACTAAAAATAAGGCACTTGAAGTCAACTTCATGGAATTAAGGAGAATTTTTCTAACAATGAGAGCAATCAATGAATGGAATGGCTTGCCTTCTGAAATTGGGCGTGCTCCATCACTGAAGGCTTTCAAAAAGACAATCACGTATCTGAAACAGCTTGAGATGGGTTTTAGACAAGAAGACCTCAAAGATACTTCCAACTTTATTATTCTATGTTCTAGATTTTAGAAATTATGGTATTTTGACACCCAGAGCTAGATTCCAAAAATATTTTGTTCTTACAGTAAATACCAATATTCAGTTGTATATAAAAGACAACAATGGCCAAAATTGTGGAAACCTTTTGGGAAAAGTGTATTTTCTAAAACTGGCTAATAACACCACTTCGTTTTGGAGTAGTACCATAAAATTATATATCAATGGAAAGATCATTTAATCAAGAATGTAATGCAATAACTTTTATGAAGGATTTGCTATTAGAATAGCAGTTACAGTATAAAGAAGAAAAGTGAAACACGTATAAAAACCGAGATACACAAAAATTATCACCATAGAAAAACCGAGATATACAAAAATTATCACCATGTCAGTTAATACTTAGTTGGGTAACCTTTAGCATTGAATTATGGCCTTACAATGTCTTCCCATGGAGTGAACCAAGTCTTTTTGTTCTGCAGCTGTTATAATGTGTTTGCTTCTATTAACTGGGTTTTATTGCTGGGTCGCTTCTGACTAACAAGTTTCTTTAGTTGGCTCCATAGATTTTCCATTGGGTGAAGGTCTGAGCTATTCCCAGGCCATTCCAGCAGTCGAATATGATTATCTTGAAACTCAAAAGAAAAAAAAGTGGTGTGATTAGCCATCAAACCTCAAAAACACACTTTTCACAAAAGGTTTCCACAGTTTTGGCCACTACTGTATTGAAAAGATATCATATTTAGAGGTAGTATGGGGCTCCTGATTGAAAACCTGTGTCATGGTTTCTTTGAGGTATTTCACAATGTTCTGTAATGAAGGACAGTATGGTGTCCTTGCACTTCAGTTAGATGAAAACTGTGTCTTACCATTCATGGTGCTATCATGTCTCCCATTATCTACAGCTTCTGTATTTTTATCCTCCAATTGAATTCATTGAATTTAATGAACTTTGCAGCTATTGCTACCAATATTAGAACTAAGTAGTTGATCCCCCCCCCCCCAATTATCCTGCTTTGTAGTTCTACATGCATACCTGTAGATGGTTGCATTTCTAGGCATCTTGGAATCCCCTTCATCAAAGTTCAAGAATTGAAAGTCAGCCAATGAGGACATAAGCGTATATTTGAATTGCATGAATGGTTAAACCCATTTCCTATAACATTCTGCTTCCTTCCTTGCCTCTGTCCCCAAATTGTAGATTTAAATACAGATCACATAAATAATTGGAAAAGTTTATCTAGCATGCATTTTATTTGCAGGTAAACTACTTACAGTAGAACCTATGGTCATGAACAGTTCTGACAATGACCAAATCAGGTTCCAACCAAACAAATTCAGAAAATGTTTAAATCTGGTCATGAACACATATTCAGGTGGTGATCAAAAAGGGCCACAGCCAATTTCCTACTCCACACCATTTTTTTGTGTAAGTGCCAAACAACATGAACTTTGTGTGGCTGCTGTATTAATTTTGTTTTAATTTTGGTTAGGTTTGGTTCACGACCAAATCAGATTGCAACCAAAGTTATGGAATGAATTATGGTCGTGACCAGAGCTTCTACTGTACTTACTCAATTACTTACACATGGTCATCAAAACTCTCCTCTGAAGGCCGCTTCTGAAAACTGATTGGGCTCAAAAAAATGTAGATCTGAGAGAAAATGCCTGCAATGATGAAATCGCCTGGTTGATAATACTTGTGGAGAATAGAAAGAGGGTCACCAACAGGACACTTAGCAATAGAAACCTTACTTGAAGCATGAGGAAGAGTCACAATAACTATGATCAGGATCACAAATAACACCACTTTGTCTGAGAGATTTCCTGCCTTGTTACAAATTGTTTGCTCCGTCATTCAAATGTGAATGTTGGAAATCAAAAGGCAACATTCATCTTCTCCAAGAATGTTGCTAGAACTCTGCAGCATTGACCAACAATGATCACAGTGGTGTATTTCTACCTGTCTCTACTATCACTTCTGTATGAGACATAAAGCATTAGTACGGATAACTGTTGAATTATCCTTTTGTCCATAGGGAATATTTAAAGGCCTGAAAAAATAACATTAATTATGGCTATTTCATAATTGTAGTGGGATGGAGAAATGAATATCATCTTGGAATTATGAGATCTAAAATAAGTCCCGATTTCATCATGTTTATGTTTCTCACAACTCAGCTGGCATCTTCCCAATCTTATTCTTTGAAATAATAAGAGACAGGTCCAGGGATAAAATCCAATTTTTTTTTGCCCTACAGGTTCTGTGGGAGTGGCTTGGTGGGCATGGCAGGGGAAGGATACTGCAAAATCTCCATTCCCTCCCTCCTGGGGGAAGGATATCACAAAATCTTGACTCCCACCCCACTCTGGGGCCAGCCAGAGGTAGTAATTCCCGGTTCTCTGAACTATTCAAAATTTCCACTACTGGTTCTCCAGAACCTGTTACAACATAGTGGATTTCACCTGTGAACAGGTCTGTACTGTAATGACCCATATGATGTTAAATCCTGAAAATGATTAATCAATAAAAAGATATTAAAAGATATTAAACGATTTAAAAGTTCCGTATGCAAGAAAGAAACACTTATTTATACTAAACTGTCCTTGAATGGTAACACTTTGCCAATTCTAGTTTGGGTCAGTTTTGATTCTGGAATATTTGAAGTTCTGAGGGATATTAGAATCATACTGAAAACATAGTTGTCTCATTGATAACGTTGTGTCATGATCTATGCATATGTAGTTAAATTCTCTGAAATCCAAATCATGCTCTTCTAGTAAAAGATTTATGTCTTTCAGAAAAGTAGGTGTACTTTTGAATTGCCATTTTTCTGTCTCCATATGTGAACCATCCCTAAACTGTCCATTAAATCAAGGAAAACATAGTAGCTTATCTTGAGTGATTTCATAACTATTAAAATTTGTGAGGATATCATTCCCCATCAAACCTCAATTTTCATACAAGAAACTTATTAGTCTCTCCAATACTCTATGCTCATTTGAGGCAGACGTTATTTTTCTTTTTATGACTCTTTAATCCCTTTGTGTTGGGGTGACCTAGTAGAGCGGAGCTAGCGAGATACCCTTCCTGATGCTTACACAGAGTTCACAGTAGATATTTTTTCTTTGTGCCCCGATAGAGAACCATTTGCCACTGCCTAGGATCAAACTCACAACCTTTTGAACAGGACGCAAGTATCTTCACCTCTAAGCCACTCTCTTGCTCTTTGGAGACATAAATTCTCAGTATAAAAGCTTTGGTTTAATGAAAAATAACTTTAATTTCAAGAAATCCACATGATGCAAGTCAGTTTGCAAGCATTTCATATTTATTTATTTATTTATTTATTTATTTATTTATTTATTTATTTATTTATTTATTTATTTATTATCTCCAGCCTATATGTCAAGATAAATTACAACATCTTCCTTGATTTGATGGACAGTTTAGGAATGGCTGGCATATGGAAGGAGAAAAATGGTAATTCAAATGTACACCTACTTTTCTGAAAGAATGAGCATCGAAGAATTTAACTGCAAATGCATAGATTGTGAGACAACGTTATGAATGACACACCTATGTTTTCAGTATGATTCTAATATCCCTCTGAGCTTCAAATATTCCAGAATCGAAAACTGACCCAAACTAGAATTGACAAAGTCTAAATGTTACCATACAAGGACAGATTAGTATAAATAAGTGTTCCTTTCTTGCATATGGAACAGTGTTGAAATTCAATTTTTCTTACTACTGGTTCTGTAGTTGTGGCTTGGTGAGCATGACATGGCTGGGTGCACATGGCAGGGGAAGGATGCTGCAAAATCTCCATTCCCACCCCATTCCAGAGGAAAGATACTGAAAAATCTCTATACCCTCCCCACTCCAGGGAACGCATATTGCAAAATCTCCATTGCCCCCACCCCCACTCTGGGGCCAGCCAGAGATGGTATTTGCCAGTTCTCCGAACTACTCAAAATTTCCGCTATCATTTCTCCAGAACCTGTCAGAACCTGTTGAATTTCACCCTTGATATGGAACCTTTAAATCTTTTAAAAACTTTTTATTGATTAATCATTTTCAGAATTTAACTTCATATGGGTAATTACAATACAGATCTGTCTCTTATTATTTGAATGAATAAGATTGGGAAGATGCCAGCTGAGTTGTGAGAAACATAAACATGATGAAATCGGGACTTATTTTAGATCTCATAATTCCAAGATGATATTCATTTCTCCATCCCACTACAATTATGAAATAACCATAATTAATGTTATTTTTACAGGCCTTTAAATATTCCCTTTGAACAATAGGATAATTCAACAGTTATCTATACTAATGCTTTATGTCTCATACAGAAGTGATAGTAGAGACAGGTAGAATTGCCCCACTGTGATCATTGTTGGTCAATGTTGCAGAGTTCTAGCAACATTCTTGGAGAAGATGAATGTTGCCTTTTGATTTCCAACATTCACATTTGAATGACGGAGCAGACAATTTGGAGCAAGGCAGGAAATCTCTCAGACAAAATGGACATATTTGTGGCCCTGATCATAGTTATTGTGACTCTTCCTCATGCTTCAAGTAAGGTTTCTGTTGCTAAGTGTCCTATTGGTGAACCTCTTCCTATTCTCCACAAATATTACCAACCAGGCGATTTCATCATTGCAGGCATTTTCTCTCAGATCTACATATTTTTGAGTCCAATGAGTTTTCAGAAGCGGCCTTCAGCAGAGAGTTTTGATGACCACGTGTAAGTAGTTGAGTAAGTAAGTAGTTTATTTGCAAATAAAATGCATGTTATCTTTGATAATATTTTCCAATTATTTATGCAATCTGTATTGAAATCTATAATTTGGGGACAGAGATGAAGAAGGAAACAGAATGTTAGAAGAAATGTGTTTAACCATTTATGAAATTCAAGTCTATGCTTATGTCCACATTTGGTGATTTTCAATTCTTGAACTCTGCTGAAGGGGATTGCAAGATGCTTAGAAATGCAACCATATATAGGTATGTAGAAGTACAAAGTAGGCTTATTGTGGGTATAATCAACTATTTGGTTCTCAGTAGGATCAGCTGGAATGCTCATTAAATTCAATGAATTCAATTGAAGCATAAAAATACAAAAGCTATGGATTATGAGAAAGGTGATAGGGCCATGAAAGGTAAGAGGTAACATCTTTTAGTCTAATTGAAGTGCAAGAACACTATACTGCCCATCATCATATAAGTTTTCTACAGTAAATGAGGTTGATTGCTATACTTTTAATGTCAAAAGATTGCAAAAGTGAAAGCCATCAAGGAAACTATGACTCATGTTTTGATGCAGGAGTCCCATACTGTCTCTAAATATGGATATGTACAATACAATAGAATAAAATTCTTTATTGGCCAAGTGTGATTGGACACACAAGGAATTTCTCTTGATGCTTGGAGTTTGTCAACTGAACATTGCTATATTGTAATATTTTTGGAATCTAGCTTTGTTTGTCAAAATACCATAATTTCAGAGAACAGAGAATAATAGAGTTGGAAGTACCTTAGAGTTCTTCTAGCCTACACCCCAGCTCAAGCTATTTCAGATAAATGGTTGTCCAATCTCTTTCTGAAAGTCTTCAGCAATGGAGCACCTACAACTGCTGAAGGAAAACTTTCCACTGGTTGATTGCTCTCAGTGTTAGGAAATTTATCCTTAGTTCCAGGTTGTTGACTTGAAGGGTCTTATTTTCACAGCACTATTTCTAGGTAGAACAAGAGTTACTATCTTAAAAAATATACCTAGCCTGAAACTCTTTCTTTTGATATAGGCTATTGACTCAGAATTACCAGCATATCCTGGCTTTGGTATTTGCTGTGAAGGAAATCAGTGAGAATACCCAACTCTTACCCAATGTGAGTTTGGGCTTCCACATTTTAAACAGCCACTTTTTTGCAAAATGGACCTACCTTGCCTCAATGGAACTTCTATCCACAAAGGACAAATTCATCCCCAACTACAAATGTGATAGTCACAATAACATTGTGGGAGTCATTGGGGGACCTAATTCTCAAGTTTGTCTCTACATGACAAACATCTTAAGCACTTATAAAATTCCACAGGTTCGTTGTACATGTCAAAATACCATGCGGAAGAACAAGGTTCCTTAAACTTAAGTATGATTTTGGGTCTAACTATTAGAAAATGGAAAATTTCTGACTTTTTTTCCTGTAACAACTTGATGGTTGTTTAATCTATGTTTGTAATGTGAAAGGTCAGAAGGAAATAAATGAGCTCATTGCATATCTTCTCATCCGTAAGTCAATCCATACTGTTATACCAGGAACTCATGTCCTCCAAAATATTTTTTGAAGGACTTTGAAAACCATAGTATTTCTTGCCATTCTAGTATTCAAGATAGATTTTTGCATATTTTACTCTCTTTTACAATAAGAAATATATAAAGTTCAGCTAAATGTAACATAGAGAGGAATGGAGAGAAAACCTTGTTCCAATGCCTTCTCTTGATGTTGAATCTATCACAAGACTGATTGTCATGATGTCTCACTTTTTCCTATGTATTTCTATCCTAAGATCAGTTATGGCTCTTTTCCAGTAATAAATGACAAAACCAAAGATTTCTTCCACCAGATGTTTCCAAATGTGACCCATCACTATATGGGCATTCTTGAATTACTCCTGCATTTCAAGTGGACCTGGATTGGTGTTCTTGCTTCAAATGGTGACAATGCAGATTTATTTGTACAGGATATACTTCCCATCTACTCTCAGAAGGGAATCTGTGTAGACTTCTTAGAAAAATTACCCGAAATATCTTTTTCAAGTCATATTCCTGAAAGAGGAATCAAATGGTTTGAGACTTCACGTATGGTCAAAGGAAGTACTGCCAATGCTATTATTATACAAGGTGAAATACATACTATTAGTATCTTAAGGTCAATGTTTGTTTTTGCACAATTTTATGGTGTATCATTTGAGAGTCGAGTGTGGATTATGACAGCCCAGATGGATTTTGCATCTCCTGGTTTTATCAGAGATTGGGATCTACATTTCCTCCATGGGGTTTTATCATTTGCTGTTCACACAAATTATCCTAGTGGATTCCAGAAATTTTTGAAGGAAAGAAACCCTCTCTCAGAAAATAGTGATGGGTTTATCAGGATCTTCTGGAAAGATGCCTTTAATTGTGATTTCTCAAATTCCACCCTAGAGGAGAGAGATGGGGAGGTCTGCACTGGGGAGGAAAAGCTGGAGACTCTGCCTGGGACCGTGTTTGACACAAACATGTCTGGCCACAGTTACAGCATCTACAATGCAGTTTACATTATGGCACATGCTTTGCATTCAGTAACTTCATCCAAACCAAAACAGAGAGCAAAGATGAAAGAGAGAAGACAAAAAGGACTACATGTACAGCCATGGAAGGTACTCTCCATTTAAAAGTTAAATGGTTTATTTATTTATTCTTTTTTTTAATTAAAAGAGTTTTACAAATACAAATTTCCCCCCATTTCTTCCCCCCTCTCCCCTAACCCCTCCCTCCCCTCTCCCCCTCTCCCCTACCCCCCCTCCCCTAGCCCCCCTCCCCCAGCCCCCCTTCCTCTAATCACCCCCAGTCCCTCCCCTCCGACTTCCCCGGGTGAAATCCAAATCATACCATCATTTACTATAACATACATTACCCTCCTAGAACCCTAACCCCTAATTACGCTACAAATTTCTACATTTTAACTTTCAACTAAAAACTAGCTGGTACTTCCTTGTTTGATATTTGTTCTGCACATAGTGTATTCATTTCTTCCATTCTAACATATAAGTTATTTATTTATTCTTGAGACTAGACATGACTTCATTTTCTCTCTACCTTCTCCACAATTTAGCTCCATAAATTTTTGAGAAATACTTTCTTTAGAAACAGTGTTGGAGAGAATATTTCCTTTGATGACAATGGACATATCAATGTAGGATTTGATATTTTCAACTGGGTCACTTACTCAAATAACACATTTAGAAAAGTCAAAGTTGGATGGGTGGATCCAAATTCTTTCTCTTCCAAAACATTCAACATGCAGGAGGGTTCCATTACATGGCCCATGAGATTTAACCAGGTACAGTATATATTTTGTGTAGTTTTGCAGGTAGTTCAATCCCCATTGGGAATGTTTAAAAAGTAGTTCCTTGCATTTCTACTTAAAGAGCGTAGTCACAAGGCACTCTTTAGGATTTGGAAACAGTGGGTTAAATTAAATATGTTACTTGTCCCAATCAGTGTGGACAGGAGGAGGTTGCCGGTACAAACTTTAATTTATGGGATGCCTCTGGACTCAACACTCTTACCTGTCCTGCTTAACATCTACATGAAGGCACTGTGTGAAGTCACGCAATAGTTCAGGGTCCAATATCCAATATTTTTTTAATTATATGCCACCAGAAGATTATATAATTAAGAAAATATTGGATTGCGCAGAGATGTGCAAGTTAATATATGAAATTAATGATGAGGATAATTCAGTCTTCTATTCTGTCTGGGAAATAAATAAATGGATAAATGGGAAAATGAAAAAGGGAATTTAAAAGATGGTGATATGATAAGAGATTGTAACTAGTGACACCTAAGTGATTACTGTAAATATGTATAAACGCTGCTCCTTCGATGTAAACAGCATGGACATAATTTTATACATTTTTTGTTTGAAACCAATAAAGTTTATTTAAAAAAAATAGTTCAGGGTCTAGTGTTGCTTTACGATGATATCAAATTGCACATATCAACTCCATGGTATGCAGGTGAAGATGTCCATGTGCTTGAGTTTGTTTGAGTTTGAATAGGAAGCAATAGACTCAGGCTTAATCCTGAGAAGACTGAGCACTGTGTCTGTTTGGGCCTTCTGAATCTGCCACATTTTCACCTTTGTTCTTGTAATGGGATACACTTTCCCCTAGAGACTAATGTGCATCTTTGGATATTTTACTGGTTGAACAGCACGTAGCAGTAGTGGCCAGGAGAGTTTACAGAAGTTCACTTTGTGTATCAGTTGTACCTATCTTTAACAGGGAAATCCTTCAGATGGTTACTCTTGCCCACAACCTCAAATTTTAACTACAGAAATGTGCTGTATGTGCAGTTTTAAGAGTTTTAGGTATATAATTGAAGCCGTGCGGGTCTGGATGGGGAGAAACAGGCTTCGACTCAACCCCTCCAAGACCGAGTGGCTGTGGCTGCCGGCGTCCTGATATAGCCAGCTGACACCATCGCTGGTTATTGGGGGTGAATCTTTGGCCCCCACGGAAAGGGTTTGCAACTTGGGCGTCCTCCTGGATCCACGGCTGTCCTTAGAGGATCACACGACAGCTGTGGCCAGGGGGGCTTTTTATCAGGTTCGCTTGATACGCCAGTTGCGGCCCTTTCTAGATCGGGACTCCCTACGCACAGTGACTCAGGCGCTCATCACCTCTCGCCTGGATTACTGTAATGCTCTCTACATGGGGCTCCCCTTGGGGTGCACCCGGAGGCTCCAACTGGTGCAGAATGCGGCCGTGCGGGGGATTATGGGAGCGACAGGGCGCTCCCATGTGACTCCTCTCCTGCGCGAGCTGCATTGGTTGCCGGTGGACTTCCGGGTGCGTTTCAAGGTGTTGGTGATCACCTTTAAAGCGCTCCATGGCTTAGGTCCAGGGTACTTACGGGACCGCCTTCTGCCGCCAGTTGCCTCCCACCGGCCGGTTCACTCCCACAGAGAGGGCCTTCTCAGGGTGCCGTCAGCCAGACAATGCCAGCTGGTGACCCCCAGGGGGAGAGCCTTCTCTGTGGCAGCCCCGACCCTCTGGAATGATCTTCCTCCAGAACTGAGAACGATCCCCGACCTCCGGACGTTTCGTCGGGCCCTGAAAATGTATCTCTTCCAGCTTGCCGGTCTAGCCTGATCCCCGTTGTATTTTAACATTTTTAGTCTTCTAGGGTTGTGGTATTTTAATATTTAAATCGTTCTTAACTGTCAGCCAACGTTTATATGGGTTTTAATGATTTTTAACTTTTGTACAGTGTATTTTTATCTGGCTGTACACCGCCCTGAGTCCGCAAGGAGAAGGGCGGTATATAAATCCAATAAATAATAATAATAATAAATAATAATAATAATGTCCACTTCATATCTTCATATATTTGAAGATAAGATGAAGTCTTCAGTGCATTTTTATCAATGTAGTCCTGTGGACCTTCCTATCCCAGCGTGATCAAGATCTACCCCCAAGTATTGAAAAAAGAAACCTGCAATTTTGGGGGGCCTGTTGGCAAATGCCATGATTTTCTGATAATTGAATTCCAGTTATTATTTCTTGAAACCTTGTGCTAGGACCCTCACAATGTATTATTGCTGCATTGCCTGAACATGGTAGAAGAGAAAAAATGTCTTCCAGTAAGTTTTGGGGAGGGAAAGTCCATATTAACGAGATGCCCACCAAAGAGTTAAATAAGAAAACAGTAATAAATCATTGCTTGAGAACAATTGCATTCCAATCTTCTTAAAACAATTAAACCGAAAGAGTACATTAGATGATGAACAACACTTCAAAGTAAATATAAATGCCCAAATATGATTGCACTTTTTAGAACTGAATAGAATATAATACTTTCTATTCAGTTCTAAAAAGAGAATATCTTATACAAAATGATGGACCCATTTTGCAGAGACTATTAAGGGTAAGGTGGAAAAGTCTGTGATACTATTTTATTTCCCTATTTGCAAAGACCAATACCATTATACCATTGTTTCATAAAGTCTCACTCTCATGCCTTCCAGCAATGCATTTAAAACAACAAACCAGCCATTTTGTATCTGTGTTTCAGTAAGAGCAATTCCTTCTTGGCATGTATGTCTTACTAACAAACATTAAAAAATCATAGCACGCCAATAGCTCCAAACATCTTCTCTTTCTTTCAGGAAAGACCTATTTCTGTCTGTAATGATAATTGTAATCCTGGTTCTAGTAGGCTCAAAATAGAAGGAAAGCCATATTGTTGCTACGAGTGCCTTCCATGTCCAGAAGGAAGGATTACAAATCATAAAGGTAAGTTGTATTGTCTTTAAAGGATTAATTGGTCCATGCATATGAGGGTGGAACGGTATTCAAGAGAAAGTATTCTAATTGTATAAGGGGAAAAATATTTAGATCAGCTACATAAAACCAAACTCCCCCTCCTCCTCCTCCTCCTCCATCACCACCACCTCCTCCTCCTCCTCCTCCTCCTCCTCCTCCTCCTCCTCCTTCTTCTTCTTCTTCTTCTTCTTCTTCTTCTTCTTCTTCTTCTTCTTCTTCTTCTTCTTCTTCTTCTTCTTCTTCTTCTTCTTCTTCTCTTCTTCTCCTTCTCCTTCTCCTTCTCCTTCTCCTTCTCCTTCTCCTTCTCCTTCTTCTTCTGCCAGGGATTTGCAAAACAAGAAACTTTGTATTCTAAGCCACAAAACAGATGTTGTCCAAATGGGTGGTGATAAAACCAGGTCAAGGCCCTATGAGAAAGCACTGGCTATGAGCACTATTGTTGATGTGTTTCTACATCCAACAAAATTATTTGTTTCAATATTGGCTCTTTCCTTTTTCATATACTGTATATATTCTTATTTGCATACAAGTAGTTTCACCCTACCTGTGGGTGTAAACAAATCCCTAATTTAGTCTGCTGAAATTTATGATGTATCATAACAATCGCAAAATTACGTTGATCCAATTTTGCGTCAGTATGAAAATTCAGATTAATCAGAAAGGGAAAAAAGTAAAAGTCAGTTTGAATCGAGTCAATTCTATGCACTTTCATTCACTATGTTAAAGAATTGATTTCTTAATGTTTCCCAACAGCTTTACAACTTATTTTTATTTTATTATGTTGCTATAATTTGCCCAGAATCATTTCGGTGAGAAGAGCAGTGTAGAAATTCAATAAATAAAATAATAAAAATAATTCTTAGGCAGCCGCCCATTGAAATATTATGCATTAACCATTTTGCTAAACTTTCTTCAGTCAATATTAATTGACTGAATCATGTAGATAATCATTAATTGTCTTGATTCATGTAGAATCTTCCACATTGTAATAATAGCATTTTCTTTTGCAGACATGGATGATTGCTTCCCATGCTCAAAAGGACAGTATCCAAATAACAACCATGACTTGTGCCTTCCAAAACACATAACTTTCCTGTCTTATGAAGACCCATTAGGGACCAGTTTGGCCATTACAGCAATTGTCTTTGCTTGCATTGCCACTGTGGTGCTTGGGATCTTCATCAAATACCAGGACACTCCCATAGTCAAGGCCAACAACCGGAACATCACCTACCTTCTCCTCGTCTCCCTTGTGCTCTCATTCCTTTGCAGTTTGTTATTCATTGGACAACCTGAAAAGGTGACCTGCCTTTTCCAACAACCTGCTTTTGGGATTGTTTTCTCAGTAGCCATTTCTTGTATATTGGCCAAAACCATCATCGTGGTGATCGTTTTCATGGCTTCAGTGCCAGGATCCAAGATGAAGAGATGGCTGGGCAAACAATTAGATAATTACATTGTTGTTTCTTGTTCCCTCATTCAAGTCCTTGTCTGTACTGTATGGCTTATAACCTCACCCCCATATCCAGATGCTGATATGAACTTAGTGGCAGATGAAATCATCCTGGGATGTAATGAAGGCTCTACTCTCATGTTTTATTGTGTCTTACTCTACCTTCTTTTCCTTGCTATTGTTGGTTTCAGTGTGGCTTTTCTATCCCGGCATTTACCAAACAGTTTTAATGAGACCAAGTTTATCTTCTTCAGTCTGTTGTGTTTTTGTAGTGTCTGGATGTCCTTTTTTCCAACATATCTGAGCACCAAGGGGAAATATATGGTGGCTGTGGAAATCTTTTCCATATTATCTTCTAGTGCAGGGTTATTGGGCTGCATCTGTTTTCCCAAATGTTTTATTCTTCTTCTGAGACCTCACCTGAACAATAAGAGGGAGTTACTGAAAGGCAAGAAACAATGAATGGTATATTATGAAGAGATAGTTGTATCCCTTGACTTACTATCTGTAGGCCACTGTGTCACTCTTTAGATGCATAAATTCTGAGTATAAAATTCTTAATCTAATGAAAAATAACTTCAATTTCAAAAACTCTAAATGGTACAAGTCAGCTTGCAATCATTTCGTATTTATTTATTTATTTATTTATTTATTTATTTATTTATTTATTTATTTATTTATTTATTTATTTATTTCAGCCCTTTTCTTTGGCCTCTAGGAGGAGTCATTTGATACTACTGAGCACAGTATCCTTCATCTCAGCTTTGGTAGTTTCGAATTGGGGAGCATCATTTTACAGAAATTCTCTTCCTTCCTTGGGGCCAGTTCCAATCAATATTGTTTTGAGGGAGTGGCCTTCAGCTCCCTACCCTCTGGTTTATTAGGTGCCATAGGGCTTGAGTTTCTCTCTTTTTCCATTCAACATCTATATGAAAAGGTTGGGCATGGCCCTTTGCCAATATGGGGTTTCGTGTCATCAGTATATGATTCAGTAAGTATATGGTTCAATCACACCATGCAATCTCCTTAGATGTACCAGTCTTCTGTTAAACCATAAATTAAAGGTACATTGGAGGGA
Organism: Coluber constrictor foxii; assembly: GCA_038048745.1. Lineage (NCBI taxonomy): Eukaryota > Metazoa > Chordata > Lepidosauria > Squamata > Colubridae > Coluber > Coluber constrictor. The sequence continues at coordinate 27,263,762 of CM075961.1, forward strand.
GCTTGCAAAACAGATATTTCCTCTGTACTGTGCAATTAAAGAGTCACACATTGCCCACTTGCTTCTCAGTTCTCTAATAACCTTATTAATAAAATTGTTGGTCTTGCAGATCAGAGGTTTTGGTATTTGGAAGCAACCAGCCCCGTCTTCACCTGCCCTTTTTCCCAATCTGTGGTTCAGCTTCCAAGGCTGAAAGAGGGAAAAAACCACCAGTTTAGCTGGTTTAGGAGGAAATGGAATCCTTTTTTAAAAAAATTTGCCTGCATATAGGTAAAGATCACTACTACCATATTTTTATGGTATTAGTAATGTGTATAAGACACTACTTTTTCTTTAAAATGTTTACTTGAAAATGGAGGGGCCTCTTATACATAGGAGGCTGGGAGAAGAAGGTGTGGCCCATCCCCATCCTCCAGCTCTACCAGACGAGCCTCTATCTTATATCCACCTCTATCATTCCACTCTATTGTAGTTGTTTCCTCACATTGCCACTCTAGGTTTCATCTCTTTTGTTCCTGTGATGCATTTCTGTTCTTGTATTACTCACTCTCTAATAAGATGGCTTCTGCACAGTGATGGCTTGTAATGTGCTTACTTACTCTACATGAAACATGGGGAAGTCTTACATATGGGGGCATCTTATAGACAGTAAAATATGGTAATTGGTAGCATTCTTCCACTGGAAGGAAGATAAGCCATGATGATGTGGGAAGCAATCTGCCATTCATTCTTTCCTTGTTCCTCACAACTATTTCCAAGGCAAAAAATGAGAAATTATACTAAAAGAAATGGGATTTGACAAAGAATTTGAGACTGACCAAAGGTGATAACCATTCATTTCAAGATAAACAAAAGTTACTTCCTCTAACACATAGGATAAGAAACAATGGTATATATATGATATATTAGAAATATATGTGCAAAAGATATGCTAAGATAAGAGAGAGAAATGTATAAGTGTGGTTACGGACACAAAACTGTTGAAAAGAAGAAAGTGTTAATATCTCTTTTTGTTTTGTTTTTGTTTTTTTAAACTGTTTAATAAAAATATTTTTTTAAAAAAAGAAGAAGGAATGGGTGGAAACAATTCAAGGCTAAAACATATGAGGAACAATTGCAGGAACTGGGTATGTCTAGTTTAATGAAAAGAAGGACTAGGGGAGACATGATAGCAGTGTTCCAATATCTCAAGGGCTGCCACAAAGAAGAGGGAGTCAAGCTATTCTCCAAAGTACCTGAGGGTAGAACAAGAAGTAATGGGTGAAAACTACTCAAGGAGAGAAGCAACTTAGACCTAAGGAGAAATTTCCTGACAGTTAGAACAATTTATCAGTGGAACAACTTGCCCCCAGAAGTTGTAAATGCTCCAACACTTGAAGTTTTTATGAAGATGTTGGATAACCATTTGTCTAAGGTGATGTAGGGTTTCATACCTAAGCAAGGCATTGGACTAGAAGACTTCCAAGGTCTCTTCCAACCCTGTTATTCTATTCTAAGAAGAAGAACAAGAAGAAAAACAGGAAGTTTTGTTTTATTTCACTCATCTAAACTTTTCCCCCCTTATATAATTAGAACACTTTCTCTTCAATACCCTTCCACCCTCATTTGCATGGATCAATTAATTCTTTAAAGACAATAAATTTACCTTTACAATTTGTAATCCTTCCTTCTGGACATGGAAGGCATTTGTAGCAACAATATGGTTTTTCTTCTATTTTGCCTCTACTAGAGCCAGGATTACAATTATCATTACACACAGAAAGACGTCTTTCCTGAATGAAACGGAGGAACAAAATGAAGAATTGCTTTGGAGCTATTGGCATGCTACGATTGTTTGATTTTTGTCAATGAGACATACATGCCATGAAGGAATTGCTCTTACTGAAACACAGATACAAAATGGCTGGTTTATTGTTTTATATGCATTGCTTGAAGGCATGAGAGAGAGACTTTATGAAACAATGTCAGGTATGATGATATTGGTCTATGCAAATAGCGAATAAAACAATATCACAGACTTTTCCACTTAACCCTCTGCACAGAGGAGTTCATTTTATCTTCAAATATATGATGATATGAAGTGGACAGTATAGACCTGCACCTCTTAAAGCTCCATATACAGCAAATTCCTGTACTTAAACGTTAAGTACAAGATAGGTGCAACTGATACACAAGGTGAACCTTTGTAAACCCTCCTGGCCACTGTTGCTACATGCTCTTCAACCACTAAAACGTCAAAAGATTCACATAGTCTCTAGGGCAGTGTTTCTCAACCTTGGCAACTTAAAAACATCTGGACGTCAACTTCCAGAATACTCCAGAGAGCCAAGATGTCAGAGGAATTCTGGCAGTTAAAATTCTCAAGTCTTAAAGTTGCCAAGGTTGAGAAACTCTGCTCTAGGGGAAAATGCATCCTATTACAAGAACAAAGATGAAAATATTGCAAATTCAGAAGGCCCAAGCAGACATGGTACTCAGTCTTCTCAGGATTAAGCCAAAGTCTATTGCATCCTTTTCAAAGCCAAACATCCTCAAGCACATGGACATCTTCACCTGCACACCATGAAGTTGATATGTGCAATTTGACATCATCAAAAAGCAATACTAGACCCTGAACTATTATATCACTTTACTCAGTAGATGTTAAGCAGGACAGGTAAGAGTGTTGAGCCCTGAGTCATCCCATTAATCCCATAAACTCTGCAGGGGCAACCTTCTCTTGTCCACATTGATTAGGACAAATAAGTTATTTAACCCTCTGTTTCCAAATCCTAAAGAGTGCATTGTGACTATGCTATTTAAGTAGAAAGCCAAGGAAGTACTTTTTAAATATTCAAAATGGGGATTGAACTACCTGCAAATCTACACAAAATATATACTGTATCTGGTTAAATCTCATGGGCCATGTAATGGAACCCTCCTGCATGTTGAATGTTTTGGAAGAGAAAGAATTTGGGTCCACCCATCCAACCTTAACTTTTGTAAATGTGTTATTTGAGTAAGTGACCCAGTTGAAATTATCAAATCCTGCATTGACATGCCCATTGTCATCAAAGGAAATGTCTTCTCCAACACTGTTTTTAAAGAAAGTATTTCTCAAAAATTTATGGAGCTAAATTGGGGAGAAGGTAGAGAGAAAATGAAGTCATGCCAAGTCTCAAAAAAAGAAAAAAAAGTAAAACCATTTCACATTTAAATGGAGAGTACCTGCCATGGCTGTTCATGAAGTCCTTTTTGTCTTATCTTTTTCATCTTTGCTCTCTGTTTTGACTTGGATGAAGTTACTGCATGCAATACATGTGCCATAATGTAAACTGCATTTGGTTAGTTTCCATCCATTGTTTCTTGAGCCTTTTGGTCCTTTGGAAAATAGATTGACTCCCTCATTTTTGTAAGAGCCCCTCAAATTTCCTGACAGAACAATTAATCAGTGGAACAACTTGCCTCCAGAAGTTGTAAATTCTCCAACACTGGAGTTGTTTGAAGTGGTGTAGGGATTCCTGCCTAAGCAGGGGGTTGGACTAGAAGACCTCCAAGGTCCTTTTCAACTCTGTTATTCTATTCTATTCTAAATATTGGAACAGTGTTATTTTATTGTGCTATTTTATTATGAGTTGGACTAAGGAGAAATTTCCTAAGGGTGAGACCAATCAAGTTGGCCATGGCCATCCAGACACATGACCCATTTCCACAGAAAACACCAGGAGCCACAAAACCTGGATCGGTGTGGCTAGAGGGTGGGGTTTCATGTGACTGGGTGGAAGTGACATTGAGTTGGCCATGCACACCCACTCATAAGACCACCAAGCCATGCCCACCAAACCACACCCACAGAACCAGCAATAAAAAAAAATGAATCACACCACTGGTTGAAACACAGCAGCAGTCAATGCCACGTAGGTCAGAGTGATGGAACAAGGGGATTCCACCTGACAAGTATTCTGCTAGCAAAGTAAAGGTGTGTAATGTATGGTATGAGCCAAGAAACTATAAGGAAGTATTGGTATTACCTAGAATTGAACAAATAAAATGGAAAGAAGCCATAAACAAGGAAATGAAATCCATGGGAGACCATAAAGTGTTCACATTTATGGTTTTGCCAGAGGGTTACAAAGCGGTAGGATGCAAATGGGCATACAAGAAGAAAATACTACCCAGGGATGAAATCCAGAAGGTTCTGACAGGTTCTGGAGAACCGGTAGCAGAAATTTTGAGAGCTTCAGAGAACCGTAGCAGAAATCTTGAATAGTTCAGAGAACTGGCAAATGACACCTCTGGATGGCCTCAGAGTGGAGTTGAAATGGAGATTTTGCAATATCCTTCCCCCAGGAGTGGGGTGGGAATGGAGATTGTGCAGTATCCCTACCCTGCCATGCCTGCCAAGCCAAGCCACGCCCACCAAACCTCACTACACCAACCAAGCCACACCCACAGAACCAGTAGTAAGAAAATGTGGATTTCACTACTGGTACTGCCAATAATGAGGTACAATATAAAGCAAGGTTAGTGGCACAAGGTTTTTCACAGATGAAAAATGTGCTCTATGATGATTCACGCCTATAGTATAGAGTGAAAGCATCAGGCTGGCCCTAGCATTGGCAGCAGAACATGGCCATAACATTTGGCATTTTGACATAATCACTGCATTCCTCAATGCAGAATTAGAGGGAGAAATTTACATGGTTCAAGCACCAGGATATGAAAATAAAAAGAGGTGTATAAATTGAACAAGGACATTTATGGGCTGAAGCAGTCAGCCAGGAATTGGAAAATCTGTTTAGATACTGCCTTGAAGGGTCTTGGGTTCAAGGCTGATGGATGCATCTACACTGGAAAGTTACAAGGTGGGGATTGCCAACTATTAGCATTTGTGGATGATCTTTGTTTCATTGCAAAGGATGTATCACACCAAAAGAATTTGCTAGTAAGTTAGAGAAGAAATTTGAACTAAAGAATTTGGGAGAAATACAAAATTATCTTGGTGTGGAGATACAAAAAAAAAATGAGAAAGGTGGCTATGTTCTCAGTAAAAAAGAAAAATTGAACAGTTGTTGGAGAGATATAACGTGAAAGATTGTTAGATACTGCTCCAATATCTATGAGCACAAATTTTCATAACAGTTTGGGTAAGGAGGAAAGTGAAGCCTGTGATCAAGAGATATATCAGTCAGCAATAGGGAGCCTGTTACATCTGTCAAAGTGGTCCAGAGCAGACATTGCTTGTGTAGGAAGCATTTTGAGTCACATTGGTTAGGTGTAAAAACGGAACTTTTCAGCTCAATCCCTTCTCCTTGCCTGTTTTGCCTCGAGGTTTTTGACTCTGGGTTATTAGCCACAAACATTTCTCCTTGGCTGGCCCTCCGCCAGTCTTTCGCCCCAGCACAATAGCCATAGCCACTCCCTCCCATGCACTCCACCACAGCCCATACACAGAAGGAGTTTTCGTTCTAGGTTTTTCAACAGTTAGAGCCCAACAAATCAGCTAGAAGGGAAGCAAGGAAGGATCAGCCTTAGTGAAATGGGAGGGAGAAGGAGGGAGAAGGAGGGGGGACTTCCACCTCTGGCTCCTTTTTTTTTTTTTTTTGAGAGAGAGAAGGAAGAACCCTTTTCAGGCCAGATATCCAAATCTAATGACAATGAATAATGTATGACATTGATTCTCACCCCCGAAAAAGGGGGGAGATGTTGGCAAACATCCCATTCAAGATTTAGAAAGGAAGAAAAGGAAATTGTAACAGCGCTCCGTTCCCACCTCTGCCCGTTCCCCCAGTTCAAAGGGAAGCACTCCTGGTTTTTTATTTTTGTTTTATTTTTTGCAAGGGGAAGAGTTAGATCCCTCCTCTCCTACTTTCCCACCCATGAGAAGGTGGCAGCATATTGTGGCCTAATATGGCTTCCAAAGCTGACATTATAACTGTCTGGCTTGGTTCTGCAACCCAACAAGAGAGACACAGACTTCAGAGGATAATTAGAACTGCAGAAAAAACAATTACTACCAACCTGCCTTCTTCCATTGAGGACCTGTATATTGCACGAGTCAAAAAGAGGACTGTGAAAATATTAACAGACCCTTTGCATCCTGAACATAAACTGTTTCAGTTCCTACCCTCAAAATGATGCTATAGAGCACTGCATATCAGAACAACCAGGCACAAGATCAATCCGCAAAACAAATAATTCCTTCAACATTGTTAAACTAATTATTAAGTCTAACTTACTATTAATCTTCTCATTGTTCCTATCACCTACCTCCTCCAACTTACAACTGTATGACTGTAACCTTGTTCCTGGTATCCTTACGATTTATATTGACTGTTTCCTAATATGATTTTACGTACATTGAGACCATATGCACCAAGACAGATTTATTGTGTGTCCAATCACACTTGGCCAGTAAAGAATTCTCTTCTCTTCTCTTCTCTTCTCTTCTCTTCTCTTCTCTTCTCTTCTCTTCTCTTCTCTTCTCTTCTCTTCTCTTCTCTTCTCTTCTCTTCTCTTCTCTTCTCTTCTATTCTATTCTATTCTATTCTATTCTATTCTATTCTATTCCAGTCTATTCTTGAAAAGCTTTGAAGCTTTCCCTGGCTATATATGCTTTAAAAAAAAAACTCGTAGCTTTCATTTTATTCTTTTTAAAGTCCATTTTTTTATTACTTTATTTTTCTTTCTGAGAAAGTCTTCAATAATATTATAAAAATTGTAATATCAATTAATGAAAATAGAATAATAAAACAGAGGGAAGAAATCATGAACATCCATAACAAAGGATACATATATCAGCAAAGAGGAGGCAATAATTGTTCAATGCCAACCTAACATAAGGCATTGGAAAAATATGTTTTTAATGATTTGTGGAATAGAATCAGGGTGAGGACCAATATTTTAATTGTACACTGTGCAAAGCAATTATGTTTGGAAGAGTTTGTGATGAAAGGAAACCATAAAAGAAAATGATTGTTGGACACTATCAAACCTGACACCAGCCAGAGCAGAGAAAATAAAGAAACAGTACAAGATCAGAAGATGTGGAGAGACCCATAGAATCACCAAGAGTCTTATTCCACTGAATAGAAAATATCATCATCAATTTGGTTATTAAGAGAAGCAGTCACTAATTCAAACCATGATTATACATATAGTGTTTGACTTATAACAGTTTGTTTAGTGACCAAAGTTACAGCGGCATTGAAAAATGTGACTTATGACCTTTTTAACCGTTAAAATCTTTGTAGCATCCCATGATCATGAGATCAAAATTCAGATGCTTGGCAACTAGGTCATATTTATGACCATTGCTGTTCCCCAAGGTCATGTGATCATCTTTTACAACCTTCTGAGAAGCAAAGTCAATAGGGCAGACAGATTCACTTAACCACTGGGTTACTAACCTATCAACTGCAGTGATTAAGAACTATGAAAAGAAAAGTCATAAAACGAGGCAAAATTCACATGACAAATGTCTCACTAACCAACAAAACATTTGGGCTCAGCTGTGGTAGTAAGTCAAAGGCTACCTGTACTAATGATCTTACTTCAGCTTTCTTTGCTCTACAGAGCTTTAGAGGTTGTAGATTACTCACAATTATTTTTTAATCCATCATTATAAATAGGAATGGTCAGTTCCTCAATAAGACAGTTGTTAAACAAAAACTATATCTTCATAATATACAATTCATTGTTTCTTGCCTTTCATTAATTCCCTCTTATTGTTCAGGTGAGGTCTCAGAATAATAATAAAACATTTGGGAAAACAGATGCAGCCCAATAACCCTGCACTGGAAGATAATATGGAAAAGATCTCTACAGCCACCATGTATTTCCCCTTGGTGCTAAGATATGTTGGAAAAAATGACAGCCATACACTACAAAAACACAACAGGCTGAAGAAAATAAACTTGGTCTCATTAAAACTGTTTGGTAAATTCCGGGATAGAAAAGCCACACTAAAACCAACAATAGCAAGGAAAAGAAGGTAGAGTAAGACATAATAAAACATGAGAGTAGAGCCTTCATTACATCCCAAGATGATTTCATCTGCCACTAAGTTCATATCAGCATCTGGATATGGGGGTGAGGTTATAAGCCATACAGTACAGGCAAGGACTTGAATGAGGGAACAAGAAACAACAATGTAATTATCTAATCGTTTGCCCAGCCATCTCTTCATCTTGGATCCTGGCATTGAAGCCATGAAAACGATCACCACGATGATGGTTTTGCCCAATATACAAGAAATGGCTACTGAGAAGACAATCCCAAAAGCAGGTTGTTGGAAAAGGCAGGTGACTTTTTCAGGTTGTCCAATAAATAATAAACTGCAAAGGAATGAGAGCACAAGGGAGATGAGGAGAAGGTAGGTGATGTTCCGGTTGTTGGCCTTGACTATAGGAGTGTCCTGGTATTTGATGAAGATCCCAAGCACCACAGTGGCAACACAGGGAAAGACAATTGCTGCAGTGGCTAAACTGGTCCCTAATGGGTCTTCATAAGACAGGAAAGTAATATGTTTTGGAAGGCACAAGTCATGGTTGTTATTTGGATACTGTCCTTTTGAGCATGGGAAGCAATCATCCATGTCTGCAAAAGAAAATTCTATTATTACAATGTGGAATATTGTACATGAATCAAGACATAGTTAATATTGACTGAAGAAAGTTTAGCAAAATGATTAATACATAATATTTCAATGGACGGCTGCCTAAGAACTATTTTTATTATTTTCTTTATTGAATTGTTACACTGTCCTTCTCATCTAAATGATTCTGGGCAAATTATAAATTAATTGGCTAAAGTTGTAAAGCTGTTGGGTAACATTAAGAAATCAATTCTTTAACATAATGAATGAAAGTGCATAGAATTGACTCAATTCAAACTGATTTTTACATTTATCCCTTTCTGATTCATCTGAATTTTCAAATTGATGCCAAATTGTATCTATGTATTTTTGCAATTGTTATGATACATCATAAATTTTAGCTGTTTAAATTATTTTTACACCCATAGATATGGGAAAGGTAGATGTATGCAAATGAGAATGTATATATGATTAGAAAGAGCCAATATACAAACAAATAATTTGATTGAGTGTAGCAACACATGAACCTTAATTCTCATACTCTGTGCTTTCTCAAAGGTTCTTGACCTGGTTTTATTACCATCCATTAGATCTACATCTGTTTTATGACTTAGAGTACAAAGTTCCTTGTTCCTCAAATTCCTGGGAGGATATTAAGGAAGAAGAGAAGAAGTTTTGTTTTATTCCACTCATCTAAACCTTTTCCCACTTATATGATTACAACACTTTCTCTTGAATACCCTTCTACCCTCCTTTGCATGGACCAATTAATCCTTTAAAGAGAATACCGTTTACCTTTATGATTTGTAATCCTTCCTTCTGGACATGGAAGGCACTCGTAGCAACAATATGGCTTTCCTTCTATTTTGGCCCTACTAGAACCCGGATTACAATTATCATTACATACAGAAAGAGGTCTTTCCTGAATGAAAGAGAAGAATTGATTTGAACCCTTTGGCATGCTATGATTGTTTGATTTTTGTAACTAAGACATGCATGCCACGAAGGAATTGCTCTTACTGAAACACAGATACAAAATGGCTGGTTTGCTGTTTTATATGCATTGCTTGAAGGCATGAGAATGAGGCTTTATGAAACAATGTCAGGTATAATGGTATTGGTCTTTGCCAATAGGGAATAAAACAATATCACAGACTTTTTCCACTTTACCCCTAATAGTCTCTGCAAAATAGGTCCATCACTTTGTATAAGATATTCTCTTTTTAGAACTGAATGGAAGATATTACTAGTTTTGTGCAATAATATTTGGGCATTTATATTTACTTTGAAGTGTTGTTCATCATCTAACGTACTCTTTCTGGTTTAATTGTTTTAAAAAGAATGGAAAGGAATTTTACTCAAGCACTAATTTATTACTTTTTTCTTTGACAAACGTAGGAAGTTGCATGTTCTCAAACACTGCAGGCTTTTAAGAACTGCAATTTATTTTACTGATACTTTATGACTGACTGACTGTTAATGTGTTAGAAACTTAGCTGAATTAATCTGTCGTATTTAAAATAATTTTTAAGTAGCTATCTTCCATTCTTTAGACCAACAAGATATTTCAGTCAAATAATGATTTCCCTACTCTAGAAAATGCAGACAACATATTATAATGGACTTTATAGCCATCTCACTCATGCTCTTTAATCTCAAAAAGGCATCAAGCAAGACTTCATAATGACTTTCCTGCTTATTTAACTCTTTGATGGGCATCTCCCTAACATGGATTATCCCTCCCCAAAATTTACTGGAAGACCCTTTTTCTCTTCTACCATGTTCAGGCAGTGCAGTAATAAAAAATTGTGAAGGTCCTTGCAGAAGGTTGCAAGAAATATTAACTGGAACTCAATTATCAGAAAATCATGGCATTTGCCAACAGATCCCCCAAAATTGCATGTTTCTTTTTTCAATACTTGGGGGTAGATCTTGATCATAATTGGATAGGAAGGTCCACGGGACTACATTGTTGAAAATACACAGAAGAGTTCAACGTATTAAATTTATTAATAAGTAATAAATAAGTTAAATTTTGAGGAACTATGGGGAAGGGTAGCCATCTTAAAGATTTCCCAGTTAAAGATAGGTGTAAGTGATGCACAAGGTGAATTTTTGTACACCCTCCTGGCTACTGCTGGTACACCCTCTTCAACCAGTCCAATGTCCAAAGATGCACATTAGTCTCTACGGGAAAGTGTATCCCATTAAAAGAACAGAGATGAAAATTTTACAAATTCAGAAGGCCCAAACAGACATGGTACTCGGTCTTCCCAGGATTTAGCCAATGTCTATTGCATCCTATTCTAACTGAAACAGCCTGTCAGGTTCCAAACTTTATCATCATAAAGCAATACTAGTGCTTTCATGTAGAGGTTAAGCAGGACAGGTAAGAGTGTTGAGCCCTGAGTCATCCCATTAATCCCGTAAAGTCTGCAGGGGCAACCTCCTCCTGTCAATACCGATTGGGAGAAGTAAGATATTTAAATTAACCCACTGTTTCCAGATCCTAAAGAGTACTTACTGACAAAACTATTTAAGTAGAAGTGCAAGGAACTACTTTTTAAACATTCAAAATGGGGATTGAACTACCTGCAAATCTATACAAAATATATACTGTACCTGGTTAAATCTCATGGGCCATGTAATGGAACCCTCCTGCATGTTGAATGTTTTGGAAGAGAAAGAATTTGGGTCCACCCATCCAACCTTGACTTTTGTAAATGTGTTATTGGAGTATGTGACCCAGTTGAAGATATCAAATCCTGCATTTATATGCCCATTGTCATCAAAGGAAATATTTTCTCCAACACTGTTTTTAAAGAAAGTATTTCTCAAAAATTTATGGAACTGAATTGGGGAGAAGGTAGAGAGAAAATGAATTCATCTCTAGTCTCAAAAAAAAAAAAAAGAAAGAAAAGAAAAAGGAAAAGGAAAAGGAAAAAGGAAAAGGAAAGGAAAGGAAAGGAAAACCATTTCACATTTGTGTGGATAGTACCTTCCATGGCTGTTCATGTAGTCCTTTTTGTCTCATCTCTTTCATCTTTACTCTCTGTTTTATCTTGGATGAAGTTATTGCATGCAAAGCATGTGCCATAATGTAAACTGCATTGTAAATGCTGTAACTGTGGCCAGACATGTTTGTGTCAAACACGGTCCCAGGCAGATTCTCCAGCTTTTCCTCCCCAGTGCAGATCTTCTCATCTCTCTCCTCTAGGGTGGAATTTGAGAAATCACAATTAAAGGCATCTTTCCAGAAGATCCGGATGAAGCCATCCCTATTTTCTGAGAGAGGATTTCTTTCATTCAGAAACGTCTGGAATCCTGTAGGATAGTTTGTGTGAACAGCAAATGATAGAGCCCCATGGAGGAAATGTAGATCCCAATCTCTGATAAAACCAGGAGATGCAAAATCCATCTGGGCTGTCATAATCCACACCCGACTATCAAATGATACACTATAAAATTGTGCAAAAACGAACATGGATCTTAAGAAACTAATAGTAATTATTTCACCTTGAATAATCACAGTATTGGCAGTACTTCCTGTGACCATACGTGAAGTCTCAAACCATTTGATTGTTTTTTCAGCAATATGACTTGAAAAGGATATTTGGGGTAATTTTTCTAAGAAGTCTACACAGATTCCCTTTTGAGAGTAGATGGGAAGTATATTCTGTACAAGAAAATCTGCATTGTCACCATTTGAAACAATCACACCAATCCAGGTCCACTTGAAATGCAGGAGTAATTCAAGAATGCCCATATAGTGATGGGTCACATTTGGAAACATCTGGTGGAAGAAATCTTTGGTTTTGTCATTTATTACTGGAAAAGAGCCATAACTGATCTTAGGATAGAAATACATGGGAAAAGGTGAGACATCATGACAATCCCTCTTGTGATAGATTCAACTGAAAGAGAAGGCATTGGAACAAGGTTTTCTCTTCATTCCTCTCTATATTATATTTAGCTGAATTTTGTATATTGTATACAAAATAGTTGTAAAAGAGAGTAAAATATGCCTTCTCCATATATCTATCTTGAATACTGGAATGGCAAGAAACACTATGGTTTTCAAAGTCCTTCAAAATATATTTTGGAGCACGTGAGTTCCTGGGATAATAGTATGGATTGACTTATTGATGAAAAGATAGGGAATGAGCTCATTTATTACCTTCTGATCTTTCACATTACAAACATAGATTAAACAATCATCAAGTCATTACAGGCAAAGAAGTCAGAAGCTTTCCATTTTCTAATAACCAGACCAGAGGTGGTTTTCACATTAATTTTACCATTAGTTTGCCGCTTGCAAAAAATGTGAGCATGCACATCCGCTTGTTTCACTCACACGGACACCTTCCACACCTTCCATGCATACGTTGCTCATTTGTGTGACTTGTATGCATGACCATGGCTTAGAAAACATGGCTAAATAGAACAGCATAGCGCTGGGACACCCACGTGCAGTTTGCCACTACCGGTTCCACCACTGAGCCAAGCCCAAAAGCATACTTAAATTTAAGGAAACTTGTCCTTCCTCATGGTATTTTGACATGTACAACTAACCTGTGGAATTTTATAAGTGCTTAAGATATTTGTCATGTAGAGACAAACTTGAGAATTAGGTCCCCCAATGACTCCCACAATGTTATTGTGACTATCACATTTGTAGTTGGGGATGAATTTGTCCTTTGTGGATAGAAGTTCCATCGAGGCAAGGTAGGTCCATTTTGCAAAAAAGTGGCTATTTAAAATGTGGAAGCCCAAACTCACATTAGGTAAGAGTTGGGTATTCTCACTGATTTCTTTCACAGCAAATACCAAGGCCAGGATGTGCTGGTAATTCTGAGTCATTAGCCTGTAGCAAGAGAAAGAGTTTCAGGCTAGGTATATTTTTTTAGATGGTAACTTTTGTTCTACCTAGAAATAGTGCTGTGAAAATAAGACACTTCAAGTCAACACTGTGGAACTAAGGAGAAATTTCCTAACACTGAGAGCAATTAACCAGTGGAATGGTTTTCCTTCGGCAGTTGTGGGCGCCTCATTGCTGAAGACTTTCAAAAAGAGACTGAACAACCATTTATTTGAAATAGCTTGAGCAGGCAGTTGGACTAGAAGAACTCCAAGGTACTTCTAACTTTATTATTCTCTGTTCTAAGTTTTTGAAATTATAGTATTTTGACACACAAAGCTAGATTCCAAAAATATTACAATATACCAATGTTCAGTTGTACATATCCATATTTAGAAATAGTATGGGACTTCTGCATGAAAACCGCCTCATGTTTTCTTTGAAGACATAAGCATATACTTAAATTGCATAAATGGTTGAACACATTTCTTCTAACATTCTGTTTCCTTCCTCATCTCTGTCCTCAAATTGTAGATTTAAATAAAGATCACATAAATAATTGGGAAATGTTATCTAGTTAAGAGATAACATAAATTTTATTTGCAAATAAACTACTTACTTCCTCCATTACTTACACAAGGTCATCAAAACTCTCCTCCGAAGGCCTCTTCTGAAAACTGATTGGACTCAAAAAAATGTAGATTTGAGAGAAAATCCCTGCAATGATGAAATCGCCTGGTTGGTAATACTTGTGGAGAATAGAAAGAGGATCACCAGCAGGACACTTAGCAATAGAAACCTTACTTGAAGCATGAGGAAGAGTCACAATAACTATGATCATTGCCATGAAGATGACCATTTCGATTGAGAGATTTCCTGCCTTGTTCCAAATTGTCTGCTCCGTCATTCAAATGTGAATGTTGGAAATCAAAAGGCAACTTTCATCTGCTCCAAGAATGTTGCTAGAACTCTTCAACACTGACCAACAATGACCACAGTGGTGCAATTCTACCTGTCTCTACTATCACTTCTGTATGAGACATAAAGCATTAGTACAGATAACTGTTGAATTATCGTATTGTCCATAGGGAATATTTAAAGGCCTGAAAAAATAACATTAATTATGGTTATTTCATAATTATAGTGAGATGGAGAAATAAATACCATCTTGGAATTATGAGATCTAAAATAAGTCCCGATTTCATCATGCTTATGTTTCTCACAACTCAGCTGGCATCTTCCCAATGTTATTCATTCAAATAATAAGCGTCAGATCTCTCCTAAAATTACCATATGAAGTTAAATCCTAAAAGTGATTAATCAATAAAAAGATTTTAAAAGATTTAAAAGTTCCATATCAGGGGTGAAATCCAGCACGTTCTGACAGGTTCTGGAGAAATTTTGAGTAGTTCGGAGAACTGGCAAATACCAACTCTGCCTGGCCCCAGAGTGGTGTGGGAATGAGGATTTTGCAATATCCTTCCCCTGACATGCCCACCAAGCTATGCGCACCAAACTACACCGTGCCTACCAAGCCACAAGCACAGAACCAGTAGTAAAAAAAAAATTGAATTTCACCACTGTTCCATGTGCAAGAAAAAAACACGTATTTATACTAATCTGTTCTTGTATGTATGGTCACATTTAGAGTTTGCCAATTCTAGTTTGGGCCAGTTTTCAGTTCTGGAATATTTGAAACTCTGAGGGATATTAGAATCATACTGAAAACATAGTTGTCTCATTGATTATGTTGTCTCATTTGTAGTTAAATTCTTTGGAATCCAAATCATGCTCATTCTGGTAAAAGATTTATGTCTTTCAGAAAAGTAGGTGTACTTTTGAATTGCCATTTTTCTGCCTCCATTTGCCAGCCATTACTAAATTGTCCATCAAATGAAGGATAACATAATAACTTATCTTGATATAGTGGCCAGGGAAAAGGATTGAAATAGGTAGGTAGGTAGGTAGGTAGGTAGGTAGGTAGGTAGATAGATAGATAAGAACTGCTTGCAAGCTGGCTTGCATTATGTAGATTTGTTGGAATTGAAGTTATTTTTCATTACACCAAGACTTTTATACTGAAAATTTATGTCTCCAAAGAGCGAGAGAGTGGCCTAGAGTTGAAGATGCTTGCCTCCTGTTCAGAAAATTGTGAGTTCTCTATATCTGCAATGAATTCTGTGTAGGCATCAGGAAGCTGGCTTGCATTATGTAGATTTGTTGGAATTGAAGTTATTTTTCATTACACCAAGACTTTTATACTGAAAATTTATGTCTCCAAAGAGCGAGAGAGTGGCCTAGAGTTGAAGATGCTTGCCTCCTGTTCAGAAAATTGTGAGTTCTCTATATCTGCAATGAATTCTGTGTAGGCATCAGGAAGGGTATCTGGCTAACTCAACTCTACTCAGTCACCCCAACACAATAGGATGAAAGAGTCATAAAAAGAAAAAAATGTCTGCCTCAAATGAGCATAGAGTATTGTTCTGTAAACGATGTATGGAGACAAACGTAAGTTTCTCACATGAAAATTGGAGTTTGATGGGGAGTGATGTCCTCACAACTTGATAATAGTTATGAGAAAAACATTAAAACCACTCAGGATAAATTACTATGTTTCCTTGATTTCTCCAGAACCTGTCAGAACCTGCTGAATTTCACCCTTGATGTAGAACTTTTAAATCTTTTAAAATCTTTGTGTTGATTAATCATTTTCAGGATTTAATTTCATAAGGGTAATTACAGTAAAGACCTGTCTCTTATTATTTCAATGAATAATATTGGGAAGATGCCAACTGAGTTTGCCTTGTCTCTTTTTGAAAGTCTTCAGCAATGGAGCAACCACACCTGCTGAAGGAAAGCCATTCCACTGGTTGATTGCTCTCACTGTTAGAAAATTGCTCCTTAGTTCCACGGTGTTGACTTGAAGTGTCTTATTTTCACAGCAGTATATCTAAGTAGAATGAGTGTTGCCATCTAAAAAAATATACCTAGCCTGAAACTCTTTCTCTTGCTACAGGCTAATGACTCAGAATTACCAGCACATCCTGGCCTTGGTATTTGCTGTGAAGGAAATCAGTGAGAATACCCAACTCTTACCCAATGTGAGTTTGGGCTTCCACATTTTAAATAGCCACTTTTTTGCAAAATGGACCTACCTTGCCTCGATGGAACTTCTATCCACAAAGGACAAATTCATCCCCAACTACAAATGTGATATTCACAATAACATTGTGGGAGTCATTGGGGGACCTAATTCTCAAGTTTGTCTCTACATGACAAACATTTTAAGCACTTATAAAATTCCACAGGTTAGTTGTACATATCAAAATACCATGAGGAAGGACAAGTTTCCTTAAATTTAAGTATGCTTTTGGGCTTGGCTCAGTGGTGGAACCGTTAGTGGCAAACTGCATGTGGGTGTCCCAGCGCTATGCTGTTCTATTTAGCCATGTTTTCTAAGCCATGGTCATGCATACAAGCCACGCAAATGAGCAACGTGTATGCATGGAAGGTGTGGAAGGTGTCCGTGTGAGTGAAACAACGGATGTTATCTTTTATCCAAAAGTCAATTTTCTTTTTGGATTTTGTCACTTTAAATTTCCGCTTTAGCCTTTTTTCTTCCTTTCCCCCATGCCCATTAGCCGCAGTTATTCCACTGCAGCTCTTTTGACATACTTAAAGATCTCCCCCCCCCTTTTTTTTTTTTTTTTTTTTTGCCTATGAGCTGGCAATCACTCACCCAGCATTCATGCTCTGTTCAAATCACCGCTCCTGCTCAATACTTGGTCTGGTTGCCCCAGCTTCTTGACAGTCACAACGGCTGCCACCCCCACTGCTGAGTCAGAGAGTTTCCTCTGACCTTCAAGGAACTTGCCTGTTCCTCTTGGTCTTCCAAGGTACCTCTCTTTCTTCTTCATCCCTACCAGACAGTTCCGGTCCGAAGAACCCTCAGCAGCAGTTTGTCAGCATGGGATTTTGCGGAGTTCGTCGGAACCCACTATTTCCCTGTCTCGCTGTGATGCTTCCAGTCAAATCCGATGCTTCCTGGTTTATTATTTTTATAAGAAAGGAATGATTGTAATATTACATAATTAATTGATTTTTATTAATATGTTGGATATTGAAATAACTGATAATGGGAAATACTAGTGATTATACTAAGGGAATATAAGGAAATACTAGGAATTATATTATGTGAGATTTTAAATTTAAGGGGTTTAATATAGAGATGAAGGGAAAAATTGAATTTGGTTAAGATTAGAAGTTAGGATGAAGGGTAATATTGGTCTATAAAAAAATAGAAAGAATAAATACTATGGCAAAAAGGGAATACATAAATTGTGTTGAAATGACTAAAAATTATCTAAATTTGTCAACTCTGTTTAACATACCATGTTAAAAAAATACATTGTATGTTTGTTTGTTTGTGTAAAAAATAAAAAAAACCCTTTTTTAAAAAAATATTCTTAAATCTGGATGCAGTTCATTTTTTTTCCTGCAGTATTGCAGACGCTTCAACTATCACATATGGTTAGCTTTCCTGTAATTAGTAAAATGACTATGATTAATTTGACTTTTTCTTCAATCCTCAATTTGACCTGGTGGCTGGAAAACACAACAAAATAAGACTTGGGTGTCAGTGTTCCCTCATTCATAGCTGAGACAAAAGACTCATACAGTTCTAGGGAGCTGAAGAACTGTATTATCCAGTTATGGCTTGAAGTCAGATCGTTACTGGGCAGCAAAGCAGTCCTCACAGGTGCTTCAGTGTCAGTAGATGTTGGCATGCCATGGCATCATTCACAATGCTAGTGTTGTTGCTATTACCCCAATGGGTATCCTGTACCCCTGAAACTAAATGTATTGTTAGCACACCTCTTCCTATTCAACATAAATATTATCAATCAGGAGATCTCATCATTGGGGGCATTATTTCTCAAATCTACATGCTTTCAGATCTGACAACATTCGAAAGACATATGTCTGAGGAACCGGTTGGGGATGTCATGTATGGAGTTGTTAATTGTCATCATATTATATGGCAGTACAGAATGCATACACAGAGAAGGAGAGAGATTGAGAGATTTAATTATATCTCAGTGAGGCCAGATGATTGCTGCACTATTTTTTTTAAAAAAAGAAGCTAAATAGTTCCATTTTTTCTCCAATGTCCTTTAATGTGCTTCTTTCTGACAAATATATCAGCTGGCATTTAAACACTGCAAATGTATCACAGGTGCTAAGAGGAAAGGCTGCATAATCTGCAATATGATTCATTTTGTATTTTTTTTCCCCCAGTCCCTTGAGGTCGAACCCGTTAGTGTGAAAAGATTGGTTAGTTGATTATAAACATTTTGTTCTATATGAATCCAGACTGTTGGAATATTCTGCATGCCATTCTATTATTCGGCTATAGCTTTAGCTGTTTTCAATAATCTATATTCTTTGTTGCTTATTTGAATATTCCTCCTTTTTAAAAATGGAATGGAATGATCTCTGCATGGGCAGTTCACAGCACAGCAATTTGTGTGATCAGTCTCAAACATGCTTTTGCTTTTATTTGTGTTTGTTTCACTAAGAGTGTCTTCATTATTTCTCAATAAGGATTTTGCAACATGATCCTTATGAGTGCCCTTTTACAAACGTTTGCACTGAGATTAAATGCTTTTCCAGTGTTCTAGTGAGTTTTCACCTGCCTTAACAATCAAAGCCACCTGAGTCAGTCTCTCTCTCAGACCAACTCACTTTGTAGGGTTGGAGTTGAAGAGAAAATAGGAGGAAGAAGGTGTGTTGGATAAGTTCAGTTATCCATGAGTTATTTGTAAAACAAAAAATAATAAAGGCAGGA
The DNA here is from genome assembly GCA_038048745.1 of Coluber constrictor foxii. Classification (NCBI taxonomy): domain Eukaryota; kingdom Metazoa; phylum Chordata; class Lepidosauria; order Squamata; family Colubridae; genus Coluber; species Coluber constrictor. The sequence goes on from CM075961.1 coordinate 27,283,043, forward strand.
TATAAATAAATAAAGTAAATGCTTCTAGCATAAATGTTTAAATGCAAAAAAAAATCATTTTTAAAAATCAGATATACTGTTCTATGACTAAGGGTCTAATTCTTCTTCTAGGGTATTCTTGCAGAACTACCAACATATCCTGTCCTTGGCTTTCACTGTCAATGAAATCAATGAAATGGCTTCTCTCTTACCTAACATCACCCTAGGCATCCAAATTTTCAATAGCTATTTCATGGCAACGTGGACTTATTTTGCTTCAATGAAGCTTCTCTCCAGTAAGGACAAATTCATCCCTAATTATAAATGTGATAGCCAGGATAGTACAGTTGCTATAATTGCAGGACCAACCTCTCACATCTATCAACACATAGCCAACGTTTTGAGGAATTATAAAGTCCCACAGGTAAGATTTTCTCATATGGAAGGCATCCTTTAGATTCATTAAACAAATTGCACATTTATAAAATCCCCAGGCAAGAACTGCTCGAGAATAGAATAGAATAGAATAGAATAGAATAGAATAGAATAGAATAGAATAGAATAGAATAGAATAGAATAGAATAGAATAGAATAGAATAGAATAGAATAGAATAGAATATTAGCCAAGTGTGATTGGACACATAAGAAATTTGTCTTGGTGCATAGGCTCTAGGTGTACATAAAAGAAAAGATACCTTCGTCAAGAATCATAAAGTACAACACTTAATGATAGTCATAGGGAACAAATAAGTAATCAAATCATATTAGGAAACAGTAATATAAATCTTAAGGATATCAGCAACAACGTTACAGTCATACAGTCATAAGTGGGAGGAGATGGGTGGTAGGAACGATGGGAAGATTAATAGTAATGCAAACTTAGTAACTAGTTTTACAGTGTTGAGTGGATTATTTGTTTAGCAGAGGGAAAAAAACTGTTCTTGTGTCTAGTTATTCTGGTGTGCAATGCTCTATAGAGTCATTTTGAGGGTAGGTGTCCTAAAATTGGGTGTCCTATATGTTATACTCATTTCTGTTGTTCTTTATATCAAGTTTCATGGATGCTAGGTCATATGGTTTTAGAACGCCAGCATTAGTAACACACAGTTCTTTGTGCAGATGGTTGGCAACAAACTACATCTCCTAGCCCAGCAGTATTCTAGATAAAGATATTGTGCTCCAGCTGCGACTCAGATATTACTACTTCTCTACAGCAGTGTCCAAAATTGTGGAAACCTTTTGGGAAAAGTGTATTTTCTAAAACTGGCTAATAACACCACTTTGTTTTGGAGTAGTACCATAAAATTATATATCAATGGAAAGATCATTTAATCAAGAATGTAATGCAATAATATTTTATGAAGGATTTGCTATTAGAATAGCAGTTACAGTATAAAGAAGAAAAGTGAAACACATATAAAAACCGAGATATACAAAAATTATCACCATGTCAGTTAATACTTAGCTGGGTAACCTTTAGCATGAATTATGGCCTTACAATTACAATAGGATTATCTTGAAACTCAAAAAAAAAAAAAAAGAGTGGGATTATTAGCCATTAAATCTCAAAAATAAACTTTTCCCGAAAGGTTTCCACAATTTTGGCCACTACTGTATTTATTAGACAATGTACTCTCTATCTACCACATCAAATCGCCATCATCAGCAGGTGGATTATTTTCTTTATAGGATCTTCACTATAATTACCATGGATATTGATTTGACCATACACTGTTCAAGGTGATATCCAACATCACATTATTTGATAATGAACATGACAGGGTGACTTGCATGAAGCATGACATAGGAGGTAATCCTGGCTAAATAAGAAGCCTTAAGAAGGCAAAGCTTCCTTTCTTAATATATCCTATGACCCCTATGATGAAATCAATTCCATCAATGGTCTCCTAAGAAACATAGAATTATAGAGCAAAGCAAGATATTTTGGAGGGTTTATAGGAGAAGAGTTAAATCTTCCATAGAGACGCAAACAGTCACACAATCCACAGCCGGAAAAAATGTTTTTTTTCTTAGGGGTGTGCAGAAACCTGTATTTGAAGAGAAAAAAATACTTGAAGAGGGAGTTAGCTACACATCATTTGTTTATTCATTTATTTATTTATTTTATTGAATTTATATACTGCCCTACTCCCAAAGGACTCAGGGAGGTGAACAGCCAAAGATAAAAATACAGTTTACAAAAGTTAAAAATCCATTAAAAATATATTAAATAATTTGGCCCAAGAACAAATTTAAAAATATCCAATTTACATAAAACTTAAAAACACATTTAAAAGGGAGAGTCAGGCCAGACCAGCCTGCTGGAATAAAAATGTTTTGAGGGCGCGGTGGAAAGTGCGCAAATCTGGGATCCTCCATATCTCCGGGGGGAGCTCATTCCAGATGGCAGGTGCCCCCACAGAGAAGGCTCTCCCCCTGGGGGCCGCCAGTTGACACTGTTTGGCCAACGACACCCTGAGGAGCCCCTCTCTATGGGAGCGTACTGGTCGGTGAGAGGCTACTGGCGGCAGAAGGCAGTCTCATAAATACCCTGGCCCTAAGCCATGGAGCACTCTAAAGGTGGTAACCAAAACTTTGAAGTGCACCCGGAAGACCACCGGGAGCCAGTGCAGCTCGCGCAGGAGGGGGTTTACATGGTATTTGGTATTTGTTAATACCGTCTTAAATCAAATGCTTCTTATCTTGGAAAAGATATGTTTCTTTAAAGAGTGTCAGATAACATGGCAGGTGTCCTTGTCCAATATCATCTTTTCCCTACAATATTTAGTATTGAAACTTAGTATTGCCATTCTATTCAGCCGAAGAGGTTGTAGAAAAAATGTTTTTAAAAGTTAAAAAAAAAAGTTGGCCATGCCCATCCAGTCACATTACCCCCCACTAAGACACGCCCACAGAACTGGTAGTAACAAATTTTACAAATTCACCACTGATCTGTGTATAACATTTCCTAAATCAACAATTTACAGCATCTGCTCTTTGCAGTTTTAAGTATACTAAGCCACAGTGGCACAGTGGTTAGAGTGCAGTACTGCAGTCTACTTCTGCTGACTGCTGGCTGCCTGCAATTTGGCAGTTTAAATCTGACCAGCCTCAAGGTTGACTCAGCCTTCCATCATTCTGAGGTGGGTAAAATGAGGACCCAAATTGTTGGGGGCAAAAGGCTGACTCTGTAAAGTGCTTAGAGAGGGCTGTAAAAGCACTATGAAGTGGTATATAAGTCTAAGTGCTAGTGCTATTGCCATATTCAGAAAAAAAATAAGAATAATGATGTTTCCCTAAGTTAGAAAACTGTTAAATTATATGTGAATAAGTGTTTGCAATTAAGTTTTATAGAGAATGAAAAAACAATATCAAGATTTTGGGGCTTCATCCTCTAAACTCCTTATTTTTTCAAAAAAAAATAAAATAAAAAATCCTTCAGATCATCTATGGCTCTGCTCCACTGATGAATAACTATGACCAGGCTGATTTTTTTCACCAAATGTTTCCAGAGGATGACAACCAGACTATGGGGATTCTCCAATTGCTACTGCATTTCAAATGGATATGGATTGGGTTAGTTTATTTTGAAAGTCACAGTGGCGAAAGGTTTGTACAGAATGCATACAACTTGTTTTCCCAGAAAGGTATCTGCTTCGATTTTATACAAGATCTGCCCAAAGAATCTTTTTCCGCTGATATAAGTATAATGGTAGAAGACTGGATTGAAACATTCAAAAATATCATGAAGAGCACTGCCAACGTTGTCGTCATATATGGAGAAAATCAGATCATGATATTTTTGAGAATGATTACCCATGTTTTATCATTTGAAGACATACCTTTTAAAACCAAAGATAAAGTATGGATTATGACAGCCCAGATGGAGTTCACATCCCTTCCTTTTCAAAAAAACTGGGGACTAGATTTCATTCATGGTTCTCTATCATTTGCAGTTTCCTCAAAAGAAGTGTTAGGCTTTGAGGAATTTGTTCAGACTCGAAAGGCAACTTCCAAAAGCCAGGACAGCTTCATCAATGTCTTCTGGGAACAGGTATTTGACTGCTCTTTACCTAAGGCTTTCATAGATGAAAAGAGTGGAGACCAATGCACTGGGAACGAGAAAATAGAAGATCTTCCTGCATCTGTTTTTGAAATTGGTATGACTGGCCAGAGCTATAATGTTTACAATGCTGTTTATAATGTAGCCTATGCTCTGCAAGCCATGTATTCATCCAAATTCAGACACCGAAGAAGTATCAGCAATGGAAAAAAGTTTCTTCAGAATCAACTATGGCAGGTAAGGAACTCAGCTTGCTAATGCAGGAGAATTAACATAGCAGGAATATGAAATATCTAACTCTCAATTTTGTTCAGAAGCTTCGTCTCAATGATTTAGATAGTGTGGCTTGTATTCTGGAGTTTTTTTAAAAAATCAATTCGATCATTATAAAAAGGTGTGCAATCACTATTGTGTGTTATTCTGTTGGAATGCATGTAATATAACATAGGCAGTCAGGAAGTTCGGATAATTTACCCACCAAATCCTTAATTTTTTGGAGTGTAAGACGCTCCGGACTATAAGACACACCTACCTTTTTTGGTGAGGAAAGCAAGAAAAACAAATCTACCTCTGCCTCCCAGCAATTTGCCTCGTTGCAGCAAACAACCTGCTTTACTTTAATTTTTGTTTTCAGCATAGTTTGATTAGCGCAAGAAAAACAAAATCTACTCCCAGCAATTTACCTCTTTGCAGCAAGCAGCAGAGGCCTGCACAGCAATAGGCAATGGCAATCCCTGCAGCCTGAAACAGCTGAGAGTTGGGAGACCGATCCAACGGACAATGAACTTATGCTAATTAGGCTGTGCAGAAGCTGAAATGAGTTTTCCTTCTTGCTACTTGCTGCAAGGAGGTAAATTGCTGGGAGGCAGAAGCCATAGGGTGGGTGCTAGTGGGTGGATGGGGCCACATTTGGTGTATAAGACATGTCCAAATTTTCATCCCCTTTTATGGGGGGGGGGGGAAAGGTGTATCTGAAATATATGGTTCATATCCAAAAGAAAATAACTATTGTAGCAAGCTAAATAGATTTTTCCCTGTCATTAGACATAAAGAAATGTTGCTGAAGTTTCTTTTAAAAGCAAGATAGGAACATCACTCAAAGCATGACTTCTTCAATAGAAGTCTTTCCAATTTCCACCTGTAGTGTCAACAAGAGGCCTTAGTGTTGTCTTCTGTGTGGTGAATTATTTTGTTTCATCTCATGTGTGTGTGTGTGTGTGTGTTGTATCAGTAGTGGGTTTCACTTACCTTCTCTACCAATTCGGGAAAGGACATGTGCTTGCTTCACTCACGTGCGGGATTTCTGTGCATGCACAGAACCTTCTGTGTATGCGCAGAGCATCAGTGATGACATCCGGGTGGGTGGGCGGAGTCTCCCACCACCACCACTACCGGTTCTCCCGAACCGGGGCCAGTCACTAGAAACACACCACTGTCTTGTATGTATGGTATATATTGCCTCTGTATATGTGCTGGTGTGTGGGATGTCTAATCAGGAAGAATTAATATGAATTGTATCTTTGGTATGTTTCTACTTACCCCTGTGTTTGTTTATTTATTTATTTACACTGGTCATCTCCTAGCAATGGCTCTAATGGGTGTACAAAAAAATTCAATAAGCAATAAAGTGAAAGGAACAATATCAGAAGTGTAAAAAAAAAAAAAGGTCTAACTTCAAACAAAGAAAAAGAAACACTCAATCTAACCAGCAGAACTTTCTTAATTTATTTGCCCAAATAGTTCAGAGAACCAACAGGTCTAAGTAAAAAGCTAGCGTGATCAGGGCCATCTGAATCTAAAGGGGGATACTGTTCCACCCAATAACTAGATCTCCAGGGATGTTATTTTACAGTTCCTATATCTGCAAAGAGTGGTTTTGCACAACCTCTAGTTTGGATCATGTGACCAGGAGGTATTATGTGACCAGGAGGTATTAAGAGTGATTTTGCACAACCTCGAGTTTGGATCATGTGACCAGGAGGTATTAGAGGCCTGCACAGCAATAGGCAATGGCAATCCCTGCAGCCTGAAACAGCTGAGAGTTGGGAGACCGATCCAACGGACAATGAACTTATGGGGAGACTGGAATAGAGGAGCCAGGAACAATTGGAGGTGATGCCCAATTATATCTCCAATGGGGACGCAATGAGGTTTTTTCCTATTATTATTTTCACCATATCACACCATTGAATCCACTCAGTTTTCACATTCTTTCCCCCTTTATACCTAATTTTGTGCCATAATATTCTGTTTTGGGAGACAAGATAGGAAGTTATTTGCTAAATAATAATAATAAAAAAATACTCATGATCATCTAGTTGTCTTAAATGATCTTTATCACCTGTATAGAATACTACAACTCTATTATTCTGTTATCTAAAGAAGACAAATGATAGTTTCAATATGTCAGATTTCTCTTGGCTAATGCTAAAAATGGAAGCATCGCATTGCCTATCTCCATGGCTTTACTGGTCCTCAAAATTGTATCATTATCATCAATGTTTACAGCAACCAAATTGGAAAGAATCAAGGCTGCTAGTATTAAAAAAAAATAAACTTAACGAAACTTAGAGAATGAAAAACAGAAAACAGACAGCAGGTATAGTTGAATAACACAATGAGGAATTCCAACATAAGTTCACCATCACAAATCAGTGAAACGATCATTGTAGTGTACTTAGACAGCTTTACTAGAAAAATTAAATCTTTGACACCAATTGGTCATAATATGAATTCCAGTATATATCTACATCTAAGCATCTACATCTATCTTTCCTTTTCTCCAATCAATTTATGTTTCATGTTCGTTAGATTTTTTTTTCTTTTTGGGGGAAACTCTGCAATATTGAAAATCTTTATTGCAATTTATCCCCGTAGTTCAGAATGTTTGTGGTGGTTGACAACAAAACAGTATAATAAAAGGTCTACATATAATACTGTTTGATAGTATTATAGGCTATAGTATATAGATCTTTGAATGCATAATGTAAGTATATAATTGTAAATCTTGAATTGTTTTTACGATTGAAATGCACAGAGATCATAAAAGATTAATAAACTGACCACTAAGTATCCTTTATATGCTTTTCTTTTGAATGGTTACATAATCATATATAATGATTCTTGATTCTGTTTAGCTCCAGTACTATTTGAGAAGTGTTTCATTTAACAACAGTGCTGGGGAAAAGGTCTCCTTTGATCAAAATGGGAAGTTAATTGCTGCATTTGATATTATTAACTGGGTCACATTCCCAAATCGCTCCTTTATTAGAGTCAAAGTTGGAAAGCTAGATCCTTTGGCTCAACCAGAAGCGGTTTTCACTATTTCTGCAGATGACATCATCTGGCCCACCATGTTTAACCAGGTAGGTCATATTTCAGAAAAATATAACAATCTCATCCAGGGGTGGGCTTCAAAAATTTTAGCAAGGGGTTCTCTGCCTGGTTGCTGGGTGGGCGTGGCCCTGGTGGGTGTGGCCTAGCTGGCCTACTGCACCACAGAAAGGGCGTTTTTAGATTTAGATTTTAGATTTTATTCAATTTCTATATCGCCCTTTTCCCGAAGGACTCGGGGCGGTGCACAGCCAACAATAAAACAAGTCCAAATACAAAATTTTAAAAAAAACATTTTAAAAAACATATTAAACCATCGGTCTAATCATTAAAAATAAACCCCAATTAAAAATCATGTCTAGGCCAGCCCGCTTGTTGGAATAATAGTGTCTTGAGCACACCGCAAAAGGTGCATAGGTCAGGGATCCTCTGTATCTCCGGAGGCAGATCACATATAGAGTCAGTGGTGGTCAATGGTGGTCTAGGAATGAAAGGAAGTTGTGAGGTCTTCCCTGTGTGGCCCAGCAGGAGTCCAGCAGCATCCATGGCAACAGCTGCAGCAGCTTCAACAGCAGCCTCAGAGACATCCCACCAGTATGGTAGAGGCATCCCACTAGCACCAGGGGGAGTCCCGAGGCAGCCCATATCTTCCCCGGCTACTCTCCGGAACTTCCTCGGTCACAGCTCCCTTGGTGGAGCCCGGTCTTTCCCACCGGCATCTTCCTGGCAGCCCAACTGTGCCATGCCCTTGCCTCCATTCCTTTGCCGCCAATCAGTTTTTGCCCACCCCAAGCTCCGGAGGCTTTCTTCAAGCCTCTGAGAGGGTGAAAATGGCCTCCCCAGGCTCCGGAGGCCCTGTTTCCAGCCTTCCCAAATTTCGGGTAGACCATTTTTTGCCCTCCCCGAGCCTCCATGCGAGCCTGTACTTGCATCCAAAATGGACCACGTGGGGACTTCTGGGGGGGGCGGGGGGGGGGTGCACAGGGCCAGCTAGGAGTGGGATTTGAGAGTTCTCCAAACTGCACAGAATCTTAGCTAGAGGTTCTCCCAAACCTCTGCAAACTCCCAACAGTGCACCCCTGGTCTCATCCCACGTAATACCTAATGTAAGGGAATTCAGATAACCTCCCATCTGTCAGTCACATCTCATGGTGATGACAGGGATGCATAAATGTAGATTCCTTGATCAGCCAAGATAGTCTATGTATCTTGTACTTATAGTCTATATATCAAGTACTATGTACTTGTTTGGACAGTACATTGCATTGTTATGCTAAATAGACAGCATGCCACTTAGAAGTATATTGATTTCTGAATCCTACATTAGGCAGGGAATACTCTAATAATTTCGAAAAAATATCCCATTCACTGACAGTATTTTATACCCGAATGTCATATTGCAGGTGGAATGAAATTAGTTCTAATACAATGCCTGGTCTCATTTACCAACAGATACGTCCTCTTTCTCTATGCAACAGCAATTGTCCTTCAGGTTTTAGGAAGGCAAAAATTGAAGATAAGCCATTTTGTTGTTATGAATGCCTTCCATGTCCTCAAGGGAAGTTTTCAAACAAGAGTGGTAATATTTATTTGATTGTTTATTTATTTATTTATTTACTAAATAATGAAATATCCCCGGCTGAAAGTAATGATATGTGTGCTAGTTTGCTCTTGGGTAAACCATCACATTTTGGTGAGGTGGTCAGGGCCAAGCTCTCAAGTCAAATCTCTTTTCATTTGTTGCAAATCTTAATTTGCCTTCTAAGATTATGCAAAAATAAAATAATGTGGTATGAATGGAGCTTTTAAGTGTTTCTTTGAGCTCTCCCTGAAAAGCCAGAATATAAATGCAATATATAAACATGAAATTTGTAAAACAAAATATGGAAAAAGGGGAAGAGACGGAGGGAGGGAGGGAGGGAGGGAGGGAGGGAGGGAGGGAGGGAGGGAAGAAGGAAGGAAGGGAGGGAGGGAGGGAGGGAGGGAGGTTTATTGTATCCCAAAATATTGATTTCCTCACCATTTTTATAATGAATTGATGTAAAAGTGATGAATGTATAAATAAGATAAAAAAATATGTGATTTGGTGAGAAGAAGAATGACATCACTATATGTAGTAAGACACTTCAAGAGAATTGTGGGAAATTTCGGCATACCCAGAAATGTTACATTTGACTTGTTCTTAAAATATTGTAATTATAACTTCCACCCAGTGAAGCACTGGAATGAGTTACTTCCTTCCTTGAGGGAACACACTGTGCTCATTAGACAAAAGGTCATTTTGCAAATGGAGAGCTCCCCCATCAGCCAAAGCTATTCTAAATCTTTTACATATGTAGGTGAAACAACATTCATTTGAGATTTATTATTGAATCCTGCATTGAAAACACTTCATTTCTTTTTCTCCCCTCTCCAGACGTGGAGGAGTGTTTTAATTGTCCAGAAGATCATTATCCAAGCAATAAACAGGACTTCTGCATTCCAAAAAGTATAAGCTTTTTGTCTTACAAAGAACCCCTGGGAATCAGTTTGACCACTGTTGCCATTTTCTTTACTTCTTTAACAGCTTTGGTTCTTGGAATTTTCCTTAAGCATAGAGACACTCCTATTGTCAGAGCCAACAACCGAAACCTTACCTATGCCCTTCTAATAGCACTGTTGTTCTCCTTTCTATGTTCTTTTCTGTTCATTGGCCAGCCAGACAAGTGGATATGTCTTTTTCGACAAATTGCTTTTGGCATCATCTTCTCCGTGGCAGTTTCTTCTATATTGGCCAAAACAATAATTGTAGTACTTGCTTTCCTGGTTACCAAGCCAGGATCTAGAATGATGAAATGGGTAGGGGGGAGGCTGAGCCTTTCCATTGTTGTTTCATGCTCCTTTATTCAAATAGCTATCTGTACTGTATGGATTGCAATTTACCCACCTTTCCCAGATTTTAGTATGCACTTGGTAGCAGAAGAGATTGTACTAGAATGTAATGAAGGTTCCGCTATCATGTTCTATTGTGTCTTGGGATTTATGGGCTTCCTGGCAATTGTCAGCTTCACTGTGGCTTTCCTAAGCAGAAATCTACCAGACAGTTTTAATGAAGCCAAGTTCATCACCTTCAGCATGTTGCTGTTTTGCAGTGTTTGGATATCTTTTGTTCCAACTTACCTTAGCACCAAAGGAAAATACATGGTGGCTGTGGAGATCTTCTCCATCTTAGCTTCCAGTGGCGGTTTACTGAGCTGTATCTTCTTCCCCAAATGCTTTGTTATTTTAGTATTACCTGAGCTGAACAGTAAGGCACATTTAACTAGGAAAAAAAGCAGATTTTAAAACCACAAAGTTTCTTTTTCAGCCAATATTAAATGCTTTTTCCCAGTAGAAGCAATTGGGTTTGTATCTATCATGACCAATTTCATCTTGTCTATACTCTATTATGGAATACAGTTATATAAATTCAAAGCCCTAATACATCCACAAAATCTAAGGATCACATTCTCTCATACCAGACTGGTATGAGAGAGGCCTGGTAGATGGCCTTGTCTGTTACTACTATCAAACCTACCTATTTAATTCTCATATTGATTCTGACTTTTGTGCCCTGAAGACCGTTGGGATGCAAATGTGTGGAAACCCATTTAATTAGGGCATTGAGAGACTCATCCAGGGGTGGGCTGCTGGGGGTTTGCAGGGGTTTGGGAGAATCTCTAGTTATGTTTCTGTGCAGTTCAGAGAACCCCCAAATCCCACTCCTGGCTGGCCCCATCCACTCCACCCCTCCCAGGAGTCTCCACATGACCCGTTTTGGATGCTGGTAAGTGCAGGGTATGTGTGCAGGCTCGGGGAGGGTGAAAAACAGGTCTACTCAAAGTTCGGTAAAGGAAAGCCTCCAGAGCCTAGGGAGGGCAAAACTGCCCCACCATGGTGCAGGTGGCCAACTAGGTCACACTCATCATGGCCACGCCCACCCTCTGCAACCAGGGAGAGAACCCCTTGCTAAAATTTTTGAAGCCCATCCCTGGTCTCATCTCAATTATGAAATTAGAAGTTAGAAGTTAGCCTCTAGAAGTTAGAGGCTAAGTTAGAGGCTAACTTCTTCATCCACTTGATTGCTGCTTTTTCACTGAGTCAAAGACTTCTTTTTTTCCAGAAGACATTTATTCTATTATTTAACTGTAATGCTATATGAGCCTCTGCCTATTGTTGCCATTTTAGAAACTCATTTTCACTTCCAACAGCCAAAGAATATAATTTTTCTAACCCTATTTATGTGTGCCCTCATTTATGTGTGGCTATCTATATAGTACAAAGCTCTCATGTCTGTTTGTATGCAACCTTCAATTGGGAGGAGCGGTTCATAATTGGGGAGCAATTGTTTTAAGAAGGTACCTCAAATGGGTTAACTTACACAATGCTAGAACCAGAGATGGGATTTACTTACCTTCCCTACCGGTTCACAATTATGAGCACCTGCCTCTGTGATTGTGCATGGCCTTCTGTGCATGCTCTTTGCTCATGCATTACATCCGGGTGAGTGGGCGGAACCTCCCACAGTCACCACCTACTGGTTTGCCTGAACCGGACAGAACCAGCTGAATCCCACCTCTGGCTAGAACCCATTGCTCCCATGGGAATGAAATGTCCCTCGCACTATTTTCTTGACTTGCACCATATCCCCCACATATCCCTCACAACTTGCACTGGCCCAACATATGCCCTCTGTGACCAATTGGCACATCTCATGCACTCCTGTACAGCCCCAAACAGTCTTCCTCACTGGGCCCTCCCTCAACCATTTTGCAACTTTTATGTATCCCTGAACACCATTCCTGACTTCTGCCATATCCCTATGAACCATTTTCAATGCTCACCACATCTCATACTTTCCCCGCCCTCCCTTCTCCCTCTCCCACCTATCAGCCATTATATTCTGCCTCCTGGTTTTGGACTTGCAATTTCCTGCTAGCTTTCTCATTGACTTTTTTCCAGAAATCTTCCTACAAGAAAAAAAATTGTGGGGGCTATCGGGAATTGGAGGGAGGGAGGGAGGGAGGAGGGAGGGAGGGAGGGAGGGAGGGAGGGAGGGAGGGAGGGAGGGAGGGAGGAAGGAAGGAAGGAAGGAAGGAAGGAAGGAAGGAAGGAAGGAAGGAAGGAAGGAAGGAAGGAAGGAAGGAAGGAAGGAAGGAAGGAAGGTGTCAGGGTTCTGACTGATGCCCTAATTAAATCATGGGCTTCGAGCCAAGTTATTTATTAAGCGCTTCATGTCAGCACATTCCAAGTGAAGCCAACTCTGACCCCACGTAATTTACATTCCAATTCTGACCCCGTTTCCCCCCTCCACCCAAGATGTGTCATCAGTCACATTCTCCAACAAAGCAATTTCACGGGTTGTAGAGTTCATTCTCCTCCGGCCACTGTGAATAACTGCAGAGATGGCCTTGAGAGAGATATGGCTGGAATGTGCTTTTGTTTTGACTGACATGCTGCCTCAACACAGCTGCAGAGTTTGTTTTCTCATCCCACTTGCCTAAGGCAACTCGAGAGCAGGTCAGGGATGCTTTGCAAGTTGACAGAAGGAAGGAAAGATTTTTGATGTTCCCTACCAGTTTCCTATGAGGAAATTCAATAGGGAAGCCAACAAGAATTTGGAAGTCGCTTCCATGCTCACAATTTTTTTGCCCACCCATGGTAATTCTGTTTCACTTTCTAGATAAGGAAATATCTCTGAAATGATGACCCAATAGATAATGGGCTTTGTAGTTTGTTCATTCCCTGGAATACTTTTCCCTATAGGTAATAACAACGTCTCTACCAGAATTGGTTCCACCTGATTCAGCATCCAATTCCTTTACAATTTTTTAAACTTTTTTTGCCGAGTTGGAAAAGCCTTCCTTCCTTCCTTCCTTCCTTCCTTCCTTCCTTCCTTCCTTCCTTCCTTCCTTCCTTCCTTCCTTCCTTCCTTCCTTCCTTCCTTGGATTAATTAGGCTAATCCAAAACTTACTTTTGGCAGCATACCGTTAAATCCAGTATAATATCTAATCCACAATAGCCTAAATGGCAACTCCTGTGACAGAAGGAAAACATTTTGAACCAAACCAAACATTACAAAACACAAGGGCACATCATTGACCTATCATGCAGCTTGAGAGTAAAACATGTTTTTAAAAAACATCTAAAGCAGGGATGTCAAATTCAAGGCCTGGGAGCTGGAGCCAGCCTGCAGGGTGGTTAGATCTGGCCCGTGGGGCCACCCTGGAAAAAGTGAAGGACCAGCCAGCAAAGGACCAGCATGTGGTGCCTCTGACAGAGAAAATGAAGCTCACAAGGACCGTGCACAGATCCCCCAGCTCCATTTTCCCTGGCAGAGGCTTGTAGGAGGCCATTGCAGCTGAAAATGGAGCTTGGGAGCCTGGCAGAGTGCTTGGGCCACCACATCACCTGATATGAATGACAGCACACCCACTCTGGCCATGCCCCCCTCCGAGGTCAACACAACTCTAATTCAGCCCTCAATGAAATTGAGTTTGACACCCCTGATCTAAAGGCTTGCAATAGTAGAGCACAATACGCCTCTGGATTGATTCTATCCCAGGGGCATTCTGTAATGCAGAATTAGGGCTTCCTGTAAAGGAGACATGTTTAATAGGTGGGACACTAGTAGCAAATATATTAAAATAATTCTCCCTCCTGAAATCCTACCATGCTGTCTCATTGTGATAGTAGTGGGAGTTTCTGAGAGGGATGAACAAAAAATATTGTGAGTGGATTTGCCCCCAGTGAGATTAGCAAAAATGTTCCCAAACAGACCAGTGGAATGTTGGAAATGTAAACAGAAGCAAGGAACATACTACCACATGTGATGGACATGCCCAGCAGCAAAGAAATATAAGAAAGTGGCTAGAGGAAATTACCTAACAGGAAATAGATATAAAACCAGAATTATTTTTATTAGGTATATTAATAGGAAATTATAATAAAAAATCTAATATATAATCTTACATATAATAACAGCAGCAAGAATTCATTACACACAAAATTGGAAAAATGAAAGTATACCATTTAAGTATATCATTTATACCATATAAATGAAAGAATTGCATTTATGTCAGAAGCACCGTGATGCTTCTGGGTTGAAAAGATTAGTCTGAGATATCACCGTTGCCCACAGGATGCCCAGTTGGGGGCTCCTTTCATGTCCTTGGCAGGAGCTGGAGTAGAGGATGGAAGCTCAACCCATCCCATGGCAGCACTTGGGTCTCAAAGGTGGGCTTGCTAACCTCTTACCAGCATCCTAACCATGTGAGCCATCATGCTCCTTATATACAGACCATGGTTTATCCAAATACCACTATATGGACACTGGCAAAGGGCTCAATTAATACAGCAAAGAAAAAGGCAATAATGAAACACTCTTATATTTTTCACCAAGAAAACCACATGGAAAAATACTGTATTTTTCAGACTATATGACACACTTCCCTCCAAAAAAAAAAAAAAAAAAAGAAGAAGAAGAAGAAGGTTGAAATGTTTGTGCATCTTATAGAGCAAATATTGCCAAAGCCCCACCCATCTGCCGTCCCCTACCCTTCAGCCTCTGCCTCCTGGCAACTTGCCTCTTTGCAGCAAACAGCACTCTGTTAGCTTCAGCACAGCCTGATTTAGCATAAACAGCTCAATGCCTGTTGGATCGGCCTCCCGGAATACTGACAATCAGCCGTTACAAGCTGTGTGGATCGCCGCCACTTATCGCTGCCTCCATGCACCCCATTTCTGGCCTCCACATATCCTGTTTTATGTGTGTCCCATTTGCCACTGATAGGTGGCAGCGATCCCCACCACCTGGAGCAGGCCAAAAATGTGGCGCGCGGAGGCTGAAAATGGGACATGTGGAGGCCAAAAATGGAGCACGTTGAGGATGAAAAATGGGGGGGCACAGAGGCAGCAGTGGCAGATAGGTGGCAGTGATCCCTGCAGCCTGGAACAGCTGATTGTTGGTATTCTGGGAGGCCAATCCAACCGTCAATCAACTGCTCATGCTAAATCAGGCTGTGCTGAAGCTGACCAGGCTGTTTGCTGTTTGCTGCAAGGAGGCAGATTGCTGGAAGCTTGAGACAGATTTGTTTTTCTTGTTTTCCTCCCCAAAAGTTAGGTGCGTTTTATAGCCTGAAAAATACGGTATATAAAATTGACAATATAATATAGATTATGAACCCCTTGGGTCAGATGGCACTCAACACGCTACTGAGGAAGAGCTGAAGATCTTTCAGGGGATTCATGGTATTTATAATTAGACTAAACACTTCAGGATTTCTAGGCACAGATGTTGTTCAGAACATCTGTACAAAAAGAAAAAGAAAATCTAAAATTGCAAACACAGAATGACAGTATGAATGAGGAACAGAAGAAACATGAACACAGGAAAGCTCAACACAGGAAACAACTGCAAATTGAAATCTTTGGCATTGGTGAATTGAGATGAGCTTGCACCAGACACTTCAATCAGAAAATCACACTGTTTGACACTGAGAACTTGAAAAACAAAGAAACAGTGTTCTGTTTATAGCTAGTAAGGGTATAGCACAGTGATGGCGAACCTTTTTTTCCTCGGGTGCTGAAAGCACATGCACATGCGTGACAGTGTGTACGCACATGCCAATACCCATAATGCAATGCCTCCCCCTGTAGGTCCCGCCCTGCACATGCGCGCATGACCTCCCCACTCCCCTGCCCCGGCTCATGCATATGTGACCCATCTTTTGATGCTAGCAGGCCTCCCTGAAGCCTCCTGGGACCAAAAATGGGGCACAGGGGGCACTGCACCCCCCATGCACATGTGCATGCATGTGCGACCCCCCCATTCCTGCGCATGCACATGCAACCCCACCCTGCACAAGCAGGCGCCCCTCCCGGCAGAGACCCAAAAATCAGCTGGCCAGCAGTAGGCGCATGGGCATGCGCAGTGGAGCTGACCTTGGTGTCGGCTCGTGTGCCCTCAGAGATGGCTCCACATGCCAGCTGTGGGACACGTGCCGTAGGTTCGCCATCACAGGTATAGCAGAACAGTTAATGGCTACAATACAATCAATGATCAAATAATATGAACAACATTTCATAGATATGAAGGACAACTATTCACATTTATTGTCAACCATTGATGCCGGGGGGGGGGGCATCCCACTTATTGAAAGCAAAAGTTTGCATACATATGCCACACAAAAGTATGTAACTCTGGATCGTTTTCCTTAATGGGGTGCCACAAGGGTCGGTCCTCTCGCCCCTCCTGTTCAACATTTATGTAAAGCCGCTGGGTGAGATCATCCATGGTTTTGGGGTGGAGTTCCACCAGTACGCTAACGATACTCAGCTGTACATCTCCACCCCAGACCACCCCAACGATGCCGTGGAAGTGATGTCCCAGTGCCTTGAAGCCATGCAGGTCTGGTTGGGGAGAAACAGGCTTCGACTCAACCCCTCCAAGATCGAGTGGCTGTGGCTGCCGGCGTCCCGATATAGCCAGCTGACACCATCGCTGGTCATTGGGGGCAAATCACTGGCCCCCACGGAAAGGGTGCGCAACTTGGGCGTCCTCCTGGACCCACGGCTGTCCTTAGAGGATCACACGACAGCTGTGGCCAGGGGGGCTTTCTATCAGGTTCGCCTGATACGCCAGTTGCGGCCCTTTCTAGATCGGGACTCCCTACGCACAGTCACTCAGGCACTCGTCACCTCTCGCCTGGACTACTGCAATGCTCTCTACATGGGGCTCCCCTTGGGGTGCACCTGGAGGCTCCAACTGGTACAGAATGCGGCCGCGCGGGGGATTATGGGAGCATCGGGGCGCTCCCACGTGACACCTCTCCTGCGCGAGCTGCATTGGTTGCTGGTGGACTTCCGGGTGCGTTTCAAGGTGTTGGTAATCACCTTTAAAGCGCTCCATGGCTTAGGACCAGGGTACTTACGGGACCACCTTCTGCCGCCAATTGCCTCCCACCGGCCAGTTCGCTCCCACAGAGAGGGCCTTCTCAGGGTGCCATCAGCCAGACAATGTCGGCTGGCGACCCCCAGGGGGAGAGCCTTCTCTGTGGCAGCCCCTACCCTCTGGAATGATCTTCCTCCAGAACTGAGAATAATCTCCGACCTCCGGACTTTTCGTCGGGCCCTAAAAACTCATCTTTTCCAACTTGCCGGTTTAGCCTGATCCCTGTTGAATTTTTAAAATTTTTAAAAAATTTTAATGTTTGTAGAGTTGCTGCATTTTAATATTTATTTTCTTTTAATTCTCAGCCAAACATATATGTGTTTTAAAAAATTTTAACTTTTATGTACTGATTTTTTATTAGGCTGTTCACCGCCCTGAGTCCGTAAGGAGAAGGGCGGTATATAAATCTAATAAATAAATAAATAAATAAAATAAATGTATAAAGTGTTCAACTCATTTGTTTAACTTGTTTAAGTTATTCCCTTTACATAATTTAGGACTTATGTGGAAAACCGATGAGTGAGGGAAAGCTAGGGAAATGAGTAGTGTGGCCTAATGGAGTGATCATAGCTGGTATGCCAAGTGTAGTACCACAGTGTTCTCCTCATTACTGCAGGATTTTGAAAATAAGAGATAGTGGAAAGACCACTTTGAAAAATGCACATCTGCTTGTGGGGAGAACCTAAGTCCACCATAACAGGTTCAATCCCCATTCCTGAACTCCATTATTATTACTATTGATTCTTTCTTGCTATACTTCCTTTTAGAACTTAAGTGATTGTTATATCACTACGTATCATGTAAGGCAAAGGTAAAGGTTTCCCTGTCAGTCATGTCCAACTCTAGGGCACGGTGCTCATCTCCTTTGTATGGTCAAGGGCGCCAGCATTGTCCAAAGATATTTGCATGGTCATGTGGCCAGCATGGCTGTACATCAAAGGAACAGAGAATACTGTTACATTTCCACTGAAATGGTGCCTATTAATCTGCTCATATTTGCATGCTTTGGAATATGCTAAGTGGCCAGGAGATGGGGCAAGTAATGGGTAAAAGTAGTAGTATCATGATAGACCATATATTATTAATAGTATCATGATAGATGCTATATTAAGCAAAGAATAAGAAAAATGAGTTCAATAAATATAATTCCACAATTGTTTTCTCTATTATTTTTCTTCTGTACATATTGGCCAGACAGTGTCGGCTGGCGGTCCCCAGGATGAGGGCGTTCTCTGTGGTCGCACCAACCCTCTGGAATGGGTTGCCCACCGGGCTCCGGATGGCACCTTCCGCACTGACCTAAAGACATGGCTCTTTCAACAACTTCCCTGATCTGCCATGGATTTTAATTTCGGGATTTGGGGATTTTAAATTGGTTTTAATATTATTTAATTTTATCTATTGTCAGGTTGTTTTATTGTTGTGAGCCACCCCAAATCCTACAGGAGAAGGGCAGCATATAAATCTGATAGATAGATAGATAGATAGATAGATAGATAGATAGATAGATAGATAGATAGATAGATAGATAGATAGATAGATAGATAGATCCTTTCACTCTCTAATTTTCTACTTAATGTCTTAGTTCCAAAAATTCATAACAATGAGGTAGTGTCTACTGAGACATAATAAACATGTTTCTCTCTGATATTTTTCAAAGTACTGATGCAAGTAATATTATTATTATAGTCATTGTCCCTTCTTCTCCACGTCACAAGGGCATTCCAGCAGACACTGAGAAAACTGTATCTCTAGATTAAAACATTACATTGCATTAATCTCTGCTCAGACATACAGAACTACATGTAGGGGTGGCGGGGGAGGGGAAGGATTTGTGTTTGAACTGATATTTCCTTGTCTTAATTCCAGAGAATGTTCATTGGCTTAACTGTAGCTAACATCAATGGATGGCCAACCCAACTCCTTATCTAAATGATAAAATAAGAGCTACTGTTTAATATCTACTGTACAATGGCCATATGTTATAGTGAATTGGTTATATTCAGAACATTAATTTTATTCTTTTTTCCTAACATAATATTAATCTCTCCTGCTTACAACTGCAAGCTCAGTAGTCCTCTTTCAATTGTCCACAAGTATTATCAGCCTGGAGACTTAATCATTGCTGCAATTATTTATCAGGTCTTCTTTCTTTCAAACAAGATCACATTTGAAAGCTTTCCCTCTCATGAAGTGCTTGATCAATATCTGTAAGTATCCTCCCGCTGCTGCTTCTCCTCCTGCCTCTCTTTCCTGCATTACCACCTATAGTTTTTTACTATTGAACCATATCAGTTGCTAGTTAGTCAGTAATCAGCTTCCAATGTCCATATATAGCCATTTTTAATTACAGAACTCATAGAAATACCTCCTGTTTTAATACAGAAGTTCAAATTGAGACAAATTGATTTGACTCATAAATTATATGAATTTTTCTTCAGGAGAATTCCTTCCTCCAATAAAGTCCTCTGTTGAAAATAAAAAAAAATCTAGAGGTTGAACATGCCTTCAGGTTAATCCTGATTTTTTTCTCTCCTGTTTCATCTCACGCAGAAAAGAAGCAGGAAATCCCCAAGTGCATTTGATATTTTTTTTTTCAGACTTTTCAAATCTAGTGTTGAGAAATTGAACTGACTTCCCACTGTTAAAAATCACAGACAAAATATAGATAGAACTGAAATTCAGTGTTACTTTGACATCTTAGGTTGATCCTGGAAGAGATATTTTACAATGAATTTGACAGTTCGCCAGAAGAAGAATCTAAAATATAGAAGAAAGTAGGCTACAAATGCTTTCTCAGTACAATGTTAGCTTATCTCCCCTCCTCATCACTGATTCCTTAAATCAAAATGCATAAGCACTAGATCCATAACATTAAAAATATCAACTTTCTGAATCTGACGCAGCAACATTTGATGACATTTTTATGTAACTCTCATTGAAGGTTCCTCACTCAAAATTATCAACATGCTTTGGCTTTGGCATTTGCTGTAAAGGAGATCAATGAACATTCTGGGATTTTACCCAACGTTAGCCTCGGTTTCCACATCGCTACCAATTATCTTGAGGAATACACTACTTCTCTGTTAACAATGGAATTTTTATCTACAAAAAATAAATTTATCCCCAACTACAAATGTAATGACCAGACCAATACAGTAGCTGTCATTGGAGGACCCCAGACTAAAACCTGTCTCAACATGGCAGCCAGTCTGTACAACTACAAATTTCCCCAGGTGAGAAGAAATGTGGAGCAAGATGGACAGTTCATGAGCTAGTTGTAGTTTTCAGATGTTGGGTCCTCATGATAACTCCTATGAGAAGGATTCCAGAGGCAAGAAATATTTGTCATATAATGACAATAATATCACAAATGGCCAGTCACTTCTTTGCTTTATGAACAGTATTAAACATCCATAACCGTTACTGTATAAGTCTTATAGTTCTGGGCTGCATAAAAAGAAGGATAGAATCAAGATTATGTAAAGCGTTAATACCACTTTATATTGCCTTGGTAAGGCTACACTTGGAATATTGCATTCAGTTTTGGTTGCCACGATGTAAAAAAAATATTGAGACTCTAGAAAGTGCAGAGAAGAGCAACAAAGATGATTAGAGGACTGGAGGCTAAAACACATGAAGAATGGTTGCAGGGACTGGGTACGTCTAGTTTAATGAAAAGAAGGACTAGGGGAGACATGATGGCAGTGTTCCAATATCTCAGGGACTGCCTCAAAGAAGAGGGAGTCAAACTATTCTTCAAAGCACCTGAGGATGGAACAAGAAGCAATGGGTGGAAACTAATCAAGGAGAGAAGCATCTTAGAACTAAGGAGAAATTTCTTGACAGTTAGAACAATTAATAAGTGGAACACTTGCCTGCAGAAGTTGTGAATGCTCCAACACTGGAAATTTTTAAGAAGATGTTAGATAACCATTTGTCTGAAGTGATGTAGAGTTTCCTGCCTAAGCAGGGGTTGGATTAGAAGACTTCCAAGATCCTTTCCAACTCCTATTCTATTCTATTCTATTCTATTCTATTCTATTCTATTCTATTCTATTCTATTCTATTCTATTCTATTCTATTCTATTCTATTCTATTCTATTCTATTCTATTCTATGAAGCCTCTTTCTGTATCCGACTCAAATCCAAATATTGTATTAAGTTTAAGAAAAAATTCATTCTTCCTTTAATTTTTAAAAATTCCTTCAAAAGTCTGTCTCTTTTCTTCCTATGTTCACCCATATTTCCCCAATTAGATCACATATGGATCAGCTCCTTTGATGAATAATGACCAGGCAGGAATTTTTGTCAAATGGATGTTCCCTGATGAGATCCACCAACTTAAAGGAGTGCTACACTTACTGTTGCATTTTGGATGGACCTGGGTTGGGATGATTTCTCTGTTTGAGGAAGACAGGGAGAGGTTTGTTCAAAAGAGTCTTTCTATGTTTTCAGAAAGAGGAATCTGCTTTGACTTTATAGAATGTCTACCCCAAATGATGTATGGTAGTGAAGCTGCTGAAATGGTGGAGAAGGCAGATAAAATATATAAAGTGATCATGTGGAGTACAGTCATTGCAGTGATCTTTAATGCTGAAATTACAAGCATAGTGACATTGAGGATGATGCTCTCTGTTTTAGATTCTGATGATATTCCCAAGGAGAGAAAAGCCAAAGTTTGGATCATGACAGCTCAAATGGAATTCACTTCTATTCTAATGCAAAGACCACTGCCCATTGATTTTCTCCATGGTGCAATATCCTTTGCACTTCACTCAAAGGAGCTAACAGGATTCCAACAATTTATGCTGAAGAAAAACCCAAATTTTGAAAAAGACGATGGGTTTATTAGGGATTTCTGGAAAGATGCATTTGAATGTGCCTTCTCCCGCAATATTACAGATGAGAATGCGGAAAGGATCTGCACTGGAGAAGAGAAGCTGGAGACTCTTCCTAATTCTGTCTTTGAGACCACCATGGGTGGACATAGTTACAGCATCTACAATGCAGTCTATTCTATAGCATATGCTCTGAGGACCTTGCATGCCTCCAAATTCAAAGCGGGTCAAAAAATTGATGAGAGAAGATGGAAGCTTCAATCATCATGGCAGGTAATGTTTATGAATCCAAATCAGGAATCATGTAATATCATGTAATCATGTAAAAATGTTGGTTTATAGGGGTTTTTTCCCCTCTTTTCCTTTTGAAAGTGTCTTTATTTCTTTATATTTCATAATTCATAACTGTTCAACTCTCTCCCTCCCTCCTCCCTCCCTTTGCAGATAGTTTTGAATGTTCATGGTATTCTCTTATGCAGAAACTAAAAAAGATTAAAAAGCTATTATCTTTTTTTTTTATTTGATTTATATGCCGCCCTTCTCCGGAGACTCAAGGCGGCTTACAATGCGTTAAGCAATAGCCTTCATACTTTTGTATATTTATACAAAGTCAGCTTATTGCCCCCACAAACTGGGTCCTCAATTTACCCACCTTAGAAAGGATGGAAGGCTGAGTCGATCTTGAGCCTGGCTAGGATTGAACTCGCAGTAATTGCAGGCAGCTGGTTCTTAAATGCTGCCTTTCTAGGAGGCATTACCCCCCTACGCTACTCAGGCTCTCTTTATTCAAATGTTATCTGAATAATCCAAACAATGAAAGTCATTTTTGCAAAACTGGATGCAATTTGAAAATGAACTTAAGCTTTTGAAAAAGTTTGAAAAAAAAAATCCCTAACATACAGTATGAACTATATTTTATGTATGAAATGCTATGTATCCAGTTAATAATTATATTTCTTTGTTTTTTTGTTTTTTTGTTTTCATTCAGCTCCATCATTTTTTGCAGCAAGTCTCTTTTAACAACAGTGCTGGAGAACAGATTTCTTTTAACCCCAATGGAGAATTAGAAACTGGGTTTGATGTTTTCAATTGGGTCACATTTCCAAACATGTCCTTTTTGAAAGTCCAAATTGGAAAGATCGACCCCATGGCTCCCCCTGAAAAGCTCCTCACCATTTCTGCCAACGATGCTGCTTGGCCCCTCATATTTAACCAGGTGTGTCTTATCTTTCACTTTTTTGGAAATCATGTATTCATTGATCAACAGAAGTAAATGATTAAATTACAATCACAATCAAACTTGGATTTAACAACCTCACCTTTTTTTTTGTTTGAGGTACATAAACTACTGAAGTATATATAGGTGGCTTAAAGTCAAAATGCCTACAGCAGTTATTTAGTTCTAGACTCCAGTGCAACATCATCCCAGTGCATAGCACAGTTGTAATCTCTACTAATTACTCAGTGGGTTACATTATTAAAATGAGCCTCAGACACAGTAAAATACAATAAAATTAGATCAGATAAAACAGTAAGATAAAATGGCATATGGCAAAACAGAATGCAAAGGTACAGTGGGGCAAAAAAGTATTTAGTCAGCCACCAATTGTGCAAGTTCTCCCACTTAAAAAGATGAGTGAGGCCTGTAATTGACACCATAGGTAGACCTCAACTATGAGAGACAAAATGAGAAAACAAATCCAGGCAATCACATTGTCTGATTTGGAAAGAATTTATTTGCAAATTATGGTGGAAAATAAGTATTTGGTCGATATCAAAAGTTCATCACAATACTTTGTTATATATCCTTTGTTGGCAATGGCAGAGGTCAAATGTTGTCTGTAAGTCTTCACAAGGTTGGCATACCCTGTTGCTGGTATATTGGCCCATTCCTCCATACAAATCTCCTCTAGAGCAGTGATGTTTTGGGGCTGCCGCTGGGCAACACAGCCTTTCAACTCCCTCCAAAGGTTTTCTATGGGGTTGAGAGCTGGAGACTGGTTAGGCCACTCCAGGACCTTGAAAAGCTTCTTATGAAACCACTCCTTTGTTGCCCGGGTGGTGTGTTTGGGTTCATTGTCATGGTGAAAGATCCAGCCATGTTTCATCTTCAATGCCCTTGCTGATTGAAGGAGGTTTGCACTCAAAATCTCATGATACATGGCCCCATTCATTATTTTCTGTACATGGATCAGTCATCCTGGTCCCTTTGCAGAGAAACAGCCCCAAAGCATGATGTTGCCACCCCCATGCTTCACAGGAGGTATGGTGTTCTTTGGATGCAACTCAGCATTCTCTCTCTTCCAAACACGACAAGTTGTGTTTCTACCAAACAGTTCTTCTTTGGTTTCATCTGACCATATGACATTCTCCCAATCCTCTTCTGGATCATCCAAATGCTCTCTAGCAAACTTCAGATGGGCCCAGACATGTACTGGCTTAAGCAGGGGGACACATCTGGCACTGAGGGATCTGAGTCCCTGGCGGCGTAGTGTGTTACTGATGGTAGCCTTTGTTATGTTGGTTCCAGCTCTCTGCAGGTCATTCACTAGGTCCCCCTGTGTGGTTCTGGGATTTTTGCTCACCGTTCTTGTGATCATTTTGACCCCATGGGGTGAGATCTTGCGTGGAGCCCCAGATTGAGGGAGATTATCAGTGGTCTTGTATGTCTTCCATTTTCTAATTATTGCTCCCACAGTTGATTTCTTCACACCAAGCTGCTTGCCTATTGCAGATTCAGTCTTCCCAGCCTGGTGCAGGTCTACAATTTTGTTTCTGGTGTCCTTTGACAACTCTTTGGTCTTCACCATAGTGGAGTTTGGAGTCTGACTGTTTGAGGTTGTGGACATATGTCTTTTATACTGATAACAAGTTCAAACAGGTGCCATTAATACAGTCAATGAGTGGAGGACAAAGGAGCCTCTTAAAGAAATTACAGGTCTGTGAGAGCCAGAAATCTTGCTTGTTTGTAGGTGACCAAATACTTATTTTCCACCATAATTTGCAAATAAATTCTTTCCAAATTAGACAATGTGATTGTCTGGATTTGTTTTCTCATTTTGTCTCTCAAAGTTGAGGTCGACCTATGAAGTCAATTACAGGCCTCTCTCATCTTTTTAAGTGGGAGAACTTGCACAATTGGTGGCTGACTAAATACTTTTTTGCCCCACTGTATATAATGAAAGGAATCCTAGAGATGGTCAACCAGATTTTGCTGGTTCTGGGACTGCCTCTTTGCCTCAGCTTGCCAAACAAGTGTCTCTTCAAATTGGAGAAGGCCATGCTGCGTCTTTAGCCTTCAAGATGAATGATCAGAGGTCAAGGTTTCCTAGTTGTTAATGTCCATTCCCAAGGCCTTTAGATCCCTCTTGCAGATATCCTTATATTGCAGCTGTGGTCTTCCTCTAAGGAGCTTTCCCTGCACTAGTTCTCCATACAGGAGATCTTGCAGAATCCAACCATCAGCCAATCTCACGACATGCTCAAGCCAGCATAGCTGTCACTGTTTCAATAGTGTATACAGTACATTCTAGAAATTCCAGCATGTTCCAAGACTGTGCTATTTGGACAACAGTAGGCAGTTAAGTGAATTAATTACTTTTACATACAACCTCAATGTATGGTATATAAGATGTCCTTTGTTAGAGAAGCCTGACTATAAACTTAACAGTTCAAGTGACTACATACTGTATACATTTGGGCCCTGAAGGAAATAGAATTATTTTGTTTGTTTTGATTCCTAATATATCATTTTTGTGAAGCAACATTTCTATGTATTGAGTCCTTGCTGAGCCATAGAATGGACAATTGAGTAGGACATCTGAAGTAGTCATGTCTCTTTAATTACATTAGAAAAAAGGAACAGTTAAGCAAGTGTTTCTACAATTCAGCAAGTTTATGAGGTGTGCATTTCAACTCCCAATTTCAGCATGCTGGTTGGGGAAATAACAGAATAACTTTGGAGGTATTCTAGTCCAACTGTCCCCCCCACACACACACACATACACTACACCATTTCAGACAAATGGTTGTTCAATCTTGTCTTTAAAATCTCCCCATGTTGGAGGACCCAGAATTTCTGGGGGGCAAGCTGTTCTACCAATTAATTCTTCTAACCGTCAGGAAATTTCTCCTTACTTCTAAGTTGATCCTCTCCTTGATGAGTTTCCATCCATTGCATCTTAACCTGCCTTCAGGTGTTTTGGAGAATTGGTTGACCCCCTCTTCTTTGTGGCAGGCCCTAAGATATTGGAAGACTGCTATCATGTCGCCTCTAGTTCTTCTTGTCATTGAACTAGACACACCCAATTTCTGCAACTATTTTTCATATATTTTACCCACCAATCCCCTAATTATTTTTGTTGCTCTTCTCTGGATTCTTTCTATGCTCTCTACATCTTTTTATATTGCGGCAACCAAAACTGGATGCAATATTTCAAGTATTGTCTTACTGCGACATTATGAAGTGGCATTAACACATCACATGATCTTGATTCTATCCCTTTGTTAAAGCAGACTATGACTGTTGGCTTTTTTGGCAGCTGCAGCATTCAGGGAGTTGACGTTCATACCTCTTTTAGTTGCTGAGGTTTGAGAAAGAAATGAATTAAAGGATTGTTTTGGTGAATTTAAAACAAAAGGAAATGGGGAAATGGGATACTAAGTTTTGATAAGGATGTGAAAAGTTTTGGTATATATATATGATGAAATGACCACTCCCAACCTATAAGTCCTTCATGTGAAAGAATACTGATTTTATTTATGAACAGACTTTGCCTCTTTCCATCTGTAATGAGAAATGTCCCTTTGGCTACAGCAAGGTAAAAATAGAAGGGAAATTATCTTGCTGCTATGACTGTAGACAATGTCCAGAAGGAAAGATAGCTGACCAAATGGGTAAGCAAAGGAATATATTAAATATATTTATTATTATTATTTATTATTAAAAAATTTAAATGGGGTTGAATTTTTCATCAGTATTGTGGTGACTGAAAATCTTGAGCTGTCTGATACATTGTATAGATGAGTAATGAAAAACGTGAACTACTTGTTTATAATTCAAAGAGATATTTAATGTCTATGGAGATTCTCAAACATCCAAAGTGTTTTGTCCCAAGTTAGCTTTTTCAAAAGAGAAGTGAAGTTCCTTTTTTCTTTGAAGATGTTTTACTTCTCATCCAAGAAGCTTCTTCAGTTCTCACTGACTTGCTTCACTCAGAACTGAAGAAGCTTCTTGGATGAGAAGCAAAATGTCTTCAAGGAAAAACCTGAAAGTCCGGTTTCTTTTTGAAACAGCATGTTTGGGAAATATTTAATGCTACAATCTACCAGTTCACTTTAAATAGCATAATCTCTCTTAAGGATCAATAGATTTCTTAGATTTGGATTATTCTTCTTATGTCTTGTAGACATTTGGCAGATAACCAATGCTTGTTAGTAAACAATGCAGAAGTCTTTTTGTTATATATTTTTGAATGTAAGATCATTTTCCATCAAATTCAATCTGTGCAACATTTTTTCCTGCCATTTCAACTGTTTTTCCTTCCTATTCCAATGGGAGAGTAAAAGTTTCATATAAAAGTTTTGAATATTGAAACTGAACACTGCATTATATAATGAATTTCATTTCAAATTATTTTGAGAAAAATAGTATGAACTCATAGGATCTTATTAAATCTAGTATTATTACTTTTTCATTCTTAAATCCTATAATGGTTCTGTGAAATAGTATTATTTGTTCTTTTCCCCAGACTTAGATGATTGTTTCCCATGTCCAGAGGATCAATATCCAAACAAAGGTCGAGATAATTGTCTTCCAAAAACTGTAACTTATTTGAGTTTCCAAGAGCCGTTGGGTATTTCTTTGGTAACGATTTCAGTTTCCTTTTCTGTCATCTCAGCTATGGTATTGGGAATCTTCATTAAACACCAGGACACTCCCATTGTCAAAGCCAACAACAGGAACCTCACCTACATTCTTCTCATTGCTCTCCTGCTCTCCTTCCTTTGCACTCTGCTCTTCATTGGGCAACCTGATCAAGTGAAATGTCTCTTGCGACAAAGTACTTTTGGCATCACTTTCTCTATTGCCCTCTCTTGTATTTTGGGTAAAACAACCATAGTGGTTCTTGCTTTCATGGCTACCAAGCCAGGCTCCAAAATGAGGAAATGGGTGGGGAGAAGAATGGCCAACACGATAGTCCTATCTGTCTTCACGGCTCAGTTCATCATCTGTGTAGTGTGGTTGGCAATTTTTCCCCCATTTCCACATTCAGACATGCACTCCATGGTTGAAGAAATTGTCTTGGAATGTAATGAAGGTTCAACCACAATGTTTTACACAGTACTTGGATTTATGGGGCTCTTGACTGCTGTCACTTTCACAGTGGCCTTCTTGGCTAGGAATTTACCTGACAGCTTCAATGAAGCCAAATTCATCACCTTCAGCATGTTGGTCTTTTGCAGTGTCTGGGTGACATTTGTTCCCACCTACTTGAGCACCAAGGGAAAATATGTGGTTGCTGTGGAGATCTTCTCCATTTTGGCTTCAGCAGCTGGATTACTGGGCTGCATCTTTTCCCCCAAGTGCTATATCATTATCCTGAGACCTGATTTGAATAAGAAGGAGCAACTAATAAAAAAATAAAGCTGATATTTATACCAGATCCCTTGAATGAAGCTTAATTGTTTACTTTCACCATTTAGGGCATTTTTGTTCTGTTTTTGCAGTTTGGGGAGTTTACATTCATCCCTCATATCACCACATCAAAGTGACATACAAGGCAGTAGCTTTATATATATAGTGACACAGGTATTAAAGTTGCAATAGGTCTATGACAGCATGAGAGATAATGCAGCATTTTTCTAAAAGTTTTATTTTTAAATTATTCTGATTTATAGGTTAATTTTATTGACTATATTGTGTACTTGGTTCTGCATACATTATTCTTAGGAAAGTATCTGCATTTCCTACATCAGATGAGGAGAGCACATCTTTTCCTTTTGTCCTGTCCACTTTTTACAGAGGCACAACTGAGAACATTTTAGCAAACTGTGTCAATGTTTGTTTGGTGGCAGGAGTTCTTCAGATAAAAAGCTCAAACAGAGAAAGACTTTAATGCAATTGCAGGTGCAGAACTGGATTACAAAAGTAGTAAAGTAGGCTAAAAAGCTAGGAAAACACTTCCAAATTTTTTTTTTCAAAATGGCAGAAGAAATAGGTAATCAAGTTGTATGGAGAGAGATATACCCTAAGAAAAACCAATATTCATTTTATTCAAATAGACACATGTCTTGGTCAAGAATAGATATGATATGATGTCACCAGAGTTAAAAATGCAATGTGCAAGAAATAGAAATAGAAACAAGTGTTTGGGCAGACCACAATCCAGTAAAAGTTAAGTAGAAAGGAAAAAAGAGAAAATTGAGATGTACGCTGAATGCATTGATTGGTAGATAAGAAAGGAACTCTCCATTATCAAAACACTAATAAGAAAATAATAATACAAGATTATCAAGAAAACTTTAGGAGACAGAACAAAACAATATTTGGAGAAAGCTAAACTACCTAAAATACCCGAGACAGTGAAAGCCATGTTAAATGAACAAATAACAACAATGGAACTAACAGAAGTGATCAAGAGCAAATGAGTAAGAAAACACGAGGACAAGATGGGCTACTGGCAGAACTTTATAAAGATCTACAAGATGTTTTAGGCTCTTCAATGTTGGAAATTTATAAAGAAGTACTGTTAGAAGCTGAGATACCAAATTTGTGGATGGAAGCAAATATTACTCTTATACCAAAAGAAGACTCAGATTTAATGCAGATAAAACACTATAGGCCTATATCCTTACTGAATGTTGATTATAAAATGTATGCCTCGATAATAGTAGAGAGATTAAAAAGGTTTCTGAATAAATGTATTCATAAAGATGAGAATGGATTTTTGCCTAACAGCCAGATTAAAAACAATATGAGAATGATCTTAAACACACTGGAGTATTATGAAGCACATCCGGGAAAACAAATGGCATTGATTTTTCTAGATGTGCAGAAAGCATTCGATAACGTAAATTGGCAATTTATGTTATTACAATTAAAAACTATGGATTTTGGGAGAGATTTATTAATATGATTAAGGCAATATATCATTAGCAAATGGCAAAGGTGATGGTAAATGAAGATATGACAGAGAAATTTAATATTAAACAAGGCACAAAACAAGGATGTCCACTATTCTCTTTATTATTTATATTAACATTGGAAGTGTTAAACAAATATTAGACAAGGCATAGAAATAAAATGTATGGAAATAAAAAAGGAAAAATATAAGTTACAGGCATTTGCAGATGACTTGGTTTTTATCTTGGAAGATCCACAAGAAACTGGGCCCAAATTAATTAAAAAAAATAGAAGAATATGGTGAAGTTTTAGGACTAAAAATAAATAAAGGAAAAAACAAGATTTTGGTTAAAAAACTTACAGATGCACAGAAAAGAGAGTTAATGAAGAGGATATATATTCAGCTAGTTAAGAAAGTAAAATATTTAGGAATTCAATTAATGGCAAGATATGTAACAATCAAAAAAAGATAATTATTATAAATTGACTCAACCAATTAAAATGGACTTGGAGAAGTGGAAAAACCTGCAACTGTTGCTGACAGGAAGAATAGTTACTATAAAAATGAATATCTTGCAGAAGCTATTATATTTATTTCAAACAATCTCATTTATCATAATGAATGATAAAATGAAGAACATTCAACAGACAATTATGAAAAATGAACAAAGGATGCAGAAAATAGAAGAGAAATCAGAAAAAGCAGAGAAGAGAATGGAAGTGATGGACAATCGATTCACACAGCAGACAAAAATCTTGAGAGAACAGTAATTAAGTTGGAGATGGATAAAGGTGAATATTACTTGAAATTCCAGAATATTGAGGAGAAAAAAGGAGAAAATCTTGCAGAGATAATGGCAGAATTGTTGGCGGAAGCCATGGAAGGGGACAAGCAAGAGGTACTTGCTGGAATGTATGAAATATTTAGAATATATACAAGATATGCATCAAGAAATACATTACTTTTACATGTGAGATTTACCAAGAAGACACTAAAACAGAGATAATTCAAAGAGCAAGAATAACCCACTGAAATACAAAGGAAGAGGAATAATAGTTCTGAAAAAAGTTCCTAAAAAGAGTAAGAGATACAAGAACAAACTACCAATTTCTGACTAGACAATTAATTAAACAGGAAGTAAACTTCAGATGGCTGATACCTGGGGGAATCTTGGTGACCTGGATAGACCAAAGATATAGATTGGATACCATAGAGAAACCAGAGCAATTCTATGATGAGGAATTTGGATCATATGAGAGAAAGAAAAAGGGAGAGGAGATAGAGGATGTGAAACAAGAAGGAGCATCAGGAGAAGGAAATATACAACAAAAAGAAGATAAAAAAGAGTTAAAGTGGAACAAGAAGGTGCAAGGATAAAAGAACAAAGAGAAATAAGAATGACTAGAACAACAAGACCTATCTACAAGTAAAACTATGGAAGAGGAAATTAAACTACTGTTGATTAATATAAATGAACTGAATTCTCCTATGAAAACAAAAAGGACTTTTAATAAACTAGGAAAGTTCTAATTAGATTTTATTTGTCTCCAAGAGATTCAATACAAGATTTCTAAATGAATGAATTTATGACATTCAGATCAAAATGGTTTCTTACCTAAGAGTCAGATTTAAAATATTATAATAATTTTAAATGTGTAGGAATATTATGAAGCACATCCTGGAAAACAAATGGTGTTGATCTTCTTAGATGCATAGAAAGCATTTGATAATGTGAATTGGCAATTTATGTTGTTACAATTAAAATATATAGACTTTAATGAGATATTTATTAACATGATAAAGGCAATATACCATAAACAAATGGCAAAGGTGATAGTAAATGGAGATACAATAGAAAAATTTAATATATTTCAACTTCCGGTTTGGGAGCTCGTCGCCGCCGGGCAGCTCCTGTGTAGCTGTCGGCTTCGGCGCGCGTTAGAGCCGCTCAACAGCTGTTGAGCGGCTCGGAAAATCCCCTCTTTGACTGAGGAGGGGACCAGAGCCGGCGAAGCAAAGGTAGAGCCCCAGAAGCACCTCCAGGGTTTTTTTTTATGCCCTGGAAGGTGCTCTGTGTGTAGGCTCCCTATCTACTTCGCTGAAGCTCCGTGCGCCGTGGAACCTCTGCCTCCAGCAGAGCGAGACGACGGGAACAATCCCATCCCTTAACAACAGATCCTGCAATGAAAAGAAGCCTAGGTGAGAATCCTTTTTAAAGGGGAATTTTTTTTTCTTAAAATTTTAAGCCTATCAAGACAAAAAGGAAAAAAAGTAGCAGTTTAAAATCTGGGACTGAAAGGATTGAAAATGGCGCTTGGCTTAAGAAGCGGAAAACGAAAGTAGAAAGTAAGAGTGATAATTAAAAGTTACCCTGCCTGGCTTTATTTCAAAAAAGACCTTAAAGACCTTAAAGAGGAAGATAATTTTGTTTGCTCCCCCTTCCTGTAAAACTGTAAAACTGGGGAGAAAGACTGGATTTTTAGGGAAGGGAGGAAGATTTTCTTTTTTCAAGAAATTAAGGCGTTCCCCAGGCATGGCTTCAAAGAAAGTTGGTGGGGATTCCCCTCCTCACCAGACAAAGGAGTTATCAGCCAAGCCATTAACTCAGCCTGAGAGTTCAATGCAAGGAGGAGGGAATGAGGATTTGAAAGCTTTTATGGCTAACTTAACAGCAACTCTTGCTAGCCAGTTTAAAGATTTGAATGTGAAGATTGAAAATAATCAAAATGAGATGAAGCAATTTGTAAAAGAAAAATGTGACAAGTTGAATCAGAATGTAACCACAGTAGTAACTGCTCTTACTGATGCTTTGGTGGTGGTTGAAAAAAAAGTGGAGGACCTGAATTTGGAAGTCCAAAAGAACAAGAAAGATGCAGAGGAGAAATTTTTTAAGGTGGATGTGAGGAGTCAGAAGGTAGATGATGAAATTACCATGCTACAATTTCGAAATATGGAGTTCGCCATAAGACTAAGAGGCCTGAGAGAGAATAACAGACAGGATTTGAGGGCTGCCTGTGTGGACATATTGGCCAAAATTTCAAAAATGGAACCTGAGTTAATTGAGAAAAGAATTGACAAGATCTACAGGGTCAACTCATGGGTAGCGAGACAGAGAAATTTGCCCAGAGATGTTGTAATCTATTTTACTGATAGAACGTTGAGAAATAACATTTTGCAAAGTTCTTTTCACACTACTATCCATGCGGAGGGCAATCAAATCGGAGTTTTTAAAGAGCTACCACCTAAAATGTTAAGAGATCGGAAAGACTATGGTTTCCTGGCGAATGAATTGAAAAGGCGACAGATTCCATTTAGATGGGATGCACCAGCTGGGATTATCCTGAGATATGAAGATGTTAGATACCGTTTGAATTCGTTGGAAAAAGCAGAGCATTTTTACCAGAATATCCTCAAAAGATCTCCAACACCACCACGTTCATCTACATTGCTAGTTGCAGAAGGAGCCTCCCAAGATAAGGATTATGAGGAAGGGATCTTAGAACTCTCAACAGAACAAGAACACCAGGCATGTCAAGTAATGGCAACGGAGGAAGTTTTAGGAGCAGAAGGTGGCTTATCAGAGGCTTTTCTTTCAGCCCTCCCAGAGCCTAGAACAAAATATTCTAGAGCTACAAGAGAGGTGGACCCGGACCTTGAATTGTTGATGCAAGAACCAAAAGATCAACGTATAACCCGTGCAGCAGAGAAGCAGAGATTGGAAAAGCAAAAACAACAGAGGCCCGAGGTACCACAGGGAGAGAAGGGGAAGAATGGGACATTACAAAAATCCGAAGCAGTGGGAGGAGCGAGACCTAAGACTTCTGTCGTTGAACAAAGCCTTAGACAAGTGCTTTGTAAGCTTCGCGAATCCTCTGATGGCAGTTAGATTTTTATCATGGAATGTGAATGGTTTGAATTCCCCACAGAAAAGAAGGAAAATATTTCATTATTTGAAGCAATACCAAAATGAGATTGTTTGTTTACAAGAAACTCATATCAGATCCCAGGACCAAAAATATTTGATAAATTCTAAACTTGGAGCACATTTTATTTCTTCTAATTTGGCAAAAAGGAATGGACTAGTGTTGTATATTTCTAAAAGAATATCAGCTAAACTTGTAGAATCGGATGATGAAGGAAGATATATTGCGGTTCAGATAAACCTACAGAATATTCAGATGCTCTTGATAGGGATTTACGCCCCCAACTAGCAGCAAGAGACTTTTTATAAATTACTACACAATAAAATATTGCAATGGAATTATAAGTCTTTTTTGATTATGGGAGATTGGAATGGAGTGATTGATACAAATTTTGATAAAAAGACATTGGCTAAGAAGGGGAATAAATTACCACAGACATTTTTTGTATTGAAAGAAGAATTACAATTGAAGGATGTATGGAGAATTCATCATCCGAAGGAACAGGATTTTACATTTTTTTCTGACAGACATAAATCCTTTTCTAGGATTGATTTTATATTGGTTTCTACTGATTTACTTGCTAATGCGGTTAAGACTAAGATCTTTCCAAGAACCTTGACTGACCAAAGTCCTGTATGGATGGAAATGGATTTCGGTAAGAGGGAGAGGAGATCTTGGAGACTTAATGAGAACTTATTTAGATATGAGAAGAACATAGAAGACCTTAAAAAACAAGTGAAGGAATTTTTTCAGTTGAATTTGAATAAAGGTACACCTATTGAAGTTGTTTGGGATGCAAGTAAGGCCTATATGAGAGGTGTACTGATTCATATGAATTCCAAGCAGAGGTTAATACGACAAAAGACAACAACACAATTGGAGGCAGAAATAAAGGAAAAAGAACAATTGCATATAAAAAATCCGACTGATGAAAAGCTACAGCAAACCATAAAACTTCTGAAAGATCAATTTCAAATGTTGATAGCTGATCAGACGGCGACTAATTTGCAATTTGCCAGACATAATACTTTTTGTAATGCTAATAAGACGGGCAGATGGTTAGCGTATACCTTAAGAAAGCAACAAAGTTCTTGTATAATAGATACTATTGAATACAGAGGAAAACAGGTCTTTCAACAGATGTCAATTCATCAAGCTTTCTTAGATTATTATTCTAAATTATACCGTAAAGATAATATTCAAGAGGATCTTATTGATGAATATCTTGGAAAGACGAGAGTTACAAAAATTTCATTGGAACAAAGAGAAAGACTTAATCATTTAATAACTTCTGAAGAGATTTTGTTTGCAATTAAGCAATTGAAAACAGCTAAAGCTCCTGGGACGGACGGTTTAACAGCAGTATATTATAAGAATTTACAATCAGAACTGGTAGAGCATCTTAAGGATTTATTTTGTAGTATACAACGGGGGGGTAAAATACCTCCCTCATGGAAAACGGCTTTTATTTCACTTATACCAAAGGAAGATGGTTCTTCAAAACCAGAAAATTTTAGACCAATATCTCTCCTGAATACGGATTACAAAATTTTTGCTAAAGTTTTGGCCAACAGATTGATGCCAGTTATTCAAGAGGTAATTCACAGTGATCAAGCAGGTTTTATCGAGGGGAGATATATGAAGGACAATGTGCGGCAACTCACTGATTTATTGGAATATCTTGAGAAGAGTAAACAGATCCCTGCGGTGCTGGTCTTTTTGGATGCGGAAAAAGCTTTTGACCGAGTTAATTGGGACTTTCTAGTAAAGACTTTGTATAAAATGGACTTTGGAGATCAGTTTGTACATGCAATTGAGGCAATCTATCAAGAACAGACAGCACAAATGGTCATTAACGGAAGTTTAACTACTAATTTTCATATACAGAAAGGAACTAGACAAGGTTGCCCATTATCTCCATTGTTGTTTATTTTAACTTTAGAAGTCCTGTTGAATTCTTTGCGGGATTCGAAGAAATTGAGTGGAATTGTTGTAAGACAAAAAGATTATAGGACGAAAGCATTCGCAGATGATCTGGTTGTAACCCTAACACGACCTTTGGAATCAATCATCCAGATGAAAAGGACTATTGAGGAGTATGGTTTGGTCTCAGGTTTTAGACTAAACCAGAAAAAGACTAAGATGATAGCTAAAAACATGTCGGAACCACAAAGGATTGAATTGGAAAGGGTGGCAGGCTTTGAAATAGCTACAAAGGTGAAATATCTAGGAGTTCAGGTTGCAGCGTCGAATATAAAACTTTTTCAAAATAATTATGAGGTTTTGTGGCATAAGATTCAGAAGGATTTGGAAACATGGAAGAAACTGCAACTATCCCTACTTGGAAGAATAGCAGCAGTTAAGATGAACGTTCTACCTAGGTTTCTGTTTTTGTTTCAAATGATTCCAGTGCTCAAAAGCGATAAAATATTGGCCGAATGGCAGTCAGGATTAAACAAATTTATTTGGAATGATAAAAAACCAAGAGTTAAGTTTAAAATTATGCAAGATGTTCGTGAAAGAGGTGGCCTTAAAGTTCCAAATCTACGTTTATATTATGAAGCTGCAGTGTTGACACAAGTGGGTGATTGGTTTGGAATAACTAAAAATGACATTTTGAATTTAGAAGGCCACGATCTGGATTTTGGCTGGCATGCATATTTGTTTTATCAAGACAAGTTGGATAATGTTTTTAAGAGTCATATATTGAGACAAGCGTTGATGAGAGTCTGGAAGAATCACCAGTTTCAATTGGATTACAAAATACCTTTGTGGTTGGATCTTGGGCAGATTATGCCAAATATAAAGTCACTTGGGGGGATTTTATACAAAGAGATGCTTTTTATTGATGGGGGCAGATGGAACTTGAAACCTTTTAAAACTCTGTTGGAAGAAGGGAAGGATCTAACTTGGTTGCAATACTCTCAACTTCAATCAAGATGGAGAGAAGATCGGAAAATTGGACTAATGTTACATGAAGAAGATTTGGTGTTACAGATGAAACAAAAAGGGCCGATGCATATTAAGCGAGTGTATAATCTACTGTTAGAAAGAGATTCAGAGGGTGAATTAGTTAAGGATTGTATGATAAAATGGGCACAAAATTTTGCAGAATCAGTGATGTTAGAAACATGGGAAAAGATCTGGGTCCAGAATGTTAAATTTACACAGGCACAGAATTTGAGGGAAAACTTTTACAAGATGTTTTATAGATGGCATCTAGATCCTAAGAAATTATCATGTATGTATCCAAATGTTCAACCTAAATGTTGGAGATGTGATTGTTTGGATGCTACATATTTTCATATTTGGTGGACTTGTAGAAAAGTGAAAGCTTTTTGGATTAGACTTTGGTGGGTTATGCAGAATGTTTTAAAAAAGAAGCTTCAATTTTCCCCGCAATTGTTTTTGTTAGGTATAGTTAAGGATTGCTCACCGAGCAATACGAGATTGATTTTGTATATGATTACTGCAGCTAGGTTATTGATTGGCCAATATTGGAAAAAAGAAAGTGTGCCCATCATAAGCGAATGGATGTCTAAGATGGCTAGCTTTGCGGAGATGGCAAAGATTTCTGCATATTTAAAAGATAGGACCCATGAGGTTTTTGTTAGAGAATGGAAAAAGTGGGTGGATTATGTGCAGAATAAATATCAAATTAAGAATCTTCAGTTAGTTTTTTGATTGAGGTTGAAGAAATATAGAATTATGTTTATTATATATTGTATTATTGTCTAGATAATTAATAACTTGACATAAACTAGTATATTTTGGTAATACTGCTGTTTTGTATAAAAAGAAGGGAAAAATTTTATGTTGGAGTTAGGTTTAAAAAGGGCATTTATAAATTTTATTTGTTTAAATTTTTGTTAGGGAATAGAAAAAGTGGATTGATTATGTGTAGAATATTGCTAGAGGTTGAAGAAATTTAGAATTATTTTTGTTGACATTACTATATTTTATTACTCATTTTATTGTTATAATATGTTATAATATAAGATGATGTTAAATATATATATTATAATATTTTTTTAGATTTATTAACTAGACTTAAACTTATATATTTTTGGTTACTATTATTTGCTTAAGTTTTTTCTATTAATAGTATGGATTTTGGATTTGGATTTAAATATTGGATTTAAATATTGTGGATCTCACCTATGTTTAATGTTTGATAATGATCGATATATACTTATGTTTGCATATAATGGAAGTCAGGGGGGGGGAGGGTGGGGGGAAGGGGGGGAGGGGGGAAAATGTGGGGTTAAAATTTGTACTGTAAAACTCTTTCAATAAAAAAAAAAGAAAAAAAGAAAAATTTAATATAAAAAAGGCACAAGACAAGGATGTCCATTATCTTCTTTACTATTTATATTGACATTGGAAATATTAAATAAAAATATTAGACAAGATGAAGAAATTAAAGGTATTGGCATAAAAAAGGATAAATTGCAAGTATTTGCAGATGACTTGGTTTTTATTCTGAAAGACCCACAAGAAAATGGACTTAAACTAATTAGGAAAATAAAAGTATATGGTGAAGTAGCAGGATTGAAAATAAATGAAGATAAAACTAAAATAATAGTTTAAAATGTCACAGTCACTCAGAAAAAAGAACTAATGAGGAAAATAGGTATACAGATAATCAAGAAATTTAAATTTAAATTCAATTAATGGCAAGATGTGTAACAATAAGTAAAGAAGATAACTATTATAAATTGGCGCAACAAATTAAAATGGATTTAGAGAAGTGGAAAAATTTACAACTATCATTGATCGGAAGACTGGCCACTATAACAATGAATATTTTGCTAATATTGTTATATTTATTTCAAACAGTACCAATAAAACTGGATTTTTTTTTGAAGAATTAAAAAAAACAATATTAAAATATATCTGGCAGGGGAAAAAAGCAAGGATAAGTTTGAAAATGTTGCAAGATGCTAAAAATAGGGGTAGTTTTGGGCAGGAGTGAAATCTACTTACCTTCCCAACTGGTTCGGAAGTGTGTGCATGCATCACATGTGCACTTGGACCCTCTTGGGCGGGTGGTTGAGAGAACTGGTAGCAAAAA
Source organism: Coluber constrictor foxii (assembly GCA_038048745.1). Taxonomy (NCBI): domain Eukaryota; kingdom Metazoa; phylum Chordata; class Lepidosauria; order Squamata; family Colubridae; genus Coluber; species Coluber constrictor. The sequence goes on from CM075961.1 coordinate 27,322,353, forward strand.
TCTCTGTACCCCCTCTTCCACCATGCCCAGCTGAGCAGCATGATCATCAGAGGCTGTTTTTTTTTTTACTTTTAAAAGCATTTTTCTACAACCTCTTTGGCTGAAAAAATGCTTTTAAAAATAATAAAAAAGCCTCTGATGATCGCGTGGCTCAGCTGGGATTGCCAGAGGCTTTTAAAAGCATTTTCTCCTACAACCTCTTCAGCCAAAGAGGTTGTAGAGAAAAAAAATGCTTTTAAAAGCCTCTGACGATCCCAGCTGAGTTGCCTAATCATCAGAGGGTTTTAAAATCATTTTTTTACAACCTCTTCTGCCAAAGAGGTTGCAGAAAAAATGATGTTGAAAGTTAAAAAAAAAGTTGGCCATGCCCACCCAGTCGCATTACACACACACACACACACACACACACACACACACACACACCAAGCCACACCCACAGAGCCAGTAGTAACAAATTTGACATTTCACCACTGAAAGAATGGATAGGTTTGAGGAATAAAAGACTACTGACATTGGAGGAACCTGATCTTGAAATAGGTTGGCATGACAGAAAAAACAAAATACATAGCTATTTCCAAAGACATTATGTTAGGAATGCACTATTATTAGTTTGGGAGAAAATTAAAGAAAACACTATTTGAAAATACCAATCTGGCTTTCAACAATGGAGGCATTGATTTATCCAAATGCTATTGACATAGAGAATGTTACCAAATATTTTAAATGAAAAAGGGGAACTTAAAACCAAACAGAAAATTAGTGATCATATGTTAGCTCATATGAGATAACATATGTGCAAATATAATCTAGATATGAGAAAGATGTTAAAATGTATGGCTTAAGTAAAGAATTAATAGAATTAGATCAGATATTAACAGGGTCGGAGGAAAAATTAATTTAAAAATATGTGTCTGTTTGTTAAGTATTAAGATGGAAGATGAACAAGTAAGAGAGACAATGATAGTATGGACTAAGACTTTTGGTCACTCGATCAAGTTAGGTCAATGGCAGAAATTATGGGATAGAAATTATAAATTAACAATGTCTACTGCATGCAAAGAAGATCTTGATAAAATGTTTTATAGATGGCATTTTTCACCCTCAAGATTAGCAAAAATGTTTAAGAGTAACTCTGCAAAATGTTGGAAATGTCCTAAGTCAAAAAATGAAAAAAATATTGGACAAAAACACATACATGGTTGGAAAAAAACGATAAAACAACATATAGACTTGAATCCAGAGACATTTTTGTTGGGCATTTTACCAGATAAGTATAATAAAGGGAATGTATATCTGATTTTACATTAATGGATTAATGGCAGTGAGAATAGTATTTGCACAACAGTGGAAAAGTGAAGAGAAGAGTGGAACAGATGAAGACATGATTAGAAAAATATTACAAAATGCAGAAATGGACAAGCTAACACTTAAAATTAAGGAAAAGAAAGAAACAGAATATTTTTTGGCTTGGACTTATTTGATCAATGCCTAGCGGACACAAACAGGAGATAGAAACAGGGAAATATATGAAAGGTTCAGTGATACAAGAAAAATGTGTTAAATTGGTTAAACAATTTAAGTAGTAAATAATATTGGTATTCATATATATTGATAAAAATGTGATATATATTGCTGTAAACATTTTGAATATTGCTTCCTAAAATGATTTGTACCCAGACAATTGAACTTGTAATTTTTATATACTATAAAATAAAATAATAAAAAATAAAATGAAATAATAAAATAAAATAAAATAAAATAAAATAAAATAAAATAAAATAAAATAATAAAATAAAATAAAATAAAATAAAATAAAATAAAATAAAATAAAATAAAATAAATAAAATAAATAAAATAAAATAAAATAAAATAAAACAAAATCTTATACAAAAAAAAAGTCCACCATAACAGGCTCAACCCCAATTTCTGAACTCCATTTCCTATTAAATCTATCCTGCTTCCAGAATGATGTCCTTCTAGAGCTTAAGTAATTGTTACAGTACCACTTTATGAGGTAGATCCTGTATCTAACGAGGGGGAGAATACTATGACCTCAACAGTTGTGTTTCTTTTTTTTTTCCCTAATTGCATTAGGTTTTCTTCTTCTGTGCATATAATCTCCCACTCCACCATTTCCTACTTTGTGTATTAGTTCCAAAGGTTCATAGCAGTGTTGTGTTGAGTACTGAGATATAGTAAACATGTTTCCTTCTGATATTCTTCAAAGACAGTACTTTTGGAACAATAATAGTACTGATTACTAACTACTAAGTATACTCAGTGTCCCTTCTACTCCATCTCTCAAGGGAATTTCAACAGACATTGACAAAACTAGATTAGACATTGTATAGCAGTAACATCTTCTCAGAAATACAGAACTGCAGGCAAGGAGACAAAGCAGGATTTGCATTTTTGATCTGGGATAAATCCTTGTCTTAATTCCAGATACTCTTTATTGTATTGTCTTTAGATAATGTAAATGAATGCCCAGCCCAGGTACTTGGCTGAATGGTAACATAGAAGTTGCTCTTTAATCTCCATAATGACCATATATTACAGTGAGTTGCTTATATTCAGGACCCTAGTTTTAACGTTTTTTCCTACCATGTTAATTTCTCCTATTTACAATTGCAAGCTCAGTAGTCCTCTTCCAGTGGTTCACAAGTATTATCAGTCTGGGGATTTAATCATTGGTGCAATTATTTATCAAGTCTTCTTTGTTTCAAATGAGATCACGTTTGAAAGCCTTCCTGCTCATGAAGTACTTGATCAATACATGTAAGTATCCTCCTGTTACTGCTCCTCCAGGTCCTCCTCTTATTTTCCTTATTTCTACCTGTGGTATATTATTTTTCATTTTTCTGTTGAAATGTTTCAGTTGCTAGTTGGTCAGTATGCTAATTCCAATGTCTATGGTTAAAAGGTAAAGGTAAATCTTCCCCTCGCACATATGTGCTAGTTGTTCCCGACTATAGGGGCATATCTGTTTCAAAGCTGAGGAGCCAGCGCTGTCTGAAGACGTCTCCATGGTCATGTGGCCAGCATGACTAAACACTAAAGGCACAGGGGACACTATTATCTTCCCACCAAAAGTGGCTCCTATTTTTCTATTTGCATTTTTTATGCACTTTCAAACTGCCAGGTTGGCCGAAGCTGGGACAAGTAATGGGAGCTCATCCCGTTAAGCGGCACTAGAGATTTGAACTGCTGAACTGCTGACCTTTCGATCAACAAACTCAGCATCTTAGCCACTGAGCCATTGTGTCCCTTTAGCCACCGCGTCCCTTTTTTACCCCATGGTTAGCCGTTTTTCATTCCAGAACTGGGAGAAAATCAATTTCAATTTCAATTTTATTTTTATTTATTTATTTATTTTATTGTGGTTTATATGTCACCCTTCTCCCGAAGGACTCAGGGAGGCTTACAAGATAAAAATTCAACAATATGAATTAAGTATAAATTAAAATCCACTTAAAATTAAAATTATTACAATGTAAAAAACCCCTATACACACACAAAATTTCAATATCTACTGTTTGAATCTAAAGCAGAAGTATATTCATGTAGTTTATCATTCTCACTGAAGGTTCCTCACTCAAAATTACCAACACACTTTGGCTCTGGCATTTGCTGTAAAGGAGATCAATGAAAATTCTGGGATTTTGTCCAATGTTAGCCTCGGTTTCCACATCGCTACCAACTATCTTGAGGAATATACAACTTCTCTTTTAGCAATGGAATTTCTATCTACAAAGGATAAATTTATCCCAAACTACAAATGTAATGATAAGACAAATATGGTAACCATCATTGGAGGACCCCATACTAGAACCTGTCTCAACATGGCAACTACTCTGTGCAACTATAAATTTCCCCAGGTTAGTTAAATATGGAGCAAAATGGAAAGTTCATCAGTTTATTATTTTCAGATGTTGAGTCCTCATAATCACTCTTACAAAAAGGATTCCAGAAGCAAACAAAATTTGTCATTGAATGATGAGGAAGTTATTAGATAAGATTATCTACAAAGGGCTCTCTTTTTTGGTTCATGAGCAGTACTAAATTTGCAGATATTATTTGGTAAAAAAAATAGTTTTCAGGAACTTGCCTTGCATACCCACTCAAACACAGTTATTGTATTACATATGGATATATGCATTACTCCTTTTCCCCCCTAGTAAACTCCCATTTAACTAGGTTCTTCTGTCTTTCCCTCACTTAGATCACATTTGGATCACCGCCATTCATACATAATGACAACTCAGCACTTTTTGTAAAATGGATGTTCCCTGATGAGATCCACCAGCTTAAAGGAATACTGTCCTTACTTTTGCATTTTGGATGGACCTGGGTTGGGATGATTTGTTTGTATGAAGAAGATATGGAGTCGTTTGTTCAAAAGAGTCTTTTCATGTTTTCAGAGAGAGGAATCTGCTTTGACTTTATAGAATGTCTTCCCAAAATGATGTATGGTAGTGAAGCTGCTGCAATGATGGAGGAAGCAGATAAATTATATAGAGTGATCATGGGGAGCACTGTCACTACAGTGATCTTCAATGCTGAAACTACAAGCGTAGTGACATTGAGGATGATGCTCTCTGTTTTAGATTCTGATGATATTCCCAAGGAGAGAAAAGCCAAAGTTTGGATCATGCCACCTCAAATGGAATTCACCTCTATTCTAATGCAAAGACCATTGTCCATTGATTTTCTCCATGGTGCAATTTCGTTTGCACTTCACTCAAAGGAGCTAAAAGGATTCCAACAATTTACGCAGAAGAAAAACCCAAACTTTGAAAAAGACGATGGGTTCATTAGGGATTTCTGGAAAGATGCATTTGAATGTTCATTCTCCAGTGATATTACAGATGAGGGTGCTGAAAGGATCTGCACTGGAGAAGAAAAGCTAGAGACCCTTCCTAATTCTGTCTTTGAGACCACCATGGGTGGACATAGCTACAGCATCTACAATGCAGTCTATGCTGTGACACATGCTCTAAGGGCCATGTGCTCCTCCAAACTCAAAGAAGTTCAAATAATGGATGAAAGGAGGTGGAAGTATTTCTTTCAATCACCATGGCAGGTAATATTTACTAATTCAAATCAGGAATCAATTAAAATCAGGTAATCATATAAAAAATGTTGGTTTATAGGTTTTTTTCTCCTCCTTTACTTTTGAAAGTGTCTTTATTTATTTATATTTCATAATTCTTAACTGTTCATCTTCCTCCTCCCTCCCTTTAGAGATAGTTTTGAATGTTTATGGTATTGTCTTCAGCAAAAACTAAAAAAAAATTAAAAACCTATTATTTTTTCCAAATATTATTGGAATAATCTAAACAATGAAGGTCACTTATGCAAAATTGGATACAATTTGAAAATAACTATAATAATGACTTTTCATTGGACATAAACTATACTGAAGGAACTGAGAGTTCTCCATATGATTCAAGGAATCCAGTTAATACTTATATTTCTTTGATTTTTCATTCAGCTCCACCACTTTTTGCAGCAAGTCTCTTTTAACAACAGTGCTGGAGAAGAGGTTTCATTTGGTCCCAATGGAGAATTGGAAACTGGGTTTGATGTTTTTAATTGGGTCACATTTTCAAACAAGTCCTTTCTGAGGGTCCAAATTGGAAAGTTTGACCCCATGGCTCCTCCAGAAAAGCTCCTTACCATTTCTGCCAAGGAAGCTGTTTGGCCCCTTATATTTAACCAGGTGTGTTTTATTTTTCACTTTTTTGAAATCATGTATTCATTGATACAGAGAAGTAAATAATTAAATAATAATCACAATCAAACTTGATTTAACAACCTCATTTTTTTTTGTTTGAGGTACATAAACTACTGAAGTATATATAGGTGGCTTAAAGTCTAAATGCCTACAGTATTTATTTAGTTCCAGACTCCAGTGCAAAATCATACCAGTAAATACCATAGTAGTAATCTCTACTAATTACTCAGTGGGTCATAGTATGAAAATGAGGATCAGACACACTAAAATACAGGAAAATTAGAGAAGATAAGATGGGATATAGTAAAACAAAGATATGTAATGAAATGAATCCTAGAGATGGAAAACAGTAGGCACGTAAGTGAATTAATTACTTTTATCTACAACCTCAATGTTTGGTATATAAGATGTTCTTTGTTGGAGAAGCCTAACTATAAACTTAACAGTTCAAATTATACATATATATGTGGGTCCTGAAGAAAATAGTTTAGTTTAGTTTAGTTTAGTTTAGTTTAGTTTAGTTTAGTTTAGTTTAGTTTAGTTTAGTTTAGTTTAGTTTAGTTTAGTTTAGTTTAGTTTAGTTTAGTTTAGTTTAGTTTAGTTTAGTTTAGTTTATTAGATTTATATACCGCCCTTCTCCTGACGGACTCAGGGCGGTGAACAGCCAAACATTAAAACATTAAAATACAAGCAATATAAAAGTTAAAAATAATCTAAAAACGTAATTAAATCAAATTTTGGCGGTCCCAAATTTAAAATCCCTCCTAAAATTCACCCATTAAAATCTACGTTAAGCCAGCCCGACTTCCTGGAATAGAAAAGTCTTTAATGCCTTGCGGAAAGTGCGGAGGTCTGGGATTAATCGAATCCCCGGGGGTAAATTGTTCCAGAGGGCAGGAGCCCCCCACAGAGAAGGGTCTCCCCCTGGGGGTCGCCAGTCGACATTGCCTGACCAATGGCACCCTGAGGAGGCCCTCTCTATGAGAGCGTATTGGCCGGTGGGAGGTTATTGGTGGCAGAAGGTGGTCTTGTAAGTACCCGGGCCCTAAGCCATGGAGTGCTTTAAAGATGAGAACCAAGACCTTGAAGCGCACCCGGAAGACCACTGGGAGCCAGTGCAGCTCGCGCAGGAGAGGTGTCACATGGGAGCGCCAAGTCGCCCCCATAATCACCTGCGCGGCCGCATTCTGGACCAGTTGGAGCCTCCGGGTGGTCCTCAAGGGGAGCCCCATGTAGAGAGCATTACAGTAGTCCAGGCGAGAAGTGACCAGGGCATGAGTGACTGTGCATAAGGAGTCCCGATCCAGAAAGGGATGCAACTGGCGTATCAGGGGCAATAACAGCTAAATCTTCTTAATAGCCTACCTAATCCTACTAGTGAATAGGATAGTAAAATCATATCATCAGCATAAAGCAAGCTAAATACAGTAAGTATTTAGGATCGTCGGCATGTGTACTATGGGATCCTTCATTAATCCTGGCAAGTCATTGATATATAAACTCAATAATAATGGGGCCAGGATACACCCTTGCCTTACCCCTTTATTTGTGTGAATCCTGTTAGTCAGATCCCATTAACCCCTTACCGCATCTTCAAACAGGTACTTGTGTAAAGGGCTTTAGTCAATGCCAGCAGTCTAGCTTCTATTTTAAGACATGCCAATTTACTCCATGGTACGTCTCTGTTTACCATATCAAATGCTGCTGTAAGGTCTATAAAAGCAGCAAACAGGGGTCTCCTCTTATAGGCATATTTGGCAATTAGATGGTTCAAGACAAAGCAGTTATCAACAGTGGATCAGCTTTGTCTAAAACCTGCTTGTTCTTCTTTGAGGATAGTGTTTTCGTCTACCCAGCTTCCAATTCTGATCAAAAAGAACCTAGCATATATTTTTATTTATTTATTTATTTATATTACATGTATTTATATGCCGCCCTTCTCCCGAAGGACTCAGGGCAGCGAACACAAGTTAAGAAACATGTACAATAAAATCACACTTTAAATCAAATAACTGCAATGTCAATCAGGCTAATAGGTCTATAATTACTAGGGTCCTTTTTATTTCCTTTTTTAAATATGGGGACAATTATTGCCATCTTCCACCCATCTGGTATATGGCAAGGTATTATTTATGCGTGTAAAAAGACCTACCAGTACTAGGCCCCACCAATTTGGAAATTTCTTGAATAGTTCTGCTGGTAAAAAATCCTTACCTGGGGCTTTATTTCTCTTTAGGCTTTTAATGATGGATTGTATCTCCTTTTCCGAGATTGGTGGACAAGTGGGTTGGGGGATGGGGGGGTGAGGTTTTGAATTTACTAGATCACTGCTTAGAGACAGTTGCTCAGCAGGTTCCGTGGAGGCCAACAAATAACAAATCACTTCTGAAAAACTTCTCCAGGCAGTCTCTCAGAATTGGGCATGATTCAATGGAAACAAGAAAAAAAGGAACAGTTAAGCATTTCTCCAACCCAGCAAATTTAGGAGGTGTGGATTTCAACTCCCAATTTCAGCATGTTGGTTGGGGAAATAACAGAATAACTTTGGAGGTACTTTAGTCCAATCCCACCTTACTCTCAGGAAACCCTACATCATTTCAGACAAATGGTTATCCAAATATCACGTGTTGGAGGACCCATAATTTCTGGAGGCAAGCCGTTCCACCGATTAATTGCTTTAACTGTCAGGAAATTTCTCCTTATTTAGAGAAATTGGTCCTCTCCTTAATTAGTTTCCATCCATTGCCTTCATTAATGAAAGCATTATCCTGCCTTCAGGAATTTTGGAGAATAGCTTGACCACCTCCTCTTTGTGTCAGGCCCTAAGATATTAGAAGACTGCTATCATGTCACCCCTAGTTTTTCTTTTCATTGAACTAGACACACCCAATTTCTGCAACTGTTCTTTATATATTTTAGCCTTCAATTCCCTAAACATCTTTGCTGCTCTTCACTGCACTCTTTCTATACTCCCCACATTTCTTTATATTATGGCAACCAAAACTGGATGCAATATTCCAAATGTGACCTTATTGAGATATTATAAAGTGGCACTAACACTTTACCTGATCTTGATTCTATCCCTCTGTTAATGCAGACTAGGACTGCACTGGCTGTTTTTGGTAGTTGCAGCATTCAGGGAGTTGACGCTCATACCTTTTAGTTGCTCAGGTTTGAGAAAGAAATTAATAAAAGGATTGTTTGGATGAATTTGGTTTGATAAGGATATGAAAAGTTTGGGTATATATACCTGATGAAATGAACACTCCCAACCTATAAGTCCTTCATGTGAAAGAATTCTGATTTTATTTATGAACAGACTTTGCCTCTTTCCATCTGTAATGAGAAATGTCCTTTAGGCTACAGCAAGGTAAAAAAAGAAGGGAAATTATCTTGTTGCTATGACTGTAAACAATGTCCAGAAGGAAAGATAGCTGACAAAATGGGTAAGCAAAGGAATATATTGAATTTATTATTATTATTATTATTATTATTATTATTATTATTATTATTATTATTATTATAAATGGTGTTGAATTTTTCATCAGTATTATGGTGACTGAAAATCTTGAGCTGCCTGATAGGTTGTATAGATGAGCAATGAAAAACTTGTTTATAATTCAAAGGGATATTTACTGTCTATGGAGATTTTCAGTCATTCATATTCATATTCATATAATGAATTTAATTTTAAATTATTTTGACAAAAATAGAATGAACTCATAGGATCTTATTAAATCTAGTATTATTACTTTTTCGTTCTTAAATCCTATAATGGTTCTGTGAAATAGTATTATTTGTTCTTTTCCCCAGACTTAGATGATTGTTTCCCATGTCCAGAGGATCAAAATCCAAACAAAGGTCGAGATAATTGTCTTCCAAAAACTGTAACTTATTTGAGTTTCCAAGAGCCGTTGGGTATTAGAAGTCTTAGCTTTCTGATATACTGTATAGACCAGCAATGAAAAACAGGAACTACTTGTTTCTAATTCAAAGAGATATTTAATGTATATGGAGATTCTCAATCATCCAAAGGGCTTTTTGTCCCAAGGTTGTTTTTTTAAAAGAGAAGTGAAGTTTTTTCCTTGAAGACATTTTACCTCTCATCTAAGAAGCTTCTTCAGTTTTGACTGACTTGTTTCACTCAGAACTGAAGAAGATTCTTGGATGGGAAGCAAAATATCTTCAAGGAAAAAGTCCAGTTGCTTTTTGAAACAGCACCTTTGGGAAATATTTAATGGTATAATCAACCAGTTCAATTTAAATACCATAATCTCTCTTAAGGATCAATAGATTTCTCAGATTTGGATTCTTCTTCTTATGGCTTGTAGATGTTCAGATGTTCATTGGTAAATAATCCCAAGGCATTTTAGGAGGGAGGGAGGGAGGGAGGGAGGGAGGGAGGGAGGGAGAGAGAGAGAGAGAGAGAGAGAGAGAGAGAGAGAGATGCACGCACACACACATGTGTAAGGTCATTTTCCATCAAATTCAATCCATGCAAAATATTTTGCTGCTATTTCAACTCTTTTTCTTCCTATTCCATCTAGAGTGTAAAAGTTTCATATAAATGTTTTGAGATAACTCTATAACTTAAAGAATATTGAACCTTAACACTTTATTATATAATGAATTTCATTGTAAATTATTTTGAGAAAAATAATATGAACTCCTAAACTCTTATTAAATCTAGTATGTTATTTCTTTTTCATGTTTAAAACCTATAAAGGTTCTGTGAAACAGTTTTATTTGTTCTTTTTCCCCAGACTTAGATGATTGTTTCCCATGTCCAAAGGATCAATATCCAAACAAGGGTCAAGATAATTGTCTTCCAAAAGCTGTAACTTATTTGAGTTTCCAAGAGCCGTTGGGTATTTCTTTGGTAACAATTTCAGTTTCCTTTTCTGTCATCTCAGCTATCGTGTTGGGAATCTTCATTAAACACCAAGACACTCCCATTGTCAAAGCCAACAACAGGAACCTCACCTACATTCTTCTCATTGCTCTCCTGCTCTCCTTCCTTTGCACTCTGCTCTTCATTGGGCAACCTGATCAAGTGAAATGTCTCTTGCGACAAACTTCCTTTGGCATCACTTTCTCTACAGCTCTTTCTTGTATTTTGGGTAAAACAATCATAGTGGTTCTTGCTTTCATGGCCACCAAGCCAGGCTCCAAAATGAGGAAATGGGTGGGGAGAAGAATGGCCAACATGATTGTCCTATCTGTCTTCACGGCTCAGTTCACCATCTGTGTAGTGTGGTTGGCAATTTCTCCTCCATTTCCAGATTCAGACATGCACTCCATGGTTGAAGAAATTGTCTTAGAATGTAACGAAGGTTCAACCACAATGTTTTATACCATGCTTGGCTTTATGGGGTTGTTGACTGCTGTCACTTTCACAGTGGCCTTTTTGGCTAGGAATTTACCTGACAGCTTCAATGAAGCCAAATTCATCACCTTCAGCATGTTGGTCTTTTGCAGTGTCTGGGTGTCATTTGTTCCCACGTACTTGAGCACCAAGGGGAAATATGTGGTTGCTGTGGAAATCTTCTCCATATTGGCTTCAGCGGCTGGATTACTGGGCTGCATCTTTTCTCCCAAGTGCTACATCATTATTCTGAGATCTGATTTGAATAAGAAGGCGCAGCTAATAAAAAAATAAAACTGATATTTAAACCAAACCCCTTGGATGAAGCCTAATTGTTTCCTTTCACGAAACAGGGCTTTCTTTGTTCTGTTTTTGCAGTTTGGGGAGTCAGCATTCTTCTCCCATATCACCACATCAAAGTGACATACAAGGGTGTAGCATGATATATATAGGGACACAGATATTTAAGTTGCAGTCAGTCTGCGACAGCATGAGAGATAACGCAACATGTTTTTAAAAGTTTTATTGTTAAATTATTCTGATTTTAATGTTAATTTTGTTGATTATAATGTATCCTGGTCTTGCCACATGTCATCCTTAGTGAAGTGTCTGCATTTTCTGCATCAGATGAGGAGAGCACATCTTTCTCCTTTTGTCCTGGCCCATCTTTACAGAGGGATAATTGAGGGCATTTCAACAAAGTGCATTACTGTTTGGTTTTTGTGGAAGCAGTGCTTCAGACAGAAAGTCTATATAGAGAGTGGTGATGACAGCTGAGAGGATTATTGGAAGCTCACTTCTTGTTATTCAGCATTCTGCTTATGAGAGCTATGTGTTTAGAGCTCAAAGCTTTGTTAGAGACACCACACTAGGGGTGAAATCCAGCAGGTTCTGACAGGTTCTGGAGAACCGGTAGTGAAAATTTTGAGTAGTTTGGAGAACCTGCAAATACCACCTCTAGCTGTTCCCTGGAGTGGGGTGGGAATGGAGATTTTGCAGTATCCTTCCCCTGCCACGCCCACCAAGCTACACCATGCCCATCAAGCCATGCCCACAGAACTGGTAGGTAAAACAATTTAGATTTCACCACTGCCCCACACACCCACTTCATGGTCTTTTGCTCCCCTCTGGGAGGAGGTTTTGAAGTATTTCTAGCAGGACTACCACATTCTATAACATCTTTGTTCCCTATGTCATCCTATGTTAAGCTCACAAGATTCATTTTTCTCTTAATCTATATGTATGCATCCAAACTAGACTGTGTTGTTTCTCTGTGTCATATAATTTATGTGGGTATATGCATATTTATTTATTTATTTTGTCATGTTTACATAGTGTATTTTGGAGGCAGTGACCCTTTGAGAGCTGAATGCAATGAAATTATGTTTTAATGTATGCCAATTAGTGTACATTCAAAGTGAAAATAAAATTATTCTAAGTCTAATTCTAAACCACTCAGTGTTTCTAAATACACAGATATTTAAGTTGAAGTCAGTCTAGGACAGCATGAGAGATAATGCAGCATGTTTTTTTAAAGTTTTATTGTTAAATTACTCTTATTTTAATGTTAATTTTATTGATTATAGTGTACACTGCTCAGAGTTTCTTTATGTGGGAGAGGGAAAGTTAAGAAATATGAAAAAGAAATTAGTAAATAAATGTCGATCTTGCTCTACATGAAGATTCCCATGAAAAGGAGAGGGCCAAGGAAGTTAGAGAGTACTGGGAAAGTAAACATAAACAGAATTCATATTACTGCATTCTCTCATTCAATGAACCAGATATGTTCTTGTAAATTCTCTATTATCCAGTCATATATGCAGGTAGAGACATTGAAAGCCATACATGAAGGTGGCATAGAAACCAATAGTTGTGACAATCTCTTCAAAATTGACTTGAGAATATTTTCTCTGCATCTTTTCTTTGAAATATTAAATAATTATTTTGAGCCCTAATCAGTATAAATTGGAATAGCCAAAAAGAAGACTATTCTGTCTGAATAGTCAGACAGAATAGTCAGACAGAAGAAATTCTGTCTGAATTTGTTTTTAATATTACAATGTCCACAGGTTTATTTTAATGACATATTTGAAGTCATTGATAGACAATTGCACTCTTTTTGAAATAATTGACTTTGTGTCCTACAGCCCTTAGGCTTCATAAGATCTCTGACAAAAAAGAAAACTACCAAGCCTCCCAATATTCTTCACAACCATTGTTTTTTTAAAATAGAGGAAAATCCCCATTAATACCCATTGCCCCAAATCTGAATGTTTGAGACCCACTTTGGGTAGGGTGGTGTGCTAGGAACTAGGAAGCCATCAATTCTAGTCCTCATTGAGGCATTGCCACCCTTATTCATAAGTCTTGAATGGCATCTTATTCTGTCTGCTGAGATTGCTGCATTTAATGCATTTTTGCCTTTTTAATTTTGATGAATGTGATTTTATCCTGATAGTGAAAGCAATGCTTGTAGACACCCAATTCATTGTTGTATTCATCCATGAATATTGTTTTGTTATATTTTAAAATGAAAGTAGAATAGAATAGAATAGAATAGAATAGAATAGAATAGAATAGAATAGAATAGAATAGAATAGAATAGAATAGAATAGAATAGAATAGAATAGAATAGAATAGAATAGAATAGAATAGAATAGAATTCTTTATTGACCAAGTGTGATGGGACAGACAAGGAATTTGTCTTGGTGCATATGCTCTCAGTGTACATAAAAGAAAAAATACATTTGTCAAGAAACATAATGTACAACACTTAATAATAGTCATAGGGAAAAAATAAACAATCAAATCATATTAGGAAACAATCAATATAAATCTTAAGGATACCAGCAACAAGGTTATGGTCATACAGTCATAAGTGGGAGGAGATGGGTGATAGGAATGATGAGAAGATTAATAGTAATGCAGACTTAGTAAATAGTTTGACAGTGTTGAGTGGATTGGCAGAGTGATGGCATTCAGGGAAAAAACTGTTCTTGTATCCAGTTGTTCTGGTGTATAGTGCTCTATAGAGTCATTCTCAGGGTAGGAGTTGAAACAGTTTATATCCAGGATGCAAGAGGTCTATAAATATTTTCACAGCCCTCTTTTTGACTTGTGCAGTATACAGTTCCTCAATGGAAGGCAGAGAACAGCTGTGAGAGACGGCTCTCCAGACCAGGGAGCCGCTTTCACAACCACTTCAAATTGCTCGGCGGACGTTTCAGAGTCCCAGGTCCCTCAGAGGTGGGAAGGAAGGAAGAAAGAAAGGAAGAGGTGTCTTGCAGAGGGGATCCAGACAGCAGTCGGGATCGGGAGAAGCAGGAGAAGCCTTGGAGATGCTGGACGGGGGAAGGAGATGGCTCATGATGGCGGCCGCAATGAATTGACAGCCAACAGCTGGACGAAGAATAGCGGTGAGATAGTGGGACAATGGTGCAACAGATCTGGTGGAAACTGATCCTGCCGACTCCATTTGAGGGATCCAGGGTGAAAGGAACCAGGAGGAAAGGGACCCTAGGAAGAAGGAGGGGAGAATGTTCTCCGCCTGTAGAGCAGCAGTGAAAGAAAAGTTCAGGCACAGAAGGGCATACTGCAATGTGGTAGAGAACATTGGCTGTGAAAGAAAAGAGGCTAAAGGTGAGGTGGGAATTTTTCTGCAAAGAACTTTTAAAAATATGAAGTTAGAACAACCAAAAGTAAGAAAGTAAAAAGTGCTGACGAAGCCAAGGAGGTTGACATCTTGGAAACGGACTGAATGCTGAGTAACAGAGAGAGGGGCAAGAAAGATGCTTGCTGACCAAGGAGAAAATAGACACAGGCAATAGTTTAAAAGGGAAAGGAAAACTAAACTAAACTAAAATATAATATAATATAAAATAAAATAATAAAATAAATAAAAAAATAAAAGAAAAGAAAATAAAAGAAAAGAAATAAAAGAAAAAAGAAAAGAATAAAAGAAAAGAAAAGAAAAGAAAAGAAAAGAAATCCGCTTCAGAAAGAAGGAAAGCCTGTGGTTTAAGACTTACCTAACTACAAAAATAAGGATTTGTTGTCCTAAAGGATTAAAAGAAGTCACACGAAAACAAAAAATTGACTGTACTGTGAGAGTCGGAGACATTCTACATATGTTGATTCTGTTGACTATATTTACATATATATTAACAAGGAGATCATTTTCAAACTAGATGGTGGTTGTCATGACAAGAAGTAATTATTAACATTAGGTGATTCTATAATAAACCCTTCTATCAATTTATTTCTGCTTTTGATTTTTTTTTAAAAGTTTTATTTTAAATTAAAATAAAAAACAGCTTAAAAGATATCATCCTTACAAACAATTATTGACAGCATCTTGATCGGTTAAAATCATTTCGTGCTTACAATTTTCCAAATCTCATCATATAGCAATTATTCTTCAATTGAACAGAAGATAGATGTTTAAACATTTCATCGAAGTTTCATTTTATATATGCTATCTCATCTCCATACTTTTTTGTCAAACCATTGATAAAATATCTCCCATATCAAATAATATTGTTTATCTTCCTGTTCTCTTATTTCAAATGTCAATCTACTCATTTCAGCACAATCCAACATTTTCTTAATAATTTCTTCATCAGTAATTATCTTCTCTCCTTTCCAGTTTTTGGCAAATACAATTCTAGCCGCTGTTAAAATATTGACAATCAAGTATTGCAATTCTTTATTAAATATCTCTGGTAAGATCCCCAATAAAAATATCTCTGGTTTAAAGTCAATATGTCTCTTGTCATTTTTTTCTAACCACGAATGTATCTTACTCCAAAATCTCTTTGCTTCCACACATGTCCACCACATATGGTAATAAGATCCTGGAGTTTGATAACACTTCCAACATTTCTCCGATTTATTCTTGAACATTCTAGCTATCCTTGTCAGGGGTAAATGCCTCCTTAACTGCAGAGGCCTTTCCTTGATTGTAAAAACAGATTACTATTTGATTTTAATTTCCATTTGTTGACTTATTTATTACATTTTTTATTACCCAACACCTCATATAGCACCCTGGACAATGTAAATAATAAAAAAGCCCAGATACATTAAAAAAAAACGATTAAAATGAAACAGTAGTGAAATCCAAAATTTGTTACTACCGGTTCTGTGGGCATTGCTGGGGGGGGGGGCAGGGTATGTGACTGGGTGAGCATGGCCTATTTTTTTTTTTTTTTACTTTTAAAACCATTTTTTCTACAACCTCTTTGGTGAAGAGGTTGTAAAAAAAGGCTTTCAAAAGGCTCTGATGATCCCAGCTGAGTTGCTTGATTGTCAGAGAGAAAACCTCTGCCAATCAGGCAACTCAGCTGGGATGGTCAGAGCTTGGATCATCAGAGGCATTTAAAAGAAAAAAACTTTTCTTTTAAATGGCTCTGACAATCAAAGCTGAGTTGCCTTGATTGGCCCTCTAACGATCAAGGCAACTCAGCTTGAATTGTCAGAGCCATTTAAAAGAAAAAAAGCCTCTGATGATCTCGTGGTTCAGCTGGGCATGGAGGGGGGATTGTCAGGGATTTTTGCCACTGGTTCTCTGAACCACCCGCCTCCATCGCTACTGGATCGGGTGATCTGGTCTGAACCAGGAGCATTTCACCCCTGAAATGAAATCATATTAAATCACAAAGATAGAAACTAAATGACAAAATAGGATAAGACACAGTGCACTTCAGTTAAATATCATATTGTGTCATGTCATGACAGGTCATGTTATGTCATGTCACATGATGTAGCAGCCTCCCCTCTAACGTATGATCCCCAGAACATTTGACTTTTCGATCTTTGAAGAATGACTTCCGGTTTCGCTCTCTTCGGCGCCGGGCGGATCGTTTGATCGTCCGCCGCCCCCGCCGCCTGTAGAGCCGCTTTACTCCGTCAAAAGCGGCTTGGAACGCTCCCCCTTTGTAGTAAGGGGGTGCGAGAGTGGGCAGCAGAGGTTGAGCCCCAGAAGTGCTGCCAGGGTGGTCTTTAAGCCCTGGTAAGCGCTTCTGTTGAGGCTCCCTAAAGCTGCTGAAGCTCCGAGCGGCGTGGGACTTCTGCCTGTCAGAACAAGCTGAAGAGAAAGCGGAACGAACGAAGCAACTCCTTAACTGAGAAACTACTAATTTGGTGAGATCTTCTGATAAATATAAAGTTTTTGATGGACTTTTTTTAAAGTTTGGAAAGCAAGCTGTTTGAAGTTAAACTGTGTGAAAATGGCGGCTGATTAATAGCAAAGTCAGTGAAAGCGGAAGGAGAAAGTGTGATAAAAAAGCGAAAGTGCTTCTGGCTGTAACTGGACTTTGCTTATTTACAAATTCTACGAGCTTTTTACAATAATAACTTTTTAAAGTATTTTCTCTTTATAAATTTACAACTTTATAAAAGTTAATGGAACTTGCTCCTCTTTTGTAAACCTGGGGAGATCAAGAAAAAGAGGAAGATTTTTTTCTTTCCTGTCTGGATTTAAGCTCTGTTCAGGCATGACTTCAAAGAGAGCAGGGGGGGATTCCCCCACACACCAAACAAAGGAAAAGCCAGTATCAGCTTCCAAGCAGTTAAAACAGACACAGGATTGTGAGACAGAAGATTTGAAAGCATTTATACATAAATATATGGGAGAACTTGCTGGCCAAATGAATAAATTGGATGAAAGGCTGACCAAAAATCAAAAAGAAATGAAAACAGTGGTGGGGGAAGTGAAGGAGCTAGTGGAAGAAAAAACTGAAGAATTACAGCAGAGTGTAACCAAAGTAGCCACGGTTCTTACTGATGCTTTACTGGTGATTGAGAAAAAAGTGGAGGATTTAAATCTTGAAGTTGAAACAAATAAAAAGGAAGTAAAAGAGCAGTTGTTTAAGGTGGGGGTGCAGAGTCAGCGGTTTGAAGAGGAGATTACCATGCTACAATTTCGAAATATGGAATTTGCTTTAAGACTAAGAGGCCTAAGAGAAAATAATCGTGAAAATCTGAGAGCAACCTGTGTGGAGGTGCTGGCGAAGCTTTTGAAAGTTGCACCAGAGGTGGTGGATAATAGAATAGATAAGCTGTACAGAGCTAACTCACGTATCGCAAAACAGAGAAATTTGCCAAGAGATGTTGTAATTTACTTTACTGAGAGGAAACTGAGAAATGACATTTTGCAATACTCTTTTCAATCCACGCTTCTATATGGTGGTAACCAAATTGGGGTCTTCAAAGAATTACCACCAAAGATGTTGAGAGATCGGAAAGACTTTGGCTTCCTTGTGAATGAGTTGAAACGGCGTCAGATTCCATTTAGGTGGGACGTCCCTGTTGGTATTGTTTTAAGATTTGAAGATGTGAGATATCGTATCAATTCGGTGGAGAAGGCGGAACAGTTCTATAACAATGTGTTGAAAAAAGCTCCTTCACCTCGCTCTTCTACACTCATACCCATTGAAGATATCTCAGTTGAGCAGGCTTCTCAAGAGGGACTGTCAAAGGAAGGTCAAGAAGCCCCAAGGGAGGAAATTCTAGGTGCAGTAGGAGGTGTCCCAGAAGACTCATTAATAGATATCACTGAGGTGAAGCCAAAGCAATCCAGAGCTACAAGAGAGGTGGAACCGGACTTGGACTTACTGATGCAAGAACCCAAGGATCAACGTATAACCAGAGCGGCAGGGAAGCAACGATTGGAGACTTATCAGGAGAAGACACCACAGGAGGAGAAGGCAACGAATGGGAAAAAGTCATACTCAGAAGCAGTGGGAGGAGCAAGACCGAAGACGTCAGCGGTGGCCGGGACTCTTCGCGAATTGCTTCAGGAGCTTCAACCATCGTCAAAATGATACTTAAAATTTTATCTTGGAATGTGAATGGCTTGAACTCACCGCAGAAAAGACGAAAGATATTTCATTATTTAAAACAATATAACAATGATGTTGTCTGCTTACAGGAAACTCATATAAGAACCCAGGACCAGAAGCTTTTAATTTCCAAAATTGGACTACAATTTATATCTTCTAGTAGGGCTAAAAGAAATGGACTTGTTTTTTACATTGCTAAAAGAATACCAGCCAAACTTATAGAAGCGGATGAGGAGGGGAGATTTATTGCTGTTGCTATAACTGTACAGAATGTTGAAGTGCTTCTAATTGGCATTTATGCCCCGAACCAGCAACAGGAAAGTTTCTATAAAATGTTGAATGAGAAAATTTCGCAGTGGAATTACAAATCTTTTTTGATTATGGGAGACTGGAACGGGGTGATTGATGCAACATTGGACAAAAAGACATCTGCCAAAAAAGGGAACAAGCTACCACAGACCTTTTTTGCTATGAAAGAAGAATTAGAGTTGAAGGACGTTTGGAGAATCCATCATCCAGAGGAATTGGACTTTACTTTTTTTTCCGATAGACACAAATCTTTTTCGAGAATTGATTTTATGCTGGTCTCTACTGATCTACTTAATGTAGTGACAAAAACAAAAATCCTTCCTAGAACCTTAACAGATCATAGTCCAGTCTGGATTGAGATGAACCCAGGCAAGAGAGAAAGGAGATCATGGCGTATGAATGAGAACATCTTCAGATATGAAAAGTATATCAAGGAGCTTAAGGAACAAATTAAAGAATTTTTTCATATCAATTTGAATAAGGGTACACCTATTGAGATAGTTTGGGATGCTTGCAAGGCCTATATGAGGGGTGTACTGATACATATAAACTCTAGACATAAAAAAATTCGACAGAAGTCGAGATTGGATTTGGAGACGGAGATAAAGGATAAAGAGCAATTGCTTATTAGGAACCCGACTGATGAAAAGGTATTGTTAACTATAAAACTCTTGAAAGAACAATTCCAGATGTTGATGGCTGAACAAACAGCAACCAATCTCCAGTATGCCAAACATAATACTTTTTGCAATGCTAATAAACCTGGCAGATGGTTGGCCTATACTTTGAGGAAACAACAAAATTCTCGTATGATAAATGCTATTGAGTATAAAGGGAAACGAACACATCAGCAAAATTTAATACATCAAGCCTTTTTAACTTTCTACTCGAAATTGTACCAAGCTGACAAAGTTAAAGAAGGTCTTATCGATGAATATTTGCAGAAGAAGAGAGTTACAAAAATTTCTAGTATACAAAGCGATAGACTGGAGCGACCTATAACATCGGAAGAGATTTCATACGCAATAAAACAATTGAAATTATCCAAAGCTCCTGGGACGGATGGTTTGACAGCAGTTTTTTATAAGACTTTGCAAGAGGAATTGATAGAGCCTCTTAAAGACTTGTTTTGTAATATTCAACAGGGGGGAAAGATACCTCCCTCGTGGAAGACGGCTTTTATATCATTGATACCTAAAGAAGAAGACTCTGCTAAACCGGAGAATTTTAGACCAATATCTCTCCTGAACACGGACTATAAAATTTTTGCTAAAGTATTAGCCAACAGATTGATGCCAGTTATTCAAGATGTGATTCATGAAGACCAAGCTGGTTTTATAGAAGGCAGATACATGAAGGACAATGTTAGGCAACTCATAGACTTGTTGGAATATCTTGATGAAAAGAAACAGATCTCTGCGGTGCTGGTGTTTTTGGATGCGGAGAAAGCCTTTGATCGAGTCAACTGGGACTTTCTAAAAAAGATCTTGCACAAGATGAATTTTGGAGATCAGTTTATAAAAGCAATTTCGGCAATTTATCAAGAACAGACAGCACAGATTATTATTAATGGCAGCTTGACTACTAATTTTAATATACAGAAAGGGACAAGACAAGGCTGTCCATTATCTCCACTGTTGTTTATTTTGACGCTAGAAGTGCTGTTAAATGCTCTACGGGACTCGGACAAAATGAGTGGTATAGTTGTAAGGCAAATAGATTACAGAACAAAGGCATTTGCAGATGATCTGATTGTTACCCTAACACGACCATTGGAATCTATCATACAGATGAAAAACATTATAGAGGAATATGGTCTGGTTTCAGGTTTTAGCCTGAACCAGAAAAAGACTAAGATGATAGTCAAAAATATGTTGGAACCACAAAGGAAAGAGCTGGAAAGGGTGGCAGGCTTTGAAATAGCTACAAAGGTGAAATATCTAGGGGTCCAAGTTGCAGCATCCAATAAAAAACTTTTTCAAAATAACTATGAAGAACTTTGGTATAAGATTCAAAAAGATCTTGACACATGGAAAAAACTGCAACTTTCTCTGCTTGGTAGAATAGCAGCTGTTAAGATGAACGTTCTACCCAGATTTTTGTTTCTGTTTCAAATGATTCCGGTGCTTAAAAATGACAAATATCTGACGGACTGGCAAGCAGGCTTAAATAAATTTATTTGGAGTGGGAAAAAACCAAGAGTTAAATTTAAGATCATGCAAGATGCACGTGAACGTGGCGGCCTTAAAGTTCCAAATTTGCGTTTATATTATGAAGCAGCAGTATTGATACAAGTTGGAGATTGGATCGGAACAACCAAAAGAGAGATTTTGAATATAGAAGGCCATGATTTGCAATTTGGATGGCATGCATATTTATTTTATGAAGATAAGAGAGACAGTGTATTTAACAGGCATATTTTAAGACACGCTTTGCTGAGAGTTTGGAAGAAGCACCAGTTCCAATTGGATTACAAAATACCTTTGTGGTTGGATCTTGGGCATATTTTGCCAAAAATAAAGTCACTCGGGGGGTTGTTGTACAAAGAGATACTTCTTATTGATGGGGGCAGTTGGAGTTTGAAGTCTTGGAATACTCTGTTGGAAGATGGAGTTAATCTAACTTGGTTGCAGTATTTTCAACTTCAAGCGAGATGGAGAGAAGATCAGAAAACTGGACTAATGCTACATGAAGAGGATTTGGTGACTCAGATAAAACGTAAAGGACCGATGCATATTAAACGATTGTACAATTTATTGTTGGAGAGAGATTCAGAAGGGGAGTTAGTTAAAGACTGTATGATTAAATGGGCACAGAATTTTGATCAACCAGTAATGTTAGAAACATGGGAAAAGATTTGGGTCCAGAATGTTAAATTTACGCAAGCACAGAACCTAAGGGAAAATTTTTATAAAATGTTTTACAGATGGCATCTAGATCCCAAAAAATTATCACGTATGTATCCAAATGTTCAGCCTAAATGTTGGAGGTGTGATTGTTTGGATGCAACATATTTTCATATTTGGTGGACATGCAGGAAGTTGAAACCATTTTGGATTAAACTTTGGTGGGTGATGCAGAATATTTTGAAGAAGAAGTTAGAGTTCTCTCCTCAGTTTTTTCTGTTGGGAATAATCAAGGGTTTTTCAGTAAGCGATACTAGATTAATATTGTATATGATTTCTGCAGCTAGATTACTGATAGGCCAATACTGGAAGAAAGACCAAGTGCCTACCATAGAGGAATTGATACTGAAGATGTCTAATTTGGCAGAGATGGCAAAAATTTCTGCATACCTAAAAGAAAGGACCCATGAAGCTTTTGTTAAGGAATGGAGGAAATGGGTTGATTATATGAAAGGGAAATACCAAAGCAAGAAATTTCAATTAATGCTCAGTTGAATTAGAATTAGAATGTACTTAAGTAAATGTATGAATAGTTACATGGTCTATTATTATTATTAAACTGAAGAATCTATAATTGATGTATAGTTTAAGATTTAAGGTTAGTTATATGGTTAATTATCATTATTATATAATTGAGGTATAGATTAAATTTAAAGAGAATGTATTAAGCTTAATCTAAGATGTTTAAGAATGTATTAAAAATTGTCTATCTTTGCTTTTTGATACTAAGTAGGTTACTAAAAGTTAGTATATCTATTTTTGAAGAAGTTTAATTAACTAAATTGTTTTAATCTAATTAATCTATATTTTTTAGATTTTTAAATATGTGTAATGTTAGTGAAGTGTTAATGCTGAACTTCTTATTTAAAGGGATCTCGCCTTTAAAGAATGTTGAATATGCTAAGATTAATGTTTGTCAAATAGCGGAAGTCAAGGGAGGGGGGAGGGATAGAAGGGATAGGGTGGGGGGGGATAGGGAGGGGGAAGGGGGGGGGTTTATATTATAAAATGTAATGTAAAACTTTTTCAATAAAAAAAAAAAAAAAAGAAAAAGAAAATCCATTAAAAAATCCCCCCCCCCAAAAAAAAAAAAAAAAAAAAAAGAATGACTTGGTTGGGGCCAGCCATACCTTGATAGCAAAAATGATCCCAAAGTTAAGGCCAAGGCAGAAAGTGTTGTCCTGCTAGGTCCCACCTAACAAAATGCACAGGCTTAGGGGATATGGGATCAGTAAGTCCATCTAGAGCTTAAGTAATTGTTATAGTACCACTTTCTGAGGTAGATCCTGTACATAGCAAAGGGGACAACACAGTGACCTCAACAGCACTTTGTTTTCTTCTTCTGTGCATAATACCTCCCACTCCACCATTTTGTACTTTGTGTATTACTTCCAAAGGTTCATAAAGTGCTGGATTGAGTATTGGGTTATGGTAAACACGTTTCCCTCTGATATTCTTCAAAGACGGTACTTTTGGAACAATAATAGTATTGATTACTATTTAAGTATAGTCATTGTCCCTTCTACTCCATCACTCAAGAGAATTTCAACAGACACTGACAAAACTAGGACCCTAGATTAAGACATTGTACAGCATTAACAACTGCTTAGAAATACAGAACTGCACGCAGGGAGAAAAAGAAGGATTTGTGATTGATCTGTGATAAATCCTTGCCTTAATTCCAGATAATCTTCATTGTATTAAGTTTATATAGTGTAAATGAGTTCCCAACCCAGGTCCTTGGCTGAATGGTAACATAGAAGTTGCTCTCTAATCTCCATAATGACCATATATTACAGTGAGTTGGTTATTTTCAGGACCATAGTTTTATCTTTTTTTCCTACCATGTTAATTTTTCCTATTTATAATTGCAAGATCAGTAGTCCTCTTCCAGTGGTTCACAAGTATTATCAGTCTGGGGACTTAATCATTGGTGCAATTATTTATCAAGTCTTCTTTGTTTCAAATGAGATCACTTTTGAAAGCCTTCCTTCTCGTGAAGTACTTGATCAGTATATGTAAGTATTCCCCTGCTACTGTACCTCTATCTCCTCTTCTTATTTTCCTTATTTCTACCTGTGCTGTATTATCTATCTTCCATTTTTCTGCTGAAACATTTCAGTTGTTACTTGGTCAGTATGCTATTTTAATTCCGGAACTGAGAGAAAATCAGCTTGTCCAGTCACTGGAGATTAAATTGGGACAAATCACACTTTCTGTGACACTAAGAAGATCGACAAATTTAAAACTTGCAGATGTCCTCAGTATAATCTCGAGCTTCTTCACATTTCATCTAAACCATAAATTAAAACAGTAAGCTCTCCAATGTGTTTGAGAAACTTTTCCAGTTTTTACAATTCTACAGTGAAAAAGTGGAACTGACTTCATGCTCTTAGAAAAATACAGGCAAAATGTAGAGAAAGCTGAAATCAAATATTACTTTAGCATCCAAATTAATCCTGGAAAAGATAGTTTACCATGAATTTAGAATCTTAAGTACAGAAGAAAAATCTTAAATACAGAAGAAAGTAGGCTGCAAATGCTTTCTTGGTTTAATTTTAGCTTACGACTCCATGCTATCAAAGATTCCCTATCCATATAATCAAGTTATAGTTTGCCAGACATCTGCTTTTGTGTGTATGTGTATATGTATGCATGTATGTAATATATCTTCAGACATATATATATATTGTCTGAATCTAAAGCAGAAGTATATTCATGCAGTTTATAATTCTCACTGAAGGTTCCTCACTCATAATTACCAACACACTTTGGCTCTGGCATTTACTGTAAAGGAGATCAATGCAAATTCTGGGATTTTGTCCAATGTTAGCCTCGGTTTCCACATCGCTAGCAACTATCTTGAGGAATATACAACTTATCTTTTAGCAATGGAATTTCTATCCACAAAGGATAAATTCATCCCAAACTACAAATGTATTGACCAGACAAATATGATAGCCATCATTGGAGGACCGCATACAAGGACCTGTCTCAACATGGCAACCTCTCTGTGCAACTACAAATTTCCCCAGGTGAGTTAAATGTGGAGGAAGGTGGAAAGTTTATTAGTTTCAAATGTTGAGTCCTCATAAGCATTCTTACGAAAAGGATTCCAGAAGCAAACAAAATTTGTCATTGAATGATGAGGAAGTTATTAGATAAGATTATCTACAAAGGGCTCTCTTTTTTGGTTCATGAGCAGTGCTAAATTTGCAGATATTAATTGGTAAAAAATTAGTTTTTAGAAACTTGCCTTGCATACCAACACAAGCCCAGTTATTTAGTACACACAGAGTAGATATATGTGTTAGTCCTTTATTTATTTTTTTTCTAGAAAATTCCCACATAACTAAGTTCTTCTGCCTTTCCCCCACTTAGGTCACATTTGGATCACCACCATTGATGTCTAATGACAACTCAGCACTTTTTGTAAAATCAATGTTCCCTGAAGATATCCACCAGCTTAAAGGAATACTGTACTTACTGTTGCATTTTGGATGGACGTGGGTTGGAATGATTTCTCTCTATGAAGAAGATATGGAGAGATTTGTTCAAAAGAGTCTTTCCATGTTTTCAGAGAGAGGAATCTGCTTTGACTTTATAGAATGTCTACCCCAAATGATGTATGGTAATGAAGCTGCTGAAATGGTGGACAAGGCAGATAAAATATATAAAGTGATCATGGGGAGTACAGTCATTGCAGTGATCTTTAATGCTGAAACTACCAGCATAGTGACTATGAGAATAATGATCTATGGTTTAGATTCTGACAATATTTCAAAGGAGAGAAAAGCCAAAGTTTGGATCATGACAGCTCAAATGGAATTCACCTCTATTCTAATGCAAAGACCATTGCCCATTGATTTTCTCCATGGTGCAATTTCCTTTGCACTTCACTCAAAGGAGCTAACAGGATTCCAACAATTTATGCAGAAGAAAAACCCAAAGTTTGAAAAACACGATGGTTTTATTAGGGATTTCTGGAAAGATGCATTTGAATGCTCATTCTCCAGTGATATTACAGATGAGAATCCAGAAAGGATCTGTACTGGAGAAGAGAAGCTGGAGACTCTTCCTAATTCTGTCTTTGAGACCACCATAGGTGGGCATAGTTACAGCATCTACAATGCAATCCATGCTGTGGCACATGCTCTGAGGGCCTTGCATACCTCCAAACTCAAATGGAGTCCAAAAATTGATAAGAGTAACTGGAAGTACATCTTTCGATCACCATGGCAGGTAATGTTTACTAAGCCAAGTCAGATATCATGTAAAATCATAAAAATAATTTTTTTTTTAGTTTAGCTTATAGCTTATAGTTTTTTCCTCCTTTCCTTTTCTTTCCTTTCCTTAAGTTTTTATTTATTCCTTTCCTTTTCCTTTCCTTTCCGTAAGTGTTTTTATTTATTTACATTTCACAATTCTAAACTGTTCACCTCCATTCCTTTACAGATAGTTTTGAAGGTTCATGGTATTCTCTTATGCAAAACCTAAAAAAAAATAAAACCCTTTTTTCCCCCAAATATTATCGGAGTAATCTAAACAATGAAGGTCATTTATGCAAAATTGGATGCAATTTGAAAATAAACTTATGCTATTGAAAAAGTTTGGAAAAAAATCACTAACATGAACTTTATTTTATGTATGAAATGCTATGTAAGGTATCTTTCCGATTCCTTTTCAAGGAATCCAGTTAATATTTAGATTTCTTTGTTTATTTTTTTTCATTCAGCTCCACCACTTTTTGCAGCACGTCTCTTTTAACAACAGTGCTGGAGAAGAGGTGTCTTTTGGCCCCAATGGAGAACTAGAAACTGGGTTTGATGTTCTCAATTGGGTCACATTTCCAAACAAGTCCTTTCTGAAAGTCCAAATTGGAAAGTTCGACCCCATAGCTCTCGGAGACAAGTTCCTTACCATTTCTGCCAAGGATGTGGTTTGGCCCCTCATGTTCAATCAGGTGTGTCTTTTTTTTCACTTTTTTGGAAATCATATACTCATGGATGCACAGAAGTAAACGATTAAAATGACTATCACAATTAAACTTGGATTTAACCACCTCATTTTTTAAAAAAATTATTTATTTATTTTTTTGAGTAGGACATCTCCAACCCAGCAAGTTTATGAGATGTGGATTTCAACTCCCAATTTCAATATGATGGTTGGGGAAATAAAACAATGACTTTGGGGGTATTCTCGAACCCCCAACCCCTACTCAGGAAACCCTACCCCATTTCAGACAAATGGTTGTCCAATCACTTCTTTTAAAATCTCTCCATTGTGGAAAGCCCAGAATTTCTGGAGGCAAGCTGTTCCACCAATTAATTGTTCTAACTGTCAGGAAATTTCTCCTTAGTTCTAGGTTGGTATTTTCCTTGATTAGTTTCCATCCATTGCATCTTATCCTGCCTTCGGGTGTTTTGGAGAATAGGTTGATCCCCTCTTCTTTGTGGCAACCCCTAAGATATTGGAAGACTGCTTGCATGTCGCCCCTAGTTCTTCTTTTCATTGAACTAGACACACCCAATTTCGGCAACTGTTCTTCATATGTTTTAGCCACCAATCCCCTAATTATTTTTGTTGCTCTTCTCTGCACCCTTTCTATACTCTCTGTATCTTTTTATATTGTGGCAACCAAAGCTGGATGCAATATTCCGAGTGTAGTCTTTCTGAGACATTATAAAGTGGCATTAACACTTCACATGATCTTTATTCTCTCCCTTTGTTAATGCAGACGTTGACTGCATTGGCTTTTCTGGCAACTGCAGCATTCAGGGAGTTAACCTTCATAATGTTCAAGATTGTTTTGGTGAATTTGATTTGATGAGGAAGGGAAAAGTTTGTTTTGGTGAATTTAAAACTAAAGAAAATGGCGAAATCTAAAATGGTTTTATAGATGGCATTTTCATTGGCAAAGATGTTTAACGACATGTCTGCTAAATGTTGGAAATGTAAACAGACACCAGGTCCATATTATCATGTATGGTAGATGTTGAGTTGGGTGATTGAAGAGGCAGAAGCAAGGTAGTGACAACAGCTCTTTAATGTAGAGTGAGAGTTCAGCAAAGGTTACAGGCAAATAGCTCTCCTTAAATACTCTGCTGGCCAGGTGACTGACCAATCACAAGTGACGCATTCGGTTTGAATCTCCCACCAAAATTTATATACATAACACCCTTCCCCTCCCAGAAGGCACTTAGTCAATACATTTGCATACAAAATCACGCAGGTGACCAGGGCATGTCTGGGCCCTAGTTGACTTGCGCAGTTCAATCTGAGGCGTGGTGTCAAGCCAGTTGAAGGAACCTTTTGTTTCTCCCGGCTCCTCCAATGGAATCCCCTGGATTTCTTCAGGGGCATGGATGTCCTCGGATGGGAGCGGCGTCTCGATGGGGCGGTGCTGGATCCCGGAGTTGCAGCTAAGTTTTCCGACCTTCTTGGGCTTGAGTAAGCAGTTGTGGGAAAACTTTGGCAGACAGGGCCTGGCAATTCTGAATACATTTCTGGCTGTCTGGCCAACCTCTTTCTAAGTTGGTCAATGTGTCTGTGCCAGAACCTTCCATCTCCCATGTCCACTATGTATGACTTTGGGCCCTTGATGTCAGAGATCACTCCGGCCACCCATAGGGTTCACAAGTTCCTTGTGAACACTGGTGTCCCTATCTGAAACTCCCATAACTTCTGATCGGTTCCCTTAAATCCATCCAGGGAATAGTTGGGGTGTAATCGGTCCAAGGTGCACCTGAGTTTCCTACCCATGAGGAGATCGGCTAGATTGCAACCCATGGCAGAGTGGGTGGCAAATAGTTTCCGTAGTGTTTTTATGACTGCTTTGGCAGTCATGGATTGCATGAGGATGATCTCGAGCCATTTGGAAAAGGCATCGATGATTACCATAAAAGATTTGGCCATGGAATGGCCCTGCAATATCTACATGTATCCTTGACCAGGGGCCCTGGGGACACTCCCATTCCCTGACTGGTGTTGTGGGGGGATCTGGCCTGGATTCCTGACAGGAATTACACTTCCCCACCCACTCTGTGATGTCGTTATCCATTTGGGGCCACCACACATAGCTTCCAGCTGGGCCCTTCATATGTGCAATTACAAGGTGCCCTTTATGCTACATTTTTAAAACCTTTTCTCTTAAGCACAAGGGTACAATGACACAATCACCCCATAACAAACAACCCCCCTGCATGGAAAGTTCATTTCTTTTGGTGAAGAACGCTTTGAATTTCCTACCCTCAGTCTTTGCTGGCCAACCCCTCATGACCCAATTCATGACAGTCCTCAGCACATCATCTTTAGTTGAGGCTCTCACTACTTCTGTTGAAGTGAGAGGTCCTGAGTCCAAAACATCAATAAGGAGAACTGGTGCTTTCGGGGTCAGGTCTTCTAAAATGTCCAGTAGCGGGCAGTGGCTGAGGGCATCAAACTTAGTCCCAGTCAGTGGACAAGTTAGTAAGAGTAAGCCACCAGGAAGATGGTCCACCATGTCATGCATGGAGACAAGGCAGCAGGGGTGGGCCAATCCTCAGCCAGGAGGCCCAGAAGTGGATGATAGTCCGTGATCAGTTCAAAAGTCGGCCAAATAGAGATTCGTGAAATTTCTTGACCCCTGACACTGCTGAGAGGGCTTCCCTGTCCAGCTGGCTGTAATTCCATTCCGCGCTGGACAAGGTTTGAGAGTAGTAGGCAATGGGTGCCTCTAGCCTGTTCAGTAGTCTATGGCTCCAGATGGCTCCCACTCCAAAAGGGGACGCATCACAGACTAGAACAATCGGTAGCATCGCATTATACTGAATCAGGAAGCTGTCCGCAAATAGGAGCTTCTTCACTGCGTTGAATGCGGCAGCTTCAGTTTTCACCCAAACCCAAGGTGCATTTTTGACCAGGATTCACTGTAGCGGCTCAGTGGCCATTGCCTTGTCTCGTAGGAATATGATGTAAAAGTTGAGGAGACCCAAGAAAGCCTTTAGCTCTGATTTTTTTTGGTGTGGGTGCATTCTGGATGGCCCTTATCTTTCTCTTGGTGGGGTGTATTCCCAATCCGTCCACCTGGTACTGCAGAAATTCCACAGAGGGAACTGCAATCATGCACTTATTCCATTTTACGTGAAATCCAGCCTCCCTGAATTTGGCCAAAACCTGCCTGAGTCTGTCCCCTAACTGCTTCTCGTCCATTGTGTTAATGAGCACATCATCAAAGTAGGGCACTACCCCTGGCAGCCCTGTAACAGATGCTCCATGGTACTTTGAAAAGGTCCGGGAACTATGCTGACTCTGAATTGAAGTCTGTTGCACTTGAACGCACTTCTGTGGGTGACTATAGTCTGTGCTTCCATGGTAATGCCATCTACTGGTAGTTGCTGTTATGCTTGCACAAGGTTGAGTTTCGCAAAGATCTTGCCAGGGCCCAGTGAATGGAGCAAGTGATGCACAATTGGAACGGGGTATGCGCTCTGCTGAAGAGCCTTATTTAATGTGCATTTGTAGTCTGCGCAGATGCGAACAGACCCGTCTGATTTGACTGGGGTCACTATTGGGGTCTCCCACTTGGCGTGATCCACTGGGACTAACACCCCTTGCTTGATTAGCTTATCCATCTCCAAGTCGATTTTGGGTTTGAGTGCAAATGGCACTCGCCTAGGCTTCAGTCTGATCAGAGCTACATTAGGGTCTAAGTTAAAGGAGATAGAGGTCCCTGCGTACTTGCCCAGCTGGTCATCGAAGATGTCCTGTAACTTCTGCATGAGGTCCTCCTTCAGGGTGCTGCCGCTGGCACTGTGGACTCCGGTGAATCCCATTCCTAGGGCCTTGAACCAGTCCAGCCCTAGGAGGTTCAGAAGCATCTTGCTGACCACGGTGAGGGGTAGCTCCTTCCAGTACTCGCCATAGGTGACATGGAACGTGCCGACTCCTACGACAGGAATGCTGTTTCCCTGGTTGTCCCGACACCAGATTTGTTGAATCTGGAGCCAGCTCTTCTTGAGGTTGGGAAGTATAGCCTTCAGGGTCGCCCAGGACATGATGGACAGGGATGACCAGGTGTCGATTTCCATCTTGTAGGGTTGCCCTTTGATCTCAACCATTGTGTGGATCTTTTTCTCAATGGTTGTGCTGGCCTGGCCGATTCTGGTGCTGCAGGCCTCGTGGCTTTGAAATTCATGCCGTTTTCTCTGGTTGCCATCTTTACTGGTCTGTTTTTGTCGTGCTGGCTCTGATTGGCTGAAGTTATTCTGGGGCTTGTGGCTGACCGGTAGGCTTGCCCTGCAGATTCTCGGCAAATGCCCCTTCTTCTCGCAACACCAGCAGATGGCCTACCTGAACTTACAGGTTTGCCTTGGGTGTGCTCCTCCACAGTTCGAGCAGCTTCCACATCACTCTTTCTGCTCCCGTGTCTGTCTCTCTGTTTGGAAGACGTCCTCCTCCAACTCTTCCTCACTGCTGGTCTGGGTGACTTCTCAGTGTACTGGTGCCGACCTTAGGGTTTCCTTTGGGTTAGCCGCTCATTGCAGCATCTCCACAGCCTTGGTAGTTGACTTGTGTGCCCTGGCCTCGGTAGAGTCAGATTCTGTCTTGTGAGCAACCTTCTCTGTAAGTGTATATCTCTCACACCACAGATTAGTTGCTCTAGGAGCGCATCATCGAGGTCCTGGTATTCGCAGTGCGTTGCAGCCTTATGCAGGGCGGCCATGTATGTGCTGATTGGCTCTCCTTCATGCTGTACTCACTGCCAGAGCTCATAGCGCTGCACAAACTTCAATGTTACTGGGGCATAGTGAGCCTTGAGCATGGCTTGTAGCACTTCTCACAAGATGGTCTGGACTGGGTTGGTTCCGAGAGTGACTCTGCCATGTCTAAGACCTCCGGCCTGCAGTGGCTCAGGAACAGGGCCCTCTTTCGGTCCCAGCGAGGCTCTGCATGTCGCTGGCTTCCAAAGCGCACTCAAACTGGATTATGTATAACCCCCATTTCTCTCTGGTCTTGTCAAAAGGCTTTGATGGTACGAACGCAGACATCATGGTCATTCTGCTGTGTATGGCTCATCAGCCTCGCTGAATCGGCTTGCTTCTCTGTGCCTCAATCCCACCTTCATCGCCAATGTTGAGTTGGGCGATTGAGGAGGCAGAAGCAAGGTAGTGACAACAGCTCTTTAATGTAGAATGAGACTTCAGCAAAGGTTACAGGCAAATAGCTCTCCTTAAACACTCTGCTGGCCAGGTGACTGACCAATTACGAGTGACCCATTGAGTTTAAATCTCCCACCAAAACTTATATGCATAACAGTAGAGATGCCCAAAGGAAAAAAAATTGGACAAAAGTACATACATGGTTGGAAAAAATGATAAAGCAACATGGACTTAAAACCAGAAATATTCTTGTTCAGCATCTTACTGGAAAAATATTATAATGGGAATACATACTTGATTTTACATGTACTAATTGCAGCTAGAATTATATTTGCACAATAATGGAAAAGTGAAGAGGTACCTGCAGAGGAAAACATAATTAAAAAAATATTAGAATCCGCAGAAATGGTTAGATTAACACTTAAAAAGGGGGAAAAGGCAGAAACTGAATACTTTTATCAATGACTAGCCAATAAAAATAGAATAGAAATATGGAATATTGAATATAGAAATACAAGAGAAGGATTAATTTAATAAGGAAGGTTTATTAAACCGGATATGTTATTGTTACTATGAAGCAGTAATATCTCTCTTAGTTGCTGATGTTTGAGAAATGAATGAATTAAAGGATTGTTTTGGTGAATTTAAAACAAAAGAAAATGGGGAAATTGGACAGTAAGGTTTGATGAGGATGAGAAAAGTTTGGGTATATAAAAATGATGAAATGAACACTCCCAACCTATAAGTCCTTCATCTGAAAGAATTCTGATTTTATTTATGAACAGACTTTGCCTCTTTCCATCTGCAATGAGAAATGTCCCTTTGGCCACAGCAAGGTAAAAATAGAAGGGAAATTATCCTGCTGCTACGACTGTAGACAATGTCCAGAAGGGAAGATAGCTGACCGAATGGGTAAGCAAAGGAATATATTGAATATATCAATAGTTTAATAAATATAATTGGGATTGAATTTTTAATCAGTATTATGGTGACTAAAAGTCATAGCTGTCTGATATACTGTATAGACCAGCAATGAAAAACAGGAACTACTTGTTTCTAATTCAATCATGAATTAGAAACAAGTAATCTAATTGGATGATTGGAAATTCTCAATCATCCAAAGGGCTTTTTGTCCCAAGGTTGTTTGTTCAAAAGAAAAGTGAAGTTCCTTTTTTCCTTGAAGACATTTTACCTCTCATCTAAGAAGCTTCTTCAATTTTGACTGACTTGTTTCACTCAGAACTGAAGAAGATTCTTGGATGGGAAGCAAAATATCTTCAAGGAGAAAGTCCAGTTACTTTTTGAAACAGCCCCTTTGGGAAATATTTAATGGTATAATCCCACCAATTCACTTTAAATAGCATAATATCTCTTAAGGATCAATAGATTTCTCAGATTTGGATTCTTTTCTTATGGCTTGTAGATGTTCAGATGTTCATTGGTAAATAATCCCAAGGCATTTTAATAGATAGATAGATAGATAGATAGATAGATAGATAGATAGATAGATAGACAGACAAACAGACACACACACACACACACACACACACACACACACACACATACACACACACGTAAGGTCATTTTCCATCAAATTCAATCCATGCAAAATATTTTGCTGCTATTTCAACTCTTTTTCCTTCCTATTCCATCTGGAGGGTAAAAGTGTCATATAAATGTTTTGAGATAACTGTATAATTTAAAGAATATTGAAACCGAACACTTTATTATATAATGAATTTCATTGTAAATTATTTTGGGAAAAACAATATGAACTCCTAAACTCTTATTAAATATAGTATGTTATTACTTTTTCATGTTTAACACCTATAAAGGTTCTGTGAAACAGTTTTATTTTTTATTTTTCCCCAGACTTAGATGATTGTTTCCCATGTCCAAAGGATCAATATCCAAACAAGGATCAAGATAATTGTCTTCCAAAAACTATAACTTATTTGAGTTTCCAAGAGCCATTGGGTATTTCTTTGGTAATGATTTCAGTTTCCTTTTCTGTCATCTCAGCTATGGTGTTGGGAATCTTTATTAAACACCAGGACACTCCCATTGTCAAAGCCAACAACAGGAACCTCACCTACATTCTTCTCATTGCTCTCCTGCTCTCCTTCCTTTGCACTCTGCTCTTCATTGGGCAACCTGATCAAGTGAAATGTCTCTTGCGACAAACTTCCTTTGGCATCACTTTCTCTACAGCTCTTTCTTGTATTTTGGGTAAAACAATCATAGTGGTTCTTGCTTTCATGGCCACCAAGCCAGGCTCCAAAATGAGGAAATGGGTGGGGAGAAGAATGGCCAACATGATTGTCCTATCTGTCTTCACGGCTCAGTTCACCATCCGTGTATTGTGGTTGGCAATTTCTCCTCCATTTCCAGATTCAGACATGCTCTCCATGGTTGAAGAAATTGTCTTAGAATGTAATGAAGGTTCAACCACAATGTTTTATACAGTACTTGGCTTTATGGGGTTATTGACTGCTGTCACTTTCACAGTGGCCTTCTTGGCTAGGAATTTACCTGACAGCTTCAATGAAGCCAAATTCATCACCTTCAGCATGTTGGTCTTTTGCAGTGTCTGGGTGTCATTTGTTCCCACGTACTTGAGCACCAAGGGGAAATACGTGGTTGCTGTGGAAATCTTCTCCATTTTGGCTTCAGCGGCTGGATTACTGGGCTGCATCTTTTCCCCCAAGTGCTATATCATTATCCTGAGACCTGATTTGAATAAGAAGGAGCAACTAATAAAAAAATAAGTTGCAGTCAGTCTAGGACAGCCTAAGAGATAATGCAGCATGTTTTTAAAAGTTTTATTGTTAAATTATTCTGATTTTAATGTTAATCTTATTGATTATATTGTATACTGGTCCCCACACATTATCCTTAGTGATGTTGTGTCCCACATGCGGCCTATGCAGCTAGTAGCTGATTCAGACAGTGAAGAGGCTGATGTGGTGCCAGCTTGCTTCCTATTGTTCAGCATATTACTTATGAGAACTATGTGCTTAGAGCTCAAAGCATTGTTAGAGACCCGACACACCCACTTCACAATCCGTTGCTACTCTCTGGGAAGAGGTTTTGAAGTATTTCTAGCAGGACTACCAGTCTGTAACAACTTTGTTCCCTATGCCATCCAGCTGGTTAACTCACAAGATTCTTTTTTCTCTCCATCTACATTTATACATCCAAACTAGACTGTGCTGTTTCTCTGTGTCCTATAATATATTTGGGTATATGCATATTTATTTATTTATTTTGTCATGTTTACATAGTGCATTTTCGAGGTGGTGATCTTTTGGGAGCTGTATGCAATGAAATTATATTTTGACATATGCCAATTAGTGTACATTGAAAGTGAAAATAAAGCTATTCTAAGTTTAAGCCTACACCGCTCAGCATTTCTCTCTGAGGCAGATGGGAAGTTAAGAAATATGAAATAGAAATTAGTAAATAAATGTTGATGTTGCTCTACGTGAAGATTCCCATGAAAAGGAGAGGACCAAGGAAGTTAGAGAGTACCGGGAAAGTAAACATACAGAGAATTCATATGACTGCAATCTGTCACTCAATGCACCTGACATGTTCTTCTAAAGAAACATTCTTCTTTATTATTAGGTCACCTACACAGGTAGAGACATTGAGAAGCCACACATGAAGGTGGCATAAAAATCAATAGTTGTGACAATCTCTTCAAAATTGATTTCAGAATATAGTTTCTCCGCATCTTTTCTTTGAAACATTAAATAATTATGTTGAGCCCTAATCTGTATAAATTGGAATAGCCAATCAATCAATTCTGTCTTTTTTTAAATACTACAATGTCCAAAGGTTCATTTTAATGGCATATTTGAAGTCATTGATAGACAATTGCACTCTTTTCACAATAATTGACTTTGTGTCCTACAGCCCTTAGGCTTCACAAGGTCTCTGCCAAAAGAGAAAACAACCAAGCCTTCCAATATTCTTCACAAGTATTTTTTTTAAAAAAATAGAGGACTCCCCACTAATACCCACTGCCCTAAATCTGAATGTTTGAGACCCACTTTGAGTAGCATGGTGTGCTAGGAACTAGGGAACCATCAATTCTAGTCCTCATTAAGGCATTGTCACTCTTATTCACAAGCACTGAATGACAATTCAATTTAAAAGTCTGACTAGGTGGTTCAGTGGCTAAAATGATGAGCTTGTGGATCAGAAAGGCCAGCTGTTCAGTGATTCAAATTCCTAGTATAGGTCTCCTGCATAGCAGAGGGATAGACTAGATGACCCCCAAGATCCCTTCCAACTGAAAACACATCTTATTCTGCCTGCTGATATTGTGGTATTTAATGACTTTTTTTTTCCTTTTTTTCTTTTTAATTTTGATGATTGTGATTTTATCCTGACGGTGAAAGCAATGCTTGTAGAAACCCAATTCATTGTTGTTTTCATCTGTGAGTATTTTTTTTAATATATATATATATATATATATTATAAAATGAAATTACTAGATTGTATTGTATTGTATTGGTACAATGGTAGTAATACAATAGTAACTGTAAATATTTGATTTAGAGAACAAGCCATATTAAGGAGGAAAAATTATTCATTTCAATATTAACAATGGTTTCTGAAAAGTTAATGTCCGAAGAGCTGTTTATATTGTACATTTAAAATCTTTGATAGGCAACTGCAAAATGGATGAAATTGTTTTGTGGTGTAATAAATCTTGAGCTAAATACTTAATACTGAAATTAGATTGTTATTTATTGTTGTTTATAAATGGCAGAAAAAAATAAAGAAAAAAGAACAAAAAAGAAGGTAAAAGAAAAAAAATATAAAAGCAGTAGCCACTAAAAGTAGATCAGCCATGTCATGTCATGACAGGTCATGTCATGTCATGTCATGTCATATGATGTAGCAGGCTTCCCTCTAAGATATGATCCACAGCACCCCTAAGAGGACCTAACAGTAACAAATGCAATGATGAAACTGTTAAAGCAAACCACATTCTTTGACTCCATCTTTGTAAACAGCAATGGCTCATGCCCAACATTCCCTAGGCGTACCACTAACTACAAGAATCAAACAAATAAATTACACAGAAGATAATGTTGAAAATGCACTACATCTCTATCCATCTATAAAATATTCTCTAACTATTGGACCTGGTGGACTATGTGCCTACTTCTTAAAAAAGCTTTCCACTGCTATAGTAGAAACCCTAATGCATAATCTTTGAAAAGTCTTTCAGGACCAGCTCCCTACCCAACCTATGGTCACTAGCCACGGTCATCCCTATTTTCAAAAAGGGAAACCCCAGCCTAGTCAAAAATTACAGCCCAATCTCTTTATGCTTCATCACTTGCAAAGTCGTGGAATCAATCATCAACCAATGCATTACCCTCCACCTGGAAACAAACAACCTACTCTCAAATAAACAAATTGGTTTCAGAAAAATATTATCCTGTCATCTACAATTTCTACACTGCAAAAACATATGAACTACAAATCTTGACCAGGGCAAAGCAATAGATGCAATTTACATAGAGTTTCATGGAGCCTTGGATTCAGTAGTACATGACAAACTACTTTAAAACTAAAATCCTATGGCATCTCCGGACCCCTACATAATTGGATAACTGTGTTTCTGTCAAACAGACAACAAATGGTCAAAATAGGGAGTGCCCTATCAAATCTTGCACCTGTTAATAGCAGTGTCCCCCAAGGCAGTGTTCTAGGACCAACACTCTTCATACTATACATAAATGACCTATGTGATCATATTATAAGTAACTGTGTTCTCTTCACCAATGATGTAAAACTATTTAACACTACCAACAATGCTTCTACCCTTCAAAAAGACCTTGACTTTGTGTCAGAATGGTCAAAAAATTGGCAACTCCAAATCTCAACCAAGAAATGCTCTGTCTTGCACATTGGCAAAAAAAATCAGAACATAAAATACAAGTTAGATGGACATGACCTTGTAGGCGACCCTCTCTCTGTCAAAGACCTTGGAGTATTCATTTCTAAAGATCTAAGTGCCAGAGCCCACTGTAACAACATTACCAAAAAGACATTAAGGGTTGTAAACCTAATCTTGCATAGCTTCTTTTCCATAATATTACACTACTAACCAGAGCATACAAAACATTTGCTAGACCAATTCTTGAATACAGCTCATCTGTCTGGAACACGCACTGCATATCAGACAAAAATACAATTGAATGTGTCCAGAAATATTTCAAAAATGAGTCCTCCACTCCTCCACTCGCAACAAAATACCTTATGCCACCAGACTTGAAATTATGGCTTAGAAAATTTAGAACTATGCTGCCTTCAGTATGATCTAAGCATAGCTCACAAAATCATCTTCTACAATGTCCTACCTGTCAATGACTATTTCAGCTTCAACCACAACTATACATGAGCACACAATAGATACTAATTTAAAGTGAATCGCTGCAAAATTGATTGCAGAAGATATTCTGCAGAAGACTTCAACAAAAGAGCGGTCAATGCCTGGAATTCACTACCTGACCCTGTGGTTTCATCCCAAAACCCCAAAAATTTTAACCATAGACTGGCTACTGTTGACCTCACCCCATTCCTAACAGGTCTGAAAGGGGCATGCATAAGAGAACCAGTGTGCCTACCATCCCTGTCCAAATGTTTCCTTTAATTGTATTCTTGTTATGTATTTAATTCATGCATATATATATATATATATATATATATATATATATATATATATATATATATATATGACAAATAAAAATAAATAAATAAATAAACATTTGAATTTCTGATCTTGTAAGGGCCTTTCAGAAGAATGACATGGTTGGGACCAGCCACAATCATAACAGCAAGAATGATCCCCAAGATAAGGCCAGGGCAGAAAGTGCTTTTCTGC
Source organism: Coluber constrictor foxii (assembly GCA_038048745.1). Lineage (NCBI taxonomy): Eukaryota > Metazoa > Chordata > Lepidosauria > Squamata > Colubridae > Coluber > Coluber constrictor. The sequence goes on from CM075961.1 coordinate 27,361,557, forward strand.
TAGGTCCAACCTAACAAAATGCACAGACCAGTCCATCTAGAGCTTAAGCAATTGTTGCAGTATCACTTTCTGAGGTAGATCCTGTATTTAGCAATGGGAAGAAGACAATGACCTCAACAGTTTCTTTTTTTTTTCTAATTGCCCTTTGTTTTTTTCATCTCTGCATATTACGTCCTACTCCACCATTTTGTACTTTGTGTATTACTTCCAAAGGTTCATAAAAGTGCTGCACTGAGTATTGAGATAAGGTACAAACATTTCCTTCTGATATTCTTCAAAGACGGTACTTTTGGAGCAATAATAGTACTGATTACTAATTAAATATAGTCATTGTTCCTTCTACTCCATCTCTCAAGGGAATTTCAACAGACACTGATAAAACTAGGACCCTAGATTAAGACATTGCATAGCATTAACAACTGCTCAGAAATACAGAACTGCATGCAGGGAGAAAAAGAAGGATTTGTGTTTAATCTGTGATAAATCCTTGCCTTAATTCCAGATAATCTTCACTGTATTAAGTTTAAATGAGTGCCCAACCCAGGTCCTTGGCTGAATGGTAACATAGAAGTTGCTCTCTAATCTCCATAATGACCATATATTACAGTGAGTTGCTTATATTCAGGACCCTAGTTTTAACTTTTTTTCCTACCATGTTAATTTTTCCTATTTACAATTGCAAGCTCAGTAGTCCTCTTCCAGTGATTCACAAGTATTATCAGTCTGGGGACTTAATCATTGGTGCCATTATTTATCAAGTCTTCTTTCTTTCAAATGAGATCACTTTTGAAAGTCTTCCTTCTCGTGAAGTACTTGATCAGTATATGTAAGTATCACCCTGCTACTGTGCTTCCATCTCCTCTTCTTATTTTCCTTATTTCTACCTGTGCTGTATTATCTATCTTCCATTTTTCTGCTGAAACATTTCAGTTGTTACTTGGTCAGTATGCTATTTCCAATGTCCATGATTAGGTATTTTTAATTCCAGAACTGAGAGAAAATCAGCTTGTCCAATCACTGGAGATTAAATTGGGAAAAATTACACTTTCTATGATACTAAGAAGATTGACAAATTTAAAACTTGCAGATGTCCTCAGTATAATCTCGAGCTTCTTCAATTTTATCTAAACCAGAAATTATGTATGCATGTATGTATATATCTTCAGACAGGAGATATTTCTTCAGACAATAAACATTTGTTCATCTTCAGACAGTAGATATTTTAAATTTAAAAAAATATATATCCACTGTCTGAATCTAAAACAGAAGTATATTCATGCAGTTTATAATTCTCACTGAAGGTTCCTCACTCATAATTACCAACACACTTTGGCTCTGGCATTTACTGTAAAGGAGATCAATGCAAATTCTGGGATTTTGTACAATGTTAGCCTCGGTTTCCACATCGCTAGCAACTATCTTGAGGAATATACAACTTATCTTTTAGCAATGGAATTTCTATCCACAAAGGATAAATTCATCCCAAACTACAAATGTACTGACCAGACAAATATGATAGCCATCATTGGAGGACCGCATACTAAGACCTGTCTCAACATGGCAACCTCTCTGTGCAACTACAAATTTCCCCAGGTGAGTTAAATGTCGAGGAAGGTGGAAAGTTTATTATTTTCAAATGTTGAGTCCTCATAAGCACTCTTACAAAAAGGATTGCAGAAGAAAAAAATATTTGGCATTTAAGAATGAGGAAGTTATTAGATATGAAGGTTATCAACAAAGGGCTCTCTTTTTTGGTTCATGAGCAGTGCTAAATTTGCAGATATTAATTGGTAAAAATTTAGTTTTTAGAAACTTGACTTGCATACCAACTCAAGCCCAGTTATTTAGTACATACAGAGTAAATATATGTGTTAGTCCTTTATTTTTTTTTCTAGAAAACTCCAACATAACATTCTTCTGCCTTTCCCCCATTTAGATCACATTTGGATCACCACCATTCATACATAATGACAATTCAGCACTTTTTGTAAAATGGATGTTCCCTGATGAGATCCACCAACTTAAAGGAATACTGTACTTACTGTTGCATTTTGGATGGACGTGGGTTGGAATGATTTCTCTCTATGAAGAAGATATGGAGAGATTTGTTCAAAAGAGTCTTTCCATGTTTTCAGAGAGAGGAATCTGCTTTGACTTTATAGAATGTCTACCCCAAATGATGTATGGTAAGGAAGCTGCTGAAATGGTGGACAAGGCAGATAAAATATATAAAGTGATCATGTGGAGTACAGTCATTGCAGTGATCTTTAATGCTACCAGCATATCGACTATGAGAACGATGATCTATGGTTTAGATTCTGACGATATTTCAAAAGAGAGAAAAGCCAAAGTTTGGATCATGACAGCTCAAATGGAATTCACCTCTATTCTAATGCAAAGACCATTGCCCATTGATTTTCTCCATGGTGCAATTTCCTTTGCACTCCACTCAAAGGAGGTAACAGGATTCCAACAATTTATGCAAAAGAGAAACCCAAACTTTGAGAAACACGATGGGCTTATTAGGGATTTCTGGAAAGATGCATTTGAATGCTCATTTTCCAATGATATTACAGATGAGAGTGCTGAAAGGATCTGCACTGGAGAAGAAAAGCTAGAGACTCTTCCTAATTCTGTCTTTGAGACCACCGTGGGTGGACATAGCTACAGCATCTACAATGCAGTCTACGCTGTGGCACATGCTCTGAGGGCCTTGCATGCCTCCAAACTCAAATGGAGTCGAAAAATTGATAAGAGGAACTGGAAGTACATCTTTCGATCACCATGGCAGGTATGTTTACTAATCCAAATCAGATATCATGTAAAATCATAAAAATTAATATTGGCTTACAGTTTTTTTCCTCCTTTCCTTTCCTTTCCTTTCCTTTCCTTTCCTTTCCTTTCCTTTCCTTTCCTTTCCTTTCCTTTTTGAATGTTCATGGTATTCTCTTATGCAAAACCTAAAAAAATTAAAAACCTTTTTTTTTTCAAATATTATCTGAGTAATCTAAACAATGAAGGTCATTTATGCAAAATTGGATGCAATTTGAAAATAAACTTATGCTATTGAAAAAGTTTGGAAAAAAATCACTAACATGAATTTATTTTATGTATGAAATGCTACGTAAGCTATCTTTGCGATTCCTTTTCAAGGAATCCAGTTAATATTTAGATTTCTTTGTTTATTTTTTTTCATTCAGCTCCACCACTTTTTGCAGCACGTCTCTTTTAACAACAGTGCTGGAGAACAGGTGTCTTTTGGCCCCAATGGAGAATTGGAAACTGGGTTTGATGTTTTCAATTGGGTCACATTTCCAAACAAGTCCTTTCTGAAAGTCCAAATTGGAAAGTTCGACACCATGGCTCCCCGAGACAAGTTCCTTACCATTTCTGCCAAGGATGTGGTTTGGCCCCTTATATTTAACCAGGTGTGTCTTATTTTTCACTTTTTTGGAAATCATATACTCACTGAGGCACAGAAGTAAATGATTAAAATGACTGTCACAATTAAACCTGGATTTAACCGCCTCATTTTCTTATTTTTTATTTATTTATTTATTTTGAGTAGGACATCTCCAACCCAGCAAATTTATGAGATGTGGATTTCAACTCCCAACTTCAATATGATGGTTGGGGAAATAAAACAGTGACTTTTGGGGTATTCTCCAACCCCCAACCCCTACTCAGGAAACCCTACACCATTTCAGACAAATGGTTGTCCAATCACTTCTTTTAAAATCTCTCTATTGTGGAAAGCCCAGAATTTCTGGAAGCAAGCTGTTCCACCGATTAATTGTTCAAACTGTCAGGAAATTTCTCCTTAGTTCTAGGTTGGTATTTTCCTTGATTAGTTTCCATCCACTGCATCTTATCCTGCCTTCGGGTGTTTTGGAGAATAGGTTGACCCTCTCTTCTTTGTGGCAACCCCTAAGATATTGGAAGACTGCTGTGGCAACCAAAGCTGGATGCAATATTCCGAGTGTGGTCTTTCTGAGACATTATAAAGTGGCATTAACACTTCACATGATCTTTATTCTCTCCCTTTGTTAATGCAGACATTGACTGCATTGGCTTTTCTGGCAGCTGCAGCATTCAGGGAGTTAACGTTCGTAACGTTCAAGATTGTTTTGGTGAATTTGATTTGATGAGGAAGTGAAAAGTTTGTTTTGGTGAATTTAAAACTAAAGAAAATGGCGATATCTAAAATGGTTTTATAGATGGCATTTTCATTGGCAAAGATGTTAACGACATGTCTGCTAAATGTTGGAAATGTAAACAGACACCAGGTCCATATTATCATGTATGGTAGATGTTGAGTTGGGTGATTGAAGAGGAAGAAGCAAGGTAGTGACAACAGCTCTTTAATGTAGAGTGAGAGTTCAGCAAAGGTTACAGGCAAATAGCTCTCCTTAAATACTCTGCTGGCCAGGTGACTGACCAATCACAAGTGACGCATTGGGTTTGAATCTCCCACCAAAATTTATATACATAACACCCTTCCCCTCCCAGAAGGCACTTAATCAATACATTTCCATACAAAATCATGCAGGTGACCAGGGCATGTCTGGGCCCTAGTTGATTTGCGCAGTTCAATCTGAGGCGTGGTGTCGAGCCAGTTGAAGGAACCTTTTGTTTCTCTCGGCTCCGCCAATGGAATCTCCTCGATTTCTTCAGGGGCGTGGATGTCCTCGGATGGGAGTGGCGTCTCGATGGGGCGGTGCTGGATCCCGGAGTTGCAGCTAAGTTTTCCGACCTTCTCGGGCTTGAGTAAGCAGTTGTGAGAAAACCTTGGCAGTCATGGCCTGGCAATTCTGAATACGTTTCTGGCTGTCTGGCCAACCTCTTTCTAAGTTGGTCAATGTGTCTGTGCCAGATCCTTCCATCTCCCATGTCCACTATGTATGACTTTGGGCCCTTGATGTCAGAGATCACCCCGGCCACCCATAGGGAACCCTCTGAGTAGTTCCTTGTGAACACTGGTGTCCCTATCTGAAACTCCCGTAACTTCTGATCGGTTCCCTTAAATCCATCCAGGGAATAGTTGGGGTGTAATCGGTCCAAGGTGCACCTGAGTTTCCTACCCATGAGGAGTTCGGCTGGACTGCACCCGATGGCAGAGTGGGTGGCAAATAGTTTCCGTAGTGTTTTTATGACTGCTTTGGCAGTCATGGATTGCATGAGGATGATCTCAAGCCATTTGGAAAAGGCATCGATGATTACCATAAAGATTTGGCCATGGAATGGCCCTGCAATATCTACATGTATCCTTGACCAGGGGCCCTGGGGACACTCCCATTCCCTGACTGGTGCTGTGGGGGGATCTGGCCTGGATTCCTGACAGGAATTACACTTCCCCACCCACTTTGTGATGTCGTTATCCATTTGGGGCCACCACACATAGCTTCCAGCTGGGCCCTTCATATGTGCAATTACAGGGTGCCCTTCATGCTACATTTTTAAAACCTTTTCTCTTAAGCACAAGGGTACAATGACGCAATCACCCCATAACAAATAACCCCCCTGCATGGAAAGTTCATTTCTTTTGGTGAAGAACGCTTTGAATTCCCCACCCTCAGTCTTTGCTGGCCAACTCCTCATGACCCAATTCATGACAGTCCTCAGCACATCATCTTTAGTTGAGGCTCTCACTACTTCTGTTGAAGTGAGAGGTCCTGAGTCCAAAACATCAATAAGGAGAACTGGTGCTTCCGGGGTCAGGTCTTCTAAAAAGTCCAGTAGCGGGCAGTGGCTGAGGGCATCAACATGTCCCAAACTTAGTCCCAGTCAGTGGACAAGTTAGTAAGAGTAAGCCACCAGGAAGATGGTCCACCATGTCATGCATGGAGACAAGGCAGCAGGGGTGGGCCAATCCTCAGCCAGGAGGCCCAGAAGTGGATGATAGTCCGTGATCAGTTCAAAAGTCGGCCAAATAGAGATTCGTGAAATTTCTTGACACCTGACACTGCTGAGAGGGCTTCCCTGTCCAGCTGGCTATAATTCCGTTCCACGCTGGACAAGGTTTGAGAGTAGTAGGCAATGGGTGCCTCTAGCCTTTCAGTAGTCTATGGCTCCAGATGGCTCCCACGCCAAAAGGGGACGGGTCACAGACTAGAACAATTGGTAGCATCGCATTATACTGAATCAGGAAGCTGTCTGCAAATAGGAGCTTCTTCACTGCGTTGAATGCGGCAGCTGCAGCTTTCACCCAAACCCAAGGTGCATTTTTGACCAGGATTCAGTGTAGTGGCTCAGCGACCATTGCCTTGTCTCATAGGAATATGATGTAAAAGGTGAGGAGACCCAAGAAAGCCTTTAGCTCTGATTTTTTTTTGGTGTGGGTGCATTCTGGATGGCCCTTATCTTTCTCTTGGTAGGGTGTATTCCCAATCCATCCACCTGGTACTGCAGAAATTCCACAGAGGGAACTGCAATCATGCACTTATTCCATTTTACGTGAAATCCAGCCTCCCTGAATTTGGCAAAAACCTGCTTGAGTCTGTCCCCTAGCTGCTTCTCGTCCATTGTGTTAATGAGCACATCATCAAAGTAGGGCACTACCCCTGGCAGCCCTGTAACAGATGCTCCATGGTACTTTGAAAAGGTCCGGGAACTATGCTGACTCTGAATTGAAGTCTGGTGCACTTGAACGCACCTCTGTGGGTGACTATAGTCTGTGCTTCCATGGTAACGCCATCTACTGGTAGTTGCTGTTATGCTTCCCCAAGGTTGAGTTTCGCAAAGGTCTTGCCAAGGCCCAGTGAATGGAGCAAGTGATGCACAATTGGAACGGGGTATGCACTCTGCTGAAGAGCCTTATTTAGTGTGCATTTATAGTCTGCGCAAATGCGAACAGACCCGTCTGATTTGACCGGGGTCACTATTGGGGTCTCCCACTTGGTGTGATCCACTGGGACTAACACCCCTTGCTTGATTAACTTATCCATCTCCAAGTCGATTTTGGGTTTGAGTGCAAATGGCACTCGCCTAGGCTTCAGTCTGATCAGAGCTACATTAGGATCTAAGTTAAAGGAGATAGAGGTCCCTGCGTACTTGCCCAGCTGGTCATCGAAGATGTCCTGGAACTTCTGCATGAGGTTCTCCTTCAGGGTGCTGCTGCTGGCACTGTGGACTTCGGTGAATCCCATTCCTAGGGCCTTGAACCAGTCCAGCCCTAGGAGACTCAGAAGCGTCTCGCTGACCACGGTGAGGGGTAGCTCCTTCCAGTACTTGCCATAGGTGACATGGAACGTGCCGACTCCTACGACAGGAATGCTGTTTCCCTGGTTGTCCCAACGCCAGATTTTTTGAATCTGGAGCCAGCTCTTCTTGAGGTTGGGAAGTATAGCCCAGGACATGATGGACATGATGGACAGGGACGACCAGGTGTCGATTTTCATCTTGTAGGGTTGCCCTTTGATCTCAACCATTGTGTGGACCTTTTTCTCAATGGTTGTGCTGGCCTGGCTGATCCTGGTGCTGCAGGCTTCATGGCTTTGAAATTCATGCTGTTTTCTCTGGTCGCCATCTTTACTGGTCCGCTTTTGTCGTGCTGGCTCTGATTGGCTGAAGTTGTTCTGGGGCTTGTGGCTGACTGGTAGGCTTGCCCTGCAGATTTTCGGCAAAGGCCCCTTCTTCTCGCAACGCCAGCAGATGGCCTACCTGAACTTACAGGTTTGCCTTGGGTGTGCTCCTCCGCAGTTCGAGCAGCTTCCACGTCACTCTTTCTGCTCCCGTGTCTGTCTGTCTGTTTGGAAGATGTCCTCCTCCAACTCTTCCTCACTGCTGGTCTGGGTGGCTTCTCAGTGTACTGGTGCCGACCTTAGGGTTTCTTTTGGGTTAGCTGCTCATTGCAGCGTCTCCACAGCCTTGGTAGATGACTTGTGTGCCCTGGCCTCGGTAGAGTCAGATTCTGTCTTGTGAGCAACCTTCTCTGTAAGTGTATATCTCTCACACCACAGATTAGTTGCTCTAGGAGCGCATCATCGAGGTCCTGGTATTCGCAGTGCGTTGCAGCCTTATGCAGGGCGGCCATGTATGTGCTGATTGGCTCTCCTTCATGCTGTACTCACTGCCAGAGCTCATAGCGCTGCACAAACTTCAATGTTACTGGGGCATAGTGAGCCTTGAGCATGGCTTGTAGCACTTCTCACAAGACGGTCTGGACTGGGTTGGTTCCGAGAGTGACTCTGCCATGTCTAAGACCTCCGGCCTGCAGTGGCTCAGGAACAGGGCCCTTTTTCGGTCCCAGGGAGGCTCTGCATTTCGCTGGCTTCCAAAGCGCACTCAAACCAGATTATGTATGACCCCCACTTCTCTCTGGCCTTGTCAAAAGGCTTTGATGGTACGAACGCAGACATCATGGTCATTCTGCTGTGTATGGCTCGTCAGCCTCGCTGAATCGGCTTGCTTCTCTGTGCCTCAATCCCACCTTCGTCGCCAATGTTGAGTTGAGCGATTGAGGAGGCAGAAGCAAGGTAGTGACAACAGCTCTTTAAAGTAGAATGAGACTTCAGCAAAGGTTACAGGCAAATAGCTCTCCTTAAATACTCTGCTGGCCAGGTGACTGACCAATTACGAGTGACCCATTGAGTTTGAATCTCCCACCAAAACTTATATACATAACAGTAGAGATGCCCAAAGGAAAAAAAAATTGGATAAAAGTAAATACATGGTTTGAAAAAATGATAAAGCAACATGGACTTAAAACCAGAAATATTCTTGTTCAGCATCTTACTGGAAAAATATTATAATGGGAATACATACTTGATTTTACATGTACTAATTGCAGCTAGAATTACATTTGCACAATAATGGAAAAGTGAAGAGGTACCTGCAGAGGAAAACATAATTAAAAAAATATTAGAATCTGCAGAAATGGTTAGATTAACACTTAAAAAGGGGGAAAAGGAAGAAACTGAATACTTTTATCAATGACTAGCCAATAAAAATAGAATAGAAATATGGAATATTGAATATAGAAATACAAGAGAAGGATTAATTTAATAAGGAAGGTTTATTAAACCGGATATGTTATTGTTACTATGAAGCAGTAATATCTCTCTTAGTTGCTGACGTTTGAGAAATGAATGAATTAAAGGATTGTTTTGGTGAATTTAAAACAAAAGAAAATGGGGAAATTGGACAGTAAGGTTTGATGAGGATGAGAAAAGTTTGAGTATATATAAATGATGAAATGAACACTCCCAACCTATAAGTCCTTCATCTGAAAGAATTCTGATTTTCTTTATGAACAGACTTTGCCTCTTTCCATCTGCAATGAGAAATGTTCCTTTGGCCACAGCAAGGTAAAAATAGAAGGGAAATTATCCTGCTGCTATGACTGTAGACAATGTCCAGAAGGGAAGATAGCTGACCGAATGGGTAAGCAAACGAATATATTGAATATATCAATAGTTTAATAAATATAATTGGGATTGAATTTTTAATCAGTATTATGGTAACTAAGAGTCATAGCTGTCTGATATACTATATAGACCAGCATTGAAAAATAGGAACTACTTGTTTCTAATTCAAAGAGATATTTAATGTATATGGAGATTCTCAAACATCCAAAGTGCTTTTGTCCCAAGGTTGTTTTTTCAAAAGAGAAGTGAAGTTCCTTTTTTCCTTGAAGACATTTTACCTCTCATCTAAGAAGCTTCTTCAGTTCTGACTGACTTGTTTCACTCAGAACTGAAGAAGATTCTTGGATGGGAAGCAAAATATCTTCAAGGAGAAAGTCCAGTTGCTTTTGAAACAGGACCTGAAATATTTAATGGTATAATCAACCACTTCACTTTAAATACCATAATCTCTCTTAAGGATCAATAGATTTCTCAGATCTGGATTCTTCTTCTTATGGCTTGTAGATGTTCAAATGTTCATTCGTAAATAATCCCAAGGCATTTTAAGAGAGAGAGAGAGAGAGAGAGAGAGAGATAATAGATAGACAGACAGATACACACACACACACACACACACACACACACACACACACACACACACGTGTGTGTGTAAGGTCATTTTCCATCAAATTCAATCCATGCAAAATATTTTGCTGCTATTTCAACTCTTTTTCCTTCCTATTCCATCTGGAGGGTGAAAGTGTCATATAAATGTTTTGAGATAACTGTATAATTTAAAGAATATTGAAACTGAACACTTTATTATATAATGAATTTCATTGTAAATTATTTTGGGAAAAATAATATGAACTCCTAAACTCTTATTAAATATAGTATGTTATTACTTTTTCATGTTTAACACCTATAAAGGTTTGGTGAAACAGTTTTATTTTTTATTTTTCCCCAGACTTAGATGATTGTTTCCCATGTCCAAAGGATCAATATCCAAACAAGGATCAAGATAATTGTCTTCCAAAAACTATAACTTATTTGAGTTTCCAAGAGCCATTGGGTATTTCTTTGGTAATGATTTCAGTTTCCTTTTCTGTCATCTCAGCTATGGTGTTGGGAATCTTTCTTAAACACCAGGACACTCCCATTGTCAAAGCCAACAACAGGAACCTCACCTACATTCTTCTCATTGCTCTCCTGCTCTCCTTCCTTTGCACTCTGCTCTTCATTGGGCAACCTGATCAAGTGAAATGTCTCTTGCGACAAACTTCCTTTGGCATCACTTTCTCTACAGCTCTTTCTTGTATTTTGGGTAAAACAATCATAGTGGTTCTTGCTTTCATGGCCACCAAGCCAGGCTCCAAAATGAGGAAATGGGTGGGGAGAAGAATGGCCAACATGATTGTCCTATCTGTCTTCACGGCTCAGTTCACCATCTGTGTAGTGTGGTTGGCAATTTCTTCTCCATTTCCAGATTCAGATATGCTCTCCATGGTTGAAGAAATTGTCTTAGAATGTAATGAAGGTTCAACCACAATGTTTTATACAGTACTTGGCTTTATGGGGTTATTGACTGCTGTCACTTTCACAGTGGCCTTCTTGGCTAGGAATTTACCTGACAGCTTCAATGAAGCCAAATTCATCACCTTCAGCATGTTGGTCTTTTGCAGTGTCTGGGTGTCATTTGTTCCCACGTACTTGAGCACCAAGGGGAAATACGTGGTTGCTGTGGAAATCTTCTCCATTTTGGCTTCAGCGGCTGGATTACTGGGCTGCATTTTTTCCCCCAAGTGCTATATCATTATCCTGAGACCTGATTTGAATAAGAAGGAGCAACTAATAAAAAAATAAGTTGCAGTCAGTCTAGGACAGCCTAAGAGATAATGCAGCATGTTTTTAAAAGTTTTATTGTTAAATTATTCTGATTTTAATGTTAATCTTATTGATTATATTGTATACTGGTCCCCACACATTATCCTTAGTGATGTTGTGTCCCGCATGCGGCCTATGCAGCTAGTAGCTGATTCAGACAGTGAAGAGGCTGATGTGGTGCCAGCTTCTTCCTATTGTTCAGCATATTACTTATGAGAACTATGTGCTTAGAGCTCAAAGCATTGTTAGAGACCCGACACACCCACTTCACAATCCGTTGCTACTCTCTGGGAAGAGGTTTTGAAGTATTTCTAGCAGGACTACCAGCCTGTAACAACTTTGTTCCCTATGCCATCCAGCTGGTTAACTCACAAGATTCTTTTTTCTCTCCATCTACATTTATACATCCAAACTAGACTGTGCTGTTTCTCTGTGTCCTATAATATATTTGGGTATATGCATATTTATTTATTTATTTTGTCATGTTTACATAGTGCATTTTCGAGGTGGTGATCTTTTGGGAGCTGTATGCAATGAAATTATATTTTGACATATGCCAATTAGTGTACATTGAAAGTGAAAATAAAGTTATTCTAAGTTTAAGCCTACACCGCTCAGCATTTCTCTCTGAGGCAGATGGGAAGTTAAGAAATATGAAATAGAAATTAGTAAATAAATGTTGATGTTGCTCTACGTGAAGATTCCCATGAAAAGGAGAGGACCAAGGAAGTTAGAGAGTACTGGGAAAGTAAACATACAGAGAATTCATATGACTGCAATCTGTCACTCAATGCACCTGACATGTTCTTCTAAAGAAACATTCTTCTTTATTATCAGGTCACCTACACAGGTAGAGACATTGAGAAGCCACACATGAAGGTGGCATAAAAATCAATAGTTGTGACAATCTCTTCAAAATTGATTTCAGAATATAGTTTCTCCGCATCTTTTCTTTGAAACATTAAATAATTATGTTGAGCCCTAATCTGTATAAATTGGAATAGCCAATCAATCAATTCTGTCTTTTTTTTTAAATACTACAATGTCCAAAGGTTCATTTTAATGGCATATTTGAAGTCATTGATAGACAATTGCACTCTTTTCACAATAATTGACTTTGTGTCCTACAGCCCTTAGGCTTCACAAGGTCTCTGCCAAAAGAGAAAACAACCAAGCCTTCCAATATTCTTCACAAGTATTTTTTTTTAAAAAAATAGAGGACTCCCCACTAATACCCACTGCCCCAAATCTGAATGTTTGAGACCCACTTTGGGTAGCATGGTGTGCTAGGAACTAGGGAACCATCAATTCTAGTCCTCATTAAGGCATTGTCACTCTTATTCACAAGCACTGAATGACAATTCAATTTAAAAGTCTGACTAGGTGGCTCAGTGGCTAAAATGATGAGCTTGTGGATCAGAAAGGCCAGCTGTTCAGTGATTCAAATTCCTAGTATAGGTCTCCTGCATAGCAGAGGGATAGACTAGATGACCCCCAAGATCCCTTCCAACTGAAAACACATCTTATTCTGCCTGCTGACATTGTGGTATTTAATGATTTTTTTTCCTTTTTTTTCTTTTTAATTTTGATGATTGTGATTTTATCCTGACGGTGAAAGCAATGCTTGTAGAAACCCAATTCATTGTTGTTTTCATCTGTGAGTATTTTTTTTTAATATATATATATATATTATAAAATGAAATTACTAGATTGTATTGTATTGGTACAGTGGTAGTAATACAATAGTAACTGTAAATATTTGATTTAGAGAACAAGCCATATTGAGGAGGAAAAATTATTCATTTCAATATTAACAATGGTTTCTGAAAAGTTAATGTCCGAAGAGCTGTTTATATTGTACATTTAAAATCTTTGATAGGCAACTGCAAAATGGATGAAATTGTTTTGTGGTGTAATAAGTCTTGAGCTTAATGCTTAATACTGAAATTAGATTGTTATTTATTGTTGTTTATAAATGGCAGAAGAAAAACAAAGAAAAAAGAACAAAAAAGAAGGTAAAAGAAAAAAATATAAAAGCAGTAGCCACTAAAAGTAGATCAGCCATGTCATGTCATGACAGGTCATGTCATGTCATGTCATGTCATATGATATAGCAGGCTTCCCTCTAAGATATGATCCACAGCACCCCTAAGAGGACCTAACAGTAACAAATGCAATGATGAAACTGTTAAAGCAAACCACATTCTTTGACTCCATCTTTGTAAACAGCAATGGCTCATGCCCAACATTCCCTAGTCGTACCACTAATAGCTACAACAATCTAGCACAAATAAATTTCACAGAAGATAATGTTGAAAATGCACTACATCTCTATCTATCTATAAAATAATCTCTAATTATTGGACCTGGTGGACTATGTGCCTACTTCTTAAAAAAGCTTTCCACTGTTATAGCAGAACCCCTAAGCATAATCTTTGAAAAGTCTTTCAGGACCAGCTCCCTACCCAACCTATGGTCACTAGCCACGGTCATCCCTATTTTCAAAAAGGGAGACCCCAGCCTAGTCAAAAATTACAGCCCAATCTCTTTATGCTGCATCACCTGCAAAGTCACGGAATCAATCATCAACCAATGCATTAACCTCCACCTGGAAACAAACAACCTACTCTCAAATAAACAAACTGGTTTCAGAAAAATATTATCCTGTCATCTACAGTTTCTACACTGCAAAAACATATGGACTACAAATCTTGACCAGGGCAAAGCAATAGATGCAATTTACATAGAATTTCATGGAGCCTTGGATTCAATAGTACATGACAAACTACTTTAAAACTAAAATCCTATGGCATCTCCGGACCCCTACATAATTGGATAACTGTGTTTCTGTCAAACAGACAACAAATGGTCAAAATAGGGAGTGCCCTATCAAATCTTGCACCTGTTAATAGCAGTGTCCCCCAAGGCAGTGTTCTAGGACCAACACTCTTCATACTATACATAAATGACCTATGTGATCATATTATAAGTAACTGTGTTCTCTTCACCAATGATGTAAAACTATTTAACACTACCAACAATGCTTCTACCCTTCAAAAAGACCTTGACTTTGTGTCAGAATGGTCAAAAAATTGGCAACTCCAAATCTCAACCAAGAAATGCTCTGTCTTGCACATTGGCAAAAAAAATCAGAACATAAAATACAAGTTAGATGGACATGACCTTGTAGGCGACCCTCTCTCTGTCAAAGACCTTGGAGTATTCATTTCTAAAGATCTAAGTGCCAGAGCCCACTGTAACAACATTACCAAAAAGACATTAAGGGTTGTAAACCTAATCTTGCATAGCTTCTTTTCCATAATATTACACTACTAACCAGAGCATACAAAACATTTGCTAGACCAATTCTTGAATACAGCTCATCTGTCTGGAACACGCACTGCATATCAGACAAAAATACAATTGAATGTGTCCAGAAATATTTCAAAGATGAGTCCTCCACTCCTCCACTCGCAAAAAAATACCTTATGCCACCAGACTTGAAATTATGGCTTAGAAAATTTAGAACTACGCTGCCTTCAGTATGATCTAAGCATAGCTCACAAAATCAACTTCTACAATGTCCTACCTGTCAATGACTATTTCAGCTTCAACCACAACTATACATGAGCACACAATAGATACTAACTTAAAGTGAATCGCTGCAAAATTGATTGCAGAAGATATTCTGCAGAAGACTTCAACAAAAGAGTGGTCAATGCCTGGAATTCACTACCTGACCGTGTGGTTTCATCCCAAAACCCCAAAAATTTTAACCATAGACTGGCTACTGTTGACCTCACCCCATTCCTAACAGGTCTGAAAGGGGCATGCATAAGAGAACCAGTGTGCCTACCATCCCTGTCCAAATGTTTCCTTTAATTGTATTCTTGTTATGTATTTAATTCATGCATATATATATATATATATATATATATATATATACACACATGAATATATATATGTGTGTGTGTGTGTGTGTGTGTGTGTGTACAGGTGATATCTCGGGTTTCTTCCCGTGTAATTGCAAACATATCTTTGGAAGTATTGCATATCCAAAGATATGTTTGCAATTACACGGGAAGAAACCCGAGATATCACCTGTACACACATATATACCCGTGAAAACTTACACAGACATATATATGTATATATATATATATATATATGTATATATGTATGTATGTATGTATGTATGTATGTATGTATGTATGTATGTATGTATGTATATTTGACAAATAAAAATAAATAAATAAATAAACATTTGACTTTCTGATCTTGTAAAGTCTTTCAGAAGAATGACATGGTTGGAACCAGCCACAATCATAAGAGCAAGAATGATCCCCAAGATAAGGCCAGGGCAGAAAGTGCTTTTCTGCTAGGTCCAACCTAACAAAATGCACAGACCAGTCCATCTAGAGCTTAAGCAATTGTTGCAGTATCACTTTCTGAGGTAGATCCTGTATTTAGCAATGGGAAGAAGACAATGACCTCAACAGTTTCTTTTTTTTTTTCTAATTGCACTTTGTTTTCTTCATCTGTGCATAATACGCCCTACTCCACCATTTCATACTTTGTGTATTACTTCCAAAGGTTCATAAAAGTGCTGCATTGAGTATTGAGATAAGGTAAAAATGTTTCCTTCTGATATTCTTCAAAGATAGTACTTTTGGAGCAATAATAGTACTGATTACTAATTAAATATAGTCATTGTTCCTTCTACTCCATCTCTCAAGGGAATTTCAACAGACACTGATAAAACTAGGACCCTAGATTAAGACATTGTATAGCATTAACAACTGCTCAGAAATACAGAACTGCATGCAGGGAGAAAAAGAAGGATTTGTGATTGATCTGAGATAAATCCTTGCCTTAATTCCAGATAATCTTCACTGTATTAAGTTTAAATGAGTGCCCAACCCAGGTCCTTGGCTGAATGGTAACATAGAAGTTGCTCTCTAATCTCCATAATGACCATATATTACAGTGAGTTGCTTATATTCAGGACCCTAGTTTTAACTTTTTTTCCTACCATGTTAATTTTTCCTATTTACAATTGCAAGATCAGTAGTCTTCTTCCAGTGGTTCACAAGTATTATCAGTCTGGGGACTTAATCATTGGTGCAATTATTTATCTTCTTTCTTTCAAATGAGATCACTTTTGAAAGCCTTCCTTCTCGTGAAGTACTTGATCAGTATATGTAAGTATCGCCCTGCTACTGTGCTTCCATCTCCTCTTCTTATTTTCCTTGTTTCTACCTGTGCTGTATTATCTATCTTCCATTTTTCTGCTGAAACATTTCAGTTGTTACTTGGTCAGTATGCTATTTCCAATGTCCATGATTAGGTATTTTTAATTCCAGAACTGAGAGAAAATCAGCTTGTCCAATCACTGGAGATTAAATTGGGAAAAATTACACTTTCTATGATACTAAGAAGATTGACAAATTTAAAACTTGCAGATGTCCTCAGTATAATCTCGAGCTTCTTCAATTTTATCTAAACCAGAAATTATGTATGCATGTATGTATATATCTTCAGACAGGAGATATTTCTTCAGACAATAAACATTTGTTCATCTTCAGACAGTAGATATTTTAAATTTAAAAAAATATATATCCACTGTCTGAATCTAAAACAGAAGTATATTCATGCAGTTTATAATTCTCACTGAAGGTTCCTCACTCATAATTACCAACACACTTTGGCTCTGGCATTTACTGCAAAGGAGATCAATGAAAATTCTGGGATTTTGTCCAATGTTAGCCTCGGTTTCCACATCGCTAGCAACTATCTTGAGGAATATACAACTTATCTTTTAGCAATGGAATTTCTATCCACAAAGGATAAATTCATCCCAAACTACAAATGTACTGATCAGACAAATATGATAGCCATCATTGGAGGACCGCATACTAGGACCTGTCTCAACATGGCAACCTCTCTGTGCAACTACAAATTTCCCCAGGTGAGTTAAATGTCGAGGAAGGTGGAAAGTTTATTATTTTCAAATGTTGAGTCCTCATAAGCACTCTTATGAAAAGGATTCCAGAAGCAAAAAATATTTGGCATTTAAGAATGAGGAAGTTATTAGATATGAAGATTATCAACAAAGGGCTCTCTTTTTTGGTTCATGAGCAGTGCTAAATTTGCAGATATTAATTGGTAAAAATTTAGTTTTTAGGAACTTGCCTTGCATACCAACTCAAGCCCAGTTATTTAGTACATACAGAGTAAATATATGTGTTAGTCCTTTATTTTTTTTTTCTAGAAAACTCCCACATAACATTCTCCTGCCTTTCCCCCATTTAGATCACATTTGGATCACCACCATTCATACATAATGACAATTCAGCACTTTTTGTAAAATGGATGTTCCCTGATGAGATCCACCAACTTAAAGGAATACTGTACTTACTGTTGCATTTTGGATGGACATGGGTTGGAATGATTTCTCTCTATGAAGAAGATATGGAGAGATTTGTTCAAAAGAGTCTTTCCATGTTTTCAGAGAGAGGAATCTGCTTTGACTTTATAGAATGTCTACCCCAAATGATGTATGGTAAGGAAGCTGCTGAAATGGTAGACAAGGCAGATAAAATATATAAAGTGATCATGTGGAGTACAGTCATTGCAGTGATCTTTAATGCTACCAGCATAACGACTATGAGAACGATAATCTATGGTTTAGATTCTGACGATATTTCAAAGGAGAGAAAAGCCAAAGTTTGGATCATGACAGCTCAAATGGAATTCACCTCTATTCTAATGCAAAGACCACTGCCCATTGATTTTCTCCATGGTGCAATTTCCTTTGCACTTCACTCAAAGGAGGTAACAGGATTCCAACAATTTATGCAGAAGAAAAACCCAAACGTAGAAAAAGATGATGGGCTTATTAGGGATTTCTGGAAAGATGCATTTGAATGCTCCTTCTCCAGTGATATTACAGATGAGAATGCGGAAAGGATCTGCACTGGAGAAGAGAAGCTAGAGACTCTTCCTAATTCTGTCTTTGAGACCACCACGGGTGGACATAGCTACAGCATCTACAATGCAGTCTACGCTGTGGCACATGCTCTGAAGGCCTTGCATGCCTCCAAACTCAAATGGAGTCGAAAAATTGATAAGAGGAACTGGAAGTACTTCCTTCAATCACCATGGCAGGTATGTTTACTAATCCAAATCAGATATCATGTAAAATCATAAAAATTAATATTGGCTTACAGTTTTTTTCCTCCTTTCCTTTCCTTTCCTTTCCTTTCCTTTCCTTTCCTTTCCTTTCCTTTCCTTTCCTTTCCTTTCCTTTCCTTTCCTTTCCTTTCCTTTCCTTTCCTTTCCTTTCCTTTCCTAGTGTCTTTATTTACTTACATTTCATAATTCTAAACTATTCACCTCTGTCCCTTTACAGATAGTTTTGAAGGTTCATGGTATTCTCTTATGCAAAACCTAAAAAAATTAAAAAACTTTTTTTTTTCCAAATAATATCTGAGTAATCTAAACAATGAAGGTCATTTATGCAAAATTGGATGCAATTTGAAAATAAACTTATGCTATTGAAAAAGTTTGGAAAAAAATCACTAACATGAATTTATTTTATGTATGAAATGCTATGTAAGGTATCTTTGCGATTCCTTTTCAAGGAATCCAGTTAATATTTAGATTTCTTTGTTTATTTTTTTTCATTCAGCTCCACCACTTTTTGCAGCACGTCTCTTTTAACAACAGTGCTGGAGAAGAGGTGTCTTTTGGCCCCAATGGAGAATTAGAAACTGGGTTTGATGTTCTCAATTGGGTCACATTTCCAAACAAATCCTTTCTGAAAGTCCAAATTGGAAAGTTCGACCCCATGGCTCCCCGAGACAAGCTCCTTACCATTTCTGCCAAGGATGTGGTTTGGCCCCTTATATTTAACCAGGTGTGTCTTATTTTTCACTTTTTTGGAAATCATATACTCACTGAGACACAGAAGTAAATGATTAAAATGACTGTCACAATTAAACCTGGATTTAACCACCTCATTTTCTTATTATTTATTTATTTATTTATTTTGAGTAGGACATCTCCAACCCAGCAAGTTTATGAGATGTGGATTTCAACTCCCAACTTCAATATGATGGTTGGGAAAATAAAACAGTGACTTTGGGGGTATTCTCCAACCCCCAACCCCTACTCAGGAAACCCTACACCATTTCAGAGAAATGGTTGTCCAATCACTTCTTTTAAAATCTCTCCATGTTGGAGAGCCCAGAATTTCTGGAGGCAAGCTGTTCCTCCGATTAATTGTTCTAACTGTCAGGAAATTTCTCCTTAGTTCTAGGTTGGTATTTTCCTTGATTACTTTCCATCCATTGCATCTTATCCTGCCTTCAGGTGTTTTGGAGAATAGATTTACCCCGTCTTCTTTGTGGCAGGCCCTAAGATATTGGAAGACTACTTGCATGTCATCGCTAGTTCTTCTTTTCATTGAACTAGACACACCCAATTTCTGCAACTGTTCTTCATATGTTGTAGCCACCAATCCCCTAATTATTTTTGTTGCTCTTCTCTGCACCCTTTCTATACTCTCTGTATCTTTTTATATCGTGGCAACCAAAGCTGGATGCAATATTCCGAGTGTGGACTTTCTGAGACCTTATAAAGTGGTATTAACACTTCACATGATCTTTATTCTTTCTCTTTGTTAATGCAGACTATGACTGCACTGGCTTTTCTGGCAGCTGCAGCATTCAGAGAGTTAAAGTTCGTAATGTTCAAGATTGTTTTGGTGAATTTGGTTTGATGAGGAAGTGAAAAGTTTGTTTTGGTGAATTTAAGACTAAAGAAAATTGCGAAATCTAAAATGGTTTTATAGATGGCATATTCATTGGCAAAAATGTTTAAGGACATGTTTGCTGAATGTTGGAAATGTAATCAGACACCAGATCCATATTATCATATATGGTAGAGATGCTTAAAGGCCAAAAAAAAAAAAAAAGGACAAAAATACATACTTGGTTAGAAAAAATGATAAAGCAACATAGACTTAAAACTAGAAATATTCTTGTTCAGCATCTTACTGGAAAAATATAATAATGGGAATACATACTTGATTTTACATGTACTAATTGTAGCTAGAATTGTATTTGCACAATAATGGAAAAGTGAAGAGATTCTTACAGAGGAAAACATAATTTAAAAAATATTAGAACATGCAGAAGTGGTTAGATTAACATTTAAAATAAGGAAAAAGGAAGAAACTGAATACTTATTAATATGGAACTCATTTTATCAATAAAACAGATGTTAGAAATATGGATTATTGGATATAGAAATACAAGAGAAGGATTAATTTTATAAGGAAGGTTTATTAAACGGGATATGTTATTGTTACTATGAAGCAATAATACTTCTCTTAGTTGCTGAGGTTTGAGAAATGAATGAATTAAAGGATTGTTTTGGTGAATGTAAAACAAAA
Organism: Coluber constrictor foxii; assembly: GCA_038048745.1. Taxonomy (NCBI): domain Eukaryota; kingdom Metazoa; phylum Chordata; class Lepidosauria; order Squamata; family Colubridae; genus Coluber; species Coluber constrictor. Next base: position 27,382,242 of record CM075961.1, read on the forward strand.
GAAAATGGGGAAATTGGACAGTAAGGTTTGATGAGGATGAGAAAAGTTTGGGTATATATAAATGACGAAATGAATAGTTCCAACCTATAAGTCCTTCATCTGAAAGAATTCTGATATTATTTATGAACAGACTTTGCCTCTTTCCATCTGTAATGAGAAATGTTCCTTTGGCTACAGCAAGGTAAAAATAGAAGGGAAATTATCCTGCTGCTACGACTGTAGACAATGTCCAGAAGGGAAGATAGCTGACCGAATGGGTAAGCAAAGGAATATATTGAATATATCAATAGTTTAATAAATATAATTGGGATTGAATTTTTAATCAGTATTATGGTGACCAAAAGTCTTAGCTGTCTGATATACTGTATAGATCAGCAAACACAAAACACATATATACATATCATTTTCCCGTTGTTAACAGCTCATTTAAGGTGATCCTTTCTTATTATTTACATATATTTTAACTTTATCTTAACCTACTTAGATAATCTAATTTCCTTTGTGTCGACTTCACTCTTTACTTTGATCTTCAATACATTCAATCCATATTATCACAAAAATAAACAATAGAGTATTATTTCCGTTCCCCTTTTTTTCTTTTATTCCTTTTTTCATTTTTCATTTTTTTGCACCAGTCTTACCATCTAAACCATACTCTATAGTAATCTGAGTCCTCTCTTTCCTTAAATTCCTTTATAAACTTGTCCAACTCTGCGCAACCAGTTCACTTTAAATAATACTATTAAATAATCCAAATCTGAGAAATCTATTGATCCTTAAGAGAGATTATGCTATTTAACCAGTTCACTTTAAATACCATAATCTCTCTTAATGATAAATAGATTTCTCAGATTTGGATTTTTCTTCTGATGGCTTGTAGATGTTTAGTAGGTAACCAGTGCTCATTGATAAATAATCCCAAGGCATTTTAGTAGACAGACAGACAGACAGACAGACACACACACACACATACACACACACATGCAAGGTCATTTTCCATCAAATTCAATCCATGCAAAATATTTTGCTGCCATTTCAACTCTTTCCTTCCTATTCCATCTGGAGAGTAAAAGTATCACATAAATGTTTTGAGATAACTGTATAACTTAAAGAATATTGGAACTGAACACTTTATTATATAATGAATTTCATTGTAAATTATTTTGAGAAAAATAATATGAACTCCTAAACTTTTATTAAATCTAGTATGTTATTACTTTTTTCATGTTTAAAACCTATAAAGGTTCTGTGAAACAGTTTTATTTGTTCTTTTTCCCCAGACTTAGATGATTGTTTCCCATGTCCAAAGGATCAATATCCAAACAAGGGTCAAGATAATTGTCTTCCAAAAGCTGTAACTTATTTGAGTTTCCAAGAGCCGTTGGGTATTTCTTTGGTAACGATTTCAGTTTCCTTTTCTGTCATCTCAGCTATGGTATTGGGAATCTTCATTAAACACCAGGACACTCCCATTGTCAAAGCCAACAACAGGAACCTCACCTACATTCTTCTCATTGCTCTCCTGCTCTCCTTCCTTTGCACTCTGCTCTTCATTGGGCAACCTGATCAAGTGAAATGTCTCTTGCGACAAACTTCCTTTAGCATCACTTTCTCTATTGCCCTTTCTTGTATTTTGGGTAAAACAACCATAGTAGTTCTTGCTTTCATGGCCACCAAGCCAGGCTCCAAAATGAGGAAATGGGTGGGGAGAAGAATGGCCAACACGATTGTCCTATCTGTCTTCACGGCTCAGTTCACCATCTGTGTAGTGTGGTTGGCAATTTCTCCTCCATTTCCAGATTCAGACATGCTCTCCATGGTTGAAGAAATTGTCTTAGAATGTAACGAAGGTTCAACCACAATGTTTTATACCATGCTTGGCTTTATGGGGTTATTGACTGCTGTCACTTTCACAGTGGCCTTCTTGGCTAGGAATTTACCTGACAGCTTCAATGAAGCCAAATTCATCACCTTCAGCATGTTGGTCTTTTGCAGTGTCTGGGTGTCATTTGTTCCCACGTACTTGAGCACCAAGGGGAAATACGTGGTTGCTGTGGAAATCTTCTCCATTTTGGCTTCAGCGGCTGGATTACTGGGCTGCATCTTTTCCCCCAAGTGCTATATCATTATCCTGAGACCTGATTTGAATAAGAAGGAGCAACTAATAAAAAAATAAGTTGCAGTCAGTCTAGGACAGCCTAAGAGATAATGCAGCATGTTTTTAAAAGTTTTATTGTTAAATTATTCTGATTTTAATGTTAATCTTATTGATTATATTGTATACTGGTCCCCACACATTATCCTTAGTGATGTTGTGTCCCGCATGCGGCCTATGCAGCTAGTAGCTGATTCAGATAGTGAAGAGGCTGATGTGGTGCCAGCTTGCTTCCTATTGTTCAGCATATTACTTATGAGAACTATGTGCTTAGAGCTCAAAGCATTGTTAGAGACCTGACACACCCACTTCACAATCCGTTGCTACTCTCTGGGAAGAGGTTTTGAAGTATTTCTAGCAGGACTACCAGCCTGTAACAACTTTGTTCCCTATGCCATCCAGCTGGTTAACTCACAAGATTCTTTTTTCTCTCCATCTACATTTATACATCCAAACTAGACTGTGCTGTTTCTCTGTGTCCTATAATATATTTGGGTATATGCATATTTATTTATTTATTTTGTCATGTTTACATAGTGCATTTTCGAGGTGGTGATCTTTTGGGAGCTGTATGCAATGAAATTATATTTTGACATATGCCAATTAGTGTACATTGAAAGTGAAAATAAAGCTATTCTAAGTTTAAGCCTACACCGCTCAGCATTTCTCTCTGAGGCAGATGGGAAGTTAAGAAATATGAAATAGAAATTAGTAAATAAATGTTGATGTTGCTCTACGTGAAGATTCCCATGAAAAGGAGAGGACCAAGGAAGTTAGAGAGTACTGGGAAAGTAAACATACAGAGAATTCATATGACTGCAATCTGTCACTCAATGCACCTGACATGTTCTTCTAAAGAAACATTCTTCTTTATTATCAGGTCCCCTACACAGGTAGAGACATTGAGAAGCCACACATGAAGGTGGCATAAAAATCAATAGTTGTGACAATCTCTTCAAAATTGATTTCAGAATATAGTTTCTCCGCATCTTTTCTTTGAAACATTAAATAATTATGTTGAGCCCTAATCTGTATAAATTGGAATAGCCAATCAATCAATTCTGTCTTTTTTTTAAATACTACAATGTCCAAGGGTTCATTTTAATGGCATATTTGAAGTCATTGATAAACAATTGCACTCTTTTCACAATAATTGACTTTGTGTCCTACAGCCCTTAGGCTTCACAAGGTCTCTGCCAAAAGAGAAAACAACCAAGCCTTCCAATATTCTTCACAAGTATTTTTTTTTAAAAAAATAGAGGACTCCCCACTAATACCCACTGCCCTAAATCTGAATGTTTGAGACCCACTTTGAGTAGCATGGTGTGCTAGGAACTAGGGAACCATCAATTCTAGTCCTCATTAAGGCATTGTCACTCTTATTCACAAGCATTGAATGACAATTCAATTTAAAAGTCTGACTAGGTGGCTCAGTGGCTAAAATGATGAGCTTGTCGATCAGAAAGGCCAGCTCTTCAGTGATTCAAATTCCTAGTATAGGTCTCCTGCATAGCAGGGGGTTAGACTAGATGACCCCCAAGGTCCCTTCCAACTGAAAACACATCTTATTCTGCCTGCTGACATTGTGGTATTTAATGATTTTTTTTCCTTTTTTTTCTTTTTAATTTTGATGATTGTGATTTTATCCTGACGGTGAAAGCAATGCTTGTAGAAACCCAATTCATTGTTGTTTTCATCTGTGAGTATTTTTTTTTTAATATATATATATATTATAAAATGAAATTACTAGATTGTATTGTATTGGTACAGTGGTAGTAATACAATAGTAACTGTAAATATTTGATTTAGAGAACAAGCCATATTGAGGAGGAAAAATTATTCATTTCAATATTAACAATGGTTTCTGAAAAGTTAATGTCCGAAGAGCTGTTTATATTGTACATTTAAAATCTTTGATAGGCAACTGCAAAATGGATGAAATTGTTTTGTGGTGTAATAAGTCTTGAGCTTAATGCTTAATACTGAAATTAGATTGTTATTTATTGTTGTTTATAAATGGCAGAAGAAAAACAAAGAAAAAAGAACAAAAAAGAAGGTAAAAGAAAAAAATATAAAAGCAGTAGCCACTAAAAGTAGATCAGCCATGTCATGTCATGACAGGTCATGTCATGTCATGTCATGTCATATGATGTAGCAGGCTTCCCTCTAAGATATGATCCACAGCACCCCTAAGAGGACCTAACAGTAACAAATGCAATGATGAAACTGTTAAAGCAAACCACATTCTTTGACTCCATCTTTGTAAACAGCAATGGCTCATGCCCAACATTCCCTAGTCGTACCACTAATAGCTACAACAATCTAACACAAATAAATTTCACAGAAGATAATGTTGAAAATGCACTACATCTCTATCTATCTATAAAATAATCTCTAATTATTGGACCTGGTGGACTATGTGCCTACTTCTTAAAAAAGCTTTCCACTGTTATAGCAGAACCCCTAAGCATAATCTTTGAAAAGTCTTTCAGGACCAGCTCCCTACCCAACCTATGGTCACTAGCCACGGTCATCCCTATTTTCAAAAAGGGAGACCCCAGCCTAGTCAAAAATTACAGCCCAATCTCTTTATGCTGCATCACCTGCAAAGTCACGGAATCAATCATCAACCAATGCATTAACCTCCACCTGGAAACAAACAACCTACTCTCAAATAAACAAACTGGTTTCAGAAAAATATTATCCTGTCATCTACAGTTTCTACACTGCAAAAACATATGGACTACAAATCTTGACCAGGGCAAAGCAATAGATGCAATTTACATAGAATTTCATGGAGCCTTGGATTCAGTAGTACATGACAAACTACTTTAAAACTAAAATCCTATGGCATCTCCGGACCCCTACATAATTGGATAACTGTGTTTCTGTCAAACAGACAACAAATGGTCAAAATAGGGAGTGCCCTATCAAATCTTGCACCTGTTAATAGCAGTGTCCCCCAAGGCAGTGTTCTAGGACCAACACTCTTCATACTATACATAAATGACCTATGTGATCATATTATAAGTAACTGTGTTCTCTTCACCAATGATGTAAAACTATTTAACACTACCAACAATGCTTCTACCCTTCAAAAAGACCTTGACTTTGTGTCAGAATGGTCAAAAAATTGGCAACTCCAAATCTCAACCAAGAAATGCTCTGTCTTGCACATTGGCAAAAAAAATCAGAACATAAAATACAAGTTAGATGGACATGACCTTGTAGGCGACCCTCTCTCTGTCAAAGACCTTGGAGTATTCATTTCTAAAGATCTAAGTGCCAGAGCCCACTGTAACAACATTACCAAAAAGACATTAAGGGTTGTAAACCTAATCTTGCATAGCTTCTTCTCCATAATATTACACTACTAACCAAAGCATACAAAACATTTGCTAGACCAATTCTTGAATACAGCTCATCTGTCTGGTACCCACACTCATCTGTCTGGTACCTTATTCTGATTTGAATAAGAAGGTGCAACTAATAAAAAAGTAAAACTTATATTTATACCAGATCCCTTGGATGTAGTCTAATTGTTTACTTTCACAAAACAGGGCTTTCTTAGTTCTGTTTTTGCAGTTTGGGGAGTCTGAATTCTTCCTGCATATCACCACATCAAAGTGACATATGAGGCAGTAGCTTCATATATAGAGGGACACAGATATTCAAGTTGCAGTCTAGGACAGCCTAAGAGATAATGCAGCATGTTTTTTGAAAGTTTTATTGTTGACTTCTGGTTGGCGCTATGGGGATAAAGATGGGGAATTAATGGGCTCTTTGGAACCCCACAAAAACCCTATCTGCTAAGCCCCCGTCGGTAGATCTTTGGACCTACCCTGTCCTGTAGGGACCGTGGGATAGAGAGGGACCCCTTGGATGGCTGAGAGGAACGGGCAGGTTCCTCGGGGCTGGAGGCTTGCCCTCTGTGCCAATGGCTGTGGAGCGGCGGCTATGGCAGCATCCCTGAGACCGCAGCAACCGGGATACAAGAATGCGCAGGAGGAGAAGAGGAGAAGCAGAGAGCGGAGCCAGGAGTTTGCATGCTGGGTGAGTGGACATCAACCCAGGCAGGAACTGCCCACAAATGCTGAATTACAATTTGTTGAGTATTGAATGGCAGATCCTAACTATAAAAGGAGCTGCCACGGCTAGGATTGCCATTGCGATTTACAGAGCTAATAAAAGTGTTAGCCTTTACTGCATGTCCTGTCCTGTCTTGCACCCAAGACTTAACATTGGTGATGAATGTGGGATTCTAGGACAGAAAATGAAGCACTAAACCTCCACAGCAATCATCAGTGAACCAGCTAAAATAATTAAGGTAAGGCATGGAGGAAAGCATTGCTGGAAAGCAGCTGATTAAGGTACGAACCAGCTAAAAAATAAATACAGGAGGAAGTGGAAGAGACTTTACCGGAGAATAGTAGCTAAACTGTGAACTAGTTTAAATAAATACAGACAGGAGTATTGGAAAATACAGCTGGGAAATAGATATTTAAACTATGAACTGTTTAAAAATTAGATTCAATAAAATATGAGAATAAATTTGAAGTAAATAAAATAAAGTATTGTGGAAGTAACAAACTATAGAAGGAAATGTTGATTGTTTATGAAATGATTTTAAGAGAGGAAGAAAATACTTTTTGTCAAGATTATGGACATTAGATGTCATTTAAGAGAAGTTAAGTATAGATTTGAGGTAATGGGTTTTAGGATTGAGGAATATATATGAAATATTGATTGTCAAAATGATAAAGATTTAGAACAGTATTTATTGTTTAGAATTTTGGGTGTAATAGTAGAATGATTAATATTTAGAATAAGTTTTTTAAAAGATGTAAATGGATAAAATTTGGAACAAAATTGATTGAGGGAATGTGAATAATTTTACTCATTTTATGCTGGTCCAAACCCTTGCTCTAAAAAGATGTATTTTATGGTTTATGTTTTTTAAAAAATAAAAAAAATTGGGAAAAAAGTTTTATTGTTAAATTATTCTGATTTTAATGTTAATCTTATTGATTATATTGTTTACTGGTCCCCACACATTATCGTTAGTGATGTTGTGGCCCGTATGTGGCCTGTGCAGCTAGTAGCTGATTCAGACAGTGAAGAGGCTGGTGTGGTGCCAGCTTGCTTCCTATTATTCAGCATGCTGCTTATGAGAGCTATGTGCTTAGAGCTCAAAGCATTTTTAGAGACCCGACACACCCACTTCACAATCTGTTGCTACTTTCTGGGAGGAGGTTTGACAAACTACTTCTAAAACTAAAATCCTATGGCATCTCCGGACCCCTATGGAATCTCCGGACCCCTACATAATTGGATAAACTTGTTCCTGTTAAACAGACAACAAGCGGTCAAAATAGGGAGAACCCTATCAAATCTTGCACCTGTTAATAGCAGTGTCCCCCAAGGCAGTGTTCTAGGACCAACACTCTTCATACTATATATAAATGACCTATGTGATCATATTATAAGTAACTGTGTTCTCTTCACCAATGATGTAAAACTATTTAACATCACCAACAATGCTTCTACCCTTTAAAAAGACCTTGACTTTGTGTCAGAATGGTCAAAAAATTGGCAACTCCAAATCTCAACCAAGAAATGCTCTGTCTTGCACATTGGCAAAAAAAATCAGAACATAAAATACAAGTTAGATGGACATGACCTTGTAGGCGACCCTCTCTCTGTCAAAGACCTTGGAGTATTCATTTCTAAAGATCTAAGTGCCAGAGCCCACTGTAACAACATTACCAAAAAGACATTAAGGGTTGTAAACCTAATCTTGCATAGCTTCTTCTCCATAATATTACACTACTAACCAAAGCATACAAAACATTTGCTAGACCAATTCTTGAATACAGCTCATCTGTCTGGTACCCACACTGTATATGGGACATAAATACAATTGAACGTGTCCAGAAATATTTCACAAGAAGAGTCCTCGACTCCTCCACTTGCAACAAAATACCTTATGCCACCAGACTTGAAATTTTGGCTTAGAAAATTTAGAACTACGCCGCCTTCAGTATGACCTAAGCATAACTCACAAAATCATCTTCTACAATGTCCTACCTATCAATGACTATTTCAGCTTCAACCACAACAATACATGAGCACACCAAAGATACAAATTTAAAGTTTGTATGTTTACAAGTTTGTATCCCTTGCAGGGTCGAGCTGAGGATTTTGTGCAATTCCTGCATGATAAAATCACTCAGATTCAGGAAGGCTTGGACTCCAACTGAGTGGAGTAATCTGGGAAGAGTTTGACCCTGTGGCTCCTGAGGACGTGGACAGGATTCTGAGTAGGCTTAGTGCTGCCACATGTTTATTGGACCCGTGTCCCTCCTGGTTGGTACTGGCTTCCCAGGAGATTACACAAGGCTGGCTCCAGGGGATTATAAATGCTTCTTTGAGTGAGGTTGCCTTTCCCACCTCTTGAAAGAGTTGGTGGTGATGCCCCTCCCCAAAAAGCCATCCCTGGACCCGGCTGTGTTAGTAAATTATCATCCCGTCTCCAACCTTCATTTTCTGGCGAAGGTTGTTGAGAGTGTGGTGGCATGACAACTCCCCTGGTACCTGGATTAAGCTGTCTATCTGGACTCTTACCAGTCGGGCTTCAGGTGGGGATACAGCATGGAGACGGCATTGGTCACATTGGTTGATGATCTCTGGAGGGCTCTGGACAGGGGTTGTTTCTCTGTCCTGTTCCTATTAGATCTCTCAACGGCTACCATCGACCATGGTATCATGCTGCAGTGGTTGAGGGGGCTAGGAATAGGGGGCACCATGCTGTGGTGGTTCTCTTCCTTCCTGTTCTGGCCCTGTGCCCAGAAATAACCCCCCCCCCTCAGATAACCAGAGGCTAAGGAACTGGCAGGCAACCAAGTGAGATAATAACAAAGGTCGGCAGCAATCCGCAGCTGCTTGCCAACGTCTTTATTAAAAGGTCCGTCACATACACACCACAGCTAAGACGCCAGGCTGATTCAAAACCGGGATCCACGTATCTTTGTTTTGTTTGTCACAAAGATATGGCGACAATCCCTCACTTATATAGTCTGGTAGAAGGCGTGGTCTACCAGCTAATCATGACCACGCCTTTTCCTCTGCTGGGCTCTCCTGTCTCTCCGACGCTGGTGAGGGTCCAACCAAAATTCACTCCCCTCGTCAATGTCCTCCTGTGGCTGCAGGGACGAGCTTGGCTCTGGGCCTATCTCCTGCCCTTCGGTGTCCTCCGGAGGCATTGCCAGAGAGGAGAGTCCTGGAGAAGGAGGCCTTGCCAACTCCTCTCCCTCACTCTCAGAGTCCTCCCCTGCTGATGACGCAGGCTCAGGCACCGGAGCCACAACACTATCCCCCACCGCAGGGCCCTTCCCCCGCCGCTGACGGTCCAGATGTGGTCGGGACGGGAACTGCGCATGGAAAGCCCGTACCAAGTCAGGAGCCTGTACGGAGGAAGCGTCCACCCAGGAGAAATCCTCAGGCCCGTACCCCTTCCAGGCAATCAGGTACTGGAAATGGCCCTTCAGCCAATGGGAGTCCCGGATGCTGTCCACCTCGTACGTCGTGGAGCTATCGTCGGCAACCGTGGTCAAGGGAGCAGGTGCCATCCGGTGTCGGAGGCGGCATGGCGGAGCCTCAGGGACCAGAAGGGACCGATGGAACACAGGGTGGAGCCGCATCGACGGGGCAGGGTCAACCAGTAGGCCACCGGGCTGATGACCACCTTGATGGGGAAGGGTCTGATGAAACGGTGGTCGAGCTTCTTCATCGGCCGCTCCGTGGGGAGGTGCTTTGTGGACAGCCACACCCGATCCCCAACCTCCAGCGGCGGCGTGGCCCATCGAGAGTGGTCGGCAACCCGTTTATAGTCCTCCTTCGCCCGGATCAGCTGCCAACGCACCAGCTGCTGCACCGCTTGCAGCTCCGAGAGGAAGTCCTGGGTCTCGGGAACAGGGGAATCCAAGAGGGACAGAGGGAACAGACGTGGATGGTATCCCACATTGGCATGGAACGGGGTCATCTGGGTGGAGGTGTGTTGGGAGTTGTTGAAGGTGAACTCCACCAGGGGAAGGTACTCGGCCCAGTTGTCCTGCTGCTGATTGATGTAGCAGCGGAGGTACTGCTCCAGGATGCCGATGACCTTCTCCGTCCCCCCGTCAGTCTCCGGATGGTGCGCCGACGACAGACACACCTGCACCTCCAACGCGGCCATCAGTCTTTTCCAGAAGCAGGCTGTGAACTGGGCCCCGCGGTCGGAAACCACTCTGTCCGGCAGGCCGTGGAGGCGGAAAACGTGCTGCAGGAACAATCGGGCTGTGGTGCGGGCCGATGGCAGTCCACAGCACGGAATAAAATGTGCCATCTTTGTGAGCATGTCCACCACCACGAGAACGGTAGTGAACATGGCGGTCGGTAGCAGGTCCGTCAGGAAGTCCATAGAGATGGCTCCCAAGGGTCTCTCCCGTGTCGGCAGCAGCTGGAGAAGTCCAGGCAGTGGACCTGACGCGGCTTTGGCCTGTCAGCATGGCACGCAGGACGTCATGTACGCGTGCACGTCGTGCCATACCCGAGGCCACCAAAAAGTCCGCGTCACCAAGTTCAGTCTCTTAAAGAACCCAAAATGTCCTGCCCCGGGATTGTCATGGCACTGATTCATAACGATGGCTCGGAGCGGACTCGTGGGCACGTACAGCCAGCCTCGGTGTTTTAACAAGCCCTCCTCCAAAGTCCAAGGGGAGGCAGGGCCGACTTCCGCCTGCCGCTGTTGCGACCAGGCGTCCTGGCACTGCGCTTCCCGCACCTGAGCCCGCAAGTCCATGGGTTCCTGGGCTGCGGCCAAGGATTCCGCTGGCAGCACTGTCCGCGGAGGCAGGGACTCCTTCAGAGAGAAGTACTCCGGCTTGCGGGACAAGGCGTCCGCCCGCACGTTGTGGCCACTCGGGATGTAGGTCACGTGGAAGTTGAACCGGGCGAAAAACAATGACCACCGGATCTGTCGCTGGTTCAACTTCCTGGCCGTCATGAGGTGCTCCAGGTTCCGATGGTCCGTCTGCACCTCCACCTGGTGTCGGGCCCCCTCGAGATGATGCCGCCAAGCCTCGAAAGTGGCCTTGATAGCCAGCAACTCTTTCTCCCAGATGGTGTAGTGGCGCTCGTAAGGATTGAGTTTCCAGGAGTAATAAGCGCAGGGAAAAAGAGTGCCGCCATCCGCCGGGGCCTGTAACAGCACCGCCCCAATCGCCACATTGGATGCATCCGTTTCGACCACAAATGGACAATGTGGATTGGGGTGCCTCAGGACAGGTTCTGTAACGAAGGCCTGCTTCAGAGCCTCGAAGGCCTGCTGCTGCGGGGGACACCATTGAAACGGAACCTTCTTCTGAAGGAGCTGGGTCATCAGCAAGGTCAGGGTGGCGAAGCCCGGGATGAAGGTTCGATAGTAGTTGGCGAACCCCAACAGACACTGGATGTCCTTCACCCGACGAGGGGGTTCCCAACTAAGCAAGGCCTCCACCTTACGCGGGTCCATCGTGATGCCTTCCGGGGAGATGATGTGCCCAAGGAAGTCTATGGAAGTCTGGAAGAAGAGACATTTCTCCAACTTCGCATAGAGTTGGTGCTCCCGCAGGCGCTGCAGAACCTGGCGGACGTGCTGGACGTGGTTCTCCGGGCATCGGGAGTAGATCAGGATGTCATCGAGATAAATGACCACGAACCGATCCAACATGTTCCGGAACATGTCATTCATCAGATGCTGGAAGACCGCAGGGGCGTTGGTCAACCCGAACGGCATGACAGTATACTCAAAGTGTCCGTATCGGGTGCCAAATGCTGTCTTCCACTTGTCCCCCTCTCGCATCCGCACCAGGTTGTAGGCTCCCCGGAGGTCGAGCTTGGTGAAAATCGAGGCCTCCATCAGCTCCGGGATGAGCGGCAGGGGGTAGCGATTCCGTACGGTAATGGCGTTTAACCGCCGGTAGTCGCAACAAAGGTGTAGGTCCCCCGTCTTCTTCTTCACAAAGAGGACTGGGGCCGAGAGAGGGGAGGATGAAGGTCGGATGAACCCTCGGGCCAAGTTTTTGTCCAGGAAATCCCATAGGGTGGCCAATTTGGGCTCTGACATAGAGTACAGACGTCCCATGGGCAGGGGCGCATTGGGCACCAGATCCACTGGGCAGTCATAGGGTCGATGCGGGGGTAAGCGGTCTGCCTCCTTTTCACTGAACACGTCAGCGAAGGACGTCAGCTCAGGAGGCAAAGAGACGGCAGGGGTGGAGACGTCCTGGCCGGCACAGGTGTGGCGGATGTGGTCGACGCACTGCAGGCTCAGGAAGGAGATGGCATTCCTCGACCAGGCCACCTGCAGATCGTGCGCCCGAAGCCAGGCCATCCCCAGGACCAGCAGGAAATGCAGGTCCGCCGTCACGTAAAAACGGATCGCCTCCTCGTGGGCCCCAATGGCGAGGCGCAAGGGCTGAGTCGCAAACTTAATGGGCCCCACAACAAGTTCCCGCCCATCGATCGTCTCGACTCTCAACGGAGGGTCCACTGGAACCAAGGGGACCGCAAAATGGGCCACAAAGGCCTGGTCCATAAAGTTCGTGGTGGCCCCCGAGTCCACCAGCGCATGTGCCGGAAGCCCCTCCGACCAGTCGGCCAACAACACCCGGGTGTCCAGGATTAGGTGTCGAGGGGGCGCAGAGTCCACCTCCGCTGAATCAGGCAGGGCAGTGATACGTACCCGGCCTAAGGTTTCCCCCAGGCCGGGCCTGCCCCGTTTCCCGGCTGGTCCCACTAAGATTCAGGAACAGGCGTGAGCGGCCCACTACGCTTCTTGGGGCATGAAGCGGCAACGTGTCCAGCCTCCCCGCAATAGAGGCATAATCCCCCTTGGCGTCTCCGCATCACTCTGGGGCTGTCAGGCGAGGTCGGGCCGCTCCCAGCTCCATGGGCTCCTCCACGGGCGCCACAAAGCGCGGGGTGACCCAGGACACGGGGGTCCTTGGATGGGCTGACGGGTCTTGTGCCGTTGGAAACGGGCATCAATGTGCAAGCACTGCATGACAAGGGCGTCGAGGGTCTGAGGCGCCTCCACACGAACCAGCTCATCCTGCAGGTCATCGGAGAGGCCATCCTGGAAAGCGTCCCTGAGCGCTGCATCATTCCAATCTGAGTCCTGGCCCAGAAGCCGAAATTCAGCCTCATATTCCTGCAGGGGGCCCTTCCCTTGACGGAGATCTTTGATGCGCCTGGCTGCCGTCTGGGTCTTCAGGGGGTCCTCATACATCACCCTCAGATGTTGCCAAAAGCCCTGATAGTCTGCCAACAAGGGGCTATTCTGCAGCAACAGAGGCATGGCCCATCAGGCGGCATTGCCGGAGAGGAGGTTGATAACAAACGCCACCCGAGCCCGGTCATCTGGAAAATCCTCCGGCCTCATTGCCATAAACAGCTGGCATTGTCCCATCAAAGCCGGGAACATCTCCTGCTGCCCAGAGAATTTATCAGGCACACTGATAGGGCTTTTCCGACGAGGAGGAGGGGGAGGAGGAACAGCTGCCGGCACATTTCCCCCAGCCTGCTGTGCAGTCAACTGGCCGACCTGCTGCTGCAGGAGCTGGTTGTCAGCTTGCAACTGTTGGATAATTTGCTGCAGCTGTGGATCCATTGTGGTAATGATGGGTTAACTTTTTTGGGTGACGAACAAGATGTTCTGGCCCCGTGCCCAGAAATAACCCCCCCTCAGACAACCAGAGGCTAAGGAACTGGCAGGCAACCAAGTGAGATGATAACAAAGGTCGGCAGCAATCCACAGCTGCTTGCCAACGTCTTTATTAAAAGGTCCGTCACATACACACCACATCTAATACGTATTTGACAAATAAATAAAAAATAAATAAATAAACATTTTTTTAAAAAAAAATTATTTATATGCCGCCCTTCTCCGGAGACTCAGGGTGGCTTACACTGCGTTAAGCAATAGCCTTCATACTTTTGTATATTTATACAAAGTCAGCTTATTGCCCCCACAAACTGGGTCCTCAATTTACCCACCTTAGAAAGGATGGAAGGCTGAGTCGACCTTGAGCTGGCTAAGATTGAACTTGCAGAAATTGCAGGCAGCTAGATGTTAATTGCTGCCTTTAGTAGGAGGCATTAGCCCCCTATGCTACTCAGGCTCTTTGACTTTCCAATCTTGTAAGGGCCTTCCAGAAGAATGACATGGTTGGGGCCAGCCGCAACCATGAAAGCAAGAATGATCCCCAAGATAAGGCCAGGACAGAAAGTGCTTTCCCGTTAGGTCCAACTTAACAAAATACACAGACTAGTCCATCTAGAACTTAAGTAATTGTTGCAGTACCACTTTCTGAGTTAGACCCTGTATTTAGCAACGGGAAGAAGACAATGACCTCAACAGTTTTTTTTTTCTAATTGCACTTTGTTTTCTTCATCTGTGCATAACTCCAACTCCACCATTTTGTACTTTGTGTATTACTTCCAAAGGTTTAAAGCAGTGCTGCATTGAGTATTGAAATATGGTAAACATGTTTTCTTCTGATATTCTTCAAAGTTCTAGGAGCCTTGGTGGTATAGTAGACTAAAGTGCTGTTAAGTAGCACTTAGCTGCCAGCTGCCTGCAATTACTGTGAGTTCAAATCTCACTAGGCTCAAGATTGACTCAGTCTTCCATCCTTCCGAGGTAAGTAAAATGAGGAGCTGGATAGTGGGGGCAATAAGCTGACTTTGTATATAAAAAAAACATCACTTAGGGGTGGGGGGCAAAAGCCCTACTAAGCAGGTATATACAAAAGTATGAAGACTATTGCTTAACGCATTGCAAGCCGCCCTGAGTCTCCGGAGAAGGGCGGCATATAAATTGAACCAATAAATAAATAAATAATAAAGGCAGAACTTTTGGAACAATAATAGTGCTGATTACTGATTAAGCATAGTCAGTGTCTCTTCTACTCCATCTCTCAAGGGAATTTCAGTAGAACCTGAGAAAACTAGATTAAGACATTGCATAGCATTAACATCGTCTCAGAAATACAGGACTGCATGCAGGGAGACAAAGAGGGTTTTGCCTTTGATCTGTAAATATAAATGAGTGCCCAACCCAGGTCCTTGGCTGAATGGTAATATAGAAGTTGCTCTTTAATTTCCATAATGACTGTATATTACAGTGAGTTGGTTCTATTCAGGACCCTAGCTTTGTCTTTTTTTCCTACTATGTTAATTGCTCCTATTTACAATTGCAAGCTCAGTAGTCCTCTTCCAGTGGTTCACAAGTATTATCAGTCTGGGGATTTGACCATTGCTGCAATTATTTTTCAAGTCTTCTTTGTTTCAAATGAGATCACTTTTGAAAGCCTTCCTACTCATGAAATACGTGATCAGTACATGTAAGTATCCCCCTGCATCTGCTCCTCCAGTTCCTCTGCTTATTTTCCTTATTTCTACCTGTACTGTTTTATCTATCTTTCATTTTTCTGCTGAAATATTTCAGTTGCTAGTTGGTCAGTTTGCTAATTCCAATTTCCATGGTTAGCCATTTTTAATTCCAGAACCGAGAGAAAATACATTTGTCCAATCACTGGAGATTAAATTGGGACAAATTACACTTTCTATGACCCTAAAAAGCTTGACAAATTTAAAACTTGGAGATGCCCTCAGTATAATCTCGAGCTTCTTCAAATTTCATATCAACCAATAATTAAAACAGAACAAAGCCCTTCAATGTATTTGATAAACTTCTTCAGCTTTTACAATTCTACCGTGGAAAAATGGAACTGACTTCCTGCTGTTAGAAAAATATAGGCAAAATATAGACAAAACTGAAATCAAATACTACCTTAGCATCCAAATTAATCCCGGAAGAGATATTTTACCATGAATTTAAAATCTTAAGTACAGAAGAAGAATATTAAATGCAGAAGAAAACAAACTGCAAATGACTTCTTGGTTCGATTTTAGCTTATTGCTTCACCTTATCAATGATTCAGTATCCATATACTCAAATTATGGTTTCCCAGACATCTGTTTTTGTGTGTAGGTATATATGTATGCATGTATGTAAGTACAAACACCACATATAGACACACAGTAAGTATGTATGTATATGTGTGTGTGACAGACAGTAGATATCTTCAGACAGTAGATATTTCTTCAGACAATAGACATTTCTTCATCTTCAGACAGTAGATGTTTTCAATTTGTGTGTGTACACAAAATTACAATATCTACTTTCTGAATCTAAAGCAGAAGCATATTCATGCAATTTATAATTCTCACTGAAGGTTTCACACTCATAATTACCAACATACTTTGGCTCTGGCATTTGCTGTAAAGGACATCAATGCTACAAAATCAGTATAGAATCATATCATATATATGCATACAGTAAGTACTGTGTGTATGTGTGTGTGTGACAGACAGTAGATATCTTCAGACAGTAGATATTTCTTCAGACAATAGACATTTCTTCATCTTCAGACAGTAGATATTTTAAATTAAATATATATATATATCTACTGTCTGAATCTAAAGCAGAAGTATATTCATGAAGTTTATAATTCTCACTGAAGGTTCCTCACTCATAATTACCGACACACTTTGGCTCTGGCATTTGCTGTGAAGGACATCAATGAAAATTCTGGGATTTTGTCCAATGTTAGCCTCGGTTTCCACATCGCTACCAACTATATTGAGGAATATACAACTTTTCTTTTAGCAATGGAATTTCTATCTACAAAGGATAAATTTATCCCAAACTACAAATGTAATGACCAGACGAATATGGTAGCCATCATTGGAGGACCCCAAACTAATATCTTTCTCAACATGGCAACCACTCTGTGCAACTATAAATTTCCCCAGGTGAGTTAAATGTGGAGCAAAATGGAAAGTTCACCAGTTTATTATTTTCAAATGTTGAGTCCTCATAATCACTCTTATGAAAAGGATTCCAGCAGCAAAAAATATTTGTCATTTAATGAGGAAGTTATTAGAATGGTCAGATTAGGTAATCATATCTCTTCAGCCCTTATTCTTAACACTGGTACACCATGGGATGGCATGTTGAGTCCCTTACTCTATACTCTTTATCTGCATATTTCATTTCCACTGACGCTAGTAATACTATTACTAATGTACAGATGATACAACAATGGTGGGACTGATCTCCGGGGGGGGGGGGGGGGGGGAAGAAGGATGAGATGAGGTGGAGCAGTTGCTTCCACCATGTGGAGACAATAACTTGGTCCTTAATAGAAATAAGACCAAGGAGCTTATAGTGGACAATAGAAGGAATAGATCAGACATCCAGCCCTTGCTTATCAATGGAGACCGAGTGGAGCAAGTGGCCAGTTTTAAGTTTCTGGATGTTATCATAAAAGAGGACCTGACCTGGGACACTCACATTGCAGTGCTGGTCAGAAGGGCCCAGCCAAGATTATACTGCCTGAGACTTCTCAGGAAACAACAACTGAATGAAAAACTGCTGGTGGCCTTCTACCGCTGCACCATAGAGAGTTTTTTAACTTACTGCACCTGTGTATGATTTGCCAGTTGCACAGTGGCAGATAGGACAGCACTCCAGAGGGTCAAGATCATTGCCCAGAGGATCACTGGTTGCCTTCTCTCCTCTTTGGAAGAACTTTATAGGTCCTGCTGACTTTAGAGAGTTCAAAACATTCTGAAAGATCCATCTCATCCAGGGCACTCTTTTTTTGAACTATTACCATCTGGCAGATGGTACAGGATAATAAAAACAAGGACAAATAGGCTGAAAAAGAGCTTCTATCCCAGGGCAATAACCATATTCAATTCTATGATATAGTGCAATATTGGGTCTTCAGTTTCAATTATATAGAACTTAAAGGATGTATGTTTGTTGTTTTTGTTTTTATACTTATAATGTACACTGAAGATGGCATTTAATTTCATTGTACCATGTGCAATGACAAAAAGCTAAACTAAACTAAACTAAATTTTTAGATATGATGGTTATCAACAAATGGCTCTCCTTGTTGCTTGATGTGCAGTACTAAATTTGCATATGTTAACTGGTAAAAAAATAGTTTTTAGGAACTTGCCTTGCATACCCACTGAAACACAGTTATTGTATTACATATGGATATATGCAATAGTCCTTTATTTTTTTCCTAGAAAACTCCCATTTAACTAGGTTCTTCGGTCTTTCCCCCACACTTAGATCACATTTGGATCACCACCGTTCATGCATAATGACAACACAGCACTTTTTGTAAAATGGATGTTCCCTGACGATATCCACCAGTTTAAAGGAATTCTGTACTTACTGTTGCATTTTGGATGGACCTGGGTTGGGATGATTTCTCGATATGAGGAAGATAGGGGGAGGTTTGTTCAAAAGAATCTTTCCATTTTTTTAGAGAGAGGAATCTGCTTTGACTTTATGGAATATCTTCCCAAAATAATGCATGGTAGTAAAGCTGATGAAATGATGGAGGAAGCAGATAAATTATATAGAGTGATCATGGGGAGCACAGTCATTGCAGTGATCTTGAATGCTGAAACTACAAGTATAGTGACTTTGAGGGTGATAATCTCTGTTTTGAATTCTGATGATATTCCAGAGGAGACAAAAGCCAAAGTTTGGATCATAACAGCCCAAACGGAATTCAACTCAATCCTTATTCAAAGACAATTTTCCATTGATTTTCTTCATGGTGCAATTTCCTTTGCACTTCACTCCAAGGAGCTAACAGGATTCCAACAATTTATGCAGAAGAAAAACCCAAATTTAGAAAAAGGTGATGGGTTTATTAGGGATTTCTGGAAAGATGCATTTGAATGCTCCTTCTCCAGTGATATTACAGATGGAAATGCGGAAAGGATCTGCACTGGAGAAGAGAAGCTGGAGACTCTTCCTAATTCTGTCTTTGAGACTACCATGAATGGACATAGTTACAGTGTCTACAATGCAGTCTATGCTGTGGCACATGCTCTGAAGGCCTTGCATGCCTCCAAACTCAAACAGAGTCGAAAAATTGATAAGAGGAGGTGGAAGTCCTTCTTTCAATCACCATGGCAGGTAATGTTTATTAATACAAGTCAGGAATCATGTAAAATCATGTAATCATGTAAAAAATGTTGGCTTATAGTTTTTCCCCCCTTCTTTCCTTCTAAAAGTGTCTTTATATATTTATATTAGCTGATAATCCTGGGCTGCCTGGGTATTTTATAAAAAAAATTAAGAATCTTTCATCTTTTTCAAATATTATCTGAATAATCTATAGAATGAAGGTCAATTATGCAAAATTGGATGCAATTTGAAAATAAACAAGCTATTGAAAAATTTTGAAAAAAAAAAAACCCTAACATGAACTTTATTTTATGTATGAAATGCTATGTAAAGTATTTTATTCAATCTACTATATTTAACAATTTCACATGTAAAAACTTTGTCAATGAATAGCATAAAGAAAATTTCAAGTGTAATTTGTTTTCAATAATATTTTGCTTTGATCAACCCAACATTTTAGGATTTATGTACCGTATTTTCCGGCATATAAGACGACTGGGCATATAAGACGACCCTCCTCAGAGCCATTTAAGGCTCGTCAAAACCTTATGGGCTGGTCTGCCTGGTTACAGGAGAATGAGACCCGGCGTATAAGACGACCCCCCAACTTTTGAGAAGATTTTTGTGTGTTAGAAAGTAGTCTTATACAGTATTTACTTTTCTGGCATATGAATGCTGCAATATAGAAATTTAAAGTCAAAACAGCTTTCTCTTCCACGTCAACAGTTATCTTGGGCGGGGGGAATAAAATATAATTTAAGTTATATTTGTCATTGTCAATTACAATTTGTCATTGTATTTAAGTTAATACGCCATTGTTCTTCCTTTTTTTAATGTTGTGCTGGAATTTTCATATAATACTTTTTCAGGTGATAACAGACAAAAGAAGAAAATCTATGTGATAGAGAACATCAATTCCAATTGATGTTCAATTTCAATTATAAATTTCAATTTCAATTATAAACAAGTGTAGATGGTAGACTTTCCATTGGGCATAAACCATACTGAAGGAACTGAGAGTTCTCCATACGATTCAAAAAATTATATGGAATCCAGTTAATATTTATATTTCTTCATTCTTTTGTTTTTTGTTTTCATTCAGCTCCATCATTTTTTGAAGCACATCTCTTTTAACAACACTGCTGGAGAACAGGTTTCTTTTGGTCCCAATGGAGTACTGGAAACTGGGTTTGATGTTTTCAATTGGGTCACATTTCCAAACAAGTCCTTTCTGAAAGTCCAAATTGGAAAGATTGACCCCATGGCTCCCCCAGACAAGCTACTCACCATTTCTGCCAAGGAAGCTGTTTGGCCTCCCATATTTAACCAAGTGTGTCTTATTTTTCACTTTTTAGGAAATCATGCATTCATTGATCCACAGAAGTAAATAATTAAATAATAATCACAATCAAACTTGATTTAACAACCTCATTGTTTTTTCTTTGATGCACATTAACTAATGTAGTATATATAGGTGGCTTAAAGTCTAAATGCCAACAGAATTTATTTAGTTCCAGTGCAAAATCATCCCAGTACATACCATAGTACTAACCTCTACTAATTTCTCAGTGGATCATATTATTAAAATGAGGATCAGACACACTAAAATACAATAAAATTAGAGAAGATAAAATGGGATACGGTAAAACAGGATGCAAAGATATATAATGAAATCCTGGAGATGGAAAATAGTAGGCACTTAAATGAATTAATTTACTGTTACATACAACCTCAATGTGTGGTATATAAGATGTTCTTTGTTAGAGAAGCCTAACTATAAACTTAACAGTTTAAGTGACTGCATATATATTTAAACCCTGAAGAAAATAGAATTATTTTTGTTTGTTTGAGAACTTTTTGTGCAGCAATATCTCTATGTGCTTATATGCTGAGACATATAATGGACAATTAAGTAGGACATCTGAAGTAGTCAGGTATTTTTAAATACATTAGTAGAATCATAACATTCTAGAAATATCCATAGCTTAATGGAAAGAAACCATTTGTTGCAACAGAGTAAAGATATTGTAAAAAATGGCATAGGCGTGGTTTAATATCCTTATATTTAAATTTATATTTGCCTCCCTGAAATAAATTAAACAGGGTGCAGAAAGTCTTTGTTTTACCTTAGAGTTTCCGCTGGATATACTACCTATCTGCCTAACACATGCTGTTGGTCAGCATGTGAATTTAATCAATAAAATAAAAAAATTCATTAAAAGGGGGGAAGCAGATTTTTAAAAATAAAAATTATATAACCTATATCCGTGGTAGTGAACCTATGGCACGAGTGCCACAGGTGGACACACAGGTGGGCACATGAGCTCAGCTCTGTTTTTGGGCCTTCTGGACCCACCGGAATTAGGAAGACAGGCTGTTTCCAGCCTCTGAAGGACCTGGAGGGGAGGGGAGGGAACACCATTTTTGCCCTCCCCAGGCTCCTAGAAAGGCTCTGGAGCCTGGGGAGGGTGAAAAATGGCCCCACTGTGCCATCACGGGCCAAAAGCACGGAGGGGAGGTCATGCACACATGTGCGGGAGGGTGGGATAGAATTATGCACGTGACCCCCCCACACTCCCCCCACTTTTGGCACGCGATAGCAAAAAGGTTAGCCATCACGGACCTATATGAATCAATGAGGAAAATAATATGACACAGAAAACTGCTTTGTGATTGGACTGCAGGTTTCTAAGAGGGAATTTGATTTATAAGTGGCATCATACATAGTTCAACTTAATAATTTCATAGAAACATGTTGGCCGATGGAAAAAAAAGGTTAGTGTTAGGGCTAACATTAAGTTAATCAGCACTTTTGTGGCAACAGTTGAGTGAGGGAATTATCAGCATTCTCTTCAAATCCTTAAGAACAACCTGAGGTTTTAGTCCTGCTTCAGGGACAAAGCCAACTGAATGATTTTGGGCTAGTCATTCTCTCACTCTAGAAAGGAGAGTGAGTTTATGAGGTATGGATTTCAACTCCAAACTTCAGCTGGGTAGGGAAAATAATAGAATAACTTCGGAGGTTTCTAGTCCAGCCCAACCCTACTCAGGAAAACCTACACTATTTCAGACAAATGGCTGTCCGATCTCTTTTTAAAAATATCCCTTGTTGGAGGACCCAGATTTTCTGGAGGCTAGCTGTTCCACCAATTAATTGTTCTAACTGTCAGGAAATTTCTCTTTACTTCTAAGTTGATTCTGTCCTTGATTAGTTTCCATCCATTGCATCTTATCCTGCTTTCAGGTGCTTTGGGGAATAGGTTGATCCCCTCTTCTTTGCGGCAGGCCCTAAGATATTAGAAGACTGCTTGCATGTCGCCCCTAGTTAGACATACTCAACTTCTGCAACTGTTCTTCATGTGTTTTATTCTCCAATCCCCTAATCATCTTTGTTGCTCTTCTCTGGACTCTTTCTAGAGTCTCCACATCTTTTTATATTGTGGCAACCAAAATTGGATACAATATTCCAAGTGTGGCTTTACTGAGATATTATAAAGTGGCACTAAGACTTCACCTGATCTTAAACCTATCCCTTTGTTAATGCAGGCTAGGACTGTGTTGGCTTTTTTTTGTTTTTGGCAGCTGCAGCACTGAGGGAGTTGACGAGGGAGTTACTGAGGTTTGAGAAAGAAATTAATTAAAGGATTGTTTTGGTGAATTTTTTAAAAAAATGGGGAAATGAGACACTAAGATTTGATGAGGATGTAAAAAGTTTGGGTATATATACCTAATGAAATAAACATTCCCAACCTGTAAGTCCTTCATGTGAAAGAATTCTGATTTTATTTATGAACAGACTTTGCCTCTTTCCATCTGTAATGAGAAATGTCCTTTTGGCTACAGCAAGGTAAAAATAGAAGGAAAATTATCCTGCTGCTATGACTGTAGACAATGTCCAGAAGGGAAGATAGCTGACCAAATGGGTAAGCAAAGAAATATATTGAATATATCAACAATTAAATAAATATTATTGGGGTTCAATTTTTAATCAGTATTATGGTGACTGAAAATCTTGGCCTATTTGGTACATTGTATAGATGAGTAATGAAAAACATGAACTACTTGTTTATAATTCAAAGAGACATTTAATATCTATGCAGAGCAGTGGTGAAATGTAAAATTTGTTACAACTGGTTCTGTGGGGGTGGCTTAGTGGGGGGTAATGTGCCTAGGTGGGCATAGCCAACATTTTTTTTTAACTTTTAAAAGCATTTTTACAACCTCTTCAGCCGAAGAGGTTGTTTTAAAAATGCTTTTAAAAGCCTCTGATGATCAGGCAACTCATCTGGGATCCCCAGCTGGGATTCTCAGAACCTTTTAAAAGCATTTTTTCTACAACCACTTCAGCCAAAGTGGTTGTAGAAAAAATAGTTTATATTATATGTAGAAAAAATGCTTTTAAAAGGCTCTGACTATCTCAGCTGAGCTGCACGATCATCAGAGGCTTTTTTTAAACTTTTAAAAGCATTTTTTCAGCCAAAGTGGTTGTAGAAAAAATGCTTAAAAAAAAGAGCCTCTGATGATCGAGCAGCTCAGCTCGATCTGGGGGGGGGGGGGCAGGAATTTTTGCTATCAGTTCTCCGAACCACCCACTGGATAGGTACCAGTTCAGGATATTTTTTACTGTAAGATCATTTTCCATCAAATTCAATTCATGCAACATTTTTTCCTGCCATTTCAACTATTTTTCCTTCATATTCCAGCTGGAGAGTAAGTGTCATATAAATGTTTTGAGATAACTGTATAACTTAAAGAATATTGAAACTTAACACTGCATTATATAATGAATTTTAAATTGTTTTAAGAAAAATAATATGAACTCATAGGATCTTATTAAATCTAGTATGTTATTACTTTTTCATATTTAAAACCTATAATGGTTCTGTGAAACAGTTTTATTTGTTCTTTTTCCCCAGACTTAGATGATTGTTTCCCATGTCCAAAGGATCAATATCCAAACAAGGGTCAAGATAATTGTCTTCCAAAAACTGTAACTTATTTGAGTTTCCAAGAGACTTTGGGTATTTCTTTGGTAACGATTTCAGTTTCCTTTTCTGTCATCTCAGCTATCGTGTTGGGAATCTTCATTAAACACCAGGACACTCCCATTGTCAAAGCCAACAACAGGAACCTCACCTACATTCTTCTCATTGCTCTCCTGCTCTCCTTCCTTTGCACTCTGCTCTTCATTGGGCAACCAGATCAGGTGAAATGTCTCTTGCGACAAAGTACTTTTGGCGTCACTTTCTCTATTGCCCTTTCTTGTATTTTGGGTAAAACAACCATAGTAGTTCTTGCTTTCATGGCCACCAAGCCAGGTTCCAAAATGAGGAAATGGGTGGGGAGAAGGATGGCCAACACGATTGTCCTATCTGTCTTCACAGCTCAATTCACCATCTGTGTAGTGTGGTTGACAATTTCTCCACCATTTCCAGATTCAGACATGCACTCCATGGTTGAAGAAATTGTCTTGGAATGTAATGAAGGTTCAACCACAATGTTTTATATAGTACTTGGCTTTATGGGGCTGTTGACCACTATCACTTTCACAGTGGCCTTTTTGGCTAGGAATTTACCTGACAGCTTCAACGAAGCCAAATTCATCACCTTCAGCATGTTGGTCTTTTGCAGTGTCTGGGTGTCATTTGTTCCCACGTATTTGAGCACCAAGGGGAAATATGTGGTTGCTGTAGAGATCTTCTCCATTTTGGCTTCAGCAGCTGGATTACTGGGCTGCATCTTTTCCCCCAAGTGCTATATCATTATTCTGAGACCTGATTTGAATAAGAAGGAGCAACTAATAAAAAAATAAAACTGATATTTAAACCAGATCCCTTGGAGGAAGCCTAAGTGTTTCCTTTCACAAAACAGGACTTTCTTTGGTCTGTTTTTGCAGTTTGGGGAGTCAGCATTCTTCCCTCATATCACCACATCAAAGTGACATACAAGGGAGTAGCATGATATATAGAGAGACACAGATATTTAAGTTGCAGTCAATCTGTGACAGCATGAGAGATAATGCAGCATGTTTTTAAAAGTTTCATTGTTAAATTATTCTGATTTTAATGTTAATCTTATTAATTATATTGTACATTGTCCCCACATATCATCCGTAGTGAAGTGTGCAAACCATAGTTTGTATTTCCTGCATTGGATGAGGAGAGCACATCTTTCTTTTTTTGTCCTGGCCCCTCTTTACAGAGGCATAATTGAGAACATTTTAACAAAGTGCATCACTGTTTGGTTTGATGGAAGTAGTGCCTCAGATAGAAATTCCATATAGAGTGTGGTGAGGACAGCTGAGAAGATTATTGGAAGCTCGCTTCCTATTATTCAGCATACTGCTTATGAGAGCTATGTGCTTAGAGCTCAAAGCATTGTTAGAGACCCCACACACCCACTTTATGGTCTGTTGCTACTCTCTGGGAGGAGGTTTTGAAGTATTTCTAGCAGGACTACCAGATTCTGTAACAACCTTATTCTCTATGCCATCCAGCTGGTTAACTCACAAGATTCGTTTTTCTCTCCATCTACATGTATACATCGAACTAGCCTGTGCTGTTTCTCTGTGTCCTATAATATAATATGACCTGTTGAGGGGGAGGGGTTTACATTGTAATTATTTTAATTAATTTTAATTGAATTTTAATTTATATTTAGTTCATATTGTTGAATTTTTTATCTTGTAAACCGCCCTAAGTCCTTCAGAAGGGCGGCATATAAATCGCAATAATAAATGAATAATATATCTGTGCATTTTTGAGGTGGTGACCTTTTGAGAGCTGTATGCAATGAAATTATATTTTAATATATGCCAGTTAGTGTACATTGAAAGTGAAAATAAAGTTATTCTAAGTTTAACACTACACCGTTCAGCGTTTCTCTCTGAGGGAGATGGGAAGTTAAGAAATATGAAATAGAAATTAGTAAATAAATGTTCATCTTTCTGTACGTGAAGATTCCCATGAAAAGGAGAGGACCAGGAAAGTAAACATAAACAGAATTCATGTCACTACAATGCCTCCTTCAATGCACTTGACATGTTCTAGTAAAGAAACATTCTTCTTTATTATCAGGTCATGTATGCAGATAGAGACCTTGAAAATCCATACATGAAGGTGGCCTAAAAAATCAAAAATCCTCAAAATTGACTTCAGAATATAGTTTATCCGCATCTTTTCTTTGAAACATTAAATAATTATTTTGAGCCCTAATCAGTATAAACTGGAATAGTCAATCAAAAAGACAATTCTGTTTTTTTTTAATACTACAATGTCCACAGGTTTGTTTTAACTGCAAATTTGAAGTCATTGATAGACAATTGCACTCTTTTCAAAATAATTGTGTCCTGCAGCCTTTAGGCTTCACAAGATCTCTGCCAAAAGAGAAAAAATCCAAGCCTCCCAATATTCTTCACAACTATTTTTTTTAAAAAAATAGAGGAATCCCCACTAATCCCCACTGCCTCAAATCTGAATATTTGAGACCCACTTTGGGTAGCTAATGTGAGGGATCTCACGAAAGAAAAATTGTTTGTTGAGGGTGCTTCCAAGAAAAGGCAGGATGCAAGGATGCAATCAAATTAATTATTTATTTGGAAGTAAAAGTAGGTAAAATGGATTCCCAGGTATGGAGGCATCCATGCCTGGATTGAGCCTATGGGTCAGACCCATAGGAGAGTAGAACAAGAGCAGGGAAGAGCAGCCTCTATGCAGGGGTTCTTATAGGGGTCCCTGGCCCCTCCCTTACTCATGTGTGGGGGGGGGGCGGAGGACCATTAGCATTCCCCAATGGGGCTGCAGGGGCTGGAGCTCCTTGGGATCAGAGGTGCCTCTTTGCTCCCATCTGGTGGTCCTTTAAGAAACTGCCATGGCTGGGACGAAACACCTAACAATTCCCCTTCTTGCCAGTCAATCACAGTTACCAGAGAATATATGCGAGATGGTGAACAGGTGTCATAAACATGTACAGGTTTACAGGACCAAACACAAATGCTTACACAGAAGGTTGTGTCGGTCAATGGGCATAGGTTTTGTAAACAGGTCAGCTAACTGGTTGGTTGTGTTACAATGTTTGATGTGTACAAACCAGTGCACTTCAATTAAATATTTTATTGTGTCATATTATGACAGGTTATGTTATGTCATGTCATATGATGTAGCAGGTTGCCCTTTAAGATATGATCCCCAGGACATTTGACTTTCTGATCTTGTAAGGGCCTTCCAGAAGGACGACATGGTTGGGGCTGGCCACACCTTGAGAGCAAGAATGATTGTCAAGATAAGGCCAAGGCAGAAAGTGCTTTCCTGCTAGGTCCCACCTTACAAAATGCACAGGCTTATGGGATATGGGGTCAGTAAGTCTATCAAGAGCTTATGTAATTGTTACTATACCACTTTACAAGGTAGAGCCTGTATTTAGCAAAGGGGACAACACAACAGTCGTGTTTCTTTTTTTTCCTAATTGCACTTCGTTTACTTCTTCTGCACATATAAACTCCCACGCCACCATTTTCTACTTTCTGTATTAGTTCCAAAGGTTCATAGCAGTGTTGCAGTGAGTACTGAGATATGGTAAACACGTTTCCTTCTAATATTCTTCAAAGACAGTACTTTTGTAAAAAATAATAGTATTGATTACTGATTAAGTATACTCATTGTCCCTTCTACTCCATCTCTCAAGGGAATTTTAACAGACACTGACAAAACTATGACCCTAGATTAAGACATTGCATAGCTTTAACAACTGCTCAGAAATACAGAACTGCGTACAGGGAGAAAAAGAAGGATTTGCATTTGTTCTGTGATAAATCCTTGCCTTAATTCCAGATAATCTTCATTATATTAAGTTTAGATAGTGTAAATGAGTGCCTAGCCCAGGTCCTTGGCTGAATGGTAACATAGAAGTTGCTCTTTAATCTCCATAATGACCATATACTACTGTGATTTGGTTATATTCAGGACCCTAGTTTTGACTTTTTTTCCTACCATGTTAATTTCTCCTATTTACAATTGCAAGCTCAGTAGTCCTCTTCCAGTGGTTCACAAGTATTATCAGTCTGGGGACTTAACCATTGCTGCAATTATTTTTCAAGTCTTCTTTGTTTCAAATGAGATCACTTTTGAAAGCCTTCCTTCTCGTGAAGTATTTGATCAGTATATGTAAGTATCTCCTTGCTACTGCACTTCCATCTCCTCCTCTTATTTTGTTTATTTCTACCTGTGCTGTATTATCTATCTTCCATTTTTCTGCTGAAACATTTCAGTTATTAGTTGGTCAGTATGCTATTTCCAATGTCCATGATTAGGTATTTTAATTCCAGAACTGAGAGAAAATCAGCCTGTCCAATCACTGGAGATTAAATTGGGAAAAATCACACTTTCTATGATACTAAGAAGATTGACAAATTTAAAACTTGCAGATGTCCTCAGTATAATCTCGAGCTTCTTCAATTTTATCTAAACCAGAAATTAAAACAGTAAGCTCTCCAATGTATTTGAGAAACTTTTCCAGTTTTTACAATTTTACAAGTGGAAAAGTGGAACTGACTTCCTGCTCTTAGAAAAATATAGGAAAATATAGACAAAAGTTAAATCAAATACTACCTTAGCATCCAAATTAATCCTGGAAGTGATATTTTATCATGAATTTAAAATCTTAAGTACAGAAGAAGACTCTTAAATACAGAAGAAACAGGCTGCAAATGTTATCTTGGTTCAATTTTAGCTTATTGCTCCACCTTATCAATGATTCCCTATCCATATAATCAGTTTATAGTTTCCCAGACATCTGTTTGTGTGTGTGTGTGTCTGTGTGTGTGTGTGTGTGTGTATCTATATCTATATCTATATCTGTATCTATATCTATATCTATATCATCTATATCTATATCTATATCTATATCTATATCTATCTATATCTATATCTATGTCTAATTATCTATATCTATTAATGTTATTTGTTTATTCATTCATTTATTTATTTTATTGGATTTATATGCCCCCCTTCTCCGAAGGACTCTGGGCGGCTCACAACAATAAGAAACAGGAAATATAAAAGTTAAAAGACAAATTAAAACAGAGTATCCAATAAATAAACTTAAATGTGGGAATACCAATTCAAATTTAAGATTTAAGAATATAAAAAGCTACAAAATCAGTATAGAATCATATCACATATATGCACACAGTAAGTTTTGTGTGTATGTGTGTGTATGACAGACAGTAGGTATCTTCAGACAGTAGATATTTCTTCAGACAATAAACATTTGTTCATCTTCAGACAGTAGATATTTTAAATTAAAAAATATGTATCTACTGTCTTAATCTAAAGCAGAAGTATATTCATGAAGTTTATCATTCTCACTGAAGGTTCCTCACTCATAATTACCAACACACTTTGGCTCTGGCATTTGCTGTGAAGGACATCAATGAAAATTCTGGGATTTTGTCCAATGTTAGCCTCGGTTTCCACATCGCTACCAACTATGTTCAGGAATATACAACTTTTCTTTTAGCAATGGAATTTCTATCTACAAAGGATAAATTTATCCCAAACTACAAATGTAATGAGCAGACGAATATGGTAGCCATCATTGGAGGACCCAGTACTAAAATCTGTCTCAATATGGCAGCCACTCTGTGCAACTATAAATTTCCACAGGTGAGAAAAATATGAGCAAGATAGAAAGTTCTCGAGTTTATTATTTTCACATGTTGAGTCCTCATAATCACTCCAGATGCAAAAAAATATTTGTCATTTAATGATGAGGAAGTTATGAGATTACAACAAAGGGATCTCCTTGTTGTTTAATGAGCAGTACTAAATTTGAATATATGAATCGGTAAGAAAATGTTTTTAGGAACTTGCGTTGCATACCCACTCAAACACAGTTATTGTATTACATACGGATATGTTAATTAGTCCTTTATTTTTTTTCTAGAAAACTCCCTTTTAATTAGGTCCTTCTGTCTTTTCCCCATTTAGATCACTTATGGATCACCACCTTTGATGTATAATGACAACTCAGCACTTTTTGTCAAATGGATGTTCCCTGATGAGATCCACCAACTTAAAGGAATACTGCACTTATTGTTACATTTTGGATGGACCTGGGTTGGGTTGATTTCTCGATATGAGGAAGATGTGGAGAGATTTGTTCAAAAGAGTCTTTCCATGTTTTCAGAGAGAGGAATCTGCTTTGACTTTATAGAATGTCTTCCCAAAATGATCTATGGTAGTGGAATCGCTGAAATGGTGGAGAAGGCATATAAAATATATAAAGTGATCATGGGGAGTACAGTCATTGCAGTGATCTTTAATGGTGAAATTACAAGCATACTGACATTGAGAGTGATGCTCTCTGGTTTATATTTTGATGATATTCCGGAGGAGAAGAAGGCCAAGGTTTGGATCATGACAGCCCAGATGGAATTCACCTCGATCCTTATGCAAAGACAGTTTTCCATTGATTTTCTAAATGGGGCGCTCTCCTTTGCAATTCACTCAAAGGAGCTAAGAGGATTCCAACAATTTATGCAGAAGAGATACCCAAACACAGAAAAAGAAGATGGGTTCATTAGGGATTTCTGGAAAAATGCATTTGAATGTTCATTTTCCAGTGATATTACAGATGGGAATGCTGAAAGGATCTGCACTGGAGAAGAGAAGCTGGAGACTCTTCCTAATTCTGTCTTTGAGACCACCATGGGTGGGCATAGTTACACCATCTACAATGCAGTCTATGCTGTGGCACATGCTCTGAGGGCCATGCAATCCTCCAAATACAAAGATGGTCAAAAATTTGATGAGAGGAGGAGGAAGCATTTCTTCCAATCACCATGGCAGGTAATGTTTAACAATGCAAAATTCTGGATGATCAGGTAGAAAAGTGCTGGCTTATATATCTTTTTTTCCCCTCTTTTCTGTTTATGGAGTCTATGGAGATTCTCAGTCATCCAGATCCTGGTTATGCAACTGGAATTCCTTGTTTTTCTTTGAAGATGTCTCACTTCTTATCCAAGAAGCTTATTCAGTTCTAACTGGATTGTTGGGGAATGGCAGGATTTATATTCCTTCCATTTAAATGCAAGGAATGGTCATTTGCATTCTTTTAGAGAGTTGTTGAGGACACTGGAGGTTTATTTGTGTCCTCAGAGTCAAAATGAGTGTGGAGCCTTCTTGGAATTATTGAAAGGACTGTGTTATAGACTGCAGATAGATCAGGTGATATCCTCCCCTCTCTGTTCAATTTTGACATAGATGGCCTCTTTGACCTCTCTATCAAACCAGCAGTCCTCTCTGTCCAAAACTTTGTTATCTTCAAAAGAGTGGCATTTGTCTTTTAAATGCAGATGGACTGCTGAATCTTATGCTGATGGATTTGTTCTCTTATGTTGTGCCATGTGTTTATGAAGGGATTGTTTTTTTCCCCCAATGAACAGAGCTCCACATCTTTTATTGCATGATACTGCATGTACCACATTGCTCAGTTTGTATCTGGGTGTTTTTTCTCATTTCCTTTTTATTTGGGCAGTTAAAAATTAAAGAGTCTTTGTTTTTTTTTATATTTCATACTTTTTCATGAAATCCCTCATCCCCCCACTCTTAGCAGATAGTTATTGGTATTGTTATATGCAGGAAAAGAAAAATTTAAAAACCTATCATTTTTTTTTCCAAATATTATCTGAATGATCTGAATAACGAAGGTCTTCTATGCAAAATTGGATGCAGTTTGAAAGTAAAATGAAGATATTGAAAAAGTTCAAAATATATAACTTATGTACTTTAATTTATATATGAAATAATATGTAAACAATCTTATTCGATCTGCAACCTGCATATTGAACAGTTTCAAATGTAAAAACTTTGTCAATGAATAAAGAAAATTTCATGAAGAAAATTTCAAATTTAAACCGTTCTCAATTATGTTTTATTTATTTATTTTCTAAAGATAATGGAGCCAAATGCTATTTTGGCCTAGAAATTTCTATGTTGGAATATTTTATATTTTCTAAATTTTATGCCAGAAAAGTAAATTTATAATTCCAAATATGCCGGGTTGATCAAAGCAAGTTAATGTGTCATTTGTTCTTCTTTTTTCGATGTTGTTCTGGAATTTTCATAGGACACCTTTTCAGGTGAAAACAGTCAACAGAGTGGAAAATCCATGTGATAGAGAAAGCATTTTTTAAAATTAGATTTATATGCCTCCCTTCTCCGGAGACTCAGGGAGGCTTACCAGGCATTAAGCAACAGCCTTCATACTTTTGTATATTTTTTATACAAAGTCAGCTTATTGCCCCCACAAACTGGGTCCTCAATTTGCCTACCTTAGAAAGGATGGAAGGCTGAGTCGACCTTGAGCCTCGAACTGGTGTAATTGCAGACAGCTGGGTATTAATAACAGGCTATTCAGCCGGTTGAGCTATCTGAAGCCCTTGTCTTTTCAATTATAAACAGTGCCCCCAACAGTGGTTGGGGGGGGGGAGGAATGACATTCCACTGACCATAAGCAAAACTGAAGGACCTGAGATTTCTCTATATGATTCAAGGAATCCAGTTAATATTTATATTTCTTTGATTTTTCACTCAGCTCCACCATTTTTTGCAGCAAGTCTCCTTTAACAACAGTGCTGGAGAACAGATTTCTTTTGGTCCCAATGGAGAACTGGAAACAGGGTTTGATGTTTTCAATTGGGCCACATTTCCAAACAAGTCCTTTCTGAAAGTCCAAATTGGAAAGATCGACCCCTTGGCTCCCCCAGACAAGCTACTCACCATTGATGCCAAGGATGCTGTTTGGCCCCATATATTTAACCAGGTGTGTCTCATTTTTCAGTTTTTAGGAAATAATGCATTCATTGATCCACAGAAGTAAATGATTAAATGACTGTCACAACAACAATCTTTGGATTTAGCAGCCTCAATTTTATATATATATATGTGAGGTGAACATATACTGCTAAAATATAAATAGGTGACTTAAAATTTAAATGCTCACAAGCTTTATTTAGCTCCAAGACAAAATCATCCCAGTAATTATAGTGCTAGATTTTACTGATTAGTCAGTTGGCCATATCAATGCATAAGCATCAGGTTCAATGCAATGAAATTGGATTAAGCTAAAATAAAACAGTAAGATAAATTGGTATATGATAAAACAGAAAGCAAATATATATTACAAAATGAATCTACCGATCAAACACAATCAGTGCTTAAGTGAAAAAATTATGCATGCAACTCCAGTGTATTGTATAAAAATGTCCTTTCTTGAAGAAGCCAGAAAATAGACATATCCGTTGATTACATACATATTTGTACCCTGAAGAAAATAGATTTTTTTTCCTATTTGAATCCCAGTAGATGGTTTTGTGAGTTGGTAACTCTACTTCTGAGCAATTGCTCAGTTGTTTAAAGGACAATTGAATAGGACATCTGAAGTAGTCAGGATGTGTTTAACCACATAAATTAAACAATGACAGTCTAGAGCGTTGGCAAACCTTTTCAGCACCAAGTGCCGAAACGAGAGGGTGCGCGGGGTGGGGAGCACTGGAGACCAAAAGAGCAGTTCCCCAGTGGACGATGGTTGGCATGTAATGAGAGATGGCTCTTTGTGCCACTTCCGGCATATGTGCCATAGGTTTGCCATAAAGGAACTAGAACGTGATGGTGAACTTACGGCACGTGTGCAACAGGTGGCACGTGGAGCCATATCTGTGGGCACGCAAGTGTTGCCCTAGCTCAGCTCCAGCATACATGCACGCACCAGCCAGCTGATTTTTGGGCCTTTTGGGCCCACCAGAAGTCAGGAAATTGGCTGTTTCCAGCCTCTGGGGGGGTGGGGAAGGCTGTTTTTGCCTTCCCCAGGCTCTACGAAAGATTCTGGAGCCTGGGGAAGGCAAAAAATGGGCCTACTGGGCTCACCATGCCATCGCATGCAAAAAGCTGAGGGGACTCATGCACACATGTGT
The DNA here is from genome assembly GCA_038048745.1 of Coluber constrictor foxii. NCBI lineage: Eukaryota > Metazoa > Chordata > Lepidosauria > Squamata > Colubridae > Coluber > Coluber constrictor. The sequence goes on from CM075961.1 coordinate 27,416,454, forward strand.
GGGTGGCAGGGCGCATTAAATTATGGGTGTGGGCATGCACCCATGTGCCCACCCCCGCTCCCCCTGCTTTTGCCATGTGACGGCAAAAAGGTTACCTATCACTGATCTAGAGCTTAATGGAAAGAAACAATTTATTCCAACAGAGTAAAAATATTTTAAAAATGGCATAGCCAAGGTTTTTTTATTTCATCTCTTTAGATTTTAATTTATATTTGTCTCCCCTGAAAGGGATGAAATGGGGAGCAGAAACTCTTTGTTAAAACTGTGTTCTCTTTGCTGATGATGTTAAACTGTTCAATACCACTGAGAATGCAACTACCCTTCAAAAAGTCCTTGACTATGTGTCAGATTGGTCTAACAAATAGCAACTTCAAACCTCAACCAATAAATGCTCTGTCTTGCACATTGGCAAAAAAATAAAAAATAAAATACAAATTAGATGGACATGACTTTGTAGATGACCCTCACTCTGTCAAGGAACTTGGAGTACTCATTTCTAAAGATCAAAGTGCCAAAGCCCACTGTAACTACATTGCCAAAAAGCATTAAGAATTGTTAACCTAATCTTGGGTAGCTTCTTCTCTGGTAATGTTGTACTACTAACTAGATCATACAAAACATTTGCTAGACCAATTCTTGAATACAGCTCATCTGTCTGGAACCCACACTGCACATCGGACATAAATACAATTGAGAGAGTCCAGAGATATTTTGTGAGAAAAGTCTTCCATTCCTCTACCCGCAGTAAAATACCTTATGCCACCAGACTTCAATGTATTTATTTATTTATTTATTTATTTATTTATTTATTTATTTATTTATTTATTTATTTATTTGTTATTAGACTCCTATACCGCCCTTCTCCCAAAGGACTCAGGGTGGTGTACAGCCATATTAAAACACATAGAATTACAAAATTTAAAACCAATTAAAATCGAATATATAAAATTTGGCTCAAAAATTTAAAACATTTAAAACATACACACCCTTAAAACTTCATATTAGGCCAGTCTGGCTTGCTGGAACAGAAGAGTCTTCAGGGTGCGGCTAAAGGTGCGCAGGTCAAGGCTAAGACGAAGCTCTAGGGTGAGCTCATTCCAGAGAGCCGGTGCCCCCCAGAGAAGACTCTACCTCTGGGTATCACCAGTTGACATTGTTTGGCTGACAGCACCCTCAGGAGCCCCTCTCTGTGGGAGCATATTGGCCGGTGGGAGGCTGTTGGTGGCAGAAGGTGGTCTCGTATATACCCCGGTCCTAAGCCATGGAGCACTTTAAAGGTGGTCACCAACACCTTGAATCGCACTCGGAAGACCACTGTGAGCCAGTGAAGCTCACGCAGGAGGGATGTTACATGGGAGCGCCGAGTCGCCCCCATAACCATAACATAACATAATTTTGGGCTTAGACAGCTTAGAACTATGCCAACTTCAGTCTGACCTAAGTGTACTACATAAATTTATCTGCCACAATGTCATACCTGTCGATGATTACTTCAGCTTCAACCACAACAATACACCAGCAAATAATAGATACAAACTCAAGGTAAACCGCTTCAAACCCAATGGCAGATAATATGACTTCAGTAACAGAGTGCCTGGAATGCACTACCTGACTCTGTGGTTTCTTCCCCAAACCCCCCAAACTTCAACCTTAAACTGTCTACTGTTGACCTCACCCCATTCCTAAGAGGTCTGTAAGGGGCGTGCATAAGTGCACCAACCTGCCTACTGTCCCTGTCCTAATATTCCATTTTTCTCTTACTCTTTTCATGTATTTAAATTATGTTTATACTTTTACCTGTTATCTTATATATGCTTGACAAATAAATAGATAAACAGATAAATAAATAGATAAATAGATAAATACCGTATTTTTCCGGTGTATAAGATGACTTTCTAACACACAAAAATCTTCTCAAAAGTCAGGGGTCGTCTTATACGCCGGGTGTCAGTCTCCTGTAATCAAGCAGACCAGCCCGAAAGGTTTTGACGAGCCTTAAATGGCTCTAAGGAGCCAAGCTGAATTGCCTGCTGAGTTGCCGCTAATCAGCTGAGTTACACGCAAGCCCCGTGTAAAAGGGAAAAACTTTCCTTTTACACAAGGCTGGCCATCCCAGCTGAGTTGCCTGATCACCAGAGCTTGGATGGCCAAGCCCCGTTTAAAGGGGAAAAACTTTCCTTTTACACAACGCTGGGCACCCCAGCTGCGAATTTTTTCCTGCTAATTGATACGTAGCAAAAATCACCCCCCTCCAGCTTGCTTACCTTAGCTGCTAGCCGCAATGCTTGCCTTGCCTTGCCTGCAATCCATTGCATCAGCAAGCAACTAAATTTCCCTGCCTGCAATCAAGCAGGCAGGGAGTTGTGGACTTCAACTCCCAGAATTACTCAGCCAGCAAAGCAAAGCTGGCTGAGGAATTCTGGAAGTTGACGTCTACAAGTCTTAAAGTTGCCAAAGTTGCAGACCCCTGTTCTATTGGGTAAGGTTTTTTCCCCTTTGGGAGCTTTAAAGAAAATAGTTAATTGGGGGGGGGGGGGGGTTAGTTGTTCTTTTTTAAACCTAGCCATTTAAAGGCTAGATCTAAGTTTTAGGCTAGGAAGTTTTAAATTTAGCTTTCATATAAAAATAAAAATAAAATAATATTTGTGCAGATTTCTGAGATTTAGTGTGTTTCTGTAGTATTTCCCTCTAACTACACAAACGCACAAAATCTCACAAAGCTGTATGTGGACTTTTGTGTGTGTAAAGTGTGAAAGTTGTTTTTTTGGGCTTTTTGTGGCTGTGTGAGTTCCCTGCTTGTTGCAGGGGCCATTTTGGGTCTAGCACAGCTGCTTTTACATTGTGGGTGAGCCAGTTGATGTTTTTTAATTTTTATTTGGTGTGCGTTGGAAGAGGGGTCGTCTTATACAGCAAGTATAGCCCAAACCCTATATTTTTACAGGAAAAGTCAGGGGTCGTCTTATACACCCAGTCATCTTATACACCGGAAACTACGTATTAAAAAGTAGATAAACAGATAAACAGATAAATAGATAAATAGATAAATAGATAAATAGATAAATAGATAAATAGATAAATAGATAAATAGATAAATAGATAAATAGATAGTTTCTGCTGGAAATACTATTTATTGGTCTAGCTGGCTGACTTTGGTAATCATGCTAATCCAAGTAATTGCATACTATGCATAAAAATCACTCAATTACTGTTGATAGCATTTATGCTGTTGGGGAGCATATCGATTTAATAACTAAAGTAAGATAAAGAAAAGTCATTAAGAGGCTGGAGGTTGATTTCTTAAAATCATAATCATAATCATAATCATACGCCAATCAGTAAAAAAGGCTGTATGATAGTGATGTGACTAGTGTTTTAAGAAACTGTTTTATAAATTACACTATACTCAGTTCAGCTTAGTAAATTCACAGCTTTAGGATTTACATTAAGTTAGTAAGTATCTTGTGCAACGGTTGAATGAGGGAATGATCACACGCTTTACAAATCATTAAAGCCATGGGGCCACAGTGGTTAGAAGTACTGCAGGTTACTTCTGCTGACTGCCGGCTGAATGCAATTTGGCAGTTTGAATCTCACCAGGCTCCAGGTTGACTTAGCCTTCCATCCTTCCAAGATGGGTAAAATGAGGGCCCAGATTGTTGGGGGCAATATGCTGACTCTGTAAACCACTTAGAGAGGGCTGTAAAGCACTGTGAAAGGGTATATAAATCTAAGTGCTATTGCTATTGAAGAGAATATGAAGTTCTAGTCAGTGGTGCAGTTTAAATAATTTAACAACCAATTCTCTGTCCTAATGACTGGCTTAGTAGGCGTGGCAATGGTGGGCATGGCCAGGGGGTGTGACAGGCAGCACTCATCCTCCTACACAACACTGGGAGCAAAAAGAGGCCATGGGGGGGACATGCCCCCCCATGCCCCATTTTGGACCTAGTAGGCCTCTGTGCAGCCTCTGGGAGTGAAAACAGGCCCCGAGGGGGAGCATGCTGCATCCCCGCACCCTATTTTGTGCCCAGGAGGTCTCCCTGCACTTACCTGGGAGTCAAAATGGGGTATGTGGGGACTCCTGGAAGGGCCAGCCAGCAATTTAACTACCGGTTCACCAGAACCAACCCAAACCGGCTGAATCCTACCACTGGTTCTAGTCCTGGGCATGATTCAATGGAAGCAAAGAAAAAAATGGTAAAAGTTAAGCAATTGTCTCAAACTCAGCAAGTTAATGAGGTGTGGATTTCAACTCCAAACTTCAACATACTGGCTGGGCAATTCTGGTAGTTGAAGTTCACACCTCTTCTGACTGGTAAGGATTGAGGAAAAAAGGAATTAAAGAGCCGAGGTAGCGCAATGGTTAGAGTGCAATACTGCAGGCTACTTTGGCCACCTGCCGGCTTTCAGCAGTTCGCATCTCACAAGTATCAACGTTGACTCAGACTTCCGTCCTTCTGAGGTAGGTAAAATGATGACCCAGATTGTTGGGCTCAATATGCTGATTCTGTAAAACTGCTTACAGAGATCTGTATAAAGCACTGTGAAGCGGTATATAAGTCTAAGTACTATTGCTATCTTTTGGTTTAATTTAAAATGTGGATGTGAAGAATTTGGGTATGTATAATTGATGAAATGGGCACTACCAACACACAGATTCTTCACATGAAAGAAATCTCATTTTATTTATGAACAGACATTGCCTCTTTCCATCTGTAACAAGAAATGTCCTTTTGGCTACAGCAAGCTAAAAGTGGAAGGGAAATTATCTTGCTGCTACGACTGTCAACGGTGTCCAGAAGGGAAGATAGCTGACCAAATGGGTGAGCAAAGGAATATATTGAATATATCATCAATTTAATAAATATAAATGGGGTTGAATTTTTCAACAGTATTATGTGATTGAAGGCTCAGTGGCTAAGACGCTGAGCTTGTCAATCGAAAGGTTGTCAGTTCAGTGGTTCAAATCCCTAATGCCGCATAATGGGGTGAGTTCCCATTACTTGTCCCAGCTTCTGCCAACCTAGCAGTTCAAAAGCACATAAAAAATGCAAGTAGAAAAATAGGGACCAACTTTGGTGGGAAGGTAACAGCGTTCTGTGCGCCTTTGGTGTTTAGTCATGCTGGCCACATGACCACGCAGACATCTTCAGACAGTGCTGGCTCTTTGGCTTTGAAACAGAGATGAGCACCTCCCCCTAGAATTGGGAATGACTAGCACATAGGTACACATATTTACCTTTACCTATGGTGATTGAAAATCTTGAGCTGATAGGTTGTATAGATGAGTAATGAAAAATGTAAACTACTTGTTTAAAATTCAAATATATATTTAATGTCTATGAAGATTCTCAATTATCCAAAGTGCATTTTGTCCCAAGGTTGCTTTTTCAAAAGACAACTGGACTTTTTCTTTGAAGACATTTTAGTTGTCATCCAATATGTTTCTTCACTTCTGACTGTAGCTCTGGCTTCAGTCAGAAGTGAAGAAGCTTCTTGGATGACAAACAAACTATCTTCAAAGAAAAACAAAGAAAACAAAGATGCCTTTTAAAAAAGCAACTTTGGAAAATATTTAATGCTACAATTAGTTTACTTTAAATGCAGTATATTTTCTTCAGGGTGCAAATATAGAATAGAATAACAGAGTTGGAAGTGAGCTTGGAGGTCTTCTACTCCAACCCCCTACTTAGACAGGAAACCCTACACCACTTCATACAAATGGTTATCCAACATCTTAAAAACTTCCAGTTTTGGAGCATTCACAATTTCTGGAGGCAAGTGGTTTCACTGATTAATTGTTCTCACTGTCAGGAAATTTCTCCTTAGTTCTAAGTTAGTTCTCGCCTTGATTAGTTTCCACCCATTGCTTCTTGTCTTACCCTCAAGTGCTTTGGAGAGGCACTTTGTGGCAACCCCTGAAATATTGGAACACTGCTAACATGTCTCCCCTAGTCCTTCTTTTCATTAAACTAGACATACCCAGTCCCTGCAATCGTTCTTCATATGTTTTAACCTCCAGTCCCCTAATCATCTTTGTTGCTCTTCTTTGCACTCTTTCTAGAGTCTCAATATCTTTTTTTACATCATGGCGACCAAAACTGAATTCAGTATTCCAAGTGTGGCCTTACCAAGGCATTATAAAGTGGTATTCACATGATTTTGATTCTGTCCCTCTGTTTATGCAGCCTAGAACTGTGTTGGCTTCTTTGGCAGCTGCTGCACACTGGTGGCTCATATTTAAATGGTTGTCCACTAGGACTTCAAGATCCCTCTCACCGTTAGTACTATTGAGCAAGGAACCACATATACTGTATGTTAGATAGTGCCCAATGTTCCAGTCTGTCAAGGTCCTTCTGTATCTTGAGCCTATCTTCTGGAGTGTAGGTAAGTTTTGGTGTATTCAGATATTTTCCCATATAAGATTGAGAGCATCCTGGCAAAGTTTTGATGAGGTCCCACTCATCATCTTCAGGATGGTGTCTTCGGCTTCATGCTTGTGCGAGGAAAGCATGATCGGAGCTGCCGTCTCTCTATAATTACTGGTGGGAAGGTGTGGGGTGCTGGCTTTGTTGCTGTGAACAGGTTGGTTGTCTGTGTTGTTACATCTTGATTGGTTTATGGAGTTAATGTTTGCAGATTAGTCAGCTGTTTTGTAACATCCTGTGTGGGTGAGGTCCTCGATGTGTGCCCATTAGTCTTTTGTGTTTTAACGACCTAGGTAATGGGCTGTGTGTTAAAATCCTGAGTTCTAGTGTTGTGATATCCTGAGTTTTTTGATGTAATGTCCTGAGCAGGTGGCTGTGATGCCACATCCCAGGCTTGTGCTTTCAATCTTACACGGGAAAAGACCTGAATACACAAAAACATAAATGTACAAAAGTATGAAGGCTATTGCTTAATGCATTGTAAGCCGCCCTGAGTCTCAGGAGAAGGGCGGCATATAAATCAAATTTAAAAACAACAACAACATGCATACCTCTACTCATGAAAATCTACAAACACACACACATACACACACAGATATTATATATTATATATCATATATGTGCGTGTGTAAGCAATGCAACATTTTTTCCTACTACTTAAACCTTTTTTACTTCTTATTCTACCTGGAGAGTAGAAATATAATATACAGATTATGATGTAGCTGTATTTCTTAAGGGATATTGAAATTGAACGCTGCATTAGTTAGTGCATTTCACTATATATAATTTTCAGGAAAATAATATAAAGTCATAGTATCTTAGTAAATAAAGTATGTAATTAATTACTTCTGCTTAAAACCTATAAAGGTTTTGTGAAACAGTTTTATTTCTTCTTTTCCCACAGACTTGGATGATTGTTTCCCATGTCCAAAGGATCAATATCCAAACAAGGGTCAAGATAATTGTCTTCCAAAAACTGTAACTTATTTGAGTTTCCAAGAGCCATTGGGTATTTCTTTGGTAACGATTTCAGTTTCCTTTTCTGTCATCTCAGCTATGGTGTTGGGAATCTTCATTAAACACCAGGACACTCCCATTGTCAAAGCCAACAACAGGAACCTCACCTACATTCTTCTCATTGCTCTCCTGCTCTCCTTCCTTTGCACTCTGCTCTTCATTGGGCAACCTGATCAAGTGAAATGTCTCTTGCGACAAAGTACTTTTGGGGTCACTTTCTCTATTGCCCTTTCTTGTATTTTGGGTAAAACAACCATAGTAGTTCTTGCTTTCATGGCCACCAAGCCAGGCTCCAAAATAAGGAAATGGGTGGGGAGAAGGATGGCCAACACGATTGTCCTATCTGTCTTCACAGCTCAATTCACCATCTGTGTAGTGTGGTTAGCAATTTCTCCCCCATTTCCAGATTCAGACATGTACTCCATGGATGAAGAAATTGTCTTGGAATGTAATGAAGGTTCCAGCACAATGTTTTATACTGTTCTTGGCTTCATGGGGTTCTTAACTGCTGTCACCTTCACGGTGGCCTTCCTGGCTAGAAATTTACCTGATAGCTTCAATGAAGCCAAATTCATCACCTTCAGCATGTTGGTCTTTTGCAGTGTCTGGGTGTCATTTGTTCCCACCTACTTGAGCACCAAGGGGAAATATGTGGTTGCTGTGGAAATCTTCTCCATTTTGGCTTCAGCGGCTGGATTACTGGGCTGCATCTTTTCCCCCAAGTGCTATATCATTATTCTGAGACCTGATTTGAATAAGAAGGAGCAACTAATAAAAAAATAAAATTGATATTTAAACCAGTTCCCTTGGATGAAGCCTAATTGTTTCCTTTCACGAAACAGGGCTTTCTTTATTATGTTTTTGCGGCTTGGGGAGTCAGCATTCTTCCCTCATATCATCACATCCAAGTGACATACAAGGAAGTAGCATGATATATATAGAGAGACAGATATTGAAATTGCAGTCAGTCTGTGACAGCATGAGAGATAATGCAGCATGTTTTTAAACATTTTATTTTTAAATTATTCTGATTTTACTGTTAATCTTATTAATTATATTGTATACTGGTCCCCACACATCATCCACAATGAAGTGTGCAAACCATAGTTTGTATTTCCTGCATCGGATGAGGAGAGCACATCTTTCTTCTTTTGTCTTGGCCCCTCTTTACAGAGGCATAATTGAGAACATTTTAACAAAGTGCATCACTGGTTTGGTTTGGTTTGGTTTGGTTTGGTTTGGTTTGGTTTGGTTTGGTTTGGTTTGGTTTGTTTTGGTTTGGTTTGGTTTGGTTTGGTTTGGTTTGGTTTGGTTTGGTTTGGTTTGGTTTGGTTTGGTTTGGTTTGGTTTGGTTTGGTTTGGTTTGAGGGAAGCAGTGCCTTAGATAGAAAGTCTATATAGAGTGTGGTGCGGACAGCTGAGAAGATTATTGGAAGCTCCCTTACTATTATTCAGCATACTGCTTATGAGAGCTATGTGCTTAGAGCTCAAAGCATTGTTATAGACCCCACACACCCACTTTATGGTCTGTTGCTACTCTCTGGGAGGAAGTTTCCAAGTATTTCTAGCAGGACTACCAGATTTGGTAGTCCTTCTTCCCTGGGACTTGGGGCGGCTCACATAATAAAACAGACAATGATAAAAAGCTAAAATACAGTCCAAATTAAAAATTCCCAAATTTAAAACCCTGTAACCAGTCAGGGAATTTGACAGAAAAGCCATGTGTTCAAGCCAGTACGGAAAGTGCGGAGATCAGGAGCTGTCTGGAGCTTGGTGGGCAGCCCATTCCAGAGGGCCGGTGCACCAACAGAGAACACCCTCATCCTGGGGGTCGCCAGCCAACATTGTCTGGCCTACGGCACCCAGGGGAGGACAGCTCAATGAGAACGCATAGGACGGTGGAAGGCTGGTAGAAGGTGGTCCTGCAAGTACCTCGGGCCCATGCCATGAAGGACTTTATAGGTAAGTACCAGCACCTTGAAATGAATCTGGAAGGCCAGTGGTAGCCAGTGCAGCTCGCAGAGGAGAGGTGTTTCCTAGGAGTAGCGGGAATCTCCCCTAACAAGCTGTGTGGCTGCATTCTGGACTAGCTGGAGTCTCCAGGGGCACCCCAAGGGCAGCCCCACGTAGAGGGCATTGCAGTAATCCAACCGAGAGACAATGATAGATGATAGATAGATAGATAGATAGATAGATAGATAGATAGATAGATAGATAGATAGATAGATAGATAGATAGATAATTTTATTTCTATACCGCCCCTCTCCCGAAGGACTCGGGGCGGTGCACAGACAAGTAAAAACAAGTAAAATGAGAGCTTGAGTGACTGTACAAAGCGCATCTCTGCCTAGGAAAGGCCACAACTGACGCACTAGGCAAACCAGTGCAAAAGTTCCCCTTGTCATGGCCGTCAGATGATCCTCCAAAGACAGCCATGAATCAAGGAGGACGCCAAGATTGCGAGCCCTTTCAGATCTTTGCCAAAAGGGGAAACAACCAAGCCTCCCAATATTCTTCACAACCATTTTTTTTTACAAAAATAGTGGAATTCTCACTAATCCCCACTGCCCCAAATCTGAATGTTTGAGACCCACTTTGGGTAGCGTGGAGTACTAGGAACTAGGAAACCATCGATTCTAGTCCTCATTGAGGCATTGTCACTCTTATTCATAAGCACTGAATGACAATTCAATTTAAAAGCCTGGCTAGAAAAAAGTAAAAGCAGTTGGTTGTAAAAGTAGATCAGTATTTGATTTTAACTTCTAAATATTTGACTTTCACTGAGAAATGAGCTTCAGATTGATGTGCATGGCAACCCCTGACATCCATTTCACCATCAGAGGCACTGTCAGACCTTGGTTCTCAGCTGCAGAGGCTTTCCTGAAGGCTGTTGTGGTCCCCTGACAGCCTGTGGAGCTGGCAGCAGAGTCGGACAGTGAGGAGGCTGGGGCGGAACATGGGCCAGACCTGCAAGCCTGGGAGGGCTCAGATGAGGGCTCTGCGTCAGAGGCAGACATAAGGTCAGGGCCATCTGGGAGTTATGCGCTGACTCCAGAGCCCCCAGAGTCTAACGTCAGCGAGGCAGAGGAACAGGGGGAGTGTGCATGCACACTGGGAACAGAAGGAAAGAACAGTTAAGACAAAAGGGGTGACTTGGGAGTAAGGCTTGGAGATGATTGGCCCCTTCCATAAGACATAAAAGAAGAGCAAAGGCACATGAACCTTTTCAGGAAGCAACTTTGTTCGTGCTGGTCGATTTCAATTCTGAAGCTCCATTTTGACTCTGTCCTCCGTGTGGCCTTGCAAAGCTAATTGCCAATTAGGTCTTTGGCAGTGTGTCAAGGGAGATAAAGGTGGGGTGCTTATCAGCCTTACCCCAAAGGACTGTGGCAGACTTCTTTCGGACCCTTTACAAACTATTTGTGACTGATCACAGGCCGTGAATGAACAGAATTCACAGCAGTTAAAATAAAGAGAGGGTTTTGGGACTAATTGTGTGCTTTTTACTGTCTCGGGAAGCCTAGGTCAGAACCAAGGCCTCTGAACCAAGGCTTGAGGCACCACGTGCATCAGTCTGGAGATTGTTCCTTGGCTGCAGAGGCCTTGTTTGTAAAAGTAGATTACTATTTGATTTTAACTTCCATTTGTTGATTTATTTATTACATTTTTATTACCCAATACCTCCTATACCAACCAGGGCAATATACATAATAGAACAGCCCAAATATAACTTTTAAAAAATACATTAAAATGAAATCATATTAAAAAGATAGAAAGTAAATTGCAAAATAGGATAACAGACAGTGCACTTCAATGAAATATTTTATTGTGTCATATCATGACAGGTTATGTTATGTCATGTCATATGATGTAGCAGGTTGCCCTTTAAGATATGATCTCCAGGACATTTGATTTTCTGATCTTATAAGGGCCTTCCAGAAGGACGACATGGTTGGGGCTGGCCACACCTTGAGAGCAAGAATGTTTGTCAAGATAAGGCCAAGGCAGAAAGTGCTTTCCTGCTAGGTCCCACCTTACAAAATGTGCAGGCTTATGGGATATGGGGTCAGTAAGTCTATCAAGAGCTTATGTAATTGTTACTATACCACTTTACAAGGTAGATCCTGTATTTAGCAAAGGGGACAACACAATGACCTCAACAGTCGTGTTTCTTTTTTTTCCTAATTGCACTTTGTTTTCTTCTTCTGCACATATAAACTCCCACGTCACCATTTTCCACTTTCTGTATTAGTTCCAAAGGTTCATAGCAGTGTTGCAGTGAGTACTGAGATATGGTAAACACGTTTCCTTCTAATATTCTTCAAAGACAGTACTTTTGTAAAAAATAATAGTATTGATTACTGATTAAGTATACTCATTGTCCCTTCTACTCCATCTCTCAAGGGAATCTTAACAGACACTGACAAAACTATGACCCTAGATTAAGACATTGCATAGCATTAACAACTGCTCAGAAATACAGAACTGCACGCAGGGAAAAAAAGAAGGATTTGCATTTGATCTGTGATAAATTGTTTTCTTAATTCCAGATAATCTTCTTTGTATTAACTTTAGATAGTGTAAAGGAGTGCCCAGCCCAGGTCCTCGGTTGAATGGTAACATAGAAGTTGCTCTTTAATCTCCATAATGACCATATATTACAGTGATTTGGTTATATTCAGGACCCTAGTTTTATCTTTTTTTCCTACCATGTTAATTTCTCCTATTTACACTTGCAAGCTCAGTAGTCCTCTTCCAGTGGTTCACAAGTATTATCAGTCTGGGGATTTAATTATTGCTGCCATTATTTATCAAGTGTTCTTTCTTTCAAATAAGATCACTTTTGAAAGTGTTCCTGCTCATGAAGTACTTGATCAATACATGTGAGTATCTCCTTGCTTTTGCTCCTCCAGGTCCTCCTCGTATTTTCCTTATTTCTACCTGTGCTGCTTTATCCATCCATTTTTCTGTTGTTTTTTCTATCCAGTTTTCTGCTGAAACATTTCAGTTGTTAGTTGGTCAGTATGCTAATTCCAATGTCCATGATTAGCCATTTTTAATTCCAGAACTAGGGGAAAATCAGTTTATGCAATCACTGGAGATTAAATTGGGACAAATCACACTTTCTATGACCCTAAAAAGCTTGACAAATTTAAACCTTGGAGATGCCCTCAGTATAATCCTGAGCTTCTTCGTATTTCATATCAACCAATAATTAAAGCATTAAGCCCTTCCATGTGTTTGATAAATTCCTCCAGTTTTTACAATTCTACAGTGGAAAAATGGAACTGACTTCCTGCTCTTAGAAAAAATATATAGGCAAAAATATAGACAAAAGTGAAATCAAATGCACCTTAGCATCCAAATTAGTCCTGAAAGATATACTTTACATGAATTTAAAAAACTTCAGTACAAAAGAAGACCCTTAAATAGCTTATTCAATTTTAGCTGATCTCCCCTCCTCATCAGTGATTCTTTGAACAATCTAGGGCTATTGTTAATTAAGTATCAGGCTCCAAACATGCAGAATAAATAATCAGCACTACATTCGTAACATTAAAAACATCAACTGTCTGAAGCACTAATATTTGATGTCATTTGTAACTCTCACTGAAGGTTCCTCACTCATAATTATCAACATGCTTTGGCTTTGGCATTTGCTGTAAAGGAGATCAATGAACATTCTGAGATTCTACCCAACGTTAGCCTCGGTTTCCACATCGCTACCAATTATCTCGAGGAATATACAACTTATCTTTTAGCAATGGAATTTTTATCTTCAAAAGATAAATTTATACCCAACTACAAATGTAAAGACCAGACCAATACGGTAGCTGTCATTGGAGGACCCCAGACTGAAATCTGTCTCAACATGGCAACCAGTCTGTGCAATTACAAATTTCCCCAGGTGAGAAGAAATGTGGAGCAAGATGAAAAGTTCATTAGCTAGTAGTGGTTTTCAAATGCTGGGCCCTCATGATAACTCCTATGAAAAAGATTCCAGAGGCAAGAAATATTTGTCATGTAATGACAAGAATATCACAAGAGGCCAATCACTTCTTTCCTTCATGACCAGTATTAAACATCTATAACCCTATATACTGTGTATTTTATGAAGCCTCCTTCTGTATTCCACTCAAACTCAAATATTGTGTTAAGTTTTAAAAAATGCATTCTTCATTTAACTTTTTAAAAGTCTGTCTCCTTTCTTCCTATGTTCACCCATATCTCCCTAATTAGATCACATATGGATCAGCTCCTTTGATGAATAATGACCAAGCAGAAATTTTTGTCAAATGGATGTTCCCTAATGAGATCCACCAACTTAAAGGAATACTGCACTTATTGTTACATTTTGGATGGACCTGGGTTGGGTTGATTTCTCGATATGAGGAAGATATGGAGAGATTTGTTCAAAAGAGTCTTTCCATGTTTTCAGAGAGAGGAATCTGCTTTGACTTTATAGAATGTCTACCCCAGATGATGTATGGTAATGAAGCTGCTGAAATGGTGGAGAAGGCAGATAAAATATATAAAGTGATCATGGGGAGTACAGTCATTGCAGTGATCTTTAATGGTGAAATTACAACCATAGTGACATTGAGGATGATGCTCTCTGTTTTAGATTCTGATGATATTCCAAAGGAGAGAAAAACCAAAGTTTGGATCATGATAGCTCAAATGGAATTCACTTCTATTCTAATGCAAAGACCACTGCCCATTGATTTTCTCCATGGTGCAATTTCCTTTGGACTTCACTCAAAAGAGCTAAAAGGATTCCAACAATTTATGCAGAAGAAAAACCCAAACTTTGAAAAACACGATGGGTTTATTAGGGATTTCTGGAAAGATGCATTTGAATGCTCATTCTCCAGTGATATTACAGATGAGAATGCGGAAAGGATCTGCACTGGAGAAGAAAAGCTGGAGACTCTTCCTAATTCTGTCTTTGAGACCACCGTGGGTGGACATAGCTACAGCATCTACAATGCAGTCTACGCTGTGGCACATGCTCTGAAGGCCTTGCATACCTCCAAAATCAAGGAGAGTCGAAAAATTGATAAGAGTAGCTGGAAGTACTTCCTTCAGTCACCATGGCAGGTAATGTTACTATTCCAAATCAGGAATCATGTAAAATCATGTAGTCATGTAAAAAATGTTGGCTTATAGGTTTTTATTCCTCCTTTACTTTTGAAAGTGTCTTTATTTATTTACATTTCATAATTCTTAACTGTTCACTTCCTTCCTCCCTATTATCCAGGTAATATTTGAAAAGAAGTAATAGGTTTTTAATTTTTTTAGGTGTTGCATAAAAGAATACTATGAACATTCAAAACTATGTGGTTACACATAGTTTTGAATGTTCATGGTATTCTTTTATGCAACACCTAAAAAAATTAAAATCCTATTACTTTTTTTTCAAATATTATCTAAATAATTTAAACAATGGTCATTTATGCAAAATTGGATGCAATTTGAAAATAAACTGAAGCTATTGAAAAGGTTTGGAAAAAACTCTAACATGATTTTTTTTTAATGTATGAAATGCTATTTAAAGTATCTTTACAATTCCTTGTCAAGGAATCCACTTAATATTTAATTTTTTTTTTTTCATTCAGCTCCACCACTTTTTGCAGCACGTCTCTTTTAACAACAGTGCTGGAGAACAGGTTTCTTTTGGTCCCAATGGAGAATTGGAAACTGGGTTTGATATTTTCAATTGGGTCACATTTCCAAACATGTCCTTTCTGAAAGTCCAAATTGGAAAGATTGACCCCCTGGCTCCCCCAGAAAAGTTCCTCACCATTTCTGCCAAAGATGCTGTTTGGCCCGTTATATTTAACCAGGTGTGTCCTATTTTTCACTTTTTAGGAAATCATGTATTCATTGATACACAGAAGTAAATAATTAAATAATAATCACAATCAAACTTGATTTAACAATCTCATTTTGTTGTTGTTGTTTGATGTACATAAACTACTAAAGTATGTATCGGTGGCTTAAAGTCTACAGCATTTATTTAGTTCCAGTGCAAAATCATCCCAGTACATACCATAGTAGTAATCTCTATTAATTACTCAGTGGGTCATATTATTAAAATGAGGATCAATTAAAATACAAATTAAATTAGATAAGATAAAACGGTAAGATAAATGGCAAAACAAAATGCAAAGATATATAATGAAATGAATCCTAGAGATGGAAAAAAGTAGGCACTTAAGTGAATTAATTACTTTTACATACAGTCTCAATGTTTGGTATATAAGATGGCCTTTATTGGAGAAGCCTCACTATAAACTTCACAGTTGCAGTGACTACATATATATTTGGGCCCTGAAGAAAATAGAAGTAGTGTTGTTTGTTTGCTTGAGAACTTTTTGTGAAACAATATCTCTATGTGTTGAGCCCTTGCTGAGCCATATAATGGACAATTGAGTAGGACATCTGAAGTAATCGGATATCTTTAACTACATTAGTAAAATAATGCCACTCTAGAAATGTCCATAGCTTAATGGAAAGAAACCATTTGTTGCAAAAGAATGATGGTTTTTGGTTTAATCTCCTTAGATTTAAATTTATATTTGCCTCCACAAAACAAATTAAACAGGGTGCAGAAAGTCTTTGTTTTAGCCTAAGCAGCTCATTAATTATGCTAATCCAAGTGAAGTAATATGATGGCATCCTAAGCATAAAAATCACCCTTTCATTGTTTATTTATTTATTTATTTATTGGTTCAATTTATATGCCGCCCTTCTCCAGAGACGCAGGGTGGCTTATGATGCATTAAACAATTGTTGATAGCACTTGTGTGCAGTTGGGCAGCATGTGAATTTAATAAATAAAATAAATAAAAAACCATTAAAAGGGAAGGAAGTAGGAATGAAATGCTCCTCGATCGGGCTGGATTGGCCGGTCTGGTTGTGATCTTGGCAGTGGTTCGATGATCTGGTAGTGAGCCTGGGTGTCATTCCTTCCTGGTTTTAACCAGGAAGTCATGTGTTTTTACCTTCTGCGTATGCGCAAAAGGTTTTTAGCATGCACAGAAGGTCTGCGTGCAGCACGTGTGCTTCTGAACCGGTAAGGAAGGTAAGTAGATTTCACCCCTGGGGGGAAGCCAGTGGTGGGTTGCTGCCGGTTCAGTCAAGTCCGATAGAACCAGTAGTAAAACCGGCAGGAGGCTCTGCCGGTCTGCCTCCACAACATCACGATTGGTGAACTGTGCATCCGCAGAAGCTTCACACGTGCGCTCCCATTGAGAACCAGTAGTAACGGTAAGTACAACCGACCCCTGAGGGAAGTAGATATTTTTAAAATAAAATTTATATAACCTAATATCAATCAAAGAGGAAAACAATATGACACAGAAAACCGCTTTGTGATAGGACTGCAGGCTTCTAAGAAGGAATTTGAATTATAAGTGGCATCATATATAGTTCAACTTAATAATTTCATAGAAATTATTTCCCAAAATGTTGACAGATGGACAAAAAGGTTTAGGGTTAGGGCTAACATTAAGTTAATCAGCATTTTTGTGGAAACAGTGGACTGAGGGAATTATCAGCATTCTCTGCAAATCACTAAAAAGAATTTGAGGTCTAGTCCTGCTTCAGGGACAAAGCTAGGTGAATGATTTTGGGCTAGTCATCCTCTCACTCTTGAAAGAAGAGTGAGTTTTTGAGGTATGGTGTCTTTGAGCTATGGATTTCAACTGCAAACTTCAGCTGGCTGTGAAAATAATAGAATAACTTTGGAGGTATTCTAGACCAACCTGACCCTACTCAGGAAACCCTGCATCATTTCAGACAAATGGTTGCCCAATCTCTTTTTAACAATCTCATGGGTTGGAGGACCCAGAATATCTGGAGGCAAGCCGTTCCACCAATTAATTGTTCTAACTGTCAGGAAATTTCTCCTTCCTTCTAGGTCAATCCTGTCCTTGATTAGTTTCCACCCATTGCACCTTATCCTGTCTTCAGGTACTTTGGGGGATAAGTTGACCCCTTCTTCTTTGCCACAGGCCCTAATATATTGGAAGTCTGCTTGCATGTCACCCCTAGTTTTTCTTTTCATTGAACTAGACACACCCAACTTCTGCAATGGTTCTTCATATGATCTAGCCTCCAATCCATTAATCATCTTTGTTGTTCTTCTCTGCACTCTTTCTTAACTCTCTACATCTTTTTCTATTGTGGCAACGAAAATTGGATGCAATATTCCTAGTATGGTTGTTTTAAAATTTAAAACAAAAGAAAATGTGAAAAGAAGATGTGAAAAGTTTTGGTAGATATATATACCTGATGAAATGGACACTCCCAACCTATATGTTCTTCATGTGAAAGAATTCTGATTTTATTTATGAACAGACTTTGCCTCTTTCCATCTGTAATGAGAAATGTCCTTTTGGCTACAGCAAGGTAAAAATTGAAGAGAAATTATCCTGCTGCTATGAGTGTAGACAGTGTCCAGAAGGGAAGATCACTGACCAAATGGGTAAGCAAAGGAATATATTGAATATAGCAACAATGTAATAAATATTATAGGAATTCAAATTTAATCAGTTTTATGGTGATTGAAAATCTTGAGCTGTCTCATAGGTTGTATAGATGATCATTGAAAAATGTGAACTTCTTGTTTATAATTCAAAGAGATATTTAATGTCTATGGAGATTCTCAGTCATCCAAAGTACTTTTTGTCACAAGATTGCTTTTTCAAAAGACAACTGGACTTTCTTTGTTTTTCCTTGAAGATGTTTCACTTCTCATCTAAAAAGCTTTTTCAGTTTTGACTGACTTGCTTCACTCACAATTGAAGATGATTCTTGGATGAGAAGCAAAATATCTTCAAGGAAAAACAAAGAAAGTCAAATGGCTTTTTGAAACAGCATTTTTGGGAAATATTTAATGGTAAAATCAACCAGTTCACTTTAAATACCATAATCTCTCTTAAGGATCAATAGATTTCTCAGATTTGGATTCTTCTTCTTATGGCTTGTAGATGTTCAGATGTTCATTGGTAAATAATCCCAAGGCATTTTGATAGATAGATAGATAGATAGATAGATAGATAGATAGATAGATAGATAGATAGACAGACAGACAGACAGACAGACAGACAGACAGACAGACAGACAGACAGACAGACAGACAGACGTGCAAGGTCATTTTCCATCAAATTCAATCCATGCAAAATATTTTGCTGCTATTTCAACTCTTTTTCTTCCTATTCCATCTGGAGTGTAAAACTGTCATATAAATGAATCTTTCTTAAGGATTAATAGATTTCTCAAATTTGGATTCTTCATTTTATGGCTTATAGGCATTTGGAAGGTAACCAATGCTTGTTGGTAAACAATGCACAAGTATTTTTATTATATATATTTGACTGTAAGATCATTTTCCATCAAATTCAATCCATGCAACATTTTTTCCTGCTATTTTAACTATTTTTCCTTCGTATTCCAGCTGGAGAGTAAGTGTCAAATAAATCTTTTGAGACTGTTTAATTGTAACTTAAAGAATATTGAAACTGGACACTGCATTATATAATGATATTCATTTTATATTATTTTGAGAAAAATAATATGAACTCATAGGATCTTATTAAATAGAATAGAATAGAATTATTTATTATCCAAGTGTGATTGGACACACAAGGAATTTGTTTTGGTGCACACACTCTCGGAGTACATAAAATACATCTGTCAAAAATCATAAGGTACAACACTTAATGATAGTCATAGGGAAACAGTCAATATAAATCTTAAGGATATAAGGTTACAGTCATAGAGTCATAAGTGGAATGATATGGGTGATAGGGTGATGAGAAAATTAATAGTAATGCAGACTTAGTAACTAGTTTGACAGTGTTAAGGGAATTATTTGTTTAGCAGAGTGATGGCATTCGGGAAAAAACTGTTCTTGTGTCTAGTTGTTCTGGTGTGCAGTGCTCTATAACGTCGTTTTGAGGGTAGGAGTTGAAATAGTTTATGTCCAGGATGTGAAGGTTCTGTAAATATTTTCAAAGCCCTCTTTTTGACTCCTGAAGTATACATGTCCTCAATGGAAGGCAGGTTGGTAGTAATTGTTTTTTTCTGCAGTTCTAATTATCCTCTGAAGTCTATGCCTGTCTTGTTGGGTTGCAGAACCAAACCTGACAGTTATAGAGGTGCAGATGACATGCTCAATAATTCCTCTGTAGAAGTAGATCAGCAGCTCCTTGGGCAGTTTGAACTTTCTGAGTTGGCGCAGAAAAAACATTCTTTGTTGTACATTTTGATGATGTTTTTGACGTTGGGTGTCCATTTTAGGTTGTGAGATATGGTAGAAGCTAGAAATTTGAAGGTTTCTCCTGTTGATACTGTGTTGTCTAGTATTGTAAGAGGTGATGGTATGGCAGGGTTTCTCCTAAAGTCCAACACCATTTCTACAGTTTTGAGTGTGTTCAGTTCAAGATTGTTCTGGTTGCACCACGAGGCTAGTTGTTCATCTGTATGCAGTTTCATCATTGTCTCGGACTAGACCGATCACTGTTGTGTCATCTGCGAACTTCAGTAGTTTAACAGATGGATCGTTTGAGATGCAATCATTGGTATTGAGAGAGAAGAGATGTAGAGAGATCACACAATAAAATATGTTATTACTTTTTCATGCTTAAAATCTATTATGGCTGAAACAGTTTTATTTGTTCTTTCCCCCCAGACTTAGATGATTGTTTCCCATGTCCAGAGGATCAACATCCAAACAAAGGTCGAGATAATTGTCTTCCAAAAACTGTAACTTATCTGACTTTCCAAAAGCCATTGGGTATTTCTTTGGTAACAATTGCAGTTTCTTTTTCTGTCGTCTCAGCTTTGGTGTTGGGAATCTTCATTAAACACCAGGACACTCCCATTGTCAAAGCCAACAACAGGAACCTCACCTACATTCTTCTCATTGCTCTCCTGCTCTCCTTCCTTTGCACTCTGCTCTTCATTGGGCAACCTGATCAAGTGAAATGTCTCTTGCGACAAAGTACTTTTGGCGTCACTTTCTCTATAGCCCTTTCTTGCATTTTGGGTAAAACAACCATAGTAGTTCTTGCTTTCATGGCCACCAAGCCAGGCTCCAAAATGAGGAAATGGGTGGGGAGAAGGATGGCCAACACAATTGTCCTATCTGTCTTCACGGCTCAATTCACCATCTGTGTAGTATGGTTGGCAATTTCTCCCCCATTTCCAGATTCAGACATGCACTCCATGGTTGAAGAAATTGTCTTGGAATGTAATGAAGGTTCAACCACAATGTTTTATACCATGCTTGGCTTCATGGGGTTCTTGACTGCTGTCACCTTCACGGTGGCCTTCTTGGCTAGGAATTTACCTGACAGCTTCAATGAAGCCAAATTCATCACCTTCAGCATGTTGGTCTTTTGCAGTGTCTGGGTGTCATTTGTTCCCACCTACTTGAGTACCAAAGGGAAATATGTAGTTGCTGTGGAGATCTTCTCCATTTTGGCTTCAGCAGCTGGATTACTGGGCTGCATCTTTTCTCCCAAGTGCTATATCATTATTCTGAGACCTGATTTGAATAAGAAGGGGCAACTAATAAAAAAATAAAACTGATATATATTGGTTACTTTTATCATTTAGTGCTTTTTGTATTCTGTTTTTGCTGTTTGGGTTGTATGCATTTTTCCCTCATATCATCACATCTAAGTGACATACAAGGCAGTAGCTTGATATATATAGGGACACAGATATTTAAGTTGCAGTCAATGTATGACAGCATGAGAGATAATGCAGTCTGATTTCTTTTAAGTTTTATTGTTAAATTATTCTGATTTTAATGCTAATTTTATTGATTTTATTATACACTGCTCAGACATTATCTCTGAGGGAGATGGGAGGATAAGAAATATGAAACAGAAATAAATAAATAAATAAATGTTAGTCTTCTTCTACATGAAAATTCTTATGAAAGGAAGAGGATCAAGGAAGTTAGAGAGTGCCAGGAAAGGAAACAAACATAATTCATATGACTGCATTCTCTCATTTAACGCACCAGATATGTTCTTGTAAAGAAACATTCTTCTTTATTATCAGGTCATGTATGTAGGTAGAGATATTGAAAGCCACACAGGAAAGTGGCATAGAAAACAGTAGTTGTGTAAATCTCTTCAAAATTGTATTCAATTCAATAGTTTCTCAGCATCTTTTCTTTGGAATATTAGATTATTATTTCCAGCTCTAAACTGATTTGCAAAGCAAGCTTTTTAAGATGAGGAAAATATTCACTTCAATATTAACAATGGTTCCTGAAAAGTTAATGTCCAAAGAGTTGTTTAAATTGTACATTTAAAATCCTTGATTGACAACTGCAAAATGGATGTACCGTATTTTTGGAGTATAAGATGCACCTACCTTTTTTGTTTTTTGTTTTTTTTCATAATTTTTTTAAAAAAAAATTTAGACCAGCACACGTACAAAAGTACAGTATATTTTCTTTGCATAGAGTATTTGGCCGGTTCACAAATTTAATCAGTGTTTAGTCATTTCAATTAAATTTACAATTTTTATATTTCCTTTTTGCCATATTTATTCCTCATCTATTTTTTTTAAAAAAAAACAGTATTATCCTTCATCCTCATCTCTAATCTTAATCAAATTCCATTTTCCCTTCTATTCTATATTATACCCCTTCATGTTGTCATCTATTTTTATATCCATCCTCACATTGGTTAATTATGTAATATTACAATTGTTTAATACAAATTCAACATTTTAATATAAATCAATTAGTTATATAACTACCCTTTTTGTATATTAATCAATATGAATATGAATATTCCAATTATTTCCATGCAATCCAATTTCTTACTAATAAATTAATTATATTTACCAATAATAATAAACCAAATAATTTTTCTCATATATTCCTCCACAACTTAACCATTTCTGCTTTCAACACAATATACAATTAATTGTATCTCAATTATTACAATTCCCTAGTTAAATAGAGCTTTTCCCTTATGTTACTCATTTTTACTTCTTAAACTCTCCCAATAACCCAAATAGTTTTGCCCATATAATGCTCCAATCACAACTTAATAATTTCTACTTTCATCACAATATATAATTAAAAATATTTCAATTGTTACAGTTTCCCTAATTAAATTTAAAAATGTTCTAGCTGTTACCCAACTTAATCCTTTTTACTTTCACCACCATATACCATTATGGTATTTCAATTGTTATAGTTTATACTTATTCATATTTCTAAAAAAAATTAAATAATAAAAAATTATCATTGTCTAGATTTCAAAAATACAAAGACAAATATTCCAATTATTATTCATTTCATTTTTACAATCATGATACACCTCCTATAGCACCTTGGGCAATGTACATAATAAAACAGCCCAAATACATTTTTTTAAAAATACATTAAAATGAAACCAAATTAAATTATAAGGATAGAAAGAAAATGACAAAATAGGAGAACAGACAGTGCATTTCAGTTAAATATCATATTGTGTCATGTCATGGCAGGTTATATCATATCATATGATGTAGCAGGCTCTGCTTTATCACGTGATCCAGGACATTTGACATTCTGACATTTTAAGGGCCTTCCAGAAGGACGACATGGTTGGGGCCAGCCACACCTTGAGCACAAGAATGATCCCCAAGATAAGCCAGGGTAGAAAATGGCTTTCATGCTAGGTCCCACCTAACAAAATAGCCCAGGCTTATGGGATATGGGACCAGTAACAAAGCTCTTCTGCCTGAACTCTCTCTAATACATCATAGAAGCAACAGTAAGTAGATAGGTAGAAAAACCAAGAGATAACTCTTGTTTTTACTCTACCCATGAAGCCTATTAAGAAATCATCCTCTCTTGAATTTGGTTAAAATTCTGTTCTGAAGACAGAATTCTCCCTCCCTCCCTTACTCCCTCCTTCCCTCCTTTCTTTTTTCTTCCTTCCTTCCTTCCTTCCTTCCTTCCTTCCTTCCTTCCTTCCTTCCTTCCTTCCTTCCTTCCTTCCTTCCTTCCTTTCCTTTCCTTTCCTTTCCTTTCCTTTCCTTTCCTTTCCTTTCCTTTCCTTTCCTTTCTTCCTTCTTTCTTTCTTTTCCTTCTTTCTTTCTCATTTAGCCACCAATGTAATATGATTGCATTATTGCTGAATGCGGTGGACCTTAGCCATGCCTAAATTCTAAGTTCACAAACAATTAAGCATCACTGTGTTTTCAGAGTATCAAGAAATTAGCTAAGATAATGAATGAGAGAAAGCTGCAGAATTTACAAGTATGCCCTCATCAGTCTACCACAGGAATTGTCAAAGTTGGTGTGTCTTGTGGGGTACCACAAATGTACTCTAGTTGCTGCAGTGTCCGGAGAACAAGAGATATTAGAAGGAGCACTCAAAATGTTTTCTACCTAATCTTTGGAGAAGCATAAATCCACCAATTTCATGGCTCTACTTCCTATTAAAACTATTCTACTTCCAGGATGATGTCCTTCCACACCTTGAGAGCAAGAATGATTGTCAAGATAAGACCAAGACAGAAAGTGCTTTCCTGCTAGGTCTCACCTAACAAAATGCACAGGCTCATGGGATATGGGGTCCGTAACTCTAGTTAGAGCTTATGTAATTGTTACTGTACCACTTTACAAAGTAGATCCTGTATTTAATAAAGTGGAGAACATTATGACCTCAACAGACATGTTTCTTTTTTTTTCTTTTTCCTAATTGCATTTTGTTTTCTTCTTCTGTGCATATAAACTCCCACACCACCATTTTCTACTTTCTATATTAGTTCCAAAGGTTCATTGCAGTGTTGCATTGAGTACTGAGATATGGTAAATACGTTTCCTTCTAATATTCTTCAAAGACAATACTTTTGGAACAATAATAGTATTGATTAATAATTAAGTATACTCATTGTCCCTTCTACTCCATCTCTCAAAGGAATTTTAACAGACACTGACAAAACTATGACCCTAGATTAAGACATTGCATAGCATTAACAACTGCTCAGAAATACTGAACTGTATGCAGGGAGAAAAAGAAGGATTTGCATTTGATCTGTGACAAATTGTCTTAATTCCAGATAATCTTCATTGTATTAATTTTAGATAGTGAAATGAGTGCCCAGCTCAGGTCCTTGGTTGAATGGTAATATAGAAGTTGCTCTTTAATCTCCATAATGACCATGTATTACAGTGAGTTGGTTATATTCAGGACCCTAGTTTTATCTTTTTTTCCTACCATGTTAATTTCTCCTATTTACAATTGCAAGCTCAGTAGTCCTCTTCCAGTGGTTCACAAGTATTATCAGTCTGGGGATTTAATAATTGCTGCCATTATTTATCAAGTCTTCTTTCTTTCAAATGAGATTGCTTTTGAAAGCCTTCCCTCTCGTGAAGTACTTGATCAGTACCTGTAAGTATTTCCCTGCTACTGCACCTTCAGCTCCTCCTTGTATTTTCCTTATTTCCACCTGTGCTATATTATCTATCTTCCATTTTTCTGCTGAAACATTTCAGTTGCTAGTTGGTCAGTATGCTAATTTCAATGTCCATGATTAGCCATTTTTAATTCCAAAACTGAGAGAAAATCAGGAGATTACTGATTACTGGAGATTAAATTGGGACAAATCACACTTTCTATGACACTAAAAAGCTTGACAATTTGGAGATGTCTTCAATATAATCCCGAGTTTCTTCACATTTCATCTCAACCAGAAATTAAAACAGTAAGCCCTCCAATGTATTTGAGACTCTTTTCCAGTTTTTACAATTTTACAGTGGAAAAGTGGAACTGACTTCCTGCTCTTACAAAATATAGGCAAAATATAGAGAAAAGTGAAATCAAATACTACTTTAGCATCCAAATTAATCCTGGAAGAGATATCTTATCATGAATTTAAAATCTTAAGTACAGAAGAAGAGTCTTAAATACAGAAGATTGTATACAGAAGACTGTGTGTGTGACAGACAGTAGATATCTTCAGACAGTAGATATTTCTTCAGACAATAAACATTTGTTCATCTTCAGACAGTAGATATTTTAAATTAAAAAAAAATATATCTACTGTCTGAATCTAAAGCAGAAGTATATTCATGAAGTTTATCATTCTCACCGAAGGTTCCTCACTCATAATTACCAACACACTTTGGCTCTGGCATTTGCTGTGAAGGACATCAATGAAAATTCTGGGATTTTGTCCAATGTTAGCCTCGGTTTCCACATCGCTACCAACTATCTTGAGGAATATACAACTTTTCTTTTAGCAATGGAATTTCTATCTACAAAGGATAAATTTATCCCAAACTACAAATGTAATGACCAGACGAATATGGTAGCTATCATTGGAGGACCCCGTACTAAAACCTGTCTCAACATGGCAACCACTCTGTGCAACTATAAATTTCCACAGGTAAGAAAAATATAAGCAAGATAGAAAGTTCTCGAGTTTATTATTTTCAGATGTTGAGTCCTCATAATTACTCCAGAAACAAAAAATATTTGTCATTTAATGATGAGGAAGTTATGAGATTACAACAAAGGGATCTCCTTGTTGTTTAATGAGCAGTACTAAATTTGAATATATTAATTGGTAAGAAAATGTTTTTAGGAACTTGTGTTGCATACCCACTCAAACACAGTTATTGTATTACATATGGATATGTACATTAGTCCTTTATTTTTTTTCTAGAAATCTCCCTTTTAATTAGGTCCTTCTGTCTTTTCCCCATTTAGATCACTTATGGATCACCACCTTTGATGTATAATGACAACTCAGCACTTTTTGTCAAATGGATGTTCCCTGATGAGATCCACCAACTTAAAGGAATACTGCACTTATTGTTACATTTTGAATGGACCTGGGTTGGGTTGATTTCTCTGTATGAAGAAGATATGGAGAGATTTGTTCAAAAGAGTCTTTCCATGTTTTCAGAGAGAGGAATCTGTTTTGACTTTATAGAATGTCTACCCCAAATGATGTATGGTAATGAAGCTGCTGAAATGATGGAGGAAGCAGATAAATTATATAGAGTGATCATGGGGAGTACAGTCATTGCAGTGATCTTGAATGCTGAAATTACAAGCATAGTGGCTTTGAGAGTGGTTCTCTCTGTTTTAGATTCTGATGATATTCCGGAGGAGAAGAAGGCCAAGGTTTGGATCATGACAGCCCAGATGGAATTCACCTCGATCCTTATGCAAAGACAGTTTTCCATTGATTTTCTAAATGGGGCGCTCTCCTTTGCAATTCACTCAAAGGAGCTAAGAGGATTCCAACAATTTATGCAGAAGAGATACCCAAACACAGAAAAAGAAGATGGGTTCATTAGGGATTTCTGGAAAGATGCATTTGAATGCTCCTTCTCCAAGGATATTACCGATGGGAATGCTGAAAGGATCTGCACTGGAGAAGAGAAGCTGGAGACTCTTCCTAATTCTGTCTTTGAGACCACCATGGGTGGGCATAGTTACACCATCTACAATGCAGTCTATGCTGTGGCACATGCTTTGAGGGCCATGCAATCCTCCAAATACAAAGATGGTCAAAAATTTGATGAGAGGAGGAGGAAGCATTTCTTCCAATCACCATGGCAGGTAATCTTTACCAATGCAAAATTCTGGTTGATCAGGTAGAAAAGTGCTGGCTTACATATCCTTTTTTTCCTCTTTTCTGTTTATGGAGTCTATGAGATTCTCAGTCATCCAGATCCTGGTTATGCAACTGGAATTCCTTGTTTTTCTTTGAAGATGTCTCACTTCTTATCCAAAAAGCTTATTCAGTTCTAACTGGATTGTTGGGGAATGGCAGGATTTATATTCCTTCCATTTAAATGCAAGGAATGGTCATTTGCATTCTTTTAGAGAGTTGTTGAGGACACTGGAGGTTTATCTGTGTCCTCAGAGTCACCTGAGTTGTGCAAAATGAGTATGGAGCCTTCTTGGAATTATTGAAAGGACTGTGTTATAGACTGTAGATAGATCAGGTGATATCCTCCCCTCTCTGTTCAATTTTGACATAGATGGCCTCTTTGACCTCTCTATCAAACCAACAGTCCTCTCTGTCCAAAACTTTGTTATCTTCAAAAGAGTGGCATTTGTCTTTTAAATGCAGATGGACTGCTGAATCTTATGCTGATGGATTTGGTCTCTTATGTTGTACCATGTGTTTATGAAGGGATTGTTTTTTTCCCCCAATGAACAGAGCTCTACATCTTTCATTGCATGGTACTGCATATAACACATTGCTCAGTTTGTATCTGGGTGTTTTTTCTCATTTCCTTTTTATTTGGGCAGTTAAAAATTAAAGAGTCTTTATTTTTTTATATTTCATACTTTTTAATGAAATCCCTCATCCCCCCTCTCTTAGCAGATAGTTATTGGTATTGTTATACGCAGGAAAAGAAAAAAACCTATCATTTTTTTCCAAATATTATCTGAATGATCTGAATAACAAAGGTCTTGTATGCAAAATTGGATGCAGTTTGAAAGTAAAATGAAGATATTGAAAAAGTTCAAAATATATAACTTATGTACTTTAATTTATATATGAAATAATATGTAAATGATCTTATATTGCATATTGAACAGTTTCAAATGTAAAAACTTTGTCAATGAATAGAGTGAAGAAAATTTCAAATTTAAACCGTTCTCAATTATATTTTATTTATTTATTTTCTAAATGTAATGGAGCTAAATGCTGTTTTGGCCTAGAAATTTCTATGTTGGAATATTTTATATTTTCTAAATTTTATGCCAGAAAAGTAAATTTATAATTCCAAATATGCCAGGTTGATAAAAGCAAATTAATGAGTCATTTGTTCTTCCTTTTTCAATATTGTTCTGGAATTTTCATAGGAGAGTGACTGTTTTCCCTTTTCAGGTGAAAACAGTCAACAGAGTGGAAAATCTATGTAATAGAGAAAGCATTTCTTTTTCAATTATAAACAGTGCCGATTGGTGGAAAAAAAAAGACATTCCACTGACTATAAGCAAAACTGAAGGACCTGAGATTTCTCCATATGATTCAAGGAATCCAGTTCAGGGGTCAAATGCTCCAAGTTCAGACCGGATCACCCAAACCAGTAGCGATGGCCGCAGGTGGTTCGGAGAACCAGTAGCAAAAATCCCTGCCCCCACCCCCCACCCCATGCCCAGATGAGCCATGCAATCATCAGAGGATTTTTTAAAATTTTTAAAAGCATTTTTTCTACAACCTCTTCAGCCGAAAAAAATGCTTTCAAAAGTAAAGAAAAAAAAAACTCTCTGATGATTACGCGGCTCAGCTGGGATCATCAGAGGCTTCTAAAAGCATTTTTTTCTACAACTTCTTTGGACAAAGAGGTTGTAGATAAAAATGTTTTTAAAAGAAAAAAAAGCCTCTGCCAATTAGACAACTCAGCTGGGATTGTCAGAGGTTTAAAAAGGTTTAAGATTTAAAAAAATAGGAAAAGGCTCTGCCGATCAGGCAAGTCAGCTGCGAACTTCAGAGGCTTTTTGAAGCATTTTTTTACAACCTCTTCAGCCGAAGAGGTTGTAGAAAAAATGGTTTTAAAAGTTTTTTTAAAAAAAGTGGCCATGCTCACTCAGCCATATTACACCCCCACCCAGGCCACACCCACAGAACCGGTAGTGACAAATTTTACATTTCACCACTGATCCAGTTAATATTTATATTTGATTTTTCACTCAGCTCCACCATTTTTTGCAGCAAGTCTCCTTTAACAACAGTGCTGGAGAACAGGTTTCTTTTGGTCCCAATGGAGAACTGGAAACTGGGTTTGATGTTTTCAATTGGGCCACATTTCCAAACAAGTCCTTTCTTAAAGTCCAAATTGGAAAGATCGACCTCCTGGCTCCCCCAGACAAGCTACTCACCATTTCTGCCAAGGATGCTGTTTGGCCCCATGTATTTAACCAGGTGTGTCTCATTTTTCAGTTTTTAGGAAATAATGCATTCATTGATCCACAGAAATAAATAATTAAATGACTGTCACAACAACAATCTTTGGATTTAGCAGCCTCAATTTTTTATATATATATGTGAGGTGAACATATACTGCTAAAATATAAATAGGTGACTTAAAATTTAAATGCTCACAAGCTTTATTTAGCTCCAAGACAAACTCATCCCAGTAATTGTAGTGCTAGATTTTACTGATTAGTCAGTTGGCCATATCAATGCATAAGCATCAGGTTCAATGCAATGAAATTGGATTAAGCTAAAATAAAACAGTAAGATAAATTGGTATATGATAAAACAGAAAGCAAATATATATTACAAAATGAATCTACAGATCAAACACAGTCAGTGCTTAAGTGAAATAATTATGCATGCAACTCCAGTGTATTGTATAAAAATGTCCTTTCTTGAAGAAGCCTGAAAATAGACATATCCGTTGATTACATACATATTTGTACCCTGAAGAAAATAGATTTTTTTTTCCTATTTGAATCCCAGTAGACGGTTTTGTGAGGTGATAACTCTACTTCTGAGCACTTGCTCAGTTGTATAAAGGACAATTGAATAGGACATCTGAAGTAGTCAGGAGGCCTTTAATCACATAAGTAAAATAATGACAGTTTAGAGCTGTAATGGTGAACGTATGGCATGCGTGCCAGAGGTGGCATGCAGCGCCCTCTCTGATGGCACGTGAGCTGTTGCCTCAGTTCAGCTCTGCTGTGCATGCGTGTGCATCTCCTGTCAGCTACCTGGTCTTCAGGTCACTGCCGTGCATACATGGGGGGCGGGGCCTGTGCAGGGGGCCTGTGTATGCATGCACAGGGCACGGGGCATATGTGTGGGGGCCCTGGGCACATTGCATTTTGGGTATTTGGGCATGCGCACACACATTGGGCACTCAGTCCAGAAAAGGTTAGCCATCACTGGTCTAGAGCTTAATGGAAAGAAACAATTTATTCCAGCAGAGTAAAAATATTTTAAAAATGGCATAGCCAAGGTTTTTTATTTCATCTCCTTAGATTTAAATTTATATTTGTCTCCCCTGAAAGGGATGAAATGGGGAGCAGAAACTCTTTCTTAAAACTATGTTCTCTTTGCTGATGATGTTAAACTGTTCAACACCACTGAGAATGCAACTACCCTTCAAAAAGTCCTTGACTATGTGTCAGATTGGTCTAACAAATAGCAACTTCAAATCTCAACCAATAAATGCTCTGTCTTGCACATTGGCAAAAAAATAAAAAAATAAAATACAAATTAGATGGACATGACTTTGTAGATGACCCTCGCTCTGTCAAGGACCTTGGAGTACTCATTTCTAAAGATCAAAGTGCCAGAGCCCACTGTAACTACATTGCCGAAAAGGCATTAAGAGTTGTTAACCTAATCTTGCATAGCTTCTTCTCTGCTAATGTTGTACTACTAACTAGAGCATACAAAACATTTGCTAGACCAATTCTTGAATACAGCTCATCTGTCTGGAACCCACACTGCACATCGGACATAAATACAATCGAGAGAGTCCAGAGATATTTTGTGAGAAGAGTCTTCCATTCCTCTACCCGCAAAAAAATACCTTATGCCACCAGACTTCAAATTTTATTTATTTATTTATTTATTTATTTATTTATTTATTTATTTATTTATTTATAATTAGACTCCTATACCGCCCTTCTCCCGAAGGACTCAGGGCGGTGTACAGCCATATTAAAACACATAGAATTACAACATTTAAAACCAATTAAAATTGACTATATAAAATTTGGCTCAAAAATTTAAAACATTTAAAACATACACACTCCCCTTAAAACTTCATATTAGGCCAGTCTGGCTTGCTGGAACAGAAGAGTCTTCAGGGCATGGTGAAAGGTGCGCAGGTCGGGGCTAAAAGAAAGCTCTAGGGGGAGCTCATTCCAGAGAGCCGATGCCCCCACAGAGAAGGCTCTCCCTCTGGGTATCACCAGTCGACATTGTTTGGCTGAAGCACCCTCAGGAGCCCCTCTCTGTGGGAGCATATTGGCCAGTGGGAGGCTGTTGGTGGCAGAAGGCGGTCTCGTATATACCCTGGTCCTAAGCCATGGAGCACTTTAAAGGTGGTCACCAACACCTTGAATTGCACTTGGAAGACCACCAGGAGCCAGTGAAGCTCACGCAGGAGGGGTGTTACATGGGAGCGCCAAGTCGCCCCCCATAATGATAACATAACATAATTTTGGGCTTAGACAGTTTAGAACTATGGCGACTTCAGTCTGACCTAAGTGTACTACATAAAATTATCTGCCACAATGTCATACCTGTCAATGACTACTTCAGCTCCAACCACAACAATACACCAGCAAATAATAGATACAAACTCAAGGTAAACCGCTTCAAATTCAATGGCAGAAAATATGACTTCAGTAACAGAGTGCCTGGAATGCACTACCTGATTCTGTGGTTTCTTTCCCAAATCCCCCAAACTTCAACCTTAAACTGTCTACTGTTTACCTCAACCCATTCCTAAGAGGCCTGTAAGGGGCGTGCATAAGTGCAGCAGCCTGCATAATGTCCCTGTCCTAATATTCCTTTTTTCTCTTACTCTTTTCATGTATTCAAATTATGTTTATACTTTTATCTGTTATCTTATATATGCTTGACAAATAGATAAATAGATAAATAGATAGTTTCTGCTGGAAATACTATTTATTAGCCTAGCTGGCTGACTTTGGTAATCATGCTAATCCAAGTAATTGCATACTATGCATAAAAATCACTCAGTCACTGTTGATAGCATTTATGCTGTTGGGGAGCATATCGATTTAATAACTAAAGTAAGATAAAGAAATGTCATTAAGAGGCTGTAGGTTGATTTTTTAAAATAATAATAATAATAATAATAATAATAATAATAATAATAATAATAATAATAATAATAATAATAAAAAATAAAAACATAGGCCACTCAGTAAAAAAGGCTGTATGATGGTAGTGGGACTAGAGTTTTAAGAAACTGATTTATAAATTACACTATACTCAGTTCAGCTTACTAAATTCACAGGTTCATGGTTAGGGTTTACATTAAGTTAGTAAGTATCTTGTGCAACGGTTGAATGAGGGAATGATCACACGCTTTACAAATCATTAAAGCTATGGGGCCACAGTGGTTAGAAGTACTGCAGGTTACTTCTGCTGACTGCCGGCTGAATGCAATTTGGCAGTTTGAATCTCACCAGGCTCCAGGTTGACTTAGCCTTCCATCCTTCCAGGATGGGTAAAATGAGGGCCCAAATTGTTGGGGGCAATATGCTGACTCTGTAAACCACTTAGAGAGGGCTGTAAAGCACTGTGAAAGGGTATATAAATCTAAGTGCTATTGCTATTGAAGAGAATGTGAAGTTCTATTCAGTGGTGCAGTTCAAATAATTTAACCACCAATTCTCTGTCCTAATGACTGGCTTAGTAGGCGTGGCCATGGTGGGCATGGCCAGGGGGTGTGACAGGCAGCACTCATCCTCCTACACAACACTGGGAGCAAAAAGAGGCCAAGGGGGGGGGACATGCCCCCCCCTGTGCCCCATTTTGGGCCTAGTAGGCCTCTGTGCAGCCTCTGGGAGTGAAAACAGGCCCGAGGGGGAGCATGCTGCGTCCCTGCACCCTATTTTGTGCTCAGGAGGTCTCCCTGCACTTACCTGGGAGTCAAAATGGGGTATGTGGGGACTCCTGGAAGGGCCAGCCAGCAATTTAACTACCGGTTCACCAGAACCAACCCAAACCAGCTGAATCCCACCACTGGTCCTAGTCCTCCCTCAAGCACAAAGTGAACTGAATGATTCTGACCTCTAGAAAGCAGGACATAGTAAATCAAATTTTTAAAATCTTTGCAAGAAAAGATTCTTGCAAAGAATCTTCTCCAGGCAGTGTCTCAGAACTGGGCATGATTCAATGGAAGCAAAGAAAAAAATGGTAAAAGTTAAGCGATTGTCTCAAACTCAGCAAGTTTATGAGGTGTGGACTTCAACTCCAAACTTCAACATACTGGCTGGGCAATTCTGGCAGTTGAAGTTCACACCTCTTCTGATTGGTAAGGATTGAGGAAAAAATGAATTAAAGAGCCGAGCTAGCGCAGTGGTTAGAGTGCAATACTGCAGGCTACTTTGGCCACCTGCCGGCTTTCAGCAGTTCACATCTCACGAGGATCAACGTTGACTCAGACTTCCATCCTTCCGAGGTAAGTAAAATGATGACCCAGATTGTTGGGCTCAATATGCTGACTCTGTAAAACTGCTCTGAGAGATCTGTAAAGCACTGTGAAGCGGTATATAAGTCTAAGTGCTATTTTCTTTTGGTTTAATTTAAAATGAGGATGTGAAGAATTTGGGTATGTATAATTGATGAAATGGGCACTGCCAACACATAGATTCTTCACATGAAAGAAATCTCATTTTATTTATGAACAGACATTGCCTCTTTCCATCTGTAACAAGAAATGTCCTTTCGGCTACAGCAAGCTAAAAGTGGAAGGGAAATTATCTTGCTGCTACGACTGTCAACGGTGTCCAGAAGGGAAGATAGCTGACCAAATGGGTGAGCAAAGGAATATATTGAATATATCATCAATTTAATAAATATAAATGGGGTTGAATTTTTCAACAGTATTATGTGATTGAAGTCTCAGTGGCTAAGATGCTGAGCTTGTCAATCGAAAGGTTGCCAGTTCAGTGGTTCAAATCCCTAATGCCGCATAATGGGGTGAGTTCCCATTACTTGTCCCAGCTTCTGCCAACCTAGCAGTTCAAAAGCACATAAAAAATGCAAGTAGAAAAATAGGGACCAACTTTGCTGGGAAGGTAACAGCATTCTGTGCGCCTTTGGTGTTTAGTCATGCTGGCCACATGACCACGCAGACATCTTCAGACAGTGCTGGCTCTTTGGCTTTGAAACAGAGATGAGCACCTCCCCCTAGAATCGGGAACGACTAGCACATAGGTACACATATTTACCTTTACCTATGGTGATTGAAAATCTTGAGCTGATAGGTTGTATAGATGAGTAATGAAAAATGTAAACTACTTGTTTAAAATTCAAAGATATATTTAATGTCTATGAAGATTCTCAATTATCCAAAGTGCATTTTGTCCCAAGGTTGCTTTTTCAAAAGACAACTGGACTTTTTCTTTGAAGACATTTTAGTTGTCATCCAGTATGTTTCTTTACTTCTGACTTAGCTCTGGCTTCAGTCAGAAGTGAAGAAGCTTCTTGGATGACAAACAAACTATCTTCAAAGAAAATCAAGAAAACCAAGATGCCTTTTAAAAAAGCAACTTTGGAAAATATTTAATGCTACAATTAGTTTACTTTAAATGCAGTATATTTTCTTCAGGGTGCAAATATAGAATAGAATAACAGAGTTGGAAGTGAGCTTGGAGGTCTTCTACTCCAACCCCCTACTTAGACAGGAAACCTCACACCACTTCATAGAAATGGTTATCCAACATCTTAAAAACTTCCAGTTTTGGAGCATTCACAATTTCTGAAGGCAAGTGGTTTCACTGATTAATTGTTCTCACTGTCAGGAAATTTCTCCTTAGTTCTAAGTTGGTTCTCTCCTTGATTAGTTTCCACCCATTGCTTCTTGTCTTACCCTCAAGTGCTTTGGAGAGGCACTTTGTGGCAACCCCTGAAATATTGGAACACTGCTAACATGTCTCCCCTAGTCCTTCTTTTCATTAAACTAGACATACCCAGTCCCTGCAATCGTTCTTCATATGTTTTAACCTCCAGTCCCCTAATCATCTTTGTTGCTCTTCTTTGCACTCTTTCTAGAGTCTCAATATCTTTTTTTACATCATGGCGACCAAAACTGAATTCAGTATTCCAAGTTTGGCCTTACCAAGGCATTATAAAGTGGTATTAACATTTCACATGATTTTGATTCTGTCCCTCTGTTTATGCAGCCTAGAACTGTGTTGGCTTCTTTGGCAGCTGCTGCACACTGGTGGCTCATATTTAAATGGTTGTCCACTAGGACTTCAAGATCCCTCTCACCGTTAGTACTATTGAGCAAGGAACCACATATACTGTATGTTAGATAGTGCCCAATGTTCCAGTCTGTCAAGGTCCTTCTGTATCTTGAGCCTATCTTCTGGAGTGTAGGTAAGTTTTGGTGTATTCAGATATTTTCCCATATAAGATTGAGAGCATCTTGGCAACGTTTTGATGAGGTCCCACTCATCATCTTCAGGATGGTGTCTTCGGCTTCATGCTTGTGCGAGGAAAGCATGATCGGAGCTGCCATCTCTCTATAATTACTGGTGGGGAGGTGTGAGGTGCTGGCTTTGTTGCTGTGAACAGGTTGGTTGTCTGTGTTGTTACATCTTGATTGGTTTATGGAGTTAATGTTTGCAGATTAGTCAGCTGTTTTGTAACATCCTGTGTGGGTGAGGTCCTCGATGTGTGCCCATTAGTCTTTTGTGTTTTAACGACCTAGGTAATGGGCTGTGTGTTAAAATCCTGAGTTCTAGTGTTGTGATATCCTGAGTTTTTTGATGTAATGTCCTGAGCAGGTGGCTGTGATGCCACATCCCAGGCTTGTGCTTTCAATCTTACACGGGAAAAGACCTGAGTACACAAAAACATAAATGTACAAAAGTATGAAGGCTATTGCTTAATGCATTGTAAGCCGCCCTGAGTCTCAGGAGAAGGGCGGCATATAAATCAAATTTAAAAACAACAACAACATGCATACCTCTACTCATGAAAATCTACAAACACACACACATACACACACAGATATTATATATTATATATCATATATGTGCGTGTGTAAGCAATGCAACATTTTTTCCTACTACTTAAACCTTTTTTACTTCTTATTCTACCTGGAGAGTAGAAATATAATATACAGATTATGATGTAGCTGTATTTCTTAAGGGATATTGAAATTGAACGCTGCATTAGTTAGTGCATTTCACTATATATAATTTTCAGGAAAATAATATAAAGTCATAGTATCTTAGTAAATAAAGTATGTAATTAATTACTTCTGCTTAAAACCTATAAAGGTTTTGTGAAACAGTTTTATTTCTTCTTTTCCCACAGACTTGGATGATTGTTTCCCATGTCCAAAGGATCAATATCCAAACAAGGGTCAAGATAATTGTCTTCCAAAAACTGTAACTTATTTGAGTTTCCAAGAGCCATTGGGTATTTCTTTGGTAACGATTTCACTTTCCTTTTCTGTCATCTCAGCTATGGTGTTGGGAATCTTCATTAAACACCAGGACACTCCCATTGTCAAAGCCAACAACAGGAACCTCACCTACATTCTTCTCATTGCTCTCCTGCTGTCCTTCCTTTGCACTCTGCTCTTCATTGGGCAACCTGATCAAGTGAAATGTCTCTTGCGACAAAGTACTTTTGGGGTCACTTTCTCTATTGCCCTTTCTTGTATTTTGGGTAAAACAACCATAGTAGTTCTTGCTTTCATGGCCACCAAGCCAGGCTCCAAAATAAGGAAATGGGTGGGGAGAAGGATGGCCAACACGATTGTCCTATCTGTCTTCACAGCTCAATTCACCATCTGTGTAGTGTGGTTAGCAATTTCTCCCCCATTTCCAGATTCAGACATGTACTCCATGGTTGAAGAAATTGTCTTGGAATGTAATGAAGGTTCCAGCACAATGTTTTATACTGTTCTTGGCTTCATGGGGTTCTTGACTGCTGTCACCTTCATGGTGGCCTTCCTGGCTAGAAATTTACCTGATAGCTTCAATGAAGCCAAATTCATCACCTTCAGCATGTTGGTCTTTTGCAGTGTCTGGGTGTCATTTGTTCCCACCTACTTGAGCACCAAGGGGAAATATGTGGTTGCTGTGGAAATCTTCTCCATTTTGGCTTCAGCGGCTGGATTACTGGGCTGCATCTTTTCCCCCAAGTGCTATATCATTATCCTGAGACCTGATTTGAATAAGAAGGAGCAACTAATAAAAAAATAAAATTGATATTTAAACCAGTTCCCTTGGATGAAGCCTAATTGTTTCCTTTCACGAAACAGGGCTTTCTTTATTATGTTTTTGCGGTTTGGGGCGTCAGCATTCTTCCCTCATATCATCACATCCAAGTGACATACAAGGAAGTAGCATGATATATATAGAGAGACAGATATTTAAATTGCAGTCAGTCTGTGACAGCATGAGAGATAATGCAGCATGTTTTTAAACATTTTATTTTTAAATTATTCTGATTTTAATGTTAATCTTATTAATTATATTGTATACTGGTCCCCACACATCATCCACAGTGAAGTGTGCAAACCATAGTTTGTATTTCCTGCATCGGATGAGGAGAGCACATCTTTCTTCTTTTGTCTTGGCCCCTCTTTACAGAGGCATAATTGAGAACATTTTAACAAAGTGCATCACTGGTTTGTTTTGTTTTATTTTGGTTTGTTTTGGTTTGTTTTGGTTTGTTTTGGTTTGTTTTGGTTTGGTTTGGTTTGGTTTGGTTTGGTTTGGTTTGGTTTGGTTTGGTTTGGTTTGGTTTGGTTTGAGGGAAGCAGTGCCTTAGATAGAAAGTCTATATAGAGTGTGGTGCGGACAGCTGAGAAGATTATTGGAAGCTCCCTTACTATTATTCAGCATACTGCTTATGAGAGCTATGTGCTTAGAGCTCAAAGCATTGTTAGAGACCCCACACACCCACTTTATGGTCTGTTGCTACTCTCTGGGAGGAAGTTTCCAAGTATTTCTAGCAGGACTACCAGATTTGGTAGTCCTTCTTCCCTGGGACTTGGGGCGGCTCACATAATAAAACAGACAATGATAAAAAGCTAAAATACAGTCCAAATTAAAAATTCCCAAATTTAAAACCCTGTAACCAGTCAGGGAGTTTGACAGAAAAGCCATGTGTTCAAGCCAGTACGGAAAGTGCGGAGATCAGGAGCTGTCTGGAGCTTGGTGGGCAGTCCATTCCAGAGGGCCGGTGCACCAACAGAGAACACCCTCATCCTGGGGGTCGCCAGCCAACATTGTCTGGCCTACGGCACCCAGGGGAGGACAGCTCAATGAGAACGCATAGGACGGTGGAAGGCTGGTAGAAGGTGGTCCTGCAAGTACCTCGGGCCCATGCCATGAAGGACTTTATAGGTAAGTACCAGCGCCTTGAAGTGAATCTGGAAGGCCACTGGTAGCCAGTGCAGCTCGCACAGGAGAGGTGTTTCCTAGGAGTAGCAGGAATCTCCCATAACAAGCTGCGTGGCTGCATTTTGGACTAGCTGGAGTCTCTGGGGGCACCCCAAGGGCAGTCCCATGTAGAGGGCATTGCAGTAATCCAACCGAGAGACAATGATAGATGATATATAGATAGATGATAGATAGATGATAGATAGATAGATAATTTTATTTCTATACTGCCCCTCTCCCGAAGGACTCGGGGCGGTGCACAGCCAAGTAAAAACAAGTAAAATGAGAGCTTGAGTGACTGTACAAAGCGCATCTCTGTCTAGGAAAGGCCACAACTGATGCACTAGGCAAACCAGTGCAAAAGTTCCCCATTCACACTGGGAACAGAAGGCAAGAACAGTTAAGACAAAAGGGTGATTTGGGAGTAAGGCTCGGAGATGATTGGCCCCTCCCATAAGACATAAAAGAAGAGCAAAGGCACATGAACCTTTTCAGGAAGCAACTTTGTTCATGCTGGTTGGTTTCAATTCTGAAGCTCCATTTTGACTCTGTGCTCCATGTGGCCTTGCAAAGCTAATTGCCAATTAGGTTTTTAGCAGTGTGTCAAGGGAGATAAAGGTGGGGTGCTTATCAGCCTTACCCCAAAGGACTGTGGCAGACTTCTTTAGGACCCTTTACAAACTATTTGTGACTCATCACAGGCTGTGAATGAACAGAATTCACAGCAGTTGAAATAAAAAGAGGGTTTTGGGGACTAATTGTGTGTTTTTACTGTCTCAGGAAGCCTAGGTCAGAACCAAGGCCTCTGAACCAAGGCTTGAGGCACCACGTGCATCAGTCTGGAGATTGTTTCTTGGCTGCAGAGGCCTTGTTTGTAAAAGTAGATTACTATTTGATTTTATCTTCCATTTGTTGATTTATTTATTACATTTTTATTACCCAATACCTCATATACCAACCAGGGCAATGTACATAATAGAACAGCCCAATACATCTTTTAAAAAATACATTAAAATGAAATCATATTAAAAAGATAGAAAGTAAACTGCAAAATAGGATAACAGACAGTGCACTGCAATTAAATATTGTATTGTATCATATCATGACAGGTTATGTTATGTCATGTCATATGATGTATCAGATTGCCCTTTAAGATATGATCCCCAGGACATTTGACTTTCTGATCTTATAAGGGCCTTCCAGAAGGACGACATGGTTGGGGCTGGCCACACCTTGAGAGCAAGAATGATTGTCAAGATAAGACGAAGGCAGAAAGTGCTTTCCCGCTAGGTCCCACCTTACAAAATGCACAGGCTTATGGGATATGGGGTCAGTAAGTCTATCTAGAGCTTATGTAATTGTTACTGTACCACTTTACAAGGTAGATCCTGTATTTAGCAAAGGGGACAACACAATGACCTCAACAGTCGTGTTTCTTTTTTTTCCTAATTGCACTTTGTTTTCTTCTTCTGTGCATATAAACTCCCACGCCACCATTTTCCACTTTCTGTATTAGTTCCAAAGGTTCATAGCAGTGTTGCAGTGAGTACTGAGATATGGTAAACACGTTTCCTTCTAATATTCTTCAAAGACAGTACTTTTGGAACAATAATAGTATTGATTACTGATTAAGTATACTCATTGTCCCTTTGACTCCATCTCTCAAGGGAATCTTAACAGACACTGACAAAACTATGACTCTAGATTAAGACATTGCATAGCATTAACAACTGCTCAGAAATACAGAACTGCACGCAGGGAGAAAAAGAAGGATTTGCATTTGATCTGTGATAAATTGTTTTCTTAATTCCAGATAATCTTCTTTGTATTAACTTTAGATAGTGTAAAGGAGTGCCCAGCCCAGGTCCTCGGTTGAATGGTAACATAGAAGTTGCTCTTTAATCTCCATAATGACCATATATTACAGTGATTTGGTTATATTCAGGACCCTAGTTTTATCTTTTTTTCCTACCATGTTAATTTCTCCTATTTACACTTGCAAGCTCAGTAGTCCTCTTCCAGTGGTTCACAAGTATTATCAGTCTGGGGATTTAATTATTGCTGCCATTATTTATCAAGTCTTCTTTCTTTCAAATGAGATCACTTTTGAAAGTGTTCCTGCTCATGAAGTACTTGATCAATACATGTGAGTATCTCCTTGCTTTTGCTCCTCCAGGTCCTCCTCGTATTTTCCTTATTTCTACCTGTGCTGTTTTATCCATCCATTTTTCTGTTGTTTTATCTATCCAGTTTTCTGCTGAAACATTTCAGTTGTTAGTTGGTCAGTATGCTAATTCCAATGTCCATGATTAGCCATTTTTAATTCTAGAACTAGGGGAAAATCAGCTTATGCAATCACTGGAGATTAAATTGGGACAAATCACACTTTCTATGACCCTAAAAAGCTTGACAAATTTAAAACTTGGAGATGCCCCCAGTATAATCCTGAGCTTCTTCATATTTCATATCAACCAATAATTAAAGAATTAAGCCCTTCCATGTGTTTGATAAATTCTTCCAGTTTTTACAGTTCCACAGTGGAAAAATGGAACTGACCTCCTGCTCTTAGAAAAAATATATAGGCCCAAATATAGACAAAAGTGAAATCAAATGCACCTTAGCATCCAAATTAGTCCTGAAAGATATACTTTACACGAATTTAAAAAAACTTCAGTACAAAAGAAGACCCTTAAATAGCTTATTCAATTTTAGCTGATCTCCCCTCCTCATCAGTGATTCTTTGAACAATCTAGGGCTATTGTTAATTAAGTATCAGGCTCCAAACACCCAGAATAAATAATCAGCACTAGATTCATAACATTAAAAACATCAACTGCCTGAATCTGAAGCACTAATATTTGATGTCATTTGTAACTCTCACTGAAGGTTCCTCACTCATAATTATCAACATGCTTTGGCTTTGGCATTTGCTATAAAGGAGATCAATGAATATTCTGAGATTCTACCCAATGTTAGCCTCGGTTTCCACATTGCTACCAATTATCTCGAGGAATATACAACTTATCTTTTAGCAATGGAATTTTTATCTTCAAAAGATAAATTTATACCCAACTACAAATGTAATGACCATACCAATATGCTAGCTGTCATTGGAGGACCCCAGACTAACATCTGTCTCAACATGGCAACCAGTCTGTGCAATTACAAATTTCCCCAGGTGAGAAGAAATGTGGAGCAAGATGGACAGTTCATGAGCTAGTTGTGGTTTTCAGATGTTAAGTCTTTATAATAACTCCTATGAGAAAGATTCCAGAGGCAATAAATATTTTTCATATAATGACAAGAAAATCACGAAAGGCCAGACACT
This sequence comes from Coluber constrictor foxii, assembly GCA_038048745.1. Classification (NCBI taxonomy): domain Eukaryota; kingdom Metazoa; phylum Chordata; class Lepidosauria; order Squamata; family Colubridae; genus Coluber; species Coluber constrictor. The sequence continues at coordinate 27,458,354 of CM075961.1, forward strand.
TCTTTCCTTCATGACCAGTATTAAACATCTATAACCCTATATACTGTGTATTTTATGAAGCCTCTTTCTGTATTCCACTCAAACTCAAATATTGTGTTAAGTTTTAAAAAATGCATTCTTCATTTAACTTTTTAAAAGTGTCTCCTTTCTTCCTATGTTCACCCATATATCCTTAATTAGATCACATATGGATCAGCTCCTTTGATGAATAATGACCAAGCAGAAATTTTTGTCAAATGGATGTTCCCTAATGAGATCCACCAACTTAAAGGAATACTGCACTTATTGTTACATTTTGGATGGACCTGGGTTGGGTTGATTTATCGATATGAGGAAGATATGGAGAGATTTGTTCAAAAGAGTCTTCCCATGTTTTCAGAGAGAGGAATCTGCTTTGACTTTATAGAATGTCTACCCCAGATGATGTATGGTAATGAAGCTGCTGAAATGGTGGAGAAGGCAGATAAAATATATAAAGTGATCATGGGGAGTACAGTCATTGCAGTGATCTTTAATGGTGAAATTACAAGCATAGTGACATTGAGGATGATGCTCTCTGTTTTAGATTCTGATGATATTCCAAAGGAGAGAAAAACCAAAGTTTGGATCATGATAGCTCAAATGGAATTCACTTCTATTCTAATCCAAAGACCACTGCCCATTGATTTTCTCCATGGTGCAATTTCCTTTGGACTTCACTCAAAGGAGCTAAAAGGATTCCAACAATTTATGCAGAAGAAAAACCCAAACTTTGAAAAACACGATGGGTTTATTAGGGATTTCTGGAAAGATGCATTTGAATGCTCATTCTCCAGTGATATTACAGATGAGAATGCGGAAAGGATCTGCACTGGAGAAGAGAAGCTGGAGACTCTTCCTAATTCTGTCTTTGAGACCACCGTGGGTGGACATAGCTACAGCATCTACAATGCAGTCTACGCTGTGGCACATGCTCTGAGGGCCTTGCATTCCTCCAAAATCAAGGAGAATCAAAATATTGATAAGAGTAGCTGGAAGTACTTCCTTCAATCACCATGGCAGGTAATGCTTACTCTTCCAAATCAGGAATCATGTAAAATCATGTAATCATGTAAAAAATGTTGGCTTATAGGTTTTTATTCCTCCTTTACTTTTGAAAGTGTCTTTATTTATTTACATTTCATAATTCTTAACTGTTCACTTCCCTCCTCCCTATTATTCAGATAATATTTGAAAAGAAGTAATAGGATTTTAATTTTTTTAGGTGTTACATAAAAGAATACTATGAACATTCTAAACTATGTGTTACACATAGTTTTGAATGTTCATGGTATTCTTTTATGCAACACCTAAAAAAATTAAAATCCTATTACTTTTTTTTCAAATATTATCTAAATAATTTAAACAATGGTCATTTATGCAAAATTGGATGCAGTTTGAAAATAAACTGAAGCTATTGAAAAGGTTTGGAAAAAACTCTAACATGAACTTTTTTTAATGTATGAAATGCTATTTAAAGTATCTTTACAATTCCTTGTCAAGGAATCCAGTTAATATTTAAATTTCTTTGTTGTTGTTGTTTTTTTTCATTCAGCTCCACCACTTTTTGCAGCATGTCTCTTTTAACAACAGTGCTGGAGAACAGGTGTCTTTTGGCCCCAATGGAGAATTGGAAACTGGGTTTGATATTTTCAATTGGGTCACGTTTCCAAACAAGTCCTTTCTGAAAGTCCAAATTGGAAAGATTGACCCCATGGCTCCCCCAGAAAAGTTCCTCACCATTTCTGCCAAAGATGCTGTTTGGCCCGTTATATTTAACCAGGTGTGTCCTATTTTTCATTTTTTAGGAAATCATGTATTCATTGATACACAGAAGTAAATAATTAAATAATAATCACAATCAAACTTGATTTAACAATCTCATTTTGTTGTTGTTGTTGTTTGATGTACATAAACTACTAAAGTATGTATCGGTGCCTTAAAGCCTACAGCATTTATTTAGTTCCAGTGCAAAATCATCCCAGTACATACCATAGTAGTAATCTCTATTAATTATTCAGTGGGTCATATTATTAAAATGATGATCAATTAAAATACAAATTAAATTAGATAAGATAAAACGGTAAGATAAATGGCAAAACAAAATGCAAAGATATATAATGAAATGAATCCTAGAGATGGAAAAAAGTAGGCACTTAAGTGAATTAATTACTTTTACATACAGTCTCAATGTTTGGTATATAAGATGGCCTTTGTTGGAGAAGCCTCACTATAAACTTCACAGTCGCAGTGACTACATATATATTTGGGCCCTGAAGAAAATAGAATTAGTGTTGTTTGTTTGGTTGAGAACTTTTTGTGAAGCAATATCTCTATGTGTTGAGCCCTTGCTGAGCCATATAATGGACAATTGAGTAGGACATCTGAAGTAATCAGGTATCTTTAACTACATTAGTAAAATCATGCCACTCTAGAAATGTCCATAGCTTAATGGAAAGAAACCATTTGTTGCAAAAGAATGATGGTTTTTGGTTTAATCTCCTTAGATTTAAATTTATATTTGCCTCCACAAAACAAATTAAACAGGGTGCAGAAAGTCTTTGTTTTAGACTAAGCAGCTCATTATTTATGCTAATCCAAGTGAAGTAATATGATGGCATGCTAAGCATAAAAATCACCCTTTCATTGTTTGTTTGTTTATTTATTTATTTATTTGTTTATTGGTTCAATTTATATGCCGCCCTTCTCCGGAGACACAGGGCGCAGGGTGTCTCCGGAGACGCAGGGCAGCTTACAATGAATTAAGCAATTGTTGATAGCACTTGTGTGCTGTTGGGCAGCATGTGAATTTAATAAATAAAATAAATAAAAAACCATTAAAAGGGAGGGAAGTAGGGGTGAAATGCTCCTTGATTGGGCTGGATTGGCCAGTCCAGTTGTGATCTTGGCAGGTGGTTCGATGATCTGGTAGTGATGGCAGAGCAAAGCTCTGCCCTTCCGCCTGGGTGTTCTTACATCTGCGTATGTGCAAAATGTTTTTAGCATGCACAGAAGGTCTGCGTGCAGCACGTGTGCTTCTGAACCGGCAAGGAAAGTAAGTAGATTTCACCCCTGGGGAGAAGCCAGTGGTGGGTTGCTTCCGGTTCAGTCAGGTTTGATAGAACCAGTGGTAAAACCGGGGGCTCTGCCCACCCTTCACAACATCATGATGGGTGAACTGTGCATCCACAGAAACTTCACACGTGCGCTCACATTGAGAACCAGTAGTAACGGTAAGTAGAACCAGCCCCTGGTTGAAGCAGATATTTTTAAAATAAAATTGATATAACCTAATATCAATCAAAGAGGAAAACAATATGACACAGAAAACTGCTTTGTGATAGGACTGCAGGCTTCTAAGAGGGAATTTGATTTATAAGTGGCATCATACATAGTTCAACTTAATAATATCATAGAATTTTTTTCCCAAAATGTTGATTGATGGACAAAAAGTTTTAGGATTAAGGCTAACATTTAGTTAATCAGCATTTTTGTGGCAACAGTGGACTGAGGGAATTATCAGCATTCTCTGCAAATCACTAAAAAGAATTTGAGGTCTAGTCCTGCTTCAGGGACAAAGCTAGATGAATGATTTTGGGCTAGTCATCCTCTCACTCTTGAAAGAAGAGTGAGTTTTTGAGGTATGGTGTCTTTGAGCTATGGATTTCAACTGCAAACTTCAGCTGGGTGTGAAAATAATAGAATAACTTTGGAGGTATTCTAGACCAACCTGACCCTACTCAGGAAACCCTGCATCATTTCAGACAAATGGTTGCCCAATCTCTTTTTAACAATCTCATGGGTTGGAGGACCCAGAATATCTGGAGGCAAGCCGTTCCACCAATTAATTGTTCTAACTGTCAGGAAATTTCTCCTTCCTTCTAGGTCAATCCTGTCCTTGATTAGTTTCCACCCATTGCACCTTATCCTGTCTTCAGGTACTTTGGGGGATAAGTTGACCCCTTCTTCTTTGCCACAGGCCCTAATATATTGGAAGTCTGCTTGCATGTCACCCCTAGTTTTTCTTTTCATTGAACTAGACACACCCAACTTCTGCAATGGTTCTTCATATGATTTAGCCTCCAATCCATTAATCATCTTTGTTGTTCTTCTCTGCACTCTTTCTTAACTCTCTACATCTTTTTCTATTGTGGCAACGAAAATTGGATGCAATATTCCTAGCATGGTTGTTTTAAAATTTAAAACAAAAGAAAATGTGAAAAGAAGATGTGAAAAGTTTTGGTAGATATATATACCTGATGAAATGGACACTCCCAACCTATATGTTCTTCATGTGAAAGAATTCTGATTTTATTTATGAACAGACTTTGCCTCTTTCCATCTGTAATGAGAAATGTCCTTTTGGCTACAGCAAGGTAAAAATTGAAGAGAAATTATCCTGCTGCTATGAGTGTAGACAGTGTCCAGAAGGGAAGATCACTGACCAAATGGGTAAGCAAAGGAATATATTGAATATAGCAACAATTTAATAAATATTATAGGAATTCAAATTTAATCAGTTTTATGGTGATTGAAAATCTTGAGCTGTCTCATAGGTTGTATAGATGATCATTGAAAAATGTGAACTTCTTGTTTATAATTCAAAGAGATATTTAATGTCTATGGAGATTCTCAGTCATCCAAAGTACTTTTTGTCACAAGATTGCTTTTTCAAAAGACAACTGGACTTTCTTTGTTTTTCCTTGAAGATGTTTCACTTCTCATCTAAAAAGCTTTTTCAGTTTTGACTGACTTGCTTCACTCACAATTGAAGATGATTCTTGGATGAGAAGCAAAATATCTTCAAGGAAAAACAAAGAAAGTCAAATGGCTTTTTGAAACAGCATTTTTGGGAAATATTTAATGGTAAAATCAACCAGTTCACTTTAAATACCATAATCTCTCTTAAGGATCAATAGATTTCTCAGATTTGGATTCTTCTTCTTATGGCTTGTAGATGTTCAGATGTTCATTGGTAAATAATCCCAAGGCATTTTGATAGATAGATAGATAGATAGATAGATAGATAGATAGATAGATAGATAGATAGATAGATAGATAGACAGACAGACAGACAGACAGACAGACAGACAGACAGACAGACAGACAGACAGACAGACACACGTGCAAGGTCATTTTCCATCAAATTCAATCCATGCAAAATATTTTGCTGCTATTTCAACTCTTTTTCTTCCTATTCCATCTGGAGTGTAAAACTGTCATATAAATGAATCTTTCTTAAGGATTAATAGATTTCTCAAATTTGGATTCTTCATTTTATGGCTTATAGGCATTTGGAAGGTAACCAATGCTTGTTGGTAAACAATGCACAAGTATTTTTATTATATATATTTGACTGTAAGATCATTTTCCATCAAATTCAATCCATGCAACATTTTTTCCTGCTATTTTAACTATTTTTCCTTCGTATTCCAGCTGGAGAGTAAGTGTCAAATAAATCTTTTGAGACTGTTTAATTGTAACTTAAAGAATATTGAAACTGGACACTGCATTATATAATGATATTCATTTTATATTATTTTGAGAAAAATAATATGAACTCATAGGATCTTATTAAATAGAATAGAATAGAATTATTTATTATCCAAGTGTGATTGGACACACAAGGAATTTGTTTTGGTGCACACACTCTCGGAGTACATAAAATACATCTGTCAAAAATCATAAGGTACAACACTTAATGATAGTCATAGGGAAACAGTCAATATAAATCTTAAGGATATAAGGTTACAGTCATAGAGTCATAAGTGGGATGATATGGGTGATAGGGTGATGCGAAAATTAATAGTAATGCAGACTTAGTAACTAGTTTGACAGTGTTAAGGGAATTATTTGTTTAGCAGAGTGATGGCATTCGGGAAAAAACTGTTCTTGTGTCTAGTTGTTCTGGTGTGCAGTGCTCTATAACGTCGTTTTGAGGGTAGGAGTTGAAATAGTTTATGTCCAGGATGTGAAGGTTCTGTAAATATTTTCAAAGCCCTCTTTTTGACTCCTGAAGTATACATGTCCTCAATGGAAGGCAGGTTGGTAGTAATTGTTTTTTTCTGCAGTTCTAATTATCCTCTGAAGTCTATGCCTGTCTTGTTGGGTTGCAGAACCAAACCTGACAGTTATAGAGGTGCAGATGACATGCTCAATAATTCCTCTGTAGAAGTGGATCAGCAGCTCCTTGGGCAGTTTGAACTTTCTGAGTTGGCGCAGAAAAAACATTCTTTGTTGTACATTTTGATGATGTTTTTGACGTTGGGTGTCCATTTTAGGTTGTGAGATATGGTAGAAGCTAGAAATTTGAAGGTTTCTCCTGTTGATACTGTGTTGTCTAGTATTGTAAGAGGTGATGGTATGGCAGGGTTTCTCCTAAAGTCCAACACCATTTCTACAGTTTTGAGTGTGTTCAGTTCGAGATTGTTCTGCTTGCACCACGAGGCTAGTTGTTCATCTGTATGCAGTTTCATCATTGTCTCGAATGAGACCGATCACTGTTGTGTCATCTGCGAACTTCAGTAGTTTAACAGATGGATCGTTCGAGATGCAGTCATTGGTATATAGAGAGAAGAGATGTAGAAAGATCACACAATAAAGTATGTTATTACTTTTTCATGCTTAAAACCTATTATGGGTGAAACAGTTTTATTTGTTCTTTCCCCCCAGACTTAGATGATTGTTTCCCATGTCCAGAGGATCAACATCCAAACAAAGGTCAAGATAATTGTCTTCCAAAAACTGTAACTTATCTGACTTTCCAAAAGCCATTGGGTATGTCTTTGGTAATGATTGCAGTTTCTTTTTCTGTCATCTCAGCTATGGTGTTGGGAATCTTCATTAAACACCAGGACACTCCCATTGTCAAAGCCAACAACAGGAACCTCACCTACATTCTTCTCATTGCTCTCCTGCTCTCCTTCCTTTGCACTCTGCTCTTCATTGGGCAACCTGATCAAGTGAAATGTCTCATGCGACAAAGTGCTTTTGGCATCACTTTCTCTATAGCCCTTTCTTGCATTTTGGGTAAAACAACCATAGTAGTTCTTGCTTTCATGGCCACCAAGCCAGGCTCCAAAATGAGGAAATGGGTGGGGAGAAGGATGGCCAACACGATTGTCCTATCTGTCTTCACGGCTCAATTCACCATCTGTGTAGTATGGTTGGCAATTTCTCCCCCATTTCCAGATTCAGACATGCACTCCATGGTTGAAGAAATTGTCTTGGAATGTAATGAAGGTTCAACCACAATGTTTTATACCATGCTTGGCTTTATGGGGTTGTTGACTGCTGTCACCTTCACAGTGGCCTTCTTGGCTAGGAATTTACCTGATAGCTTCAATGAAGCCAAATTCATCACCTTCAGCATGTTGGTCTTTTGCAGTGTCTGGGTGTCATTTGTTCCCACCTACTTGAGCACCAAAGGGAAATATGTAGTTGCTGTGGAGATCTTCTCCATTTTGGCTTCAGCAGCTGGATTACTGGGTTGCATCTTTTCTCCCAAGTGCTATATCATTATTCTGAGACCTGATTTGAATAAGAAGGGGCAACTAATAAAAAAATAAAACTGATATATATTGGTTACTTTCATCATTTAGTGCTTTTTGTATTCTGTTTTTGCAGTTTGGGTTGTATGCATTTTTCCCTCATATCATCACATCTAAGTGACATACAAGGCAGTAGCTTGATATATATAGGGAGACAGATATTTAAGTTGCAGTCAGTATATGACAGCATGAGAGATAATGCAGTCTGATTTCTTTTAAGTTTTATTGTTAAATTATTCTGATTTTAATGTTAATTTTATTGATTTTATTATACACCGCTCAGACATTATCTCTGAGGGAGATGGGAGGATAAGAAATATGAAACAGAAATAAATAAATAAATAAATGTTAGTCTTCTTCTACATGAAAATTCTTATGAAAGGAAGAGGATCAAGGAAGTTAGAGAGTGCCAGGAAAGGAAACAAACATAATTCATATGACTGCATTCTCTCATTTAACGCACCAGATATGTTCTTGTAAAGAAACATTCTTCTTTATTATCAGGTCATGTATGTAGGTAGAGATATTGAAAGCCACACAGGAAGGTGGCATAGAAAACAGTAGTTGTGTAAATCTCTTCAAAATTGTCTTCAATTCAATAGTTTCTCAGCATCTTTTCTTTGGAATATTAGATTATTATTTCCAGCTCTAAACTGATTTGCAAAGCAAGCTTTTTAAGATGAGGAAAATATTCACTTCAATATTAACAATGGTTCCTGAAAAGTTAATGTCCAAAGGGTTATTTAAATTGTACATTTAAAATCCTTGATTGACAACTGTAAAATGGATCTACCGTATTTTTGGAGTATAAGACGCACCTACCTTTTTTTGTTTTTTGTTTTTTGTTTTATATTTTTTAAAAAAAAAATTTAGACCAGCACACGTACAAAAATACAATGTATTTTCTTTGCATAGAGTATTTGGCCGGTTTACAAATTTAATCAGTGTTTAGTCATTTCAATTAAATTTACAATTTTTATATTTCCTTTTTGCCATATTTATTCCTCATCTTTTTTTTTAAAAAAAAAATCACCCTTCATCCTCATCTCTAATCTTAATCAAATTCCATTTTCCCTTCTATTCTATATTATACCTCTTCATGTTGTCATCTATTTTTATATCCATCCTCACATTGGTTAATTATGTAATATTACCATTGTTTAATACAAATTCAACATTTTAATATAAATCAATTAGTTATATAACTACCTTTTTTGTATATTAATCAATATGAATATGAATATTCCAATTATTTCCATGCAATCCAATTTCTTACTAATAAATTAATTATATTTACCAATAATAATAAACCAACTAATTTTTCTCATATATTCCTCCACAACTTAACCATTTCTGCTTTCAACACAATATACAATTAATTGTATCTCAATTATTACAATTCCCTAATTAAATAGAGCTTTCCCCTTATGTTACTCATTTTTACATCTTAAACTCTCCCAATAACCCAAATAGTTTTGCCCATATAATGCTCCAATCACAACTTAATAATTTCTACTTTCATCACAATATATAATTAAAAATATTTCAATTGTTACAATTTCCCTAATTAAATTTAAAAATGTTCTAGCTGTTTTCCAACTTAATCCTTTTTACTTTCACTACCATATACCATTACGGTATTTCAATTGTTACAGTTAATATGAATATTTATTCATATTTCTAAAAAAAATTAAAAAATAAAAACTTATCATTGTCTAGATTTCAAAAATACAAAGACAAATATTCCAATTATTATTCATTTCATTTTTACAATCATGATTTCCCATTTATTTCTTACTATTATTTATATTTCAATCCTAAATATGTATAACTGTTGAGCGTCAAATGCCAATCGACAACACATCACCTTGATGGATGGTATTGAAGACCAGGAAGGGGATCCGGAGAATGCTGATGGATTCCAGCAACAAAACACGGTGGAGGGGGTGTTGCGTAGGGCACCATGTACACTAATAGTGGGTGATGGACGGAAGGCAAGAAGAGGGGGAGTGGAATGGGAATGTAAATCAACTGCTGAAAATATAATAGTGCGGAGGGGAATGACGTCCGAAGCCTGCTACGAGCATGAACGGAACAAGCGGCAGCTTTGATTGTGACAGTTGTGAAAAATCATTGCCTGCCTAATGATAGTTAACTGTGTCCATGCCCTATAAAACAGTACGGGAGGAGAGCTAGGGTGTCTCTGACTTTGTTTTGCTTAGCAGCTCAGTCTCTACGCTGTTGTGTTGCCTACATTAAACTGGGTTTTGGAACAAATCCTCCTGTTTCATGTGTGCATGTTCATTTGTGCCCAGTGAAGCACTGGCAGCTCCAGAGGAGCTGAGAATAACATCTTTCTTTTTCATTTCTTTTTCTTTTTCTGCCTTCCCACTTTTATTTTTGCCTTTTTCTTTCTCCTTTTTTTCTTTTGTGTTTTAAAATCTTGAACTCTCCTTCTTTGCCCTAAATTTCATATTGTTTGCACCTCCACTTTTTGGTGAGGAAAAAGAAGAAAAAGAAATCTCCCTCTGCCTCTCCTTAATTTTGCGACATTGCAGCAAACAGCAAACAGTCTGTTTTACTTTCAGTTTCATTTTCAGCATAGCTTGATTAACACAAGGAAAAAAAAATCTGCTCCAGCAATTTACCTCTTTAAAGCAAGCAGCAGAGCCCTGCGTAAAACAGCTGAGAGCAAATCAGCTGAGAGTCGGGAGACCAATCTAATCAACTTGTGCTAATTAGGCTGTGCTGAAGCTGATAGGAGCTATTTTTTCTTGCTGTTTGCTTGCAAGGAGGTAACTGCTGCGGGACATAGGCCAAAGAGTTGGGGGCCAGTTGGTGGGTGGGGCTACATTCGGTGTATAACATGCACCTAAATTTCCCCCCTTTTAGGGGGCAAAAAGGTGGGTCTTATACTCCAAAAAATACAGTAATTATTTTGTGGTGTAATAAATGTTTCTTTCTTGAGCTTAATACTTAATACCAAAATCTCCATTAGAGATTTTGTTATTTATTACTGTTTATGAATGGCAGAAGAAAAATAAATAAAAAAGAACAAAAAAGAAAGGAAAAGGAAAAGTAAATAAAAGCAGTTGCTTGTAATAGTAGATCAGTATTTGATTTTAACTTCAATTTGTTGATTTATTTATTAAATTTTTATAACCAAACACCTTGTATAGCACCCTGGGCAATCTACATAATAAAACAGGCCAAATACATTTTTTAAAAAATACATTAAAATGAAACCAAATTAAATTATAAGGATAGAAAGAAAATGACAAAATAGGTTAACAGACAGTGCATTTCAATTAAATATCATATTGTGTCATGTCATGGCAGGTCATGTGATATCATGTCATATGATGTAGCAGGCTCTGCTCTATCACATGATCTGGGACATTTGACATTCTGACGTTTTAAGGGCCTTCCAGAAGGACGACATGGTTGGGGCCAGCCACACCTTGAGCACAAGAATGATCCTCTCTTGAATTTGGTTAAAATTCTGTTCTGAAGACAGAATTCTTCTTCCCTCCCTCCTCTCCCTCCTTCCTTCCCTCCTTTCTTTTTTCTTTCTTTCTCCTTCCTTCCTTCCTTCCTTCCTTCCTTCCTTCCTTCCTTCCTTCCTTCCTTCCTTCCTTCCTTCCTTCCTTCCTTCCTTCCTTCTTTCTTTTCCTTCTTTCTTTCTCATTTAGCCACCAATGTAATATGATTGCATTATTGCTGAATGCAGTGGACCTTAGCCATGCCTAAATTCTAAGTTCACAAACAATTAAGCATCACTTTGTTTTCAGAGTATCAAGAAGTATGCTAAGTTAATGAATGAGAGAAAGCTGAAGAATTTATAAGTATGCTCTCATCAGTCTACCACAGGTAGTCAAAGTTGGTGTGTCTTGTGGGGTACCACAAATGTACTACACAAATGTAGTTGCTGCAGTGTCCGGAGAACAAGAGATATTAGAAGGAGCACTCAAAATGTTTTCTACCTGCTGTTTGGAGAAGCATAAATCCACCAATTTTGTGGCTCTACTTCTTATTAAAACTATTTTACTTCCAGGTTGATGTCCTTCCATACCTTGAGAGCAAGAATGATTGTCAAGATAAGGCCAAGACAGAAAGTGCTTTCCTGCTAGGTCCCACCTAACAAAATGCACAGGCTTATGGGATATGGGGTCCGTAACTCTAGTTAGAGCTTATGTAATAGTTACTGTACCACTTTACAAAGTAGATCCTGTATTTAATAAAGCGGAGAACATTATGACCTCAACAGACATGTTTCTTTTTTTTCTTTTTCCTAACTGCATTTTGTTTTCTTCTTCTGTGCATATAAACTCCCACACCACCATTTTCTACTTTCTATATTAGTTCCAAAGGTTCATTGCAGTGTTGCATTGAGTACTGAGATATGGTAAACACGTTTCCTTCTAATATTCTTCAAAGACAGTACTTTTGGAACAATAATAGTATTGATTACTGATTAAGTATACTCATTGTCCCTTTGACTCCATCTCTCAAGGGAATCTTAACAGACACTGACAAAACTATGACCCTAGATTAAGACATTGCATAGCATTAACAACTGCTCAGAAATACAAAACTGTATGCAGGGAGAAAAAGAAGGATTTGCATTTGATCTGTGATAAATTGTCTTAATTCCAGATAATCTTCATTGTATTAATTTTAGATAGTGAAATGAGTGCCCAGCTCAGGTCCTCGGTTGAATGGTAATATAGAAGTTGCTCTTTAATCTCCATAATGACCATATATTACAGTGAGTTGGTTATATTCAGGACCCTAGTTTTATCTTTTTTTCCTACCATGTTAATTTCTCCTATTTACAATTGCAAGCTCAGTAGTCCTCTTCCAGTGGTTCACAAGTATTATCAGTCTGGGGATTTAATAATTGCTGCCATTATTTATCAAGTCTTCTTTCTTTCAAATGAGATTGCTTTTGAAAGCCTTCCCTCTCGTGAAGTACTTGATCAGTACCTGTAAGTATTTCCCTGCTACTGCACCTCCAGCTCCTCCTTGTATTTTCCTTATTTCCACCTGTGCTATATTATCTATCTTCCATTTTTCTGCCGAAACATTTCAGTTGCTAGTTGGTCAGTATTTCAATGTCCATGATTAGCCATTTTTAATTCCAAAACTGAGAGAAAATCAGGTTGTCCAATAACTGGAGATTAAATTGGGACAAATCACACTTTCTATGACACTAAAAAGCTTGACAATTTGGAGATGTCTTCAATATAATCCCGAGGTTCTTCACATTTCATCTCAACCAGAAATTAAAACAGTAAGCCCTCCAATGTATTTGAGACTCTTTTCCAGTTTTTACAATTTTACAGTGGAAAAGTGGAACTGACTTCCTGCTCTTACAAAAATATAGGCAAAATATAGAGAAAAGTGAAATCAAATACTACTTTAGCATCCAAATTAATCCTGGAAGAGATATTTTATCATGAATTTAAAATCTTAAGTACAGAAGAAGAGTCTTAAATACAGAAGATTGTATACAGAAGACTGTGTGTGTGACAGACAGTAGATATCTTCAGACAGTAGATATTTCTTCAGACAATAAACATTTGTTCATCTTCAGACAGTAGATATTTTAAATTAAAAAAAATATATCTACTGTCTGAATCTAAAGCAGAAGTATATTCATGAAGTTTATCATTCTCACTGAAGGTTCCTCACTCATAATTACCAACACACTTTGGCTCTGGCATTTGCTGTGAAGGACATCAATGAAAATTCTGGGATTTTATCCAATGTTACCCTCGGTTTCCACATCGCTACCAACTATCTTGAGGAATATACAACTTTTCTTTTAGCAATGGAATTTCTATCTACAAAGGATAAATTTATCCCAAACTACAAATGTAATGACCAGACGACTATGGTAGCCGTCATTGGAGGACCCCGTACGAAAACCTGTCTCAACATGGCAACCACTCTGTGCAACTATAAATTTCCACAGGTAAGAAAAATATAAGCAAGATAAAAAGTTCTCGAGTTTATTATTTTCACATGTTGAGTCCTCATAATTACTCCAGAAGCAAAAAATATTTGTCATTTAATGATGAGGAAGTTATTAGATTACAACAAAGGGATCTCCTTGTTGTTTAATGAGCAGTACTAAATTTGAATATATTAATTGGTAAGAAAATGTTTTTAGGAACTTGTGTTGCATACCCACTCAAACACAGTTATTGTATTACATATGGATATGTACATTAGTCCTTTATTTTTTTCTAGAAATCTCCCTTTTAATTAGGTCCTTCTGTCTTTTCCCCATTTAGATCACTTATGGATCACCACCCTTGATTTATAATGACAACTCAGCACTTTTTGTCAAATGGATGTTCCCTGATGAGATCCATCAACTTAAAGGAATATTGCACTTATTGTTACATTTTAAATGGACCTGGGTTGGGTTGATTTCTCTGTATGAAGAAGATATGGAGAGATTTGTTCAAAAGAGTCTTTCCATGTTTTCAGAGAGAGGAATCTGCTTTGACTTTATAGAATGTCTACCCCAAATGATGTATGGTAATGAAGCTGCTGAAATGATGGAGGAAGCAGATAAATTATATAGAGTGATCATGGGGAGTACAGTCATTGCAGTGATCTTGAATGCTGAAATTACAAGCATAGTGGCTTTGAGAGTGATTCTCTCTGTTTTAGATTCTGATGATATTCCAGAGGAGAAGAAGGCCAAGGTTTGGATCATGACAGCCCAGATGGAATTCACCTCGATCCTTATGCAAAGACAGTTTTCCATTGATTTTCTAAATGGGGCGCTCTCCTTTGCAATTCACTCAAAGGAGCTAAGAGGATTCCAACAATTCATGCAGAAGAGATACCCAAACACAGAAAAAGAAGATGGGTTCATTAGGGATTTCTGGAAAGATGCATTTGAATGCTCCTTCTCCAAGGATATTACCGATGGGAATGTTGAAAGGATCTGCACTGGAGAAGAGAAGCTGGAGACTCTTCCTAATTCTGTCTTTGAGACCACCATGGGTGGGCATAGTTACACCATCTACAATGCAGTCTATGCTGTGGCACATGCTCTGAGGGCCATGCAATCCTCCAAATACAAAGATGGTCAAAAATTTGATGAGAGGAGGAGGAAGCATTTCTTTCAATCACCATGGCAGGTAATGTTTACCAATGCAAAATACTGGTTGATCAGGTAGAAAAGTGCTGGCTTATATATCTTTTTTTCCCTCTTTTCTGTTTATGGAGTCTATGGAGATTCTCAGTCATCCAGATCCTGGTTATGCAACTGGAATTCCTTGTTTTTCTTTGAAGATGTCTCACTTCTTATCCAAGAAGCTTATTCAGTTCTAACCGAATTGTTGGGGAATGGCAGGATTTATATTCCTTCCATTTAAATGCAAGGAATGGTCATTTGCATTCTTTTACAGAGTTGTTGAGGACACTGGAGGTTTATCTGTGTCCTCAGAGTCACCTGAGTTGTGCAAAATGAGTATGGAGCCTTCTTGGAATTATTGAAAGGACTGTGTTATAGACTGCAGATAGATCAGGTGATATCCTCCCCTCTCTGTTCAATTTTGACATAGATGGCCTCTTTGACCTCTCTATCAAACCAGCAGTCCTCTCTGTCCAAAACTTTGTTATCTTCAAAAGAGTGGCATTTGTCTTTTAAATGCAGATAGACTTCTGAATCTTATCCTGATGGATTTGTTTTTGTATATTGTACCATGTGTTTATGAAGGGATTGTTTTTTTCCCCCAATGAACAGAGCTCCACATCTTTTATTGCATGATACTGCATGTACCACATTGCTCAGTTTGTTTCTGGGTGTTTTTTCTCGTTTCCTTTTTATTTGGGCAGTTAAAAATTAAAGAACCTTTATTTTTTTTAATATTTCATACTTTTTCATGAAATCCCTCATCCCCCCACTCTTAGCAGATAGTTACTGGTATTGTTATATGCAGGAAAAAAAAATTTAAAAACCTATCATTTTTTTCCAAATATTATCTGAATGATCTGAATAACGAAGGTCTTCTATGCAAAATTGGATGCAGTTTGAAAGTAAAATGAAGATATTGAAAAAGTTCAAAATAAATAACTTATGTAGTTTAATTTATGTATGAAATAATATGTAAACGATCTTATTCAATCTGCAACCTGCATATTGAACAGTTTCAAATGTAAAAACTTTGTCAATGAATAGCGTGAAGAAAATTTCAAATTTAAACCATTCTCAATTATGTTTTGTTTTATTTATTTATTTTCTAAAGATAATGGAGCCAAATGCTGTTTTGGCCTAGAAATTTCTATGTTGGAATATTTTACATTTTCTAAATTTTATGCCAGAAAAGTAAATTTATAATTCCAAATATGCCGGGTTGATCAAAGCAAGTTAATGTGTCATTTGTGTTATATTTTCTAAATTTTAATGTTCTAAATTTAATGTTCTAAATTTAAATGTTATATTTTCTAAATTTTATGCCAGAAAAGTACATTTATAATTCCAAATATGCCGGGTTGATCAAAGCAAGTTAATGTGTCATTTGTGTTATATTTTCTAAATTTTAATGTTCTAAATTTAATGTTCTAAATTTAAATGTTATATTTTCTAAATTTTATGCCAGAAAAGTAAATTTATAATTCCAAATATGCCGGGTTGATCAAAGCAAGTTAATGTGTCATTTGTTCTTCTTTTTTCGATGTTGTTCTGGAATTTTCATAGGACACCTTTTCAGGTGAAAACAGTCAACAGAGTGGAAAATCTATGTGATAGAGAAAGCATTTTTTAAAATTAGATTTATATGCCTCCCTTCTCCGGAGACTCAGGGAGGCTTACCAGGCATTAAGCAACAGCCTTCATACTTTTGTATATTTTTTAAACAAAGTCAGCTTATTGCCCCCACAAACTGGGTCCTCAATTTACCTACCTTAGAAAGGATGGACGGCTGAGTCGACCTTGAGCCTCGAACTGGTGTAATTGCAGACAGCTGAGTATTAATAACAGGCTAATCAGCTGGTTGAGCTATCTGAAGCCCTTGTCTTTTCAATTATAAACAGTGCCCCCAACAGTGGTTGGGGGGGGGGAGGAATGACATTCCACTGACCATAAGCAAAACTGAAGGACCTGAGATTTCTCTATATGATTCAAGGAATCCAGTTAATATTTATATTTCTTTGATTTTTCACTCAGCTCCACCATTTTTTGCAGCAAGTCTCCTTTAACAACAGTGCTGGAGAACAGGTTTCTTTTGGTCCCAATGGAGAACTGGAAACAGGGTTAGATGTTTTCAATTGGGCCACATTTCCAAACAAGTCCTTTCTGAAAGTCCAAATTGGAAAGATCGACCCCTTGGCTCCCCCAGACAAGCTCCTCACCATTGATGCCAAGGATGCTGTTTGGCCCCATATATTTAACCAGGTGTGTCTCATTTTTCAGTTTTTAGGAAATAATGCATTCATTGATCCACAGAAGTAAATGATTAAATGACTGTCACAACAACAATCTTTGGATTTAGCAGCCTCAATTTTTTATATATATATGTGAGGTGAACATATACTGCTAAAATATAAATAGGTGACTTAAAATTTAAATGCTCACAAGCTTTATTTAGCTCCAAGACAAAATCATCCCAGTAATTATAGTGCTAGATTTTACTGATTAGTCAGTTGGCCATATCAATGCATAAGCATCAGGTTCAATGAAATGAAATTGGAATAAGCTAAAATAAAACAGTAAGATAAATTGGTATATGATAAAACAGAAAGCAAATATATATTACAAAATGAATCTACAGATCAAACACAGTCAGTGCTTAAGTGAAATAATTATGCATGCAACTCCAGTGTATTGTATAAAAATGTCCTTTCTTGAAGAAGCCAGAAAATAGACATATCCGTTGATTACATACGTATTTGTACCCTGAAGAAAATAGATTTTTTTTCCTATTTGAATCCCAGTAGATGGTTTTGTGAGTTGGTAACTCTACTTCTGAGCAATTGCTCAGTTGTATAAAGGACAATTGAATAGGACATCTGAAGTAGTCAGGATGTGTTTAACCACATAAATTAAACAATGACAGTCTAGAGCGTTGGCAAACCTTTTCGGCACCAAGTGCCGAAACGAGAGGGTGCGTGGGGTGGGGAGCACTGGAGACCAAAAGAGCAGTTCCCCAGTGGACGATGGTTGGCATGTAATGAGAGATGGCTCTTTGTGCCACTTCTGGCATATGTGCCATAGGTTTGCCATAAAGGAACTAGAACGTGATGGTGAACTTACGGCACATGTGCAACAGGTGGCACACGGAGCCATATCTGTGGGCACGCAAGTGTTGCCCTAGCTCAGCTCCAGTACACATGCACGCACCAGCCAGCTGATTTTTGGGCCTTTTCGGCCCACCAGAAGTCAGGAAATTGGCTGTTTCCAGCCTCTGGGGGGGGGAAGGCTGTTTTTGCCTTCCCCAGGCTCTACGAAAGATTCTGGAGCCTGGGGAAGGCAAAAAATGGGCCTACTGGGCTCACCATGCCATCGCATGCAAAAAGCTGAGGGGACTCATGCACACATGTGTGGGTGGCAGGGCGCATTGAATTATGGGTGTGGGCATGCACCCATGTGCCCACCCCCGCTCCCCCTGCTTTTGGCATGCGACGGCAAAAAGGTTACCTATCACTAATCTAGAGCTTAATGGAAAGAAACAATTTATTCCAACAGAGACATAAAATGCTCTGTCTTGCACATTGGCAAAAAAATAAAATAAAATACAAATTAGATGGACATGACTTTGTAGATGACCCTCACTCTGTCAAGGACCTTGGAGTACTCATTTCTAAAGATCAAAGTGCCAGAGCCCACTGTAACTACATTGCCAAAAAGCATTAAGAATTGTTAACCAAATCTTGGGTAGCTTCTTCTCTGGTAATGTTGTACTACTAACTAGATCATACAAAACATTTGCTAGACCAATTCTTGAATACAGCTCATCTGTCTGGAACCCACACTGCACATCGGACATAAATACAATCGAGAGAGTCCAGAGATATTTTGTGAGAAAAGTCTTCCATTCCTCTACCCGCAGTAAAATACCTTATGCCACCAGACTTCAATGTATTTATTTATTTATTTATTTATTTATTTATTTATTTATTTATTTATTTGTTATTAGACTCCTATACTGCCCTTCTCCCAAAGGACTCAGAGTGATGTACAGCCATATTAAAACACATAGAATTACAAAATTTAAAACCAATTAAAATCGAATATATAAAATTTGGCTCAAAAATTTAAAACATTTAAAACATCCACACACCCCTTAAAAATTCATATTAGGCCAGTCTGGCTTGCTGGAACAGAAGAGTCTTCAGGGTGTGGCGAAACGTGCGCAGGTCGGGGCTAAGATGAAGCTCTAGGGTGAGCTCATTCCAGAGAGCCGGTGCCCCCCAGAGAAGACTCTCCCCCTGGGTGTCACCAGTCGACATTGTTTGGCTGAAGCACCCTCAGGAGCCCCTCTCTGTGGGAGCATATTGGCCAGTGGGTGGCTGTTGGTGGCAGAAGGCGGTCTCGTATATACCCCGGTCCTAAGCCATGGAGTGCTTTAAAGGTGGTCACCAACACCTTGAATCGCACTTGGAAGACCACCGTGAGCCAGTGAAGCTCACGCAGGAGGGGTGTTACATGGGAGCGCCGAGTCGCCCCCATAACCATAACAAAACATAATTTTGGGCTTAGACAGTTTAGAACTATGCCGACTTCAGTCTGACCTAAGTGTACTACATAAAATTATCTGCCACAATGTCATACCTGTCAATGACTACTTCAGCTCCAACCACAACAATACACCAGCAAATAATAGATACAAACTCAAGGTAAACCGCTTCAAACTCAATGGCAGAAAATATGACTTCAGTAACAGAGTGCCTGGAATGCACTACCTGACTCTGTGGTTTCTTTCCCAACCCCCCCAAACTTCAACCTTAAACTGTCTACTGTTTACCTCAACCCATTCCTAAGAGGCCTGTAAGGGGCGTGCATAAGTGCAGCAGCCTGCCTAATGTCCCTGTCCTAATATTCCTTTTTTCTCTTACTCTTTTCATGTATTCAAATTATACTTTTATCTGTTATCTTATATATGCTTGACAAATAGATAAATAGATAAATAGATAGTTTCTGCTGGAAATACTATTTATTGGCCTAGCTGGCTGACTTTGGTAATCATGCTAATCCAAGTAATTGCATACTATGCATAAAAATCACTCAGTCACTGTTGATAGCATTTATGCTGTTGGGGAGCATATCGATTTAATAACTAAAGTAAGATAAAGAAAAGTCATTAAGAGGCTGGAGGTTGATTTTTTAAAATAATAATAATAATAACAAACATACGCCAATCATTAAAAAAGGCTGTATGATGGTGATGGGACTAGAGTTTTAAGAAACTGATTTATAAATTACACTATACTCAGTTCAGCTTAGTAAATTCACAGGTTTAGGGTTAGGGTTTACATTAAGTTAGTAAGTATCTTGTGCAACGGTTGAATGAGGGAATGATCACACACTTTACAAATCATTAAAGCCATGGGGACACAGTGGTTAGAAGTACTGCAGGCTACTTCTGCTGATTGCCGGCTGAATGCAATTTGGCAGTTTGAATCTCACCAGGCTCCAGGTTGACTTAGCCTTCCATTCTTCCAAGGTGGGTAAAATGAGGGCTCAGATTGTTGGGGGCAATAAACTGACTCTGCAAGCCACTTAGAAAGGGCTGTAAAGCACTGTGAAGCGGTATATAAGTCTAAGTGCTATTGCTATTAAAGAGAATATGAAGTTCTAGTCAGTGGTGCAGTTTAAATAATTTAACAACCAATTCTCTGTCCTAATGACTGGCTTAGTAGGCGTGGCCATGGTGGGCATGGCCAGGGGGTGTGACAGGCAGCACTCATCCTCCTACACAACACTGGGAGCAAAAAGAGGCCATGGGGGGGACATGCCCCCCCCGTGCCCCATTTTGGGCCTAGTAGGCCTCTGTGCAGCCTCTGGGAGTGAAAACAGGCCCTGAGGGGGAGCATGCTGCGTCCCCGCACCCTATTTTGTGCCCAGGAGGTCTCCCTGTACTTACCTGGGAGTCAAAATGGGGTATGTGGGGACTCCTGGAAGGGCCAGCCAGCAATTTAACTATCGGTTCACCAGAACCAACCCAAACCAGCTGAATCCCACCACTGGTCCTAGTCCTCCCTCTGGCACAAAGCGAACTGAATGATTCTGACCTCTAGAAAGCAGGACATAGTAAATCAAATTCTTAAAATCTTTGCAAGAAAACTTCTCCAGGCAGTGTCTCAGAACTGGGCATGATTGAATGGAAGCAAAGAAAAAAATGGTAAAAGTTAAGCAATTGTCTCAAACTCAGCAAGTTTATGAAGTGTGGACTTCAACTCCAAACTTCAACATACTGGCTGGGGAATTCTGGCAGTTGAAGTTCACACCTCTTCTGATTGCTAAGGATTGAGGAAAAAATGAATTAAAGAGCTGAGCTAGCGCAGTGGTTAGAGTGCAATACTGCAGGCTACTTTGGCCACTTGCCGGCTTTCAGCAGTTCGCATCTCACAAGGATCAACGTTGACTCAGACTTCCATCCTTCCGAGGTAGGTAAAATGATGACCCAGATTGTTGGGCTCAATATGCTGATTCTGTAAAACTGCTTAGAGAGATCTGTAAAGCACTGTGAAGCGGTACATAAGTCTAAGTGCTATTGCTATCTTTTGGTTTAATTTAAAGTGAGGATGTGAAGAATTTGGGTATGTATAATTGATGAAATGGGCACTACCAACACATAGATTCTTCACATGAAAGAAATCTCATTTTATTTATGAACAGACATTGCCTCTTTCCATCTGTAACAAGAAATGTCCTTTTGGCTACAGCAAGCTAAAAGTGGAAGGGAAATTATCTTGCTGCTACGACTGTCAACGGTGTCCAGAAGGGAAGATAGCTGACCAAATGGGTGAGCAAGGAATATATTGAATATATCATCCATTTAATAAATAATAGAAATAGAAATAGAAACAGTTGAATTTTTCAACAGTATTATGTAATTGAAGGCTCAGTGGCTAAGATACTGAGCTTGTCAATCGAAAGGTCGCCAGTTCAGAGGTTCAAATACCTAATGCCGCATAATGGGGTGAGTTCCCATTACTTGTCCCAGCTTCTGCCAACCTAGCAGTTCAAAAGCACATAAAAAATGCAAGTAGAAAAATAGGGACCAACTTTGCTGGGAAGGTAACAGCATTCTGTGCGCCTTTGGTGTTTAGTCATGCTGGCCACATGACCACGGAGACATCTTCAGACAGTGCTGGCTCTTTGGCTTTGAAACAGAGATGAGCACCTCCCCCTAGAATCGGGAATGACTAGCACACATGTACACATATTTTCCTTTACCTATGGTGATTGAAAATCTTGAGCTGATAGGTTGTATAGATGAGTAATGAAAAATGTGAACTACTTGTTTAAAATTCAAAGATATATTTAATGTCTATGAAAATTCTCAATCATCCAAAGTGCATTTTGTCCCAAGGTTGCTTTTTCAAAAGACAACTGGACTTTTTCTTTGAAGACATTTTATTTGTCATCCAATATGTTTCTTCACTTCTGACTGTAGCTCTGGCTTCAGTCAGAAGTGAAGAAGCTTCTTGGATGACAAACAAACTATCTTCAAAGAAAACCAAGAAAACCAAGATGCCTTTTAAAAAAGCAACTTTGGAAAATATTTAATGCTACAATTAGTTTACTTTAAATGCAGTATATTTTCTTCAGGGTGCAAATATAGAATAGAATAACAGAGTTGGAAGTGAGCTTGGAGGTCTTCTACTCCAACCCCCTACTTAGACAGGAAACCTCACACCACTTCATACAAATGGTTATCCAACATCTTAAAAACTTCCAGTTTTGGAGCATTCACAATTTCTGAAGGCAAGTGGTTCCACTGATTAATTGTTCTCACTGTCAGGAAATTTCTCCTTAGTTCTAAGTTGGTTCTCTCCTTGATTAGTTTCCACCCATTGCTTCTTGTCTTACCCTCAAGTGCTTTGGAGAGGCACTTTGTGGCAACCCCTGAAATATTGGAACACTGCTAACATGTCTCCCCTAGTCCTTCTTTTCATTAAACTAGACATACCCAGTCCCTGCAATCGTTCTTCATATGTTTTAACCTCCAGTCCCCTAATCATCTTTGTTGCTCTTCTTTGCACTCTTTCTAGAGTCTCAATATCTTTTTTTACATCATGGCGACCAAAACTGAATTCAGTATTCCAAGTTTGGCCTTACCAAGGCATTATAAAGTGGTATTAACATTTCACATGATTTTGATTCTGTCCCTCTGTTTATGCAGCCTAGAACTGTGTTGGCTTCTTTGGCAGCTGCTGCACACTGCTGGCTCATATTTAAATGGTTGTCCACTAGGACTTCAAGATCCCTCTCACCGTTAGTACTATTGAGCAAGGAACCACATATACTGTATGTTAGATAGTGCCCAATGTTCCAGTCTGTCAAGGTCCTTCTGTATCTTGAGCCTATCTTCTGGAGATAGGTAAGTTTTGGTGTATTCAGATATTTTCCCATATAAGATTGAGAGCATCTTGGCAACGTTTTGATGAGGTCCCACTCATCATCTTCAGGATGGTGTCTTCGGCTTCATGCTTGTGCGAGGAAAGCATGATCGGAGCTGCCGTCTCTCTATAATTACTGGTGGGGAGGTGTGAGGTGCTGGCTTTGTTGCTGTGAACAGGTTGGTTGTCTGTGTTGTTACATCTTGATTGGTTTATGGAGTTAATGTTTGCAGATTAGTCAGCTGTTTTGTAACATCCTGTGTGGGTGAGGTCCTTGATGTGTGCCCATTAGTCTTTTGTGTTTTAACGACCTAGGTAATGGGCTGTGTGTTAAAATCCTGAGTTCTAGTGTTATGATATCCTGAGTTTTTTGATGTAATGTCCTGAGCAGGTGGCTGTGATGCCACATCCCAGGCTTGTGCTTTCAATCTTACACGGGAAAAGATCTGAATACACAAAAACATAAATGTACAAAAGTATGAAGGCTATTGCTTAATGCATTGTAAGCCGCCCTGAGTCTCAGGAGAAGGGCGGCATATAAATCAAATTTAAAAACAACAACAACATGCATACCTCTACTCATGAAAATCTACAAACACACACACATACACACACAGATATTATATATTATATATCATATATGTGCGTGTGTAAGCAATGCAACATTTTTTCCTACTACTTAAACCTTTTTTACTTCTTATTCTACCTGGAGAGTAGAAATATAATATACAGATTATGATGTAGCTGTATATCTTAAGGGATATTGAAATTGAACGCTGCATTAGTTAGTGCATTTCACTATATATTATTTTCAGGAAAATAATATAAAGTCATAGTATCTTAGTAAATAAAGTATGTAATTAATTAGTTCTGCTTAAAACCTATAAAGGTTTTGTGAAACAGTTTTATTTTTTCTTTTCCCACAGACTTGGATGATTGTTTCCAATGTCCAAAGGATCAATATCCAAACAAGGGTCAAGATAATTGTCTTCCAAAAACTGTAACTTATTTGAGTTTCCAAGAGCCATTGGGTATTTCTTTGGTAACGATTTCAGTTTCCTTTTCTGTCATCTCAGCTATGGTGTTGGGAATCTTCATTAAACACCAGGACACTCCCATTGTCAAAGCCAACAACAGGAACCTCACCTACATTCTTCTCATTGCTCTCCTGCTCTCCTTCCTTTGCACTCTGCTCTTCATTGGGCAACCTGATCAAGTGAAATGTCTCTTGCGACAAAGTACTTTTGGCGTCACTTTCTCTATTGCCCTTTCTTGTATTTTGGGTAAAACAACCATAGTAGTTCTTGCTTTCATGGCCACCAAGCCAGGCTCCAAAATAAGGAAATGGGTGGGGAGAAGAATGGCCAACACGATTGTCCTGTCTGTCTTCACAGCTCAATTCACCATCTGTGTAGTGTGGTTAGCAATTTCTCCCCCATTTCCAGATTCAGACATGTACTCCATGGTTGAAGAAATTGTCTTGGAATGTAATGAAGGTTCCACCACAATGTTTTATACTGTTCTTGGCTTCATGGGGTTCTTGACTGCTGTCACCTTCACGGTGGCCTTCCTGGCTAGAAATTTACCTGATAGCTTCAATGAAGCCAAATTCATCACCTTCAGCATGTTGGTCTTTTGCAGTGTCTGGGTGTCATTTGTTCCCACCTACTTGAGCACCAAGGGGAAATATGTGGTTGCTGTGGAAATCTTCTCCATTTTGGCTTCAGCGGCTGGATTACTGGGCTGCATCTTTTCCCCCAAGTGCTATATCATTATTCTGAGACCTGATTTGAATAAGAAGGAGCAACTAATAAAAAAATAAAATATATATAAAATATATATTGGTTACTTTCATCATTTAGTGCTTTTTGTATTCTGTTTTTGCAGTTTGGGTTGTATGCATTTTTCCCTCATATCATCACATCTAAGTGACTTACAAGGCAGTAGCTTGATATATATAGGGACACAGATATTTAAGTTGCAATCAGTGTATGACAGCATGAGAGATAATGCAGTCTGATTTCTTTTAAGTTTTATTGTTAAATTATTCTGATTTTAATGTTAATTTTATTGATTTTATTATACACCGCTCAGACATTATCTCTGAGGGAGATGGGAGGATAAGAAATATGAAACAGAAATAAATAAATAAATAAATGTTAGTCTTCTTCTATATGAAAATTCTTATGAAAGGAAGAGGATCAAGGAAGTTAGAGAGTGCCAGGAAAGAAAACAAACATAATTCATATGACTGCATTCTCTCATTTAACGCACCAGATATGTTCTTGTAAAGAAACATTCTTCTTTATTATCAGGTCATGTATGTAGGTGGAGATATTGAAAGCCACACAGGAAAGTGGCATAGAAAACAGTAGTTGTGTAAATCTCTTCAAAATTGTCTTCAATTCAATAGTTTCTCAGCATCTTTTCTTTGGAATATTAGATTATTATTTCCAGCTCTAAACTGATTTGCAAAGCAAGCTTTTTAAGATGAGGAAAATATTCACTTCAATATTAACAATGGTTCCTGAAAAGTTAATGTCCAAAGAGTTGTTTAAATTAAAATCCTTGGTTGACAACCGCAAAATGGATGTACCGTATTTTTGGAGTATAAGATGCACCTACCTTTTTTGTTTTTTGTTTTTTTTCATAATTTTTTTTAAAAAAAATTTAGACCAGCACACGTACAAAAATACAATATATTTTCTTTGCATAGAGTATTTGGCCGGTTCACAAATTTAATCAGTGTTTAGTCATTTCAATTAAATTTACAATTTTTATATTTCCTTTTTGCCATATTTATTCCTCATCTATTTTTTTTAAAAAAAACAGTATTATCCTTCATCCTCATCTCTAATCTTAATCAAATTCCATTTTCCCTTCTATTCTATATTATACCCCTTCATGTTGTCATCTATTTTTATATCCATCCTCACATTGGTTAATTATGTAATATTACAATTGTTTAATACAAATTCAACATTTTAATATAAATCAATTAGTTATATAACTACCTTTTTTGTATATTAATCAATATGAATATGAATATTCCAATTATTTCCATGCAATCCAATTTCTTACTAATAAATTAATTATATTTACCAATAATAATAAACCAAATAATTTTTCTCATATATTCCTCCACAACTTAACCATTTCTGCTTTCAACACAATATACAATTAATTGTATCTCAATTATTACATTTCCCTAGTTAAATAGAGCTTTTCCCTTATGTTACTCATTTTTACTTCTTAAACTCTCCCAATAACCCAAATAGTTTTGCCCATATAATGCTCCAATCACAACTTAATAATTTCTACTTTCATCACAATATATAATTAAAAATATTTCAATTGTTACAGTTTCCCTAATTAAATTTAAAAATGTTCTAGCTGTTATCCAACTTAATCCTTTTTACTTTCACCACCATATACCATTATGGTATTTCAATTGTTATAGTTTATACTTATTCATATTTCTAAAAAAAATTAAAAAATAAAAACTTATCATTGTCTAGATTTCAAAAATACAAAGACAAATATTCCAATTATTATTCATTTCATTTTTACAATCATGATACACCTCCTATAGCACCTTGGGCAATGTACATAATAAAACAGCCCAAATACATTTTTTAAAAAATACATTAAAATGAAACCAAATTAAATTATAAGGATAGAAAGAAAATGACAAAATAGGAGAACAGACAGTGCATTTCAGTTAAATATCATATTGTGTCATGTCATGGCAGGTTATATCATATCATATGATGTAGAAGACTCTGCTTTATCACGTGATCCAGGACATTTGACATTCTGACATTTTAAGGGCCTTCCAGAAGGACGACATGGTTGGGGCCAGCCACACCTTGAGCACAAGAATGATCCCCAAGATAAGCCAGGATAGAAAATGGCTTTCATGCTAGGTCCCACCTAACAAAATAGCCCAGGCTTATGGGATATGGGACCAGTAACAAAGCTCTTCTGCCTGAACTCTCTCTAATACATCATAGAAGCAACAGTAAGTAGATAGGTAGAAAAACCAAGAGATAACTCTTGTTTTTACTCTACCCATGAAGCATACTAAGAAATCATCCTCTCTTGAATTTGGTTAAAATTCTGTTCTGAAGACAGAATTCTCCCTCCCTCCCTTACTCCCTCCTTCCCTCCTTTCTTTTTCCTTCCTTCCTTCCTTCCTTCCTTCCTTCCTTCCTTCCGTCCTTCCTTCCTTCCTTCCTTCCTTCCTTCCTTCCTTTCCTTTCCTTTCCTTTCCTTTCCTTTCCTTTCCTTTCCTTTCCTTTCCTTTCCTTTCTTCCTTCTTTCTTTCTTTTCCTTCTTTCTTTCTCATTTAGCCACCAATGTAATATGATTGCATTATTGCTGAATGCGGTGGACCTTAGCCATGCCTAAATTCTAAGTTCACAAACAATTAAGCATCACTATGTTTTCAGAGTATCAAGAAATTAGCTAAGATAATGAATGAGAGAAAGCTGCAGAATTTACAAGTATGCCCTCATCAGTCTACCACAGGAATTGTCAAAGTTGGTGTGTCTTGTGGGGTACCACAAATGTACTCTAGTTACTGCAGTGTCCGGAGAACAAGAGATATTAGAAGGAGCACTCAAAATGTTTTCTACCTGCTCTTTGGAGAAGCATAAATCCACCAATTTCATGGCTCTACTTCCTATTAAAACTATCCTACTTCCAGGATGATGTCCTTCCACACCTTGAGAGCAAGAATGATTGTCAAGATAAGACCAAGACAGAAAGTGCTTTCCTGTTAGGTCTCACCTAACAAAATGCACAGGCTCATGGGATATGGGGTCCGTAACTCTAGTTAGAGCTTATGTAATTGTTACTGTACCACTTTACAAAGTAGATCCTGTATTTAATAAAGTGGAGAACATTATGACCTCAACAGACATGTTTCTTTTTTTTTCTTTTTCCTAATTGCATTTTGTTTTCTTCTTCTGTGCATATAAACTCCCACACCACCATTTTCTACTTTCTATATTAGTTCCAAAGGTTCATTGCAGTGTTGCATTGAGTACTGAGATATGGTAAATACGTTTCCTTCTAATATTCTTCAAAGACAATACTTTTGGAACAATAATAGTATTGATTAATAATTAAGTATACTCATTGTCCCTTCTACTCCATCTCTCAAAGGAATTTTAACAGACACTGACAAAACTATGACCCTAGATTAAGACATTGCATAGCATTAACAACTGCTCAGAAATACTGAACTGTATGCAGGGAGAAAAAGAAGGATTTGCATTTGATCTGTGATAAATTGTCTTAATTCCAGATAATCTTCATTGTATTAATTTGAGATAGTGAAATGAGTGCCCAGCTCAGGTCCTTGGTTGAATGGTAATATAGAAGTTGCTCTTTAATCTCCATAATGACCATGTATTACAGTGAGTTGGTTATATTCAGGACCCTAGTTTTATCTTTTTTTCCTACCATGTTAATTTCTCCTATTTACAATTGCAAGCTCAGTAGTCCTCTTCCAGTGGTTCACAAGTATTATCAGTCTGGGGATTTAATAATTGCTGCCATTATTTATCAAGTCTTCTTTCTTTCAAATGAGATTGCTTTTGAAAGCCTTCCCTCTCGTGAAGTACTTGATCAGTACCTGTAAGTATTTCCCTGCTACTGCACCTTCAGCTCCTCCTTGTATTTTCCTTATTTCCACCTGTGCTATATTATCTATCTTCCATTTTTCTGCCGAAACATTTCAGTTGCTAGTTGGTCAGTATGCTAATTTCAATGTCCATGATTAGCCATTTTTAATTCCAAAACTGAGAGAAAATCAGGTTGTCCAATAACTGGAGATTAAATTGGGACAAATCACACTTTCTATGACACTAAAAAGCTTGACAATTTGGAGATGTCTTCAATATAATCCCGAGTTTCTTCACATTTCATCTCAACCAGAAATTAAAACAGTAAGCCCTCCAATGTATTTGAGGCTCTTTTCCAGTTTTTACAATTTTACAGTGGAAAAGTGGAACTTGACTTCCTGCTCTTACAAAAATATAGGCAAAATATAGAGAAAAGTGAAATCAAATACTACTTTAGCATTCAAATTAATCCTGGAAGAGATATTTTATCATGAATTTAAAATCTTAAGTACAGAAGAAGAGTCTTAAATACAGAAGATTGTATACAGAAGACTGTGTGTGTGACAGACAGTAGATATCTTCAGACAGTAGATATTTCTTCAGACAATAAACATTTGTTCATCTTCAGACAGTAGATATTTTAAATTAAAAAAAATATATCTACTGTCTGAATCTAAAGCAGAAGTATATTCATGAAGTTTATCATTCTCACTGAAGGTTCCTCACTCATAATTACCAACACACTTTGGCTCTGGCATTTGCTGTGAAGGACATCAATGAAAATTCTGGGATTTTGTGCAATGTTAGCCTCGGTTTCCACATCGCTACCAACTATCTTGAGGAATATACAACTTTTCTTTTAGCAATGGAATTTCTATCTACAAAGGATAAATTTATCCCAAACTACAAATGTAATGACCAGACGAATATGGTAGCTATCATTGGAGGACCCCGTACTAAAACCTGTCTCAACATGGCAACCACTCTGTGCAACTATAAATTTCCACAGGTAAGAAAAATATAAACAAGATAGAAAGTTCTCGAGTTTATTATTTTCAGATGTTGAGTCCTCATAATTACTCCAGAAGCAAAAAATATTTGTCATTTAATGATGAGGAAGTTATTAGATTACAACAAAGGGATCTCCTTGTTGTTTAATGAGCAGTACTAAATTTGAATATATTAATTGGTAAGAAAATGTTTTTAGGAACTTGTGTTGCATACCCACTCAAACACAGTTATTGTATTACATATGGATATGTTAATTAGTCCTTTATTTTTTTTCTAGAAAACTCCCTTTTAATTAGGTCCTTCTGTCTTTTCCCCATTTAGATCACTTATGGATCACCACCTTTGATGTATAATGACAACTCAGCACTCTTTGTCAAATGGATGTTCCCTGATGAGATCCACCAACTTAAAGGAATACTGCACTTATTGTTACATTTTGAATGGACCTGGGTTGGGATGATTTCTCTGTATGAAGAAGATATGGAGAGATTTGTTCAAAAGAGTCTTTCCATGTTTTCAGAGAGAGGAATCTGCTTTGACTTTATAGAATGTCTTCCAAAAACGATGTATGGTAGTGAAGCTGCTGAAATGATGGAGGAAGGAGATAAATTATATAGAGTGATCATGGGAAGTACAGTCATTGCAGTGATCTTGAATGCTGAAATTACAAGCATAGTGGCTTTGAGAGTGATTCTCTCTGTTTTAGATTCTGATGATATTCCTAAGGAGAAGAAGGCCAAGGTTTGGATCATGACAGCCCAGATGGAATTCACCTCGATCCTTATGCAAAGACAGTTTTCCATTGATTTTCTAAATGGGGCGCTCTCCTTTGCAATTCACTCAAAGGAGCTAAGAGGATTCCAACAATTTATGCAGAAGAGATACCCAAACACAGAAAAAGAAGATGGGTTCATTAGGGATTTCTGGAAAGATGCATTTGAATGTTCATTTTCCAGTGATATTACAGATGGGAATGCTGAAAGGATCTGCACTGGAGAAGAGAAGCTGGAGACTCTTCCTAATTCTGTCTTTGAGACCACCATGGGTGGGCATAGTTACACCATCTACAATGCAGTCTATGCTGTGGCACATGCTCTGAGGGCCATGCAATCCTCCAAATACAAAGATGGTCAAAAATTTGATGAGAGGAGGAGGAAGCATTTGTTTCAATCACCATGGCAGGTAATGTTTACCAATGCAAAATACTGGTTGATCAGGTAGAAAAGTGCTGGCTTATATATCTTTTTTTCCCCTCTTTTCTGTTTATGGAGTCTATGGAGATTCTCAGTCATCCAGATCCTGGTTATGCAACTGGAATTCCTTGTTTTTCTTTGAAGATGTCTCACTTCTTATCCAAGAAGCTTATTCAGTTCTAACTGGATTGTTGGGGAATGGAAGGATTTATAGTCCTTGCATATAAACGCAAGGAATGGTCATTTGCATTCTTTTACAGAGTTGTTGAGGACACTGGAGGTTTATCTGTGTCCTCAGAGTCACCTGAGTTGTGCAAAATGAGTATGGAGCCTTCTTGGAATTATTGAAAGGACTGTGTTATAGACTGCAGATAGATCAGGTGATATCCTCCCCTCTCTGTTCAATTTTGACATAGATGGCCTCTTTGACCTCTCTATCAAACCAACAGTCCTCTCTGTCCAAAACTTTGTTATCTTCAAAAGAGTGGCATTTGTCTTTTAAATGCAGATGGACTGCTGAATCTTATGCTGATGGATTTGTTCTCTTATGTTGTACCATGTGTTTATGAAGGGATTGTTTTTTTCCCCCAATGAACAGAGCTCCACATCTTTTATTGCATGGTACTGCATATAACACATTGCTCAGTTTGTTTCTGGGTGTTTTTTCTCATTTCCTTTTTATTTGGGCAGTTAAAAATTAAAGAGTCTTTATTTTTTTATATTTCATACTTTTTCATGAAATCCCTCATCCCCCCTCTCTTAGCAGATAGTTATTGGTATTGTTATACGCAGGAAAAGAAAAAAATAAAAACCTATCATTTTTTTCCAAATATTATCTGAATGATCTGAATAACGAAGGTCTTGTATGCAAAATTGGATGCAGTTTGAAAGTAAAACGAAGATATTGAAAAAATTCAAAATATATAACTTATGTACTTTAATTTATATATGAAATAATATGTAAATGATCTTATATTGCATATTGAACAGTTTCAAATGTAAAAACTTTGTCAATGAATAGAGTGAAGAAAATTTCAAATTTAAACCGTTCTCAATTATATTTTATTTATTTATTTTCTAAATGTAATGGAGCTAAATGCTGTTTTGGCCTAGAAATTTCTATGTTGGAATATTTTATATTTTCTAAATTTTATGCCAGAAAAGTAAATTTATAATTCCAAATATGCCAGGTTGATCAAAGCAAATTAATGAGTCATTTGTTCTTCCTTTTTCGATGTTGTTCTGGAATTTTCATAGGAGAGTGACTGTTTTCCCTTTTCAGGTGAAAACAGTCAACAGAGTGGAAAATCTATGTAATAGAGAAAGCATTTCTTTTTCAATTATAAATAGTGCCGATTGGTGAAAAAAAAAAGACATTCCACTGACTATAAGAAAAACTGAAGGATCTGAGATTTCTCCATATGATTCAAGGAATCCAGTTCAGGGGTCAAATGCTCCCAGTTCAGACCGGATCACCCAAACCAGTAGCGATAGCCGCAGGTGGTTCGAAGAACCAGTAGCAAAAATCCCTGCCCCCACCCCCCACCCCATGCCCAGATGAGCCATGCAATCATCAGAGGATTTTTAAAAAATTTTAAAAGCATTTTTTCTACAACCTCTTCAGCCGAAAAAAATGCTTTCAAAAGTAAAGAAAAAAAAACTCTCTGATGATCACGCGGCTCAGCTGGGATCATCAGAGGCTTCTAAAAGCATTTTTTTCTACAACTTCTTTGGACAAAAAGGTTGTAGATAAAAATGTTTTTAAAAGAAAAAAAGCCTCTGCCAATTAGACAACTCAGCTGGGATTGTCAGAGGTTTAAAAAGGTTTAAGATTTAAAAAAATAGGAAAAGGCTCTGCCGATCAGGCAAGTCAGCTGCGAACTTCAGAGGCTTTTTGAAGCATTTTTTTACAACCTCTTCAGCCGAAGAGGTTGTAGAAAAAATGGTTTTAAAAGTTTTTTTTAAAAAAAGTGGCCATGCTCACTCAGCCATATTACACCCCCACCCAGGCCACACCCACAGAACTGGTAGTGACAAATTTTACATTTCACCACTGATCCAGTTAATATTTATATTTGATTTTTCACTCAGCTCCACCATTTTTTGCAGCAAGTCTCCTTTAACAACAGTGCTGGAGAACAGGTTTCTTTTGGTCCCAATGGAGAACTGGAAACTGGGTTTGATGTTTTCAATTGGGCCACATTTCCAAACAAGTCCTTTCTGAAAGTCCAAATTGGAAAGATTGACCCCTTGGCTCCCCCAGACAAGCTACTCACCATTTCTGCCAAGGATGCTGTTTGGCCCCATATATTTAACCAGGTGTGTCTCATTTTTCAGTTTTTAGGAAATAATGCATTCATTGATCCACAGAAATAAATAATTAAATGACTGTCACAACAACAATCTTTGGATTTAGCAGCCTCAATTTTTATATATATATGTGATGTGAACATATACTGCTAAAATATAAATAGGTGACTTAAAATTTAAATGCTGACAACCTTTATTTAGCTCCAAGACAAACTCATCCCAGTAATTGTAGTGCTAGATTTTACTGATTAGTCAGTTGGCCATATCAATGCATAAGCATCAGGTTCAATGCAATGAAATTGGATTAAGCTAAAATAAAACAGTAAGATAAATTGGTATATGATAAAATAGAAAGCAAATATATATTACAAAATGAATACTACAGACCCAAAACAGTCGGTGCTTATATATAATTATATAATTATGCATGCAACTCCAGTGTATTGTATAAAAATGTCCTTTCTTGAAGAAGCCAGAAAATAGACATATCCGTTGATTACATACATATTTGTACCCTGAAGAAAATAGATTTTTTTTTCCTATTTGAATCCCAGTAGATGGTTTTGTGAGGTGATAACTCTACTTCTGAGCACTTGCTGAGTTATATAAAGGACAATTGAATAGGACATCTGAAATAGTCAGGAGGCCTTTAATCACATAAGTAAAATAATGACAGTTTAGAGCTGTAATGGTGAACGTATGGCATGCGTGCCAGAGGTGGCATGCAGTGCCCTCTCTGATGGCACGTGAGCTGTTGCCTCAGTTCAGCTCTGCTGTGCATGCGTGTGCATCTCCTGCCAGCCAGCTGGTCTTCAGGTTACTGTCGTGCATACATGGGGGGCGGGGCCTGTGCAGGGGGCCTGTGTATGCATGCACAGGGCACGGGGCATATGTGTGGGGGCCCTGGGCACATTGCATTTTGAGTATTTGGGCACGCGCACACACATTGGGCACTCGGTCCAGAAAAGGTTAGCCATCACTGGTCTAGAGCTTAATGGAAAGAAACAATTTATTCCAGCAGAGTAAAAATATTTTAAAAATGGCATAGCCAATGTTTTTTATTTCATCTCCTTAGATTTAAATTTATATTTGTTTCCCCTGAAAGGGATGAAATGGGGAGCAGAAACTCTTTCTTAAAACTATGTTCTCTTTGCTGATGTTCAACACCACTGAGAATGCAACTATCTTCAAAAAGACCTTGACTATGTGTCAGATTGGTCTAACAAATGGCAACTTCAAATCTCAACCAATAAATGCTCTGTCTTGCACATTGGTAAAAAAATAAAAAATAAAATAAAATACAAATTAGATGGACATGACTTTGTAGATGACCCTCACTCTGTCAAGGATCTTGGAGTACTCATTTCTAAAGATCAAAGTGCCAGAGCCCACTGTAACTACAATGCCAAAAAGGCATTAAGAGTTGTTAACCTAATCTTGCATAGCTTCTTCTCTGGTAATGTTGTACTACTAACTAGAGCCTACAAAACATTTGCTAGACCAGTTCTTGAATACAATTCATCTGTCTGGAACCTGCACTGCATATCAGACATAAATACAATCGAGAGAGTCCAGAGATATTTTGTGAGAAGAATCCTCCATTCCTCTACCCGCAATAAAATACCTTATGCAACCAGACTTAAAATTTTGGGTTTAGACAGCTTAGTAGTATGCCGACTTCAGTCTGACCTAAGTGTACTACATAAAATTATCTGCCACAATGTCATACCTGTCAATGACTATGTCAGCTCCACAACAGTACACGAGCAAATAATACAAACTCACAAAAAACCGCTCCAAACTCAATGGCAAAAAATATGACTTCAGTAACAGAGTGGTCAATGCCTGGAATGCACTACCTGACTCTGTGATTTCTTCCTACCCCCAAAACTTTAACCTTAAACTCTTTACTGTTGACCTCACCCCATTCCTAAGAGGCCTTTAAGGGGCGTGCATAAGTGCACCAGCATGCCTACCGTCCCTGTCCTAATATTCCTTTTTACTCTTACTCTTTTCATGTATTCAAATTATGTTTATGCTTTTACCTGTTATCTTATATATGCTTGACAAATAAATAAGTAGACAGACAGACAGAAAGACAGACAGATAGTTTCTGCTGGAAATGCTATTTATTGGCCTAGCCAGCTGACTTTGGTAATTATGCTAATCCAAGTGATTGCATACTATGCATAAAAATCACTCAGTAAATTCACAGGTTTAGGGTTAGGGTTTACATTAAGTTAGTAAGTATCTTGTGCAACGGTTGAATGAGAGAATGATCATACTCTTTACAAATCATTAAAGCCATGGGGGCACAGTGGTTAGAAGTACTGCAGGCTACTTCTGCTGACTGCCGGCTGAATGCAATTTGGCAGTTTGAATCTCACCAGGCTCCAGGTTGACTTAGCCTTCCATCCTTCCAAGATGGGTAAAATGAGGGCCCAAATTGTTAGGGGCAATATGCTGACTCTGTAAACCACTTAGAGAGGGCTGTAAAGCACTGTGAAGCGGTATATAAATCTAAGTGCTATTGCTATTGAAGAGAATGTGAAGTTCTAGTCAGTGGTGCAGTTCAAATAATTTAACAACCAATTCTCTGTCCTAATGACTTGGCTGATAGGCATGGCGATGGTAGGCATGGCCAGGGGGTGTGATAGGCAGCACTCATCCTCCTTCACCACACTGGGAGCAAAAAGAGGCCATGGGAGGGACGTGCCCACCCATGCCCCATTTTGGGCCTACTAGGCCTCTGTGCAGCCTCTGGGAGTGAAAACAGGCCCCAAGGGGGGGCATGCTGCACCCCTGCACCCTACTTTGTGCCTAAGAGGTCTCCCTGCACTTACCTGGGAGCCAAAATGGGGCATGTGGGGACTCCTGGAAGGGCCAGGGCAGGGGCAGCCAGCAATTTAACGGTAAAGCACTGTGAAGCGGTATATAAGTCTAAGTGTTATTGCTATCTTTTGGTTTAATTTAAAACAAAAGAAAATGGTGAAAATGGAACACTAAGGATTAATGAGGATGTGAAGAATTTGGGTATGCATAATTGATGAAATGGGCACCGCTAACACATAAATTCTTCACATGAAAGAAATCTCATTTTATTTATGAACAGACATTGCCTCTTTCCATCTGTAACAAGAAATGTCCTCTTGGCCATAGCAAGATAAAAGTGGAAGGGAAATTATCTTGCTGCTATGACTGTCGACGGTGTCCAGAAGGGAAGATAGCTGACCAAATGGGTGAGCAAAGGAATATATTGAATATATCATCCATTTAAGAAATAGAAATAGAAATAGAAGAAATAGAAATAGAAATAGAAATAGAAATAGAAATAGAAATAGAAATAGAAATAGAAATAGAAATAGAAATAGAAATAGAAATAGAAATAGAAATAGAAATAGAAATAGAAATAGAAATAGAAATAGAAATAGAAATAGAAATAACGGTTGAATTTTTCAACAGTATTATGTAATTGAAGGCTCAGTGGCTAAGATACTGAGCTTGTCAATCAAAAGGTCACCAGTTCAGCGTAATGGGGTGAGCTCCTGTTACTTGTCTCAACTTCTGCCAACCTAGCAGTTCAAAAGCACATTTATTTATTTATTTATTTATTTTATTTTTTCAAACTTTTATACCGCCCTTCTCCCGAGGGACTCAGGGTGGTGTACAGCCAATAATAAAAAACATCAATACAAAAATTAAAACAATTTAAAACTGAGTCAATGTTTTGGCCAAATATTAAAAACCTCAATACTAAAAAAAAACATTAAAATTCATCAGATCGTCAGACCAGCTTGCTGAAATAGTAGGGTCTTCAGGGCCCGGCAAAAGGTGCAAAGGTCAGGGATCCTATGTATTTCTGGGGGCATTTCGTTCCAAAGGGCGGGGCCACCCAAAGAGAAGGCTCTCCCCCTGGGGGTCAGTAGACATAATTTGACCGATGGCACCCTGAGGAGGCCCTCTCTATGGGAGCGTACCGGCCAATGGGAGGCTATCGGTGGCAGCAGGCGGTCTTGTAAATATCCAGGTCCTAAGCCATGGAGCGCTTTAAAGGTGGTAACCAACACTTTGAATCACACCCGGAAGACCACCAGAAGCCAGTGCAGCTCGCGCAGGAGGATGCGACATTGTGCCCTCATAATCACCCACGTGGCAACCTTCTGGACCAGTTGGAGCCTCTGAGTGCTCTTCAAGGGGAGCCCCATGTAGAGAGTATTACAGTAGTCCAGACGGGAAGTGATGAGGGTGTGAGTGACCGTGTGCAGGGCATCCTGGTCCATAAAGGGATGCAACTGGTAGATCAGACGAACCTGATAAAAGGCCCCCCTGGACACAGCCATTACATGGTTTTCTAAAGACAGCCATGTATCCAGGAGGACACCCAAGTTGAGAGCCCTGTCTGAGGGGGCCAGGATCTCACCCCCAATAGCCAGGTGATGGAGCCAATTGGCTATACCGGGGTGCCGGGAACCATAGCCACTCAGTGTTGGAAGAGTTGAGTCTGAGCCTGTTTCTCCTCATCCAGATCCACGCAGCCTCCAGGCATTGGGACATCACGTCAAGGGCATCATTGGGGTGGTCCGGGGTGGAAATGTACACCTGTGTATCATCAGGGAACTGGTGACCCTTCACCTCAAAACCACAGATGATCTTGCCAGCGGCTTCACATAAATGTTGAACAGGAGAGATGAGAGGACTGACCCTTGTGGCACCCCACATGTAAGATGCCTCAAGGTCAACTTCTTGATATAAGACCTCACCTGTGTTCAGTCAGATTCGGAGCGGCTGGCCCTCCAATCGCTCTCTAGGCGTCTTTTCCGGCACTTCATCTCTCTCAGTTCCTCAGAGAACCAGGGAGTTAATTGAGCTCAGCGCTGGGTCAGAGGCCGCAAAGACACAACGCAGTCCAAAGCTCCAGTGGCCTCCCTCTTCCAGGCAGCCACCAATTCTTCAGCCGAGTCGTGAGCCAGAGCCTCTGGGAATGGCCCAAGCTCCATCAGGAACCTCTCCAGGTCCATCAGGTGCCTGGGATGGAACTACCTGGTCGGTTCCATCTCCCTGCGGTGAAGGGAAGTGGCTCGAAAGTCTAATTGAAGGAGTGAATGATCCATCCATGACAAGGACTTGATCACTAAGTCCCCTATTTCTAGATCATTGAACCACTGACCACAGACAAAATCAAGTCCAGAGTATATCCCCCCCATGTGAGTGGGGCCTTCAAATAACTGGGTCAGGTTCATGGCCATCATGGAAGCCATGAACTAAAGGGCTGCCTCTGACATTTCATCAACAGATGGCAGGTTGAAATCCCCCATGACCATAAGTCTGGGGGTATCCATGCCACCCTGGCTATTACTTCAAGTAGCTCAGGCAGGACTGTCGCTACATGACAGGCAGCCAGGTATGCAGTTCGCAAACCCATCTGCACCCCACGACCCCACTTTACAAGAAGGGACTCGCATCCAGCTATCTGAGGAACAATGGCCTCCCTCGGACAAAGACTTTCTTTAATAATTGCTGCCACCCCACCCCACCAAGCACCCTCGGTTGATGAAATGAACAGAAGCCAGGTGGGCACATTCCAATGAGGGGAACCCCCCTTCCTGGATCAACAAGATCACCATAATCCCTGCCAGGTCTGCACCCCCTTCCTGAACAAGGTCGTAAATGAGGGGGGCTTTATTCACTGCAGACCTGGCATTGCACAATATCAGCCGCAGGCCCAGGCCCTGAGACTCTGTGCAACCCGGAAGACAAGAAGCGCATTAGGGGCCGGAGTGTGCCACTGCTCGCAAATAGCGAGTGTGCACTCCTGAAACACAATGCGTCCCCCCATGCCCGCCATATCTGCCCCTCCCACCCACTGTACTGATTGAATAGCCCTTCACCTCAACCCCCGGCACCCTGACCAAGTTTAACCCCACTCCAACTTCACCACAACCCACCTCAGGCCTGGACCACCAACAACCCAGGGGAGCCCCCCCTCACCTGCCAGGTAGAACCCATCCCCCTCCCCAATACACTTAAAAACTTAGTTAAAAATTGATATAAAGAACCCCTTTTTAAAACCCCAACGCCTTTGTACCACCTCTCAGGATCCCAGGACCTGTTCTTGAGATATTTCTTGGCAAGGCCGCTGGGCCACATCCCGGAATGGGGGGCATTCCTGAGGGCAATCAATTCTGCACTCATATAGGTCCGTAAGAATGTCATCAGTCACAAAAGCGTGTATGACAATGGAGAATGAGGTCACAATAAAAAATGCAAATAGAAAAATAGGGACCAACTTTGGTGGGAAGGTAATAGCGTTCTGTGCGTCTTTGGTGCTTAGTCATGCTGGCCACATGACCACGGAGACATCTTCAGACAGTGCTGGCTCTTTGGCTGTGAAACAGAGATGAGCACCACCCCCTAGAATCGGGAACGACTAGCACATATGTACATGGGGAACCTTTACCTTTAACTTTACCTATGGTGATTGAAAATCTTGAGCTGATAGGTTATATAGATGAGTAATGAAAAATGTGAACTACTTGTTTAAAATTCAAAGATACATTTAATGTCTATGAAGATTCTCAATTATCCAAAGTGCATTTTGTCCCAAGGTTGCTTTTTCAAAAGACAAATGGACTTTTTCTTTGAAGACATTTTGGTTGTCATCCAATATGTTTCTTCACTTCTGACTGTAGCTCTGGCTTCAGTCAGAAGTGAAGAAACTTCTTGGATGACAAACTATCTTCAAAGAAAAACAAAGAAAACCAAGATGCCTTTTAAAAAAGCAACTTTGGAAAATATTTAATGCTACAATTAGTTCACTTTAAATGCAGTATATTTTCTTCAGGGTGCAAATATAGAATAGAATAACAGAGTTGGAAGTGAGCTTGGAGGTCTTCTACTCGAACCCCCTACTTAGACAGGAACCCCTACACCACTTCATACAAATGGTTATCCAACATCTTAAAAACTTCCAGTTTTGGAGCATTCACAACTTCTGGAGGCTGATTAATTGTTCTCATTGTCAGGAAATTTCTCCTTAGTTCTAAGTTGCTTGTCTCCTTGATTAGTTTCCACCCATTGCTTCTTGTCCTGCCCTCAAGTGCTTTGGAGAATTGTTTGACTCCCTCTTCTTTGGGACATGTCATGTAATTAATTATTCCTGCTAAAAACCTATAATGGTTCTGTGAAACAGTTTTATTTGTTCTTTTCCCCCAGACTTAGATGATTGTTTTCCATGTCCAGAGGATCAATATCCAAACAAAGGTCAAGATAATTGTCTTCCAAAAACTGTAACTTATTTGACTTTCCAAGAGCCGTTAGGTATTTCTTTGGTAACGATTTCAGTTTCCTTTTCTGTCATCTCAGCTATGGTGTTGGGAATCTTCATTAAACACCAGGACACTCCCATTGTCAAAGCCAACAACAGGAACCTCACCTACATTCTTCTCATTGCTCTCCTGCTCTCCTTCCTTTGCACTCTGCTCTTCATTGGGCAACCTGATCAAGTGAAATGTCTCATGCGACAAAGTGCTTTTGGCATCACTTTCTCTACAGCTCTTTCTTGTATTTTGGGTAAAACAACCATAGTAGTTCTTGCTTTCATGGCCACCAAGCCAGGCTCCAAAATGAGGAAATGGGTGGGGAGAAGGATGGCCAACACAATTGTCCTATCTATCTTCACGGCTCAGTTCACCATCTGTATAGTATGGTTGGCAATTTCTCCCCCATTTCCAGATTCAGACATGCACTCTATGGTTGAAGAAATTGTCTTGGAATGTAATGAAGGTTCCACCACAATGTTTTATACTGTTCTTGGCTTCATGGGGTTCTTGACTGCTGTCACCTTCACGGTGGCCTTCCTGGCTAGGAATTTACCTGATAGCTTCAATGAAGCCAAATTCATCACCTTCAGCATGTTGGTCTTTTGCAGTGTCTGGGTGTCATTTGTTCCCACCTACTTGAGCACCAAGGGGAAATATGTGGTTGCTGTGGAGATCTTCTCCATTTTGGCTTCAGCAGCTGGATTACTGGGCTGCATCTTTTCCCCCAAGTGCTATATCATAATTCTGAGACCTGATTTGAATAAGAAGGAGCAACTAATAAAGAAATGAAGGAGCTTATTTATACCATATCCCTTGAATAAAGCCAAATTGCTTACTTTCAAGCAACAGGGTTTCTTTTTTTTTTTTCTCAGTTTGGGACAATAATTTTAGATATATGAAAACAATGATTATAAAAACCCAATTCATTGTTGTATTTAGTTGTATATTAATTTCTCTCTCTCTCTCTCTCTCTCTCTCTCTCTCTCTCTCTCTCTCTCTCTCTCTCTCTCTCTCTGTGTGTGTCTGTCTGTCTGTCTGTATGCATGCATGCATGTATGTGAATAGGAGGGAGACAGAGGAAGAGACAGAGATAATTATGTAGTTGTATATTTGGCTTAATGATATTGACTTCACATTGCTTCTGTGTCTTTGTTTTGACAAAATAGGATAACAGTGCATTTCAATTAAATATCATATTGTCACATGTCATGGCAGGTCATGTTATTTCATGTCATATGATGTAGCAGACTCTGCTCTAAGATATGATGCCCAGGACATTTGATATTCCAATATTTTAAGGGTCTTCCAGAAGGACCGTGGTTTGGGCCAGCCACACCTTGAGAGCAGTAATGATTCCCCAGATAAGGCCAGGGCAGAAAATGCTTTCCTGCTAGGCACCACATAACAAAATGCCCAGGCTTATAGGATACAGGATCCGTAACATACCTCTTCTGCCTGACCTCTCTCCAATATATTATACAAGCAACAGGTAAATAGGTAGGAAAAGCAAGAGAT
This sequence comes from Coluber constrictor foxii, assembly GCA_038048745.1. Taxonomy (NCBI): domain Eukaryota; kingdom Metazoa; phylum Chordata; class Lepidosauria; order Squamata; family Colubridae; genus Coluber; species Coluber constrictor. The sequence continues at coordinate 27,500,488 of CM075961.1, forward strand.
AACCCTTGTTTTTACTCCACCCATGAAGCATACTAAGAAATCATCCTCTCTTTAATTTGTTTAAAATTCTGTTGTGAAGACATGGTGTTACTTTTGCCATTGTTGTGTTGTCACTATTTCTTTAAAGATATCTATCCCTTTTATCATGCAATAAAAATAACATTAATAATATATTTATTATTGATTCATTTATCCTCCCTCCCTCCCTCCCTCCTTTTTCCCTCTCTCCCTCTCTCCCTCCCTCCCTCCCTCCCTCCCTCCCTCCCTTCCTTCCTTCCTTCCTTCCTTCCTTCCTTCCTTCCTTCCTTCCTGTGTGTCTGTCTGTTTGTCTGTCTGTCTGTCTGTCAGTCTCAGGGGTGAAATGCTCCCAGTTTGGACTGGCTCAGGCAAGTAGGTAGCAGAGATTGAGGCTAGTTCATCGAACCAGGAGCAATGGCTGGCTGGCCATGCTCCCATCCTGCCATGCTTGCCTGCCTTCCATGCTGCCTTCCTGGCATCCCAGTAGCCATTTTGCAAAGGCAGGCAAGCAGAAGTCCACATGGAAGGCAGGCAAGCTGCATGGAAGGAGCTAGCAGCTTACTCGCCCCTCTCCCCCCACTCAAGCAGTGGCTTCCCTGCTCAGCCCTGACAAGCTTTGCATCCATAGCAATGGGGTGGTTTTGTTTGCCACAGTGGTGCTTCGTGAGGGCAGGTGGACATATTCATTATAGTTGTCAGCTGCAGACATCCACCTGCCCTCACAAAGTAACACGTCAGTGAACAAAACAATCCCATTGCATTGTGCTTCCTTCTGCAGCCAAACATGCCAGCTGCCGTGCCTTTTCCTCAAATCCGCTGTGCATGGGGTGCTTGGAGAGCGAGCCAGAAGAGAGCTCTTAACCTCTGTTTGTGTGTGTGTGTGAAAGAGGGAAGGAGCGATCTGAAGCCGAGGCAACCAAACTTCTGGCAGCGGCGGGGCAGTTTCTGAGCAGCCAGCTCCACCTGACCTACTCCCTGAGTCCCGCCGTTCTCCTGCCCCCCCCCAGTTCAAGCAGCAGCAGGGTCTGTGGGACAACAGGACCTATCATTTTTTCCCACAGCATGGTGTATGCTTGCTTTCTCTACTTGTCTGCTTGCAAGTGATGATCTTCTCTGCTTCTCTCAGGATGCATAGCTTGGGGCTGAGCAGGGAAGCCGCTGCTTGAACTGGGGGGTGGGCAGGAGAATAGTGAGACCCAGGGAGTAGGTCAGGTGGAACTGGTTGCTCAGAAGCTTCCCCTGCCGCTGCCAGAGGTTTGGGTGCCTCAGCTTCAGATCACTCCCTCACACACACACACACACACACACACAGAGACAAAGTGTTGTGGCTTCGACTCTTGAGTCTGTATTATCAGCATGAGAGGACTCCGAAAGTGAAGGAGAGGAGTTGGCAAGGGCTCCCTCTCCAGGACCTTCCTCTCTGGCAATGCCTTTGGTGTCCTCCGAAGGCCAAGAGATAGGCCAGGGGCCAAGCACTTCTGAGCAGCTGCAGGTGGACAGTAATGAACATGAGTATTGGCTGGACCCTCAACAGCATCGCAGAGATAAGCAGCAGAGGAAGAGGCATGTCAGAGATTAGGCTGAGTCACTGGACCACACCCCACAGGGGATAAAAGGGGGTGTGGTGGCTGGTCAAGCTTTGTGAAGAACAAAAACTGAAAGTTAACAAGCCTCTCTGTGTTGCTGGACTTTTGTATTTGCCTTGCCTGGACTGACTTCTTGGACTGAATTTGACTATTCTCTTAGCTTCTGTGTTTCTGTTTTGATGTTCCGGACGGAGGGGAAAACCCTCCCTTTGTAAGTAAAGACTCTTGGCAATCAGCCCCTGGGTTGCTGCCAACTTTGTTATCAAAGAAACTCTTGTTGGCTGGCTTATTTAACTCTTGGCCGTCTGTAGGGGTGCGTGTGTGACAGAACACAAACAGAGGTTGGAAAGCTGTCTTGCTCTATCTCTCTCTCCAAGTGTCCCATGCACAGCAGAGTGACATGAATGATGTCAAACTGACCATGCCCACCCAGTCACATGACCACCAAGCCAAGCCACGCCACACCAAACCACACCCACAGAACCAGTAGCAAAAAAATGTAGATTTCACCCCTGGTCTGTCTGTCTGTCTTTCTTTCTTTCTTTCTTTCTTTCTTTCTTTCTTTCTTTCTTTCTTTCTTTCTTTCTTTCTTTCTTTCTTTCTTTCTTTCTTTCTTTCTTCCTTTCTTCCTTTCTTCCTTCCTTCCTTCCTTCCTTCCTTCCTTCCTTCCTTCCTTCCATCCTTCTTTCTTTCTTTCTTTCTTTCTTTCTTTCTTTCTTTCTTTCTTTCTTTCTTTCTTTCTTTCTTTCTTTCTTTCTTTCTTTCTTTCACTTTTCTACTCAAAATAGTTTCACTATTGCTAACTACAATAACCCTCAGTCATATTCTAAAGTCAGATTAACCTAGCACACTTTATTTATTCTTTTTAAACATAACACTATGTGGGGTTCTTTTCCTCAGGAATGTTCACAGTCCTCTAGAAAGAGTTCTTGTCTACAATGCAATCAGTGACCAAATAATAACAATTAGATTTCATGCAGAACATTTTAACATGACAATCATTCAAGATGATGGTCGTACCTTTGAATTACTGCAGGGGGCTGGGCACACCAGTTCCTGAAAGGAAAATGGTGTCATACATTTGCCTCACAAAAATACGCTGTTATTTTCTTCAATAAATCCATACAAAAGTAGAATGTTTCTGAGTTATTTTTTTAATGGGGTTTTCTTTATCTATTCTTATGATTTGTGCTTGGAGAACAGATCATGTTTTGCATTATAATTATGTGGAAATCTCTGCAATTCAAATGGTTCACAATCATTTATGCACCTTTCAGAGTGTCAACAGTATAGTAACCTGATGTCAACTCGCAAAGAATCCCTGGCCTGCTCTCGAGTTGCCAGAGGCAAGGGGGATGGGAAATTGATGGAGCAGCACAGCAGCCAAAGACAGAAGCACATTCCAGACATATCAAGGCTGTCTCCCAGGGTTACCCACAGCGGACGGAGGGGAGTGATCTCTACAACCTGTGAAATTGCTCCATTGGTGAATGTGATTGATGACATTCCCTGGGGGGAGGGGGGGAACAGGGTCATGACTGGGCTGTAAATTACATGGGGTCAGAGTTGGCTTCACCTTGAATGTGCCGACATGAAGTTCCTAATAAATAACTGCAGGGAAATTGATAAATATGGACTCGTGACACTGCAATTGGTGTGATCATATTTCTGATTGTTGCAGGATCTGGAGAATACGAGATCAAAGAAGGAGCACTCTGAAAATGCCCTTCTATTCTTGGGGGAGGGGAGGGAGAATAAGTCTACCATAACAGGTTCAGCCCCCATTCCTGAGCTCCATTTCATTTTGACTCTTGCTGTACTTCCAGGATGACAGCCTCCTAGATCTTGAGTAATGTCTGCTTCTAGAAAAAGAGAACCTAGCTAAAATGCAATCAATACCAAATAATATTCATTTTCGTTTCATTGGCAAACCTTTAATATGCCAATAATTCAAACTAATACTCCAACCTTGTTGCCAAAGAGAGGGCAAATCAGTTATTCAAAGCAATGATTCACATACATTTTCAACACAAAAATGGGTGACTTGGATCATTTTGTTTAATAATAAAGCAATTAATTAGGATAATGTTTCTGAACTATGTGTTTGATTGGATTCTCTTTATTTTTAGGATTTGGGAAGAGAACAGGTTGTGTTGTACATCATATTTATTCAAAAATATTGAAAATTTAAATGGGTTCACAAAAATTTAAGTACTACTGTATCTGTTAGAGAGTCAAGCATTATAGCAAGCTACAGGTTCAACACACATTTCTGAACTCCATTTTGTATTGATTCTATCTTGCTATACTTTTGGGATAATGTTCTTCTAGAATTTATGTAACTGTTATATTACTTTTCAAGAGAGATCCTGAACTAAGCCAAGGGGAAACAATATGCCCTCAGCAGATATATCTCTATTTTTCTCTGTGTTTTGTTTTCTTCTTCTATGTATATAATTCCTTAATCCCTAATTTTATACTTTATGCATTAATTTCAAAGAGTCATGGCACTCTGTTTACTGAGATACCATAAATCTGTTTCCCTCTGATATTTTGAAACATTGTACAATTGCAAGTTACAATTACAATTACTAATTAAGTACAGTAATTGTCCCTTCTACTCCAGGTGTCAAGGGAAGTTTTAGCAGACACTGACAAATCTATGAGCCTGGATTAAGATATTGCATTCTTCTAATATCTGTTCAGAAATACAGAACTGTGTGTAGGGAGAAAGGGAAGGATTTGTGTTTTATCTGTGATACTTTAGCCAATGTTAATGAGTGGCCAACTCACCTCTCAGCTGAATGTACCATTCATAGGAGCTACACTTTAATGTCTACAATTACCATGTATTATAGTGAGTTGGTTATATACAGGACCTTGGTTTTACTTTTTTTCCCTAACTTGATATTAATTTCTTCCATTGACAACTGTAGAATCAATAGACCTTTTCCAGTTATTCATAAGTATTATCAGCCTGGGGACTTAATCATTGCTGCAATTATTTATCAAGTCTTCTCTCTTTCAAATGAGATCACTTTTCAAAGCCTTCCTTCTCGTGAAGTGTTTGATCAGTACCTGTAAGTATCTTTCTCTTCCTCCTCCTCTTCTTTCCCTTATTTCTACCTGTGCTGTATTATCTTTCTTCCATTTATTTGCTGAAACATATTGGATGCTAGTGAGTCAATATGCTAATTCCAGTGGGCATATTTAGCCATTTTTAATTCCAGAACTCCAAGAAAATCAGTTTATCCAAATGCAGCTTACACTGAGAAAATATAATTCAGCTTTCTCTTGAAAGCTTGATGTTGAACATGCCCACAGGTTAATCCTGATATTCTTCCTATTTCTTCTCAACCAGGAATGAAGTGGGAAAACCCTCAAGTGCATTTGAGAAACTTTCCATCTTTATAAATCTAGTGCAGAAAAATGGAACTGACTTTCCACTCTTAGAAAAGTAGCGACAAAATACAGATAGAACTAACGTCAAACAATATTTTAATATCTAATTAATCCTGGAAAAGATATCTTACTATGAATTTGATGGTTTTCTAGAAGAAGAATCTAAAATACAGTATAAAGCAGGCTAGAAATATTTTCTCATTTCAAAGATAGCTTACCCTCCTCCACATCAATGATTTCTTATCCATACAACCTTCCTAAAAGGTATAGGTAAAGATTCCCCTTGCACATATGTACTAGTCGTTCCTGACTCTAGGGGGTGGTGCTCATCTCCATTTCAAAGCCAAAGAGCCAGCACTGTCCGAAGACGTCTCCGTGGCCATGTGGCCAGCATGATTAAATGCCAAAAGTGCATGGAATGCTTTTACCTTCCCACTGAAGGTGGTCCCTATTTTTCTACTTGCATTTTTTATGTGCTTTCGAACTGCTAAGTTGACAGAAGCTGGGACAAGTAATGGGAGCTCAACCCATTATGTGGCACTAGGGATCTGAACTACCGACCTTTCGATTGACAAGCTCAACATCTTAGCCACTAAGCCACTGCATCCCTTTATAAACAATCCACCTACTATTTGCTAAAAAACCCAATTCCAGATGTCTCCATTTATAAATATGTACCAAAATTTATAATATCAAAGGTCCCAATCTGAAGCACAGATATACTGACATAGTTTATGACTTTCACTTAAGGTTCCTCACTCATAATTACCAGCATACTTTGGCTCTGGCATTCGCTGTAAATGAGATCAATAAAAATGGGCTTTTACCTAATGTTAGCCTTGGTTTTCATGTTGCTTCTGACAATCATGAAGAATTTACAACATATCTTTTGGCAATGGAATTTCTATCTACAAAAGATAAATTTATCCCCAACTACAAATGTAATGACCAGACCAATACAGTAGCCATCATTGGAGGACCCCGTACTAAAACCTGTCTCAATATGGCAACCGCTCTATACAACTACAAATTTCCACAGGTGAGGAAAAATAAGGAGGAAAATGGGAAGCTCATGAACTGTTTGCTATTTTCATAAATGGTGTATTCATCATAACTCTTCAGAGAAAGAATCTAGAAGCAAGAAATATTTTTCATTGAAGGTTGAGAAATTTATGAGATATGAAGAATATCATCAAAGAGCTGTCCCTTTGGCTTGATGAACCAAAACAAATTTGCAGATGTGATGTTGTAAAGTAGATTTTAGGAAGCTTCTTTCTACCACTCAAACCGAGATATTCTGTTAAATAAACAAAAATACATTGTTCCCTAATTTTTTTCTAAACTCCCTTTTATCCAATGTTCTTTGATCTCCCCCCCCCCCCCCACTTAGATCACATATGGATCAGCTCCTTTGATGAATAATGATAAAGCAGCCCTTTATGTTAAATGGATGTTCCCTGATGAAATCCACCAGCTTAAAGGAATAATGTACTTATTGTTACATTTTGGATGGACCTGGGTTGGATTGATTTCTCGATATGAAGAAGACAGGGAGAGGTTTATTCAAAAGAGTCTTTCTATGTTTTCAGAGAGAGGAATCTGCTTTGATTTTATAGAATGTCTTCCCCTGATGATGTATGGTAGTGAAGCTGCTGAAATGGTGGATGAGGCAGATAAAATATACAAAGTGATCATGTGGAGTACAGTCATTGCAGTTATCTTTAATGCTGAAATTACAAGCATAGTGACTATGAGAATAATGATCTATGGTTTAGATTCTGATGATATCCCACAGGACAGAAAAGTCAAGGTCTGGATCATGACAGCCCAGATGGAATTCACATCTATTCTGATACAAAGACAGTTGCCTATTGATTTTCTCCATGGGGCAATTTCCTTTGCACTTCACTCAAAGGAGCTAACAGGATTCCAACAATTTACGCAGAGGAGATACCCAAATACAGAAAAAGGAGATGGTTTTATTAAGGATTTCTGGAGTAATGCATTTGAATGTTCATTTTCCAGTGATATTACAAATGGGAATGCAGAAAGGATCTGCACTGGAGAAGAGAAGCTGGAGACTCTTCCTAATTCTGTCTTTGAGACCACCATGGGTGGACATAGTTACAGCATCTACAATGCAGTCTATGCTGTAGCACATGCTCTGAGGGCCTTGCATGCCTCCAAACTCAAATGGAGTCGAAAAATTGATCAGAGGAGGTGGAAGTACTTTCAATCACCATGGCAGGTAATGTTTAGTAATCCAAATTCAGAAAGTTAATGTAAAATAGTGCTGGATGATGGGCTTTTCCTATTCTTTTGGTTTAGCAGTTAAAAATGAAAGATCCTATACAGATAGTTATGAAAGCTATTTGTATTATCATAGGAAAGAAATAAAGAATTAGAAACCTACTGTCTTGTTCCAGTATTATTTGAATTTTCAGGTCATTTGTGTGCAGTACTGGATAGAATTTGGAAAGATTGTAAGATGTTGAGAAAGTTAAAAGAAAGTAAGTTAAAACTCATGTAACGTATAAACTTTATGTATGAAATTGTATATAAAGGATCTTATTCAGTCCATTATATTTGATAATTTCAAATGTAAAGCCTTGAAAGATTTTTTCCTACTACTTCTTCTGCCAAATCTGTCATCGGACATTGACGATCATGTTGACAATCCTGTTTTTTATCAAAGCCGCATGAAAAAGTGCTGCTGGGTTTTGCCCAAATTAGTCCCTTAGATTTTGAAGCCATGATATTCTTCTTCTGCCGGGAGCTAATTTGCCTTCATTTTTTCCTTGGAGGATTAAGTGAAGTATGCCCAGGAATATTTTTCTGGGTGTTGTATCACATGTCCAAAATATTCTAACTTTTGCTTTTTTATGGTTTTGATGATTTCCCTTGGTTTTCCCAGGTGGCTTATCACCTCATTTCTGATTTTATCAACCCAATTTATATGTAACAGCTATCAGTAAATCCACATTTCAAATGCTTCTAGTCTCTTCAAGTGGCTTGCTGGCAGAGACCAACTCTCCACTCTGTAAAGCAGGGTAGAGAAGATGTAGCATCCGACAAACCTGATTTTCAATCTTAGGTTAAAGAATGCTGTTTGAGCTTTCTCTATCCTTGTTTTTACTTCAGTGGTCATGTTCCTACTTTTACTTTAATGGTCATTTTCTTACTTAGTAACATTATTTTGCAGAGTCCATAGGGAAATTTAAAAAATGACAATAAATCTTTTGAAAATATGAATAGTGTTAGTCATTGTAAATAGCAAGTTTGTCAATGAATCGCATCAAAGTAATTTCAAGTTTAGCTGTTTTCAGTTATCCCTTTCTGATAAATTTGAGGAGGGAGAAAATCCCTGAGGTGGAATTAAAGGCCATTTTGGCCTAGAATTTTCTATGTTGGAGGATTTTATATTGTCAACATTTTATGTCAGAAAACTGAATTCCTAAAATGCTCAGTTGACCAAAGCATCTATTAAAGTTTTCCCTTTCTCAATTTTGTGCTGGAATCTGAAAAGTTTTCTGCTGAAAACAACGCAAAGGCATTTTCTTTCAAGAGACAACTGGACTTTCTTGTTTTTCTTTTTCAGCAGAAGAAGTTGGAAAGATTTTTTTTTAAAAGCTTCTGATGATCTTGTGGCTCAACTGGGCATGGTGGGAGGTGGTGGCACATGGATTTTTGCTACCGGTTCTCCGAACCACCCGTCGCCATCACTACTGGATCGGGCAATCTGATCCGAACTAGGAGCATTTCACCCCTGCTTTCCATTGAGCATAGACCAAACTCAAAAACTGAGATTATTCCATCAATCTAGTTAAATTAATATTGATACTTCTTTGTTTCTTCATTCAGCTCCACCATTTTTTGCAGCAAGTCTCCTTTAACAACACTGTTGGAGAGCAGATTTCTTTTGGCCTCAATGGGGAATTGGAAACTGGATTTGATATTTTCAGTTGGGTCACATTCCCAAACAAGTCTTTTCTAAGAGTTCAAGTAGGAAAGATCGACCTGCTGGCTCCCCTGGACAAACTCCTCACCATTTCTGCCCAGGATGCTGTTTGGCCCCCCATGTTTAATCAGGTGTGTCTTATTTCTCACTTTTTAGGAAACTGTTTATTGACAGATCCAACCTTGCCAAACTAGGCTTCTCCCCAGCTTCATTACTCAGGATGGACTACAACCTAGCATGACAAACCTTGCAACAAAGGATGAAGGACATTGAGAGGCAGATGGACTTAGGGAAAGCTCCGCTGTTTCTGGCTCTAGATGCCATTAGATGTGCTGTTGCTCCTGCCAGCTATCTTAGTCAGTTGGAATCAGCAAATCACTGGAAAGCATTTTTTCTCACACAATGCCATGCGCCTCCATCGGCTGTCCTGTACAGCACCACTGATGGAATGACTCTGTTCCCATGGCTCAGGAGAGGTGGAGACTATGGGTCTCATGCTCCTTACATGTTCCTTTTACACAAAGTTTAGGAAAAAACATATTCTGCCAATAACTGCTAGGTATTCTGGCTGTTCCAATACTACCTATCTTCAGTAGCTGCTTAAGGATGAACAGTCCATAACTACAGTGCAGGTGGCCAGATTCGCAAATACGTGTCTTCTCCACCATATTTATGTTATATAACAAATGTGGCAAACCCTTTGCACTACTTAGTGCTTTCCCTTTTAGCGTTGAACCTACAAAGGGCCACACAGTTAATGGTTTGTAATTTTAGTATAGTTAAACCATGTATAATTAACTGACTGGATTTTATTATAGATTTTAGTTGTTATTTATTAGTTTATATTGCACATTTTTATTTATTCTGGTCTCTGGGCTAAGTCTGTAATAAACTGATCGATTGATTATTGACTGATCCATGGAAGTAAATAATTGACTGCCATCTTGGATTTAGCAGCCTCATTTTTTTTAATGTGATATGAACATAAAATACTAAAGTATAAATAGGTGACTTACAGTTTAAAAATGTACAATCTTTATTTAGTTCCAATGCAAAATCATCAGTCATTGTTGTAATAGTCTTTTTTGACTAGTCAGTTGAGCATATCAAAGCATGAACATCTCGGACAGTAAAATAAAATGAGAGAAGGCAAAATTTATTTATTTTCCAAATCTGGAACAGCATACATTAAAAAGAGAAATGTAATATTTACAGTAGTCGCCAAAATTCTGGAAAACTTTTGGGGAAAGTGTATTTTCTAAAACTAGCTAATAACACCATTTTATTTTATTTTTTTGGATCAGTACCATAAAATTATATATCAATGGAAAGATAAGTTAATCAAGAATGTAATGCAATTAGAATAGCAATTACAGCATAAAGAAGAAAAGTGAAACACATAGAAAAAACGAGATATACAAAAATTATCACCTTGTCAATTAATAGTTGGGTAACCTTTAGCATGAATTGCAGCCTTACAAAATCTTCCCATGGAGTGAACCAAGCCTTTTAGTTCTGCAGCTGTTATAATGTGAAACCAAGATTGAATGATGGCTTCTATTAACTGGGTTTTATTGCTGGGTTGCTTCTGATGAACAAGTTTCTTTAGTCAGCTCCATAGATTTTCAGTTGAGTTAAGGTCTGGGCTATTCCCAGGCCATTCCAGCAGTGGAATATGATTATCTTGAAAGGCCCCCAAAAAGTGTGTGAGAAAAGTGCTTCACAAAAAGTGTTTCTCAAACTCAGCAACTTGAAGAGATACGAACTTCAACTCCCAACTTTCATATGCTGCCTGGGGAATTCTAGGCAGTTGAAGTTCACACTTTCATTTAGGTGCTGAAATTTGAAAAAACAAACAAACACAAAGTTAAGGAATTCTGTGATGAATTTAAAACAAAAGAAAATTGTGAAACGGAATCCTAAGGTTTGGTGAGGATGTAAAGAGTTTGGGTATATATCGTATTTTTCAGACTATAAGATGCACCGGAGTATAAGACGCAGCTTAGTTTTTTGGGAGGAAAATAAGAAAAAAAAAAATCTGCCTACCAGGTATTCATCTAGCTAGTGTCTTTAGTCTGGTCAGCTTCAGCACATTAGTCTGCTGGTTTTTATCCCCTGCTTGGAGATAAAAAACAGCTTCTAAAGCACAACTGATCTTTGGAGAGAGAAACAATGAGAAAAGCAGGAAAACCATAGAGATCGCTTCACTCGCTAGCACTTCGTTAGGGCTGAAAAAAACTTCACAGCTGAGAGTCGGAGGGAGCAGGCAAAGCAGGGAAGCAGAGATCACTTTACTCGCTTGCACTTCGTTAGAGCTGAAAAAAAGCTTTGAAAAAGCTACATTCGTAACATAAGATGCACCCAAATTTTCAGCCTCTTTTAGGAGGGAAGAAAGTGTGTTTTATTGTCTGAAAAATACGGTATATAACTCAAGGTGATGAACATATCCAACACATCTTTCTCATCTTCCTATTTTTCCCATCACAGCAAGCCTGTGAGGTGGGTTGGGCTAAGAGTGAGGGACTGGCGAAAAGTCACTCAGCTTATTTTCCACACTGGGACTCCTGAAAAAGCAAAGCTACTGCAGAGTGCTTCTCAGCATAGGGAGAGAGGTGGATGATCCAAGCCTATACAGGCTGAGAGTTGCATTTTCAGAGGCAAGGCTTCCTCTCAGAACAGAACAGAATAACAGAGTTCAAGCCCCTGCTCAACCAGGAGACCCTATACCATTTCAGACAGATGGTTGTCTAATACCTTCTTAAAAAAAACCTCCAGTGATGAAATGAATACTCCCAAAGCATAAGTGCCTCATATGAAAGAATTCCAATTTTATTTGTGAACAGGCATTACCTCTTTCCATTTGTAATGAGAAATGTCATTTTGGCTACAGCAAGGTAAAAGTGGAAGGGAAATTATCCTGTTGTTATGACTGTAAACGGTGTCCAGAGGGAAAGATAGCTGATCAAATGGGTAAGCAAAGGAATATTCTGAACTCAATCTCCCTCCCTCCCTCCCTCCCTCCCTCCCTCCCTCCCTCCCCTCTATCTATCTATCTATCTATCTATCTATCTATCTATCTATCTATCTATCTATCTATCTGTCTATTTTTATTGAACTTGTATGCTAGCCAGCTTTTAATTCATCCCAGGTCTACATTTCTTCCATAAGTTGTTCTCCACATTTTAAAATATTAAAACAATATGCTTTTGTACATTATGCTTAAAATATACATATTGAAATTTCTGAGGCAGTTAATGGTAGCCAGAATAATCATAAATATTCAAACAAATTCTTTCTGTCTGTCTGTCTGTCTGTCTGTCTGTCTGTCTGTCTGTCTGTCTGTCTGTCTATCTAGCTAGCTAGCTAGCTAGCTAGCCAGCCAGCCAGCCAGCCAGCCAGCCAGCCAGCCAGCCAGCCAGCCATTTAGCCATCTATCTATCTATCATCTATCTATCAGGCACAGGGGGCCATATCATGTTCCAGGGGTGCACATATGCTGTTTACAAGCAATTGCACACTCTGGCCCCCGATGTGTTACTCGTGTCCTAGGTTGCACAGACTCTCAGGCCTTGGGTCCGCGGCTGATGTCATGTAATGCCAGGTGTATTGTTAACAAAGCCCCCCTCATTTGTGATCTTATTTTGGAGGGGGGTGCAGACCTGGCAGGTATTACGGAGACCTGGGTGGGCCACGAGGGGGGGTTCCCCTCGTTGAAATGTGCCCACCAGGTTTCTGAGCATTTCATCAGCCAAGGGCTCAGGGGAGGGATGGGGGAGTGGCAGCGATTATTAGGGAAAGTCTTGGTCCGAGGGAGACCACTGTACCTCAGATAGCCAGATGTGAGTCCCTCCTTGTGAAGTGGGGCCGTGGGGAGCAGATGGGTTTGCTGACTACATACCTGGCTCCCTGCCATGTGGTGGCAACCCTGCCCGAGCTGCTTGACGTTATTGCTGGGGTGGCACTTGATACCCCCAGACTTATTGTTATGGGAGATTTCAACCTGCCATCTGCTGCCTCGGGAGTTCATGGCTTCCATGGTGGCCATGACCTGATCCAATTAGTTCAAGGCCCCACTCACACAGGGGGGGGGCACACTCTGGACTTGATTTTTGTCTCTGGTCAGTGGTTGAATGATCTTGGTAGAGGGGATCTAGACATTAAACCCTTGTCATGGACAGATCATTCTCTCCTTTGTTTGGACTTTCCTGCCGCTTCCCTCCGCCGCAGGGAGACGGAACTGCCCCAGGTGCCTGATGGATCCCAAAAGGTTCCTGATGGAACTTGGGCCATTCCCTGAGACTCTGGCACATGACTCGACTGAAGACCTGGTGGCTGCCTGGGAGAATGCAGCCGCCATGGCTTTGGACCACGTCGTGCCTTTGCGGCCTCTGACCTGATGCCAATCTCATTTGGCTCCTTGGTTCTCCGAGGACCTGAGAAAGATGAAGCGTCAGAAAAGAAGCCTAGAGAGCATTTGGAGGACTAGTCAATCCGATTCCGACTGGACACAGGTGAGGTCTTATATCAAGACCTACCTAGTGGCCATAAAAATGGCAAAATCTGACTATTTTTCCACTGTTATAGCATCTGCAGAGAACTGCTCAGCTGCCTTGTTTAGCGTGACCCACTCCCTTCTTTGAGGGGACTGCGGGAAGACCCCTTGCAGGATCGAGCTGAGGATTTTGTGCAATTTGTGCATGATAAAGTCGCTCAGATTTGACTTTATCATGCACGAAGGCTTGGACTCCGACTGGGTGAGTCTGGGGGAGGAGGTGAGGGTAGATCTTGAGAACATTATCTGGGAGGAGTTTGATCCTGTGGCTCCTGAGTATGTGGACAGGGTTCTGGGTAAGATTAGTGCCACCACATGTTTATTGGACCTGTGTCCCTCCTGGTTGGTACTGGCCTCCCGGGAGATTACATGAGGCTGGCTCCAGGTACTTATAAGTACTTCTGGCTCCAGGTATTATAAGTACTTCCCTGAATGAGGGTGCCTTTCCCGCTGCCTTGAAAGAGGCGGTGGTGAGGCCCCTACTCAAGAAGCCTTCCCTGGATCTGGCTGAATTAGCTAACTATCTGCCAGTCTCCAATCTTCGTTTTGTAGCGAAGGTTGTTGAGAGTGTGGTGGCACACAACTGCCCAGGCACCTGGATGAAGCTATCTATCTAGACCCATACCAGTTAGGCTTCAGGCAGGGGTACAGCACAGGAACAGCATTGGTCGCATTGGTGGATGATCTCTGGAGGGCTTGGGAAAGGGGTTGCTCCTCTGTCCTGGTCCTGTTAGATCTCTCAGCAGCTTTTGATACCATCGACCATGGTATCATGCTGCAGTGGTTGAGGGGGTTAGGAATAGGGGGCACTGTTCTATGGTGGTTCTCCTCCTTCCTCTCCAACCGCTCGCAGTTTGTGTTGACAGGGGGCAGAGGTTGACTTCAAGGCACCTCGAATGGGGAGTGCCACAGGGGTTGGTCCTCTTGCCCCTTCTGTTCAACATTTATGTGAAGCCGCTGGGTGAGATCATCTGTGGTTTGGGGGTGAGAGTCCATCTGTATGCTGATGATACTCAGATGTACATCTCCATCCCAGACCACCCCAACGATGCCCTTGATGTGATGTCTCGCTGCCTGGAGGCCGTGCGGGTCTGGATGGGGAGAAATAGGCTCAGACTCAACTAGTCCAAGACTGAGTGGCTGTGGTTCCTGGCATTGTGATATAGTCAGCTGGTGCCATCACTGACTATTGGGGGTGAATCTTTGCCTCCCACAGAGAGGGTTCGCAATCTGGGCATCCTCCTGGATGCACGGCTGTCTTTAGAAGAGCATATGATGGCCGTGGCCAGGGGTGCTTTTTATCAGGTTCGCCTGATTTCCAGTTGCAGCCCTTTCTGGATTGCAATGCCTTGCGCACAGTCACTCACACTCTTGTCTCCTCTCGACTAAACTACTGTAATGCTCTGTACATTGGACTCCCCTTGAAAAGCACCCGGAGGCTCCAGCTGGTCCAGAATGCAGCTGCGTGTGTGGTTATGGGCGCAACTCGTTGAGCTGCAGTGGCTCCCAGTGGTCTTCCGGGTACGATTCAAGGTGTTGGTTACCACCTTTAAAGCACTCCATAGCATAGGAACCTGGGTACCTTTGAGACCGTCTTCTGCCACCAGTAGCCTCCCACCGGCCAGTCTGCTCCCACAGAGAGGGTCTCCTCAGGGTGCCATCGGCCAAATTATGTCGGCTGGCAACACCCAGGGGGAAGGTCTTCTCTGTGGGAGCCCCTGCCCTTTGGAATGAACTGCCCACAGAAATGCGTAAGAACTCTGACCTCCGTGTATTTCACTGTGCCCTCAAAACCTTGTTGTTCCGCCAGGCCAGGCTATCAATGTAAAGATTTTAAATTGGTTTTAAATTTGGGATTTTAAATTTGAGGTTTTATATTTGAGCCAAATTATTTAACATTTTAAATTATTTTTAAATCTTGTCTGTCTTTGTGCTTTTAATCAGGCTGTACACCACCCTGAGTCCTTCAGGAGAGGGGCGGTATAGAAATAAAATTATTATTATTATTATTATTATTATTATTATTATTATTATTATTATTATTATTATTATTATTATTATTATTATTATTATTATTATTATTATCTTTATGCCAGCAATCTTTCCAGATATCAATGATTTCATAAATAGGAATAGGGTTGATGCTTTAAAATATTATGGTGAAAGAAAATCTTGAGCTTTCCCTCAGGTTATATAGCTTAGCTACTTCTTCCTAAGAATAATGAGTTGGAAGGGATCTTGGAGCTCTTCTAGTTCAACCCCCTGCTCAAGCAGAACACTCTACACTATTCCAGACAAATAGCTGTCTAATCTCTTTTTTAAAAATCTCCAGTGATGGAGCACCCACAACTTCTGAAGCCAAGCCGTTTGTAGTTCAGTGATATATATTTAATACTACCAATAATACAGTCACCCTAAATAGTGTAATCGCCATTAATTTCTCAGATTTGAAATATTATTCTTATTGCTTCAAGAATTATTAACAGTGTGGTTTTTTTTAAAATTTTTCCCCAGATTTAGATGACTGTTTCACATGTCCAGAGGATCAATATCCAAACAAGAGTCAAGATAATTGCCTTCAAAAATCTATAACTTATTTAACTTTCCAAGAGCTATTGGGTATTTCTTTGGTAATGATTGCAGTCTCCTTTTCTGTCATCTCAGCTATGGTATTGGGAATCTTCATTAAACACCAGGACACTCCCATTGTCAAAGCCAACAACAGGAACCTCACCTACATTCTTCTCATTGCTCTCCTGCTCTCCTTCCTTTGCACTTTGCTCTTCATTGGGCAACCTGATCAAGTGAAATGTCTCATGCGACAAACTGCTTTTGGCATCACTTTCTCTACAGCTCTTTCTTGTATTTTGGGTAAAACAACCATAGTAGTTCTTGCTTTCATGGCCACCAAGCCAGGCTCCAAAATGAGGAAATGGGTGGGGAGAAGGATGGCCAACACGATTGTCCTATCTGTCTTCATGGCTCAGTTCACCATCTGTGTAGTGTGGTTGGCAATTTCTCCCCCATTTCCTGATTCAGACAGGCACTCCATGGTTGAAGAAATTGTCTTGGAATGTAATGAAGGTTCAACCACAATGTTTTATACCATGCTTGGTTTTATGGGGCTCTTGACCACTGTCACCTTCATGGTGGCCTTCCTGGCTAGGAATTTACCTGATAGCTTCAATGAAGCCAAATTCATCACCTTCAGCATGTTGGTCTTTTGCAGTGTCTGGGTGTCATTTGTTCCCACCTACTTGAGTACAAAGGGAAAATATGTGGTTGCTGTGGAGATCTTCTCCATTTTGGCTTCAGCAGCTGGATTACTGGGCTGCATCTTTTCCCCAAAGTGCTATATCATTATTCTGAGGCCTGATTTGAATAAGAAGGAACAACTTAAAAAGAAATGAAAATTATGTTTAAACCAGACCCCTTGAATAAAGACAAATTGGTTATTTTCAATATAATATAAAGGGGTTTTCTTTGTACTTTGGGGGTTCTATGTTATTCCCTCATATCAGCACATCATTGTGACATACAAGGCAGTACCTTGATATATAGGGACATAGATATATCTCCCTATTACATTCACTCTGTGAAATTAAGACAGATAATGTAGCATGTCATTCTTGCTCTTCATGAAAATAAGACAATCCAGGAAGTTAGACAGTACTGGGAAAATAAACAAACAGAGAGCCCTTGTGATTGCAAACTATCATTTAATGTACAGATTTTTTTCTCCTCTATAACTACTCTCTCATAATTTTCAGGATGTGTGGATAGGTAGAGATGTAGAGTCACACAAGAAGGTGATTTTCAAAGCATTAGCTGTGATTATCTTTTCCAAGTTCACTTAAGAATCTGGAGAGTTTCCCTGCATCTTTTCTTTGACTTACTGTATTAGATTGTTATTCTGAGCTCCAATAAGAATAAATGGTAGTAGCTAATCAAGAAGATAATTGTGTCTAAAAATCAGTTTTTAATATTACAATGTGCACTTCTCTCATACTTATTGGCTTTGTGTCCTGGAACCCATATGCTTCATAACATATCTGAGGGGGGAAAAACAACAACTACCAACCATCCTAATATTCTTCAGAATTATTTTAAAAAAATAGAGGAAAATCCTTACTAATATCCGCTGCCCCAAATCTGGATGTTTCAGACCCAGATGTTGGTGTTGTGGATAGGATAGTCAGCTAAAAACTGGGAAACAATTATACTAGTCCTCCTTGAAGCATGATAGCCTCCACCAATATGTTATTGAGGGAATTGAATAAAGAATTTGGAAGAAGACTGTGATGGAGAATTACTTCTTAGTTACCGTCATGTAACTGCCCTTATCTAGGTTAAGTGCCCTATCTTTACCATCTTATTTAATTGTGATATCACTCTCATACAGAAGCCTTGGGTGACATCCAGAAGGGGGTTTGAAATACTTTTACCACCAGTTCATTGTGCACTGAAAATTTGAGTGTGAGCAGCTTAGAAAACCTGGCTAAGTAAGGGACTTCTGGTTTGGCATCACGGGGTTGCAGTCAGTGAAATCCCGACTGGCTAACCGCCGCTGACAGGTCTGCAGACCTACCCTGTTCTGAAGGGACAGGGGAAAAGAGAGGGACCCCTTGAGCAGCTGAGAGGAATGGGCAGGTTCCTCAGAGGCCGGAGGCAATCCTCTAAGTCAGTGGTGGGGGATGGCAGTGATGGTGGCTGCCTCAAGACTGCGACAAATCGGGACAAGCAAAGTGCAGGAGGAAGGAAGAAAGGACGAAGTGCTTCGGAGCTGGGTGAGTGACACCAGCTCGGGTGAGAAACAATGCGTTAATGAGGATATTTATAAATAAGACCCCCAGCCTTACTTAGTAGCTGAAGATCTGAGGGGCTTGAAGATTTTGGGGAAAAACAGGGAAAGAAGTTTTAAACCTTTGGTAGCACAACGGACTAAACTGCTGCTGTTAAAGTAGTATTTAGCTGCCAGCTGCCTGCAATTATTGCGAGTTCAATTCTCACTAGGCTCAAGGTTGACTCAGCCTTCCATCCTTTCAAAGGTAGGTAAAATGAGGATCTGGTTTGTGGGGGCAATAAGCTGACTTTGTATAAAATAGAACACTGCTCAGGGGCCCCCAAAAAGCCCTACAAAGCAGGTATATACAAAAGTATGAAAGCTATTGCTTAATGCATTGTGAGCCGTCCTGAGTCTCCAGAGAAGGGCAGCATATAAATCAAATAAATAAATAAATAAATAAATAAATAAATAAATAAATAAATAAATAAATAAATAAACAAACCCTTTAAGAACCTTATTTCACCACTGATTGATTGGAGGGAACTGTTTATTAACTAAATAGAGCTGGATATTTGAAGTTTTTTGCTAAAACTGAAATGAACTTGAAAAGAGAAAAGAGACATTAAGAATTTGCCACCTTTAAAAGCCAGACAAAGAGATCAAATGGATTGCTACATAAATGTTTCAAAATGGCGATTGAAGCTCTGACTAAGTGAAAGTGTTGATTGCAGAAACTTGTTTTTTCCTGAAAAGAACCTATTTGACTTGTTATATATTGTGGATTATTTTGAAAAGAACTATGTTTTTTTTTAACTATTCTGTCGTTTGATGGCTTTACAAAAAAAAAAGAAGAAGAAGAAGAAGAAGAAGTATAATATCTAATAAACTTTTAACTAACTAGCACAGCAATAAAAGACTTGGTGCAGGACCAGAAGTGGAGAAGCTGATGTTTTACTGGAAACAGACTTTGTAATAGAATTAAAAAGGATATGCAGAGTTTTAAGCGTGGAAGTATTGACTTTGAATTGAAATGCATATGGACAGATAAGGAAAAGAAGAAGTAACATAGATAAATTGGATAGCAAATGTTTGAATGTTTAATTGTTTAAATGGTTCAAAATTTAAATGAGCTTTAAATAAAAAGAAGAAATTTTTATGGGAAACAAAGGTAGAAATATTATAAAAATAGAAATAGGAGCATCAGATAGCTCAACCGGCTAAATAGCCTGTTATTAACATTCAGCTGTCTGCAATTATTGCAAGTTCGAGGCTCAAGGTTGACTCAGCCTTCCATCCTTTCTAAGGTAGGTAAATTGAGGATCCAGTTTGTGGGGGCAATAAGCTGACTTTGTATGAAAAATATACAAAAGTATGAAGGCTATTGCTTAACACATTGTTAGCTGCCCTGAGTCTCCGGAGAAGGGCAGCATATAAATCTAATTAAAAAAAAAATGGGAAGTAAAGGTGACTAAAAGTGATATGTTCATAAAGCATAATTTGTTGCAACATGCTTTAGTTTTGATTTGATAACAAATGATTAATTGTTAATGATTTTAGATGATGCATTAAGGTACACAGATGGAAGTTATATTTGTGGTTGCATTTAATACATGTTGGGAATGATTAATATTAAGAAATAAATGGAGATACACCCTGAAAGAGTACAGCTGGAAACAATGGATTTTTATATAACATATGGAAAAAGAATTTTTTAATAAGTTAGTAGAATAGAGGATGGAGTTAATGGAGGAGAATATGCTGAGAAATCAGCCAAATAATGAAATCAGCCAAATAATAGGTGGAGTTAAGGAGGAGAATGCTGTTAATCAGCCAAAACAAAACATGTTTTTGGAAATCAGCCAAAACAATGGGAAATGCTGGTAATCAGCCAAATAAAAGGGGGATTTAAGGAGGAGAATATGCTGAAAACTCAGTCAAAATACGTTATGCTGTAAATTAGCCAAATAAATAGGTGGAGTAATGGAGGAGAATGAAGAGAATATACTGAAGAATAATTATTAATAAGGGGTGAAAAAGAAAATGTTGGGTGATAATTAAAATGAAATGGTAAATTTTGAGATCTCTGTGTAAAAGTTTACAAACATGATAGGATAGATTGGGTTTAGAAAATGAGAAAAATAGAAAGAAATTTTGATTAACAAATTGATATAAAAATCGAGTTGTATTCATTTTGAAATTAAGATTTGTGGTGATAAAATTGTAAGGTAAATATATAGATTAATAGAATAGATTGTCTGTGTGTTTAATGTTGATGCTAAAAGGAGCAAGGGATAAAAAATTTAGATAAAGTGGTATTGAATTTTGACTTATAATTGAATTTGTAATTGAATTTAAAAAGGAGCTTTGCCTTAGTAGGAGATTAGGATGTATGATGAGATAATAGAAAGATTTATTAAGATGTTGGAATTTTTGTTAAAATTGTTGGTTTTCATTTGTTAAATTAGTGTATCCATTTGTGACCAGACCATGTTGTTCTTGAAAAAAAAATCTTTTTAAAGTTTATGTTGGAAAAAATGAAAAAAAAAATTACAAAAGAAAGAAAGAAAGAAAGAAAGAAAGAAAGAAAGAAAGAAAGAAAGAAAGAAAGAAAGAAAGAAAGAAAGAAAGAAAGAAAGAAAGAAAGAAAACCTGACTAAATAGGACGACATAGCACCGGGTTTGCCACTACCGGATTGCCCAATACCACCACTGGTGTCATTTCATTCTGTCTGCTGAGATTGTTGCATAAAGTGAGTCCCCTCCCCCTTTGGTTTTTCATTTTGATTACTGTGGATTTATCTAGATGGTGAAAGCAATGTTATTAGAAATCAATTCACTGTTGCATTCATCTGCTGTTTATTTCTGTGTGTGTATGGAGGGAGAGGGGGAGAGAGAGAGTGTCGAGCCCGATCTCCTGCTCGACAACACATATGGGAGAAAGAGGAGATGAGGCTGTGGTAATGCGACCCAAAGATACCTGAAAGCATGGGGATACTCTTTACAGGGGCTGGTGATGGTGGCACAAGGTGTTTAGGTGACTGGACTCATCGGGGGAGAGGATCAGCAGTGAATGGAAGGATCATGGATGAGCAGAGGAGACGGCAGCATTTGATGATGTCACAGACCGGCACAGGGATAATTGATGGCCCATTTGAATGCCTCACTCAGCTGGATGTAGCTCAGCTGTTCATTATGTGTGTGGGATAGGTGGAGCCTGCACGGAAAGATAAAAAACACTGAGAGGCAGTTGCTCTCAGCTCCAACTTTAAACTACCATATTTTCCGGTGTATAAGACGACTGGGCGTATAAGACGACCCTCCTCAGAGCCATTTAAGGCTCGTCAGAGCCTTATGGGCTGGTCTGCCTGGTTACAGGAGAATGAGACCCGGTGTATAAGACGACCCCTGACTTTTGAGAAGATTTTTGTGTGTTAGAAAGTAGTCTTATACGCAGGAAAATACAGTAATGTAACTTAGCGTTGCCATGGAGCTACTTTGCAGCTGCAATAAACCATTTGTCAACTCCAGTTTCACAGTGGATTGTTTGGGGCTGTCAAGGTTTGTTTAGGAATGCTGAGAGAGAGGGAGAGAGATGGGGGGGAGAAAGAGAGAGAGGGAGAGAGAGAGAGAGAGAGAGAGAGAGAGAGAGAGAGAGAGAGAGAAATCTGCAGTCATAAATTTTCCTTAAAGATATTGGTCTCACAGTGGTTTTATATCTGTGTTTTGTTCCTTGCTTTCCATGCATTTCAAGCAGCCAAATCACAAAATGTTTCAGAAGGCCTAAGTATTTTGACTGATTTATTAGGATGAAAAATTTATTATTATTATTATTATTATTATTATTATTATTATTATTATTATTATAAGAAAAGTGTGATAACAACTTGACATAGCCATGGCTTAAGAGAGGAACCATCAAGAAAGAAACAGAAGGTTTAATACTCACTGCTCAAGAACAAACATTACAAACTAATGCCATGAAAGCGAAGATACAAAAATCCACTGACAATCCAAACTGCCGACTTTACAATGACAAAGTTGAAACTGTTTCACATTTAATATGTGAGTGCAGCAAAATCACGCAAACTGATTACAAAGCTAGACATGATCGAGTTGCTAAATTAGTCAACTGGTCATTATGTATAAAATACAACATGCATGTATCCAAAAAGTTATGGGAGCACAAAATGAAAAAAGTTATTGAAAATGGGACAGTGAAGATCTTGTGGGACTTTCGAATGTAGACGGATCGTCATTTGGAACATAACATGCCAGATATCACAATTGTTGAGGGCCGAAGTGTACAGTTTATTGATATCGCTGTACCAGGGGGCACCAGAGTTGAAGAAAAAGAACTGGAAAAAATCATGAAATATCACGACCTGATCATCGAAACTACACGGCTATGGATGATACCCATTGTCATTGGGGCACTTGTCCAAGAATTTGACAAAATACATCAAGAAATTGCAGCTTCCTGCAATAACACCAGTGAAACTGCAAAGAAACTATTTTACTCAGAACATCATCTATTTTAAGAAGATACTTGGTTGATACCTAGGATGCTGGCAGCAACCCATATCAACCATTAGTACCAGTCAATCGTATTTGTGACATATTTTAAAATGTTCAGTTGACTGAGTTTCCTGTTTAATGAATAAAAGAGATAATAATAATTGAAGATAAGCAGCAAGAAAAAATCACAAAGTACCGGGACTTGCAAATCGAAGTTGAGCGACTATGGAAAAAGAAATCATGTGTTGTTCCGATTGTAATTGGAGCCCTTGGAGCAATACCCAAAGGGCTACCCCGCTATTTAGAAATTCTAAATTTACCGGACTTGAACATTTTGACTCTGCAAAAAACCACCTTACTCGGAACAGCTTACATCCTCCGACGATATCTTAACAGTTCCTAGGTCCTTGGTTAGGACTCGAGCTGCTGAGCTATTAACCAGCCTCAAAGACTGTGAATCTCACTACAGATTAACCAATAATAATAATAATAATAATAGCAACAACATTTATTATTAATAATAATAATAATAATAATAATAATAATAATAATAATAATAATATCTATCATCATCATCATCATTGGAATTAAGGTAAAGTGTAGGGGTGGGGTTTTTTTATATATTGATGAGTGTGGCATTTTTTACTTCTTAAATATATTGCCTTGTTATAAAAAGGAAATATTCAGTTATATTACAGGAGGACAGTGGCATCAATCCAGTAGTAATTATAGAAAATTAACTCTAGGATGATTTACATAACTTAAACAATTTAAAGATAAGGAAAAAAAATAATGTCAATATGAACTATGGTTTCTGAAATGCTAACTAATAAAAAGTTGTTTAAATTGTACATTTAAAGCTAAGCGTGGCTTTGTAGACAATTGCAAAATGAATAAACTTATTTTGTAATGCAATAGATGTTTTTTTTATCTTGAATTCAATCAATACTTAACATTGAGGTCTCCACTGAATTTTTATTTATTGTTGTTTACAAATGGCAGAGGGAAAATAAGGAAAAAGGAAGAAAAAGGAAAAGAAAAAAATCATTTGTGAAAATATTTGGTTTGTAATGTCCCTTTTGTTTATTTATTTTTTAAATGTTTATAACCCACCTCCTCATGTTCTGACTCTGAGCTGTGTACATAATAGAGTCTGAAGAGTCTGTATAGGATGTCCTTGACTCAGTGGTGAAATCCATTTTTTTTTTACTACCGGTTCTGTGGGCATGGCTTAGTGGGCGTGGTGTGGCTTGGTGGGCATGGCTTGGTTGGCATGGCAGGGGAAGGATACTGCATAATCTCCATTCCCACCCCACTCCAGGGAAAGGATACTGCAAAATCCCTATTCCCTGGGGCCAGCCAGAGGCGGTGTTTGCCAGTTTTCCGAACTACTCAAAATTTCCACTTTCCAGTTTTCCGAACTGCTCAAAATTTCTGCCAGCGGTTCTCCAGAACCTGTCAGAACCTGCTGGATTTCACCCCTGCCTTAACTATGACCACAATTGAGTCCAAAATTCCTGTTGCGAAGCGAGACAGATTTAAGTGAGATTTGCCTTATATTACGACCTTTCTTGCTAGTTGCCAGAGAGAAGTTCCTTGAAGATGGGCTCCAGCACAAGTCCAAAAGCTCATGAAACAAAACCTCTGATCATGAATGAACGAATTAAATTTTCTTCTCAAATTCTCCCACTTCTTATAAGTGTAATTGCAGCTTAATTTCATGGAATTGTTTCATTGAGCTGTGTACTTAGGTCATATTTATGTTTTTGTTCAATTTCTCATATGTTGGGATCTGATTGTTCTTTTCATCCATTATATTCACTTTTTGTTTTGCCATGAATATGATTAAAGATATAACATATACTTCATTTATCTACCAAAGGGTGGTACCAACAAATATTCTCCTGATTGCTTTGGGGGCTGAAGAAGAAAGGGTAATAGAAGGAGCACTTTGAATATATTCACAGGCTTCTTTTGGGGAGCATAAGTCCACCTTAATAGCCAGAGCTCTATTTCCTATTGATTCTACTTTGTTGGACTTCCAGGATGATATCCTTCTAGAACCTAAACAACTGTTATAACAGTTAGCCAAGTCATAGATTGATTCAAACTGAATCTGTGCATGCCTAAGATGGCGGTTGTGCTCTGAAGCCCTGTGGAGGGATGGGGCGATATTTGGCAGTTTTTGGGCCGTTTTGACCACCTATGGCCACTGTCCGGTTAGCTGAATGTCATGCTAGCTGGCAGAGAGCTTTTTCACTCTCTGAAATATACCATCCAGGGAGTAATCTGTGATCTGCGGTGCTGTTGGAAGGGCGGCGTTAGTTGTGTGTAGGCAGTGGTGGCAGCAACCTGTTCATTGGCTGTTGTTGGTTGGCTCAGCCAGCTTTCCGGGCTTGAAGATCTGCTCTGGAAGCATGATACCGGTGACTAGAGCAGCACCGGCATCGGCGGCGGCGGCAGCAGCGTGGGCAGCATTTTCCCGTCGGAGCCGAAATGCCCGTGTGGGCGATGATGACAATGGGGCTGGCTCTGGTGCTAGTGGTGAGATGAGTGGCGGCCGGCAGTATCTACAATGGCGCTGGCAATGCCGTGGTCAGAGGTGCTTGGCCGATGGGACAATAGACAGCTAGACAGCAGCAACTGACGCTGATCATTACAGCGATGGGACGGCCTCTATGGACAATTTAAGTCTCTGGTACCTCTTAGGCTGTTGCAGGGCCTTTGGGGTAACTCCTGAAGGGCTAGTCCCTGTGACGAGGCCTCCTCCCACTTGGATCAGGTGGAGGCTATGACAGGGTAGGTAGTCACTGCTGGAAAATCTGGGGAGTTTTGGGGGTGATGTGGAGGGTTGGGAGGTAGACGGAGGGGTGTTTCCCCTGTTGCCTCATAGATCCTCCCTCTCCCCCTTCCCCCTTTGGCCTGTACACAGGCCTTATAAAGGTCACTCTTACCCGGTTGGTACCTGTCTACTGGAAGCAGCCCCTGGCTGTATTTATCTCTACTCCTTCCTTGGTGTGTCTGCCAGCATAAATGTATGTGGACTGACTTTTTCCTGAGCCTTCGGACTGGCTTTATTGTACCATCTCTACTATCTTCGCTCACTTGCTGTAGGGAGAGGTGCAGCTTAGGGGATGTACTGAGGGAGCTGGTTCAGCACTGCATTTTCATCACCAGTGGGAGGTTCCATCTGCTCCATGGCCAAGTATGATCAGCCACTGTGAGAGGTTGGTTTTTGGATGTTTGCTCTCCAGCTGATTGATACACCATGACTCCTGCCCACTGTCCTGTGAAGAGAGTGGAGATCTCTGTTTTCCAGTTACACCCAAGATCTGCTTTTTTCTTCTCCTGGACGTTTGGACTATCATGGTTGACTCCCAAGCCATATCTTACCATCATCCCAGAGCTTCAGTTTGTTGTGGATGTATACTACAACCAACCTTCTAGCATTGTGAGACTCCCCCCTCTCGCAGGCCTGGCCCTCCTTGCTATCAAGGGCCTATCTTGATGACGGGTTTTGGAACCCCGAGAGATGGCATGTTGCAAAGAGGGGGTTGAGGGTTTTTTAAACTAAATTTTTAACAAAAATTTTAAGGGGTACTGGGGGGGAGGGTTGTCTTAAGATTGGACCTGGGAGGGTCCATACAGCTTCAGGGCAGCACAACAGGTCTGATGGGCATGGCGGAGGTCATGGTGGAGGGGGCAGGAATCCAGTTGGGGTGTTAGGGGGTAAGGGTGAGGGTTGTGTGATTAGTAAAGTGAGTGGGAGGGGCAGATATGGTGGTAGCAGGGGGCTGAATCATGTTACAGGAGTGTGCACTCGCTGCTTGCAAGTGATTGTGCACTCAGGTCCCCAATGCGACTCCCCTATTGGACCTTTCAGCGGCTTTTGATACCATCGACCATGTTGCACCAGCTGGAGGGGTTAGAAGAGGGAGGCACTGTATTGTGGTGCTTCTCTTCCTTCCTCTCTGGTCGGACACAGTCTGTGTTGGCAGGGGGACAGAGATAGACCTCGAGGTGCCTTATCTAAGGGTTGCCGCAAGGGTCAGTTCTTTCGCCCCTGTTCAACATTTATGTGAAGCCGCTGGGGGAGATCATCCATGGTTTTCGGGTGGAGTGTCATCTGTACACTGACGATACTCAGTGTACATCTCCATGCTTGGTTTTATGGGTTTATAAATTCTGTTTTAAATGGGTTTTAAATGTTGTATGGTTCATTGTTTTAGCATGGCTGTACACCGCCCTGAGTCCTTCAGGAGAAGGGTGGTATATAAATCTAATAAATAATAATAATAATAAATAATAACAGTGATGGTGAAGCTTTCTGGCACCAAGTGTCGAAAAGGAAGCACTTCATGTGCACTCATCAGGGTCACAACCAGGAGGAGCAGCTTTCCAGGGACCATTGACTCTGACTGGGTAGATTCCGGTGAGGTGACCTGCTCCCTCCTACATCAGGGAGCGTGGGAGGACCTCTTGCAAGGGCAGGCTGAGGATTTTGCACAGTATCTGCACGATAAAATCGCTCAGATTTGGGAAGGCTTGGACTCTGACTGGGTAGATTCCGGCGAGATGACTGAGGCCGGTCTTGAGAATGTTATCTGGGAGGAGTTCAATCCTGTGACTTCTGAGGACATGGACAGGATTCTGGGAAGGTTAAACGCAACCACATGTTTATTGGACCCGTGTCCTTCCTGGCTGGTACTGGCCACTCGGGAAGTTATACGAGGCTGGCTCCAGAGGATTATAAATGCTTCTCTGAGTGAGGGTTTCTTGCCTGCCGCCTTGAAAGAGGTGGTGGTGAGGCCCCTCCTCAAGAAGTCTCCTCTGAACCTGGCTGTTTTGGCAAATTACCGTCCTGTCTCCAAACTTCGCTTCATTGCAAAGGTTGTTGAGATTGTGGTTGTGCAACAGCTCCCACAGTACCTGGATGAAACTGTCTATCTAGATCCATGCCAGTCTGGCTTCAGACCTGGGTACAACACGGAGATGGCATTGGTCGCATTGGTGGATGATCTCTGGAGGGCTCGGGACAGGGGTTGCTCCTCTGTCCTGGTCCTGTTAGATCTCTCAGCAGCTTTTGATACCATCGACCATGGTATCATGTTGCATCAGTTGGAGGGCTTGGGGATAGGAGGCACCATGTTGCAGTGGTTCTCCTCCTATCTCTCCGACCCATCGCAGTCTGTGTTGGCAGGGGGGCAGAGGTCGACCTCGAAGCGCCTTGTTTGTGGGGTGCTGCAACGGTCAGTCCTCTCGCCACTCCTGTTCAACATTTATGTGAAGCCGCTGGGTGAGATCATCCGTGGTTTTGGGGTGCGTTGCCAACTGTACGCTGATGACACTCAGCTGTACATCTCCAACCCTGACCACCCCAATGATGCCCTCGAAGTGATGTCCCAGTGCCTTGAAGCCATGCGGGTCTGGATGGGGAGGAACAGGCTTCATCTCAACCCTTCCAAGACTGAGTGGCTGTGGATGCCGGCGTCCTGGTATAGCCAGCTGGTTCCATTGCTGGCTATTGGGGGTGAGTCATTAGCTCCGACAGAGAGTGCTCGCAACCTGAGTGTCCTCCTGGTCTCACGGCTGTCCTTGGAAGGGCATATGGCGGCCATGGCCAGGGGTGCCTTCTATCAGGTCTGCTTGATGCACCAGTTGTGCCCATTTCTGGATCAGGATTTCTTATGCACAGTCACCCATGCACTTGTCACATCTCGCCTGGACTACTGTAACACTCTCTACATGGGGCTCCCCTTGGGGTGCACCTGGAGGCTCCAATTGGTCCAGAATGTGGCCGCGTGGGTGATTATGGGAGCGACAGGGTGCTCCCACATAACACCTCTTCTGCGCAAGCTGCACTGGCTCCCAGTGGTCTTCCAGGTGCGCTTCAAGGTGTTGGTCCTCACTTTTAAAGCACTCCATGGCATAGGGCCGGGGCACTTGCGAGACCGCCTGCTGCTACCGATAACCTCCCACCAGCCAATACGCTCACACAGAGAGGGCCTCCTCAGGGTGCCATCAGCCAAGCAATGTCGGCTGGCAGCCCCCAGGGGGAGAGCCTTCTCTGTGGGGGCACCTGCCCTGTGGAATGAGCTACCTCCTGGAATACGATTGATCCCAGACCTCCATGCTTTCCGAAAGGCCCTGAAGACTCATTTATTTCAACAAGCCAGCCTAGTTTAATTGGTTTTAATGGGGTTTTAAAATTCTTGATTTTATTGATTTTGGGTTTTAAATTGGGTATTTTTCGATTTGGGATTTTAAATTGGTAACGCCGATGATTTAATTTATTTTAATTTTTTTAAACTTTTGTACTATATGTGTTTTAAGTTTGGCTGTTCACCGCCCTGAGTCCCCTCCGCGGAGAAGGGCGGTATATAAGTTGAAATAATAAATAAATAAATAAAAATACTACTTTTCTACAGAAAGACCCTGTATTAAGCAAAGGGGAAAGCAACATGACCTCAACAAATATATTTCCATATATTTTCCAATTGTGTTTTCCTTTCTTTTTTTGTGTATATGACTTCCCATTTCTCACATTTTCTACTTAATTGATTAGTTTCAATAGCAGTGTTGCATTATCTACCGAAACACCATAGATATATTTCCTTCTGACATTCTTCAAACATAGTACTATTGCAAATAATAGTACTAATTACTGATTAAGTATAGTCATTGTCCAATCTCTCAAGGGGATTTCAGGAGAAACTGACACATCTTTGAGTCTAGATCAAGACCTTGCATTCCTTTAATATCTTCTCTGAAACACAGAACTGCATGAAGGGAGAAGAAGATTTCTGATCAATGATATCTCCTTATCAGAATTCCAGATAATGTTCATTGTATTTACTGTAGAGAATATTAATGAGTGGCCAATTGACTTGCTCAGTTGAATAGTAACATAGAAGCTACTCTTTAATGTCTACAATGACTATATATTATAGTGAATTGGTTATATACAGGACCTTAGTCTTACTTTTTTCCTCTAACATGATGCTAATTTCTCCTATTTACAACTGCAAACTCGGTAGTCCTCTTCCAATTCCTCACAAGTATTATCAATCTGGGGACTTAATCATTGCTTCAATTATTTATCAAGTGTTCTTTCTTTCAAATGAGATCACTTTTCAAAGCCTTCCTTCTCGTGATGTGCTTGATCAGTACCTGTAAGTATCTTTCCCTTCCCCTCCCCCTGTTCCTTCTCTCCTTTTCCTTATTATCACCTGTGCTATATTATCTTTCATTATTTTTTCTGCTGAAACATATCAAGTACTGTTTAGTTAGTACACTAATTCCAGTGGGCACATTTGGCTATTCTTAATTCCACAACTCAGAGAAAATCAGCTTGTCCAAACACAGAAAATTAAATTAAGAAAATCTTATTTTGAAAGTAAAGACCTTGATGATTTTAGAAGTTAAAGATGCCCTTGGCTTAACCTTGAACTGTTTCACATTTCATTTAGTCTAGAAATGAACCAGGGAGCCCTGAAAAGTACTGAAGAATTACGGATAGAACGGAAATGAAATTAAAATCCAAATTAATCCTGGAAGACATATTTTACCTTGAATTTAACAGTTTACCAAGAGAAGAGTCTTAATTATAATACAAAACTGGCTGCAAATGATTTCCCAGCTTCTCATCAATGATTCTCTATCCATACAATCTATGACAGGGTTCTGTAACCCACGGTTATGGAGCCGCATGTGGCTCTTTCATCCCTCTGCTGTGGCTGCCTGTCTACAAAATATGAGTCACAACCGGCAATGTGTGACACCTGCCAGCACATGATTTATTGAGCTTTTTGACTCATCTTTTTTTTTTTTTGGAGTTCAAAATGTTTTTATTGCACGCAGAAATAAAAATTGGTTTTTTCTGTAGCAATTCATTCATTTCATAAATGCTGCACACTATAGTTTATACACACACACACACACACACACACACACACATAGCATAAAGGTAAAAAAAATGATATATGTAGTGTTAGCTTCATTTTAGATGTCAAAAGTTTTTGTGGCTCCCAGTGTTTTCTTTTCTGTGGGAAATGGGTCCAAATGGCTCTTTGAATGTTTAAGGTTGCTGACCCCTGATCTAAGACTATAGTTTGCTAATAGATTCCATAGTCTGTGTTTATAATTATATTTAAAAATTTACAAAATCAATTGTCCGAATCGGAAGCACAAATATATTGACATAGTTTGTAACTTTCACTGAAGGTTCCTCACTCATAATTACCAACACACTTTGAGTCTGGCATTTGCTGTAAAGGAGATCAATGAACACTCTGAGATTTTACCCAACATTAGCCTCGGTTTTCACATCGCTACCAACTATCTAGAGGAATATACAACTTATCTTTTAGCAATGGAATTTATATCTACAAAAGATAAATTTATCCCGAACTACAAATGTAATGACCAGACCAATACGGTAGCTGTCATTGGAGGACCCCAGACTAAAACCTGTCTCAACATGGCAACCAGTCTGTGCAACTACAAATTTCCCCAGGTGAAAAGAAATATGCAAGATGGTTCATGACCTATTTATTATTTTCACAGTGATAACTCTAACAGGTTAACTTCTTACAGAAGCAAGAAATATTCGTCATATAATGATGAGAAATTTATGAGATATGAAGAATATTATCAAAGACTGTTGTGCTTGATGAGCAGTACTCAATTTGCAGATGTGATGTCATAAAGTAGATTTTAGGAACCCTCTTTCCATATAAATACAAATGTACTGTTCCTTTATTTTTCCTAGAAAACTCCCTGTCAGGCCTGGAATATCCTGTCAGGCCTGGAAGCCATCTTTGCATTGGATCTTCAGACCTGCCACATTTAGTGATGTGGGAAACTGGGAGGGGGGATTTTATGGAGCAGGGGAAATATATAGTCATAATAACATTTTTTCCCCCTGAGAGTCAAGGACATCTTGCCTTGCATTTGGAAGGGTTTAACTGGGAGGCATCCCCAGTTGGGATGGTACATTGATTGGGCCATGTTGTGGACATGTAGGTGCTGGGCAGGGACTTGGACTTTTCTAGGTTTTCCCAGATGTGCCAATATGACATCTCTAATAAAATGGAACATTGAGGAACTTCTAGTCTTGGTTCTTCTTTCGTTGGGGGTGTTACTTGGAACTCTGACATTCCTTTTTTTCCCTTTGTTTCTCTGCTTTTCCCCACTTAGATCACATATGGATCAGCTCCTTTGATGAATAATGATAAAGCAGCCCTTTATGTTAAATGGATGTTCCCTGATGAGATCCATCAACTTAAAGGAATACTACATTTACTTTTACATTTTGGATGGACCTGGGTTGGGATGATTTCTCTGTTTGAGGAAGATAGAGAGAGGTTTATTCAAAAGAGTCTTTCTATGTTTTCAGAGAGAGGAATCTGCTTTGACTTTATAGAATGTCTACCCCAAATGATGTATGGTAGTAAAGCTGCTGAAATGGTGGAAGAGGCAGACAAAATATATAAAGTGATCATGGGGAGTACAGTCATTGCAGTGATCTTGAATGCTGAAATTACAAGCTTAGTGACCTTAAGAGTAATGATCTATGGTTTAGATTATGATGATGTTCCAGAGGAGACGAAAATCAAGGTCTGGATCATGACAGCCCAAATGGAATTCACCTCTATTCTGATACAAAGACCATTGCCCATTGATTTTCTCCATGGTTCTTTTTCCTTTGCAATTCACTCAAAGGAGCCAACAGGATTCCAACAATTTATCAAGAAGACAAATCCAAATTTAGAAAAAGACAATGGTTTTATTAGGGATTTCTGGAAAGATGCATTTGAATGCTCATTCTCCAGTGATACTACAGATGGGAATGCTGGCAGGACCTGCACTGGAGAAGAGAAGCTGGAGACTCTTCCTAATTCTGTCTTTGAGACCACCATAGGTGGACATAGTTACAGCATCTACAATGCAGTCTATGCTGTAGCACAAGCTCTGAGGGCCTTGCATGCCTCCAAACTCAAATGGAGTCGAAAAATAGATGAGAGAAGATGGAAATTCCAATCATCATGGCAGGTAATGTTCACCAATCCAACTTTAGGAAGATCATCAGTTCATCTTAAAAATAATACTGGATTGTAGGTATTTTCTGTTTGTTTTACCAGTTATAAAAAAAATATCTTTTAGGCATAGATGTGAACGTGGCTGGTATAGTCACAGGAAAAGAAAAGAAAGAATGTAAAAACCTATTATCTTTCCCAATATTCTTTGAATTTTTAAGTCATTTGTGTTGTACTGAATAGATTTTCAGAATTAAGTAGGTAGGACATTCAGAAAGTTTTTAAATTTTTTAAAGATCATGTAACATATGATCACTATTCTTTGTATGAAACTTTATGCCAAAAAACTGAATTAATAATTCCTAAAATGCTCAGTTGATCAAAGCAAAGTTCTCTATCAATGTTCTCCTTTTCTCAATTTCACACTGGAATTCTCATTGACAATTTTTTCAGCTGAAAGCATTAGTCAATTAAGTAAAAATCTATGTGATGAACATTTCCTTTTCAATTACAAACATAGTAGATTGAAGGGGGAAAAAACCCACTTTCCATTGAGCATAGGCCAACCTCAAAAACTGAAATTTCTCCATATGGCTCAAGGAATCCAGTTAATATTTACAGTTCTTTGTTTCTTCATTCAGCTTCACCATTTTTTGCAGCAAGTCATCTTTAACAACAGTGTTGGAGAGCAGATTTCCTTTGACCTCAATGGGGAATTAGAAACTGGATTTGATATTTTCAATTGGGTCACATTCCCAAACAAGTCCTTTCTTAGACTCCAGTTTGGAAGGATCAACCCCATGGCTCCCCCAGACAAGTTCCTTGCCATTTCTGCCAAGGATGCTGTTTGGCCCCCCAAGTTTAACCAGGTGTGTTTCATTTCTCACTTTTTAGGAAATCATGCATTTATTGATCCATAGAAGTAAATGATTAAATGATTGTCATCACAACAACTTTTGGATTTTAGCAGCCTCAATTGTTTTATTTGTGATAGGAACATAAATTGCTAAAATATAAATAGGTCTTAAAATGTAAATACCCACAACCTTTATTTAGCTCCAGTGCAAAATCGTCCCACTAATTCTAGTAGTAGATTTTATTGATTAGTCAGTTGAGCCTATCAAAGCATTAGCATCATGCACAATAAAATACAGTAAAATGAGAGAAGCTAAGATAAAACAGTAAGATAGAATGGCATGTAGTAAAATAGAATTCAAAGATATAAAAATGAATCCAAAAGATCAAAACCAGCACATGCTTAAGTAAATTCATCACCTTTGCATTCAGCATCAATGTCTTCTATAAGTCTTCTTAGAAGACCCAAAGGTGCTTTTTCAGGAGGCAACTGAACAAATAAACTGTTTGTTTGTTTGTTTTTTCTTTTGAAGATTCCCTTCTCATCCAAGAAGTTTCTTCAGCTTTGACAGGATAGTGGGGAATGGAATTTATTTATTTAGCGTATGGCTGGTCATACACAACATTAAAACACTTCATTTTTACAGGTTAAAAACAATTAAAACAATAAAAAAGCAGTAAGAAAACCTAAAAGGAAAACAGAAATAACATTTTAAAGTTTGATGTCAAGTTTGGAGATCCAGTCAGTAGCTGCCGTTGTTATGCAGAGGAAGGCCCTAGAATCTCCTGAATACCTTCTGTTAGGGCATTCTCTCACTATATGCTGGATAGTCTGTCAAGGGGCCCCGTAATCACATTGTGGTGAAGGCGTCTTTCCCCATTTATACAAGGAGTCAGCACACACTCCATGAGTTGTTCTAATTCTATTATATGTCACCCATATGTGTCGGGGTAGGCTAAATCCTGGAGGTATACTACTAGGACTGATATGCTCAGACACATCTTGTGGGGAACAGCTACTCCACGCCTCCATCCACTTTTGTATGGTGTTCTGATGATCGGCCATCAACTTAAGCGCTGTCAAGAGTGGTGGATTTCTTGACTTTAATCGGCATCTTAAGAGATCAGGAATGTGTCCATGTATGGCTAGAGAGGAATTTAACAATATCTTACTATACTCCCGCATGAGAGCTTCTTGTCGTTGTAAGTGCGGGGGAAGTATGTGACTAAGAACTGGTAACCAGTAACTAGGTGTAGATTTTATGCACCCAGTAATTAGCCTCATCGTATGGTTAAATTGAACATCAATAAGTCCTGTATGTGAGCTGTTTATCCATACAGGGAATGGAAGTGGGAATGGGACAGGACACTATCCTGTCAGAGTTGAAGAAGCTTCTTGGAGGAGAACCGAAATGTCTTCAAAAAAAGAAAAAAAAAGGAGGGGAGAAGAATGTCCAGTTGCCTCCTGAAAAGACACCTTTGGGACAACCATGACCTGGATGACTGAGAATCTCTATAGACCAATGATGAAATCCAAATTATTTTACTACTGGTTCTGGGGGCGTGGCTTGGTGGACATAGAGTGGCTTGGTGGGTGTGGCTTGGTGGGCATGGCAGGGGAAGGATACTGCAAAATCTCCATTCCCACCCCACTCTGGGGCCAGCCAGAGGTGGTATTTGCCAGTTCTCCAAACTACTCAAAATTTCCGCTACCGGTTCTCCGAACTGCTCAAAATTTCCACTACTGGTTCTCCAGAATCTGTTAGAACCTGCTGGATTTCACCCCTGCTACAGATTCTTTTTAGAAGAGAACCTTGAATATTTGGGTGCTAAAGAAAATAAGGTTATTTTTTATTTGAGTCCAATTCTATGGATTTTTGAAGTAGTGTCTATAAGTACTCAGCCCTTCCTGAACATTATAATGGACAACTGAATAGAACATTTGAAGTAGGCAGAATGTACAGTAATAAAACAATGACACTTTGGAAAAATACATAGCTTAATCCCAAAGCTGCTTTGGAAAAATACATAGCTTAATCCCAAAGAGCCAACTGGACTTTCTGGTTTTTCTTTGAAGATGTTTCACTTCTCATCCAAGAAGCATCTTCAGTTGAGAGCTTAGAGAAAACATTTGTTGAACAGGTGCGGACTTCAACTCTTAGCTTCAACAAGCTGGCTGGGGAATTCTGGCAGTTGAAGTTCATACTTCTTCATCACTGAAGTCTGAGAAAAACTGAGTTAAGACATGTCATGAATTTCAAATGAAAGAAAATGGGGAAGTGGGACATGGAAGCTTGAATGAAGATGTGTATCTTTTGGGTGTGTACAGACTGAACACTCCCAACACATAGATTCTTCATATGAAAGAACTCTCATTTTATTTATGAACAGACATTGCCTCTTTCCATCTGTAACAAGAAATGTCCTTTCGGCTCCAGCAAGGTAAAAGTGGAAGGGAAATTATCTTGCTGCTATGACTGTAGACGGTGTCCAGAAGGCAAGATTGCTGACCAAATGGGTAATTATCATTTATCAATGATTTAATAAATAGAAATGGGACTAAACTGTTAATAAGTATTATTGTGGTTGAAAAGCTTGAGCTTTCCTTTAGTTTATATAATTTAGCAATGAAAAACATCTTCATAGTTCAGTGAGATATTTAATGCTTACCACCAATCAGTTCATTCTAAATAGTGTAAACATCCTTAAGAATAAATAAATTACTCATATTTAGATTATTCTTATTGCTTGAAGAATTATAAAAAGTTTTACAGGTAAGAAATGCAATCAAAAATCCTTTATTAGTGTAACATTCTTAGATAGATAGATAGATAGATAGATAGATAGATAGATAGATAGATAGATAGATAGATAGATAGATAGACGGACAGATAGACAGACAGACAGAAAGACAGAGAGCTATTGTAGCTAAATAAATTAAGGGTTATTCAAACTGAACTCTGGATTAACTAATATATTGCACTGTACAATATTTTAAGAAAAAGTGATATGAACTCTATGTAATTCATAGAACCTTGGTAGACTTAATTTCTTATTAATTCTTCATGTTTAGAAATGGTGATTCTACACCATTTTTCTACAGTTTTGTTTTATTTTTCCTCCCAGACTCAGATGATTGTTTCACGTGTCCAGAGGGTCAATACCCAAACAAGGATCAAGATAATTGCCTTCAAAAAACTGTAACTTATTTGACTTTCCAAGAGCCGTTGGGTATTTCTTTGGTAACGATTGCGGTTTCCTTTTCTGTCATCTCAGCTATGGTATTGGGAATCTTCATTAAACACCAGGACACTCCCATTGTCAAAGCCAACAACAGGAACCTCACCTACACACTTCTCATTGCTCTCCTGCTCTCCTTCCTTTGCACTCTGCTCTTCATTGGGCAACCTGATCAAGTGAAATGTCTCTTGCGACAAAGTACTTTTGGTGTCACTTTCTCTACAGCTCTTTCTTGTATTTTGGGTAAAACAACCATAGTAGTTCTTGCTTTTATGGCCACAAAGCCAGCCTCCAAAATGAGGAAATGGGTGGGGAAACGGTTGACCAACACCATTGTCCTATCTGTCTTCATGGCTCAATTCACCATCTGTGTAGTGTGGTTGGCAATTTCTCCCCCATTTCCTGATTCAGACAGGCACTCCATGGTTGAAGAAATTGTCTTGGAATGTAATGAAGGTTCAACCACAATGTTTTATACCATGCTTGGCTTTATGGGACTATTGACCACTGTCACTTTTATGGTGGCCTTTCTGGCTAGGAATTTACCTGATAGCTTCAATGAAGCCAAATTCATCACCTTCAGCATGTTGGTCTTTTGCAGTGTCTGGGTGTCATTTGTTCCTACCTATCTGAGTACAAAGGGAAAATATGTGGTTGCTGTGGAGATCTTCTCCATTCTGGCCTCAGCAGCTGGATTACTGGGTTGCATCTTTTCCCCCAAGTGCTATATCATAATTCTGAGACCTGATTTGAATAAGAAGGAGCAACTAATAAAGAAATGAAATAGCTTATTTATACCATATGCCTTGAATAAAGCCAAATTGTTTATTTTCAGGCAATAGGGTTTTTTTTTCCCTTCGTTTGGGACAATAATTTGATATATATGATAAAAGCAATGATTATAAAAATCTAATTCATTGTATTTATTTGTTTGTATATTAATTTATCTCTCTCTTTATCTGTGTGTGTTTGTGTGTCTGTCTGTCTGTCTGTCTGTGAATAGGAGGGAGACAGAGGAAGAGACAGATAATTATGTAGTTGTATATTTGGCTTAATGATATTGACTTCACATTGCTTCTGTGTCTGAGTTTTGACAAAATAGGATAACAGTGCATTTCAATTAAATATTATATTGTGACATGTCATGGCAGGTCATGTTATTTCATGTCATATGATATAGCAGTCTCCGCTCTAAGATATGATCCCCAGGACATTTGACATTCCAATCTTTTAAGGGTCTTACAGAAGGACCGTGGTTGGGGCCAGCCACACCTTGAGTGCAGTAATGATCCCAAGATAAGGCCAGAGCAGAAAATGCTTTCCTGCTAGGTCCCACCTAGCAAAATGCCCCGGCTTATGGGATACAGGATCAGCAACAATAGCACTTTGGCTATTCTGCATTATTTTCTTATATAATCACATCAAGTGACATGCAAGGTAGCAAGATGATATATAGGGTACACAGGTATATAGCTTACACTCACTGTATGAAACCATGACAGATAATACAACTAATTATTTGTATTAGTTGTATGAACTTTAATGGACAACAGCAAGATGACCAAGTGGGAGAATCTGGGAGAAGGGAAGATTTTCAACTTTGCATGGGAATCTTCAGATTTGACTTCTCCTACACAGTAACCACTTGGCTTTAGTAAAACTTTACCTTTCAGTATAAATGGAGTCAAGGGTCTTTCTTTCCTAAACTTCCAAGTTAGGAAAGAAAGTTAGCCTCTCAATATTCTTCAAATCCATTAAAAAATATATAGAGGAAAATCCACACTAATATCCACTGCCCCAAATCTGAATGTTTGAAATTGACTTTAGTGTAGCAGCGGGGCCTCTGGTCTGAGCTATCTATTTAGTTTAGTTTAGTTTGATTTATATACTGTGCTACTCCCGAAGGACTCAGGGCGGTGAACAGCCGCAAGGTAAAACACATAAATACAAAATTTAAAAGCAAAATAAAACCAAATTAAACAATTTGGCCCAAGACAGATTTAAAACACCCCAATGATTAAGAACAGATTTAAAATTTTAAAAAGGGGGGAAAAAAGGAGGGGAGTTAGGCCAGGTTGGCCTGATGGAATAAAAAGGTCTTGAGAGTGCGGCGGAAGGTACATAGATCCGGGATCCTCCGTATCTCCTGGGGGAGGTCATTCAAGATTAAAGTGCCCCCACAGAGAAGGCTCTCCCTCTGGGGGCCGCCAGTCAACATTGTTTGGCCAACGGCACCTGGAGGAGCCCCTCTCTATGAGAGCGTACCAGCCAGTGGGAGGCTACTGGTGGCAGCAGGTGGTCCTGTCACCCCGACCCCTGTGGCACCCCACATATGAGGTGCCTCGGGATTGACCTCCGCCCCCCTGCCAACACAGACTGCGACCGGTCGGAGAGAAAGGAGGAGAACCACCACAACACAGTGCCCCCCATCCCTAACTCTTCCAACCAGTGCAGCATGATACCATGGTTGATGGAATCAAAAGCCGCTAAGAGATGTAATAGGACCAGAACAGAGGAGCAACCCCTGTCATGAGTCCTCCAGAGATCATCCAGCAATGCGACCAATGCCGTTTCCTTGCTGTACCCAGGCCTGAAGTCCGACTGGAATGGATCCAGATACACCATTTCATCCAGGTGCTGGGGAAGCTGTCGTGCAACCACACTCTCAACAACCTTCGCCACAAAGTGAAGGTTGGAGACCGGACGATAATTAGACAACACTCCCAGGTCCAGGGAAGGCTTCTTGAGGAGAGGCCTCACCACTGCCTCTTTCAAGGTGGCAGGGAAGTCACCCTCACTCAATGAAGCATTTATAATACCTGGAGCCAGCCTTGTGTCACCTCCCGAGAAGCCAGCACTAACCAGGAGGGACACAGGTCCAACAAACGTGGTCATGTTCAGTCTACCCAGAATCCTGTCCATGTCATCAGGAGTCACAGGATCAAACTCATCCCAGATAACATTCTCAAGACCTGCCTCAGTCCTCCCCACTGAAACTACCCAGTCGGAGTCCAGGTCTTCCCGAATCTGAATGATTTTTTCATGCAGATACTGTACAAAATCCTTGGCTCTACCCTCCAAGAGGTCCTCCCACGCTCGCTGGTGTAGCAAGGAGTAGGTCACCCTAAATGGGCAACCAGATGGTTATCTGTTGACACAGTAAGAATAGCAAAATAATTATACTTTGCTGCTTTTATCACCACTAGGTAAGTCTTAATATGAGATCTTACCAGTGTCCGGTCAGATTCAGAAAGGCTGGCCCTCTAACTGCTCTCTAGGTGTCTTTTCTGGTGCTTCATCTCCCTCAGCTGCTCAGTAAACCAAGGACCCAGATGAGATCGGCACCAGGTCAGAGGCTGCAAAGGCATGACCCAGTCCAGAGCTCCAGTGGCCACCCTGTCCCAGGTGGCCACTAGGTCTCCAGTCAAGGCATGATCCAGAGCCTCAGGGAATGGCCCAAGCTCCATCTGGAACCTATCAGGCTCCATCAGGCACCTGGGGTGTAACCATTTTACTGGTTCTGCCTCCCTGCAGTGGGCTGTAGCCGGTCGAAGGTCAAGGCAAAGGAAAGAGTGATCCAACCATGACAAGAGCTCGGTGACTATATCCCCTATCTCAAGATCACTCAACCACTGTCCAGAGGCAAAAACCAGATCCAGCGTGTTTCCCCCCATGTGAGTAGGGCCATGAATTAGCTGGGTCAGATCCATAGCTGTCATGGAGGCCATGAACTCCCGAGCCACCTCAGATGTCTCATTCATGGACGGCAAGTTAAAATCCCCCATGACCATAAGTCTACGGGTGTCAACTGCCACCTCGGTGATGACGTTGAGTAGCTTGGGCAGGGCAGCTGCCATGTGGCAGGAGCCAGGTATGTGATCAGCAAACCCATCTGTACCCCATGACCCCACTTCACAAAGAGTGACTCACAGCCGGCCGTCTGAGGAATAGTTGCCTCCCTCGGTCTAAGACCTTCTTTAATAATAACCGCTACCCCCCTGTCCCTCCCCTGTGAACTCAGCTGATGAATGCATGGAACCCTGGTGTGCACATTTCAATGAGGGGAACCCCCCTCCTGGCCCAACCAGGTCTCTGTAATACCTGCCAGGTCCGCTCCCCCCTCTTGAACAAGATCACAAATGAGGGGGGCTTTATTTATTACAGACCTGATGTTGCACAACATCAGCTGAAGGCCCGGGCCCTGAGAGTCTGTGCAACCTGGGGAATGAGTGGAGCCTTGGGGGCCAGAGCGCACCACCAGTCGTAGACAGCAAGTGCGCACTCCCCTAACGTGATATGGCCATTTGCTCTTGCCGTATCTGTCCCTCCCACCCATAGTTTTGATGTTAGAAACAGTATCTGGATAAGCTCTAACCCCCCCTCGACCCCAGGTCCCCCACCACCCATGCTGCACTTCATAACCAGACCCAACCCTCCCCTTAGTGGGTTATCCCCCATACCCACAGTCCTAACTCTAATCCGACCTTCCCCCCTTGTAGCCCCTTAAAAGTTTGACAAAAAAATTGTGTAAAAATACCCTCAACCCCCTCTTCGCGGCATGCCACCTCTCTGGATTCCAAAACCCATCATCAAGGTAGGCCCTCAATAACATGGAGGGCCAGACCTGTGAGAGGGGGGAGTCTCACAGAGCAAGAATTTCAGCGGCTGAGTACATCCACAAAGCGGAAAAGGCGAAGATGACCTCTGGCCAGGGTTCCATAGAATCTAAAAGTCCTAAAGACAAAGGGGTAGCAAACTCGAAAATGTGGGTAACTGGACCCCACTGTCCTCCCACGACAGTGGGAAGAGTCTTATGCAAATCCAGAGGGTGTTCCTCCCAGGCATCCTCTCATGATGTCTGGGCTGGACAGAGCAGGCTGCAGTGGAAGGCCAGGTGGATTTTACCCAATATCTGGGGTAGACAGAGTTGTATTGTAACAGGGTTAATAACCCATATGATGGGGAATGGGCTGATGTATTTAGGACTAAGTTTCTTACAGGGCATGTTCAATTTTAGGTATTTGGTGGATAGATATACTTGCTGTCCTATACAGAAAGGGGGTTGTAACCTCTGTCTTTTGTCCACTTGCTGTTTATATTCTGTGGCTGACTATTGTAATGTTCTGCTCACCCTTGGACTCCCATGTCCTCTGGGCTCACCTAAGGACAGTAGGTATTGGGACAAGCTGCCAGTAGCCACCTGGAATGGGGTAAATCCTGTACTGCTGTGGACTGCATTATTATATGCTACTTCAGCAAATGGGAGTAGGTCACTACCACCACATCACTGGAGTCAGCTTGAACCACGAAAGGCCTAGACGGCTCTGGGTGTTGAAGAACTGGCTCCTTCACGAATAGAGTTTTTAGGTGGTCATATGCTTTCTGGTACTTGATTGTCCACTGCACCAGGCAACCAGGACATGGCTTCCTGGTGAGGTGCCTCATTTTCAAAAGGCCAGTAAGCGGCAGAGCTACTTGGGCAAAAGAAGGGATGAACTGGCGGTAGAAGTTGGTGAAACCCAAGAAACTTTGTAGTTGTTTTTGTGTTTTGGGTGCCTGCTAGTCCAACACCACTTTAACCTTTGTGGGATCCATCTCTACCCGATTCGGTGAGATACAGAACCCTAGATTCAGAATCTGCATAACAACATAATTCTGCATGACCAGTGTGTGTGAAGTTATTGTTCTAACAATAACTTCATATTTTTAGTGTGTTTTAGGTATTTCAATAATTTCTTAACACATGTCCAATGAAACTGTCTTGCCTTACCTACATGTCGGGACAAGAGATTAACACTAAGTGCAATGTTGGGTCTAGTCCAACTACTAATATACAACCATGACACAATAACTGAATGATAAAGTGTATTCCATATTCTTAGTAGGGCCTGTCATATATAGTGTCTTTGGAAGTATTGATGTGCCCTTTATCTTCTATACCAAAGGAATGCGTGCCACCCTGCTTGAGTATCATGACCTTCTAGTATTTAGAACTCTTGTTCCTTAGAGTTATCCATTCTTTCATGTAGGTGATCGCTGCTGCTTGATAATATAATTCCCAGTCAGGCAGACCAAGCCCTCTTGAAGGACTCTTGTAGTAATTTCAATTTAATTCTTGACTTCTTCCCTTGCCGTATAAATCTTGATACTATTTTATTCAAATTATCAAAATATTGTTCTCTAATTTTATAGGTATGTTTTGGAATAGAAAGAGTAGTTTGGCCAGAACATTCATTTTTATTGCCACTATTCTGCCCAAAAGGGAGAGTTGGATGGTCTTCCATCTCTCCAGATCCACCTTTATTTGATTTGTTAATTTAATGTAATTATCCTCCTTAATCGATGTGCACCTTGCCATCAAGTAAATCCCTAAATACTTCACCTTCTTCACTAATTGAATATTTATTTCCTTAGTTAAATCATCTTTCTGTTTATTTGTTATACTCTTGCCTATCATTTTAGTTTTCTCCTTATTTACTTTTAGTCTGGCTACTTCTCCATATTCCTCCAATAGCTCCATAAGTCTCAGACCGGATTTCAGTGGCTCCTATAAAATGAACACTAAATCATCTGCAAAGGCTTGCAATTTATAACCTTCTCTTTTAATTTCCAATCCTTTGACCTGTTTATCTTTTTGAATTATTCTCATTAATAGTCAAAGCGATAGTGGACACCCTTGTCTTCTACCTTTCTGAATTCTGAAGTTTTGTGTCGCCTCTCCATTCACTATTACTCTGGCCTCCTGTTTAGAATATATTGCCATAAACATGTTTACAAATTTATCACCAAAATCCATGTGTCTTAGCTGTTGTAACATAAAATTCCTGTTGTGGCTCTGTTGCCTGAGCCTGTGTCATCAGCAGGGGAGGACTCTGAGAGTGAGGGAGAGGAGTTGGCAAGGCCTCCTTCTCCAGGACCCTCCTCTCTGGC
Source organism: Coluber constrictor foxii (assembly GCA_038048745.1). Classification (NCBI taxonomy): domain Eukaryota; kingdom Metazoa; phylum Chordata; class Lepidosauria; order Squamata; family Colubridae; genus Coluber; species Coluber constrictor. Next base: position 27,544,367 of record CM075961.1, read on the forward strand.
AATGCCTCTGGAGGACACCGAAGGGCAGGAGATAGGCCCAGAGCCAAGCTCATCCCCACAGCCATAGGAGGACATTGATGAGGGGAGTGAGTTTTGGCTGGATCCTCGCCAGGGTCGGAGAGACAGGAGAGCCCAGCAGAGGAAAAGGCGTGGTCGTGATTAGCTGGTGGACCACACCCCACAGGCTATAAAAGAGAGGGATTGCAGCCTGTATCTTTGTGACGGACAAAACAAAGATTCATGGATCCCGGTTCTGAATCTGCCCTGCGTCTCAGCTCTGGACATTTTGGTGGTGTGTATTTGACTGAACTATTAATAAAGGCTTTGGCAAGCAGCTGCAGGGATTGCTGCCAAGCTTTTTATCAGCTTACTTGGTTGCCTGCCAGTTCATTAGACTCTGACTGTCTGAGGGGGTGTATTCCTGGGAGCGGGGCCAGAACATCTTGTCCGTCACCCAAAAAAGTTAACCTATCGTTACCACGATGGATCCACAGCTGCAGCAACTTATCCAACAGTTGCAAGCTGACAACCAGCTCCTGCAGCAGCAGGTCGGCCAGTTGACTGCGCAACTGGCTGGGGGAAATGTGCCTGCAGCTGTTCCTCCTCCCCCTCCTCCTCGTCGGAAAAGCCCTATCAGTGTGCCTGATAAATTCTCTGGGCAGCAGGAGATGTTTCCGGCTTTCATGGGACAATGCCAGCTGTTTATGGCAATGAGGCCGGAGGATTTTCCAGATGACCGGGCTCGGGTGGCATTTGTTATCAACCCCCTCTCTGGCAATGCCGCCCGATGGGCCATGCCTCTGTTGCTGCAGAATAGCCCCTTGTTGGCAGACTATCAGGGCTTCTGGCAACATCTGAGGGTGATGTACGAGGACCCTCTGAAAACCCAGATGGCAGCCAGGCTCATCAAAGACCTCAGGCAAGGGAAGCGCCCCCTGCAGGAATATGTGGCTGAATTTCGGCTTCTGGGCCAGGACTCGGATTGGAACGATGCAGCGCTCAGGGACGCTTTCCAAGATGGCCTCTCCGATGACCTGCAGGACGAGCTGGTTCGTGTGGAGGCGCCTCAGACCCTCGACGCCCTCGTAACGCAATGTCTGCACATCGACGCCCGCTTTCAATGGCGCAAGACCTGTCGGCCCGTCCAAGAACCCCCAACTGTTTCTGCACCCCCATGTCCTGCATCGACAGCATCCTGGGTCACCCCGCGCTTTGTGGCACCCGCGGAGGAGCCCATGGAGTTGGGAGTGGCCCGACCTTGTTTGACAGCCCCGGAGCGGATGCGGAGATGCCAAGGGGGATTATGCCTCTATTGCGGGGAGGCTGGACATTTTGCCGCTTCATGCCCCAAGAAGCGTAGTGGGACGCTCACGCCTGTTCCTGAATCTCGGCGGGACCAGCCGGGAAACGGGGCAGGCCTGGCCTGGGGGAAACCTTAGGCCGGGCATGTATCACTGCCCCACCTGATTCAGTGGAGGTGGACTCTGGGCCCCCTTGACACCTAATCCTGGACACCCGGGTGTTGTTGGCCGACCGGTCGGAGGGGCTTCAGGCACATGCGCTGGTGGATTCGGGGGCCACCACGAACTTTATGGACCAGGCCTATGTGGCCCATTTTGCAGTCCCCTTGGTTCCAGTGGACCCTCCGTTGAGAGTCGAGACGATCGATGGGCGGGAACTTGTTGCGGGGCCCATTAAGTTTGCGACTCAGCCCTTGCGCCTCGCCATTGGGGCCCACGAGGAGGCAATCCGTGCATTTCTCACTGGTCCTGGGGATGGCCTGGCTTCGGGCGCATGATCCGCAGGTGGCCTGGTCGAGGAACGCCATCTCCTTCCCGAGCCTGCAGTGCGTCGACCACATCCATCACACCTGTGCCAGCCAGGATGTCTCCACCCCTGCTGTCTCTTTGTCTCCTGAGCTGACGTCAGCGAAAAGGAGGCGGACCGCTTACCCCCACATTGACCCTATGACTGCCCGGTGGACCTGGTGCCCAACGCGCCCCTGCCCATGGGACAAAGGCTTTTTAGGCATCTAAAAACATCAATACCTCTTGTCTCTCACTATGATTTTCATAATATTCTAACATATCTAACATTATTCTCATATTGTTCCTTATTTGCCTTTTTGGCAGAAAGTATTATTTCTTTCTTTCAAATCATACTTGAACTGAAGCAGTCATGTTATACTGCCATTTTTCATAGCAGATCCTACATTAATCAGGGGAGTAAAAAATGATCACAGCAGACGAAGTTCAGTGCTTTGAATTAACCAGATTTTGGAACCTGACTGCTGAGATGTATCTGCACATTCATTTACCTCCTGAGGCCAGGACCGCTCTCACCCTACTGGCCTTCCAGAAAATGGTGAAAACCTGGCTTTTCCGGCAGGCTTGGGGCCGTTGATCTTACCAGTGCGAACTTGCGAGATCCGGCCATGAGCGGTGTATGGGTTTTTAACGTCTCTTATTGTATATTGTTCATACTGTCTTTGTTGTAAGCCACCCAGAGTCCTCGGAGAGTTGGGTGGCATAGAAATATGAATAATAAATAAATAAATAAATAAATAAATAAATAAATAAATAAATAAATAAATAAATAAATAAATAAATAAAATAAAATAAAATAAAATAAAATAAAATAAAATAAAATAAAATAAAATAAAATAAAATAAAATAAAATAAAATAAAATAAAATAATAAAATAAATAAAGTAAAATAAAATAATAATAAAATAAAATAAAATAAAATAATAAAATAAAATAAAATAAAATAAAATAAAATAATAAAATAAAATAAAATAAAATAAAATAAAATAAAATAAATAAAATAAAATAAAATAAAATAAAATAAAATAAAATAATAAAATAAAATAAAATAAAATAAAATAAAATAAAATAAAATAAAATAATAAAATAAAATAAAATAAAATAAAATAAAATAAAATAAAATAAAATAAAATAAAATAAAATAAAATAAAATAAAATAAAATAAAATAAAATAAAATAAAATAAAATAATAAAATAAAGATTAGGTTTACAACTCTTAATGCCTTTTTGGTGATGTTGTTACAGTGGGCTTTGGCCACTAATCTCTAATCTTTAAACATATCTCTAAAATACTATGAATAGGATAGTATACATTTTCTCTTTAAGGAGAATATAGGTATATCTAAACTCAATGACTCATATGACTTCACCATTATTTCTTTCTTTCAAACCATCCTTGAACTCAAGCAGTCATGTTATACTGCCATTCGTCATAGCAGATCCTGCATTAATCAGGGGGCTAACAAAATGATCCACAGCAGATGAAGTTCAGTGCTTTGAATTAGCAAATTTTGGAATCTGACTGCAGAGATGTATCTGCCCAACATGGTAGGATATTTGGAATACAAAAGATCCCAAGATTTCCTTTTTTTGATGAATATAGTGCTCCCCATTTTCTGCTTCATGTCTAAGTTTTAAACATTAACGGCAGTGCAACTGTTTTACTTAGAGAGAAAAAAATCATATTCCCTTTCGATATTTTCCAAAGAAGCAGAGAAAGTATTATTACAACTGAGCAATTATCTTTAAAGTAATTATCAAACTAAGTATCATCATGGTCCCTTCTATGCCACATCTCTATGGAATCCCCACTAGAGACTGAAAAGCCAGTGCCTGCAGGTTAAAACATTATGTGCATATATGACACTATGTTAATATAATCACAGAAACAGCATCTAAGGAAAACAAGAAGGATACATATTTTACGTATGATACCTCATTGTCTTCACATTCATGAGAGGCTGGCTATGGTAATTCCAAGTCAGTTTCTCTGTTAAATGGTAATATTGGAGCTGCTCTTTGATGTATACAATGATGGTATTATATACTGAGCTGCTTCTATTCAAAACACTGCTTTACTTTTTTTTTCCTAAAACAATTTCCTTAGTTTCCATCTGTAACCTCAGAGATCCTCTTCCAATTGTACACAAATATTATCAATCAGGAGATTTAATCATTGCTGCTATCATTTATCAGGTGTTATTTCTTTCAAATGACATCAGTTTTCAAAGTGTTCCTTCACACGATGTCCTTGATCAGTATCTGTAAGTATCCTCATTGTCATTCACAGACTCATACACATGAGCACCATAATGCTTGCTTGCTTGCTCCCTCTCTTTCTTCCTTCCTTCCTTCCTTCCTTCCTTCCTTCCTTCCTTCCTTCCTTCCTTCCTTCCTTCCTTCCTTCCTTCCTTCCTTCCTTCCTTCCTTCCTTCCTCACCTCAGAGACTTAGACTCCCCAAATTCTAAAGACTCAAAAGAGGGAAGTATTGTTACTTTTAATTTTATTGTTCATTTAAAAGGTTATTTCGCATAAAGGACATTCACAATCCTTTGTTTTATTAGGAGAAAAATATGACTGATTAAAGCTGTAAGGCTATTCTGAAAATAATCTACATATCCTCGTGGTTTCTATATTTTCTTCCCTTGCATGTCACTGTGGAATGAAGAAGACTGGTGGGCAACAGAACTGAATTATTATTTTTTACAAAATGCAAAGCCCAAATGACAAGAATGTCATAAGAATAGAACTGTGTATATCCCTCCCTCCATTCATTTTAAACAGGAACATTATTGTATTCTAGTTAATATTGAAATATATTTCTCACTATGAATCTGAAACCTTTTCATATGAAGAGTCTTAAAAAGAGAAAAAAACTCTTTCTCACTTCAATATTAGCCTATTCCTTTCTCACATCAGGGCTTTCAAATCCATACAGTCTAGGGCTAAAGTAGCTAGAGATCATATTCCAGATGTCCAGAGTAAACAATAAGAACCATATTTTCTGTATTTATAAATATATGTAACAATGAAAAACATCAACTGTATAATTCTGAAGCAAACATCATATAAGCATAGTTTATAACTTTCACTGAAGGTTCCTCACTCATAATTACCAACATAACTTGGCTCTGGCATTTGCTGTAAAGGAGATCAATGAAAATTCTTGGATTTTACCCAATATTACCCTGGGTTTCCACATCACTACTGATTATTTTGATGACATTACATCTTATCATTTAGCAATGGAATTTCTATCTACAAAAGATAAATTTATCCCCAACTACAAATGTAATGACCAGACCAATACAGTAGCTGTCATTGGAGGACCCCGTACTAAGACTTGTGTCAACATGGCAACTGCTCTGTGCAACTACAAGTTTCCTCAGGTGAGATCAAAACTGGAACAAGAGGGAAAGTTCAACAGTTACTTATTATTCTCTGATATTGAGTCCTCATGATAGATCTTTTAAAACCTTAAGACAATCAGTTCATGATCCCAATGGAAATCACCACAGCTGTTCTTAAACACACTGTGAAACTTCCTGATGCCAATGTCTTAAACCAATGGGAAAGGCTTTTTATGCCCTTTCTACAAAAGGAAAAGATTGGCTTAGGCCAAGATTTGGAGACTGTCTTCAAAATAGACAGCAAGTGTGACAATTAAGAAACATACACATGATACACTTCTCTTTGGAACAATCTTTTTTTTTTTTTGACTGTATATTTTTTTCCACATTTAGATCACATATGGATCAGCTCCACTGATGAATGAGGAAACAGCAGCACATTTTGTCAAATGGATGTTCCCAGATGAAATCCACCAACTTAAAGGAATACTACACTTATTGCTGCACTTCAGATGGACCTGGGTTGGGTTAATTTCTCTATATGAGGAAGATAGAGAGAGATTTATTCAAAAGAGTCTTTCCATGTACTCAGAGAGAGGCATCTGCTTTGACTTCATAGAATGTATCCCACAAATGATGTATGGCAATTTAGCAGCTGAAATGATGGAGGAGGCAGATAAATTATATAAAGTGATGATGGGAAGTACAGTCATTGCAGTGATCCTAAATGCTGAAATTACTACCATTGTGACTTTGAGAATAATGATCTATGTTTTAGATACTGATGATATTCCAAAGGAGAGAAAGGCCAAAGTTTGGATCATGACAGCTCAGATGGATTTTACCTCCATTCTAATGCAAAGACACTTGCCCATTGATTTTATCCATGGTGCGCTATCTTTTGCCATTCATTCAAAAGAGTTGCCAGGTTTCCAAAAATTCATGTGGAAGAAGAGCCCAAACTTTGAAAAAGAAGATGGGTTTATAAGGGATTTTTGGAAAGATGTATTTGACTGCTCATTCCCCAGTGAGATGACAGATAGGAATGCTGAAAGGTCCTGCACTGGAGAAGAGAAGCTGGAGACTCTTCCCAATTCTGTCTTTGAGACTACTGTGAGTGGACATAGTTACAGCATCTACAATGCAGTCTATGCTGTGGCACATGCTCTGAGGGCCATACGGTCCCAGTTTTCCAAATTCAAAGAAGGTCAAATAATTGATGAGAGGAGATGGAAAGTCTTCCTTCAATCACCATGGCAGGTAATGTTGTCTAATTCAAAATTCTGGAAGGGCATGAGGTTGTATAAGCAGCACTGACTTGCTCACTTAATGAAAGCAAAGTGATCTATTGCTTTTCTCCTTTTATCAATGTTTTCATGGAATTATCATCTGGAATTTTTTTCAGTTGAAATATATTAGTCAGTAGGGTAGAATGTGAACATGATGGAGAAGACAATTCTTTCCCCAATATTAAATAGTAGAGACTGATGTGAAATAACTTTTCTAGATAATCCTAGATAGGCCCATGCATTGTTATTTCCTAGTGAACTAGAAGCAAGGTCCATTGTAGAGCTTTTCTGACTGATAGCACAGTCGCTTATCTACTATAGTTTTCTAGGTCTCTATGAGAGTGTTAAGAATTCCTGAAGATAAATTCCATACATCCAGTGGTGGGATTCAATTAGTGTAACAATCGTTTTGCTGAGCACGTGCTTCACATGCATATGCTCACTTTGTGCGCACAGTCTGTTTGAAAACACCATTAAAAGTTACCTGTCAGTTTTGAAAGACAGTTTTCTTTTTGCTTCTAAACTGCCACATATTTTAGCTGGGGAAGTTGGGAGGGGGTTCTTGTTGGAGTGATAGAAAGTTAATCATAACAACATTCTGTATTCAAGGACTTTTGACTGTGTTTGATGGAGACTGCTGGAAGATTGTATCCAGTTGAGTGTGAAGAGTTGATCAGACAATGTGATGAACTTTTGGGTGTGGGGCAGGGCTGTGAACTGTTAAATGGGTGGAGAAAACCTGGAAGCTTTCAGATTCGGGTTTTCCCAGATGTGCCAACATGACATCTCTAATAAATTGGAACTTTGAGGAACCTCAGACCTCAGAGTTTTATTTCCTTGGGAGCGTTCCTTGGAACAATGACAATAACCCAAATCCCCTAAATAACTAAGCAGCACCCCGAAAGGGAGCTGAATGGGGTGCTGAGCCCCAGCATTGATCTAAAGCTTGGGTGGTGTGAAGACTTAGCGAAGATGAAAGGGAGAGAGGGGATTGCAGTGGGAGCCATGGGAGCACATAACGGAGGGTTGATCGAGACCCGGTATTCTCCTTCTGAAGGAGTGGTATGAGCCCTTGAAGGTGCAGAAGTGATGGAAAGCCTGGGTGCTCAGTCCAGGGAAATGGATTCTGGGAAAAGTTGCCAGCCTGATCCAACTCTGGAGATGGGACTGAAAGAACAAACACCTGGATGTTGTCCTGTATCCAGCCCTCATCAACCTGCCTTCATGCTATGCCCCAGGTTGGGGATTCTATCCTGGCCAGGGGTGGGTCCAGTGCCAGTGGATGCCAACGCCATCTGCCCACCCACCCCCTCTTACAGGATCACCATGGGCCCAATTTGCCTCGATGATCCCAGCACTTCCATGGGGTCTGATCCAGTAGCCAGCAGTGCCACCACCAGAGGTTCCAGTTCAGCCACCAGCATTTACCCTGCTGCCTTCCACAGCACCCCAACAGGTCCCTGCCCCACCTCCAGTCACCATGGTGATTCCTCCAGCAAGGGCCCCACCACCACGGTTTAGAGTGACGTTTGAGGGTAAACCTACCAAAGTGGCCTATTTCCTCAGCCAAATATGGGCTCATATAGATCAGTATGGAAAGCAATACGAAACAGATCACAACTTATTATCTGCAATTTCAGAGGGGATGAATGAGGGAGATGCTGCTGACTGGATAGCCTAGCTGCATAATGAGGGGGAATTAAATGATGTGGAAGGTTTTGTTGAGCTGCTCTGGGCCAGATTCAAAGACCGAGATCGAATCAATGAGAGTGAAGCCGAGATAAAGGTGATCAGTCAAGGAAATCAACCCATAAAGGACTTTGTATGGGACTTTAGACGGATCGTGGGGAACCTTGGACATTGGCCAGACAGAATACTTCTGCCTTATTTTAAAGAAGACATTGATCAAGAAGTCAGAACCACCTGTGGAATCCGGTGGGTACCAGAGTGACTGCAAGACTGGTATACCATGTCAATAGCTCTTGATAAAGAAGTTCACCCATGCCATAACCCCTCAGCTGAGAGGTCCCCAGAGAGAACTTTGGTTAGACATCCTCCAACAAACCCTACTGAAACCCCTTCTGCTCAATCTACAGGGGTAATCAAATTCTACCATTGCAGACAAGCGAGTCATCGAGCTGCAGAGTGTGTGGTCCCTGTGCCGGTTCCACAACCACCACCATCCACATCAGTCTGAGGCAGAAGGGACACATGAAAGCCCCCGGAGGCCAGAAGAATTGTCCGGCAGGCAGTCGAGGCTTCCCCTCCCCCTGGAGGACCTTGAGCAAAGAGACCTTGACCAAAGACCTGCTGCCGAGGCTGGCCAGCAGTAGCAGCAGTGAAGATGATTCAATGGTAAATGGGACCATCCACCCCTTTGTGGTCAAGGTCAAGCTGACAATGCCAGAGACAGGGGTTCATGGAGAAGTAGCAGCAATTATAGACACCGGCTGCACCAGTTGCTTAATTAGCTCCCCCATTGTTGAGCAGCTAGGCATAAAGACACATCTCTTAAACTGCCCATATGGTTTCAGCAAATAGATGGGACCTGAGCTTGTCAGATTGGAACTAGAGATCCACACAGAACTCATTCCATTTGTAGTAGCCCCAAAAATGGCAGAGTCAATCATCCTGGGACTTGCCTGGCTAGACAAATGGGCCCCTACAATCAGATGGGAGGACGGCTACCAAAAAGTCATGATAGGGGTGGGGCCCTTGCTGCCCATCCCTCCTGAAGCTGAACCCACTAAGTAGGTTCCCACACCAGGAGCCCCACCAATGAGAGGTGGCCATGACAGCCATTGAAGTCCTACCTGGGACTCCCCAGGTCCCCAAGGAATACAGGGACCTAGCTGAAGCATTCAGTGAGGAGGAATGCAACATCCTTCCCCTCCATCACCGCACTGACTGTGTGATTGAGCCCAGGGCCAAACGCCCTAAACCAAAGATGTACTCAATGACCCCAAAAGAGATGGCTGATCTGAGGAAGTAAATTGATACTAACCTAGCCCAAAGGTTCATCCAACCTGCAAAATCCAGAGTAGCCGCCCCGGTGCTGTTTAAGGAAAAGAAAGATTGGGGGGGGGGGGGCTCTGCATGGATTTTTGTGGAATAAATGCAGTATGCATGGAAAACACATACCCCCTTCCTCTCATGAAAGACCTACTGAACTACCTTTCAAAAGACAAAGTGTTTACTAAACTTGACTTGAGAGAAGCCTAATATAGGGTGTGCATAAAGGAAGGGAATGAATGGAAGATTGCTTTCAACTGCCCATTAGGCAGCTTCCAATTCAAAGTCATGCCCTTTGGTCTCCAAGAAGCCCCTGCTGTATTCATGCAATTGATTAATGAAGTGCTGCGAGAACATATATATAAGGTCTACTTGGACAACATTCTCATATTCAGTGAGAGATTAGAAGAACATGTGAAATTAATCCGACAAGTACTAAAGAAATTGTTAGCTGCAAAACTTTATGCAAAACTATCCAAATGTGAGTTTCACAAAACTTCTCTGGACTACCTGGGCTACCAAGTGTCAAATGAAGGTATAGAGATGGATCCCGGGAAAGTGCGAGCCATACTTGACTGGCAGCCCCCTCACACCAGGTAACAGTTGCAAAGTTTCCTGGGGTTTGCTAACTTCTACCGGCAATTCATCCCAGCCTTCGCAGAAGTGGCTTTGCCACTTACCAAACTGCTAAAGACAGGACCCTTCCCCATAGAGCCATGGCCCCTGCAGCCATTAGCCTGGATGCTAAGCTGTCAAAAAGCAGAAACACTGTAATATGGATTGTGATAGACCTGTTCTCCAAACAGGCCCATTTTATTCCTTGTTTTAGACTTCCCTCAGCTAAGAGATTAGCCAAGATGTTTGTCAAACTGCATGGGGTTTCATGATGAATGATCTCCGATCGAGGAGTTCAGTTCACCGCTAAATTCTGGAGGCAGTTCCTGAGGTCCATTGGGTCATCTCAGGGGCTTAGCTCGGCTTTCCATCCAAGTACAAACGGAGCCATGGAATGCACTAATGCCATGGTGGAAAAATACATCAGATGTTACATGGGTTACTAACAAGATAATTTGGTTGACTTGCTTCCTTTCACAGAAATGGCTTACAATAATGTGGTGAATAGTAGTATAGGACTGACACCTTTTCAGATTACAAGTGGCGTGGAATTTGTCCCTATGCCGGAACTGCTGAGAGAACAACCTTCTTCCATGACTCTGAATGGATGTATGGAGTCATTAAAGAAAGGCTGGGAGAATACCAAAAAAGCCCTGAATGAAGTGGCCGAAGCATACGAAAAGCAAGCTGACAAACTCTGATCTTTCCAAACCCCCTTTCGGGCGGGAGATTGTGTATATCTTTCCACCAGATACATACATTTGAGGTTGAAGAGTAAGAAGTTAGGACCGAGATATTTAGGTCCCTTCCCCATAGTGAAAGTAATTAACCCAGTGACTGTACAGTTAAATCTCCCCTGCATACTGGGAAAAATTCATCCTATTTCCCATTGCAGCCTTTTAAAGCCTGCTGGGGGATCTAAACTGAGACCTCAACCTGCTGCTTCCCCAAAGCCAATTGTGGTGCAGGGTGAGACTCATTATCAGGTGAAGAAGATTTTGGACTCTAGATTGCATAGGGGACATTTGCAATGTTTGGTTCATTGGAAGGGATACCCCTTGTCTGAAGCCATGTGGGTGAAGAATTGGGATGTTCAGGCAGACATTTTAGTTAGGCAATTTCATGATAAATTTCCTGATAAGCCTAAGGGTTCTCCTGGGAGAGGGGGAAGAGGTGGTTAATGCGCTAATTGTGTTAACCCCCTGACTTCAGTCTTGTCCCAGGATGTATTCCTTTCCTGAGGGGGGGAAGCCTGTCAGTTTTGGAAGACAGTTTTCTTTTTGCTTCTTAACAGCCACATATTTTAGCTGGGGAAGTTGGGAGGGGGTTGTTGTTGGAGCGATAGAAAGTTAGTCATAACAACATTCCATATTCAAGAACTTTTGCCTGTGTTTGATGGAGACTGCTGGAAGATTGTATCCAGTTGAGTGTGAAGAGTTGATCAGACAATGTGATGAACTTTTGGGTGTGGGGCAGGGCTGTGAACTGTTAGATGGGTGGAGAAAACCTGGAAGCTTTCAGATTCGGATTTTCCCAGATGTGCAAACATGACATCTCTAATAAATTGGAACTTTGAGGAACCTCAAGCCTCAGAGCTTTCTTTCATTGGAGGTATTCCTTGGAACCCTGACATTACCTTCTACTAGTCTCTGTGAGAGAAACAGCTGAGGCAATACACTCTGCCACACCTATTAGCTGGGCTTCAAACGAATGAAATATAGATAGGTATAACGTAGGGGCAGGAGGGCAGCCCCAACTGATGGTTGAAGTGTTCACTCTCCGCTGATAGTTGGAGCAACCAGCTCGTATTTCACAGTCATATTTCCCTTCCAGTTTGAAGTAATGTAGACTAAGACAAAATTTAATAGCTTACTTTTCATTAAGCATAGGACCAATTTGAAATGAAAAAAACTGGGTTTTTCTCATACACTTTAAGAAATCCTGTTAACTTTCTCATTTCTTTTCTTTCTTTTCTTTATTTAGCTCAACCATTTTCTGCAGCAGGTCTCCTTTAACAACAGTGCTGGGGAAGAGATTTCTTTTGGCCCCAGTGGAGAATTAGTAACTGGAATTGATATTCTCAATTGGGTCACATTCCCAAACAAGTCCTTTCAGAGAGTCCAGGTTGGAAAAATTGACCCCATGGCTCCCCCAGACAAATTTCTCACTATTTCTGCCAAGGATGCTGTTTGGCCCTTCATGTTTAACCAGGTATGTCACATTTTCCACTTCTAAGAAATTGTTTAGTCATTGCCTCATATCAATAAATGATTTAAATACAACAATAAAACTTGGATTATTTTTAAGCAACCTAAAATAGCTGAAATAGGCTAAAGAAACAATTTCTGAAATATACTGTATTTTTGAACTATAAGATGAACTATAGTTTTTGAACTATATAAGATGCACCAATATTTTGAAGAGGTAAGTAATAAAAAAAATTTTGCTCTTCCTGGCCCTAAGGAGCACTCTGCAGGTCTCCCAAATCCTTTTCATGAACCATTTTTTTGGCTTTGGGAGGCCAAAAATGACTGTATTCTGCGTATACATCGCACCAACATTTCCTTCCTCTTTTAGGGGGGAAAAAGGTGTGTCTTATACTCCAAAAAATATGGTAGTTCAAATATATTAAATATCATGCAAAATTCATTGTATTGAAATATATGATTCAAAAGTACAGACTTTCAGCAGGAGATTCAGTCTATCTATGTCAATTTCTTTAAGTGTATTATTGGAACTATGTTTTCACACTATTTAAAATTCATTGAAAGGGAAGAATCAATGAGAGGAGGAATCCGATGTCCCTTTACCTCTTTCTGCGTTTGCAAGACAGAGTTCATGTGCGTCAGAGTAAAGATCTTTTAGAAAAAAGTATGAGTAAATGATCAGTGTTATCTGTAAATCTTTAAAGAGAAGATCAAATTCCATTTTTCTCAATCTGCTTCAAGATTCAACCAAATTAACCAAAAAAAAAGCCTTCCATTCTACTGTAAGCAGGGACTGAAAATAGCTGAATTTTGAAATTCAGAGTTTTGCTATTTAAAGATCATAAAAGTCTCATTAAAAGGTGGAAAAGTCAATAGCCTGTGGTATCTTTGAACCATGTTTTGAAAGGGCTATAGAAGTAGTAGGACTCCCTAACTCAAAACATGGAACCTCAAGGAAGGCATATTTGAAGGGCTCCTGAGTTAAACCTTCTCCCACACCATATTCCAATTCTGATTTCCTCAGAACAGATCTTTAGAACTGTATGTTTGGGAATGATAAGTTGATTAGTGTAATAGGTGTGATATAAGGAGTGGTTGTGGACAGCAGTGGGTTTCACATTTCGTTACCAGCAGTTCACCCCGTACACCTGGCTTCACATATGTGTGAGCCTTTTGTGCATATGCCCACCTTCCATAGATGCACTTTGTTCTTGTGCACACCTTCCACACATGTGCCTGGCCTCAAAAATGTGCCTAAATAGGACACCATAGAGCTGGTGCAGGTGGGTGCAGGTGGGTGAAATGGGCCCACCTGTGATTTTTCCTACAGGTTCAGGCAAATTGGCCTCAACCAGCTGAATACTACTTCTGCTTGTGGAGTGGAGAATTTAAACCAGAAACAAATCTGGAGAATGCGATGACAAGGTTTGAATTAGATATGAAGAGTTTGGGTATGTATAACTGATGAAAAGAACAATCCCAAAGCGTAAATGTTTCATGTGAAAGAATTCTTATTTTATTTATGAACAGACATTGCCTCTTTCCATCTGTAACAAGAAATGTCCCCTTGGCCATAGCAAGATGAAAGTGGAGGGGAAATTATCTTGCTGCTATGACTGTAGACGCTGTCCAGAAGGGAAGATAGCCGACCAAATGGGTAAACAATGGAATACATTGTATATATCAATGATTTAATAAAATAAAACATGGGAGTTTTTGGTAAATATCCTCGTGACTGAAAATCTTGAGTTTCACATCATATTGTATTATTCAGCAATGAAATATTTAAACTGGGTTTTCATAGCTCAGCAGAATATTTGATGATAATACTAATTGGTTCATTCTAACTAGTAGGTTCAATTTTCCAGGTTTGAAATGTTCCTTCTTAAGTTTCCTTGAATATATTCTAAATATTTTCTAGGAAATCAAAGTTTCTCATTAAAGTATCTAAAATTCTACCTTTGTACCTCCTTTTTTGAGGGGGGGGGGAAGTAAAGGTAATAGTGATTATATTTATTGTAATAACATTTTTTACCACCATCTCACTATATATAAATGACCAATGTACCTAACATTCCATGGTAGCACACTGTAACTTGAGTCATGGTGGTGCAGTGGTTAGAATGCAGAAGTGGTGGGTTCCTCCTGGTTCGGCCCAGTTCTCCCGAGCCGGTAGCAGTAATGATATGACATCACCGAACCCGCACACACCCCATCTCCATGCCCTCCACCCTCACCCCCCGCATTATTCTTACCTTTTATTTGGATCCACCCCCAATCTATTGCTGCCTCCTGAGTCCCAGCTGATGGCTAGAGGGGAAAAAAAACTATTTAAACTCTTGCCTTCAAAGGGCTTCCCTGCAGCTGATCAGTGTTAAAAGAAAACAAAAGAGTAGACCAGTGCCTGCAAAAATAAATCTGTAGACCAGTACCTGCAAAAATACATGATTAGATCAGTGCCTGCAAAAAATAAATGGGTAGATTGGTAAAGCTCTGCAAGCAGTTAAAAGCCTGGTAGACCAGTACCTCTTCTAAATCCTAAATAATTGTTACATGATAATCAAGCCATGCCCACAAAATAAGCCATGCTCACAGAACCGGTAGTAAAGGAATTTAGAACCCACCCTGGAATGCAGCTACTTCTGCTGACTGCTGGTTGCAGTTTGGCAGTTCAATTCTCACCAACTCAAGGTTAATTCAGCCTTCCATCCTTCTGAGGTGGGTAAAATTGTTTGGGGCTGTATGCTGAGTCTGTAGACCACTTGGAGAGGGCTGTAAAGCACTGTGATTTGGTATATCAGTCTAAATGCTATTGCTATTGCTATTATGAATTATTTTAAGAAAAAGCAATTGGAACGTTCTATTGGATCTGGTGCATTATTGATGATTGATGTTGAAAAAATTTCCATGAATGTTTTTCCTTCTTGTTTCTTTTTCCCACAGATTTAAATGATTGTTTTCCATGTCCAGAAGATCATTATCCAAACAAAAATCAGGATAGTTGTCTTCAAAAAATTATAACTTACTTGACCTATCAAGAGCCTTTGGGGATTTCTTTGCTGGTCATAGCAGTCTTCTTGTCTTTCATCTCAATTTTAGTACTAGGGATCTTCATTAAACACCAAGAGACTCCAATTGTTAAAGCCAATAACAGGAATCTCACCTATAGCCTTCTCATTGCTCTCCTGCTCTCCTTCCTTTGCACTTTACTCTTCATTGGGCAACCTGACCAAGTGAAATGCCTCTTCAGACAAATTGCTTTCGGCCTAATCTTTTCTGTAGCTCTTTCTTGTATATTGGGGAAAACAGCCATTGTTGTTCTTGCTTTCATGGCTACCAAGCCTGGTTCCAAAATGAGGAAATGGGTGGGGAAAAGGTTGGCTCTTTCTATTGTCCTACCTTGTTCCATGGTACAATTCGCTATTTGTCTAGCATGGTTAGCCACTTTCCCTCCATTCCCAGATTCTGACATGAACTCTATGGCTGAAGAAATTGTCCTGCAATGTAATGAAGGTTCAACTAAAATGTTTTATACTGTGCTTGGCTTTATGGGGTTCTTGACTGCTGTCAGTTTTACAGTGGCCTTCCTTGCTAGGAATTTACCTGACAGCTTCAATGAAGCCAAATTTATCACCTTCAGCATGTTGGTCTTTTGTAGTGTTTGGGTGTCATTTGTTCCAACTTACCTGAGCACCAAAGGGAAGTACATGGTGGCTGTGGAGATCTTTTCCATCTTGGCTTCAGCAGCTGGATTACTAGGCTGCATCTTTTTCCCCAAATGCTATATCATTATTCTGAGACCCGACCTGAACAAGAAGGAGCAACTCATAAAGAAATGAAGCTTATTTTTATAGTAGTCCTCTTGAAAGTTACTCTCAGCACACAGTTTTTTTGTAGTTTGGCAATTCTGCATCCTTCCCTGTACTAGCAAATCAAGATGACATGCAAGGTAACAATCTCCTTCAAGATTTTTTTTGCAGAATCTAGAGAGCTGCTCCTCAACCATTCTTTCAAATGTTAATTTTTCTGGCCTTGTTCGTAATAGAATAGAGTGCCTAAAACAATGTTGTGTGAAAATCAATTTTTCATTTGATAACATATACTAATCTCAACATGAAAATTCTTTTGTCTTGCAGCCTATAAGTTTCAAGATATCCCTGCCTCCTCAAAAAAGAAAAGCCCTCTCAATATTTTCCGTATTCAATTTTTAAGTGTGGAAGAAAACCCACATTAAAATTCCTACCCCAAGTGTGAAAATTTGATGTCTTACCTTGGTGTAGCAGGCAAGGTTTTGGACTAGAAGCTGGCAAATAATGAGTACTAATCCTGCCTTAGGCCTTAGGCCTCATCTCAGGGGTGAAATCCAGCAGGTTCTTACAGGTTCTGTACAACCGGCAGCAGAAATTTTGAGTAGTTTAGAGAACCAGCAAATACTACCTCTGTCTGGCCCCAGAATCAGGTGGGAATTGAGATTCTGCAATATCCTTCCCCCAGGAGTAGGGTGGGAATGGAGATTTTGCAGTATCCTTCCTCTGCCACTCCCACCAAGCCATGCCACTCCCACCAAGCCATGCTCACAGAACCAGTAGTAAAAAAAATTGGATTTCACCACTGCCTCAGCTGATATGTTATTGTGGGAACTGAGAAGAAAAGTTGGAAGAAAGTGATGTTGGAGAATTGCTTATCACCTTCCCTGATGTAATTCACCTTATTCATGATGACAAGTCTCCCATCCTTGTCTGTTTGCTTAATTATGATATCCTGATTTCATGAGTATTTATCAGTTTTTAATACCACCAGTCCTCATCTCATGTCATGATACTGAGTAGCATATAGAATAGTATAATCCATGTACAGTGGATTAAAAGATGCAATCGATAAATGGGTAAAAACAAAATGGTTAAAAAAAAAGATATAACAGAATGAATTCCAATTAATTATGTTATAAACATAATTAATTATGGCCCTATAATTAATTATGGCCAACTGATCCTAGACCAGTTGTCAAAACCATATATAAGAAGACAACAAAATGAGCCTTAACTTCTTGCAAAACATCTTTTCATAGGGTGCTCTATGCTCTGTTATCTATTATAATTGGCTTTTTATGTCCCGGTGTTTGACATAAACACAGCCAGATACACCACGCAGAATTATTTCTTCTGAGAAGGGCAGCCATTTAAATTTGATAAATACAGTATATAAATAACTACATATTAATTCATTGTTTCATAGTATGAGTTCAGCATTATTTCCCTTTTTCAAATCATTCTTGACCTCAAGAATCATGTTATTTCCTCACTTTTCTTAATAGATATTGCATTGAGTAAAAATTGACAAAGTGACTGCAGCAAATGAATTTACCTTCTTTTTAAGCTATGCTTAAAGGAATAAAATCTGGGACTTGGTTATACATGGGCTTCTATAAATGAGAATATTTGTAGCTCAGGGTTTAAAAGGGGAGTACATAGTTCTTTCTGAGCTTGTCTCTTTTCTTGCAAATGTTTCATTACCCAAATTAGTTGAGCAGATCAGCAGATCATTTCTCACTGGCTCAAGGTTGACTCAGCCTTCCATCCTTCCGAGGTGGGTAAAATGAGGACCCAGATTGTTGGGGGCAATATGCTATTTAGTATACTGTCAATTGTTGTAAGCGTTCCAGAGTCCTCAGAGAGTGGGCGGCATAGAAATATGATTAATAAAATAAATAAAAATAAATAAATAAAAATATCAACCATGCTGCACTGCTGATGCTACCTACTATGGATAATGAAATATCTGCAGGAAACCAACCAAGCTCAGAGAGCACTAAGGACCTCAGATATGTATCTGCCCAACATGAAAACACATTTAGAACAAAATGTTCCCAAGTTTCTTCCTCATTTTCTGCTCTACATCTAAGTTTCTAAAGTTCACAGTGGTAGAGCTAAGATAAAATCAATATGTTTCCTTTTGACATTCTACAAAAATGCAAGGAAGGTAGTTCCACAAGTAAGCTATTATCTCCCAGGTAATTATCAAATTAAAATCTGTTGTTCATTTCTCCAGGTATCAAGGGAATCCCAATAAACATGGGAAAACTATGAACTCATGTTAAAAACATTGCATTGCATTAATACCAGCTCAGAAATACAAAATTAAAAGTAGAGAAAACAAGAAAGATGCATATTTGATCTGTGATACTTCATTTCATATAACATTCATGAGAGGCTGATTGATTATGCTTCAGCTCATCAGTGGAATGGTAACATTGGAGTTACACTTTGATTCATACAATGGCTATATTATATATTGAGTTGCTTCAATTCAGAACACTGGTTTTATTCTTTTTTTCTGAGACCATGTGTATTTCTCCTTTTACTTGCAATCTCAGAGGTCCTCTTCCAATTGTTCATAAGTATTATCAATCAGGAGATTTAATCATTGCTGCTATCATATATCAGATGTTATTTGTTTCAAATGAGATCACTTTTCAAAGGGTTCCTTCACATGATGTCCTTGATCAATACCTGTAAGTATCCCCATCATTCACAGACTCATGGACATTGCCACCATAATGATTCCTTCCTTCCATAAAACGATTATCATACTGCATCGCTCTTAGCCATGTTTGAATTCTAAAGCTCAAAGGAACTTCATCTCCTCAAATTCTAAGTCTCAAAGGAGAGATTGTTGCTTTTAATTTTACTATTTCAAGGGTTATTTCCCATAAAGAACATTCATAGTCCTTTGATTCATTAGGAGAAAAGCATGATTAATCTAAGCTGTAAGGCTGTTCTGAAAATAGATATAGAAAATAGTCTACATATAATCTGGTAATTTCTGAATTTTCTTCCCTTGCCAGTCACTATGGTGTGAAGAAGACTGTGGTGGGCAATAGAACTAGATTATTATTTTTACAGCTACAAAGCCAAAATGTCAAATTAATTGTAAGAATGCTATAAGCATAAGATTGAAATCGTATCTATTGTCCCTTTCATTTACTCCAGATAGGGCTCTTATTGCAAACAACCAAATTAGTACTGGAACATACATCTCATCATGATGCTTTCCAGAAAGAGAGACTTAAAGAGAGAAGGAAGTGGGCTACAGAATAATGTTTGCTTACCTATCCCATTCCCCATATCAGTACTTTTCAGTCCATAGAATCTCGGGCTATTGTTTGCCTTAGACCACATACCTAGATTTGTACAGTAAACAATAAGAAGCACATTTTCTATATTTATAAATATATGTAATAATTAAAAATAGCAATGCTTAATTATAAAGCAGAAATATATTGACATAGTTTATAACATTCATTGAAGGTTCCTCACTCATAATTACCAACACAATTTGGCTCTGGCATTTGCTGTAAAAGAGATCAATGAAAATTCTGAGATTTTACCCAACGTTACCCTTGGTTTCTACATCACTACTGACTATTTTGATGATATTACAACTTATCATTTAGCAATGGAATTTCTATCTACAAAAGATAAATTTATTCCCAACTACAAATGTAATGATCAGACCAATACCGTAGCTGTCATTGGAGGACCCCGTACTAAGACCTGTGTCAACATGGCAACTGCTCTGTGTAACTACAAGTTTCCGCAGGTGAGATCAAAACTGGAACAAGATGGAAAGTTCAAGAGTTATTTATTACATTCAGATGTTGAGTCCTCATGATAGGTCTTCTAAAACCTCAAAACAACCATTTCATGATCTGCAATGAAAATCACCACCACAACTGTTCTTAAACACACTGTGAAACTTCCTTATGCCAAGTTGTTCAACTAATAAGAAAGACTTTTATGCCATTGTACCAAAGGCAAGGGTGACAATTAACAAATATACACTTTTCTTTGGAATAATCTCTTTTTTTGCCTGTATTCTTTTCCCCCCATTTAGATCACATATGGATCAGCTCCACTGATGGATAAGGAAACAGCAGCACATTTTGTCAAATGGATGTTCCCAGATGAGATCCATCAACTTAAAGGAATACTATACTTACTGTTGCATTTTGGATGGACCTGGGCTGGGTTAATTTCTCTGTATGAGGAAGATAGAGAGAGATTTATTCAAAAGAGTCTTTCCATGTTTTCAGAAAGGGGGATCTGCTTTGACTTTATTGAGTGTATCCCACAAATGACGTATGGTAATTTAGTTGCTGAAATGATGGAGCAGGCGGACAAATTATATAAAGTGATCATGGGAAGTACAGTCACTGCAGTGATCTTGAATGCTGAAATTACAACCATTGTGATTTTGAGAATAATGATCTATGTTTTAGATGCTGATGATATTCCAGAGGAGAGAAAGGCCAAAATTTGGATCATGGCAGCTCAAATGGATTTTACCTCCATTCTAATGCAAAGACACTTGCCCATTGATTTTCTACATGGTGCTCTCTCCTTTGCAATTCATTCAAAAGAATTAATAGGTTTTCAAAAATTTATGTGGAAGAGAAGTCCAAATTTTGAAAGAGAAGATGGATTTATAAGGGATTTTTGGAAAGATGTATTTGATTGTTCATTCCCCAGTGAGATGAACAATAGGAATGCTGAAAGGTCCTGCACTGGAGAAGAGAAGCTGGACACTCTTCCCAATTCTGTCTTTGAGACTACCATGAGTGGACATAGTTACAGCATCTACAATGCAGTCTATGCTGTGGCACATGCTCTGAGGGCCATACGGTCCCACTTTTCCAAATTCAAAGAAGGTCAAATAATTGATGAGAGGAGATGGAAGGTATTGCTTCAATCACCATGGCAGGTAATACAAAATTCAGGAAGAGCATGAGATTGTATAAGCAGCACTGAATTAATCAATTCATCAAAGCAAGGTGTTCTATTGCTTTTCTCCTTTTGTCAATTTTTTCATGGAATTCTCATCTGAAATATTTTCATTTGAAATGCCAGAGTAATAATGCAGGAGGGTGGAAAACAAATGTGATGGAGAACATTAATTCTCTTCCAATTTTAAACAGTAGCGACTGATGTGCCATTTAACATGTCACTTTTCATTAAGCAAAGCCAAATTAAAAGAAACAAAGCGAGATTTGTGAGCACCCTTCCAAAAGTCCTATTAATTTCTTTTTAATGAGGAAAGAGGGATGTGATTGCTTCTATCACTATGCTATGAACACTATGTTGTTCATAATCCAGGTTACTGTTTTTATATTGGAAGGATTAAAACTCATAAAGGATACCTTTTCTGGGCAATCTTAGATGGCTCATGTTGTTTCCTAGAGAAATATAAACTAAACAGCAGGATCCAGGGTAGGGCTTTCCTGACTGATAGCATAATCTGTTAGCTACTCTAGTTTTCTAGGTCTCTATGAGCGTGTTAAGAATTCCTAAAGATGATTCCATACTGCTACTCCTGCTTCATTAAATTGTCAACGTAAGACAAGGGGAACAGAGATGTGAACAACTCAGGTTGAAATGTGAATACAGGCAGTCCTCGACTTACAATCACAAGTGAGCACAGAAGATATGTTGCTAAGTGAGAAATTTGTCAAGGAATTTTTTTTTGTCCCGTGTTATGACTTTTCTTGCCACATTTGCTAAGAGGGTCACTGTAGATGTTAAATTAGTAATGCCCTGGAGAAGCTGCCGTAGTTCAATGAATCAGGCCGCCCCATTGACTTTGCGTGTCAGAAGGTCGCAAAAGAAGGCCTCTACATATAAAAAAAGATGTGGAGACTCTAGAAAGAGTGCAGAGAAGAGCAACAAAGATGATGAGGGGACTAGAAGATAAAACATGTGAAGAACAGTTGCAGGAACTGGGTATGTCTAGTTTAATGAAAAGAAGGACTAGGGGAGACACGATAGCAGTGTTTCAATATCGCAGGGGCTGCTACAAAGAAGAGGGAGTCAAGCTATTCTCCAAAGCACCTGAGGGTAGGACAAGAAGCAATGAGTGGAAACTAATCAAGGAGAGAAGCAAATTAGAACTAAGGAGAAATTTCCTGACAGTTAGAGCAATTAATCAGTGGAACAATTTGCCTCCAGAAGTTGTGAAAGCTCCAACACTGGAAGTTTTGAAAAATGTTGGATAACCATTTATCTGAAGTGGTGTAGGGTTTCCTGCCTAAGCAGGGGGTTGGATTGGAAGACCTCCAAGGTCCCTTCCAACTCTGTTATTCTACTCTATTCTAAGGCCATGTTGTTGGTCAGGAATGGCCAAGAGAGACAGAACTGTCATGGTGAGATGACAGAACTTAAGTTTAGACCTCAGCAGGGCCTTTGAGGCCATGGAAAATTTCACAGGAAACGATTATCCTGTGGATTAGGCATGTGACCGAAACCACAGAAAGCATGCGTGTGACTATTTTTATGCTTCCTGTATTTTCCGTATCTTATCTGTAGGATGCCAGTTGCATCCTATGTAATGAAATGAAAGTAAAAGAATGATATTAATATCTGCCTTGCATTATGCTCTGGGTTCCTTCCACAAGGCTGAATAAACTCATTGGCTTATCATCTCAGACACTTGGACTCTGTCTTTTATTTTGCCAAGCCAGACCTGAAAACCTTCATAACAACATGACCCTGGAATACTGCAACCATCATAAATATGAACCAGTGGTCAAGCATCCAAATGTAAATCACATGACCGTGGGCATGCTGCAATGGTCATAAATGTTAAAATGGTCATAAGTCACTTTTTGCAGTGCCATTGTAACTTCAAATGGTCAATAAATGAACTGTCGTAAGTCAAGGACTTAATTCAAGTGGATTTTCCATGTAAATTTGTTTTAAGTTATCCTTTTAATATTTTTTTAAAGGTTGGAAAGAAAGGCCATCTTTGCTTAATTTTTTCTGTGGATTCTGTGGATTCTGCGGAGAACTTTATATTCTCTCCATTTAATGGAAGCAATGTAAAGTCACAATTCTTGGATTGCTCAATTGATCAGAGCAAAGTGAATTTTTTAGCTAGTGTGCTGGTATTTTCCTTTGAAAAATGTTCAAGTTAAAAAAATCCAATAGAATAGAGAATGCATGTCCTATAGAAGGTGATTAGGAAAATATTAGAATGTGCAGAAATGAATAGTTTAACACTAGCAATTAAAGAGAAAGAACAAACTGATTATTATATGATATGGGAAGCATTTTACCAATGGTTAGAGAATAAAAAAGGAAATTGGAAATAAGGGAAGAAGACAATAGGAAGAATAGAAAATACATTAAGATAGAGATAAGAATAAAATGGCAATTGATATCATGAGAATGATGAGAATAATTCTGTTTAATGTTATTATTGTATTTTTATTAGAAGATATGTTATGAAGGAAACAAAGAGTTACACAAGGTGTAATTGCTCAATGTATATAATTTGTGGAAGAATGTTGCACAGAAATATTTGTACCCAGACGACACACTGCTTAAGGAGAGATGAAATTTTTTATATATATTTTTTAATGGAAAATCAATAAAAAAACTTCTTTAAAAAAAGAAAAAAATCCATGTCCTAGAAATATATTCCCATTCAGTTTTAAATTGTGTAGACTGAGGCAAAAATTGAACAGCTTACTTTTCATTAAGCATAGGCTAAGTTGAAATGAAGAAATTGGATTTTTCTCATACCCTTTAAGTAATTCTGTTAACTTTCTGGTTTCTTTCTTTCTTTCTTTCTTTTTTCTTTCTTTCTTCATTTAGCTTCACCATTTTTTGCAGCAAGTCTCCTTTAATAACAGTGCTGGGGAAGAGATTTCTTTTGGCCCCAGTGGGGAATTAGTAACTGGATTTGATATTCTAAATTGGGTCACATTCCCAAACAAGTCCTTTCAGAGAGTCCAGGTTGGAAAAATTGACCCCAGGGCTCCCCTAGACAAATTTCTCACCATTTCTGTGAAGGATGCTGTTTGGCCACTCATATTTAACCAGGTGCGTCACATTTTCCACTTTGAGGGAAATAATTTAGCCATAGCCCCATATCATTAAATGATTTAAATACCATAACTTAACTTCAAGTCACTTGTAAAAAAGATGCTGAGACTCTAGAAAGAGTGCAGAGAAGAGTAACGAAGATGATTAGAGGACTGGAGCTGGGTATGTCTTAGTTTAGAAGGACTAGGGGGGACAGGATAGCAGTGTTCCAATATCTCAGGGGTTGCCACAAAGAAGAGGGAGTCAAACTATTCTCCAAAGCACCTGAGGGTAGGACAAGAAGCAATGGATAGAAACTAATCAAGGAGAGAAGCAACTTAGAACTAAGGAGAAATTTCCTGACAGTTAGAACAATTAATCAATGGAACAACTTGCCTCCAGAAGTTGTGAATGCTCCAACACTGGAAGTTTTTAAGAAGATGTTGGATAATCATTTGTCTGAAGTGGTGTAGGGTTTCCTGCCTAAGCAGGGGGTTGGACTAGAAGACCTCCAAGGTCCCTTCCAACTCTGTTATTCTATTCTATTCATACTGCCCCATATCAATAAATGATGTAAAAACAATAAGAACACTTGGATTAAATTTTTAGCAGCCTCACATTGTTGAAATAGCCTAAAGAAACCTTGATTTTGAAATATATTTGAAATATATTTAATATCTAGCAAAATATAAAGTATTGAAATATATGATTCAAAAATAATTTCAGTGGGAGATTCAGTCTATATGTCTATCTCTTCAAAGTGTAATACCATTGGAAATACGATTGCACACCACCTAAAATTCATTTCCTAAAAATAAAACAAATTAATCATGTGACACAAAAATTTCCTTCTTCCTACATTTGTACAACAGAATTCTATACTTGATTTAGAAGAGCATCATATCCCTGTTTAGCTTAATATTTTTTCAGACAATCATATCCACCTCTCAAATTTTTGAGTCTGTGGACAAAAAAAACCAACAACTTTTAATGGAAGTGCCTTGAAATAAAGATCTTTTGGAAGTGTGTGTGAGTAAATGATCAGTATTACCTGTCAATCCTTAAAGAAAAGATCAAATTCCATGTGTTGTCAATCTGCTCCAGGTTTCAAACAAATAAAGAAAGCCTCCCAAAATGACATCGTTCTACTATAAGCAGGCAGACAGAAAATAGCTGAATTTTGAAAATGTCAAGAGAAAAATCAAGCAAGTTTTGAAAGAGCTATAGCAATGTAGCATACCAGTTCAAAACATGGAACCTCAAGGAAAGCATATTTGAAGGGCTCCCAAATTAAACGTTCTCCCACACCTGATTAAAGTTCTGATTTTCTCAGAACAGATCTTTAGAATAGTATTTTTTGGTTGATCAGTATGATAGGTGTGAAATAAATAACAGTTGAGGGAGTGGGGAATTTAAGCCAGAAACCAACCTGAGAATGGAATAGCAAGGTCTGGATTCAATATGCACAATTTGGATATGTCTAAGCATTTAAAAGAATAACCCCAAAGCATAAATTCTTTCATGTGAAAGAATTCTGATTTTATTTATGAACAGACATTGCCTCTTTCCATCTGTAATAAGAAATGTCCCCTTGGCCACAGCAAGATAAAAGTGGAAGGGAAATTATCTTGCTGCTATGACTGTAGACGCTGTCCAGAAGGGAAGATAGCTGACCAAATGGGTAAGCAAAGGAATATGTTGAATATATTTATTATATTAATAAATATAAAGGGGGGTCTGAGTTATTAATAAAAACGATCATGACTGAAAATCTTTAGCTTCACATCACATTGAACTATTCAACAATAAAAAAATTGAACTGAATTTTCATAGCTCATGATCGTATTTGATGATAAAACTAATCAGAAGGTTCAACAGATTTTCCAGATTCGAATTGTCCCTTTTTAATATTTCTTTGAATATACTCTAAATATTTTTTTAGAAAATCAAAGTTTCTAGGTAGAGTGTCTGAAATGCTTCCTTTGTACCTTTTTTTTTTTTTTTGAAGTAAAAGTAACTGGTAATGGTGACTGTATCTATTGCAGAGGGGATATTTTCACCTGATTTTACTTTCTATTTCATCACAATGTATTCATTGCTTATTGATCTTACATGGATGCCTATCTCATGTAATGAACCTAGGTGGCTCACCACAATCATTAAAAAAAATACAAACACCCCTCCCCCCCCCAAAAAAAATCCTCCCACCAGCGGGCATTCAGCAATCCACTTGGCAGTTCAATAAGGCTAGAGAATGCTGTGAAAATCAGGGTGCAGACTATATTCTATGGCATAACAGAATAGAATATAGGAGTATTGGGTTTGTATTGTTGAGTTTTTCATATTCTTTGAACTTGGTTATTTGTCTAGCAGATGTTTCACAGCACAAGTCACTGTTGGGTTGTCTCCCTGTCTTTATGAAGTAAATTGTGCTACCAATGGTGGGAGTATTGTTTTCTCCTAGGTAATTCCATGATTAGGTCATAGTATTCTGCCAGATAGTTTGTCTTGCTTTAATCCATGTTTATCTGGATGTTGGGTGTTTCAGTGCTTGTCTAAAGAGATTCTCAGTCATCCAGGTCATGGATGCTTTTTCCAGAGGCAACTGGACTTTCTTGTTTTTCTTTGAAGGCATTTCACTTGTCATCCAAGAAGCTTCTTCAGCTTTGACTGGATGATGAGGGATGAAAGGATTTGTATTCCTTGCAGACAGCTGTTCATTTGTATTCTTTTAGACTAGGGGTATCAAACTGGTGGCCCAAGGGCCAGATGTGTCATGCACATGTGTCATGTGTCACACCCACTCCAGCTCCATGAAAGAAAAAAAATCATATAATGCCATGTGATGCTGCAAGTTTGACGCCCATGTTTTAGACAGTTGTTGAGGCCAGTTGGAGGCCAGTTTGCAGGCCAGTTGGAGGCCAGTTGTTGAGATCAGTTTCAGAACAGGTGTTTTCTACTAGTTTCCTTCTTAGGTTTATATTGCCTCTTTTGAATGATGAGTAAATATGGTTTATCTTCATATCAAACAGCCAAGTTCAAAATGTACCCAGCATCCCAGGTAACATACTGTAAATTGTATTATGAATTATTTTAGGAAAAAGTAATCAGAACTCCTATGTAAGTCACAGAATCTTACTGGATCTATTGTTTTATTGATGATTAATCTGAAAAATAATACTGTTTCCATTGTTTGTTTGTTTTCTCCAGACTTAGATGATTGTTTCTCATGTTCAGAAGATCAATACCCAAACAAAGATCGGAATAGTTGTCTTCAGAAAAACATAATTTACTTGACTTATCAAGAGCCTTTAGGGATTTCTTTGGCAGTCATAGCAGTCTTCTTGTCTTTCATCTCAGTTTTAGTACTGGGGATCTTCATTAAACATCAGGACACTCCCATTGTCAAAGCCAACAACAGGAACCTCACTTATAGCCTTCTCATTGCTCTGCTTCTCTCCTTCCTTTGCATTTTACTGTTCATTGGGCAACCTGACCAAGTGAAATGTCTCTTGAGACAAATTGCTTTTGGCCTAATCTTTTCTGTAGCTCTTTCTTGTATATTGGGAAAAACAGCCATTGTTGTTCTTGCTTTCATGGCTACCAAGCCTGGTTCCAAAATGAGGAAATGGGTGGGGAAAAGGTTGGCTCTTTCTATTGTCCTACCTTGTTCCATGGTACAATTCGCTATTTGTCTAGCATGGTTGGCCACTTTCCCCCCATTCCCAGATTCTGATATGCATTCAATGATGGAAGAAATTGTCCTGCAATGTAATGAAGGTTCAACCACTATGTTTTATACTATGCTTGGCTTTATGGGGTTCTTGACTGCTGTCAGCTTCACCATGGCCTTCCTAGCTAGAAATCTACCTGACAGCTTCAATGAAGCCAAATTTATCACCTTCAGCATGTTGGTCTTTTGTAGTGTTTGGATATTATTTGTTCCAACTTACCTGAGCACTAAAGGGAAGTACATGGTGGCTGTGGAGATCTTCTCCATCTTGGCTTCAGCAGCTGGATTACTAGGCTGCATCTTTTTTCCCAAATGCTATATCATTATTCTGAGACCCGACTTGAACAAGAAGGAGCAACTAATAAAGAAATGAAGCTTATTTTTATATTAGAGCCCTTAAAAGAAGCCAGATTGGTTACTATCAACATACAGGTGTTTCACAGTTTGGTGGTTCGGCGTTCCCCCCTGGCTAGCAAATCAAGATGACATGCAAGGTGACAATCTCCTCCAAGATTTTTTGCAACCGCTCCTCATCTATTCTTTAAAATGTTACTTTTCTGGCCTTGTTCAAAATAGAATAGAGTGCCTAAGATAATGTTGTGTGAAAATCAATACAGCCTATAAGTTTCACAATATCCCTGCCTCCCCCCCCCAAAAAAAAAAGAAAAGTCCTCCTAATAACTTCCATATTCAATTTTTAATGTGGAAGAAAAAAATCCACATTAATACCTCTACCCCTTGCCTGGTTAAGAGGCGAGGTTCTGGATGAAAAGCTGGGAAATAATGAGTTGTAACCCTCCCTTAGATCACAGAGGATATGTTATTGTGGGAACTGAGAAGAAAAGTTAGAAGAAAGCGGTCTTGCAAAATTTCTTCTCACCTTCCCTGATGTATTTCATCTTTCTCAAGACCATTCTAATGTGCCTTTATTTATCTGGTTTTTTATACCACCCACCCTCACCTCATGTCATGACATTGGATAGCATACATAATAATATAATCCATATAGATTAAAAATACAATCAAGTTAAGTTAAATTGGTAGAAACAAAATGGTAAAAAAAAGATGCAAGAGAATGAATTCCAATGAATAATGTTATAAACATCTAATAGGCTGCACCCCATCCTGTCTTTTCTAAGCCAGTTGTCAAAACCATATTTTAAAGGCCCTTGTAGAAGCCAACAAAATGAACCTTGTAAAGCATTTTTTCATAGGCAGAAAAAAGAACAGCTTTCCTGAAATTAGATTATCCCCAGCCCTCCTTATTTCTTTCAAAATCAGTCAAGACTTGGCTTTGTCATCATGCCTGCAGATCTCAGGTACCAGTGGTATCTATTATAATTGGGTTTTTATTTCACTGTGTTTGACATGTTTATTGCATTTAACACTTCTTTTTTTATGATACACCACCCTGAGTTTTTTCTTGTGAGAAGGACAGTCATCTAAATTTGATAAATAAGAAACCTATATATTTTCTTATTTCCAGAGATATTTCACGAGAAGAGTACTCCATTCCTCTGCTCACAACAGAATACCTTATGCCACCAGGCTTGAACTTTTGGGCTTAGACAATTTAGAACTATGCCTCCTTTGGTCTGACCTAAGCGTAGTACATAACATTATCTGCTACAACGTCCTAATTGTCAGTGACTACTTTAGCTTCAACCACAATACACGAGCACACAATAGATACAAACTTAAGACACCAATAGACACTCAATTGCAGAAAATACGACTTCAGCAACAGAGTGGTCAATGCCTGGAATGCACTACCTGACTCTGTGGTTTCATCCACAAACCCCGAAAATTTTAACCTTAGACTGTCTACTGTTGACCTCACCCAGTGGTGGGTTTCGAATTTTTTACTACCGGTTCTGTGGGTGTGGCTTGGTGGGTGTGGCATGGCTTGGTAAGCGTGGCAGGGGAAGGATACTGTAAAATCTCCATTCCCACCCCACTCCGGGAGAAGGATACTGCAAAATCCCCATTTCTTCCCAATCAGCTGGGATTGGTTCCATAAGAGGACAATGTTAAATAGAGAGTACCTGAAGTGTACCCACTTAAGTGCAGTGCAGGTAGCAACGATTGGAGACAAGAGATCCTTCACATATCCTGGCCCAATTGTGGAACAGCAGGCTACTCAGACAATTGTTGGCACCTGAACTGCTTTCACCCTTCCTAATTAAGCCCTTTCCCCAGTGTCTGCATGGCAGCATTTCCTATAAAAACTCACTGTGAAACAGTTGAAAGGGAAGTGAAAGAATGCATGCGTGCAGAGGGAGAGATGCGTGTGTGTGTGTGTGAGAGAGAGAGAGAGAGAGAGAGACAGAGAGAGAGAGAGAGAGAGACAGAGAGAGACAGAGAGAGACAGGGAGAGAGACAGAGACAGAGAAGCAAAGCCAGAAAGCAGTTGCTTTATGAGAAGAAAGGGTTCAGGAGGAAAGAAGTAGAGAGGTAGACTTAAAAAGGAAGCAGGAGAACTTCTGGAGAGAGGAATTGAAGCAGGAGGAAGAACAGAATTTGGAGGAAGAAAACCTTGTTGATAATACTGTGAGGTATAGTATACTAGCAGACTGGAGACAATAGTAAACCTTTACATGTAGAGCTGTATTTGTTCTGGTGCAGGGGTCTCCAATCTTGGCAACTTTAAGACTTGGGGACTTCCTGGGAGTTCCCAGAATTCCTCAGCCAGCAAAGTTGCCAAGGTTGGACACCTCTGTTCTGGCACACTTCTGTACACTGGACATTTTGTATGGTAAGCACACAATATCTCCCCAACTTCTATGGGGAGCAATGCATCCTGATTAACTAAGGACCTGTGTTGTTGATGGCTCTTTTGAGTCCTCAGACTGGATATAGTTTCAAAAGGCTCCATAATGCCCATGCCATTTGTGGGTCCACAGGTAATATTCATCTTGAATTGTGCTCATGATGCATAGCAATAGGCATGTTGAAAGGCTTGATGTATTTTGAACCAGGTGTAGCTCAGTGGTGGGTTTCAAAACATTTTACTACTGGTTCTGTGGGTGTGGTGGCTCAGACATGGCTTGGTGGGCATGGCAGGGGAAGGATACTGTAAAATCTCCATTCCTTCCCCACTCCAGGAGAAGATTACTGAAAAATCCCCATTTCCTACTGATCAGCTGGGATTTGGGAGGCAGAGAATATATGGGAACGGGGCCAGTCAGAATTTTTACTACCGGTTCTCTGAACTACTCAAAATTTCCGCTACCAGTTCTCCAGAACTGGTGAGAGCCTGCTGAAACTCACCTCTGACTTCACCCCATTCCTAAGAGGTCTGTAAGGGGCATGCATAAGCACACCAACGTCCCTGTCCTACTGTCCCCATTTATTCGTATCCGTTTCCTGTATTCATAATCATGTTTATACTTATATCTGTTATCTTATATATGTTTGACAAATAAACAAATAACAAAATAAAAATATAAATAACTGCATCTTAATTCATTGATTCATATGATGAGTTCAGCATTATTTCCCTCTTTCAAACCATCCTTGACCTCAAGAATCATGTTGTATTGACTTCCAGTTGGCGCTGCGGGGATACAGACGGGGAATTAGCGGGCTTTTCAGAGCCCTGTTAAAACCCCCTCTGCCAAGTCCCCGTTGGTAGGTCTTTGGACCTACCATGTCCAGTAGGGACAGGGGGATAGAGAGGGATCCCTCGGACAGCCGAGAGGAATGGGCAGGTTCCTTGGGGCCAGAGGCTTGCCCTCTGCACTGGCGGCAGCAGAACAGTGGCCATGGAGGCTGCCCTGAGACTGCAGCAACTAGGATACAAGAATGTGCAGGAGGAGAAGCGGAGAAGCAGAGAGCGGAGCCGGGAGTTTGCATGCCGGGTGAGTGGACATCAACCCAGGCAGAAACTGCCCACAAATGCTGAATTACAATTAGTCTGCCCCAGCCTTAACAGCGGCTGAGAACTATTGGGGCACAAAGACAAAAGACCTGTTGGTGGATTTGGAAATGTCTGATTACAGATCTGGATATCTTTCTTTCTTTCTTTCTTTCTTTCTTTCTTTCTTTCTTTCTTTCTTTCTTTCTTTCTTCTTTCCTTCCTTCCTTCCTTCCTTCCTTCCTTCCTTCCTTCCTTCCTTCCTTCCTTCCTTCCTTCCTTCCTTCCTTCTTTCCTCCTTTCTTTCTTTCTTTCTTTCTTTCTTTCTTTCTTTCTTTCTTTCTTTCTTTCTTTCTTTCTTTTTTTTTGGTGGATAAATGAGATTGGACTATGTTTGAGAGAGAGGAGGGAGAAGAGGAAATAATTATGTCTTCAAAAGTAAAGGGAAAAGACAAATGGAGACGGATAAAATGGTTGCCAGCTGAAAAGTGAAAGTGTACATTCCAGGCTGCTTGATACTTGAAAAGAGAAACTTTATTTAAACTTGACTATTTTGAGGAAAAGACTCAGAGAACTTGATTTAGGATACAAAATCTGTTCATTGGAGGATTTATTGAAGATTAGAAAGAAAGAAGAAATTAAATAGAACAATGAAAACTGAACTAATAAACGTGGCAATAAAAGAAGGGTGTGGCAATCGAAGAAGGACATGATGATACCATATATGGAATAGCTTCAGAGTTAACTTTGTAGAACTTATAACTTTGATGACATTGAAATGGAAAAGATACATATTTGGACAGACTGGAGAAAGGAATAATGGAATATATTATGTAACAAGACAGTAAAATATTATATTTTGATTTAAATGAATGTAACGGTTTCTGGGTGGTTGAATAATACTAGGAGATATTTCTTCTTCTTCTTCTTCTTCTTCTTCTTCTTCTTCTTCTTCTTCTTCTTCTTCTTCTTCTTCTTCTTCTTCTTCTTCTTCTTCTTCTTCTTCTTCTTCTTCTTCTTCTTCTTCTCTGTGCTCTCTCTATTTCTTTCTTTTAGTATCTTTCTTTGTTCCTTTTCCCCTCTCTATTTTCTTTTTTAATCCATTCAACTTCTTTTGTTATATTTCTATCTCTTCCTTTTTCCTTTTTCTTTTTTAGTGTTGCCTTATTTTTTGTATTTTTTATTGTAATTATTATTATTATTATTGCTCTTACTTTCTCCTTTTTTATATTATTATTCTCATATAAATATATAAACAATTTGATTAAGAAATAAGAGTATAAATGATTGAAGAAAAACATGATTTTTGGATGTTCTAATGCCTTTTTAAACTTTGAATTTTTAACTAGCACTACCTACAGATTTATAATTTGGAAGAAAACATTTACCTTTAAAGACATTGGATATCAAAAAGAATTATTTATAGAATTAAGAACTATAAAAAATGATCTTAAAGTGTTTCAAAATGTTTCCTATTGAAAATAAGAAATAATTATGAGCATCCAAGTGAACAAGGTCCGGTGCTCCTGCTCTGGATTCACTGGGATGCTTTTCTATTATGGAAATAGAAAAATCTCTTTTTGGATGAAATTGTATGATTATAATAACATATGCATAATTATATTATATTGAATGTTTTATGTTTTCTTTTTGCTTTTTAGTTAAGGGGTTGGGATCAAATTATTTGATATGAATATGCAGGTTATATTATGTTTTATTAGATGGGGAATTGAGTTTGGCATATGATTAGTAATGTTAATATTAATGGTTCACAGAAAGGTATAAATTTTTTTAAATTGGTTTGAATATTATAATGGTTATTATTTTTGGGTGTTTTTTTACTATAATATTGCTAACTCTAGATAAATATTAATATCCATGGGCTTATTGTTATATTTCTCTTTTCCCTTTTTTTCTTTTTTTTATTCTTTTCTTTCTTTCTTTTTTCTTCCTTCAAAACTTTTTTTCAATTAAGAATTTGAATACATAATAGTTTTTGCTATTCTTTTTGTTATAAATTTTTGCTGTTTTTCCTTTAAAAATGTGTAGCGGAAGTCAGGGGAGGGATGGGGAGGGAAGGGGTGAGGGTGGAGGGAGGTTGGGGGTGGGTGGGAAGGTGGGGATGGGGGTGGGGGGGAAATGAAAAAAAATTGTATTGTAAAACTTTTTCAATAAAAAAAAAGAAAATAAGAAATAAGCATGGAACGGGAGAATAGGAGATAAGATATTTATTGAAGTATACTTTTATCTTAAATTAGTAAGAGATATGGAGGAGAATAGATTGGAAAATAATATTGTAATACAGTCTGAAGTAATTTGGAGGTAAACAACTGAATAAGAGATAAATGTTATGAATTAGTTAAATAAATGAACTTAAGAGTGGAGGAAAGCATGATTATGGAGATCAGTGAAAGCAAAGTTGTGACCCAGTTTTACAAATAAGGTAGGAGTGGAAGAAAGCATCATACTGGAGAACAGTTAAAGTAAATTAGAAACCAGTTAAAATAAAAATAAGAGTTAGGAGTGGAGGAAAGCATACGCTAGGTAACAGTTAAAGCAAAACTGTGAACTAGCCAAAAATAAAAAAGTTAGGAGTGGAGGAGACTATACCTGGGGATCAATTGAAATAAAGTTGTGAACCAGTTAAAAATAGGTGTAGGAGTAGAGGAAAGCATTGCTGGAAGGCAACTACTTGAGTTGTGAACCAGTTTTATAATAGATTTAGGAGGAGTTAAAGAGAAGGTTGGTGTGCAGTTAAAATTATACTGTGAACCATCTAAAATAATTAAGGTAAGGAGTGGAGGAAAGCATTCCTGGAAAGCAGCTGATTAACATGCAAACCAGCTAAAAAATAAATTTAGGAGGAAGTGGAAGAGATTTTACTGGAGAATAGTAGCTAAACTGTGAACCAGTTTAAATAAATACAGACAGGAGTATTGGAAAATACAGCTAGGAAATATATATTTAAACTATGAACCAGTTAAAAATTAGATTCAATAAAATATGAGAATAAATTTAAAGTAAATAAAATAAAGTATTGTGGAAGTAACAAACTATAGAAGGAAATGTTGATTGTTTATGAAATGACTTTAAAAGAGGAGGAAAATACTTTTTGTCAAGATTATGGATATGAGATGTCATTTAAGAGAAGTAAAATATAGATTTGAGGTAATGGGTCTTAGGATTGAGGAATATATATGAAATATTGATTGTTAAAATGATAAAGATTTAGAACTGTGTTTATTGTTTCAAATTTTGGGTGTAATAGTAGAATGATAAATGTTTAGAATAAGATTTTTTTTCTTTTTTTTTCTTTTTAAGATGTAACTGGATAACATTTGAAACAAAATTGATTGAGGGAATGTGAATAATTGTACTCATTTTATGCCGGACCAAACCTTTGCTCTAAAAAGATGTATTTTATGTCTTATGCTTAAAAAAAATAAATAAATAAACTTTTGGGAGAAAAAAAGAATCACTGCTAATACTACCTAGTTTGGGTCATGAAATCTCTGCAAGAAATCAGCCAAACTCAGAGACACTAAAAACCTCAGATATGTATCTGTTCAACATGAAAAAACATTTAGAACAAAATGAGCCATGAATATTTCAGAAGACTAATGCATTGTAATTTAACTCCAGCTGTCTGCAATTAGTAAGTTCAAATCTCACCGGGCTCAAAGTTGACTCATCCTTTCATCCTTTCTAAGGTAGGTAAAATGAGGACCCAGTTTGTGGGGGCAATAAGCTGACTTTGTAAAATATACAAAAGTATGAAGGCTATTGCTTAACACATTGTAAGCTGTCCTGAGTCTCCGGAGAAGGGTGGCATATAAATCATTTTTTTAAAAAAATGTTCCCAAGTTTCTTCTCATTTTCTGCTCTACCTCTCAGTTTCAAAAGTTCACAGTAGTAAAGATAAGATAAAATCAATATGTTTCCTTTTGACATTCTACAAAAATACAAGGAAGGTAGTTCCACAAGTAAGCTATTATCCCCCTGGTAATTATCAAATTAAAATTTGTTGTTCATTTCTCCAGGTATCAAGGGAATCCCAATAAATATGGGAAAACTATGAACTCATGTTAAAAACATTGCATTGCATTAATACCAGCTCAGAAATACAGAATTAAAAGTAGAGAGAAGAAAGATGTGCATTTAATCTGTGATACTTCATTTCATATAACATTCATGAGAGGTTGATTGATTATGCTTCAGCTCATCAGTGGAATGATAATACTGAAGTTACACTTTGATTTTTATGATGGCTATATTATATATTGAGTTGCTTCTATTCAGAACACTAGTTTCATTTCTTTTTTCTGAGACAATGTGCTCAGACTGGACTTGCAACCTCAGAGATCCTCTTCCAATTGTTCATAAGTATTATCAATCAGGAGATTTAATCATTGCTCCTATCATATATCAGATGTTATTTGTTTCAAATGAGATCACTTTTCAAAGGGTTCCTTCACATGATGTTCTTGATCAGTATCTGTAAGTATCCCCATCATTCACAGACTCATACACATCACCACCTAAATGCTCATTCCTTCCCCCCCTTCTTCCCTTCCTCCTTCCCTCCCTCCTTCCTTCTTTCCTTCCTTCCTGCCTGCCTTCCTTTCTTCT
Source organism: Coluber constrictor foxii (assembly GCA_038048745.1). Classification (NCBI taxonomy): domain Eukaryota; kingdom Metazoa; phylum Chordata; class Lepidosauria; order Squamata; family Colubridae; genus Coluber; species Coluber constrictor. Next base: position 27,580,742 of record CM075961.1, read on the forward strand.
GTAAAATAGTTACCATAACGCATGACTCTTAGCCATGTCTTAATTCTAAAGTGAAGAGAGACTTAAGCTCCCAAAATTCTGAAGTCTCCAATGAAGGGCTGAACCACGCCGAACACACCACTGTCAAGATGTTATCTGCTTCCAATATGCCTAAGTATTTGTAACCATCATCCTTTGCTAATGCTTTTACTGTGTTTCCATTTCCCAGTTCTATTCCTTCTATTTTTTTCCATTACATCTTCTATTTTTTCAATTATCCCTTCTATTTTTTTCATTTATTATTGTTGTTGTTGTTGTTGTTGTTGTTGCTATTCCCAGTGTTCAGGTCATCATGTTATCGACCTACGGGGGCCTGATGGGACCAAGATCTTGCCTAAAAACAGGAGGTCCAGGCCAATATCCCACAAATACTGTAACATCTCTGGCTGAGAGTGGACTTGAGTCCAGATTTCTTTGCTTCTAAGCAACATCTTTGGACCACATAAACTCCCAAGCCCTAAAATATCACACATAAAAATAAATATTATTGTACAATGCAGGATCGACTGAGTTAACAGCCAACCTTAAAGGTGGAACTATTGCGCTCTTTGAAGGCAACAAAGAATGATAGCTTAGTACCGCCATAAGCACAAAAGCCAGCTGGATGACCTTGAATCATTCACTCTTTAGATCAGGGATCTTTAGACTAGGGGTCTCCAACCTTGGCAACTTTAAGACTTGTGGACTTCCAACTCCCAGAATTCCTCAGCAAGCTTTGCTCGCTGAGGAATTCTGGGAATTGAAGTCCACAAGTCTTAAAGTTGCCAAGGTCAGAAACCCCTGTTTTAGATGACTTTGATAGATGATGCCTTGTAGAAGTTCTTAAGAGTAAGAGCAGCTTGACTGTAGATCCAAACAATCAGAGAAGCAGAAAGCTGAACCGCCATCTTTTGCACCTGGGATACCTACGTATGGATTGCTGCATTCACTTTAAATAGACTAAATGCTCTCCAATATTTGAAATAATTGGAGAATTCTACTCAGTTTGATGTTCACCTGATTAACAATATGTGTGGCTCATGGTAACAACAGAAATTCTTTTATTCTGTTAATTGCATTCAGTTACTAGAATATTCAAAGTATCTAGGGTCATGACTGGACAATCTCTTAAATGTGAGCCAGCATTATAATGCAGTGGCCAAAAAAGCCAACACAGACCTAGGCTGCATCAACTGAGAGATAGAATCAAGATTCAAAGAGGTCACAAGTTGTTTTTTTCAGTGCCATTGTAGTTGAAAAATTACTAAACGCACTATCATAAACCAAGAGCTTCATGTAATGTAATGTAATTAATGCAATGTAATGTATTTTAAATAAAATAAATTAAAAACAAAACAAGCCTGAGTGGCAGGCTTGACCAATCCAAAAATAAAGTTGATCCCCCTTAATCTTGGCAAGATTCTTTGAAGATCTAGCATGTTGAGAGACACCATCCGATTGGGTCATTCCATAGGGCCCCCCTGGCTTGGGTGATGACATGGGCTGTCCCCCATGACAACATAATGCTGTGATGTCATGGCCCCTGGGGGAAGCTCTAGAAAGGCAAAAGGGAGGAGGGAGGAGCTGTGGCGAGTTCAGGAGAGGAGGTTGGAGGAGTGTTGAGTTGTGTTACGTTGAGAGTTGAGTGAAGAGAGCGGAGTGGAGGAAGAGGAGCAAAGGAGGAAGAGGACTGTATAAGATCAGAGTGGAGAATGAGGAGTGGAGGAGGAGGCCTGGAGAAGGAAGAGTAGAGAAGATCGTTGTGGAGGAGGAGGAGCAGAGGAGGAGGAGGACATGAGAGTACGCTTGCAAAGTTTGGAATATTAGAATATCAGGTAAGACTGACTTTTGATTCTGCAGAATGGGATGGGGTGGAATGGAATAGAGTAGAGTAAAGTAGAGTAGAGTTGAATTGAATTCTTTATTGGCCAAATGCGATTGGACACACAAGATCCGGTGAATAAGCTTGAAGTGTACATTCAAACAACAATCATTAATCATAAGATACAAACAACAAGTGATAAATCATAAAATAGGAGAAGATAGTAGGAAAGATGAGAAAGATAGTAGCAATACTTACATGGGTAAATATCTTTAGGCCTAAGACAGTGCTGCTGGAATTAGGAGTTCAGCAGAGAGAGAGCAGCGGGAAAAACTGTCTTTGTGTCTAATTGCTTTGGCATCCAATACCCTATAGCAGCCTCCAGAGGAGAGAAGTTGGAAGAGTTTATGTCCAGGATGTGAGGGTTCTGTAGCTATTTTCTCAGCCCTCTCTCTAACTCGGGCATTGTACAGATCCTCAATGGAAGGCAGGCTGGTGGCAATTTTTTTTTCTAGTTCTGTAGATGATGGATAGATGGGTGAGTGGGTGGGTGGGTGGATGGAGATAGATAGAGAGAGAGAGAGAGAGAGAGAGAGAGAGAGAGAGAGAGAGAGAGAGAGAGAGAGAGAGAGAGAGAGATATAAATTGATGATTGATAGAAAGATGAGATATGAAAAAAGATCTCTGCTAACTCCATCCACTTTTCCTTGTATGTGTCTAGGCGGCTGCACTCAGTACATGAAAGCAGAAGTGGTCACTTCGAAACAAATCGAAGAAGTTTACCTTGGTGAGTTGAAAAGTTTCTTCGCTGGAAACGAGGACTTTTTCTCCTGAAGCTCTGGAGCTGATAAGGGTTGGTTCTCAAGGGCATTCCCGGAAATAATAGTTTGTTTTCTGGATTCGTTTCAGGTCTCCGGGATCTCCAAGGTGATTGCGAAGCCTCTGTAGCTCGGAGTGCAGCTGACTGTATGGAAAAAGTCTTTCAGCAGTGCAGGCAATGCATCAACCCGGACCTTATCAGCAGTCAGCTGCTCTCCAAAGTCATCAGGACCATATTCTCGGAGACCAAGGAATGACATCGCCCTCCCTAACCCTAACCCTAACTCTAACCATAACCCTAACCCTAACCCTAGCCCAGGGGTGAAATCCAGTAAGGTTCTAACAGGTTCTGGAGAATCTGTAGAGGAAATTTTGAGCAGCGCTACAGCCAACTGGACAGGGAGGCCCTGGCAGCCGTATCGGGAGTAAAAAAGTTTCACAAATACTTGTTCGGCCAGACCTTCAAACTAGTTATGGACCATCAACCACTCCTCGGTCTCTTGGCAGGGGATCAAGCCACTCCTGCAAGCTTGTCCCATTGCATGACTAGTTGGAGTATTCTTTTGGCTGCTTATTCCTACCGCCTTGTCCACCGCCCCAGCCGGAGTCTCAGGAATGCTGATGCCCTCAGCAGTTGCCTGCTACCAGACCTTTTAGAAGACCCAACCCCAGGAGTTCCTGTCCTGCTCATTGATGTTTTGGATCAGGGCCTCTAACTTCCACTGAAGTGCAAGAGTCTCTTGTAAAGACCAAGTGTTAAGGACTATGATTGCTTGGGTGAAAGGGGGGTGGCCGGTTGAATCTGTAAGTGGGGAATTTATACCTTTTGTAACCAAACAAACTGAATTGACTCTGCAAGGGGGTTGCCTATTGTGGGGTGATCATATCGTTGTACCTCTATGCTTACGGGAAAAAGTTTTGAATGTCTTGAATGTGGGACACCAGGGATCATAAGGATGAAGGGGCTGGCAAAGAGCTACGTGTAGTGGCCTAAAATGGATGATGATATCAATGAGTGGGTGGGCAAGTGTCACCCCTGCCAGGAGTTGGGCCTGCTCCCTCCCACAGCCCCTGGGGTCATTCCCCTGGTCTTGAATTCACATTGACTTCACAGGCCCATTTCACGGGCAAACCTTTCTGATAATTGTCGATACCTATTCAAAATGGCTAGAAATTGTATTAATGCATTCAACCAATTCTCAGCCGTCCTGGGCTAAGCATGGCAACACCAAGAAACACACACGCACAGGTTGGTGCTATGCTGGTTTATTATCCGGCTGGCTCCAGGAACATGCTGCACTCATTAAACAATGTGAAATTAGTGCTACATTCCATAGGCGTGCAGCTGTTTTATAGCAAATAGCTTGTTACTGTGCCGCCCCACCCTGTATTTAAAGCCACACCCTCCCTCATCTTTCTGGATCCTGGGCTCGGCGTTTCAGCGTTTTCCCAGCCTCTCCTCATGTCAGTGTCTCTGCAGCAAGGTTGTCAGCGAATACAGCAGTCAGTGTGTTGAAGCCCTAACACCGTTACCCCGCCTTCCCCACCCCGCAGATGGCCGCCTATTCCTTAGTGCTCCCATCACCAGTGCACCTCCCCCCCGTTGCAGGTAACGTTGTTGAGCGTGTCGCTTGGCTCGACACCAATGCAGAAACGGTAATCAAGACACTAAGAAAAGTCTTTGCCACACATGGGCTACCGGCCACTGCATTGATGTCTGACAATGGGCCTCAGTTCATGGCCACATAGTTTGAACGGTACTTAGCAGAAATGGGGGTCAGGCATGCACTCACTGCACCTTTTCATCCAGTGGGTAATGGACAAGCTGAGAGATTTGTAAGAACTGCCAAGGAGGCATTATTGAAACTAGGCCCGGGGGACTGGCAGGCCAGAATTGACACATTCCTAGCTGCCCAACATGTCACTCCATGCACGTCCACAGGGTGAAGTCCGGCCAAACTATTAATGAGCCGAAAACTTCGCTGTATGTTAGACCACTTACACCCCAGTTATTCCCCTGATGGATACAGGGAAACTGATGGGAAAACAAAGGGGTTCTTAATAGGAACACCAGTGTTCGCAAGAAACTATGCAAATGGGCCCTTATGGTTAGCTGGGAAAATCTCTGAAGTCACTGGCCCCAAATCATATACTGTAGACATGGAAGATGGAAAAACCTGGTTCAGACACATAGTCCAATTTAGAAAACGAATGACAGATGAGCCAGAATACCAATCCACAATTCCAGTCCCTGACTCACAAAACCTTCCCTCAACAGCTAACTCAATCGCAAAGTGGCCGGAGGATTTATCTGAAGACTTTGGTGTCCAGCGCCGCCTTCTCGAGAAGCCAGTCCCAGCTAAAGAAAACAATGTCCCGAAAATAATCCAGGAGGTTCCATTGGCTGGGCTGGGAGAAACAAAGTGTCCCTCCGACCAGCCCAACTCCCCGCCTCAGACTGAACTGCGCAGGTCAACTAGGATCAAGGAACACCCTAGTCACCTGCATGATTATATATGTAAATAGATATCTAAGTGTCTTCTGGGAAGGGAAGGGTGTAATGTATCCAGTTTTGGAGGGAAATTTTGGAGGGAAAACACACAATGTTGATTGGCTGCCCCCCTGGCCAACATACGTATAAAGGGAGCTGTCTTGCTGCTCATTTGCTGGATTTGTCACTGTGAAATAAAGAGCTGTTGTCCACATAGACCTGGCTCCTGGATCCTCACTCACCCAACATAACATTGTTGTAGGAATTGAAGTATGTTGGAAGAAGTTGGTGATGGAGAATTGCTTCTCACCTTCCCTGATATAATTTACCTTATTCATGATGACAAGTGCCCCATTTTTATCCATTTGATTAATTATATCATTCTTTTTAATGAGCATTAAATTTGTAGACCCCCCCCCCTCACCTCATGTAACAATGACTCTGGTCATTGTACATAATAATACAAACCATATAAAATAAAATAAAAATTAAAGTGCAATAAAAAAAGATGCAAGAAACAACAGTCCAATTAATTATGATATAACCAACTAGCAGGCTCCATTCTATCATGACATCATGACATTATGGCGTGCATAAGTGCACCAATGTGCCTACCATCCCTCTCCTAATGTCCCCTTTTATTTGTATCCATTTCATGTATTCATAATCATGTTCATACTTATATCTGTTATCTAATACATGCTTGACAAATAAATAAAATAAAATAAATAAATAAAATAAAATAAAATCCTGAGGCCAGTTATCAAAACCACTTTTTAATGCCCTTCCAGAACACCAACTGGATTGGAAAGAGCACTGATTTCTGGGGAAACATTATTCATAGAATGGGCATCAGGACAGAAAAGGCTTTCCTTCCTGTTAAATGAAGTGATCCCCAATGCTCCTTCTTTTTTCAAAATCCCACAGCATGTGGCTTTGTCACTGGGCCTGCAGATCTCAGGAACCTGTGATATCTTGAGGTGGCTCCATTGCTGATTACATCTACTATCATTGATTTTTTTTTTACAGTTGGTGGAATTAGGTATGTCTAGTTTAATGAAAATAAGGATAAGGGGTGACATGATAACAGTCTTCCAACATCTAAGGGGCTACCACAAAGAAGAGGGGGGGTCAACCTAACCTCCAAAGCACCTGAGAAGAAGCAATGGATGGAAACTAATCAAAGAGAAAACCTACCTAGAACTAAGGAGAAATTTCCTGACAGTGAGAACAATTAATCCGTGGAATGATTTCATCCAGAGGTTGTGGTGCTCCAACAATTGAATTTTTTAAGAAGAGGTTGAACAACCATTTGTCTGAAATGCTATAGGTTTATTGCCTGATAAAGGGGTTGGACTAGAAGACCTCCTAATCCCTTCCAACTCTGGTATTCTGTTATCTTTGTTCTGTTGTCTGTTCTCTTTATTGCTTTTTTATGTTACTCCACCCAGAGTTGTTGTGAGATTGGCAGCAATCTAAATTTGATAAATAAAAAGTACATTATTACTTTTTATTTCCTTCTTTCACACCATCCTTGACCTTAAGAATCCTGTTGCATCCCCACTCTTCATAGTAGCTTCTGCATTAAGCAGAAGATTGACAAACTGACTGCAGTAAATGAATTTATGTTCTTTTTAAACTATGTTTTAAATCATGAAAACTTGGGACCTCATTATACATCTGTATCCAGAGGTGGATTCAGCCAGTTTGTATCGGTTCGGGTAAACTGGTTGTTAAAATTCTGCCCAGTTCAGCAAACCGGCTAATCCCACCACTGGCTAGCCTATACCCCCATCCATTTATGGCTGATTTTTGGGGTGTTTTCAGGGCCATTCTCAGGCAATTTTTGGTCCGCTTCACTTTTCGGGCCATTTTGGATGTTCAGTAGTAGTAAATAAATAGAAAGGGAAATTCTATCTTGTTGGGGCCTTTGAGGCGACTGGCTGGGAGGAAGGGCTGGGTGTGATGAGTGATGTCAAGTTGGCCATGCCCAACCTGCCATGTCTTAGGACAGAGAACCAGTTGTTAAATTATTTGAATCCCACCACTGTCTGTATCTGAGCAACCTGATAGCATCTTTAGAACAAAATGTCCCCAAGTTTTCTTCCCCCATTTTTTGTTTCTTGTCTAAATTTTAAAAGTTTACAGCAATGGAGTTATTCTAACATAAAATCAACATGTTTCCCTTTGACAATTTACAAAGATGCAAGAAAGGGAGAAGTACAAGTAAGCTATTATCTCCCAGATAATTACCAAATTAAGAATTATTGTTCTTTTCTCCATGTATCAAGGGAATCCTAACAAACAAGAGACAACTATAAACCCAGGTTTTAAAAAAATGCATAACATTAATATCAGCTCACAAGTACAGAAGTTGAGAGAATAAGAAAGATGCACATGTTATCTGATATTTTAGATACTATTCATGAGAGGCTGATTGATTATGCTTCAGCTCATCAGTGGAATGGTAATATTGGAGTTACACTTGGATTTGTACAATGATTATATTATATATTGAATTGCTTCTATTCAGAACACTGGTTTTATTCCTCTTTTCTGAGACAATGTGCATATCTTCAGTCTGCATTTGCAACCTCAGAGATCCTCTTCCAATTGTTCATAAGTATTATCAATCAGGAGATTTAATCATTGCTGCTATCATATATCAGATGTTATTTGTTTCAAATGAGATCACTTTTCAAAGTGTTCCTTCCCACAGTATCATTGATGAGTATATGTAAGTATCCTCATTGTGATTCACAGACTCATATACATCACCATTTTAATGCTCCCTCCCTCCCTTCCTTCTGTAAAATAGTTACCATACCGCATGACCCTTAGCCATGTCTTAATTCTAAAGCGAAGAGAAACTTAAGATCCCTGAATTCTGAAGTCTCCAATGCAGGAAATATTGTTGCTTTTATTTTACTGTCTATTACAAAGTTTATTTCCCATAAAAAACATTCACAGTCCTTTGTTTCGTTAAGAAAAAAATCATGATTAATATAAACTGTAGGGTTGTTCTGAAAATAGTCTACATATAATCTGGTACTTTCTGAATTTGCTTCCCTTGCATGTCACCATGGAATGCAGAAGACTATGATGGGCAATGGAACTGGATTATTATTTTTACAAAATACGAATGCCCAAAGGTCAAATTACTGGTAAGAATGTTATAAGCATAAGACTAAAATTGTATCTTCCCTGATTCACTCTTGATAGGAATATTGTAAACAACTAAATCAAGCCTGGAATATACTGTACATCTCACCATGAATATGACAGTTTCCCAGAAAAAGAGACTTAAAGAGAGAAGAAAGTGATCTACAGAATCATTCCCCACATTAGTACTTTCCAATCCATACAATCTAGGGCTATTGTAGGGCTGTCATACGCCAGATGACCAGAATAAACAATAAGGACAACATTTTCTGTATTTATAAATATATGTAAAAGTTACAAATATTTACTACATAATTCTGAAAGAAAAATCATATTGACATTGTTTATAACTTTCCCTGAAGGTTCCTCACTCATAATTATCAACACACTTTGGCTCTCTCATTTGCTGTAAAGGAGATCAATGAACGTTCTGAGATTTTACCCAATGTTAGCCTGGGTTTCCACATTGCTACTGACTATTTTGATGACATTACAACTTATCATTTAGCAATGGAATTTCTATCTACAAAGGATAAATGTATCCCCAACTACAAATGTAATGACGAGACCAATACAGTAGCTGTCATTGGAGGACCCCGTACTAAGACCTGTGTCAACCTGGCAACTGCTCTGTGTAACTACAAATTTCCTCAGGTGAGATCAAAACTAGAAGAGGAGGGGAAATTCAGTTATTTATTACTTTCAGATTTTGAGTCCTCATGATACATCTTCTAAAACCCTAATTCAACCAATGCATGATCTGCAATGGAAATCACCACCACTGCGGTTGGTATACACTGTTAAACATCCTGATGCCAAATGGTTAAACTAATAAGAAAAGCATCTTATGCCCTTTTTACATAACCCAGAATATTGTTGTTAGGGACTGTGCTGCAGAGTTAGGTGGAGTGGATATTTTCAATCTATCCCTGTCACAGTGCTCTATCCCTACCTGCCTGAAGACATCTATTATAGTGCCAGTCCCTAAGCAGACAGTAATGGTATCTCTTAATGATTATAGACCAGTAGCTTTAACATCTGTTGTCATGAAATGTTTTGAGAGACTGATGCTGAACTATATTAAGGCTAGTCTTCCATCTACTTTGGACCCATACCAATTTGCATATAGAGGTAATAGATCAACTGATGATACTATACCTATTGTTGTCCATACTGTATTGAATCATTTGGAACAATAGGGAACATATGTAAGGTCGTTATTTGTGGATTATAGCTTTGCCTTTAACACCATTCTACCAACAGGTTGTTTCTTAAAATGTCCAGTTTGGGTATAAATCAGAGAATTTGTTTGTGGATAAAGGATTTTCTGAAACATAGGCCACAGTCAGTAAGGATGGGATCTCACCCTTCTTCTACTCTGATTCTAAACACAGGAGCCCCCCAGGGTTGTGTGCTAAGGCCCTTCCTTTATTCCTTGTTCACACATGACTGCACCCCATTGTATAACACCAACACAATTATTAAATTTGTGGATGACATGACAGTTGCAGGGCTCATTAATAAGAACAATGAGTCTGCTTATAGGAAGGAGGTACAAGGGCTGACATTGTGGTGTAATGAAAATAATCTCACACTTAACACCACAAAAACTAAAGAATTTATAATTGACTTCAGGAGGAAGAGAGATGCATATTTACAATTGTACATAAATGGTGAGGAGGTGAAGAGGGTTGGTAGTTTTAAATTTCTGGACATTTATGTCTCGAAGGACCTCTCATGGACTATGAATGCTAACATGTTTGTGAAGAAGGCACAGAAGAGGCTGTACTTCCTGAGAATGCTCAGGAAGATATATCTATCTCAGCATCTACTTCTGTCCTACTATCACAACACCATTGAGAGTGTCCTGAAATACAGCATTCTTGCATGGGAGCAGCTCTGCAGTGGACATTAAAGCTCTACAGAGAATTATTAAAACTGCTCAGAATATCATTGGGTTCCAGCTACCTGGATGACATCTTTGCATCTCACTGTTTGAGGTTGAAGTTCCACAATATTCTTAGAGACTCTTCCCATACTGCTTATAATCTTTTTGGACTGTTGCCTTCTGGCAAAAGGTACAGAACAATTAAAGAACTACACATCTTCTGAATACTTTTTATCCCAGAGCTATAATTGCACTGAACAATGAACTAAAGGGCCACGATCAGTGAGCCCACTTGGTCTGTTGTGTGGATGCTTGGGTTGTTTAGAGGTGGGGAATTTTTGTTGGGTGGGTGTGTCTGGGTATTGTTATGTGTGTTGGGCTTGGTCTCTGGGTCTTATGTGAATTTCGTTGTATGTGTATACTGTGTATACACATACAATGACAATAAACTTTATATATAACTTTATATATAATATTGGCTTAAGTTGTGTTACTGTCTTCAAAAAGTAAGAAAGGGTGACAATTAAGAAGCATACGCATCATACACTCCACTTTGGAAAAATATTCTTTTTTGGCCTCTATTCTTTTTCCCACATTTAGATCACATATGGATCAGTTCCACTGATGAATAAGGAAACAGCAGCTCATTTTATCAAATGGATGTTCCCAGATGAGATCCACCAATTTAAAGGAATACTGTATTTATTTCTGCACTTCGGATGGACCTGGGCTGGGTTGGTTTCTCTGTATGAGGAAGACAGAGAGAGGTTCATTCAAAAGAGTCTTTCCATGTACTCAGAGAGAGGCATTTGCTTTGACTTTATAGAATGTATCCCACAAATTAGGTATAGTCATTTAGCTGCTGAATTGGTAGAGGAGGCAGATAAACTATATAAAGTGATCATGGGAAGTACAGTCATTGCAGTGATCTTGAATGCTGAAATTACAACTATTGTGACTTTGAGGCTCATGATCAATGTTTTAGATGCTAATGATATTCCAAAAGAAAGAAAAGCCAAAGTTTGGGTCATGACAGCTCAGATGGAATTCACCTCTATTCTAATGGAAAGATCATTGCCCATTGATTTTCTCCATGGTTCTTTTTCCTTTGCAATTCACTCAAGGCAGCTACCTGGGTTCCAAGAATATCTGCAGTTGAGAACCCCAAATTTTGAAAAAGACGATGGGTTTATTAGGGATTTCTGGAAAGATGCATTTGAATGCTCATTCTCCAGTGACATTACAGATGGGAATGCTGGCAGAATCTGCACTGGAGAAGAGAAGCTGGAGACTCTTCCCAATTCTGTCTTTGGGACCACCATGGGCGGACATAGCTACAGCATCTATAATGCAGTCTATGCTGTGGCACATGCTCTGAGAGCCATACGGTCCCAAATTCACAAACTCAAAGAGGGTCAAATAATTGATGAGAGGAGATGGAAGATCTTCCTTCAATCACCATGGCAGGTAATATTGGCTACTACAAAATTCAAAAAGGTCATCATGTCATGTAAGCAGTCCTGGATGGCTCAATTGCACTAAGAAAAAATGATCTGTTGCCTTTCTCCTTTTGTCAATGTTTTCATGGAATCCTCACCTGAAATATTTTCAATTAAAGTATTTTAGCTAGGCAGTAGAGTAGAAAATGCTCATTGACTGAGAACATAATTATTTTTCCAGTTATAAATAGCATAGACTGATGTGAAATTTAGCATGTAACTTTCCATTAATCAAAGCCAAATGTGCATAGCCTTCAAGAAATCCTGTTAAGTTGCTTGGTGGGTTTTTGTTTTTTTTCTATGAGAGAAAAGGAAGATATTGTTTCAACCACCATGACCGGTAATGTTCAGGTTATCATGACAGGTAAGCCAGGTTAGGTCGGAAGGACTAAGACACACGGAGAATACCTTTTCTAGACAATCCTAGATGGATCCCATACACTGTTATTTCCTTGAGAAATGTAAACTAAATCTCAGGATCCAATGTAGGACTTTCCTGAGTGATAATATTATCTCTTTGCTACTATAGTTTTTTTAGGTCTCTATGAGAATGTTAAGAATTCCTGAGCACCATTCCACACATCTATACTTAAATTGTCAAGACAAGGGGAAATGAGTTGTCAACACATCATGTTAAATTGTAAATAGTGTTATTTTAAGTGGATAACAAATTTGCCATTGACCTGTATAAAGGAAATGTTATCCTTTTAATATTTTTTTATATTTTTTAAATATCTGGTTTGACAGAAAGACTATCTTGGCCTACAATTTTCTATGTTGGAGAATCATTCATTCATTCATTCATTCATTCATTCATTCATTCATTTTGTCATTTTGTATAAGATAACAGATATAAGTATAAACATGGTTATGAATACATGAAATAGATACGAATTAATGGGGACAGGGACGGTAGGCACGCTGGTGCACTTATGCACGCCCCTTACAGACTTCTTAGGATTGGCATGAAATCAACAGTAGACAGTCTAAGGTTAAAGTTATGGGGGTTTGGGGATGTAACCACAGAGTCAAGTAGTGCATTCCAGGCATTGACCAGTCTGTTTCTGAAGTTGTATTTTCTGCAATCAAGTTTGGTGCTGTTTACCTTAACTTTGTATCTATTGTGTGCTCGTGTATTGCTGCAGTTGAAACTGAAGTACTCATTGACAGGTAGGAATTTTCTATTTTCAACATTTTATGCAAGTGAAGTCAAAATACTTGGATTGCTCAATTGATCAGAGCAATTGATGAGTTTATCCCATACTGGATTTTGTCCTGACATTCTCATTTAAAAACCTTTCAACTAAATTTAAAAAAAAAATGTTAGGCAATAAAATAGAAGAATGCATGTCATAGAAATATATTTCCCTTCCAGTTTGAAGTAGTGTAGACTAAGGCAAAATTTAATAGCTTACTTCTCATTAAGCATAGACCAAATTGAAATGAAGAAACTTGGTTTTCCTCATACCCTTTAATGAATCCTGTTTTCTTGTTTATTTTCTTCTTCTTTATTCAGCTCCATCATTTTTTGCAACAAGTCTCCTTTAACAATAGCGTTGGAGAACAGATTTCTTTTGGCCCCAATGGGGAGTTAGAAACAGGATTTGATATTTTCAATTGGGTCACATTCCCAAACGAATCTTTTCTAAGAGTTCAATTAGGAAAGATTGACCCCATGGTTCCCCCAGACAAGCTACTCACCATTTCTGCCCAGGATACTGTTTGGCCCCCCATATTTAACCAGGTGTGTCTCATTTCTTACTTTTTAGGAAATCCTTTAGTCACTGCCCCATACCAGTAAATGATTTAAATACAATAACTTGGATTAAATTTTTATGAATGTCAAATAAATGAAATAGCCTAAAGAAACTCTTTTTAAAAAATTACATTTCAAATATATTCAAACTATAGCAACATTTAACGTATTGGATTATATTAATCAAAAATAAAGAATTTCAGCAGGAGAGTCAAACTATTTCTTAAAATTGTACTATCACTGGAAATACGATCTAAAATTCATTTTCTAAAAATACAATTATTTATTTATTTTTATTTATTTATTTGTCGAGTATGTATTAGATAATATATATAAGTATAAGCATGAATTGAATTCATAAATTGAATACAATTACAGGGATAGTAGGCATGCTGGTGCTCTTATGCATATTAATTAATTAATTATATATTATATATTATAATTAATTATATAATTAAAATAGTTAATCATATTAATCATATGATACAAAATTTTTATCTATCTACATTTATATGACCGAGTTTTGCAGCTGATTTAAATTTACATTATATCCCTGTTCAGTTTAATAATTTCAGACAATCATATCCAACCTCAAATTCTTTTTTTTATTGAAAAAGTTTTACAATACAATTTTTTCATTCCCCCCCTTTTTCCCCCTCCCACCGACCCCCCTTCCCTTCCCTCCTCTCCCTTCCCTCCCTTGACTTCCATTTAGTAAATGTATATAAAATTATTCTATCAAATATTTGCTAACCATAAATTTATCAAATATTTTAAACACCCCCAATCCCCCTCACCTCCCCTTGACTTCCGCTACAATTTTTTTAAAAAAACCTTGCTTATATTAAACTAAAAAAGATACAGTGAAACGTTTAGTAATATAATAAAAAGACTAATAATAATACAAATATTTACCTCAATTACCAATTTTACCTCAAATACTCAGTTATCCATCAATAATACTCTTTTAATCTTTAAGCCCCACTACAAAATGTTAACATTTCTATCAATCCCGCTAAGTACAACATATAACATCCATATCAAATAATTTTCTGTATCACACTCAATTTTTAATCCTTTCCTTCATCTTGATTAAAATTAGATACATTCCAATTACCTTCCTCACCACAAAGAAAAGGAAAAAAAAAAGAAAAAAACCTTAATAATTATTTACGTAAATCAGACACCCTTAATATATACTAATAAAATATATAACAATCATATCTAATAGTTTTCTATCTTAATAATCCAAATCTTAATCTTCTCTTGATAAATATAGTATCCAACATATTTATTATAAACTTCATGTTCTTTCAAAATGCACAACAATTATATGAAATAAATTTTCTATCTCAGTAGCCGAATTTTTATCTTCTCTTCATCTTGATCTTGATTGAAGTTAAACAACTATCTTCTAACACAATATTTATAAACTAGTTCTTAGTTTTTATTCCAGCTGCCCCCATCAGCAACAAACATCTCTTCATATGTAAATCCCCCCGAGTGACTTAATGTTTGTAAAATCCAACCACGAAGGTATCTTGTAATCCTCTAGGTAGATCATTCAGCCTAACTCCTATGTATCCGTTAAAAGAAGAACAAATGCAGCTCATACAAGCTGCACTCCCAGATGTTCCTTTAAAACTCTTTCAAATCCTGCCAACCTTTCCACCTCCTTCCTTCAGGTTTCCAATAAGTTTTCATCTTCAATTTCATCATCTAAATAATTAATTCCAATAAATTATAATAGGGTAATCACAGATCCTCTGCATATATTGCAGTGATCTGTTTAACTTTCTCAAGATGTCAAATCCAAATCAGGATGAGTTTTGTAACAAATTTTAAGTTCATTATCATGTAAAAATTAGGTATAATGATGGTTATCTTTCAAACTATTTCAAATAATCCTTTCTGTAATAGATTCCAACTGTTCATAAATAACCTTTAGGTTTCACCAAGCGATTCCATCAACAGACACAGTTTTGGCTGCAGTTCAATTTCAGTGGTTTTCAGTTTCTTTACTCCCTTGACTTGTACTTTCTGTTGCTTCTCCTCCTCATGCTTTTCCACTTGTGGAATACTGGGCCTCTGCTGTTTCAGTAATATTTGTTTTTCATCTCGAATTATATGTTTATCTTTCAATTCTTGCTTCAACAGTTCAAGGCCCGGTACCACTTCTCTTGAATCTCTGGGATACTTTATTTTCAAATCTGGATATTCCATGATATGATCATCTAGAAAACCACCTAATGTTCCTTTTTCTTCTGACACACTTTGATTATTTTGATTTTGTAACTCCATCTGCACACATTGTTCCTCAACCTCTCTTTCAGACTCTTTATCTTTCTTGTCTTCTTCCATAGATGATAACATAGCAGAAGATGAAAGTATGGGGGCTCCCTTAAAAATGTTATTATAAAAATGTTCAGCTTTTTCAACGGTATTTAAGCAATATTTCACATCTTGATAACTCAAAATTACACCAACTGGTACATCCCATCTAAATGGTATCTTTCTTCTGTTCAATTCCTTCACCAAAAAGCCAAAATCTTTTCTGTATCTTAAAATCCTAGATGGTAACTCTTTATAAACAACCTCAAATTCTTAAATCTGTGGACAAAAAATAAAAAATGGATGGCCTCAGAATAAATATTTTTGGAAGGGTGTGTAAATACAGTAAATGACCAGTATTATTTGTAATTCCTTAAATAAAGGATCAAATTCCATTTGTTTTCAATCTGCTCCAGATTTCAAACAAATAAAGAAAGCCTCCCAAAATGACACAACTCTACTATAAGCAGGCAGATGGAAAATAGCTGAATATTGAATCAGATTTTTACTATTTAAAGATCACAAAAGTCTCATTAAAAGTTGGAAAAGTCAATGGAAAACTCAACCAAGTTTTGAAAGAGCTATGGTAAAAATAGAACAAAATCCCAAAACGTGGAACTTCAAGGAAAGCCTATTTGAAGGGCTCCTGAGTTAAAAGTTCTCCCACACCAGATTCTAGTTCTGATTTCCTCAGAACAGATCTTTACAGTTGTATTCTTGTTGATTTCTATGGTAATAAGGAGCAGTGGAGGGGGTGGGGAACTTATATCAGAAACAAATCTGGAGAATGGAATAGCAAGGTTTGGATTAGATATGAAGAGCTTGAGTATGTTTAACTGGTGAAAAGAACAATCCCAAAGCATACGTTTTTCATGTGAAAGAATTCTGATTTTATTTATGAACAGACACTGCCTCTTTCCATCTGTAACAAGAAATGTCCTCTTGGCCATAGCAAGATAAAAGTGGAAGGGCAATTATCTTGCTGCTACGACTGTAGACGCTGTCCAGAAGGGAAGATAGCTGACCAAATGGGTAAACAAAGGAATATGTTGAATATATTTATTGTATTAATAAATATAATTGGGGGCTCAGTTAATAATAAATATTATTGTGACTGAAAATCTTTAGCTTCACATGACATTGTACTATTCAGAAATGAAATATTTGAACTGAATTGGCATAACTCAGCAAGATATTTGATGATAACACTAATTAGTTCACTCTAAGTAGCAGGTTCAAATTTCCAGATTTGAATAGCCGTTTTTTAGGTTTCCTTGAATATATTCTAAATATTTTCCAGGAAACCAATGTTTGTCATTAGAGTATCTGAAATGCTTCGATTGTACCTTCATTTTTGGAAGTAAAGATAATGGTAATGGTAAAAGTAATGGTAATGCAATACTGTGAATTGTATAATTAATGATTTTAAGAAACAGCATTTGGATGTGGTGTATTATTGATTATCGATACTGAAAAAATAGTGTTTTTATGAATAGTTTTCTTTTTTGTTTCTTTTTCCCACAGACTTAGATGATTGTTTTCCATGTCCACAAGATCATTATCCAAACAAAGATCAGGGTAGTTGTCTTCAAAAAAAAATAAGTTACTTGACTTATCAAGAATCTTTGGGGATTTCTTTGACAGCGATAGCTATCTCCTTATCTTTCATCTCAGCTTTAATACTAGGGATCTTCATTAAATACCAGGACACTCCCATTGTCAAAGCCAACAACAGGAACCTCACTTATATCCTTCTCATTGCTCTCCTGCTCTCCTTCCTTTGCACTCTGCTCTTCATTGGACAACCCAACAAAGTCAAATGTCTCATGCGACAAACTGCCTTTGGCATTATCTTCTCTGTAGCTCTTTCTTGTATATTGGGAAAAACAGCCACTGTTGTTCTTGCTTTCATGGCCACAAAGCCTGGTTCCAAAATGAGGAAATGGGTGGGGAAAAGATTGGCTCTTTCTATTGTCCTACTTTGTTCCCTGGTACAATTTACTATTTGTGTAGTGTGGTTAGCAAATTTCCCCCCTTTCCCAGATTCTGACATGTACTCCATGGCTGAAGAAATTGTCCTGCAATGTAATGAAGGTTCAAACACTATGTTTTACACCGTGCTTGGCTTGATGGGGTTCTTGACTGCTGTTAGCTTCATGGTGGCCTTCCTAGCTAGGAATTTACCTGACAGCTTTAATGAAGCTAAATTTATCACCTTCAGCATGTTGGTCTTTTGCAATGTTTGGGTATCATTTGTTCCTACCTACCTGAGCACCAAAGGAAAATACATGGTGGCTGTGGAGATCTTTTCCATCTTGGCTTCAGCAGCTGGATTACTGGGTTGCATCTTTTCCCCCAAATGCTATATCATTATTCTGAGACCTGATCTAAATAAGAAGGGACAACTAATAAAGACATAAAACTTATTTTATACCATGCCTCTTCAATGCAACCAAATTGCTTACTTTCACCTTAAAGATTTTTTTCCTGACTTTAAAAATAAAACACAAGGATGACACAGAATATTACTTGATATGGAATAGATTTTATGATTGTTTAGAGATAAGAGATAGAAATTAGATGAAGGAAGATTATTGTTATGTATGAATTAAAGATAAAAATAGTTTATAACTATACTGTATGTCACTGTATTTAACAGAATTATAAATAAGCCAATAGAAAGAAAATTTATATATAACTAAATTACTCTGTTACATCTTTACTACTGTTACCAATATATGGGTTAATACTTTTCAATGCCTTTTCTTTGTTTTTCTTTTGTAAATGATATTATCTGACAATACACTGTATTCAAAATAAAAAGTTTGGTGTCCCCCCCCACCCCAATTTGGTATTTCCACATTCTTTCCTCCATCAGTAAATCAGGTGATATGCAATATAGTAGCTCTGATAATCTGTTCCAATTTCTCTTCAAAACCTAGATAGTACCTCTTCACCTTTTCTTTCATAAATTGGACAATTATTCTGAGCCATGTTCAGAGTAAAAGAGAATGCATAAAACAATGGTTTGTGAGAATCAATGCTTAATCATTTAATTGCCCACAAACTTCACATCTTGCAGTTTATGAGTTTCATAATACTCCTTAGTAATCCAGTTTTGATCCCCACATTATAAAAAAAAGATGTTGAGATTTTGGAAAAAGTGCAAAGAAGAGCAACTAAGATGATTAAAGGCTTGGAGACTAAATATATATGAAGAAAGGTTACAGGATTTGGGTTTGGGTACTCTAGAAAACAGTAGGACTAGGGGGTACTTGATTGTAGTTGTTAGGGTGTGTGTGCAAGTGTGTGTTGCTTTTGCAACGAGCAGAGCAAAAACACACAGGGAAGGAGAGTAACGTGCAGCTCGGGTGAAAAATAGTTTATATACAAAGTGATAAACAGTCTCGGTTTAGTTAAATCAGTCCAGGATCATAACCAGTAATATCAGTCCAGCAATACTATCTTCTCTTACTAAAGTAAACAGACTTCAGTAAGGTTTTGGTATACAGTACCAGATAACGTGGAGTCCAATAACAGGCCAGTCCAACACCTCCATGGATTATCTAACAATCAAAGTAGTACATAGCACAACAGAGAAAACAGCGAGAAGCAGCAGGAAGAAGGAACGCTTCTCTGTGCAGCTATTTAAACACTATAGCCTAATTACATGATTCAGCAAACCCTGATTACATGGCTCAGTTGTTCTTAAAGGAACAAATATATTGCCTGACCAACAAGTTAGGAGTAAGCTACAAGCTACAACCTAATAGTAGTATTCCAGTATCTGAGAGTCTGCCACAAAGAGGATTTATTTCTTTTCCAAATTTCTTTTCCAAAGACTCAGAGGACAGGACAAGAAACAATGGATGGAAAATAACCAAGGAGAGAAGCAACTTGGAATTGAGGAGAAACTTCCTAACAGTGAGAACAATTCACCAGCTTGCTTTCAGAAATTATGGGTGTTTCATCACTGGAGGTTTTTAAAAAGAGACAGCCACCTGTCTGAAATGATACAGGGTCTCCTCCTTGAACAGGTGGCTGGATTAGAAGACCTCCAAGGTCCATTCCAGATCTATTCTGATTCTGAGGTTCCTTCCTCCCAAAAAAGAAAACTCCTCCCAATATTGTCCACAGTCATATTTTTAAACGTGGAAGACAATCCACATTAATATCCCTTGCCCAAATCTGAAACTTTGACAGTTATTTTGCTGCTGTAGGAAAGGTTCTGGTTTAGAATTGGGAAATCATGATTTGTAATCCCCCCATAAGCCTCAGGTAGTATGTTGTTAGAGGAATTGAAGTATGTTGCAAGAAGTTGGTGTTCGAGAATTGCTTCTCACTGTCCCTGATATAATTCACTTTATTGATGATGACAAGTGCTCGATCTTTATCAGTTTGCTTAATTATGATATCATTCTTTTTAATGAGTATTAAATTTTTAGAGCGCCCCCTAACCTCATGTAACAATGACACTGGTCATCGTACATAATAATGCAGTCCATATAGAATAAAAAAATTAAAGTGCAATTAAAAAGATGCAAGAAATTATGGTCCAATTAATTATGATATAACCAACTAGTAGGCTCCAACATGACATCATAACTTCATGATATTATACCTTGCATAAGCACACCAACGTGCCTACCGTCCCTATCCTAATGTCTCCTTTTATTCATATCCATTTCATGTATTCATAATCAGGTTCATACTTATATCTGTTATCTTATACATGCTTGACAAATAAATAAAATAAAACAAATAAAAAATAAAATAAAATAAAATCCCATGGTCAGTTATCAAAACCACTTTTTAATGCCCTTCCAGAACACCAACTGGATTGGAAAGAGCCTTGATTTCTGGGGAAACATTATTCATAGAATGGGCATCAGGACAGAAAAGGCTTTCCTTCCTGTTAAATGAAGTCATCCCCAATGCTCCTTCTTTTTTCAAAATCCCACATGTGGCTTTGTCATTGGGCCTGCAGATCTCAGGAACCTGTGATATCTTGAGGTGGCTCCATTACTGATTACATCTACTATCATTGATTTTTTTTTACAGTTGGTAGAATTAGGTATGTCTAGTTTAATGAAAACAAGGATAAGGGATGACATGATAACAGTCTTCCAACATCTAAGGGGCTACCACAAAGAAGAGGGGGTCAACCTAACCTTCAAAGCACCTGAGAAGAAGCAATGGATGGAAACTAATCAAAAAGAGTGTTAGATATTGACAGGATAGTTTTCCCTTTGGTCCATTATTTGAGTGGAAAGAATGCTTAAACACAATGGGCTGGGTTCCCTGACCAGGACATAAAAGGCTTTCCTTCTTGTTAAATGAGGTCATCCCCAAAGCTCCTTCTTTTTTCAAAATTAATTAATTAATTAATTAATTATCGACAAGTACAAGGAAACAAGTAAGAGTATAGACATAGGCATGGATACATGAAAAACATTTGGCACAAATAAAAGGAAATAATTAAGCAAAACATAGCCATAAACACATAACGTGATTTTTTCAAAATCCCACATCATCAGGCCTGTAGATCTCAGAACCTGTGATATCTTGAGGTGGCTCCATTGCTGATCAAATCTACTATAATTGATTTTTTTTTAACAGTTGGTGGAATTAGGTATGTCTAGTTTAATGAAAACAAGGATAAGGGGTGACATGATAACAGACTTCCAACATCTAAGGGGCTACCACAAAGAAGAGGGGGTCAACCTAACCTCCAAAGCACCTGAGAAGAAGCAATGGATGGAAACTAATCCTACCTAGAACTAAGGAGAAATTTCCTGACAGTGAGAACAATTAATCCGTGGAATGATTTCATCCAGAGGTTGTGGTGCTCCAACAATTGAATTTTTTAAGAAGAGATTGAACAACCGTTTGTCTGAAATGGTATAGGTTTATTGCCTGATAAGGGGGTTGGACTAGAAGACCTACTAGTCCCTTCCAATTCTGGTTATCTTTGTTCTGTTGTCTGTTCTGTTAATTGCTTTTACATTTTTTAATGTCACTCCACCCAGAGTTATTGTGAGATTGGCAGCAATCTAAATTGGATAAATAAAAAATACATCTTATTTCATTGACTCATACCATGAGTTCAGCATTATTTCCTTTTTTCAAATCATCCTTGACCTCAAGAATCATGTTTCATCCCCACACTTCATAGCAGCTTCTGCATTGAGCAGAAGATTGACAAAATGACTGCCATAAATGAATTTATGTTATTTTTTAAACTATGTTTTAAATCATGAAAATTTGGGATCTCATTATACATCTGTATCTGCCCAACATGATAGCATCTTTTGAACAAAATGTCCCCAAATTTTCTCCCTCCATTTTTTGCTTCTTGTCTAAATTTTAAAAGTTTACAGCAATGGAGTTAGTATAACATAAAACCAACATGTTTCTCTTTGACAGTTTACAAAGATGCAAGAAAGGGAGAACTACAAGTAAGCTATTATTTCCCAGGTAATTACCAAATTAAGAATTATTGTTCTTTTCTCCATGTGTCAAGGGAATCCTAACAAACAGAGGCAATCAATAACCCAGGTTTAAAAAATCACATTATATTAATATCAGCTCAGAAGTACAGAATTAAAAGTCGAGAGAATAAGAAAGATGCACATGTTATCTGATATTTTAGATACTATTCATGAGAGGCTGATTGATTATGCTTCAGCTCATCAATAGAATGGTAACATTGGAGTTACACTTTGATTTGTACAATGACTATATTATATACTGAATTGCTTCTATTCAGAACATTGGTTTTATTCCTTTTTTCTGAGACAATATGCATTTCTCCAGTCTGCAACCTCAGAAGTCCACTTCCAATTGTTCACAAGTATTATCAGTCTGGGGACATAATCATTGCTGCAATTATTTATCAAGTGTTCTTTCTTTCAAATGAGATCACTTTTCAAAGCTTTCCTTCTCGTGAAGTACTTGATCAGTATATGTGAGTATGCTCATCCACGTTCTCAGGCTCATCCCCAGTTCCACTTAAATGCTGTCTTCCTTCCTTCCTTCCTTCCTTCCTTCCTTCCTTCCTTCCTTCCTTCCTTCCTTCCTTCCTTCCTTCCTTCCTTCCTCCCTCCCTCCCTCCCTCCCTCCCTCCCTCCCTCCCTCCCTCCTTCCTTCCCTCTTTCCTTCCTTCCTTCCTTCCTTCCTTCCTTCCTTCCTTCCTTCCTTCCTTCCTTCCTTCCTTCCTTCCTTCCTTCCTTCCTTTCTTTTTTTCTCCCTTTCTCCCTCTCTTTTTCTCAATCTTCCTCAAATATAAAATGGTTACTATATTACTAATTCCATTGCCCTTAGCCATGCTGAAATTCTACACTTCAGAGAAATTTTGTCTCTCCTGATACTGCTGTCTCAAATGAAACAAGTATTATCACTTTTAATCACAACATGGCATGGGTCATTTTTCCTCAGGAACCTTTCACATTATCCTGCTTCTTGAGAGAGAAACATGACTAGTTTAAGCTATGGGGATGTCATGGAAAATAAAGTACATGTGTACTAGTACTCTCTAAAGATTTTCCTTGCATCTAACCAAAGAATGAAACATGGTGGGACAATGGAAATGGATGGCCATTTTTACAGAACACAAAACCCAAAGGACAAGTTAATTCTAGAATGTTATGTCTATAAGAATGAAAAGATATGAATTCTCTCCCTCACCATCCTCACTGAATTGGGATGTTATCGCAAGCAGTCAAATTAATCCTGGAAGAGACATCTCACCATGATTTTGACAGTTTTCTAGAAGACACATTTTAAAGAGAGAATAAATCAGGCTACAAATGTAGTCAAAGCTGAATATTGGGTTACTCTTCCCCCATGTCAGTTCTTTCTCAACCATAACATCTAGAGCTGTTGTTTATTAAAGACCACATTCCAAGTGTCCCAAAGGTGCCTTTTCAAGAGGCAACTGGACTTTCTGGTTTTTCTTTGAAGGCATTTTGCTTCTGTTCCAAGAAGCTTCTTCAATTCAATTCAGAGCTGAAGAAGCTTCTTGGATAAGAAGTGAAATGTCTTCAAAAAAAAATCCCAGAAAGTCCAGTTGCCTCTTGAAAAATCACTTTTGGGACAACCATGACCTAGATGACTGAGAATCTCCATAAACATTTCAAGTCAAGAGCATTACATATTGTGTGAATAAGAAAATGCCTAATAAGCAAAACATTGCAACTGTCTGATTCTGAGCTGGATATATACTGACATAGTTTATAACTCTCACTGAAGGTTCCTCACTCATAATTACCAACATGCTTTGGCTCTGGCATTTGCTGTAAAGGAGATCAATGAGCATTCCTCAATCTTACCCAATGTTACCCTTGGTTTCCACATTGGTACTGACTATCTTGAGGAAATTACAACTTATCATTTAGCAATGGAATTTCTATCTACAAAAGATAAATTTACCCCCAACTACAAATATAATGACCAGACCAATACGGTAGCTGTCATTGGAGGACCCCGTACTAAGACCTGTCTCAATATGGCAATCCCTCTGTGCAACTACAAGTTTCCTCAGGTGAGAACAGAAATGGAGCAAGATTGGAAGATCCAGTAGCTATTTATCATTTTCAGATATTGAGTCCTCATGGTATTTTCCCCCAGAAATATACCAAAGCATCAGACAAGAATAAACCAGTTCGTGATCTATAATGGAAATCAGACCCATTATTGTTTTTTTTTAACGTAGCATAAAACTTCTTGATGCCAACTTGTTAAAGTAAGTAGTTAAGTAAGGCTCTTATGCTCTTTCTACTGAAACCAGATTGCTTATTTGTACTCTATGACTATTATTAAGTGTTGTACCTTGATGAATGTATGATTCTTGATGAATGTATCTTGTCTTTTTATGTACACTGAGAGCATATGCACCAAAGACAAATTCCTTGTGTGTCCAATCACACTTGGCCAATAAAGAATTCTATTCTATCCCATCCCATCCCATCCCATCCCATCCCATCCCATCCCATCCCATCCTATCCTATCCTATCCTATCCTATCCTATCCTATCCTATCCTATCCTATTTTTCTACTCTACTCTACTCTACTCTACTCTACTCTACTCTACTCTACTCTACTCTACTTTACTCTACTCTACTCTACTCTACTCTACCCTATTGCTTGGGGACTGCTTAAAAAATTAAGTGAGGATGCCAATGAACAAGCAAACATATTGCATAATTTATCTTGCAAAAATGCATTTTTGCCGGTATTGTTTTCTTCTATTTAGATCACATATGGATCTGCTCCACTGATGAACAAGGAAGCAGAAGGTCATTTTGTCAAATGGATGTTCCCAGATGAGATGCACCAGTTTAAAGGGATACTATTTTTACTGTTGCATTTTGGATGGACCTGGACTGGGTTGATTTCTCTGTATGTGGAGGATAAAGAGAGGTTCATTCAAAAGAGGCTTTCTATGTTTTCAGACAGAGGAATCTGCTTCGACTTTATAGAAAATATCCCCCAAGTAATGTATGCGAATGAAGCTGCTGAGATGGTGGAGGAGGCACATAAATTATACAAAGTCATCATGGGGAGTACAGCCATTGCAGTGATCTTAAATGCTGAAATTACAGCTGTGGTGACTTTGAGAGTTATTGTCTATGGTTTAGATTCTGATGATATTCCAAAAGAGAGGAAAGCCAAACTTTGGATTATGACAGCCCAGGTGGCATTCACCTCCATTCTTATGCAAAGAAAGTTGCCTCTTGGTTTTCTCCATGGTGCATTTTCCTTTGCAATTCACTCAAAGGAACTGACAGGGTTCCGACAGTTTATGCAGAAGAGAAATCCAATAATAGAAAATGAAGATGGCTTTATTAGGGATTTCTGGAAAGATGCATTTGAATGCTCATTCTCCAGTGATATTAAAGATGGGAATACTAATAGGATCTGCACTGGAGAAGAGAAGCTGGAGGCTCTTTCTCAATCTGTGTTTGAAATGAGCATGACTGGCCACAGCTACAGCATCTACAATGCAGTCTATGCTGTGGCACATGCTTTGACAGCCATGTGCGCCTCCAAAAACGGTAGAATAATTGATGAGAACAGATGGAATCTCTTCTTCCAATCACCATGGCAGGTAATGTTAGCTAATACAAAATTCAGGAATGTCATCAGAGCATGTAAACTGTACTGAACTGTTCATTTGATCAGAGCAAATGTATCTGTTGGGTTTCTCACTTCCTCAATTATTTGTTGGAATTCTCATTTAAAATATGTTCAATTATCATATCTTAGTTTGAGATATGATAAATCAGTGATGGCTAACCTTTTTGCCATCGCGTGCCAAAAGCGGGGGTGGCTGTGCATGTGCGTGCCCACACCCATAATTCTATGAGCCCTGCCCCCCCGTGCAGGTGACCTGCCCCATGCTTCCCCCGCTTTTGTCATGTGATGGCACAGTGGGCCCGGTAGGCCTGTTTTTAGCCCTCCCCAGACTCCAGAGGCTTTCTAGGAGCCTGGGGAGGGCAAAAACAGCCTTCCCTTCCCCAGAGGCCCTCCAGAGTCTGGAAACAGTCTGTTTACTGACTTCCGGTGGTTCCAGAAGGCCCGAAAATCAGCTGGCCAGCGCATGCATGCATGCTGGAGCTCAACTAGGGCAAATATAGGGCAAATAAGCTAGAGCCCACAAATATGACTCTGCATGTCACCTGTGGCACGTGTGCCATAGGTTCGCCATCACAGTGAAAGATAATGCATATCAGTAGTGGATTTCAAATCCCGGCATTACCGGTTCGCTATTGGGAGCGTGTGAGTGTGCATGCTTGCTTCACAAGTGTGTGGCGCTTCTGTGCATGCGCAGAAGGTTCTGCGCATTTGCAGAGCATTTTTTATGACATCTTGGCAGGTGGGTGGAGCCTCCCACCACTGCAGCTACCGGTTTGCCCAAACCGGGGTGAACCAGTAACAACCCACCACTGATGCATATGACAGAGAACATAATTTTATTCTCGTTCTAAATAGTGTAAGACTGATGCAAAATTTAACAGCTTACTTTTCACTAAGCATAGGCCAAATTGAAATGAAGGAACAGAGTTACTTATACCCTTTACAGAATCTTGTTAAGTTTCTGGTTTCTTCTTTTTTTCTTGTTGATCTTCTTTTAGGTCCATCATTTTTTGCAGAAAGTCTCCTTTAATAACAGTGCTGGGGAAGAGATTTCTTTTGGCCCCAATGGGGAATTAGTAACTGGATTTGATATTCTAAATTGGGTCACATTCCCAAACGAGTCCTTTCTGAGAGCCCAGGTTGGAAAAATTGACCCCATGGCTCCCCCAGACAAATTTCTCACCATTTCTGCCAAGGATGCTGTTTGGCCACTCATATTTAACCAGGTGCATCACATTTTCCACTTTGAGTGAAATAATTTAGTCACTAGCCCCATATCATTAAATGATTTAAATACCATAACAATACTTGGGTTAAATTTTTATCAGCCACAATTAGAAGAAATAGCCTACAGAAACTGTTTTTAAAATATATTCCAAATATACTGACTATATATCAACATTCATTGTATTGAAATATATGATTCAAAAATGAAGAATTTATGCTATAGATTCTGTACCTCTATATCTCCTTCAGAAGGGTAGCATCATTCAAAACATAATTGCACAGTATCTATTAAATTCATTAAAGTGAGGAAGGAAGACATTACTTTTCTACAAGTGTAACTAATCTATGATCGAAGGGATATGAGACAATAAACATCTTTCTTACTTCTTTCTATGTTTGGAAAAAAAGAATTCTAAAGATGATTTAGGAACATTATAGATTGCTTCAGTATAATAATTTCAGATAAACCCCTCCCCCTGAATAGTTTAATTTGTAGAATAAAGAGAATCATTTTAATCTTTTGTGGGTATACCAATCAAAGTAAACATCTTTTGGAAATTAGTGTGAGTAAATGTTTGGGATTATCAGCAAATCCTTAAATAGATGATCAAATTCAATTTGTTTTCAAATTCCTCCAATTTTCAGACAAATAAATCAAGAAGACCTCTCAAAATTACATCATTCTGCTTTTGGAAGCAAAATTGAATGTAGCTCAATTTTGAAAATCAGATATTTATTCTACGAAACACATACAACAGTTTCAAGAATAGTCCAGGCCAACAATGAAAGAAATCAACCAAGTTTTAGAATAGAATAGAATGACAGAGTTGGAAGGAACCTTGGAGGTCTTCTAGTCCAACCCCCTGCTTAGGCAGGAAACCCTAGATCACTTCAGACAAATGGTTATCCAACATCTTCTTAAAAACTTCCAGTGTTGGAGCATTCACAACTTCTGGAGACAAGTTGTTCCACTGATTCATTGTCCTAACTGTCAGGAAATTTCTCCTTAGTTCTAAGCTGCTTTTCTCCTTGATTAGTTTTCACTCATTGCTTCTAGTCCTTTTGAAAAAGATATAGTAAATGTAGAACCCCAAGTTTAAAATTGGATCTCAATGAAAGTGTGTTCCAAGAGGTCCGGATTTGAAAACTCTCCCACACCAGTTTATGGTTCTCATTTCCTCAGAAGATATGTTTAGAATGCTATTCATGGGAATGGTCAGTTTATTAGTGCAATAGCTGTGAAAGAAGACGCAACTGAAGGTTAAAAAACAAGTTTTGAATTAGATATGAAGATTTGGGGTATGTTTAACTGATGAAAAGAACAATCCTGAAATATAAATTCTTCAGCTGAAAGACATCTATCTTTATTTATGAACAGACATTACCTCTTTCCATCTGTAATGAGAAATGTCCTCTTGGTCATAGCAAGATAAAAGTGGAAGGAAAATTATCTTGCTGCTATGATTGTCGACGGTGTCCAGAAGGAAAGATAGCTGACCAAATGGGTAAGCAAAGAAATGTATTGAATATATCAGTGATTTTATAAATGTAAATGGCTTCTGATTTTTTAACATTATGGTGGCTGAAAATCTTGAGCTTCACATTATCATTGTATGATACAGCAATGAAGTAATGGAACTGAATTTTCATAGTTCGACAAGCTATTTGATGCTAACACTAATCAGTACATTCTAACAAGCTGGATCAATGGATTTCCTAGATTTGAGTTCTTCAGGTTCCTTGAATATATTTTAATTATTTTTGCAGGAAACCAAAGTTTATTGGTAGACTATCTGAAATGCTGACAATAGCAATAGCACTTAGACTTATATACCACTTCACAGTGCTTTACAGCCCTCTCCAAATGGTTTACAGAGTCAGCCTATTGCCCCCAACAATCTGGGTCCTCATTTTACCAACTTTGGAAGGATGGAAGGCTGAGTCAACCTTGAGCCTGGTGAGATTTGAACTGCCAAATTGCAGTCAGCTGGCTGTCAGCAGAAGTAGCCTGCAGTACTGCATTCTAACCACTGTGCCACCAGAGCTCTAATAGCATTTGCATTTAATACAACAGGAATGTCTTTCCCTAGATTTATACTTATTTTTACTTCCTAGTCCATACAGAATATATTCCTATGCAATGCAGTACATACGGCTGCCTAGGTGGCTTGAAACAAACCATTAAAAAAAAAACTTATAAAAACAAAACTACCCTTGACATGAGTGCCAGGCAAATCAACCTTCTGACTCAACTGCCATCCTAGACCTACATTTTGGGGAAAAGAAATCTTCCTAGCTTACTGCAAGGCTAAAAGTGCAGGAATTCCTCGAAACTCAAATGAGAGACTGGTGCAAAAGACCGGGACAACTAAACAGAAAGTGTGCCTCCAAAATCATTAGATACCGTATTTTCCAGCGTATAAGACGACTGGGCGTATAAGACGACCCTCCTCAGAGCCATTTAAGGCTCGTCAGAGCCTTATGGGCTGGTCTGCCTGGTTACAGGAGAATGAGACCCAGCGTATAAGACGACCCTCGACTTTTGAGAAGATTTTTGTGTGTTAGAAAGTAGTCTTATACACAGGAAAATACAGTAATAACATTTAACAGAGGCAATCTGGGCAGGGATGGCCTTCAAACATTTTAGCAAGGGGTTCTCTGCCCAGTTGCTGGGTGGGCATGGCCATGATGGGCGTGGCTTAGTTAGCTTCCTGCACCATGGTGAGGAGGGCATTTTTGCCCTCCTTAGACTCCGGAGGCTTTCCTCAAGCCTCTGACAGGGCAAAAACAGCCTCTGTAGGCTCCACGGGCCCTCACCGGTAGGCCTGTTTTTCACCCTCCCTGAGCCTTTGTGCATGCCCTGCACTTACCTGCATTCGAAATGGACCATGGGGGGACTCCTGGGAGAGCCAGGGTGGGTGGGGCCAACCAGGTGTGAGATTTAGGGAGCAGAATCTTAGCTAAAGGTTCTCCCGAACCCCTGGGAACCCCCAGCAGCCAACCTCTGAATCTGGGGGTGCCCGCTTCTCTGATGGCAGATAATCCATCTATAATTTGCAGGCCTCTAAAAGGGGAGAACTAGAAAGTTGAATTGCACCTGGAGAGCACCTAGGAGTCAGTACAGTTCGTGCAGCAGTAGAGTGACTCAGGTGTGCCATGAGACAACCTGTAAGGACTTGCCTCTCCTCTCTCCTCGGGAAAGCAGAACTCTTGAAACAAGCAACATTTCAAAAGGAAACTTTCATTGAGAGATAGTGATAGCAAGAAGAGTAAGGTAGGATGTGAAATTCCCACTCAGAACTGTTAGAATAAATGTTGCAGAAACCCTTCCCCTATACCCAGTCCGAGGCAAGCCAATCCACAGGTGTGAAGTTGTTGTGAGAACTTGAGCTGAGAAGGCAAAAAGAAGTTGTTCTCAGGTGCCTCTTTGCCCATTCTTTCAGAGCTGAGACAAAACGGATAACCCCAGGCCTATCCCTTCCCCTCCTTTTCCCAAGAAGCAGGGGTGGGATACAGCTTACTCGGTCTGGTTCAGGTGAGCTGGTTGGGCCAACAATCAACTGAGAGTGAACCGGTTCGCTCCAAGCGTCAGCTGGGCCCGCTTACCTGCCCCAGTGGTATACCTACCTATATTTCATTCGATCGGCATGGCAGAGTGGATTGTGGCGCCTCAGCTGTTTCACTCACTGGGGCTAGTGGAAGGTAACTTTTAATGTTGTTTTAAAAGCATGATTGGAATGTGCTCAGCGAACCGAGTGTTATGCTGGTTGAATCCCACCTCTGCCAAGTAGGTACAAGTGACAGAAATATCAGGAACAGGAAAATGTTATAAAGGAGAATCCTGGCCCTCCCCACCAGCATTCTGACAGGGATCTATGGGGACCTGACACAACCAGACCTCCAAATGCCACTGCATTGTGGACCAGTTTCTGTTTCCATATGATCTTCAGGTAGAGGACATTTTAGCAATAAAAATATATCTAGCTATATATATATTTCAGATATATCTAGCTTCTCAAAAGCTAGATATATCTGAAACATCAAGGTGTGGTGAATTTGAAGTGCTGTAATAAAATAGAAGAAGTGTCTCAGGTTTCATCTGTGAATCTTTGCTGTTCTCTCAGCGTGGTTATTTTATTTCCAGATGTTTTACTACTGAATTGATAACATATTCGGTATGAATTTCTCTGTGTCTATGTACTGTGGTTTCCCTTTTTGGTGGGCATGGTAGTTCTTTGATTAGCATATTTTTCTGCCTGATTATTTGTCTTTTTTAAAACCATGCTTATCTAGTTGTTGGCTGTTCCTACTGCAGCACATTGTAAATTGTATTATGAATTATTTTAAGAAAAAACAAGCAAAAACCCTGTGTAAGTCACAAAGTCTTACTGGATCTAGTATGTAATTAATAATTGATTTTTTTAAAAAAACAACAACAAAAACTAGTGTTTCCATGAATGGTTTTCTTTTTTATTTCTTATTTCCCCCAGACTTAGATTATTGTTTCCCATGTCCAGAAGATCAATATCCAAACAAAAATCAGGATTGTTGTCTTCGAAAAAACATGACTTATTTGACTTATCAAGAGCCTTTGGGGATTTCTTTGGTAGCCATAGCTATCTCCTTATCTTTCATCTCAGCTTTAGTGCTGGGGATTTTCATTAAACACCGGGACACCCCCATTGTCAAAGCCAACAACCGGAACCTCACCTACACTCTTCTCATTGCTCTCCTCCTCTCCTTCCTTTGCACTTTTCTCTTCATTGGACAACCTAATCAACTCAAATGCCTTTTGCGACAAACTGCTTTTGCCATAATTTTCTCTCTGGCTCTTTCTTGTATATTGGGGAAAACAACCATTGTTGTTCTTGCTTTCATGGCTACTAAGCCAGGATCAAAAACGAAGAAATGGATGGGGAAAAGAATGGCTCTTTCTATTGTCTTACCATGTTCCCTGATACAATTCACTATTTGTGCAGTGTGGTTAGCAAATTTTCCCCCTTTCTCCGATTCCGACATACACTCCATGGCTAAAGAAATTCTCCTGCAATGTAATGAGGGTTCAGCCACAATGTTTTATACTGTCCTTGGCTTCATGGGGTTCTTGACTGCTGTCAGTTTCGTGGTAGCCTTCCTAGCTAGGAATTTACCTGACAGCTTTAATGAAGCCAAATTTATCACCTTCAGTATGTTGGTCTTTTGCAGTGTCTGGCTATCATTTGTTCCTACCTATTTGAGCACCAAGGGGAAATACATGGTGGCTGTGGAGATCTTCTCCATTTTGGCTTCATCTGCTGGATTACTGGTCTGCATCTTTTCCCCAAAATGCTATATCATTATACTGAGGGCTGATCTTAATAAGAAAAAGCAACTAAAAAAAAGATAAACTAATATTCATGCCTGAAGCCTTGTATGAAGCAGAATTGATTTTTTTTAAACCGTTTATTGTACATTGGTGTTGTACCTTTTTTGTTGTGGCGATTGAGAAAAGACCTTGGAAAAAGATGGGGTTGGCAAGTTGCTTCTCAGCTACCCTGATATACTTCACTTTATTCATGATGAAAATTGCCCTAACTTTGTCAGCTTGCTTGCTTTGGTGAGCCATTATTTATAGATCAAATTTTGTACACCTCTCCACTTCATATCATTATTCTACGCAATGTACATAGGAGGAAAAGTCCACATACATTAAAAAATAAAATAAAATGCAACCAAATTTAAAAGGTAAAAAGATTTAAAAAAATGTGAAAAAGGATGCAAGAGACTGTGTTTTAGTTAATTATGATATAACTATCTAGTAGGCCTCTGTTGGAAGGAAAATCCACCTGGTTCAGTTCCAAGCTGGGAACAACATGGAGGGTGATTGGGAAAAAAGTT